>CAXKWD010000007.1:168929757-170337210 GCA_964059195.1 Ectobius pallidus
ATGCCAGTTATTTTTTTTAGGGTGAAAGAATATAAATTCAATTGGATATTTTAATTCATCAAGATTGTCTATTAAGAAAATCCATAACACTTCAATTTTCAAGTAATGTTTGTTCCCAAAAAAATCTTTGCAAACATAATTCATTATGAACTTACAATAAAATCAAAATCAATATTTCCTATAATAAACTAAAATATAAGCAGCGGAATGTGACAGTCGAAGTTACTTGAGTAGTTTATAATAATTTTCATTGATTAATTATAGAACTTACATTATATATATATATTTTAATAACAAATTAGTAATAAGACTGAAATATTAAAATTTTAAAGCGAATTTTCCCTAAAAATAAAACCACCCACGGTTGTTAATCATATAAAGATATGCTTGGAAAAATGTGGTTTTATCGGATGAATCATCAGCTCATTACTGTCACTATACGGTGATTAAAAGGCTACATCATCCGGCACTGTATTGAAAAGAAAAATGACAAGCTTAAGAATTGCTAACATGTCTGTGTACTTCGAGTAGAACATTTTAATCAACAAAAGCAAGCATTAGGCAGCATAATTGTGTAGGGACTTGAATCGACAGTAGAACTCCAATCATCCGGATTAATTGGGACCGGACCCGATCCAGGTAATAAAATATCCATATAATTGGGTAAATCATGAAAAAAGGTAATTTCCCATTTTAAAAAACTAAGTTTGTGTATACTGTAATATTAATTTCATGACTAAAAACAATGTTGCTGACATTTTATCGATTCTGTTGGCTATAAGTTGTGCTTTTCACAAATACTAGATGCAGGTGGTCAACCACCAGCCGAGGATGGGAGTAACACTCCCAAAACGTGTCCTATTTTATAATTTGACGTAAGTGGAGTTGAAAGTTTTTATTTTCGACTCTTCTCAGGATTTAGTATGCTCCACTGTTTATAAAATTGATTAAAACAGTTATTAAAACTTATATACAGTGGATAAAATTTTACCTTTAAAACGGTCACTACGTTTCAGCCTGACCTCCAGGCCTTCCTCAGGTGAGGAAGGCCTGGAGGTCAGGCTGAAACGTAGTGACCGTTTTAAAGGTAAAATTTTATCCACTGTATATAAGTTTTAATAACTGTTTTAATCAATTTTATATCCATAACCGGTGGAAAGAGTTGGACCTGGGTTGTGAATCCACTGTTTATATCACTTCGTTTTAATTTGTTTTCACAAATAATCGGCCCTGAAAGAGGGTTTTCCAATTCTTGGGGCTGAAAAACAACTTGAATGCGACCTCAAAGTGATCTGGATGATTGGCGTCCCGGATAGTTGCAATTCGGATAATTGGAGTACTACTGTAGCACTAAACTTTACTTATGGTATAGTTTACCTATGTTAGTTTTGGAAACTATTGCTTCCATTTTCTACAACTGTACTTCATGTATACCATAAGTGAAGTTCTTTGTTAATTTCAACTCTCTATGTAATTATTAGGGCCTGGAAGTTTATGAATAGTCATACAGTATTTTTAATAATCCACTCTATTTCAGTACAGTTTTTTCTTCCTGACACTATCAGTTGACAAGTAGCTGAGGATGGGGACGATGGTAACTTGTACTACCAAAACGTTGGTAAGTGAAGCATAAGTGTCATACTTCAATTCATATAATAATTATTGTATTATAGTTGCTTCAAATACTGTTTATGTTCCCCGCAGTCCTTAACAATCTGGTATAGGTTGCAGGCAGCGGTGTTGCTAAGTTGAAGCGTTGTGAGCACATCAATCATTCCTGTTTGGAAACCTCAGTGTTGTGTTATTATTTACGCACTGAGTTTACTTACATGCGGAGCTCAGTATTGTGACATTATTTTCACTTAATGATAAAACTCACTTAATGAAAAATTATTTCCCAGCCTGTCCAATGGGCTTAATTATCTAGTCTCTATTAATTATCTTTATTACGCAAAGTGAAAAGAAGGGATGATGATAAAATTGTTCAGCAATAATTATTGGTGTGTCACACCGCTTCTAATGGAATCTTGCCCCTCCTCTGATACTGCCATCACGCCCCTCAGACCAAACCATGACCACGATAAAGTAAGTGACTCGCACCATAGCTGTCCATTAAAATATCCATACGCCAAAAACCGTGGCGCAACCTATACCAAACCTCTCAAATTTTTCAATCTCCAAATTCCTAGCGATTTCAGATACAGTTGGTGCAATTTTAAGAAGGCCTCGTCCCAAACCATCGTCTATGTACAAAAGAATATAATAGCATTGTTCCTTAATCTGAAAATCTTCACCGACTTCTACACCGACAAAGAGCAGGTGCTCTGGTAGTCGCATGTCTTTTCCCAGTATTTCCGCTGTTATCCACTACTTCTTAAGTGAAGTAAACGTGCTGTGGTACGCATTTGGCAACATTGTACTGGACTGCAGACAAGAGTGAATATGCCTAATAGGGGAAGTTCTTAGAAAAAGATTCTTTAAAAAGTGGCACCCACTCTATATTCTTACATTGTTATTGGTCCAGATCGGAAGAGTGGCATATGAGTGGAATAGTCTACACTAAAGCTTGCATGAGTATACAGAAATATAATGATTGAAATTTCAACGAGTGATTGATCTTGTTATGTGCATGATAACGAGTACTTTCTGTGTGTGTGGTAACCAGCCTTAGGAATTGAATTTATATGTACATACACCATTATGCATAGATTACAGTACTCACTTTTTATTTGTTTATCAGTGAAGCTGTTACTTTAACTAGCAGAAAAAGTAATTTAAGTTTTTAATGAAGTAACACCCCATTGCATAAACGATGGGGTAAGTGGATGAAGTGGCCGAAACATGACATTTGCGAGAACAAGAAACCATTAAATACTCTTAAACTTTATAGTCTGTAGAAGAAAATTTGTAGTGTGCAAGAATCGAACCCAGGTTTTCAGCTTTTTATGTTAAATGGTACACTGTACATCCTGTAGGAGCCTACTGGTCTAGATATCAGCATACAAAGCTCAAAATCTAGGTTCAGTTCCTATCCACAACAGGTTTTCCTCTGTCCAGGGCTACTATAAATGGTTTTTTAAAATTCGCTTGCTTCAAATCACCTAGAATAAAGAAACAGAGAGCAGTAGAAAGAAAAAATTGCCAAGTTTCCATAGGCACCTCCCATTATGGAACACACATCAGAACGATGATTCATATTTAGTCACACACGTTGGAGCATGCCTCTGTCATTTGTAGCTATCCTGTTCCTCAGAGCTTGTAAACTTGGTGAGAAAGATGTTTCATAAAGTTTATGTACCCCATAGAAAAAAGTTATTGGATGTCAGGTCAGGTGATCTGGGAGGCCGCTTCATAAAAGTCTGTGTTACGTACAACCCAATGTTGCGGATTGCCTTGCTGGATGGTGCTTCTCCAAAAATGTCAAAACTGGTATACAGACCAAAAATGTCTGAACTGGTATTACAGACTGAGTTATGTGGAATTCTATGTTTTTCGTTGTTGCTTTGTTGTTGGCCATTTGCTTCTTCCACCCCTTTCTGTTTTTTTCTCTCTCTCTCTCTTCACTCTGGGTCTCATAAGACGTGAATAATATGCAACTGATTTGAGGAAACCATTTGTAGTAGCCTTATAGAATAAAAAAAATTTTCTCTTCAGCGAAATAAGACTGAAAAGCCAGTGATTACTCTTAAACTCTCACACCACAGTAGACATACAAGGAGCTGTAGCCAGCAAGTTCATCTATCCACTAGTGAAATCGGCTATAAAAGTGTCTCAGAGACAATGGTACAGTGCTTTTTTTCTGGGGGTACGCATATCCCTTACAGAAGTTTCCAGTTTCATGCAGGAGAAAATAATCAATTTCCACAATTTTCAAATCTGGAGAAATTTGTGCCAATGTTTCATTGTGGTTATATGCATCATTTGCATTAAAGTAGCTATTTTTAGCGTTATGTTCGTTATCTACAGGCCCTACAATGATTTTGGAGAGATGGGGCCTGACATTAGCACTGCGTTGCAATGGTAAACATGACTCAACATTACGATGTACTCGAGAGTTTGTTGTATCCCTCTGAACAGAGGACTAAAATCACGTAACCTTATGTGTTGTACAAACTGACTCGACCTCAGAGGACTTAAAGTCATATGACCTTATGCATATTTCACTTTCATTCTAAATATATTCAAGTCAAAAGCGAGAGTACCCTCTTAAATTTGTTCAGAAAAAAAGCACTGCAATGATGTATTTAAATACCAATGAATAAAGTGTGTATTTTTATCGAGGAAAATGTTTTTGTTTATTCTTTTCAAGCTACCAACATATAAATGCATTACCTCAAAAATTGTACAAAAGTAGAGATACAAAGCTAATTGAGAAATACTTTATCTATAATAATAAGAGGAAGTGTTTGTCTGTCTGTCTGTCTGTCTGTGCATGATGCCCAGCAAAATCTACTGCATGCAGAAATCTGAAATGTTAAATATAGATGGGCTGAAGGGTGGCCGAATGCACCTCGAATCCGGATTTTTAATTTTTGCTTTCTTTCACGAGTTATGAGTGAAAAACTGGCAGAAAACTTGAATTTTTGCACTATCAAAGCAAAGCATTGCGATTTTTTCAATATATCGCATGGAATTATCGATCGTTTCGATTCTGTGAGCTCACCCTGGTCAATTCGTTTGTTTATAATGTCAAATACAATAAAAGTGCTTTCTAATCATGGAATGCACTCCAAATCCGGATTTTTAGCTGTTTCATTATAATTATTAATCGTTCAGTTTATGAATAATTTGTGTGTATGTGTTACTAGATATAATGTTTTAATTATTTTTCTCTTAATTCTTCAAATGAATTATCGTGGGTGAAGCTGTGGGCACCTGCTAGTGTAAAATATGAGGATTTTTATGCTGTTGCAAGGATTATCATCAGGGCCCGGATTCTAATGACATGTCATCTTTTTATTGATGCTACATAGACATTGCCAACTTGTTGATAAGTCCTAATCATGGCCTCTAGATTTTTGAAATACATTTTTATTAGGTCATTTTTTGTCATTTTATGCAATTTTATATTTTTAGGGCATTTATTTCGTTTCTACATCATTATTTTGTCATTTTCGTGTCATTTGCTTCCTTATTTAGTCATTTTCAAGTATTTACATTGAGTGTATTAACTTTTTTTTGTCGCTAGCGGTGCTGTCTTTGAAGTGTTGTTTGTTTAATGCAAGAAGGAAAAATTCGGCGTTAAGTGTTGTCCTATCTCAGTCGGAAATGAGAATCAAAGAAACGCCAAAATGTTGTATTATATTACTATTGTTATTAGATTGACTTGGCACCAAGGTCTGCCACCTGCTTGGATTTAAGAGTGCAAACTACTGTTTACCCTCAATTAAACAACAATATAATCCAGCAGACCACAAAAGGAAATGCTGATTTTGACTCGCCAGTGCCTCAGTGCCAGTATAAATTTCCGTGAGAAAAAAACATTCACAACATTACAGTTATTTACAGTTTTTACAATTATGTACAAGCCAGTCTATAACTTTGTGTGTACAATAATAATTTTTTATAAATAAAATGCCAGTTTTTAGGTCATTTTTTTATAATTATTAAGTCATTTTCTTGAAAATTTAGGGTCATTTTTCAAACAATTTTAGGTCATCAGAATCCGGGCCCTGATTATCATTATGGAAACCAGTTATTGTATTAAAATTTTCCTTATCGATTTCAAGCTCAGAGACCCCACTGAAAATCTTACTTCACTGCCTATATAAATAAATAAATTCAGCTCTGAAAGAATGTTTCTGGTTGGTATGAAAGTTTGTAAAAACTTCTTTCAATTAGCCACGATGCATTGGTTTAATAATTTTATCATATAAGTCATGCATCCTATTTTAGATTACAAAATTAGCGTAAAAAAGTGCTTGAATGATGCAAGTAAATACAGTACTTGCCATTAATTCAGTATGATGTAGATCAGACAATAAAATTGTTTCGGTGACTTTCTACAATATCCGCTTAGTGTGAACAATGCTTGATTTCTTCCCCTTTAGTATGAATGCATAAATAATTTCTTGCAAAACAGAAAGCATGATTTCTTTACTAACTAGTTGTGCATGGCTCCTACATAATTTGCACACGTAAGACAGCAAAGGCAAGAGCACTCCTGCACTGAAAGGTGAACTAACTTGATTACCCAATACAGTCTGGTTTACTCTTACTACCAGTACTATTTACAGTGCCAGTACCGGCCATGACCCGACTGCATTCGCCTTGGCCAGGTTATAACACATTCATCCACTTACTCCTTCAGATATATTAGTCATGAATTGAAGAAATGTGCAGTATGTTCCATAGGCTGATGATGTGATTTTTATCTGATATATGCTCTCAATAGTGAGTGTCCCACAAGTCTCTGTATATGTTAATTGAGTTTAGTTGCTTTATAACCCCCTCTCCCGGCCTCCGCTTGTATTGGTCTGTTCATGGAACACTGTTTAGATTAGTCATCCTATTATGTTTTCACTTTAAGTTCCAAGTAGTTGTAAACAAAGCCACGTGACAAGGGAACACCTCATTGGCTGGTGGTCGAACTACAGCTTTTATTGTTTAGTATGCACACTCTTGATCATACATAATATATTGCGGGACTCACAGTAAAGAGGTCAAATTATAAAAAACTTTATTTTATCACTCAAACTTCATTTTTAACTGTTTACTTACATATAATGCATTTCACAAGCAACTTGCTTGCATGCTCAGATGAGGTCCACTGCCAGGTCCGTCTTTGGGCCAAAAGATGTCTGTTGGATGGATCATTCTGGAGATAAGGTCGCTTTCCTATTCTTACTTCTTTGGATGAAGAAAAAATCTTCATGAGCATGCCAGGGCAGTTCAGTGCTGCAAGGCTGCTGATGTTTAGCACAAGAGCACAGCAGAGGAGCCAGATGTAGTGACACGGACAAAGAGAGAATATACTCCTCTCGGCAGGTTTTAAGGTTTCAACAGTCACCTGAGGAAGGCCCGGAGGATAGGAACGAAATGTCATGAAGGTTCGAGAAGGAAGGAAACATGATTCACCGAAGGCAATTTTACTTTAATTTTGACTACATAGAAATTCATTTAACCGAGTAGCCACAGACACTGGGAGAATCTGGTGGTGTTGAGATAGGTGCTAGGCGAGAAAACTGTAGTCTGCAGTGTTCTGTGTATATTTGTATCACTGCCTTCTAGACTGTATTACTTGTGTATACACTGCCTGTCCTATACGGCTAATTTTGCGTACGCGGCGACATTACAGATGGCAGCACCTTTCACACCCAGCTGCAATACCCTTTACATTACCGTATGCTCTATGTTGCCCTCTGAAGTATAAACTCGGAAACTGAAATATACTGGAATTTCATGCTATCTGGGTGTGAACTGTGTCGCCTCTACTGGAGAAATTAGGCAATTTAACAATACTCTGAACTCCATGTTAAAATAAGCATAGGACAGGCAGTGTAATTCTTGAGACAGCGGTGATTTGTATGTACAGAGACTTGTGGAAAACACAATAGCTGCTCTCATACTGCTTTATTTTGAGATGTCTTTTTGTAATATTTTAGATGAATAACTACGAAGTATGTCATCATCACAAGTGCCTCATTTTATATTGTGAGTTATTAGAAACCTCTGTCTGTGTTTAGAAATACCTGTGATGTGTATATTCTTAATAGATTTTATACAAGTACAAGAGTTTCTAGATTTTTCTTGTTCCTTGGGGCTAAGTACAGCTGAAACCACTGAAAAATTGACCGTATTCAATATTGTTTTCTTTAGAGTATGAAGATGCAGATTAATACACAGAAAACCTAGGCTTTTCAAAATATGAGGGTGGGTCAGAAAGTAACACACAATATTTTTTTTCTGCACATGAGTTGTGCTGGGATGTTGAAATTTCACTGAGATATAATTTAAAGTTTGCATTACGGACGTAATTTATTTTTTTCAGGTGCACCTCTAACGAGAGAAGCGTGAACTGTGTAGCAAAGATGGTGTGGATGTTGCTGTCATCCACTTGTGAAGAGCAGCAAGGTGTGGGTAATTTTTGTGGGCTAAAGGACACACTTACTTACTCAGTGGCAATAGAAAATTCCTAAGCAAGCTAAAGGAATGTTATCTATTTTATGGAACCCAAAGGTTAATTGCCGCGCTTACCTGAACCCGCCATTCAATCCTATTCTGTGGTAACTGTATAACGTGTGTAGACAGTGGACTGTAAAAACAATTAAATTAATTAAGGGTGATAAAGATTGTACACACGCTATACATTTCGCTTAGAATGAACGATAACAAGGTTATAAGCTAAATAAACCATAGGTGAGATAACACTGACACTTTGATCTTCTTGAATCACAAACACTCGGAAATTTCATCGACGTCTTGAAGTCTTCTTATAAGCAGGGATGATTGATTCCGCCAGTAAATGAAAGAGCTTGCTGATTTAAAAATATATTTAATAACAATTCCGGAGGACCTTTGGAGTCAATATTCCAAATAAAATTATGTGAATAACAATGAAATACACACATGTACCAATTATATGCCGTATTAAGGTTCACAGTCAATCTTGTGATATTTTAATTCACCAAATAATATGCAATAATAATGTTACTGAATTTATATTGCGTGTTAAAGTAGATACAGCTACGTTGCAATAAAATCAATTTAATATTATTAGCTGTATGAAATAATTTTAGAGCTTTAATGCACTCACTAGGTAATAAGATTCCTTTCGTAGCTAATATTACCTCAAAAATAGTCCTGAAGTCCAAATCAGGTCATAATCAAGATAGTCAATTCATGTAGAAATGCCTGGTGGAAGCACTAAACGAATCCAGCCTTTTCTGAGACGAATAAATGTGAAAAATTGCTTCTGTGCAATTAATATCAATTATAAAGAAGCCTTAACTTGCAGGAAGCGAAGAATAAGGAATTATGACGTTAAAAAACCACTGCTAGTTAAGTCCAGATATGGACAATGATCCTTTAAGAGGATTTAAAAATGGCGAAGACGAAGAAGGAATGTTTGAAACAAGAAGAAAAGAAGAAAGCTAACAATATAAAAAACATATTGTAGAGAAATTCAACTGTCCTTAAAAATAATGAAGAGAATGCAAGGCCCCCTGAAAACGGGCGAAAAGCAGAAAGAAATCAAACCAACCATCCATCATAATAAAATTAAACATTTAGCAATAAAAATATTAACAGCTAAAAAGATCACAACATAACTGAACAGTAACTCCATCCAACCCTCCCTCTCAAATCCTACTTCTCTTAAATCTAACCAAACCTGAACCCGCCATTCAACCCTATTCTGTACTAACTCCATCCAACCATCCCTCGCAAATCCTACTTCCCTTAAATCTATCCAAATATTGTCCTCCCACCTACATCTAGGTCTTCCAAGTGGTCTTTTCCCTTCAGGTCTCCCAGTCAATATGTGTGAGATATGTCTTTCTTCCCCCATGCGCACATGTCCAGCCCATTTCATCCTCCGTGATTTAAAGGACTGAGTGAAATTCACAGAGACATGTGTGGCATATATGTATGGACCATGGCAATTGTATAGACCAGGTGGTGTGCATTCTTCAATGACTGGCACGAGAACCTTTGTGTTTCATCCAAGAACAGAGATATGGCCTGTCAGGTTCTTAGGCACCAGTGGGCACTCACGATATTGTTCATTGCACAATATGAAGTGTTGAACTGCTCAGATAAATTCCACGGGTCATTCAGGATTGTCTTCTCAATTGCCATGACATTACGCAGTGTTGCAGATGACATTGAGGAATGCGCACCACCTAAAGATTATGCTACGCACCATACAGTCTTGCCCAAACATATCACACATATCCCTGTGAATTTCACTTGAATTATGTCCTTTAGCCGTAGAGATTACACTACACCTCATGGCTCTTCACAAGTGGACGACAGTAACAAGGACACCATTTCTGCTATGTAGTTCAATCTTCTCCCTCTAGAGCTACACTTGAAAAAAAAATTGTGTGTGTAGCGCAAAATTCAAATTATATCCCGATGAAATTTCAATATCCCATTCACAGTGCCAATGCAAAAAAAAAATTATTGTTACTTTTTTTATTCACCCTCAAGACTATTTTAAAATTTTTGACTTGCAATTAAATGTACAAATTAATAATTCAAAATGGCAGCTACTTTCTGTGTCAGTATTTACTGTTATTCTCTTTAACTCAAACAATTTTCAACATTTTCATCTCCTTTTTCTTTAATTTTAAAACTTAAAAATAGATAAACAAAAATGACCTCTGTCAAGTCTCTGGCAAAATAAATTATATGTTTAATTTATATTTAAACTAGCTTAAAAGACCCGGCGTCGCCCGGGTTTTGTATTTTGTAATTGGAAATTAACTTATGAAGGATTTTCAATTTTAAATTCTAGGTCCTTATATAGGCATTTATAATTTGAAATAGGAAGAACGACTTATTACACTCAAACTATTCCCTCAGAAAACGCTTGATATAGTTTTTTATGGCTCATAGAGGATCTAGAATTTTGCATCCCATCGCTTGTACAGTGCACAGCAAGCCTGGTAGAGGTTTAAATAAGAAGAAACAGAAATTCCTGTAACATAAAATTGTAATATCGAGGCGGGAAATTTCCCACTCTTACGTTATCATAAAGCCATTTTGGGGATGAAATTAAACAGACAGCATTATCACTTTCATACTTTTCTCTCCAAAAACCTGCGATATAATATAATAATATACACATTACCATACCTCGTTTTGTTTTCTCTATGTCCAGGGTAGAGAAAGTTATGTGATTCCATTATTTTAGTGGATTTCATTCTGTAATATTTATTTATAACATGAATTATTTTGATAACTTCTCTTATTTGTCAAAAGTGCATTTCATTTGTTTTTTCCAAGCCATTGGCAACAATATATTCTGTGATTTGGAATTGATAATTCTATGTAAAAAGGGATTAAGTATTTTCAAAAACATTTAATTTTTGGCATTTAGAATCAGAATTTTTCAAAATCCTTTCTTAGTGAGCACCTACATTATGAAACGAAGGTACTGTCAAAATTCCAAGTCTCTACCTGTTATAGTTTAGGCTGTACGTTGATTCCTGTCATTCAGTCAATCAGTCAGTCATTCATTCAGTCAGTCAGGACAAAGCCTTTTATATATATAGAGATTGATGTATTATGTAACAGATTTTGAAAGTATATTAAGAGCCATATTATTTTTTTGTATGCAAGATATTTGCAAG
Source organism: Ectobius pallidus (assembly GCA_964059195.1). Taxonomy (NCBI): domain Eukaryota; kingdom Metazoa; phylum Arthropoda; class Insecta; order Blattodea; family Ectobiidae; genus Ectobius; species Ectobius pallidus. Next base: position 168,941,055 of record CAXKWD010000007.1, read on the forward strand.
AGAGACATGGTTCTGGTCATTTTTGTACTTTATAAAAGAGCTTACATGCTAACAAAAGTGTCATTAAATTCTGTTCAGTAGTCTTTGAGCTTCTGATAAAATAATGTAGCTTATGAAGAAACAGTGTTAAACTTCAGTAATATAATTACGCAGATGTTTGAAAACAGCTTATAGGAAATTGCAGCATCTTGCATTTAAATTCATAATTTTATTTAAAAAATATTGCAGTAACTTAGATGATTTTTGCTCCATAATAAACTTAAAAAGTTGCTGCAAATTTTAAAAATTGTTTCTAAAAACCAGTTTTCTGAAAGTGGTAAGCTGTACCTACTTCCTTAAAATTGCTTGACATTAATCAAATTCTTAAAATGTAGTGCGTCCATAAAATTATGGTGAGTTTTCAAAGTCCTGCAATATTTAAACGATTCAAAAACAAAGAATGATTTTTTCACTGGATTGAAAACTAACTCATGAAGTTTCCGCTTAGATGACTAGTGCAGTTCGATATGGCTTCCGCCAAACCAAAAGTTCCTGTGCCTCATACGCTCCTTGGTCCTTACCTCCTAATTTCCTCTTCGTTTATGACATGATATTGGTCAGGAACCAGAATAGGTAAAATATGTGAAAGATGCATGGAACTTTTGGTTTGGGAAAAGGTTTTTATTAAAAGAGTAAGGACCAACACATGAACTTTGATGTTTTGACCAATGAGTAGGGTTACCAGATCTAAAAAATGAAAAGCAGGATATTTTCTCTAAAAGAAAGCCTAATTTTCCAGAAAAAAGCCAGACATGACAGTCATTTGGTAGTGCATATACAGTAGAGGTAAAGTAAATTGTTAAACATGGTGTATAGTCACCTCGCTCATTGTGTTGACAGTTAACATCAAAGAAGTCGCCGCCCAACCTTGTCGCTTGGCGTAGTGTTAAAAAAGAGAGCGGGAAGATATAGATGCAGTAAAACACTTGTGGCAATTGCATTGAGCAATGAGAGAATTGGCAACACGAATTCAGTCAGCAGTTTCTTTTGAGAAAACCTTTTACAGTAACAACAAACATTGTAATATGAGAACAAAGCGAGCCGCCCGTCAACACTATGAGCAAGGTGACGATATTATAGAACTGATACTGTGCTATTAGAATAGTACATTATGTAACGAGCTTATAGTGGCATTAATTAAGATACGAGTATAATTATGAAACGATCAAAGCGAGTTTCATAATTTTCATACAAGTATCTTAATTACGATTATAGGCAAGTTGGATAAAACTGTTTTTGTTCCCGACCATAATTAGTCTAAATGAGATTTTAGATTCACTCAAACAAACGGTCGCACAGTCCTTAGTCACCTGGTTGTTGTAGTTCTTGTCTTCTACGATAGATTGAAGCTCATGGCATCGGACAAATCGAAACTTCATTTTAGTCGTTTTCTTGAAACCAACGTATTCACCAACCAATGAATTCATTTCAGTATGATATTAAAATTAACACAAACAGAATTGCTTTTATTGTATATAAGGATATTTATTACGCGGTTTTCAGCTAGGCTAATACTCTCATAGTCTCAAGATTGTTCCGTGTTCGATAATAATCGATACCACACCTGTGTTTTAATGAAAATCTGCACTTTAATGGATGTCATTAAGATAGGCCTACTGTTACGCCACATATATTAAGCGTATTATAGTATGGTCGAACGAAAGTAATATATTTATTTACTATGTAGATAATGAATATAACTTTTAATTTTCTGCTTTTTCGCAATGCTGTGATGACCCAATTGCAAATTTTCAGAAAAATTGCTACTTCCTTCAAATTGTTGACATCTTAAAAGAACTGAAGATTGGACAATATTCAAACACTCTAACACATAAACTAAAGAAGCTCACCACATGAGTCTGCAACTCGTATGCTTACAGAAAACAGAAGTATGCTTATCGATTAACCTTGTGATCAAAGCATCGGCTACTAGATCACATATACCAATAGAATCAAGCTTTTGTGTGACATTCTTTAGTCTTACTCATAGGTAGATTCAAAACCTACTTAGGATGAATTGTAAAGTATAATTTGTGTAAAACATAGAGAAAATATAAATTTCAGGGTATAAGGTGGTTTTAAAATGTATATTTTTCTCTATTCTACCCTCGGACCAAAATGAAATTCATTAATGTGTAAAACATGTTTCGCATGAAAATTTGTATTAATATTTCCATTAGCATTAAAAGTAGGACAATGTTTGATTTTCTGCAACACCTGACCGGATGAGGGACAGAGACGTAAAAAGCAGGAAATCCGGACATCTGGTAACCCTACCCAAGAGAGTCTCATCACTAAATACAATAAACGACCACAAGAGGGCAACATGATCATCCAGCCAGCTGATGTTGAATGATTTTGGTCTTCGGAAGTAGTTCAGGTATTTACATTGAAAACTAAATTTAAGTGCATTTTCCAACACCCCATATAATATCTTATCTCTTTGTTATCTTCAGATGGTTGAAAAGAATGATAATTTATTACAATTTACCTTGATGAAGTTCTGTATATACAGTGCCATCGATAAGTTTCTCCGCAGCTCTGGTTTCATTCACCAACCAGGTGAAGGTTGTTATTTCTCTCCATCTTCCTTTCAGACTCATAGCAGGCCATGTAACTTTACTATTGATGAGCATTTGTTTTCTATTATTAATGTGTTTATAGCATTTGATGATTGCAACGCATATTCAATTCTAATTAATATTATACAAAATTAAATACTGTTGATGACTCATGGCAGGGGCGTATCCAGAGGGGGGCTTCAGCCCCCACCCCAAAACGTTAAGTCATGCTAATATGTTAACCATAAGGACATTTTAGTTTGAAAAATAATAGATGGTTTATGCACATCTTGACTCATGAAATAAAAAAATCCCTTTAGGCAGGCCTACAGGCGGAGGTAGATTTCAAAGTGCTTTTGGTTTAATTTAATATCGCTGCACAGCACTCTTCTTTTTTAGCCTTGGCATGGCAAACCCGCAGTAATAAGAACTGAATTCGGTAAAGAGGAAGAGACTACAATCATTTGTTTTGACAACAAGAATAGGATATAATATTCTGGGAGGCCGTGCGCAAGATCAGCAATGAATAAAATTAGCAAAGCCGCTAAACAAGACAAAATTATGATATTATAATAATTCTTTTAAGTGTTATTATTTTCAAACATTAAAATCTCGCGTAATATGAGAGCTATCAAGAAACTAGTTATTGATTTGTAGAGTACTCATCAAGAGCTTTTCAACGATACCCCACAAGACGTGGTTTCAAAAGTTTTGAAACATGAAACGTAAAGATATGAAAGAATTTTTCGAAAATGATGACATGGTATCCATTGCAATAGGTAGATTTTTCTTCGAAATCTACCTAAAATGCCATCACAGCTTTGTGTAAGTGAACCTAGGTACGAGATTAATCAAATTTTTACCTAAGCAGCTCAAGCTGGCATGAATGTATAGCTTAGCTTGCAACAGCTGAACTATTAGCTGGCTGTACTACCCCTTGGGTTTATTATAGCCATAAAGCGAGCGGTACTTTATAAATTTTCTAATAGTGGGAAAGCATCAAAACTTAATTTTGTTCTATGACTCAGTAGTTTCAATGCTTTTACCTTAGATTAAGGTGTGACTATGATCTGCACATCAACAAACAAATCTGCATACTTCGTTTGAGGATTGTTGTATAGTTACGTTATTCTAACACTAGCATGTGCCCGCGGCTTCGCCCGCGATAATTATTTCAAAAATTAAAAATTAAGAACATAATAGTAAAATTATTATATTTATTAACACCTAAATCACGTGGACTACATACCACGATTAGATAGCGTCGCCTGGTAAAAGCGACCTCAGATTCGAGTTTCTTGGCCCAGAAAACCTCTGTATAGTGAGATTCGTCCAAATAAAACAACGTTTGACCATATTTAGGGCTTACAACATTCAAGCGATCGCGAAAGTTTTATTTCCAAGGTATGACAAAAACAGCCAAAGCCAACTGTAATTGATTTGACATTGAAATGTATAACTGAAAACTTATATTTTGAAAACGCAAAAAATGCACGTTTTTTGCCCGTTTTTCACTCATAACTCACGAACGAAAACTAAAATTAAAATTCCAGCTTCGAGGTGCATTTTCCGACCCTTCAGCCCACCTATGTTTAAAATTTCAGATCTCTGCGTTCAGTAGATTTTGCTGGACATCGAGGACAATTCCTTTTATTAATATAGATAATATGAATTATAATGATACCTTCTCTAATTTGTCAAACATCCATTTCATTTAATCCAAACCCACCTATACCATTGGCAACAATATGTTCTGTGAATTTGTTTCGATAATTCTATGTAAAAAGGGATTAAGTATTTTCAAAAACATTTAATTTTTGGCATTTAGAATCAGAATTTTTCAAAATCCTTTCTTAGTGAGCATCTAAATTATGAAACGAAGGTACTATCAAAATTCCAAGTCTCTACCTGTTATAGTTTAGGCTGTACGTTGATTCCTGTCAGTCAGGACAAAGCCTTTTATATATATAGAGATGTGAAGATCCAAAATAATTGTGTGTGATAATAGTATTAAATTTATCACAGCCCCTCCCAAAAAATCTTGGATACTTCCCTGAAGCATGGTGAGTGAACAAGGTGTTCTCTGGTAAACATTTTCAAAATATTCTATAAATAGGTGAGTTTTTTATGTTATTTTTATTTCTTACTTCATAAATGCTTGCAGCAGAACATTATAATTATGCACTAGCACTGTCACCAGAATTTTGTTTCTTGGCAGATTCTCGCCTACTCAACTGCCGCGGAGCAATTTCTTGATGGCACTGTAGTTGTTAAATGAAAGAAATCTTGAAAAATTATTATTGCTCTTGATTGAATGTGGAAAGATCTGAAACATACTGTTAACCAGTCACTTGTTACTACCATTGTTGTGTCGTACATGAGCATTTTGCTCACAGCGTTAAGTAATGCTTGACTTTAGGAAATAAAAAAAAATATTTGTTTAAATAACAAAGAAAGTGTTTATGATAAGTAGGGACCGGATTTTTAGGTTTTTAAAAACACTGTTTTAGGTTTTCCATCAGGTGAAATAGTTTTTTTTTTTAGGTTTTTTGTCCAAAATATCGTTTCCGGGTAGAATAATTGGTTTAAAGAATTTGAATGCGCTACATAGGATTCAGTACATAATTAACACGTCTTCTTAAAACTCACAGTGTTACCACTCAGTATGAATAACAGGGAAGTACTAAAGGCAAACAAGCGCTTTATAACACAAATCTATATCCTTGTTCATACACGGCAACAATGGTTGTTCGTACGAATATTTTAAAAGGAATACGCCGGTACTCTTACACTTCCTCTCTTGATACTGTCCATCCTAGACGACAATGGGTTGAACGAAATGCTGGTGGTATTAATTTCAATCCGACAAAAATTATTGTCTCTCCGCAAAATATTGATTCCGCAACTGAGAAACAAACAAAAAAGTAGCCTAAATTAGATATTTTAGGTTTTATATCCCGTTTAGGTATATTTAGGTTTTTATACCCCAAATACGTATTTTTAGGTGCCACAGAATTAATGTGGGTGAATCCTATGGACATGATTCTAAAAAGTGTATGAGCGCTTTTTGTTTTGGAAGTAAGGAAAAAAATAGGTAAAAACCTAAGAATCCGGTCCCTAATGATAAGTTAAGAAAAGTTTAATTTAGTTTTCTTTTATACAGTTTATTGGTGTATACATATTTATTGTTGATTGAAGTTGTGTGTACTTTTGCTGTGAGCTGCATTTATTATTAGCAAAAATGAGAATAGAGGTACTTTAGAATTCCTCTTGAGCCCATTATAAGGCTCACAGAGCCATTTTTCCCCTCGTCTCATTGTTTATGAACTGTCTAAATAAAGATAGGTCCCTTCAAATCACAAAATAACATTACTACCATAGATAAGGAATTTTAACTCAGAAAATGACGCATTGCACAATAGTTACGTAACATAATAACAATAATCATGTGCAACGCCCCCTCCCAACCAACCCCTCTAATTCCTCTTCTTCTGCCTTGAAGATCAAACGTGGAAGAATGCTGCTCTCAGCTCGGCCGACCCTTAAATAAAATACTAGGTAACTACGGGAGGGAAAGGCGTTACGTAACGAAGAGCATGTAAAATTATTTACATGTCCTTCGCAGCTGAGAATAGAAACTTAGCATGTGAAAGCTAAAAGAATTTTATTATTAAAAAATTAAAATTCTTTTCTGCCTGATGGGCAAATTATAATAAATGTCATTTAGTAAAACACTTTATATTTACAGATTTTAGGCCTGATGACCAAATATGAAGAACATACAAATTAAAATAATAAGATTATTTTATATACAACTTAGGGCCTGATGGGCCTGTTTCAATACAAGAGTTGTTCTTTAAATACTTTCCCAGAACAGGGGTTAAAATACATGCATGTTATTTTATAATTTTAACACTTCAAACTTGTCTCGGCCGAGTAATTAAATTCATTATTGGTTAATATCAATGATACATGCAAATGGCCGGACAAACATATAATTACTTATTTAGCATGCTTTTCACAAATACAATCATGCGGAGTGCATAGCTCCTAACATAAAATATTGTTTACATACCTTTTATCTTATAAGCAAAACTGCCAGACATTCCTGGACAGAAAATACATTGGTTCCGGATTGCAAGCTGGTGTGGCCTATATGCTATCAGGATAACGTGTATCAAACCCTACTTAAAATAGAATACAACCGAATGAAAGAAATAAGTACACCAGATTCTAAAAGACTCCCCATATAAGTGCAATAAATATTTGATGCTGCACAATGCCTTATTTCCACTCAGCAAAACAATAATAAATGAAAAGAAACACGAGGGAGAAGCCCTATATAAATAATTCCCCTGAAACTTGCATGTATACTGAAACTACAGCACTAAACTTACATGAAATTAAAGTAAAAGAACCCATCCTTAGTAATCACTAATAAGTTTCTAGTAACACTGGAAGATTAATTAAATAAATTCAGATACACGTACCTGCTCAAATCCTGACATGGTTGGCCTCGCGGCCACCATATTGTGTTCTTGTTTACCCAGTCCCATGGCCACACACCAGGCTTGCAGCCCGTTCACAAAGGAAGTAGAGAATGGAGAGAACGAGGCCTATGTTGCCTCGGCTTTTATAGTCAAGCCCCCCTCTCTTCTCATAATTGGTAATAAGCTCGTACCAATCGGATTGTGAATAATAAAACAAATGAACTGTTCGACGAATGGCAAATAAGAGACAGAAGAGCGCGAAGTTGCTCCCCTCACTAGCGCTGACGCGCATCTGAGCCGCACATCAGCACTGCAGATGAACTGGGAACCCGTTCCCCTCAACACGAGGCGACCACCCCTACCGAGCGAGCGCTTCCGAAGCAAAACGAAGTTAAATACCATTCAAGTTACCAGACTTCATACGCAACAAAGATCACGTGATTCTTTACTGCTATATTCCTGAGTAAAACAGATACTTCATTCCCATACTACTAATTAAAATTCCATTCTAATTTAAATCTGTTTTATCCTACTTGAGCCAATGTCATGCCCTTTAAAAATTGATATTATTTTTAATATTGGCTCAATTCTCCCTGTCCATGACTTGGAATATCTTGCTTAATATATTCCAATTTAGTAAGAAAGACATCACTAAAACTGTTCATAGAGTTATGGCCTTTCCACAACGGCCCCTGACTCACACATGCACCGACATTAAAATGGACGAATCATACCTTCATTCGGAGATTTCACACTCTCACATGGCTTTATAGTCCATACTTGGTATACGTCCTTGTTTTGGTGCTCACTGCCAGTTCACTGTTGCCTTCCGAGGAGAGAGTAGACGAAATTGCGAGTCAGCGTCCACAAACCCTCACAGCGACTGAGCAGCTGGTCAGGTAGCTCGTTGAGGAAGACGCCCAACAGTATGACATCTAGTGAGTCTACTCCACCTCCCATTACTGCTTCTGAAAGTACAAGTCAAGCGGCAGACTATGGCAAGACAAGATACATAACATAAATCAGACCCTCCTACGCTTATCGATCTCGAAGTTACATTTAAGATGATAATTCAAAATTACTATTTAAGAAAATTAAGTTTGAGATTATCCAAAACAAAACTTTACTCTAGAGAAATAAGACGACCTAAGAAGAGAAAGAGACTAGACTAAATATTATAATTAAAATTGATTAAGATCCATAAATTACAAAATATTAGACAGGATAAATTCATGAGAAAATAGAAATATTGGTAAATGATTGGATTAATCCTAACCTACAAATTTAAGAAACTGATTCAAATTTTACATAAGATAATAACAAGCTATATACAATAAGTCTAGTTTGGGAAAAGTCAATCTTCTATAATTCAAATAAAGATTTTAATATAGATGACCTAATTGAGTCAGGAAATCAAAATCCTGACAAATATAAGACATAATTAGTAGAAAGATACTTTAATAAGGCGAGATGAAATTCCTCTTCTCCTATGGTGTGAAACTCCTTGTTGAGTCCAGACCATATCTCCCCATCCCGTCATCTGCAAGGAGGGACTCCCCGGAACTTCAGACATCGAGGTTCTTCTGTCGTACTCCCCAGTATTCATCACCGACTCGCCTAGACATGATGTCGGATGACAGGAGAAGCCGAAGACCATCTCTTCTTATAATCATGCTGAAATTTATGTCTTACAAAGGGAAAGTCAGCTAAGCAGTCAGGGAATTACTATGTCTTTTTGCAATGACTAACATGAGCTTTTATAGTCTTATTTGAATCCGAGTCTTTAAGTAAAACAGTCACTGGAGTAAGAAACTTCACCACGTTGAAAGGACCACGAAACTTGACCGCGAGTTTAGCGGCAAATCTATCTATTGCTTTACTTTTAGGGAAGTTTTTAACATAAACCCTATCTCCAACATTAAAATTCACTGGAATCCGATCAGCATTATATCTCTTCTCTGTTTTCTGATGCGCTAATTTCAGATTGTCAGCAGCCCTTTTCCAGATCTGTCTGACAGTAGCAGCATCCTTGACTTCTGGTAAGAGATCACTGATTGACCAGGCATTAGTAAGAGGACTGTTAGGTTTAAATGAAAACATCAACTGAAAAGGAGTCTGTTTATGCGATTCATGCTGGGCTGAATTGAAGGCAAATTGCAACCAGAACAGCTCTCTGTCCCATGCAGCATGATCCTCTGAGTGGTACGCTATCAGAGCGGCCCTCAGGTTCCTATTAAAACGTTCACTGTGATTGGGCGACGGATGAAAAGGGGCAGTCTTTACGTGTTGAATTCCCAGGGAAAAGCAAAACTGTTTGAACTTTCTCGAAATGAAATACGAGGCGTTATCAGATGCTATACTACGCGGAAAGCCAACTGTAGAAAAGATTCTTTTGAGGCACTCTATAGTTGAATTAGAAGTGGCTACTCTAACAGGAAACATCCAGACAAATTTAGAAAAAGAATCTACAGCTACCAAAATGTAAGAATTACCGGATCTAGATCTAGGAAATTTCCCCACGAAATCTATAAAGAGCCTGTCCAAAGGAGCCTTGGGCACTTCGGATGACAAGAATCCGAGCTTAGTGCACTGAGCAGGTTTTGCCGAGCTGCACTTCTGGCATGCTCTAACCTGGGCTCTAATAAACCCATCTATGCCCTTCCAAGTGAAAGTTTCTCGTATTTTGGCTCGCGTCTTATAAAATCCTAGATGGCCACCCACCGGAGATTCATGGTAGTACTTGAAAACCATGTCCCTTAAGGCAGAGGGCAGCACAATTCTAGATTGAGATCTATGCGCAGGAGCACTATATAAAACACTATTTCTAAAGATGTACTGCGGTACATCTTCTCCACTTTGCAAGCGGGCGATTAGAGGAGCAAGTTCTTCATCACTGGCTTGGTGATCCTTTAATGCCGTAAAAGCTAAGGGAAACTCACCCAGAATGTTACCCACCATCCCTGACAACTCTTTAGGCTCCTCGATACTGCAATCAGGACTGCCCAAGATCTCCTCCGGACTGAACATCCGCGTTAGAGCATCGGACACCTGATTCTCAGTAGCTCGGATATGCCTAGCCTTAAATTTGAATGCAGAGAGACGCACTGCCCACCTAGCGATCCTGCCGGTTGTCCGTGGCTTCGCTAAGACCCAGCTTAAGGCCTGACAGTCTGTCTCAAGCTCAAATTCCACATGCTCAACATAGACCCTGAATTTCTCTACTGCAAACAAGACAGCGAGAGCTTCAAGCTCATACATTGAGTACATGCGTTCAGGAGCGGTCAAAGTCCTGGAAGCATAAGCTACAGGCCTTCTTCCTTCCTCGAATTCTTGCAAGAGAACAGAAGCTATGGCCACCGGTGAGGCGTCGCACTGAATTACAAATTTCTTAGAGAAGTCTGGCATGGCAAGCACGGGGGGATTCATAATGGCGGACTTCAATTTTTCAAAACTTTCTTGGCAAGCAGGAGACCAGACAAATTTAGAACTTTTCTTTCTTAGATCATTCAAAGGGGAGGAAAGTTCAGCCATATTTGGTACAAACTTCCTGAAGAAGTTGACCATCCCTATAAACCTGGCTACGCCCTTGGCATTCTTGGGAGGGGGAAATTTTCTAATTGCCTCGGTGCGTTCTGGGTCGATGGCAACGCCGTCAGCTGAAACCAGATGACCCAGAAATGACAGTCTCCTAGCGGCTATAGTAACCTTATCAGGATTAACTGTAAGTCCTGCGGCTCGTAGACGCGAGAACACTTCTTGAAGATGCTGCAAATGCTCTTCAAAGGAATTAGAATAGAGAACCAAATCATCCAAATAATGATACACAAATTTAAACTTTACGTCTGAAAAAATTTGATCTAGCAGTCTAGTAAGGACCTGGGCTCCTGTCGCTAATCCAAATGGGACTCTTAAAAATTCGAACGAGTTGTACGGAGTCGAAATAGCTGTCAAACGCCTTGAACGTTCAGTAAGGGGTATCTGATAGTAAGCCTGATTGAGGTCAAGGGACGAGAAAACTTTAGCACCCGAAAAGAAACTGAAAGCAGTGTTAATGTCTGGTATAGGCACCGAATCTATCTTTATTTTGGCATTGAGGTGCCTGAAATCAACCACTGGCCTGAAGCGCCCATCACCCTTTGGCACCAAAAAGATCGGACTGGAATAGTTGGACTTGGAGACCTGGAGGACTCCTTGTTCAACCATTGCGTCAATATGTTCTTTCAAGATCTTCAACTTTGGTGGATTGAGGCGATATGGTGCTCTACGGACCGGTTGATCATCAAGTAGCTCAATGTCATACTCTAAGACATTTGTAAGACCCAGTTCCGGAGTCAAAACATCAGGGAAATCTTGCAAAATCTTACTAACTTGACTTTTCTCAACGGAAGGCAAGTGTGACAAGTCCACACATACATTATTTACAGAATCAGGGAAAAAATCAAAAGGCGGTAACATATTTGTCTCTGAATTGCCCTTAGAAGAAATAAATTTAGAAAAAGGGGGTCCATAGAAGAAATCGATCTTACAAGATTCAAAGAATTTAAACTTACACTGTTTACTATCAAAATCTAGGATCAATCCTACCTTCCTCATAAAAGGATAGCCTAAAATCACAGGCATAAGTAAATTCTCAGCAACAACAAAGGGACAGACCCAAGTGAAGTTAGCAATTCTCAATTTCAGGCTTACTTGACCTACTATGGCAAGATTCTGGTCACCAGCCGTGCGTAACTTCAGCTCACTACTAACCATTTTCGGAACGTGTTTGTTTACCAAACACATTCTACTATATTCGTCTTTTGAGAGCAGAGATACAGCCGCACCGCTGTCTAGCAAAGCCGACATTCTATATTTGCAAATTTCTACTTCTATCATAGGCAACTTGGCATCTACAATTGCTTCTAACTGGCGTGGGAAAACTTTATTCTTGTCAAATCCATTAATGTCACTATCAGGAGTCAAATTCGGGACTTTCTTTTTTCTACGATTACTTCTCTTCTTTCTTTTACATGGTGTTTTCATAGTACGATCCGGATCGTCCATATTTACAGGCAAAATCTTCTTACTAAGCACCTTTTTATTTAGAAACGCTGCACTATCATCATTATTGTCTTTCAACCTAGGCCTAATGTCTTTGTCTGAGCGCTTTTTATGAAATATGCTATTAACAAAAGTCCTCGTGGCATAAAAACGGTCTGTCTGGCTTCTACTGTCCGTACCGTGAGTTTTGTCAAAAACCGTAGTCGCAGTCACCAACCTAGAGCTGATCAGTTCCCTAGCCGGCGTGTCAACGTCTTTACAGTGAGTAGAGTTTGTCATCACCACTTCGTCAGTCATCTTTCTATCACATATAGCGCTACTAGACATCTTCGGTTTACCCAGGGCCCTTGGGTAAGACCTACATCATTGCGAAGAGCGTTTCTGAACATTACCATTTTGCATCGTTTGATTTTTCCCACTACGGCAGTATTTCGCAATATGCCCTAATTTCCCACAATTGTAACACTTGATAGGCTTTCTATCGTTGCCACCTGCAACTAGTTTTGCTCTATCATTACTATCACTTAGTTTGACACGACTACTACTTAACTGGCCTTGTTTATCCACTCTTAAGGAGTCGGAAAAACTGATAGCATTTACTCTAGCACATAACGACTCTAGTTGCCTGAAGGAAGACGGTCTGCTCTCAAAGACTACTTTAGAACGCGTTTCAGGCGACATTCCCTCAATGACAGCATCTACTATTTCTCTCTCTGGCATGGCTAGTCGAAACACCTGAGCACATTTCTTGACGCTACGAGAGTATTCGGCAAGTGTCTCATTGAATGCTTGCGTGCGGTAGAAATGCTTAGTAATCAAAGCCGATCTAGCTCGCACTGGCACATAGGTGTCCAACAGCCTAATGTGAAAATCTTCTAGCCCTAACCCACTGTTGACGGCTTCTAAGGCAACGTCACGCAAAGAACCACCAAGTTTAGAAAATAAGTAGGCCAGCAGATTGCGTTCATCAAGGTGAAACACTGCGGCTTGACTTTTCAAATCACAGATAAAGTCCAGAAAGTCTAAAACTTTCTCTACACTTTCATCTGAGAAAAGTGAACAGTTTTCCAAAGTGGAGGCAAGCGGATGGGGAAGATTAGCGAAGGCAAGAGGAAAAGTATGAGTTTCAGGAAATGCCCTAACATTTTCTCTACCAGAATCACTATCACAATGTGAGAAGAAAGTTTGACCTGTCGCGCTCATTTCAAATCTCGATTGTCTATTTGGGTTAACAAAAGAATCCATAACTTCCCTATTATGTGACTTCTTTTCATTATCAAGCTCCTCGCTCACTGGAGCATGTACATTCTCCCTATCAGTTGATTTCACTCGGATTAGAATTACACTGACTTGGTCTTGAAGATCTTGAAACTCTGCTAGGAAGTCGGTTCCTGCAATTACCTTCTCAAGATCTGCTACTCTCTGGCAAGCATGAAGTGCACGATTTTTTACTTTTTCTGACACCGGAACACTTTTAGAAAGTTTTTCACTGATCGATTCTACTCTGTCTTTAGCTACTGCAAGCAAAATAGGAATAAGGGACTCACCGCAATTTTTTATGTCAACATCCTTGTCCTGGTTATCTATTAGTTGCTTCTTAAGGTCGGCTACCAGATTTTTCTCATCAGGAGACAGACCTCTTATTTGCAGCTCATAGATTATGTCAGATTTCAGTAATTGGTCCGGGTCAGGGACATAACGAGTCACAGGAGATGCCATTTTACATGAAACACAGATTTCCAGCAATATTAGAATATGTACACAATAAAAACAAGATATTTACAAAATAATACACTCATAAATAAACAAGATACACAATAATAAATCTTAGCTTTCACATGGGACATTTTTAAACTTTAAAGTTCAGAAATTAAAAACAAGTTAAGATTTAAGCTGAAAAAGGCAACAGCAACTGTGGAATTTAACCACAGCTCTGCTACAAATTGCAACGCCCCCTCCCAACCAACCCCTCTAATTCCTCTTCTTCTGCCTTGAAGATCAAACGTGGAAGAATGCTGCTCTCAGCTCGGCCGACCCTTAAATAAAATACTAGGTAACTACGGGAGGGAAAGGCGTTACGTAACGAAGAGCATGTAAAATTATTTACATGTCCTTCGCAGCTGAGAATAGAAACTTAGCATGTGAAAGCTAAAAGAATTTTATTATTAAAAAATTAAAATTCTTTTCTGCCTGATGGGCAAATTATAATAAATGTCATTTAGTAAAACACTTTATATTTACAGATTTTAGGCCTGATGACCAAATATGAAGAACATACAAATTAAAATAATAAGATTATTTTATATACAACTTAGGGCCTGATGGGCCTGTTTCAATACAAGAGTTGTTCTTTAAATACTTTCCCAGAACAGGGGTTAAAATACATGCATGTTATTTTATAATTTTAACACTTCAAACTTGTCTCGGCCGAGTAATTAAATTCATTATTGGTTAATATCAATGATACATGCAAATGGCCGGACAAACATATAATTACTTATTTAGCATGCTTTTCACAAATACAATCATGCGGAGTGCATAGCTCCTAACATAAAATATTGTTTACATACCTTTTATCTTATAAGCAAAACTGCCAGACATTCCTGGACAGAAAATACATTGGTTCCGGATTGCAAGCTGGTGTGGCCTATATGCTATCAGGATAACGTGTATCAAACCCTACTTAAAATAGAATACAACCGAATGAAAGAAATAAGTACACCAGATTCTAAAAGACTCCCCATATAAGTGCAATAAATATTTGATGCTGCACAATGCCTTATTTCCACTCAGCAAAACAATAATAAATGAAAAGAAACACGAGGGAGAAGCCCTATATAAATAATTCCCCTGAAACTTGCATGTATACTGAAACTACAGCACTAAACTTACATGAAATTAAAGTAAAAGAACCCATCCTTAGTAATCACTAATAAGTTTCTAGTAACACTGGAAGATTAATTAAATAAATTCAGATACACGTACCTGCTCAAATCCTGACATGGTTGGCCTCGCGGCCACCATATTGTGTTCTTGTTTACCCAGTCCCATGGCCACACACCAGGCTTGCAGCCCGTTCACAAAGGAAGTAGAGAATGGAGAGAACGAGGCCTATGTTGCCTCGGCTTTTATAGTCAAGCCCCCCTCTCTTCTCATAATTGGTAATAAGCTCGTACCAATCGGATTGTGAATAATAAAACAAATGAACTGTTCGACGAATGGCAAATAAGAGACAGAAGAGCGCGAAGTTGCTCCCCTCACTAGCGCTGACGCGCATCTGAGCCGCACATCAGCACTGCAGATGAACTGGGAACCCGTTCCCCTCAACACGAGGCGACCACCCCTACCGAGCGAGCGCTTCCGAAGCAAAACGAAGTTAAATACCATTCAAGTTACCAGACTTCATACGCAACAAAGATCACGTGATTCTTTACTGCTATATTCCTGAGTAAAACAGATACTTCATTCCCATACTACTAATTAAAATTCCATTCTAATTTAAATCTGTTTTATCCTACTTGAGCCAATGTCATGCCCTTTAAAAATTGATATTATTTTTAATATTGGCTCACATGTCATGTTATATACTATAACAAGCAGTGCTTTTTTTGTGACGGTACGCAATGGTACGCAGTACCGGCACCTTTTTTCCCTTCAAAAAAATTGGATATTACCCGGAATATTCCTTTTACAATTCCTATAAAATTATGGCCTTGTTTGTTGGTTTTGTTAGATTTCTACGTACATAATAGCCTACACACGAGCACATGATAGTTTCTGTAAATTGCCGTGGCTGCTGGACTGCAAGAGGGTTGGGGTGGGTTTTCCAGCCCTCGGCAAACTGCTCCTGTGGCCAAGGCCATTCTAACAGTACAAGTATTGCACCAAGTGCAGTTAATGCTAATGTAGTAACAAACAAGTAGTAAACAGCTAACCACCATAGTTAATCAGGGGTTAGTGCGTGTTTAAATTTAACTGCATTCGTTGCTTACATATAATTTGAAAAGAAAACCCTTCATTTGTGTTGCTGAGGCAAGTAAATTCACAGTTGTTTAGTACAATTGTAGGATCAAGGATTGCACATGGTTCACAAGTAGAGAAGTGAAATGAGTAAAATAAGAAATGGGAAAATGATACATTGCGACTCACCCGAGTCCCCCACCCCCTACTCTCAATCCGAAATAGCTTATTTTGTTGCAAGGGTCGTTTTTATAATTATGAAATATTATGTGGAGGTGCAAGGGTATTTTTTTTATTGTGAAATATTAGGTTTCATGGCAGGCGAGTGGAAAGGGGAACAGGGTGAGTCGCAAAGTATTAACTTGCCTAAGAAATTATTATGTAATGATGAGCAATAAAAGAAAGCATGACGATGTTTTTGAAGTATCTCATAAACTGCACACAGCGAATAAAATTAATCTTTAGAGAACGTCACAAGTACCGGTGATTTTACTGCAATTCAGGGAAGAAACATTTCTGGCCATGATAGGCCCGACTATTCGACATTGACTGAGAAAAATGACTTCTGGGAGAAGTGTGGGATCTCCCGTGTGATTAAGTTAAAAAGTTTCGGTGAGTACCGCCACCTTTTTTGTTAGAAAAAAAGCACTGATAACAAGTATATATATCTTTGTCCCTCACTTTGACCATTTTTTTGAACCCATTCCCAAATCATCTGGCCCTCAACTTCATTCAGTCCAGTCTGATTTCTGATTGGTTAGTTTCCAACAATCCTCTCCAATCCAGATACTCCTAGCAGCATTAGCTCCAGTTCCAGTACATCATTCTCCTTGACGATGGAGTCTCAGGTTGGTTCCAAATGTAAGAATTTATCAAAGTAATGAGAATAGAGGTACTTTGGGATTCCTCTTGAGCCCGTTTGGTTAGAAGCTCAGAAAAATATTCTATATTAACTAACTAACCCCATGGTACTAACATCCCAGAAGGGACAAGGCCTACCACCCAAGCGCTGTGTCATCTACCATAGGCAGACAGCAGCATAGGCAGGAAAAGTTCAAAATACTTTTCAAACAAATTAAGAAGTCCATTTTGTTATCATAAATGTAATTATAGCTATTGTCAAGTCAGGAAAAAATAAATACAAAAGGGGTTGATGCAAATAGCCAAATATTTTGAACCCATATAATAAAAACTGTTACTTTATTATATATAGACCCTATTAGAATGAAAATATATTACAGTGAAAAGAAATTGTCACCAACGGGGGTTTTTGACGTACTGCTTTGAATGGAATGACCCACTCCTATTACAGGAAGGTTTGAAAGGCAACTAGAACAGGAAAATACCAGCAGACATTGCCAGTTTTTCACAAAGTTTATAACGGTGTAAGCAAAATGCTCATTTAACGACAAATGATGGGTTAAAAAAATATATTTTTTAATTACCTTTATGAGATTGTAAGAAATGTTTGCTTTGATATTTTGCAGCTTTCCTGCTTTGTAATGCATCTTGTTGAATTGCAGTGTTGATGTCAGACAATGGTTATTGTGCCTGCACCACATGTGGCCATAGTGCTTACTGTATTATGCTTCCATTATCATTAGGCAAGTAATTTAGCCAGTTCATCAAATCAATGTATTATTTTCTAATGAATGTACACTATTATAATTACGAGGGCTATTTTTTTTTTTCCAAGGTCCGATCTGTCACGAAATGAAAACCACAGTGAAAATCAAAACTGTTTCATTTGGAACATTTAGATACACCTTCCAGCTACTTCTCTACATAGTCGCCGCTCCAATTGAGACATTTGTCGTAGCATGATACAATCTTTCCAATACCCTTTTCTTAGAAGCTTGCCGCCAGCATGTTTAGAAAGGTCTTCACAGCCTTTTGAAGTCTTTTGAAGTTCTTCGTTCGTGTGGAACCGCTGTCCCCCCTGGGGCGGTATTCTGTAACTTTCGTCACCAACGCATTGGTGTTGTTGAGAGCTCAACAACCGACAGCAAGATACCAACGGCCAGAGCGTGAGCGATTCTGTAACTCCCTGTTGGTATCTGGAGAACCGTTGTTGAGGCCCACCAATAACTTTGTGAATTTTCGTGAATGTTGGCAATGAAAGTAGCTATGAGAAATCTGTCTTAACAAACTGCAATGAATATCATTGGCTGATGGAGTGCGGGAATGTGATTTCATAATTTCCAAACTGGGCGGGAGTTTAATTTCATGTATATATTTTGAAAGTGGGCGTTTATATTACACGTACTGTCATGTTGCAAGACGCTTATAGGGGGAAAAGGCGGATTTATAATAATAGGAGAAATTCGCAAAATGCCAATGGTTTTTAGTAATGTTTACTGTCATATATATTAATATATATAATAAGGAGGGTATCTCGGGGAATCCAATTAGCAAATTCCGCAATAGTTTGCCAATGTCTGATTTAAATTATGATTATAAAAAAAATATGCAATCTCGAAGTAGTTATATATTTCCATTGCAACTCACCTTGTTTGTGTGAAAGTATTCGTTTTAACGATTAACAGAAAGTAAGATGTAGCCCTTTTCAGAATACTCATTTTAACAAAATGTTGCTGGATTCATACTCAGTGAAAGGAATGAACTTTCCAATCTCTGTTCAAATAAAAGTTAGTCTCTCAGTATAATATAATTATTGTGTATGACATTCTTGTAATGTAAATTGGTTGTATAAATAAAGAGAATGTCCTTAACACATCACATCCCCGAAGGATACACAACCCAAATAAAATATATTTATTGTACTCTCATAACTTTCTTTACTTTAAGCATGCACAATACATTTTTCTCACTTCACATTCTGATAAAGACTACACTTTAGAGATTTTCTTCGAAAAAATATTTCAAATAAAACTTTTAGCACGTATTCAGAGTGGGTGGCTTATAACTACCCTAAAGAGAATTTCTTCGAAAAAAGTTTCAAATAAAGTTTCAAGTCCAAGTAACTTATAAGCAACCCATGTGCAAAATGTAAACAAATCGATAAAATCGCGAAAAACGAACATTTTTTCATGTAAAGTCCCTTTAAAAATAAGAGAAACTTGTCGCCAATCCTTGTGTCACATCTTCAGAAGGTACCCAACCCAAATACAAAAAAAAATTCTTACGATTTTCCATTCTGGAGCTAGGCTGTTGACACACTTCCACACAGACATGTTTCCGAAAATAGTATTTGGGGATTCAGAATACCTCAAAATGTGTATTTGGGCTAAAAACTCAACTTCAAAGTTGGGGTCGAAAACAATACTTCCTTTATCTGTATTACCTATGGTACAGGCAGAGAAAGTAAAAAAAATATTCAGTAGGAGTTTTTACTTAATTTATAGAACACAAACCAATTATAAAATTATTTTTATATAGATAAAGCAAATAGTAAAGTTTAAGCAAATAAGAGTATCTTATCTTGCCTACTGCTTTTATGACATTTATAAAACCCTTGAAATAAATTAATTGCGTTTTAGGTTAACTTAAAATGAATTCATTAGTATTTAATTTACACAGTACTTTGAAACATTACAATTGGCCTCATAGTTGTTCATAATTATATATTAATTTAAATAACACCATAATATCACTGAAAAAGTGTCTTAAGGGGCTCATACACCAAGAGACCATGCCCAAGCAGGCATTGCAGTAACTGTTCGATATCTTCAACACTATTTGCAATAATAAAATGAAATTTTGGACATTAGAAGTATACATTTGGGGGTTGAAATGAGCACAAAAATTATTACAGTGTCACAAATATGAAGGTTGATATTAGAAAATTATTTTATTTTTATTTTTCAGCATGCGATTAAGCCTAAGTAACATGATTTCATGCAAAAGTCAATCTGATTGGTGTAATATTTTTTTTTATTCACAGCTGACACTATAATCTCGAGGATAAACCATCAATTTATACTGTGGTATGCCTGATACAATTTTCAGGCATTTTAAAATTTCAATATAAAATTATTACGAATTTTTTCACATCATGTTCACAAGTGAAATAATCTTGTGTTGCAAATACATCAGATTATTTAGGTTTATCCTCTAGAACACACAAAAAACTATGGGTGTGCAAAGTTTCATGCAATTTGGACCATTACTTTAAGAGATATTGTGCTTTTTGTGTTGAAAATATCAAGTTATGGGAAAATGGCTCTGAAAATTCAACATGCATTTCAACTTACATAGTATAAGCCACACCCACTTGACGGAAAATCACGAGATACAATATAGCTCATATTATTATAAAAGGAATTAGAGGGAATAAAATAGATGGTTTAAATTAGACAAAAAATTGGTAAAGCCAATATTGTAGCTAGATTTAAATAATATTTTCAATTACAATAGGCTACATTGGCAGGGAGGCATATTTTTTGTGCAGTTAAAAACAGATGCTTCTCTAAGTGTGAAAAGTTTTATAAACTAGTAAACGCTATATAGGCTACCAGTATATTTAAAAGTAAGGACAATGTACATCATATTTTGCTGAGTGATATAGTACACACACACTTACAAAGTAAACTTTGGTACAAAAAAACTATTATATGTATCATGAGTTCATGGCACTTTGCTCAGTTCTAATAAGCACAGTCTTCGTCATTATTTCCTGAAAATTACAAAAAGCCAACAACATCTCACTACTTGAAGCATTGCTTGAGTGGGATGTTTTTCTCAATTGCAAATGACCTACTTGTGCACTGTTCTTTCGAATGAACTGAACAAAATTTTACACTACATTAAAAAATTTAGGCCTACATAGAGGTGACACCCATAAGTGTTCGTTAAGCTTATTATTGGTGCATATTATGTTGTCCACTCTTTAATGCAGATCACATGGATTACAATTCCAAATCTGAAACAAGATAAAGTAAAATAATTAATATTATGTGCAATTATGCAAACATAACCTCAAACATGCTTGTTGCAAAATAAAATTATGTATTTAGTTTTTATATTGATAAAAACATATTAACAAATACTAAGAATCTATTCATTAATGGATATATACTGTACCTTCTCTGTTATTACGAAAATATAGCTATTGACACCATCACGAAGTCGCCCAATTAGGATAAAAGCGGCCATTGTATCACAAATATGTCGATATTTCAGCAAATTTTGCGATATTTTGGTACTTTCGAGTTGTTGTTGAGCTCACCGAGGGGTTTGGAGCCGTCGGTGTGTCACCAATATTTCCAGCAATATATTGGTGTGATTTCAAGATCGATTCTTGACACCAATAGTTACAGAATAACTTTTTCTAGTAACATTGGTGTAATCGTAGTTGAGAGCGTTGGTAGAGTTACAGAATACGACCCCTGATCTTTCTTCAGCTGCCGAAAAAGATGAAAGTCACTCGGCACGGGAACGAGTTTTTGAAATCCATCGTCACAGGGGATGAAACGTGGATTCGTTATGACAATCCAGAATCAAAACGATGGATGCACACAAATTTCCCAAACAAACCCAAGATCTGGAAGGACAGCGTTTCCACATCAACAAAGAACATCAAAACTCTTCAAAATGTCGTTAAGATCTTTCTCAATATGCTGGTGGCAAACTTCTATGAAGAGGGTATTGGGAAATGGATACCACCCTACTACAAAAGTCTCAATCGGAGCGCAACTATGTAGAGAAGTAGCTGGAAGATGTATCTAAATGTTCCAAATAAAACAGTTTTGATTTTCACTGTGGTTTTCATTTTGCAACCGATTGGATCTTGGAAAAAATAGCCCTTGTACATAGGATTTCAATACGGGAGTCTTGCAGTAATATCATCAGAACCTTAAGTTCTGTGAGTCCTCTTCTAGTTTTTAGTAATTTGGTTCTGATTCATTATTGTGGTTCATCTGCTGACTTATATATGTCATTGTTTTTTATGTTTTAGTTAAATTTGTTTGTTTTTCCAATATATACTTGAGTGCAATTGTTACATTGGAAAAACAAACAGAAATGCAGGTCACTTACGCTACTTACTTATGAATACAAAACTGTGTGAGCTACACTACTTTCTGCATCCAGGTAGATAACTCGCGTGCTATGCTCCTTTGATGTGAATGCTCACTGAGAGTGAAAAAAGTATGTTGAAAATAACTACAAATTTATGCATCGCATTATGGCAAAAAATGCTTGTTACATTAGCAGAAACTCGCCATATCTTGTAAATACTTGTTGTGATAGTTTTGTATAATGTCTAAGTACTCCTTGTATATTGTGGAGACGACTTCACTGCCAGGTGATTGTGATAATCAAGCTCCTCCTTCACACAGCAAACTTGCAACTATATTTCTTTGTAGGATAACTGACGAAAATACATGAAAAATAATATTCAATAAAAAAAAAATGCAGTTAGGAAAATGTTATTCTCAAAGATCGAGGAATGTCTCAGGCTATTCAGATACAGGATTAGACTTATTAAAACACATGAAGTCCAAGCTTTCCAACTGTGTCACTTATTTAAAAAATTGCACAACACACTAAAATCTTAAGACAGTGGATAAAAACAGCACATACATAACCGCTACGTTTCGACCGGCACCAGCCGATCTTCCTCAGGCACTGGTAAGAAGGTTTGCTGGGTCACATGAAGAAACTCCCTCTACGTCTGCGTCATCAACAGAGAGGGGGGGTTGCACAGTTTCACCCGGAATGCGCACAGATGCAGATGGTTTCATGTCAGGACGAAACATAGAGTAACGTTTAAATCTAGAGATCCAATCCATGGGAATCATGAACTCAGATTCCGGAACTTCACCAACCTGACAATTAATTTTTAGGCCAACGTTATTATGAACCATTCTGCGAATAACACCAATCCATTCCTCACCCAAATCGCCCTCGTAGTTATTAACACAATTACCAAGTGGGATGCAAAAAGAATTGTTTTGACGCCCCTGGGGTGTATTCTATTAAGTGTGATGACTGTAACGGGATCTATATTGGTGAAACTGGCAGGTCTTTCAAGGTTAGGCTCCAAGAGCACAATAGAGACATTCGTAATTCGAAAACAAACACGGGGTTAAGTCAACATATGGTTACGTTAAAACATAATATCAAAGACCTAGAGGTTGTAAAAGTTGAGAATGACCTTATCAAGAGGAAGATTTGTGAAGCCGTTCACATTGCGATGAATCATGGTGAGGAAGATCGGCTGGTGCCGGTCGAAACGTAGCGGTTATGTATGTGCTGTTTTTATCCACTGTCTTAAGATTTTAGTGTGTTGTGCAATTTTTTAAACAGGATTAGACTGTATGTAGATTGTGGTGACACTGGAGCGTCACCAGGAATTTTATTAAGGGGGGAAAACTCAACATAATTCCAAACACAATGTTTCTTTTTTTATTAGGCTAAATTATGCAGTAATCAATAATAATAATAAATTTACTATCTTGAACAATTAGTCGTATTATGACAATAATTTAGGTTAGTGTACTGTGAGCTAATTCCTAATTGAAGTTAATTCACGTATAAGTGATACGAATGATAGGCTATTTTATTATGACCGACTGAAATTCCATTTCAGATGGTTAGGCTAAATACATTATTATTCTCGTAGTTTCCCGGTCCGTAGTTTTGAACCCCAGCTGAATTCAACGAGGCTGCAAAGTTTATAATTAACAGATTACATTCTTTTGAGCAGTAGCCTTGGTGACGGATTATTATAAATACACTGAGGCAGTTATAATCACAATTCTAAACTCATTACGAAATATTTTTATATTTTTTATTTTGCATGCAACAACTGCAGGTTACAGACAAAGAGTACCAAAAAAATGAATCCGTGAGGTATTCCATGCCGACGCCCATGCAGTGACATAATGCATGACGGAAGGTCACAGATAATGCCGGATCTGATTATCTGTTTCAGTAGGGTGAACAGATGTCCCGCTTTTTGCAAGATACTCCTTTTATATGTCCTTATCCAAAAATATCCTGCAAAATTGAATTATATGTGAAGTACACTATTTCAACATCTGTAATAAAATATTTAAACTTTTATAATTGAAAGGGAATTTAAATTAATGTCCGTAATGGTATTTAAAAAAATATATATATATTTTCTCAGTCAACTTCACTTTTAAGTGTTTACTTACACATAACGCGTTTCACAAGCGACTTTGCTTGCATCCTCAGATGAGGTCCACTGCCGGGTCTGTTTTTGGGCTAATAGATGTCTGTAGGATGGTTACTTTTTTGAGTGGCCTACTTGAAGGCTCAATACTATACTGCTCAGACCATATGCAGTGCAAGTATTGCATTTTGTTTACTAAGAAGTATGTCATAATGTACTTTAATGGAAGCCAATGAAAGAAGCATATGAGACAGCTCTACATTTGCTTTCCACTGGACTATACATCACTCTTATCAACACTGTGGACAAATGAACCTGACGTCCTGTGACTTTCCTCGTTCTTTGGTCATTGTTGTCTTTGTCCATGATCCATTATTACGGTACTTTAGAGAGTCCTGCTAATCCGGTCCCCGCTCATCTCGACATCCAGTCGAACAGTCAGTAAATTTTGAATTTTAATCACAAAGACGTTTTGTTTTGTTAATCCTAAATCAGTTCATGGGTTAAGAACTTAAATGTATGTAGAACAACAGTATTAAAACTAAAATTAAGTTGTAGAAAAAGTAAAATACATTGATTTTTATAGTTTTACCATCTAAAACTTGTGTTACAGTTACAGTACGTGCATTTTGAGGCAAATTCAATTTTATCTGGATTTTTGGTGGCCCGAACAGGGTCCAGTCCCATTTAGTCTAGATTAGCGGGACTCAACTATACTTGGGCAGCAGAAAGCTGTAACTGAACCCCTCTAGAGCAGTGATTCCCAAAGTGGGGTCTGCGATGGTGTTTCAGAGGGTCCGCAGGCGGTTCAATTTCTCAAATTACATGCCTTCTAAGGCACCTTCACTGTTCACATTAAGGAGTAAACTCTGTTTGTTATCATTGATAGTGTCATTTTCTATTGAACTGAATACATTTGAATCAAAGTATTTATTTAGTATTTTTTTTTTTTTTCAAAACCCAGAGGGGTCCGCGAAATTTTAATTTTTTTCAAGGGGTCCGTGGACTGAAAAGTTTGGGAACCTCTGCTCTAGATTATATAGGTTGCATGGTCGTATTTAGTGGGCCCCATCCCATGCTGGTAACATACCATTAATGATTCTGAACACTGTTGATCATGAATGCCATCTGTATTTTCTCACTGGCAGGAACCCATGGCTTTGCCTAAGTTTATTAATTCAGTTGCTATGCAGCGATTGTGTGGTAGACCTTGTCCCTTCATGGATTTTAGTTTAGATGCTTTTTAAATCATTTATATGACAGTAAAATAACTAAAACATAAACACTGACGTCATTTTACATAAATTGCATGAGTTACATATTTTTATTTTTAATTATACTGTGAAAAAGCTAAAAATCTGACTTTGAGGTGCATTTTATGATCCGAGTGCACCACCCGAGAAAAATGACAGATCCAAGTTCCCTGGCTCAAATATCCCCCTGCACAGGATAATCAATAAGCTTCCAATCCCTCTTGAAATTCTTTTGTTATTATTATTATCATCATTATTATTATTTATTTGTTTGTTTGTTCAATTCCCAATCTGTCAATCATTTGGAATCCATATCTCTACTACCTGTCTTGAAATGTAATTGTTTAATCCTTTTTGCTTTCTAATTACTGGCAATTTATATAAATAAAATAATATATGGCATTTAAAGTCTTTGAGGTTGCCAGTTTTGTTTGTTTGTTTGTTTATTGTTAGCCAGTTGTACCAGGTGTACACGGCTGAGAAATAATACAAGAGATTAAATACACAGAATGAAATATACAAAAACATACACTTAAGAAAATACAATAAAACTTTTAAGATAATACACTAATACACTTAAGAAAATACACTAATACACTTAAGAAAAAACCCTAATACACTTAAGAAGAGACACTAATTAACAAAATTTTGAGAATTTTAAACACTCAACAATTTATGCACACTTTCTTATTATAAATATATATATATATGACTAATTCTTTTCATTTATAAATTCTTCTAATGAATAGTAGGCTTTTTCTAAGAGGAAAGATTTTATTTTTCTTAATTTGAGATTATTGCTTGAAATGGTTTTTAATGAGGTCGGTAAGTGATTGTAAAGGTCTTTTGCTCTAATTTCTATACTTTTATTGCCTAAAGAACCTCTTAATGATTTCTTAAAATAATTACTATTGTTTCTTGTGTAGTGATAGTGCATGTTTTGGTTTTTGTCCTGAATGTAGTTTATTATTACAAATTTGATGTTTTCAAAGATATATAGGGAAGGAATTGTAAGTATTTTTAGTTTTTTAAATATATTTTTACAAGATTGAATTTGAGGTATTTTTTCTATGACTCTAATGGCTTTTTTTTGTAATCTGAATATACTTAATAATTTATTTTTTGATGAAGACCCCCAAAGAATTATGCCATAGTTTAAGTGAGAGTGAATGAAAGCGAAATATAGTTGTTTTAGGGTAGCTTTATCCATAACTTGCATCGTTTGTTTTAAAATGTAGATACCTTTATTTATTTTTTTCCTGATTTTCTCAATATGATTCATTGTTTATGATAATTCCGAAATAACTAAAACAAAAATCTTTATTATTCTCTCTAGAGTCTACATGTTCAAGTATAAGAAACCAGAAAAAGAGACAACCAATTTGGTTACAATTATAGGCTATATGGCCAGAAAACTTGCCTGGGGTTATAAAGGGCACTGATTTTGCCTTCCTATTAGGGTTCCATACTTCTGGGTACCTGGGTACCAGTACCCCATTAAGGTTTGTAACCATGTGTGGTTTCACTAAGATTCTGATAACACAGTCTTTTTTTCTGTCTCTCTGGAACAGTGTTGTATGTAGGCCTAATAACTTTTTCTTTTTGAGAAAAACACTTAATCAAATAAGACCTTTTATAGTAGAAAGAAGAACTACAAGGTGTATGTGGAAGTGGTCTACATGGTAGGAAAAGAGTTCTCGAGCATTCATCCTCAATCCAACGAGATTTCAACATCATAGAGGTCAACCGGAGAAGACAAATCAGGAGGAAAAGGAGCTCAATAAACCAACAACATCGTACTTCAGAGCTAAAGGAGAAAGAGGTTATAGGATTAATGGTTAGAGCCCATGAGACCTTATCTCTCCATTTCTTCACTACTAGGAAGCTTTTGGAATTACACATCTATGCCAGCCACCACATCTTCATTCTTGCTATCCGAGGGTCTCTAAGATTTCTACGGAATCATATTTACAGTATTTAAAATAATACTGAAAAGTTATATTGTCTTGCAGCCTGTGTGTGTGTATATAAACCTACATGTAGTATAAGGATCAGGTCCAATCCCAAATAATCCAGATAATTGGAGTTATACTGTAATTTATACCAAAATAATTGTGCTTTTTAAAAATGTTTACTATGCTTTTCACAAATTCATTAAAACTTAACTTTCAGCATTGATTACCGGTATCTAAAAATAAATGGAAATTAAAATGTGTCAAATATTAACTATATTATATTGCTTGGGTTTCACCTTAAAATCTAATAATAATTGGATTATTGCAACCGAATGGTAATATTATGAGGAACTGAGCACTGGTTAAATGATATGGCAGAGAAACGGGAGTACCTCGAGCAGGGCCGTAGCTAGGCGGTGGCTAGGTGGGCGACCGCCAAGGGCGCAGGTACGAAGGGCGCAAAATTAACCATGGAAAATCCCGCCTTTTTTAGGCTGGTGCAATTTATCAAGCAATATAAATTCCACGTTAGTGGAAGAAATCTTTCAGGTTATTAAAAATTAATGAACGTGAACTATCTATAGGCCTACCTATAGTATTATGCCGATTGTCTACAAGCAAAAAGCAGTCATGCAACGTCCTTTAATTAACACGATTCATATTGACAGAGTAAAACATAAATCATGAACAGTATGGAAAGATATAACGACAATGAAAATTAATATGTACGTTATTATTGTGATGAAAGTGGTTCAACTCAATTCCTTTCCAGCTGATTGTCGTCCTCAGTGCTACTACTGTCGGCAGGATTTATTACAAAGCGATCAACAATGGCATCGCTCATACTGTTACATGCTACATGAAAAAATTACTGACCAACTATATTATTACAACAGAAAAAGCCGAATGTGCAGATCTCAATTCCTTTTGTTATTACTATTTTATTATAAATTAAGTGTGAACTAAAATTTCTTATTTTAAAAATGTTTAGTTTTTGAATCATACAATGTATTAATGTACATTAAAATTAATTTCTGTAACTTTACATTGAATAATATGTGTTGTGATCCGCGGCCGATGCACGCTCTGCCAGCTGGCAGTACATATGCTGTTTGTTTTGATCAAGTTCCCTTCTAAGGCCGGCGCTGATATTATAGTCGCTGCTATTATTTTTAATTATATTATACTGTATTATTATTAGGGCCCGGATTCTGATGACCTAAAATTGTTTGAAAAATGACCTATAAAATGACCCCAAAATTTAAAGAAAATGACTATAAAGTATGACCTAAAAACTGATATTTTATTTATAAAAAAATATTATTGTACACACAAAATTATATAATTCGTACATAATTGTTAAAACCTTAAATTCAGAAAGGATGTTGTAGGTCTAAAAAACTTTGATTTTTGCTGTGAATATTCTTTCCTTACGGAAATTTATACTGGCACTGAGGCACTGGCGAGTCAAACTTCGGCATTTCCTTTTGCGGTCTGCCGGATTAAATTGTTTATTGAAGGTAAACAGTAGTTTGCACTCTCAAATACAAGCTGGTGGCAGACTCTGGTGCCAAGTCAATCTAATAACAACAGTAATGTAATACAACATTTTGGCGTTCCTTTGATTCTCGTTTCCGACTGAGACATGACAACACTTCAACATAGAGTGTGTCCTTCTTGCATTAAACAAACACCTCAAAGACAGCACCGCTGGGGACGAAATAAATGCCCTAAAAATATAAAATTGCATACAATGTCAAAAAATTACCTAATAAAAATGCATTTCTATAGTCTAGAGGCCATGATTATGATTTATCTACAAATTGGCAATGTCTATGCAGCATCAATAAAAAAGATGACATGTCATTAGAATCCGGGCTCTGATTATTATTGTATTTTTTAACTAAGCGATTTTTAAATTAAACAGTGAAACAATATTAATGTTTGTGTTGTTTCGTCTCTTGTTGATGTTGGCGTTGCTTCTGTCGTATAGGTAAGAATGATTTCAGTAAAAAAATGTGCCAACTAAAACTACCATGACCATCATAGCTTAGTCTACATTATTAGTTTTGATCTATTAGGCAGTGTTTTTTTAAAGAAATGGGACCAAAAAAAACTTTCTGAAAGCGAATTTAAGAAAATCAGTTTTACAGAAATTTAAAAAAATTGTTCATTTGGAGGGCGCAGATTTGTCAAACTCGCCAAGGGCGCAGAAGGACCTTGCTACGGCCCTGACCTCGAGAAAACTTGCACCGAACGATTTTGTCCACAAATTTCACATGGCTCCACCTAGTTTCGATCCTGGACCTTTGCAATGGACGGCGAATGGTTTAACCACTAAACCTTGGGATCGGTACTCGGAAATTTAATACATTATATTTAAGTGTAAATTTCGTATTTTTTATTTGATAATGGATGGTGTAGCCTATTTTACAACTTCGTAGCATAATAGCAATTTCATCCGTTAAAGTAGGGAATTTCTCCTTTGTTTTGTGTACTTTATTTAATATTAGGAAATTGATAATAGCCAAGAAAGTTTGAGAAAGCGACAGGGAAAAAAGATATATCCGCAATCATGCCGGTTCGCTGCTCAAGAAGAAAGTCTACCATGTTATTCCTCCATGTGTGATTCCTCTATGCGGTATAACAGAATCTTTCCTTGGGGTCAGTGCTCACCGTTCACGTTCAGGGTTGAGCGTTGCCGGCAATCGGCTGGGGTGGAAAGGAGATTTGTGCATAATGATCGGAAAATTATGATTATTTGATTTCATATAATTGTTTGTTTTATCTGAAATGAACGATCATGGTTGCATCCATTTAAATAATTTTAAAGCGGCTAAAGGAATTCAGCCATATCGAATAATACACGCGTATTTTGTTGTATGTACAACAGCTGAGGCTCGTATTAGAAAGGTAGGGTGCTAGTTTTTTTTTCTATTTAGTTGTCAGGCCAAGCGTTGATTTATATTTAATGACTGAGTTCCCTAACCTTGAATTTAAATGTAGGTTTACTGCCTGTTTTGTCAAGATGTAGTACAAAGGTATCAAAATTGAGATTCTGGAGCTTCTGCATGACAAGGATACTTTCTAGCCTAATCTGACCTGACCTAAGGCACCCAACCTAACCTGAAGTGACAATCCAGTTTTATACAATCCAAATTAACCTAACCTAGGAAAAGACAAGGCAACCTTAGTCATTACTGGTAGGCAATTGACTAGAATTTTATCTCTTCAGGGCAATTCACTTTTAGTAAATCTATTTTTTCAGTGAACTTATTAAAACAATACCTTCTCTTCTTTTTCTTTATTCACAATTTTTTTCCCCCATCACCCTCTCTTTATTTTCTTTCACTCTTTCCCAACCATCTGTTTTTCCCCTTTTGTACTCCTACTTTTAGTTTTTTTTACTTAGCCTACCTATAAAGGGGGTCAACAAATCTGTAAACTTTGTGTCCAGGCCAGAACACTTTTTATTGCACCATGGAAAGTGAAGTGACTTTTTTGCTAAAATATTTAGGCCTATATGGATAGCTTGAGTTTTGTAATTCTGACACTGTTCATAACCCTTGAAGTCGTATTTCCTCCTAGATTTTTTCATCAGACCTGGAGAACTTAAAAATGTTGTATAAATAGCTTTTGATATGTCCATCTCATGCAATATACCTGATAGTTTTTAATTTTTGACTGTTTCAGGCTCTTGCATGCTACTGTCATACATGCAGCAACATTGGTTATCGCTTACACTCATGTCTTCATTGTATCTTTTTTGGCTGTTATGCTGGCGGACATATTCAAGATCATGCAAAAGTCAAGAAGCACTTTTTAGGTAAGATTCGAGGTTTCCTGTGACCATAACTACTAGTACTTCTCTATCATAAACCTAGTGTTTTTCTTTGTTACGTCTGGGTCTATTTATTTATTTATTTATTTTTTTGTGGAATAAGACATTGACCCGAATAAATTAAGAAAATCATGTGTAGTAGCTGTGCAGTAGCAATCCACAAACTAAAAAAGAGAAGGACGTAGGCTATTATTGGATTGGATTCCATAAAATATAAATAATAAGTGGTATTGCGCACAATGTGCATTAGGTACAATGTTACTACTCTTACATAAAATATAAATATGATAGGAAAAGCTGATGATATGAAAATGGAAAATTGCATCCTTTTATTCATCTAGGATGCTTCTTTTAATATTTTCAGGTGTATTCCAGGGCATTTTTTTTTTCCTGTTTCATTAGTTAGATATTCCAGCTGCTTGGATGATATTTTCTTAACGTCAGTTATCTTAGTTTTTCCTATTTTTCCGGCTAACCTTTCAGTAGTAAAATTATAATCCAAGATAGCCTGATCCCAATTAATTGAAATAGTTTTACTGTTGAATACAAATGTAAATTACAGATAACTGATATAATGAATAGACAACATACTGTTGTTACGTAAGTGAGCATTCACACCGAAGTGGCATAGCAAGTCGCAATTCCTTGATGCAGGCTGCACATCAAGTAGTGTAGCTCATTGTTTTACATTCATACCAAAGCAGTATATGAGACCTGCAGTTTAAAGTCTATGTTTTCACTTGACCAATTGAAGAAAAAAGAAAAATCTGAACTGAAAATAATGTAATTTTTCTGTAGAGAACAAAGTTTTAAGCAATTGTAATCTAGGTTTTTTTCTGTTCGTTTCAATTGCTGTAACTTACTCTTTCAAGGTTGAACGTAGAGGTAAGGAAAAAAGAAGCAGACCTACTAAAATATCTAAGTTGTCGATATGAACCACTGTGCAGGCCTAGCGGCATTCACAGGTTAGCAAAGAATGTATTAAAATGAACATTGCTTGAATTGAGAAATAATTTCACGTAATCTGCATTGCTTGTGA
Source organism: Ectobius pallidus (assembly GCA_964059195.1). Lineage (NCBI taxonomy): Eukaryota > Metazoa > Arthropoda > Insecta > Blattodea > Ectobiidae > Ectobius > Ectobius pallidus. Next base: position 168,973,334 of record CAXKWD010000007.1, read on the forward strand.
AAACAAACGTTTCCATTACATCTCATACATTTATTTACATATCACAAGGCTCTGAAATCAGCTACAAGAGTCGGCCCGCTTTTTTTCCCCCCTACCTGTACATGCTTGGATACTTTCCAGAATTTGTATAAATTCAATTTCTGGTAGTTTTTATGTCATCTTTGCCATAATCTACTGCTACACTAAGCGAATATGTGCTGAATTTTCTTGTAGAATTGCATCAACAGCTGAAAAGGCATCAGTACACATGCGTCATCCCAAGTAGTACAGCATAAATTAAGTCCAGATCTATCTGAAGAAATGAATGTAGCACTCTGCGATCTGCACTATTGCCTGAGTAACATGCAGCACATCGCTTGTGGCAAGTTACTTTTGTGTGAAAGCTCCCTAAGTTTTGTGCAACTAAAAACCAAGATATTGGCAATACTGGCATTGATCACATAAATATATTATTCAAGGGCACATAGGCTACTGAATCAAGATTTTTGACAGTTCTTTTGCTTTGATTATTCATTGCGTATTTGCTGGAGCTCCTTCAATTAGCGTTCTTTTCAATTAGTTGCACCAATATCAGGTTAACTAAATGCTTATTGTGCTTTGTTGCAGCTGTAGATCTCTCGTACGGTGCAATATTGTGTTTCCAGTGTGGAGACTATGTTTATGACAAAGAATTGTCGGCTGTAGCGTATGAACAACGAAGTAAGGCAGCAAAGTCACTTGGTCTTCCAGACAGATACAGTCTGTGGGAGCCTAATGGTCGTGATGTGGAACTGCTTCGAAGAAATCCAAAAAGAAAAAAAATAATTGAAAACACTACTATAGGTAAGGTAATCACTTTATGATGGACAATGGTACATGCCAATCCTTGCCAGTTTTTCCCTGTGCTGCTGCCTTAGTTAAAAGAAGAAAGAAATAAAGCAATTACAATTTAGCATAAACGTTCCTATATGTATCCTTTATATATTTACAAATAATTAATCTATAAAGATAATTTTACAGAATGACAGAAGAAACATTAAATAGGCTATCTGTATATGTAATTCACAGTCAGTGGTAAGTAATAAGCAGTGATTTTCATTTAGTATTTCAAAATCTAAACGGAAACTAGAAGACACTGTCAGATGTTTACTTTGATTTAAAATAAAAAGAGACCATTAATTATGTGATTTTATTTTTATTTTAAGACATAAACTGCTACATATTCTAAAAAATGGAATATAATTTAGCCAACCATTCCTGACAAAATATTTCTCCCATGAAAATTTTCAAGTGTTCTAGATTCATTGTAAAGATCCAATAACCCTGGGAAAGTGTGGATAGTCTTCCAAGTTTCACAGTTAATAGAGAGGATATCCTCTTCCATTCAGACCACGGCCAGTTGGGTCCAAAATTGGATGACATTTATCACTGCCGTTATCTTATATACAGTAATAAGATATTATTATTATTATTATTATTATTATTATTATTATTATTATTATTATTATTATTATTATTATTATCATTATCATCATCACAATTTTTAGCGTTGAGGCTGGATTTAAGATTCTGCTCCAGGTTGCCACCAGCCCCCTCAGGAGCAGATTCTTCATGGGTCTGGTTCTTATAGCCCCTTCCTCAAAATGTGAGCAGTTCCGAGCAGGGCGATCTCTTGAATTTTGGAAATCTGTGCTTCTCCCATTATCTGTGGTAGATTTTTTTCCAGGTTTTTTTAGTTTCATACTCACTGCTCCAACTATAATAGGTATGACTTCAGTTTTCACATTCCACATTTGACTTATTTCTATCTGAAGGTCTCTATATTTCAACCTTTTTTCAGCTTCTTTTGAAACCACATTCTGGCAATTCGGGATTGCAACATCAATTAATTGGCAGGTCCTATTCTTAGCGTTTCGTATTACTATGTCTGGCTTGTTTGCAGCGACTGTTCGGTCTGTATGGATTTGTCGATCATATAGTACTGTAACATGTCCCATACATTCAACAGGGTTTGGGATATGTTCATACCATCTACTGCATGTTTCTGAGCTTAGGGATTTGCATACTTGCCAATGTAGATATTTACGTACATTATTATTATTATTATTATTATTATTATTATTATTATTAATATTATTATTAATTATTATTATTATTAATTATTATTATTACTACTATTATTATTACTAATTAACTGAAATATCGTTATTGTTATAGGGCTTCGAGGACTCCTTAATTTGGGAAACACTTGCTTCATGAATTGCATTGTTCAAGCCCTCACTCATACACCTCTCTTGAGGGATTTCTTCCTAGCTGATCGCCACCTGTGTCAGTTTCAAGAAGAACCAGGTCGTTGCCTTGTATGTGAGGTGTCAAGACTGTTTCAAGAGGTAAGCTTTGTAATCTGTAGCAGGAGAATAATTACTTTCCTAGGATTAATGCACTGATTTCAGTTTCAGTACATCCAGTTTGTACTGATACAAAATGAAATACACCAAACTTACGATTATTATCTGTGTTAATAAGATAGTATGGATAATCCGAATGTTAGAATTATTACTGTTCTATAACTAACTTAGGGGTTGTTAAGAATGGGGTACCTCAGGGATCAATACTAGGACCTTTGCTCTTTTTAATTTTCCTTAATGACTTTCCCTATAACTTAAGTGATGAATCAAAGGTATTGCTCTTCGCAGATGATACTAGTGTACTTGTAACAGGAACGTCACAAGAACATTTATCAAGAATAGCTACAAAGGCTTTTCACGAGTTAAACACATGGTTTCTAGCTAATAAAATGACACTTAATATTAATAAGACCCATTTTATACAATTTAGGACAAAAAACAGTTGTAGCTCAAATCTTGAAATTAATTATGGAACACAAATCATACAAGAAATTAGTAAAATTTTTAGGACTGCAAATTGACCAAAATCTTGACTGGAAGACACACATAGAAATGATAAGTCCAAAACTGAGTTCAGCGTGCTTTGCTTTAAGAATTTTGAATAATATATTAAAACAGGATGCATTACTTATGGTATATTTTGCATATTTTCACTCGGTAATGAGGTACGGGATCATATTCTGGGGCAACTCTTCCCGTAGGGAGAAAATATTTAGATTACAAAAGCGGGCAATAAGAATAATATGTGGAAAGAAAAAAAAGGGAATCTTGTAAACCGCTATTTGAAAAATTAAAAGTCCTCACTCTTACAGGGGAATATATATACTCTGTTATGTGTTATGTAGTGAATAATATTGATAAATTTCAAACTAATTTTAGTGTACATGGACGTACTACCAGAAACATGAATGATCTACACAGACCAAATAACTCGTTAAAACTCTTTCAGAAGGGTGCTTATTATTCTGCAGTACAGATATATAACAAGCTTCCAAACAACATTAAATTATTATGTATTCAAAGAAAGAGCAAACCTTTCAAAACAGCTGTCAAGGAATTTTTAATAACTCACACCTTCTACAATTTGGAGGAATATTTCCAGCTTGGATAAATTTGGCAGCTTGCAGTTTCTGTAGGCCTATATTATTGTTATAACATGCATGTATTTTTTGATCTGACGTGTTCTATATCCTTGAGCCCCGCTCAACACAGGATCTACAGGACGAGATATCTACATCTACATCTACATAACAGATCAGATGAAACATGAATCAAAGCCACTCCGCAAGCTCTTATTGCTACTGCACATCTTCAAACCAAGCTTACTGTCTTGTTTTCCCAGTTATACCTTCAAGCACTTTTATAGGTTACACATAATCTAATGTGATCTTAATAGTCTGTAAAAGCTTCTAAATACGCCATGATGCTTGTTATACTCTGACTTTAAATTAACAATAATAGTATACTTTAAGTATTATAAATTTTACTTCTTTGCAAGCAGAATTCAGATATAATCCAGTGCAAGATTTTAAATTTCCCACACTTTATGTCAATTTTATGGCACAGAGAATTTTATTTGTCTTCTCTGAAAACATTCTCTTTGCACAATGTGAAGAAAAGAATTACATTTAAACTGTACAGTTTTGCACCTGGCCCGAATATAAGACAATGTTTTTCTCCTCAAAATCTGTTTATAAAAACTATACTCGTTTTATACGCGCAGCCTAACACTTTCAACAACTCCCCATTCATGAATGCAGTTGTGCTGTGGGTATCCCCACGCGATGACATGCACCCGACCCAAGGTCAAAGTCATACAGAAATTCACCGAAATTTACCAAAGTTTATTTTTCCCGAATTTGTGCTTCTGCTTGTACTGCACTGTTACCTCTCTACTTTCTATGCGTAAATCTTTTGACAACCAGTCATGGGCACCATGTGGAAAAGAAAGCATCTTCTTTGTTTCAATGCATAAATAAAGGCGAGAAAAGAAGTTACGATATGAACTTCAAAATTCCGTTGTATGCGAAGCAAAATGTTCTAATAAGCTATTTTATTTATTTTTTTGTAACTATCCTTCAAAAATTCATGGTCGTCTTATATTCGTGCCAATACAGAATAGTCTGCAAATTGAATAATCTTCCCATAGGTATATCAGACATTTGCTGTAAGCTAAATATCACTTGAAATTAATGTTTGCTGAATCTTCTTTCGCTTAAAAATCCTAAACAAAAATAGCAAAATTATTGATGGAATTAAATACAAATAGAGAAGAACTGTGATGACTAGGGCAAGGCATTTAATGACCATAAAATAGTGAAAAAATGCAAAATAAAAAATGCATTTATGACCTAAAAATAGTGGGAAAATGACCAATAAATTTACCATTTTTGCTTATATTTAGTTTTTTTTTAAGTAATGAATTGCTAAAGGCAATTTAATGGATGACTGTACATTATATATGAATTTACAATATAAAACTCACTTATTTTATTAATAAAGAAGTAGGCCTACCGGTAAGTAAATTTATACTACTTGGATACCCTTAGCGAAAAATATTCTTTCTGAACTGGCATGCTCATCAAATTGCCCCTACCAAATATGTGCTATTTGAAAAGAAAGAAAAAATTATTCTTTTTTGCCACACGAAAAACTGTTATTAAACCTGAATTAAAAATAAGTATGAACACTTGGCGGAGATTCTCAAATAAAAACGATTGTCTGTTGTCTGAAAGTAATGACTTGTACATGGAAAAGCTCCTCTTTTTCTCCACTGAAACATGACCTAAAATATCTTAAAAAAAGCCTAAAGATGCTTAAAATGACCTAAAAATGCCAAATATGACCTAAAAATTGCCAAAAAATGACCTATCTCTTGAAAATGACGAAAAATGCAAAATAAAGCAAAAAATGCAACAACAAATTGCCCTTATTTAATCAATTAATCCATGACACACATTTATATATATTTTCGAGCTATCTTTTAACCTTCATATAGAAAAGTTGCAAAATCATCAAATGCCTTGCCCTAGTGATGACTATAACAAATTTACAAAATGTGGCAATTTTTTTTACCGAAATTAGATGCCTGTACTGATTCACCCAGCACTGTGCATTCAAAACAATAGTGCTGTAGTTCCTGTCTGCCTTCTGCAGATATAAGAGAGACATCTCACCTAGTAACACAATTGTATTGTCAGTTTTATTCAGGTGATAAAGCTCCGCTAACATTGCATCGCTTGCTGCATCTTATCTGGACGCATGCGAGGCATTTGGCAGGCTATGAACAACAAGATGCACATGAATTCTTCATTGCCGCTCTGGATGTGATGCATCGGCACTGCAAGGAGTCAAATCCTCTCCCCACCACAAATCCTCATCATTGTAATTGTATCATCGACCAGATATTCACTGGAGGGCTGCAGTCAGATGTCGTGTGCCAGTCGTGCAAGTGAGTGTCATTCCGTGTCTCTAGGGCTTGGGCTGTGAAGCTATGGTTTGTTTACAGCAGTCTTTGTTGGACAAACATAGCTAGCAATCAATGTTGCTATTCTAGATAATGTATTAGAGATGAGCATCGATAGTTAAAATACAGTAGCGTCCCGCTATTCCGAAAATCCACCTATTCCACACTCACTTAAGAAGTAAAGTCAGTGATTTTTTTCTGACAAAGAGCACTGAATCGACTTGAGGATGCAATGTTCCGCCAACGCCACATGAACATAACATCATTTGTTGTTGATGAAGCATGTTGTTCGACTTAGCATAAGGCGAGGTCAAGAGCATTTGCCGTGTCTGTGTGTGATGTGAGTTCAGTTATGCCTTAACAAGTCAATACATTGATATTATTAATGAAATCTGCCTATTCCGAATTCCTGCTAAACCAAACAGTGTTCGGTCCGAATTAGTTCGGAATAGCGGAATTCTACTGTATCAATGTTCACCATCAATGTCCAAATTAGAGGTAACCATCGATGTGACGATAATATCGACCTGAAAACCTCTATGTATTTTGACAGAAAACATTGATGCATATTTTTAAAAATGTAATGGTTTCAGAAAATTAGGCAAAGTTCATAAATAAACTGAAATATTTTAATGAAAATTATTGATGTAAAAATCATTGTTTTGGGAAACTATAATACTGTAAATAAAATTATATCTTAGAACCAAGGTAGTCCTATTAATCTTATTTTTATTATAAAAACATCGATGTCGGGGAGAAACATTGATTTTTTAAAACATCGGCCATCGATGCTCAACCCTAATATGTATCCATGAAACCACAGAACATTATTTCTGTAGAACGTTATGAAACTTGTGAGAATATTTTAGGAGAAGAATTCCTCTGATCCGGGGATACAAACCTGTGACCTTTGACTTTCCATGCTGATGCTCTACCAACTGAGCTAGCAGGAGTTCGATTCATGGCACCAGATGGAATCTTTCTCCAATGATTACCCTTCACAGAAAGCCAAAGGTCACGGGTTCAGATCTTTCTCCTAAAATATTCTTATGTAACAGAAACAATATGTATATTTTTAAATTCAACTTTATTTATACTCCTTTGGGCATCAGCAGTTCAGGTTCTGTGTGTATACCAGTAGGCCATGCAACTATTGCTCTCAACTGTTATCTATTGTTGGTGTGTTTTATGGCATCGGTAGATTTCAACTGTAATATGATACAGGATGAAATAGCGAGGATGAGTCATGGTAAGTAAATATCCAATTCGCCATTTGCCTTTACGACTGGGGAAAACCATAAAAAAAATCCCAAATCAAATTGCTTGACCACAGGATTTGAACCTGGGACCTCCCAAATGAGTGTCCAAGACGTTACCATCTCGACCACCTCCTTTAGTAGAAATCTGGCTTCATGAATATGTATCTACTTCTTAAATGTTATTGCACAATAACAGTGGGAACTTGGTCACAAAATCACTAAATTAATGTGTCTCACAATACTGTGTATGACATAACTTGTCTGTCAGTGAGGTAGACCATTAAGGGTAATCAAAGAAGATTGGTTCCATTTGGTGCTGTCATTCAAACTTTGGCTAGCTCAGTTGGTAGAGCATTGGCATGGATAGCCAAAGGTCCTGGGTTCAAATACCAGTGTCAGAGGAATTTTTCTCCTATAATATTATCATGTAATGTCCAACAGAGACAATAATCTGTGGTTCATGAATGCATATGCATATATCTATCTATATAATAGGGTCAAAAACATTAATATAGAATAGACAAAAATCTGACAAATAAATTAGCATTTTCGTACAAATTTTTGGGTAATGTTTAATTAGTTTTTGGGTCATTTTGCTGTATTTTTCCAGTCATTTTATAGCTCATTTTAAAAATATTTTTATGTTATCAAAATCCGAGCCCTGATTATAATTATATGTGTTTTATTTTTATTTTTTTCTTGATTATAATTGTGCATTTTTTGTATGTTATTTAGTTCCTAGTTAAAACTTACAGATAAACTCTGAAGTCTGGCTATTACCTTAGTACCGTTTTTAAAATATTGTAAACAGTATTTTAAAACATGTACCGTTTTGTACTTACAGTGGAGTTTCAACAACAATAGATCCATTTTGGGATATATCATTGGATTTAGGCCCTTCTCCTGATAATCCCACGGAGTCTGGAAATGATAACCAGAACATAGTTTCTGAGCAACCACAGCCAGAGCAGGAACGCACATCGTTAGTGGATTGTCTAGAGAGGTTCACTCGAGCCGAACATCTCGGATCTTCAGCAAAAATAAAATGTAGCAAATGTCAGACGTATCAGGAATCAACTAAGCAACTTACAATGAAGAAATTACCTGTAGTAGCTAGCTTCCATCTAAAAGTAAGTAACAGATTGACACTATAACCTTCAGGGAACATTCTGTTTGTAGGCAGTACTTACTGTAACTGGCTATTAGTCAAATAGTATATTGCGATACAAGTGCCGTAAGCGGTGCATACGGATCGAGGAAAGAGTTTTTTCAATTTCCGAGATCTATTATGCGCTTACGGCACGAGTGTTGCATGCTATTTTTTGCACGATGATTATTTATGTCAATTTAATTATATTAATTGAGATATTAGCTGAAAATATGATGTATATACATTATTGAAGATGATGATATATTTCAGAAAGCGATTCACATGTGTTTGTTGTTATGGGAACCGAATATTTGTCCTGTTAAAGTCGCCACAAACTGGGGGGCCTTGGTTCCGGTCTTCCATAAAGGCTTGTATTATGATGATTTTACTTACGGCACTTGTGCTTTTTGTAATTTTTACCGCACGGAGATTTCTTTTGTTTTCATAGCAACCAGATTGCGTGCGGGAATGTCAAGTTACGATCCACGGCAACAATATTTGTAAGTACCACTAATTAGTTACGTCGTGCAAAAAAACTATAAAGTCTCAAATTTTTAGTTGTTAGTCTGGATACTTTCAGAACTATGTTGCTTATTTATTTATGATGGTGACTTCATCATTTAGACCAATTTTTGGAAATAATAAAGGCAATTTTCAGAGACACATCAGACCTCAATCTACCAAATAAATGTAAGCAAGGCCGGACTTTTCAGTTTCCCCCGTCTAATATTTCTGAAATGCTCTTTCCATCTCGTATTGAGGTTCCTTTTTGTTTTACCTATGTATGCATTGTCGCAATCATTACACATTATTTTACATTATTAATCCCAGTGAGTAGTTCATTTAGGAGCAAATATTGCATCTCTATAGTAACATGGGTGACGCGTTTATTTTTTGACGAAGTCACAAGGGAATAAGTACTGGAGAATGTGAGAATATTCCTTAAAAATGAATCATATTAATGCTAAGATTTGTCCAAATAAAACAGTTGGGATTTGTTTAAAAAGTGAGCTTATGTTTATTTTTTGTGTTATCATGCTATTTCACTATTCAGAAAGTTTGTTCTTTCAGGTTTTAGGGGTGGCAGCAAAAAAAAAAAAAATTGTCGAAATCAGAGCCATTCCGGTTGTTGCATCTTGAGAATTTTAACAGATCTCTGTTTATAATTATTTCTCTTTTACAATAATTACTGTAAAATAAATTTAATACTTGAACATTTGTCTTTGTTTGTTTTTCAGAGATTTGAGCATTCGAGTCGTTTCCACAAAAAGATAAAGACATTTGTAGCTTTCCCGGAACATCTTGATATGACTCCGTTCATGTCACATCGTCGAAATCAGAATAAGAACAACAACAATAACAGTGCAGTCAGGGGCCTCAGCTCTAATTCCTTATCTGATAACAGGTAACGTAAACCTCACATTGACATTTTATTGGAATGAAATTTATATTTGATGTGCAACACATAGCTTCCTCTGCCCAAATACAGGGTTTGACTCTTAGAATAATATTATTATGTATGGCATTCTCTTCATGTAAATTGGTTGTAAAAATGAGGAGAATATTGTTACCACATCAATTGCTTCCCTGACGGATACACAACCCAAATAAAATCTGATTATTGCACTCAACTAACTTTCTTTACCCCTAACATGAACAATTCTATAGTTAAAACAAAATAGAATATAAACAATGACACTTATTTATAATAGTGGATAAAACAATCTTTTTACAACACAGAACGTTTCAACCTGCCCTCCAGGCCTTTCTCAAGTGTACTGAATTGAATACATCGTAAACATCCTGCCGTTACTATGTAGCATGGTCCTTCCCACACTGTTGTTGATGTTGATCGCCGCTGTCTTTACCATTTTCTGCCTCCTGCTTCCTAAACGTTATCTTTGTATTGCTCATTTATCCATTCCCTCGGGATATCAAAATGATTATCATAAATTGATCTTGGACAGGGAAATCTTGGAACTTTATATGTTCTATTTAAGTTTTTAATCACACTAATCCATTGTTCCCCTAAGTCTCCCTCATAATTACTAATTTTTTGTCCGTACGCGGTTAGCTTCTATCTTCACCACTTCTAATTCGCCCATTGTTTATATTGTATTTTGTTTTAATAAAAGTATAGTGGAAAGAATAGGACCATAAATTATTTTCAATTGAATTCTATAATACCTATAGTATGGACAGAGGAAGTAAAATGGTTTCAAGGAATAAACCATAGGTTCGTAAGAAAGTAAATAGGTCTGAATGACTGAAAATCAAATAAATAGCATTATGTAACTTTCGAGGTTTCAGATAGGTCTGCAGCCATCTTCTGGGAAGAATTGAGCTAGAGGTTAGAAAATGGAGGTTCTTTTACTGTTACAGAGTTGATGGAAGGCAGCCAATCAGAAGTGAAGAAACCTTTTGGTGAATCTCTGATGTCCTATTGGTTGAAATTGAAGGCCCAATTGTAATTCTTTGGTCGTGATTTGGGCCTGTTTTGTTGGAGCTGACTCAGTCACAGTATAAACCTGCAATTTCCAGTCTAAGCCATCACCTGGCTAGAGTACCGAGAAACTATAATATAATTATAACCAGGGATGCCTAGATTTGTGACTGACAGATTGACAAATTATGTTATTACATTGATAATTTTTTTTCAAACACTTTTAGACCAGACAAGATAAGATAAGATAAGATTTATTGCATACATTATTGCATACATATGAACTTTCAAAGCTGAAACACAATAACAGAAGTTTATCATGCCATGCAACATTCACATACTCATCCTATATTCAAAAAATCTGCCATATCATAGCGACATACATCCACTCAGCACATTGTCAGACATACCGTATATACTCAAATACTACCCGCATATTTTTTTCAAAAATCACGAACGAAAAACTGGGGTGCGGGTATTATTTGAATACTGGACTCCTCTTATCTGAATTTTGACAATTGTGTACCATATCGGCTCATTATAGCACGATGCTTTGTAGTAGCATCACAGTAGGCTTATAGTATAACAGTAACGAAGCTGTAATGAAAGGAAAATGAAACAAAGAAGATGCTTTCTTATGCACATGGGCCGCATAGAGACGCCAAACAAGCAGTGCAGTCACGGCGCACGTGCAGTACAATAATTCGGGGAAAAGTTCGGTAGACTTCGGCGATTTCCAGACTACTTTGACCTTGAGTCGGACCGAGTCGGACGCACGTCATCGCGGGTGATTCCCGCAGAATGAAGAGTGTTGTTGTTGTTGAGGTATTACGCTGCGCGTATAAGACGGCGAGATTTCGGGGCTGTTACCATGCACGTTATTTTTATAAGTGCCTTTTAGCCTATCATATTTAATTATTTTATGATATGAAACGTTAATTATAACTGTTTAATTAAAAATAAAACTGGCAAAATAACTTTATATATGGGCCTGTAGATTTTTTTTTTTCAAACTTCTTTTTGAAAAATTTGGGTGCGGGTATTATTCGGGGCGGGTAGTATTCGGGTATATACGGTGTATGCTTAGTCTAGTATGGCAGTTTGATCTAGCTTAAAATGGGCAATATGAAAAGACAGAAAGCAATAAAACACCAACTTTATTTATAGCCCAGTCAAATGTTACAAAAAAAATGCGTGAACTTACATTAAATGGGGTATTAATGATTTTTGGAGGGGAGTTTCAGACCATTACTGGGATCACAAATCCAGATTTGCAACCCTCAGAAACCTGTGCTCGATGAATGGCGGTCGAATTAAACCGGTTTTTTCGGACTTTTTTCGGTTTTTCGACAATATCTCCTAAACTATGCGTTTGTTGAAAATATCATTTCTTAGCTTTTTAAAAGTAAATTAAATTTTCTAAAATATGAGATCAAAATCGTTTTTGTAAGTTATATAGTTACCGAGATACGGCTTTTCAAAGATTAGCCTTTTTTTCCAAAAAGTTAAAATTTTAAGTTTTCTTCGTGTTTCGAACCAAATACCGACAAAATGACACGTCCTACAGAAAAGTCAAGAGAACAAAAGTTGTAGGCAATTTAATAAGCTTTAATGTGAGCTATAGCTCGTTCTTGTGGCTCAGATAGTCTCGTCATAAATGACAAAAACCGAAAATATGAAAAAAATGCTTTTTTGGGTAAAAGTTGAATAACATCGTTTCCTCCACCAACAACTTAATTCTTTTGTAACATGTTGGCGGATAATGTCTTATAACTGTGTATAGAAACTATTTGTGTGTATATGTGTCTATGGGAAATGGATTTTGCCAGAAAAAAATATTTAAGCAGAATATTTCATAAAAAATGTATTTACTTTAAACCAACAGGCATATTTAAACCATGTGTGAGGTTCCTGGTATGGGAAGTCGAGGGTGGGGTGATGTCTTCATCTTCACTTGAAGAACTGTCATTCTGGGGTGTGGGCACATTGCATTTCAGCTCAGTTTTGCGGCAGCTGCAGCCCCCAGCGCAGCCCATCTTGCACTTGCACGAGATCAGTTGCAGAAGGGTTTGAGGGGCTCGTTTAACTTCCATTGCAATTGGAGTAAGCCCAACTCGTCCAACTTCCACCCCAATCCGTGAGTTTTTTCCACCCCAACCACTTTTGTACCTGCGAAAAAGTAGAATGAAAATTGGTTATTCTACAATATTTCAAAGCATACACACGGTGTACAATAAAAGCGTATAAGTGAACAACGAAATTTAAGAACATAATGATAGGAAATGTATATGGACATACCTGGTGATACATACAATAAGCATGATATTTTGCAGCATCTGTGGTTGGTGACAAACGGGCGAGGTTGACTTTGGCTGACAGGTCGTTGAGGGTGGTGTCAGTCGCTCCTTCATAAACTGCGACGAGATACTTCTCCCCAGCTGCAGCTATTTCATCGTAACTCACATCTGGGTGGAGGAAGACTTCTGCTTGCTTGAATAGTGCTGGGGTCTTGAGGAAGGTTTGACAAATTTGGTTTTCCCCTGATTGAAAGGGGCCCGGGATAGTAGTAAGAATTCCCGGTGGTGAACGATGTAGATGAATATTGGACGTCTGGCTCACCTCTTCTGAAAGTAGATGTATTTTTTGGAACTCAAACCAACTAATAACACAAGCAGGTCCACATCTTCCACGATGATTACAACCTTCTCAGAAGAGTCAGCTTTGGTGATGGCAGCTCTAACAATGTCAGCGTCAGTGTCGTCTTCTGTCACCTCAACACCGTGCTGTTCAAATCCAGTTTTCAGTAGCTCTATCAGCCTATGCTTATTAGTGTCGTTCGATAAGAACTTCTCTTGTGTGATGTTGAAGGTAGTTAAAGCTGATAGGACAATGTCACTGCAGTTGAGGGCGGAGTATCGTCTGAGACCTTCGGCACTTTTGGTACTTTTTTGAGAGGCGTCCTCCGGATATCCACATCTGTCCCAAAATGGTTTTTCACAAAATGGATGTAGCCGTCAATGATGGTCTTCACTGGTGCATTTTCATGCCACATACATTTGTGGAGCAAGTAGCCACCATCGAGCATGATATGGATATTGGCGTCTCGGGAGATGTTGGTAGTGAGGGATGTGAAACACAAATATAGAGTTGCCTTAGTTCCCTTCCTCACTCCAGTTTAGTTGAAAAGAGACACTGGGTAAGGGGGAAATTCATACTTGCAGCGGGCTTTCAACTCTTCGTCTGATTTTTATGGTAATGCTAACCGCTGAAATATTGTGAGAGGGTCAACTTCAATCTTCTTATTAGTGACTTGTATGGAATTATTGACGCTTGCCAAGGTAACAACTTGCAACGAAGGTAACAACTTTGTCTTTACGTTTGAATCCAACTTTCCCAAATGTTTGGTTTTCTATGTTAACCACGTTCCCAGTTCCTTGACAATTTAACAATTGACTACATAGCCTCCAACAATCCCACTGCTAATAGAAACTATTTTGTCAGTAACGGGGAACTGATCTCGTGCAAGTGCAAAATGTGCTGCGCTGGGAGCTACAGCTGCCGCAAAACTAGGCGGAAATGCTCAGTTTTGTGCACTTACTGCAAGGGAAAAGTTCTGCCGCAATGTGCCCACACCCCAGAATGACAGTTCTTCAAGTAAGGATGAAGACATTACCCCACCCTCGACTTCCCATACCATCCCATACCAGGAACCTCACACATGGTTTAAATATGTCTGTTGGTTTAAAAGTAAATGCATTTTTATGAAATATTCTGCTTAAATATTTTTTTCTGGCAAAATCCATCTCCCATAGACACATATACACACAAATAGTTTCTATACACAGTTATAAGACGGAGGAAACGATGTTATTCAACTTTCACCCAAAAAAGGATTTTTTCATATTTTCGGTTTTTGTCATTTATGACGAGACTATCTAAGCCACAAGAACGAGTTATAGTTCATATTAAAGCTTATTAAATTGCCTACAACTTTTGTTCTCTTGACTTGTCTGTAGGACGTGTCATTTTTTCGGTATTCAGTTCAAAACACGAAGAAAACTTAAAATTTTAATTTTTGGGAAAAAAGGCTAATCTTTGAAAAGACGTATCTCTGTAACTATATAACTTACACAAACGATTTTGATCTCATATTTTAGAAAATTTAATTTACTTGTAAAAAGCTAAGAAATATTATTTTCAACAAACGCATAGTTTAGGAGATATTGTTGAAAAACCGAAAAAAGTCCGAAAAAACCGGTTTATTTCGACCGCCATTCAGCGAGCACAGGTTTCTGAGGGTTGCAAATCTGGATTTGTGATCCCAGTAATGGTCCGTAACTCCCCTCCAAAAATCATTAATACCCCATTTAATGTAAGTTCCGATGTAACATTTGACTGGGCTATTATGGTTGTTTGCTTCTAAAAATTCGTCAATGCTGTAGTACGCTCCATCCAGGAAATATTGAAATAGCTTATTTTTGAATTGTTTACTGATTTGACATTCTTTAAGAGATCTGGGTAACAAGTTAAAGAATTTGGCCCCTGTGTAGATGGGAAGCTTTTCGTATAACTTCAGTTTATGACCGATAGTTGCAAAGTTATATTTGTTTCTTGTATCGTATGCGTGGAATACTGTTGTTTTACATTTTATATTCTTCAGGTGGCAAAAAATAAAAGTGTTTGTTTTATATAAATGATGGTGAAAAAGAAATATAGATCATCATAGATGTCGGTTCTTAATTCACTTCATGTCCTTGGTTCATCGAAAGCAAGTTTTAGGATTCATTGTTCCTATCCTCAACTTACGTAGGCTGTTTCTGCTACTTGCTTATCCTATTGAATTTAATAGGGGTGGAGGAGGGCATATCAATGGCGGATAAGGCTAATTTGTATTTTTTCCCCCCCAGTAAAGATATTCTTCTATGCTGTAAGTTCTGATGATTCATGGATTTTCTTCAGAAATGTTTTTCTTTACTGTTGTTAGGGCTTCTTTTAAAAAATGTGCTACTATTGCAGATATTGCTGGAATCTTTCTTTCTAGACATCAGATTTATTTTTGTCTTCCTAGTGTAAACTTCGTCACGGTCTTCACAACTGATTTTGTAAATTGCAGATTTTCTTTTCATTTCTTTGATTTGAATTTACCAGATTTTTCACATTGTTCTTGTTTTCGGGGGCTAATGTTGTTATTAAGTAATTGAAGTTTTTGTTAAATTTTTGCACTATGTATATTTCTTGAATAAGTTTTCTTGTTTGTTTGTGGGCTTTAGTGTGGTGTTGTCTTGACCTATTTATGGTATTTGTAGTGTTCTACTTTCTGTCAACTAGGATCATGGTGTAAACAGTTGGACATAAGCTGAGGATGGGAACAATGGTTCCCAAAAATGTTCTTTGAAAACCAAGTAAGTGAAGTTGAGAGTAAAAACCGACTCTATACTATTATTCTAGTTAACATAACATCCTATGGCCCCACTGAATAAATTCAAATTCTCAATTGTTTGAATTTTAAGAGTAACAGGAAGGTGTGTTTCAGGTACTCGTTGTTTGCTGTGATAAACCATCTTGGCTCCCTGGATGCAGGACATTACACAGCGTTCATCCGGCAACAGCGCGATCACTGGTTCAAGTGCGATGATCATCTCATCACCAGAGCTAATCTCAGAGAAGTTCTAGACAGTGAAGGGTATGTATGAAATGTGAATTAAAACTAAAAACTTTAACCCCCATATCAATAGTCCTCTGCCAGGTAAGCAAGCTCTGCTATTTAACTGGCAAGCGATCTATAATGGCCTGCTAGCTGGCATACCCCTAGCGCTGTCAGACGGTCACACAGAACTGTCAACAATTCGCTTTCCACCTGCAGCCATGAGGCACGAGCTCACTTCCGCATCAAAATTAACGACTTGCTGGGGTTTGTGAACTATGTGAGAGATTGTGAAGATCATGATGAGGAACCGAGAAGAAGATTGCCAAAGCAATATGTGGGGGACATGGAGGATCCTTTTCACAAATATAGGGATCGTGAATTTAAGGTGTAGTTCAGATTTGAAAAGGAAACAGTGAAAGGATGCAGACCAGTTTCTGCTGACCCCTTGAACACGTGGTGTTTCCAACGATCTTTGCCGAAGGCATTCTTAGCAGGAGAAGATGTTCAGCGTGGCCATCTTATCATACCACTATTGACAGCTTCCGCTTTGAATAATACAATGTTCTTATTCTTAAACTATTAAGATAATCTTTTATAACAGTATCACTTGATAATTTTGTTCAGAAAATGTTTAGTATTCCTCATAAATGTTCTTAAAAACACAACTAGTGAAAATTTATATTGACTTTTTCCATATCATATTAGTCAGTATGATGAAGTCAATTTAGCATGACGTCATGTGTCTATATGGTTGTCATATCGCTGCAAAATCCAAAACCTATGCTGGCAGGGCTTTATAGATACCGTAAGCAAGCAGACTCCAAGGGGTCTGGGTGTGGGTACTCTGCTGTACCTGGCAGAGGATCATAAATCTGGCCCTAATTCTGTACAGTCGAGTGCACTGAATCTTTCCAGTGTAATGCGCAATGGTTTTATGTTTGTAAGCGAAAACACAACTATTTCTGCCTGACCCACTCTCCACCCCTGCACATATCTTTTTTCGTATTGGCCAATATCCAGCAGAGGCTAATCTCCTCTTAATGTATAGTCTTATTCCCTTCACTCCTTCGTTCCTGAATCTGAAAATAGCAGCAAGATGACATAAGAGTGTTGAAAGGACTAGGCTGCATAAGATAAAAGTTGTTGAGCCGATGGTTTTAATTATACGTTTTGTTTTATTTTACTGTGTTACACAAGTCAAGTTTATCAACACTACAGGCAAATGTTAATATTCAAAATTATGTTAGAATTATTAAAGTGTACAAAATGTAAGGCTTAAAATCCAAGGTATTTGAAATTTTTTGCAGAAATATGCAATATTTTGGACCACATGGTCCGTAAATCTATTTGGTTTTAATGCAAAATAACACCAAAATTAACCCGATTTATACCAAAATTTAACATTCTCATTCAACATAAAATACTATCCCCAATAATAATAATAATAATATAATGCAATATATACAAAATATTGGAATTCTATGAAAGCAGAAGTAAAGCAAAAGTAGATGCTATGAAATGGATTGGTGAAGTAAAAAATAACTTAAAACTGGGAGAAACTACTCCAGAAGATATTTGATAAGAGATAGCTTTAGAATTAAGGTGCATAAGTGGGAAGTTGACCAAGAGAACAGACCGAAGGAAGGAAGCTCACAGCCAAAGGATGAAAGCAATATGGAGTCAAAGGAAAACACAGAAACTCCTCTAAGTACTTTACATAGTCCTACATGGGCTCATGCGAAAAAAAAAAAAAATATATATATATATATAAAAATGAATGTATGTGTGTGTGTGTGTGTGTCCTTTATGCATTACTAAACCATTCAACCGATCGCCATGAAACTTTGGGAAGTTGTTGGGTACATTCCCGGGAAGGTTTCTGTCACACTACATTTTTAATTTTAGCCTTCGTTCGCGAGTTATGAGTGAAAAACGGCAAGAAAAAGTGCATTTTTTACGCTTTCGAAGCATAAGTTTTCAGTTATTCATTTCAGTTGTCAAATCAATTGCAGAAGGCTTTGTCTGTTTTTGTCATAGGCTACTTTAGAAACAATAGCATCGTGATCGCTTTGGAAGGCAATGGATATCTCATGTTATTATAAACGCCAGAGAAGTTAATGATAAGGTGATGATAAGGTAATATTAAATATTTATTTAACGTGGAATATGCTTCTTATGAAAGATGGTTTACAGAAAATTCCGGGGAAGTTACTTAGTTCGGGGTCCAGGCTACAACATTTCTATATGTAATCATAAGTAAAATCTCTTATGTAGGGTCGTTAAATCTGCCTGAAATGTAACGGAATTATAAGTCTGGACAAATGAATATAGAAACTATGGCCTCAGTAGGCTTATTCCATTCTTCATCTATATAAATAAAAACGAATATATGTCTGTCTGTCAAATACATTTACACACATTTTTTTCATCGTGAGTTTAATCGATTTCAATTCTCATAATCTTCTGAGATTGCAACAACGCTCGACGGGTAATCTATACAGATCTTCTATATAGCCTACATAAAAATGAATGTATGTGTGTCTGGCCTTTATGCATTACTATGCCATTCATCCGATCACCATGAAACTTTGGGAAGTTGTTGAATACATTCCCTCAAAAGCATACTACATTTTTAATTTTAGCTTTCGTTTGCGAGTTATGAGTGAGAACGGGATTGAGACGTACATTTCTTGCGCTTTCGAAACATCAGTTTTCAGTTGTCAAATCAATTGCAGATGACTTTGCCTACTTTCGTCATACCTTGGAAATAAAAGCATCACGATCGTTCGAATTTTGTAAGCCCACCATGGCCGAATCATTTGTTTATAATGTCAAGGCACGCAGACAGATGAAATTTCCACCCTAGACGGAAGAAGAATAGTGAATATAGCCCTAAATGGACAAACATTATGCAGGGTTTTTTAGGCCAGGGAACTCGAATCTGAGGTTATTTTTCCCATGCTGCGCTTTCTAATCGTGGAATTCACTTCAAAGCCAGATTTACAGTTGTTTCATTAATTAGGCCTATCAATCGTTTAGTTTAGACCTATGAATGTTTCGTGTGCAAAGTGTTAGTAAATATAATAGTTTAATTATTTTGCTCTTAATTTATAATCTTCCTATTAATTATTGTGGGCGAAGTCGCGGGGATCTGCTATAAGCTATAATAAGCTGTAGCTTATCTAGCGTTTTCTGAGGAAATAGTTTGTGTGTGATAAGTCGTTCTTCCCCATTTCAAATTCTAAATACCTATATCAAGACCTTAAAGACCTAGAGTTTGAGAATAGAAAGTCCTTCATAAGTTATTTTCGCATTTACAAAATACAAAACCCGAGCGACGCCGGGCCTTTTAAGCTAGTATGTATATATATTGCAGTCAGTAGACTTTTATACAAGTTTCTGACATGTCAATGGGAGTACTTACTTGCCACTAATATTATATTATAATTGTTAGAGTTAGGTTGAATTTACTTATTTCTATATTTCCTCTAGGCTACATTACTAATTTCTACAATTTATCCAGACTATGTAGGCATTTATTTATTTAAAACTTCTTAATTCTCATTTTGTAATGTACTTATCTCTAAAAAAGAAATAAATAAATCACAAAAAATTTACCTACCGTACATGGACAAACAACAAATTTCAAAACGTTTTTATTAAATCAACATCAAACTGGCACCTCAGATTAAATTCAGTGTAAAAAATAAAAACCATAACGATAAGGAACCTCATTATAATAAATCTCGAATACACAAAATCAGCTGCAAAGATTATGATAAGTGTTACATAGGCCAAACCAAAAGAAATTTGAATACATGGAGAAAGGAACACTTCAGAAATATTATGAACAAACAAACAGAAAAGTCAGCTTTAACTGACCATTTCTGAGAGGAAGGCCATG
This sequence comes from Ectobius pallidus, assembly GCA_964059195.1. Lineage (NCBI taxonomy): Eukaryota > Metazoa > Arthropoda > Insecta > Blattodea > Ectobiidae > Ectobius > Ectobius pallidus. Next base: position 168,993,590 of record CAXKWD010000007.1, read on the forward strand.
TAATCAGGGATGAAAAAATACCACAAAAACAAGTTCAAAAACCACTAGAGCTTATGGTATGGGAAAAAATATTTATTCAAAAGAACCGCCAGTAACTTCTAAACTTTGGCACCTCAGTAGGATCCAGGGAATTTTGATCAATAAGTTCATCCACCCGCCGACAGGTGGCCAGTCAAAATCAGCTGATGACAGGGAGACCCATTGAAACGAATGTTCTGGGTAAATATACCTAATAGTGAAGTTAGTGTGCATATTTCCATGCTTAATCCTGTTACAGATAATTTTAACACTTCACTGTGCTATTTTCCTAGTAATATTAATATTGATAGTTTTTTAGATGCTTAATATTTGTCAATGGGTTTGGAAGAAAAGTTAATACGTAATACAGAAGAAATTTCACATGTTGAATATTTTAAATATATAGGGTCAATTAAACGAAAGGATGCAACAACAAATTTAGAGATTCAAAGAAGAATAACTGATGGGAAGAGAATTACAGGAATGCTAAATTCAATGTTATGGAGTAAAAATATTTTACATAGAACTAAAAAATTAATATATCAGGCTTTATTCCAAAGTACAACATTATATGGCGTTGAAACTTGGACCATAAGTAGCCATCAAGCAAACAAATTAATGGTATTAGAAATGGATTTTTGGAAGCATTCAGCAAGAAAATCCAGGAAAGAAAAAAAATTTGGAATAATAGAATATGGGAAATAATGCAAGTTGAAAAGAATATTTTGGAAATTGTAGAAGAAAGACGCTTGAGATGGTATGGACATGTACTCAGAATGACAGAGGATAGAATACCCAAGAAAATTTTGGATTGGAAAGTAGAAGGAAAAAGAAGAGTGAAGTCCAAAGAGTGCTGAATAGATGGGGTGAGAAGGAGTATGGCGAGAAAAGGATTAAGTGAAGAAGATGCTATGGACAGGGACTTATGGAGGCAAAAGATTGTTGTGGGATGAAGGAAAACCATTGTATTGTGGAATATTCCTTATTAAAAAAAATTAAGATGTTTAAATGTAGGAGAGAAGAAAAAACAAGGAATATAGGGGAGTATTTAGGAAAAATGGGAGAGAAGTGGTTGAGAAAAATTAAGAAGTAGATCAAGAGCAAAATAATTGGGAAACGTGTGATAAAATAATAATCAGAAACCCCATCATGAATAGAACCTAGGGGTTAAAGTATGAGGGGATTCTTAATGGATGGTGCTAGACTTAATGGTAAGTTAATATGTAAAATGGATGTAGATAACTGAATGTAAATGTGTGTAAATAAAATTCTATTCTATTCGGTATGAGATAAACTACATAGACAAGCTATCTATATCCATATCGTTATCTATATGCATTGAGAATCTTGAGAAACATAACCTCAATAGAAGTCTTGAGAACAATATATTTTGCCCACATTCACTCCCAAATTCAGTATGGTATTGCTATATGGGGTATGTCTAGCAGATCTCTGGAATTGTTTAGACTACAGAAGAAAGCTATAAAAATCATGAAACAAGTACCCCTGAGATTCGAGAGCAAAATTATCTTTAAAGAATTACAAATTATTCCACTCCCATGTGTTTATATTTTAGAAACGGTCTCTTTCATTCACAAAAACATAGGAAGCTTCAAATTAAATTCTGACTACCACTCATATCATACAAGAACATCTAAGCACGTCCTCTTATCTACCCATAGATTTGCAAGTACCCTTAAAAGTATTTTCCATAGGGGCATAATTCTATATAACAAAATTCCTGACCACATAAAAGCTTATCAGTCAAGCCTATTCAGAAAGTCAGTCAGAAAAATGCTCCTACATCATATGCCATACACCGTTGATGAATTCTTGAACCTGGAACTCCTAAATTAAATATGTTTATATCCTTAATTATATATGTTAATTATAATATTATTATTTAGTTATAACTTAATTGACATGTAACTTTTACATAAGAACTCTACGCTGTAATGGAATCCACCTTAAATTTCTTCATTCTTGTGTTACTTTTAATTGTTGTAAGAATTGCTAGCCAATAAGCCTAGGATTAGTTTACTGACGAAGCCCATAATTTCTGTATTGAAATTTTATGGTGAATAAATCTTATCTTATCTACACTTCTATAACACAATTTCACTGATCATTATATAAAGTTAAAAAATTGTAGCCTTTTTCTGCTTCGGAGTTCAATCCCACTTGTGTTATTTCCAGATTCTTTTTTTGTTTTCTATAGCCATGGGTCTGCTCAAAGAGTTGCCCTTGCACCCTTTTGTTGTCGTTCTAGTCATCAGATGTGTTCAAGCGTGACGTGTTCGTCTTGGAGATGATCAGTTGGAGAATGTATAGAACAGGTTTTCCACAGCTAAGTTCTGACTCTTGTTTCAGGTATCTGCTGTTTTACCACAAACAAATCCTGGAGTACGAGTGAGATGTATATATAAGACTGCTGCTGGTATTATGGTTGTCAGTTCATGTTTGGTTGTTGTCCTCTCTCTAATTTTATTTTAAATAGTAGATTTTCTCTTTTATCATGGCATTATATTAATGGCAATACGTATATACTTGTCTTTGATAACTTGGGTAGTATCGTATGTGTCTGGCCTATCTTCGGATTATTTATGAAATTTACAAGTAGAATGCAAGTGTGATCTTCACTTTTTTGTATGAATGGCCTTCGTAAGAGATGTACAGTGAATGATAGGTATGTTAGCAATCATGTTTTTCATTGTTAGGGAGAGAGATGGGTGAAATATTTATAGTTTTGGGTAAAAAAAAAGTCATTTTTTGCTCCTTTGAATGAATCGTTCGACAATTGGACGTATTTCCAAAGTTTTCATCTCCGTTTCCAATTTTTTTTTTAGTTTAGCTGTTATTACAGTGGAACCTTGTTAACTCGTTTTTCTGTGTACCGAAAAAAAAATGGACATCTTAAATGGGAAACGTACTACTGAAAGTTAAAAAAATCAACTTTGGGTTAGCTCTCGATTTACTCCTAGCGTGCCTAAAGAGGTTTCACTTCAAAAAAATCCATGCAGGTATTTTCTTTGTTGCTCAATGTGACCCAAAAATTCATCCAAATGGCTCAAACATGTGCAGCTATTGCTGATTTATCAGTCTGTCAGTATTTTATGTGTCTAATATGTTCTTTTGCCCTTATATCTAAACTTTCAAAAGAACAGATTAGACACATAAAATATGGACAGACTGATAAATCAGCAATAGCTGCACATGTTTGGAAAAGGATCATGAAATTATTTTAGAGTCGGAATTCAAGAAGTATATCCAGGGACAAAAGCAGCTCACAGTTTGGGAGAAAATTTATATAAAAAAAAAACAGGGACTAGCTGATGAAGATCTAATCCAGAGGTTAGTCAAACACCCACCAGGAGGCACAGCTGTTGTTCCTACCTCAGATGGAGTATAGCTGAGGATGAGTGAGGATGTTGGCTTGAAACATGTTCAGGTTATTTTGAATTATGTGAAGTTATGTATGTTAAATTTTTTATCTCAAGTATTTATTAACTTCACCATATAAACTTCCTTTAAATGTTATGCTCCACCATAAAGTTGCATAAAGATAAAGATAGATTAATCCAAAAAACATTCAGTTATACAGAGTGAACTATGAACTATGAACCAGCCGCTCAGTGTTTATCCACTGGGATTCTTTGCATTGTTTCCCGCCAGTGCTGCAGTCAAGATCACGCTCGCTTGTTCTACTCTGCAGTATTGTGAATCACCGTCCAATTGTTACAAGTTCATGCTGGCTTGTTACGAGTAATTTATTATTGTGTACTGTATTTATGGATCATACTGTGCAGCATGTATTTATGCATGATTCGTATGTGTTGACACTGTCAGCTCATCAAGTGCAAATATATTTTGCAGAATGATTCCCGGTTGTAAAGGTTTCAGGCCATACAACAATCCATATTAGGAAGCCAGAAGGAAGATGATGATCATATCAAATCCTGCCATTGAATAACTAACTAACAATCCATAATCTGTAGAGTAAATTTCAGCCCAGAGGTATTTCTGGGGTAAATTAAAACACAATGTATGTAAGACAAATCCGGACACCCTGGGAGAATTAAAACAACATATCCAGAAAATCGCCAGCATTTTGCAACATGAACTACGTCGAGTGATGTATGATTTCTCAAAGAGTTACCAAAAATGTATGGACGACGACAGTGGCCAGTTTCATAACGTTGGTAAGTAAAGCCTTTAAACAAATTTGAAGTATAGCTGTTGACAATGGTTGCGAAGGTGCTGAAACTAGTACAGGTAAACTATACTGAAAGTGAAGTTTTTGTGTAAAAATTCAACTCTTATATAATTATTATAGTTAAGGAATTTGTTGTGTGGTTGCATCAGCGCCACTCTATGATAGCTGCAGATGGCAACGCATGCCGCCATCGTGAACCAGAAAAACACCAAGTAGCCGGTTCATAGTTCATTGGGTCTCCCTGTATAAGGGCCCCAGAAATTAAATTCACAGATGTTTCACCCGTCTCCGCTCCCCGTAATAGAGAAAGTGTAATTTTATTTTTTAAGTTTTAATGGTGCAAGATATTAATGAATTAGCTCCCTCTGAATAATCACTGAAATATAAGAATTACATTACTCCTTTGTTTTATTTTGTGTGTTCTATTGTACAGTATGTGTAATAAATATTGACTTTTATTTTACCAGAAATTATTGTATTTAATGTAAACATGTTTAACATGTTCATGAACTGTGACTTTATAATAAAGCAAATTCATTATTTGTGATTACTGCAATAGGTGCAGTTTTTGGAACAACTGGATAATGCGACTGCTATCAACAGTGAGGTATAGTTCTCGTATTTTCATATAAGATTCATATATTCGGAAGCAAGGGGAATAAAACGGAAAAATACGTTAAAATGTTCTAATTAGAAAGCTGGGGAAAAATAGGTTAAAACCTTCAAATCCAGGACCTAATTATCACACACCAGGATGGCATTTAGATTATAATCTACACCTTTTCAACCTCAATTTCGGAAAAAGTAAGTTCAATTTCGGAAAAAGTAACTTCAATTTCGGAAATACGAGGGCTATTTTTTTAACCTCCGATGGGGCATAAAATGAAAACCACAGTGAAAATCAAAACTGTTTTATCTGGAACATTTAGGTACACCTTCTAGCTACTTCTCTACATAATCTCACTCCGATTGAGGTCGTAGCGTGGTACCAACACTATACCCTCTTCACAGAAGCTTGCCGCCAGCGTATTGAGAAGGGTCTTCACGGCATTTTGAAATTCTTCAATCGAAGCGAGATTATGCAGAGAAGTAGCTAGAAGGTGTACCTAAATGTTCCAAATAAAACAGTTTTGATTTTCACTGTGGTTTTCATTTTATACCCCATCGGAGGTTTAAAAATTAGTCCTCGTATTTCCGAAATTGAAGTTACTTTTTCCGAAATTGAAATTACTTTTTCCGAAATTGAAATTACATTTTCCGAAATTGAAATTACTTTTTCCGAAATTGAGGTTGAAAAGGTGTAGATTACTGTGCCATCTGCTGAATTCAGTCAGCTTGTAGTCATATTGTGATGTTGGTGATATTGTACTCTTGGTCCTAATCGGTGCAGCACGGGCGAGATGGCAGCAGTCGTGTTCTTCAGTTTGGTACATTTTTTAAACCTAATAATTATTTGTGACACAATGGTAAAAGAGATTTTATTTTGCAATTAGGTATGTTTACAAAATGAGCAAAATTGAAGTCATTTTACCATTTTACCGTGCAATTTTTTTAGACAGTTGTTAATATTATTCTGATGAATAATAATAAATAATAATAGATTAATTCAAATGAATGATGTACATTCAGCCATATTGGATCCTCAAGCTGTCCTACCATCTCTGCTGCATATATACAAGAACATGCACACGTAGAGATTGATTTTCCAGTGCACAGCTGCCAACATAAGGAATGGAGATGACAACGGTTTTCAACCACCAGGTAAGGCAATTTTTACTACCACTGTGAGAAATTTAACGACATTGGATTTTAATATTTTTAATTTTTATCAAATTCATACTATTAATAGTGATTGAAAACCAAATTTGTTACAAATAATGTTATAGCACTAGTGCGATAATGTGTCTACTTTTACTGCATGTGTCTTGTAATTTAAGCTGTGTAAAATAGTTCTTTATGATCCAAGTGTTAAAAACGAGATTTTATTTTGTGAATAGCCTTTGAGCCTCATTTAAACATTATTCACTTCTAACTTTTTTGCAGTTACAGTGAAACCTTGGCATGACGCTCTTCAAGGGGCCGCATAAGAATAGCATATTTCACGGGACCGCTTGTTAGTGAGAGTGGGTTATTTTTAGATTTTAAAAATTTTAACACCAAGATATGAATCAAAATCATTTATACGTTACATTATCTGTCTCCCTTTGAAAATATATAACTCAGATTATAGGCCTACCGTATAATAATTTAAAAAAAAAAAGCACAGAAAGTACTTAAAACAAAATTAAGTTTACAAAGTAGACAATTGAGTTTCCTTTCAAAACAAAATTTTTATTTTCCCTGTCTTAAGATGTCTGAGTACATTAAATCTTTTACATCTTGTGGTAATTAATTATAAATTGTGAACAGATGACATTTTAGACCCTTTATTCTGAGAGTAATGGATTCTGAATGATGTATAAATATATTATGCTTTTTTTTTAAAAGTTTCATATATAAAAATATCTAATATTAACTTGTGTTTTTTTAATACATTCAATGCCACCTAATTATAATTCCGGGGTGCGTGGGCAAAGAGAGTGTAGTCCACTTTCTTGTTACTGAGAATTAGAGTGACTTAACACACTATATCAGCCCAACATCGCTTTAGAGATGGATAAATCCATGAGGCACACATCCATAACTACCGTACAATTTTGAATATGACTTACTGGACTTAACACAAATGTAGAGAACATTTTTATCTATAACTCTATGGACATATCTCAATTTTTTAGGATGGTGGACTTAACTCTCTTTGCTCGCACACCCCGGAATTGTGAAAGTAGCTTTGCTGGGTTGCTTTGTTGATTCACTTGTTTACGACTCTGAGATTTTTTTTTTTTTAACCTTAGTTCAGCAGAAGGGGATCATAAAAGCATGCCTAAATGGGAAAACATTGAATGATTTGGACAAAAACTATGCTTTTTTTCCCCCTAGGGAAGTCGAATCTGGTGGCACATTTTAATTGTGAAATGTACCTCAAAGTCAGGTTTTTAGCTTTTTAATTGATTTGAGTAAGATTCAGGAATCTCAATAAAATACTTTGGTTACATTATGAGAAGAACAAATTCATTGGAGAAAAATGCAATGCTAGGTGTAATGGAAGGGGCAGAAGAAGAATAAGATGGCATGAAGAAATATGCAATGCTACCGATTAGAAATGGGAAGAATTGATAAGGGCAGTAAAACATAGAGTCAAATTGAGGAAGCTGGTTGAAAGAGTGTCAAGGGACAGAAAACTATTGTTTTGAGTAAAGTTTGATGGCATCCATCTGCTTAGAAAATACTCTTTGGATCCCAGGGATCGCATGCGATCTGATGGACCTCCTACCTACTATGCCTATATGGCAGCACAAGTTTCGTTTTGTTGTTTAATTATTTTTATTTATTATGTAAATCAATATAATTAAAAATAAAATTATGTAATTCATGCAATTTATATAAAAATATATAAAATAAGATTTTTGCAATGTTATGTGTGCATAGATAGCATTATAATAAGGGGAGAGAAAGTAGGTCTTGGCAAAAGTCACATTCTCTGTTTTTGGTTAATTTTGTGTTTAAAGTGTGTTGCAATTTTATTATTATTATTATTATTCTTATTCTTATTCTTTACAAAATAAACGGGAAAGTGTTTTAGTTAAATCTAAATATTTTGAATGATATTGACGTGCCCCATCAGTTTCCCCCTCACTTTTACGTAGGTTTTATATAATTAAGTTTTGTTCGAATTTCTCGCTTTAACGGTACATGTTAGCTTAGGAGGGAAGTTTTAAGTGCCGTGGCCACCCTGTTGTTCACACGCGATGCGCTTTTCCTTTGTTTTTCCAAATGTTCGTGCTTCTTTTGAGAGTGAAGTTGAGAAGTGTAATAATGGTCAAGCTAAAAATCAGTGTTCAAAAATGAGAAAGGTAGCCTGGACAAGGGAAAACAGTCTACAATGTTGTAAGTAAATGTACATTGCCGATTAAATTTAAATAGAAATTCTGTTAGTGAGTTAGCGAAGATAGTGGAGACGAGGCCATGTGGTGTTCTTCGTAGACCATGTGCTTAGAGTACAAAATTATTTCCATGTGGGAAAACCCTGAATATAAAGTAAATAACGATAAGAGTGAGCAGAGGAATATCCAAATTTTTACGGGACAGGCTTTGACAAGTCTGACATACCGTACTATTATTACACACAATTATATTATTGAACAATGATGGAACCGGCAAAAAACCAGGGGCTGTATGCTATCCCGAGATTTTTCCCTTCCATACCCATAACTCAATTTGGAAAAAGCATACATATTATCATGTGATGCGCAGGAAATGGGCATTCTGCATGCTGTATTTTTTGTTGGCGAAAGATAGATTTATGCCGTGCACCGGCGAAGCTCCACCCGCTCCTTTCCCCTGCTGACCCTCGCTTCCGAGCCAATGCGCATGCTACTGCTTGCTTCCCCTACATCTATCACTGCTATGTACTTGCTCAGTGCCGATACTGCAGCTTGCTGTTGCAGCCTTTGTCATATACGTATAAAGCATGTTAAATTAAGACTGCAACACAAAATAAAACAAATATTGGTAAAAGATCGATTTATGCCGCACACCAGGCAAGATCTGCCTGCCGGTTCCTTCCCCTTGCTTCCGAGCCTGCGCACGCACCTCACTATTGTACCATGGCTTCCTTGACAGTTGTAATGATGGTTTATGAAATGTGTGGAAGGGTAAAAAGCTTCTGCATTTAGTTAAATAATGATAGGTAAATTCTAGGTCAGTGACAGGTTTTGTTAGGTTAGCAACGTTATGTTAGTTTAGGAGCAATATACTGAATAGCACGAGGTTTATTATGTCTCACATTGAATCTCTTCTGTGATGAAACCCTAGGCAGGTCCCATTAGAGAGCTGGTGGGAGGATCCTAGTGCGCAGAAACACGAGGTTGTATGTAGGCCTATAAACTCAATTTATATTTAAAAATTCTGCTTAAATGAAAGTAAAATTGTGAAGAAATGACAGGTGACCACTTAAGTAACCTGAAAATGGTTTAATTTGTACTGGTTGAGCAGGTGGTCATGACAGGGGGAATGATGCACAGAATTAATCTCATTGTCAAACAATGTAGACAAATTTGATGGTGGTTATTGTGTTGCCTCTAGAGCTGCCTAGGTGATATGGAAGAATCTGGTACACCTTGGCTCTCACTTCACTCTCCACTGCACGTTTCCATGGTGACAGCCCGCTTCCCCCACCTGTCCCTTGCTACACCTTCAGCCTTTCCCCTCGCAAGCTGCTCAATGCTGGTATTGCTGCTCTTGCCATGTTATACTGCAACGTGCGCTATTATTTGTACCAATATGAATTAAGATCCTTGTACTATATCAAAATTACAATCACCAGAGCCTCTTTGGCATTACTCAGGATTCGCCATGTGACCCTTGCACCAAAACGGCTATTTCTCGTGTATTAAACCTCATTAAATTTAAATAGATGAATTTTCCCTTCACTCTTAGTGTAGTGGTTGAGACTGCTATCTATGATGCTAGTGGTCCCGGGTTTGTATACAGATCGTTGCATAACATTTACGGTTAGGAATAGATCCCAAGTAGGTAGATGTAGATGTAGATGTAGATGTAGATGTAGATGTCTCGTTCTGTAGATCCTGTGTTGAGCAGGGCTCAAGGATATAGAACACGTCAGATAAAAACATACATGCATGTTATTTAAAAAAAAAAAAAAAAAACATGATACAAGAAAAAAAAAAAAAAAACATGATACAAGAATTGTTATGTCACACTTACTCAAGCTGAAAAGAAATCATCCATATTGTAGAAGGTGTGAGTTACTAAATATTGCTTCAGAGCTCTTTTGAAAGATTTGCATTTGCTTTTAATACATAGTGATTTAATCTCTTTTGGAAGGTTATTGTATATTTGTATTGCGGAATAATAAGCACCTTTCTGAAAAAGTTTTAATGAGTTAGCTGGTCTATGTAAATCATTCATGTTTCTAGTAGTACGCCCGTGTATACTGTGATTACTTTGAAATTTATCAATATTATTGTATGACACAATCATAGTTGAACAATCAGTCTTGGGAAACAATCTATGGATACTTAAACTGTGCTGCAACATCTGGTGAATTCTGTGCAGTGTTAAAGAACTCCGAGCAGAGCTGATTTCCTTTATGAGTAACCCAATTAGTTAGAAGCCTACATTTACTATTTTCACTTTAAGTTCGAAGGAGATCTAAACAAACTCTAATGTACCACTCCGCCGAGCATGTGACAATACCACATGGAGATTTACCCGCCGCGGAAAGAAACGGAATGAGGATTTGGTACAGTCCAGTGTTCTCAATAGTAATGTAGGCCTGTCTACTTTTAAAATTATTTTTTGATGACATGCACCATTGTTCAAAAATGTTGTAGTCATTTTGCAAAGGTCAATACATCTGTACAAAATTAGGCTTAATATTAGTAATTAAGAAAGTCATAGACAGTCATGGGCGTACAGTAAGGGGGGGTTCAGGGGGTTGAAACCCCTCCCGAAATATTTTCAATATTTTGAAGATTATAGATCATGGAACGAAATTTAAAAGCTCTGATTCGGTTGTTTACAGTTTTGTACATACCTAAGCATTATTTAAGGTTTATCATAATTTATTTAAGATTCAAATTTCAAAACCTCGTGGTGTTGAAAGTTTTTCAGCTTAATAACAGTGATGAATTACTAGTAAACAAAAATTCCTTTGGAATCTGTCAAACGACAACTCGATTACTCCCGCCAAAATGCATCAACCTGTTTGTAAAGCCAACAGTACTTACAAGCTCATCACAAAATTATCATGAAGTAATTGGCATTAATCGGGCTTTTCCACCGGTGGATTTACAAATGACTTTAAAAACGTGCCCTATGCACCATACAGTATTATGATAATTTTTCCAAAGAAAGGTTTTATTTATAGACTCTAGCTTAAACAAGAAATGGATAGAAATCTCAAGAAAAACACTTTCAAAGACTGAGCTGCATATTAATTTATTACAGTGTATTAATTATCACAATACAACTGTTTAGTAATTTAAAAAAAGTATTAATTCACAATGTGCGCAAGGACATGGAACTGAGACGACTTTACATTGAACCCCTCCCAAACAAAATTTCACCGTACGCCCCTGTAGACAGTTAACAAAAGATAATGAGTATAACAAATTACTCTCATTTTGCAATGTTGGCTGTCCTCTTCAGAGGTGTTTTCTTTTTGAATGTTGTTCACTATTCATTAATTTCTGTTTGTAACCGCCCCAACCCTATCAGAGCTGTAGGTTACATGTAACTTTTGACAAAATTTTTGTCTTGTTCTAGCACACGACTTTCTTGTCCTCACGTAAGTGTTGTATAGCCGACATAAATAAATAAATGAACGCACATTCAGCAGGTCATATCCATTTCTAGGGGGGGGCTGTGGCATGTTCATTCCATGATGGCGTGCTTGAGCATGCGCACAGCCGTCGTAAACGCCTACTATTTACATTCTGTTGTAATGGTTTAATTAGTTCACTTAGTTATTATGCGTCAGGCAAATCTGACCAAATTAATTTTGTTTCAAAAACAGATCTGCTTCAGAAATGTGTTTTTAAATTTCTCTGCACGAAAATAGCTACAAAAAGGTACGGTTTGAACCGAACTAGCATATTTTATTAAGAGCAAGAGTGTGCATAATAAGCAGCAAAAGTTACAATTTGTCCACCAGCCAATGAGGTGCTCCCTTGTCACGTGGCTTTGTTTACTTCTACTTTGAACTTAAAGTGAAATTAGTATAGATCGGGAGTAATCTTTAGTCATCTGCATGCGGATACTCTCAGCAGTAGGTTGCCAGCCAACACTTTTCAAAATCTCTTGGTCTAGGACTTGTCGAATGTCTTTTATACAAGGGCCATTCAATAATTAAAGAGACAAATTTACCTGGAGAAAAAATCATTTATTTTTACAAAACAAGACTTTTCCTACTTTTCAATCTCCATTAACGTTTATGCACTTGTCTCAACGGGTTGATAATAGCTTTTTTATGCCGGCTGCAAAGAACTCTTTGTCTTGGTGTCGGAGCCAATTTCCCACAAATTTCTTGACATCCTCGTTATCCTGGAACTTCTTTCCACGTAATGCCTCGACGAATAATGTCATCAATTCGAGTTTCAAGTGAGGAAGTTGCAACTTCAACAGGCCGGCCAGAACGGTGTTCGTCAGTCACTGATTCTCGACCACTTTTGAACTGTTCTACCCACTTGTAAAAATTTCCACGGTTCATACAACTTTCACCATACACTTTAGTCATTCTAGAGTATATATTAGCTGGTTTTTCACCTTCAGCAATCAAATAACGAATCTCAGAACGTTGTTCAAATAGTATGTGGAATTTTCAAGAATACCCGACATTGTTAAACTTATTTTTGAGGTTATAAACAGAGCAATGTTGATCCATCAGCTGATTAGAACTCATCCCAGTGATGCCAAATTAAAATCCTAAATGTATACTATACTACCAACCGTCTTTTCCCCAGACCAATTTGTCTCTTTAATTATTGAATGATTCTCGTAAGTTTCTGCCACTGTGCTTTGTCCTGTATTCTCTTGATTATGTTATTCCAAGGTAAGATTCATAGTTTGATTTCATAATGCCATCTTATTCTTGGTCTTCCTTTTCTTCTATTTCCTTCTACCATAAATAAAAAATTACGTAATTAGCAGAGCATGAGGAAAGTGAAAATTGTAAAATGTGAAGGTTCGAGTGCTTCGGACTCTGATGATTTTCCGAAGTTCTGTTGCTGGGCAAAGTGTCAGATATTCGTGGCATATTGGTGATGATGACTTATAAAGCAGTATGTGGTAAAGCAGTTGGCAGTTGCAGTTGGCCGCTTGGGAGCAGCACTCGAGCCGTCCACAATATTCAGTCAACAGTGAGGTTAGGGAAACATTTTACAGTACAAAAAGTGTGGACGAATCGCTTTATAATTGCATAATACAGTGCCTTATTTTTGACTCGTGGCCGGCCGGAGCCAGGAACGGTGAGAAGCACTGTGCGCAAGCAGCTACCTCCCGCCGGCCGGCCACGAGTCAAAAATAAGGCACTGTATATGTAATAAACACATCTTGCTTTCTCGTAGTATGCTAATCTGTTTATTTGCACTAGGAAATCATTTTCAATCTTGTAATATGTTACTTGCAGTCGTGCAGTCAGTAGTCGAAGATGAATTTCCCGACTACTAACTGCAAACTGCCTGCTGTCGACTGCAGCTGCACATTGTGAATGGCGTCCATTACTCACCACACGTTATACTTCGACTACTTACTACCGACATTGTGGATGGAGTTTAAGGGTTTTCCAAAGCTCATATCAGGGTTAGAGGACCTAGATACAATCACTTAGCCTACCCAATACACTGAAAAATATAACAGATAATAATTGAAGCTAAGAAGGATAAAATCTTTTCTAGCAGAAAATACCTTTTACACAATAGATGAATTTAAAAAACAGTATTAATTATAGAGAGGAATAAGTTATAAGATACCGTATCTAGGTTATATTTAATAGGCCTGAATATTACCACTTTATTCATTTTTAATTTAAAGTTTATATCCTAGAAATTAAGTAACTAGTTTGTGTAACTAAAATTCATTTTGTTCAATTCATATACTATACTTGACAAAGCCTTGTAAACCTTTTACATTTGGCTAGTAAATCTTGAAATCTTAATAAGCCTAGTCTTCTTCTTTCTCTCTCTTTGTTTTTAATAGCAGCTAAATCTTGTACTTCAAAACCTGTAGAATCATCAAAAGCTTTTCAGCATTTTTCTTGTAGGAGTATTGTAACATATAAGTAACGTTTCTTGGAATTCCACACCAAATGAACAAAAAATGGCATTATGAAGTGCTGAATCATCTGCTTAGTTGTGGGTAGGAACCACGTCATCCAGAAACAGGGCTGTAAACACAGTATATTTTATTATTGCTGAGTGTTAAGATTTCTTTTTATCACTACATGTTAAACACAAATGTTTTGCCTTCCTTTGGCACACAATCCCCGGTGCTTGTGATCTACGTAGACAAGGAGTTTCAAATCAATCTGTGTAGGCTCACTATATGTTGAAAAGGTCTGCTTAATGTTGAAGGAATGCGAGGTGGAGCAGGAGTGATCAAAAGGAAAGATTTCAAGTTGATGAGATGGATAATGCTGTGCTTTTTTATTAGTGATGTGATGTGTAAGCTGTATTCAACCCTATTCTGTGCCCATATGATATATATATATATATATATATATTTAGTCTCCTTAAGTGTAGTCCCTAGCCCGAGATCTGAATGAGGGATTATTTTATCTCGGGAGAAATTTGCACTGACAGAATCGGTACCGGTAAATAGTGTAAGCATTTCTGAACAATCTTTTTTTTAAACTGATGAGAGGTTGTTAACCTTACACCAAGTCCCCAAGCTGGAAGACCACCTCTGTCGTCTGTCCGCGACTGCTTATTCAATATATTCACAGCTACCCTCCATATCTGGAGGCCGTATCCTCAATCCGCAACCTGAGGACGCGCCATGTTGTGGTGACAGATACCCACTCCTTATATACATTTTATATGTGTATACATATACACATAAATTTACTATATACGAAGCATGGAAGTATAAGTAAAGCAGTATTATAAATTATGCTAAATTAGAGAAAGAAAAACACAAAAACCATAACTTATCCGCATACAGCAAATTAAAGAATTTATTGGGCATACACACACTAGGTGACTACCAAATCCCCTGTGAATGCATAGATTTCTTACATTGGGTAAATAGGCCACAAATTCCAAATCCGGAAGAAGCAAATAATTCTGCTACTTGGGCCGAACTCTAGCAGAGGCTTTGAAATTCAGATTCAAACCAAAGTTCCAGTGTACAACTTAGCCAGGACAGACAGGCATTTTAAGTAGGGCAGTACCCATGATGCATTTTTATTATTGAGAGCTCTCTTCCTATCTTTTCTACATCGCGGCATTCCACTCTACCTACACATTCTTCGTTTATAAAGCAGACCTTTTCCCATTTAGCTCATGTCTACCAGACGATGTGAATTTTTAACCATGAACACGTAGTCATCCATTGAAACTTTAGTGTAAGTTACATGCTTCCATGTTTAAAGTTTTTAGGTAAACTTAGCAAATGGTCGTGTTTACATAAACCCTTTGGGCTAAACATGTTTGTAAGATAGGGCTTTACGAAGGGAAGATTTATATCTGATTGATGATATCCAACTTTTTTAGTTTTCACTAAAAATTGCGTTAAGAAACACCAACTTATGTGCCTACTTTCTTAGTGTTAACTTTTGAGTATCAGATAGAAAGAAATTTCTTTACTCAGCTCATTATTTTGTTGAGGAGTCCGTTAGGTCCAATCTTCTTCTCAGAGCTTTGAAGCTCTTTCTATAGCTGTAATGTTGCTTTCTACCAATGGATTCTGTCCTGGGTTTAAGCCACTTTTCTTTTGTTGCCCCTGTGAAAAGTTAAACACACCGCATGAAATCAGTTTATAAGAATGTTACAATCGGTATAAATACTTTATTCTGTATATAAAACACCTACACCTATATAATTCCTTTTGTAAAGAATGCTAACCTAGAGTACAATAAGAAAAAACGAATATGAAACATTGTAATTTCAAAATATTAAACAGGGTGTCCACTGGTCGGAGAAATCCGGGAAAAGGCCGGGAATTTCGAATGGTCGGGAAAATCCGGGAAAAGTCAATGGATTTGTTAAAATATCCGGGAAAATTCGGAAAAATTTATGGCCCACTTAAAACAGGTGAAAATTAATACAAATTTATCTTCTGCCAGCTTCCAGAAAATCTCAGCTGCTCTTGAAGATAAACTTTTCCTGTCAAAAATTGCTCTCTTCTTATCTTCTTTTTCTTATTTAAAGTATGTATAATCCTACAATTTTCCTTACACAGTTATTAGAATGTGCTTCATAATCATATTTTGGTCGGGAATTTCTGAAATGATCAATGAAAATCAGGGAATAAGTCGGGAATTTCTTCAGCATTACTTGGTGGACACCCTGTTAAAACTAAGGACTAAAAATTTATGTTTGAGATTTTAAGAATGGGTTGAACTTGTCATTTGAGGGGCAATGAACTATATTGCGATAATTTTCATAACTTAGAGTTACCAATGTCAAATTAACCAATTTTTAAAGTGATAGATTGGAGGTCTTCATCATGAAGCCCCTTCGACCATATGAAACTACCTTGTTCAGAAATTCACAGTATCTTATTGGTAGGTAACAGCATATGGGATTTTTGTTTTGATTTACATTAACTTATTGCTGAAAATATTAATGCAATGAAATGTTTAAAATTTTCAAATTGTGATACAGGGGAATTTACTTCTGTCATCCTGGTTGATTTTTAGAATTTACACATTGAATAGGCTCGTAAAGTTACACATATGGAATCATGGCCCAAATTCCTGCACTAAACACTTGCATTATGGGGAATAATGAGTTAACCTGTTAAAATATGTATAAATTATGAAGTATTTGGAAAGGAAACAAGTTATTAGTGTAAAAAATGAACAATGTATAACAAATTGAATACAGGATGGAGGATTTGTACAAAAAGGTGGGTTGAGATATTGACATTCGGGACACAACAGAACTATAAAAATTCTATGCTAGGAAATAGTTTGTCAAAGACAATACATATCTTTATATGCTAGCCATGTTTTGTAAATGAACCACCAATTGAAACTCACTTTGTGTACACAAGAAATGTTAAGAAAACATAGCTAAGTTTTTGATTTGGTTCAAACTTTAAAATGACAAATTTCTGTAAGAGAAATTATAACAAAAGCTTAGGAAAAAAGGAAAGAGTTACCCCAGTTGCATTTTCTTGTCCTTCGAAAACTGTAGAATCCATGTAAGGTTTTAAGCATCTTTTTGTTGTAGGAATATTGTAAATATAAGTAACGTTTCTAGGAATTCCACGCCAAATTAACCAAAAATGGCATTATGAAGTGCTGAATCATCTGCTTAGTTGTGGGTAGGAACCACGTCATCCAGAAACAGGGCTGTAAACACAATATATTTTATTATTGCTGAGTGTTAAGATTTCTTTTTATCACTACATGTTAAACACCAATGTTTTGCCTTCCTTTGGCACACAATCCCCGGTGCTTGTGATCTACGTAGACATGGAGTTTCAAATCAATCTGTGTAGGCTCACTATATGTTGAAAAGGTCTGCTTTATGTTGAAGGAATGCAAGGTGGAGCAAGAGTGACCAAAAGGAAAGACTTCAAGTTGATGAGACGGAAGATTGCTGTGCTTTTTTATTAGTGATGTGATGTGTAAGCTGTATTCAACCCTATTGTGTGCCCATATGATATATATATATATATAGTCTCGTTCATTGTAGTCCCTAGCCTGAGATCTGAATGAGGGATTATTTTATCTCCGGAGAAATTTGCACTGACATAATCAGTAAATAGTGTAAGCATTTCTGAACATTTTTAACTGATGAGAGGTTGTTAACCTTACACCAAATGCCCAAGCTGGAAGACCACCTCTGTCGTCTGTCCGCGACTGCTTATTCAATATATTCACAGCTACCCTCCATATCTGGAGGCCATATCCTCAATCCGCAACCTGAGGACGCGCCATGTTGTGGTGACAGAGACCCACTTCTTATATACATTTTATATGTGTATACATATACACATAAATTTACTATATACGAAGCATGGAAGTATAAGTAAAGCAGTATTATAAATTATGCTAAATTAGAGAAAGAAAAACACAAAAACCGTAACTTATCCGCATACAGCAAATTGAAGAATTTATTGGGCATACACACACTAGGTGTCTACCAAATCCCCTGTGAATGCATAGATTTCTTACATTGGGTAAATAGGCCACGAATTCCAAATCCGGAAGAAGCAAATAATTATGCTACTTGGGCCGAACTCTAGCAGAGGCTTTGAAATTCAGATTCAAACCGAAGTTCCAGTGTACAACTTAGCCAGGACAGACAGGCATTTTAAGTAGGGCAGTACCCATGATGCATTTTTATTATTGAGAGCTCTCTTCCTATCTTTTCTACATCGCGGCATTCCACTCTACCTAGACATTCTTCGTTTATAAAGCAGACCTTTTCCCATTTAGCTCACGTCTACCAGACAATGTGAATTTTTAACCATGAACACGTAGTCATCCATTGAAACTTTAGTGTAAGTTACATGCTTCCATGTTTAAAGTTTTTAGGTAAACTTAGCAAATGGTCGTGTTTACATAAACCCTTTGGGCTAAACATGTTTGTAAGATAGGGCTTTACGAAGGGAAGATTTATATCTGATTGATGATATCCCACTTTTTTAGTTTTCACTAAAAATTGCGTTAAGAAATCACCAACTTATGTGCCTACTTTCTTAGTGCTAACTTTTGAGTAGCAGATAAAAAGAAATTTCTTTACTCAGCTCATAATTTTGTTGAGGAGTCCGTTTGGTCCAATCTTCTTCTCAGAGCTTTGAAGCTCTTTCTATAGCTGTAATGTTCCTTTCTACCATTGGATTCTGTCCTGGGTTTAAGCCAATTTTCTTTTGTTGCCCCTGTGAAAAGTTAAACACACCGCATGAAATCAGTTTATAAGAAGGTTACAATTGGTATAAATACTATTATTCTGTATATAAAACACCTACACCTATATATTTCCTTTTGTAAAGCATGCTAACCTAGAGTACAATAAGAAAAAACGAATATGAAACATTGTAACTTCAAACATTGTAATTTCAAAATATTAAAACTACGGACTAAAAATTTATATTTGGGATTTTAAGAATGTGTTTAACTTGTCATTTAATGGAGAATGAACTATATTGCGATAATTTTCATAACATACCAATGTCAAATTAACCAGTTTTCGAAAGTGTTAGATTGGAGGTCTTCATCATGAAGCCCCTTCGACCATATGAAACTACCTTGTTCAGAAATTCACATTATCTTATCGGTAGGTAACAGCATATGGGATTTTCGTTTTGATTTACATTAACTTATTGCTGAAAATATTAATGCAATGAAATATTTAAAATTTTCAAATTGTGATACAGGGGAATTTACTTCTGTCATCCTGGTTGATTTTTAGAATTTACACCTTGAATAGGCTCGTAAAGTTACACGTATGGAATCATGTCTCAAATTCTTGCACTAAACACTTGCATTATGGGGAATAATGAGTTAACCTGTTAGAATATGTATAAATTATTTAGTATTTTGAAAAGGAAACAAGTTATTAGTGTAAAAAATGAAGAATGTATAACTTAATTGAATATACAGAATGGAGGATTTGTACAAAAAGGTGGGTTGAGATATTGACATTTGGGACACAACAGAACTATAAAAATTCTATGCTAGGAAATAGTTTGTCAAAGACAATACATATCTTTATATGCAACCATGTTTTCTAAATGAACCACCAATTGAAACTCACTTTGTGTACACAAGAAATGTTAAGAAAACATAGATAAGTTTTTTATTTGGTTCAAACTTTAAAATGACAAATTTCTGTAAGAGCAATTATTAATTATGACTCCTACATAACAAAAGGCTAGGAAAAAAGGAAAGAGTTACCGCAGTTGCATTTTCTTGTCCTTCGAAAACTGTAGAATCCATGTAAGGTTTTAAGCATCTTTTGTTGTAGGAATATTGTAAATATAAGTAACGTTTCTAGGAATTCCACGCCAAATTAACCAAAAATGGCATTATGAAGTGCTGAATCATCTGCTTAGTTGTGGGTAGGAACCACGTCATCCAGAAACAGGGCTGTAAACACAATATATTTTATTATTGCTGAGTGTTAAGATTTCTTTTTATCACTACATGTTAAACACCAATGTTTTGCCTTCCTTTGGCACACAATCCCCGGTGCTTGTGATCTACGTAGACATGGAGTTTCAAATCAATCTGTGTAGGCTCACTATACGTTGAAAAGGTCTGCTTTATGTTGAAGGAATGCAAGGTGGAGCAAGAGTGACCAAAAGGAAAGACGTCAAGTTGATGAGACGGATAATGCTGTGCTTTTTTATTATTGATGTGATGTGTAAGCTGTATTCATCCTATTCTGTGCCCATATGATATATATATATATTTAGTCTCCTTCAGTGTAGTCCCTAGCCCGAGATCTGAATGAGGGATTATTTTATCTCGGGAGAAATTTGCACTGACAGAATCGGTACCGGTAAATAGTGTAAGCATTTCTGAACAATCTTTTTTTTAAACTGATGAGAGGTTGTTAACCTTACACCAAATCCCCAAGCTGGAAGACCACCTCTGTCGTCTGTCCGCGACTGCTTATTCAATATATTCACAGCTACCCTCCATATCTGGAGGCCGTATCCTCAATCCGCAACCTGAGGACGCGCCATGTTGTGGTGACAGATACCCACTCCTTATATACATTTTATATGTGTATACATATACACATAAATTTACTATATACGAAGCATGGAAGTATAAGTAAAGCAGTATTATAAATTATGATAAATTAGAGAAAGAAAAATACAAAAACCGTAACTTATCCGCATACAGCAAATTGAAGGATTTATTGGGCATACACACACTAGGTGTCTACCAAATCCCCTGTGAATGCATAGATTTCTTAAATTGGGTAAATAGGCCACAAATTCCAAATCCGGAAGAAGCAAATAATTAAGCTGCTTGGGCCGAACTCTAGCAGAGGCTTTGAAATTCAGATTCAAACCGAAGTTCCAGTGTACAACTTAGCCAGGACAGACAGGCATTTTAGGTAGGGCAGTACCCATGATGCATTTTTATTATTGAGAGCTCTCTTCCTATCTTTTCTACATCGCGGCATTCCACTCTACCTAGACCTCCTTCGTTTATAAAGCAGACCTTTTCCCATTTAGCTCACGTCTACCAGACGATGTGAATTTTTAACCATGAAGACGTAGCCATCCATTGAAACTTTAGTGTAAGTTACATGCTTCCATGTTTAAAGTTTTTAGGTAAACTTAGCAAATGGTCGTGTTTACATAAACCCTTTGGGCTAAACATGTTTGTAAGATAGGGCTTTACGAAGGGAAGATTTATATCTGATTGATGATATCCCACTTTTTTAGTTTTCACTAAAAATTGCGTTAAGAAATCACCAACTTATGCGCCTACTTTCTTAGTGCTAACTTTTGAGTAGCAGATAAAAAGAAATTTCTTTACTCAGCTTATAATTTTGTTGAGGAGTCCGTTAGGTCCAATCTTCTTCTCAGAGCTTTGAAGCTCTTTCTATAGCTGTAATGTTCCTTTCTACCATTGTATTCTGTCCTGGGTTTAAGCCACTTTTCTTTTGTTGCCTCTGTGAAAAGTTAAACACACCGCATGAAATCAGTTTATAAGAAGGTTACAATTGGTATAAATACTATTATTATGTATATAAAACACCTACACCTATATATTTCCTTTTGCGAAGCATGCTAACCTAGAGTACAGTAAGAGAAAATGAATATGAAAATAGGAAGGCCACAGGAAAGATATGGAATTTTTCTAACTATCCAATTATTCTTTACATTGAGACTTCAAATTATTAAAATTAGAGTGTGTTAATTTATATTTGGGATTTTTAATGATTGGTTTAAATTGTGATTTCAAGGGAAATGAACTAAATTGGAATGATATTCATAATTTAGAACTAGCTATTTCAGATTAACCAAATTTTGAAAGTTTATATTGCAGGGTTGTCTTATAAAGCTCCTTCAACCATATGAAAGTACCTCGTTGAGAAATTCACAATATCTTATTTGTAGGTAACAGCATATGGGATTTTTGTTTTGATTTACTTTATCGCTGAAAATATTAATGCAATGAAATATTTAAAATTTTCAAATTATGGTACAATTGAATTTACTTCTCTCATCCGGGTTGATTTTTAGAATTTACACATTGAATAGGCTCGTAAAGTTACACATATTAAGCAAAGTGAAATGGAATCATGTCGCAAATTCCTGCACTAAACACTTGCATTATGGGGAATAATGTGTTATACTGTTAAAATATGTTTAAATTATGAAGTATTTTGAAAAGGAAACAAGTTATAGTAGACTTCGGACTTTTAGGTCGCTAAAAATGCTGTTTAGGTACCTAAAATAGGCTCTAAAAATTGGAAAATAGGTTCTAAAAATCGTAAAATAGTCTCTTATAAAATTGTTAAGTTGCCAATTTTATGAAATATCTCAATTGCAATGCAGAATATTATATTTATTGAAGTCACCATTAATAAATTAATCATGACAAAATACAGATATAGCCCTATGGTACACAGAATTATATAGACCTATTAACCTAGTACTACCATAACAGTGAAAACCTAATCCCTGCGCCCAGAAGCTAAGCACGCTAGCATATTCAACTCCTTAGTGATTCAGAGAACTACTTTTTTTTTCTTTCTTTTTTCAAATACTAGATGTGGGAATTCCAAGGATTTTTCCTACTGAAGACGAAGCAATCCTTACTATTTAACCAAGTCACAAATATCTCATGTACTGCACATTCCGAGCTAAAAATTTAGTACGAACTGAAAATAAATGCTAGAATTTATAATAAAAAATAACTTATTTTGAACCTTAGAGGAAAAACAAGCAAAAAAGGCAATATTAGGCCTTAACGTAAAAATGGGCTGTTTTAGGGCCTATAAAAATATCAGTTTTAGGCATAGTCACTTATGAAACATGCATATACAAGTTTTCGTCCATATGTCACTTAAGGATTAAAATAGGTTTTTACCTAAAATCAGAAGTCTAGTTATTAGTGTAAAAAATCAAGAATGTTTAACAAATTGAATATACAGGATGAAGGATTTGTACAAAAAGGTGGGTTGAGATATTGACATTCTGGATACAACAGAACTATAAGAATGCTATGTTAGGAAATAGTTTGTCAAAGACAATACATATCTTTATATGCTAGCCATATTTTGCAAATTAAGCATGAATTTATGTTAATCACTTTAATCTCTCCCTTAAAAGCTGTAATAACATCCAAAAAATGAGCATGGAATAAATATGGCTCATTTGTACTTCTAGGTAAATCCTACTAGCCAGTTTTCAATGAATGTTAAGAAAACATAAGGTGTAGCTAAGTCTTTGATTTGGTCACACACTTTAAAATGACAAGTATCCATAAGAAAAATTATTGAATATGTCTCCTATATAACAAACGGACTGAAATAGAATAGAAATAATTAATATTTTAGGCAGTGCCATAACTAACAAGTGGAACTATTAATTACATTTACCACATACACTAGGATTCCTGTAATGTGTCGAAGCCATCCATTGGCAGCGATAATGCTTCAGTTTATCAACTTGTTCCGTCCAGAATATTCCTGAATTCCAGCAGTCTTCGTGGGAACACCCTGTGAAAAGATATTAAAATTTATTATTGTTGAGTAATCAGATAACTCTTTCTTGTTTTTTTTTCTTTTATTTATTTATTTGTTTATTGTTTATTATTTTTTAAATTTTATTTTTTTCAGAACTAAGATGCCTTCCTTAAGCAAGTATCACCCCCCGAAATACTACGTTTTCTAGAGACGACCCTTCTTTTATTTCGCCCACCCCTCGCGGAGAATAAAAATTGTTCTTCTTTCACCAAATCAAAGCAAAAAATCTTCTTATATCCAGCCCACCCTCATTTAAACCACGAGCCACGACCGATGAAAACGTAGTCCTGCCTTAAACTTTAAGTGTAGACAAGTTTTCCGAAGGAGGATTTGTCAGGTGGGGAGAGCATTTCTCACGTACCCCTGTTATCACCAACTTTTTAGGTTTTCCCCAAATTTTTTATTGATATAACAGAGTACTTGCCCGCATTCTTAGATCTGATAGAGTTAAATCTGATGAAATGGAAATGTATACTCAACTTGGGCGTCGTGAAGTCCATTAAGATATTAAAATTTATTATTGTTGAGTGATCAGATAACACTTTTTTGTTTTTGTTTCTTTTTCTTTTATTTATTTATTTATTTTTTTTATTTTTTTTCAGAACTAAGAAGCCTTCCTTAAGCAAGCATCACCCCCCGAAATACTACGTTTTCTAGAGACGACCCTTCTTTTATTTCGCCCACCCCTCGCGGAGAATAAAAATTGTTCTTCTTGCACCAAATCAAAGCAAAAAATCTTCTTATATCCGGCCCACCCTCATTTAAACCACGAGCCACGACCGATGAAAACGTAGTCCTGCCTTAAACTTTAAGTGTAGACAAGTTTTCCGAAGGAGGATTTGTCAGGTGGGGAGAGCATTTCTCACGTACCCCTGTTATCACCAACTTTTTAGGTTTTCCCCAAATTTTTTATTGATATAACAGAGTACTTGCCCGCATTCTTAGTTCTGATAGAGTTAAATCTGATGAAATGGAATTGTATACTCAACTTAGACGTCGTGAAGTCCATTCCTCAGCTAAGAGCTGTAAATTCTTTCTTGCATTCATTTTACACTGTTAATGTTTCAGTGTTTCATTTCGACCAGTAGATTCTGTCATGGAATACAGTATTCTTTGGAAGACCCTGTGAAATGTTAAACACTCTAAATGATATCAGTTTATAACAAGTTTACAACCAGTATAAATACTATTATGTATATATAACTCCTACACCTATAAAAAATGTAAGTTTCCTTTTGCAAAGCATGCTAAAGTTGCATATAATATGAGAAAACGAATATGAAACAAGGAAGTCTACAGCTAAATTTGGAATTCTTCAAAGTATTAAATTGTGACTTCAAATTACTAAAATTACAGTCTGAAAATTTATATTTGGGATTTTTAATGATTGGTTTAAATAAGAATTTGAGGGGGAATGAACTATATTGCGATAATTTTCATAATACAAAATTACCCAATGTCAAATTAACAAATTTTGGAATCTGTTAGATTGGATTCCTGCCTTATAAAGCCCCTTCGACCATATGAAACTACCTCGTTCAGAAATTCACAAGTACTCTCTTATTGCTAGGTAACAGCATATGGGCTTTTTTGTTTCGATTTACATTATTTCTGGAATGGTAAAGGCTAGTTTACACGATGACACTAGGTTTTGTAACCACTTTCACGAAAGTGATTTTGTGAATCTAATTACACACATTTTCTTTCCGATGCAACCGCACATTTCATGTTATTTCTGAACTTCAAATTTTTCAAATCCCACATAAACGTTTGAAACACGTATGAATACAGGCATTTTACAATTTCCTCACTTCCCCATTTCATTTTACGAAATGTGAACAAGCTAAATAAGCCTATAATCTCAAAATTACTATTATAGTTTCGTGAAAAGTTGGAATCAGCCAAAACTGCATAGTGTCGTAACTCATTGTCGCCAGTACATCTAGCGCTTGCGCATTCAAGTAAAAAAACAGTTGTGAAACTCAGTTACGAAACCTAATTTTGTCGTGTAAACTAGCCTTAATGCAAGCAAATGCTATTCATTACGAAATATATAAATCTCCAAAATTAGTCATATTGGTCCTGAATTCCACTGTCTTCTAGTTTAAAATACAATATATAAAATTTTACTCTATCAGTATGATTCTGGAGGCATCTGAGGAAGGGTCGAATAAAGACCGAAACGTAATGCAGCATTCTTTTAACTATTCACTGTAATTAAAACTTTATATATTGTATTTTAAACGAAATATATAAACTTTTCTAATTATGATACATAGTAATTTACTTCTGTCATCCGGTTTATATTTAGAATTCACACATTGAATAGGCTCGTAAAGTTACACATAATAAGCAAAGTGAAATGGAATCATAACACAAACAGTAATACGAATTCCTGCACTAAACACTTGCATTGGTGTAGAAACGCTAAGGTGAATAAGGTGTTAAACCTGTTAAAATATTTATAATCGTGAAGTAGTTTGAAAAGGAAACAAATTATTGGTGCTAAAAATGAAGAATATAGAGGAAGGAAGACTTGTACAAAAAATGGGTTGAAATATTTACTTTCTGGACACAAAAACTATAATAATGCTATGTTAAGAAGAGGCTTTGTCCTGTCTGAATGACTGACTGACAGAGAATCAACGTACAGCCTAAACTATAACAGGTAGAGACCTGGAATTTTGACAGTACCTTTGTTTCATAATGTAGGTGCTCACTAAGAAAGGATTTCGAAAAATTTAGATTTTAAATGCCAAAAATCAAATGTTTTTGAGAATACTTAATCCCTTTTTACACAGAATTAACCAATCCAAATCACATTTGACATTAAAACATATTGTTGCCAGTGGGTTTGGAAAAAAAATGAAACACGAATTTGACAAATTAGTGAATTGTCAATATCCATGAAAATAATGCAATCACATACCTTTCTTTACCCTGGACATAGAGAAAACAATACGAGGTATGGTAATATATATATATATATATATATATATTAGTATATCGCAGGTTTTTGGAGAGAGATGTATGAAAGGGATACCGGTATTACATTTCTGTTTAATTTCATCCCCAAAACGTTTTTATGGTAACATGAAAATGAGAAATAAAATATTCCGCAAAGACAATACAATTTTATGTTACCGGAACTTATGTTTCTTATTATTTGAACCCCTACCCGGCTTGCTGTGTCCAACCGATAGGATACAAAATTCCGTATAGGATAATTTCCATGCTTGAGAAAATTTTGTTGTGATCACAGGTATCGATGTAATTCATTAAAATACGTCATGTTCAGGTACTGTGGACCATGCGATATCATTATTATTATAACAGGGATAATCAATATAGGCCTAAATATGGTCAAACGTTCGATTTGGACGAAACTCACTATACAGAGGTTTTCTGGGCCAAGGACCTCGAATCTGAGGTCGCTTTTACCAGGCGACGCTACCTAATCATGGTTTGTAATTCACGTAATATAAGTGTTAATAAATATAATGATTTAACTATTATGCTCTTAACTTTTAATTTTTGAAATAATTATGATGGGCAAAGCCGCGGGCACATGCTAGTAATTAATATTTTAGCCAATACCATAAATTCCAAGTGAAACTATTAATTACATTTACCACATACACTAGGATTCCTGTAATGTGTCGAAGCCATCCATCGGCAGCGATAATGCTTCAGTTTATCAACTTGTTCCGTCCAGAATATTCCTGAATTCCAGCAGTCTTCGTGGGAACACCCTGTGAAAATATATTAAAATTTATTATTGTTGAGTAATCAGATAACTCTTTCTTTTTTTTTTTTCTTTTATTATTATTGTTTTATTATTGTTTCTTTTATTGTTTTATTTCTTTTATTATTTATTATTTATTATTATTTATTATTTATTTATTATTATTTATTTCTTAAATTATTTATTTGTTTATTGTTTATTATTTTTTAAATTTTATTTTTTTCAGAACTAAGATGCCTTCCTTAAGCAAGCATCACCCCCCGAAATACTACGTTTTCTAGAGACGACCCTTCTTTTATTTCGCCCACCCCTCGCGGAGAATAAAAATTGTTCTTCTTTCACCAAATCAAAGCAAAAAATCTTCTTATATCCGGCCCACCCTCATTTAAACCACGAGCCACGACCGATGAAAACGTAGTCCTGCCTTAAACTTTAAGTGTAGACAAGCTTTCCGAAGGAGGATTTGTCAGGTGGGGAGAGCATTTCTCACGTACCCCTGTTATCACCAACTTTTTAGGTTTTCCCCAAATTTTTTATTGATATAACAGAGTACTTGCCCGCATTCTTAGTTCTGATAGAGTTAAATCTGATGAAATGGAATTGTATACTCAACTTAGGCGTCGTGAAGTCCATTAAGATATTAAAATTTATTATTGTTGAGTGATCAGATAACACTTTTTTGTTTTTGTTTCTTTTTCTTTTATTTATTTATTTTTATTATTTTTTTTTTATTTTTTTTCAGAACTAAGAAGCCTTCCTTAAGCAAGCATCCCCCCCCGAAATACTACGTTTTCTAGAGACGACCCTTCTTTTATTTCGCCCACCCCTCGCGGAGAATAAAAATTGTTCTTCTTTCACCAAATCAAAGCAAAAAATCTTCTTATATCCGGCCCACCCTCATTTAAACCACGAGCCACGACCGATGAAAACGTAGTCCTGCCTTAAACTTTAAGTGTAGACAAGTTTTCCGAAGGAGGATTTGTCAGGTGGGGAGAGCATTTCTCACGTACCCCTGTTATCACCAACTTTTTAGGTTTTCCCCAAATTTTTTTATTGATATAACAGAGTACTTGCCCGCATTCTTAGTTCTGATAGAGTTAAATCTGATGAAATGGAATTGTATACTCAACTTAGGCGTCGTGAAGTCCATTAAGATATTAAAATTTATTATTGTTGAGTGATCAGATAACACTTTTTTGTTTTTGTTTCTTTTTCTTTTATTTATTTATTTTTATTATTTTTTTTTATTTTTTTTCAGAACTAAGAAGCCTTCCTTAAGCAAGCATCCCCCCCCGAAATACTACGTTTTCTAGAGACGACCCTTCTTTTATTTCGCCCACCCCTCGCGGAGAATAAAAATTGTTCTTCTTTCACCAAATCAAAGCAAAAAATCTTCTTATATCCGGCCCACCCTCATTTAAACCACGAGCCACGACCGATGAAAACGTAGTCCTGCCTTAAACTTTAAGTGTAGACAAGTTTTCCGAAGGAGGATTTGTCAGGTGGGGAGAGCATTTCTCACGTACCCCTGTTATCACCAACTTTTTAGGTTTTCCCCAAATTTTTTTATTGATATAACAGAGTACTTGCCCGCATTCTTAGTTCTGATAGAGTTAAATCTGATGAAATGGAATTGTATACTCAACTTAGACGTCGTGAAGTCCATTCCTCAGCTAAGAGCTGTAAATTCTTTCTTGCATTCATTTTACACTGTTAATGTTTCAGTGTTTCATTTCGACCAGTAGATTCTGTCATGGAATACAGTATTCTTTGGAAGACCCTGTGAAATGTTAAACACTCTAAATGAAATCAGTTTATAACAAGGTTACAACCGGTAAAAATACTATTATTATGTATATATAACTCCTATACCTATAAAAAATGTAAGTTTTCTTTTGCAAAGCATGCTAATGTAGCGTACCATAAGAGAAAATGAATATGAAACAAGAAAGGTTACAGCTAAATATGGAATTCTTCTAAGTATTAAATTGTGACTTCAAATTACTAAAATTATCGTCTGAAAATTTATATTTGGGATTTTTAATGATTGGTTTAAATAAGAATTTGTGGGGGAATGAACTATATTGCGATAATTTTCATAATACAAAATTACCCAATGTCAAATTAACAAATTTTGGAATCTGTTAGATTGGATTCCCGCCTTATAAAGCCCCTTCGACCATATGAAACTACCTCGTTCAGAAATTCACAAGTACTCTCTTATTGCTAGGTAACAGCATATGGGCTTTTTTGTTTCGATTTACATTATTTCTGGAATGGTAAAGGCTAGTTTACACGATGACACTAGGTTTTGTAACCACTTTCACGAAAGTGATTTCGTGAATCTAATTACACACATTTTCTTTCCAATGCAACCGCACATTTCATGTATTTCTGAACTTCAAATTTTTCAAATCCCACATAAACGTTTGAAACACGTATGAATACAGGCATTTTACAATTTCCTCACTTCCCCATTTCATTTTACGAAATGTGAACAAGCTAAATAAGCCTATAATCTCAAAATTACTATTATAGTTTCGTGAAAAGTTGGAATCAGCCAAAACTGCATAGTGTCGTAACTCATTGTCGCCAGTACATCTAGCGCTTGCGCATTCAAGTAAAAAACAGTTGTGAAACTCAGTTACGAAACCTAATTTCGTCGTGTAAACTAGCCTTAATGCAAGCAAATGCTATTCATTACGAAATATATAAATCTCCAAAATTAGTCATATTGGTCCTGAATTCCACTGTCTTCTAGTTTAAAATACAATATATAAAATTTTACTCTATCAGTATGATTCTGGAGGCATCTGAGGAAGGGTCGAATAAAGACCGAAACGTAATGCAGCATTCTTTTAACTATTCACTGTAATTAAAACTTTATATATTGTATTTTAAACGAAATATATAAACTTTTCTAATTATGATACATAGTAATTTACTTCTGTCATCCGGTTTATATTTAGAATTCACACATTGAATAGGCTCGTAAAGTTACACATATTAAGCAAAGTGAAATGGAATCATAACACAAACAGTAATACGAATTCCTGCACTAAACACTTGCATTGGTGTAGAAACGCTAAGGTGAATAAGGTGTTAAACCTGTTAAAATATTTATAATCGTGAAGTAGTTTGAAAAGGAAACAAATTATTGGTGCTAAAAATGAAGAATATAGAGGAAGGAAGACTTGTACAAAAAATGGGTTGAAATATTTACTTTCTGGACACAAAAACTATAATAATGCTATGTTAAGAAGAGGCTTTGTCCTGTCTGAATGACTGACTGACAGAGAATCAACGTACAGCCTAAACTATAACAGGTAGAGACCTGGAATTTTGACAGTACCTTTGTTTCATAATGTAGGTGCTCACTAAGAAAGGATTTCGAAAAATTTAGATTTTAAATGCCAAAAATCAAATGTTTTTGAGAATACTTAATCCCTTTTTACACAGAATTAACCAATCCAAATCACATTTGACATTAAAACATATTGTTGCCAGTGGGTTTGGAAAAAAAATGAAACACGAATTTGACAAATTAGTGAATTGTCAATATCCATGAAAATAATGCAATCACATACCTTTCTTTACCCTGGACATAGAGAAAACAATACGAGGTATGGTAATATATATATATATATATATATATATATTAGTATATCGCAGGTTTTTGGAGAGAGATGTATGAAAGGGATACCGGTATTACATTTCTGTTTAATTTCATCCCCAAAACGTTTTTATGGTAACATGAAAATGAGAAATAAAATATTCCGCAAAGACAATACAATTTTATGTTACCGGAACTTATGTTTCTTATTATTTGAACCCCTACCCGGCTTGCTGTGTCCAACCGATAGGATACAAAATTCCGTATAGGATAATTTCCATGCTTGAGAAAATTTTGTTGTGATCACAGGTATCGATGTAATTCATTAAAATACGTCATGTTCAGGTACTGTGGACCATGCGATATCATTATTATTATAACAGGGATAATCAATATAGGCCTAAATATGGTCAAACGTTCGATTTGGACGAAACTCACTATACAGAGGTTTTCTGGGCCAAGGACCTCGAATCTGAGGTCGCTTTTACCAGGCGACGCTACCTAATCATGGTTTGTAATTCACGTAATATAAGTGTTAATAAATATAATGATTTAACTATTATGCTCTTAACTTTTAATTTTTGAAATAATTATGATGGGCAAAGCCGCGGGCACATGCTAGTAATTAATATTTTAGCCAATACCATAAATTCCAAGTGAAACTATTAATTACATTTACCACATACACTAGGATTCCTGTAATGTGTCGAAGCCATCCATCGGCAGCGATAATGCTTCAGTTTATCAACTTGTTCCGTCCAGAATATTCCTGAATTCCAGCAGTCTTCGTGGGAACACCCTGTGAAAATATATTAAAATTTATTATTGTTGAGTAATCAGATAACTCTTTCTTGTTTTTTTTTCTTTTATTATTATTGTTTTATTATTGTTTCTTTTATTGTTTTATTTCTTTTATTATTTATTATTTATTATTATTTATTATTTATTTATTATTATTTATTTCTTAATTATTTATTTGTTTATTGTTTATTATTTTTTAAATTTTATTTTTTTCAGAACTAAGATGCCTTCCTTAAGCAAGCATCACCCCCCGAAATACTACGTTTTCTAGAGACGACCCTTCTTTTATTTCGCCCACCCCTCGCGGAGAATAAAAATTGTTCTTCTTTCACCAAATCAAAGCAAAAAATCTTCTTATATCCGGCCCACCCTCATTTAAACCACGAGCCACGACCGATGAAAACGTAGTCCTGCCTTAAACTTTAAGTGTAGACAAGCTTTCCGAAGGAGGATTTGTCAGGTGGGGAGAGCATTTCTCACGTACCCCTGTTATCACCAACTTTTTAGGTTTTCCCCAAATTTTTTATTGATATAACAGAGTACTTGCCCGCATTCTTAGTTCTGATAGAGTTAAATCTGATGAAATGGAATTGTATACTCAACTTAGGCGTCGTGTAGTCCATTAAGATATTAAAATTTATTATTGTTGAGTGATCAGATAACACTTTTTTGTTTTTGTTTCTTTTTCTTTTATTTATTTATTTTTATTATTTTTTTTTTATTTTTTTTCAGAACTAAGAAGCCTTCCTTAAGCAAGCATCCCCCCCCCGAAATACTACGTTTTCTAGAGACGACCCTTCTTTTATTTCGCCCACCCCTCGCGGAGAATAAAAATTGTTCTTCTTTCACCAAATCAAAGCAAAAAATCTTCTTATATCCGGCCCACCCTCATTTAAACCACGAGCCACGACCGATGAAAACGTAGTCCTGCCTTAAACTTTAAGTGTAGACAAGTTTTCCGAAGGAGGATTTGTCAGGTGGGGAGAGCATTTCTCACGTACCCCTGTTATCACCAACTTTTTAGGTTTTCCCCAAATTTTTTTATTGATATAACAGAGTACTTGCCCGCATTCTTAGTTCTGATAGAGTTAAATCTGATGAAATGGAATTGTATACTCAACTTAGGCGTCGTGAAGTCCATTCCTCAGCTAAGAGCTGTAAATTCTTTCTTGCATTCATTTTACACTGTTAATGTTTCAGTGTTTCATTTCGACCAGTAGATTCTGTCATGGAATACAGTATTCTTTGGAAGACCCTGTGAAATGTTAAACACTCTAAATGAAATCAGTTTATAACAAGGTTACAACCGGTAAAAATACTATTATTATGTATATATAACTCCTATACCTATAAAAAATGTAAGTTTTCTTTTGCAAAGCATGCTAATGTAGCGTACCATAAGAGAAAATGAATATGAAACAAGAAAGGTTACAGCTAAATATGGAATTCTTCTAAGTATTAAATTGTGACTTCAAATTACTAAAATTACAGTCTGAAAATTTATATTTGGGATTTTTAATGATTGGTTTAAATAAGAATTTGTGGGGGAATGAACTATATTGCGATAATTTTCATAATACAAAATTACCCAATGTCAAATTAACAAATTTTGGAATCTGTTAGATTGGATTCCTGCCTTATAAAGCCCCTTCGACCATATGAAACTACCTCGTTCAGAAATTCACAAGTACTCTCTTATTGCTAGGTAACAGCATATGGGCTTTTTTGTTTCGATTTACATTATTTCTGGAATGGTAAAGGCTAGTTTACACGATGACACTAGGTTTTGTAACCACTTTCACGAAAGTGATTTCGTGAATCTAATTACACACATTTTCTTTCCAATGCAACCGCACATTTCATGTTATTTCTGAACTTCAAATTTTTCAAATCCCACATAAACGTTTGAAACACGTATGAATACAGGCATTTTACAATTTCCTCACTTCCCCATTTCATTTTACGAAATGTGAACAAGCTAAATAAGCCTATAATCTCAAAATTACTATTATAGTTTCGTGAAAAGTTGGAATCAGCCAAAACTGCATAGTGTCGTAACTCATTGTCGCCAGTACATCTAGCGCTTGCGCATTCAAGTAAAAAACAGTTGTGAAACTCAGTTACGAAACCTAATTTCGTCGTGTAAACTAGCCTTAATGCAAGCAAATGCTATTCATTACGAAATATATAAATCTCCAAAATTAGTCATATTGGTCCTGAATTCCACTGTCTTCTAGTTTAAAATACAATATATAAAATTTTACTCTATCAGTATGATTCTGGAGGCATCTGAGGAAGGGTCGAATAAAGACCGAAACGTAATGCAGCATTCTTTTAACTATTCACTGTAATTAAAACTTTATATATTGTATTTTAAACGAAATATATAAACTTTTCTAATTATGATACATAGTAATTTACTTCTGTCATCCGGTTTATATTTAGAATTCACACATTGAATAGGCTCGTAAAGTTACACATATTAAGCAAAGTGAAATGGAATCATAACACAAACAGTAATACGAATTCCTGCACTAAACACTTGCATTGGTGTAGAAACGCTAAGGTGAATAAGGTGTTAAACCTGTTAAAATATTTATAATCGTGAAGTAGTTTGAAAAGGAAACAAATTATTGGTGCTAAAAATGAAGAATATAGAGGAAGGAAGACTTGTACAAAAAATGGGTTGAAATATTTACTTTCTGGACACAAAAACTATAATAATGCTATGTTAAGAAGAGGCTTTGTCCTGTCTGAATGACTGACTGACAGAGAATCAACGTACAGCCTAAACTATAACAGGTAGAGACCTGGAATTTTGACAGTACCTTTGTTTCATAATGTAGGTGCTCACTAAGAAAGGATTTCGAAAAATTTAGATTTTAAATGCCAAAAATCAAATGTTTTTGAGAATACTTAATCCCTTTTTACACAGAATTAACCAATCCAAATCACATTTGACATTAAAACATATTGTTGCCAGTGGGTTTGGAAAAAAAATGAAACACGAATTTGACAAATTAGTGAATTGTCAATATCCATGAAAATAATGCAATCACATACCTTTCTTTACCCTGGACATAGTGAAAACAATACGAGGTATGGTAATATATATATATATATATATATATATTAGTATATCGCAGGTTTTTGGAGAGAGATGTATGAAAGGGATACCGGTATTACATTTCTGTTTAATTTCATCCCCAAAACGTTTTTATGGTAACATGAAAATGAGAAATAAAATATTCCGCAAAGACAATACAATTTTATGTTACCGGAACTTATGTTTCTTATTATTTGAACCCCTACCCGGCTTGCTGTGTCCAACCGATAGGATACAAAATTCCGTATAGGATAATTTCCATGCTTGAGAAAATTTTGTTGTGATCACAGGTATCGATGTAATTCATTAAAATACGTCATGTTCAGGTACTGTGGACCATGCGATATCATTATTATTATAACAGGGATAATCAATATAGGCCTAAATATGGTCAAACGTTCGATTTGGACGAAACTCACTATACAGAGGTTTTCTGGGCCAAGGACCTCGAATCTGAGGTCGCTTTTACCAGGCGACGCTACCTAATCATGGTTTGTAATTCACGTAATATAAGTGTTAATAAATATAATGATTTAACTATTATGCTCTTAACTTTTAATTTTTGAAATAATTATGATGGGCAAAGCCGCGGGCACATGCTAGTAATTAATATTTTAGCCAATACCATAAATTCCAAGTGAAACTATTAATTACATTTACCACATACACTAGGATTCCTGTAATGTGTCGAAGCCATCCATCGGCAGCGATAATGCTTCAGTTTATCAACTTGTTCCGTCCAGAATATTCCTGAATTCCAGCAGTCTTCGTGGGAACACCCTGTGAAAATATATTAAAATTTATTATTGTTGAGTAATCAGATAACTCTTTCTTGTTTTTTTTTTCTTTTATTATTATTGTTTTATTATTGTTTCTTTTATTGTTTTATTTCTTTTATTATTTATTATTTATTATTATTTATTATTTATTTATTATTATTTATTTCTTAAATTATTTATTTGTTTATTGTTTATCATTTTTTAAATTTTATTTTTTTCAGAACTAAGATGCCTTCCTTAAGCAAGCATCACCCCCCGAAATACTACGTTTTCTAGAGACGACCCTTCTTTTATTTCGCCCACCCCTCGCGGAGAATAAAAATTGTTCTTCTTTCACCAAATCAAAGCAAAAAATCTTCTTAAATCCGGCCCACCCTCATTTAAACCACGAGCCACGACCGATGAAAACGTAGTCCTGCCTTAAACTTTAAGTGTAGACAAGCTTTCCGAAGGAGGATTTGTCAGGTGGGGAGAGCATTTCTCACGTACCCCTGTTATCACCAACTTTTTAGGTTTTCCCCAAATTTTTTATTGATATAACAGAGTACTTGCCCGCATTCTTAGTTCTGATAGAGTTAAATCTGATGAAATGGAATTGTATACTCAACTTAGGCGTCGTGAAGTCCATTAAGATATTAAAATTTATTATTGTTGAGTGATCAGATAACACTTTTTTGTTTTTGTTTCTTTTTCTTTTATTTATTTATTTTTATTATTTTTTTTTATTTTTTTTCAGAACTAAGAAGCCTTCCTTAAGCAAGCATCCCCCCCCGAAATACTACGTTTTCTAGAGACGACCCTTCTTTTATTTCGCCCACCCCTCGCGGAGAATAAAAATTGTTCTTCTTTCACCAAATCAAAGCAAAAAATCTTCTTATATCCGGCCCACCCTCATTTAAACCACGAGCCACGACCGATGAAAACGTAGTCCTGCCTTAAACTTTAAGTGTAGACAAGTTTTCCGAAGGAGGATTTGTCAGGTGGGGAGAGCATTTCTCACGTACCCCTGTTATCACCAACTTTTTACGTTTTCCCCAAATTTTTTTATTGATATAACAGAGTACTTGCCCGCATTCTTAGTTCTGATAGAGTTAAATCTGATGAAATGGAATTGTATACTCAACTTAGACGTCGTGAAGTCCATTCCTCAGCTAAGAGCTGTAAATTCTTTCTTGCATTCATTTTACACTGTTAATGTTTCAGTGTTTCATTTCGACCAGTAGATTCTGTCATGGAATACAGTATTCTTTGGAAGACCCTGTGAAATGTTAAACACTCTAAATGAAATCAGT
The DNA here is from genome assembly GCA_964059195.1 of Ectobius pallidus. NCBI lineage: Eukaryota > Metazoa > Arthropoda > Insecta > Blattodea > Ectobiidae > Ectobius > Ectobius pallidus. Next base: position 169,030,668 of record CAXKWD010000007.1, read on the forward strand.
TTATAACAAGGTTACAACCGGTAAAAATACTATTATTATGTATATATAACTCCTATACCTATAAAAAATGTAAGTTTTCTTTTGCAAAGCATGCTAATGTAGCGTACCATAAGAGAAAATGAATATGAAACAAGAAAGGTTACAGCTAAATATGGAATTCTTCTAAGTATTAAATTGTGACTTCAAATTACTAAAATTACAGTCTGAAAATTTATATTTGGGATTTTTAATGATTGGTTTAAATAAGAATTTGTGGGGGAATAAACTATATTGCGATAATTTTCATAATTTAGAATTACCCAAAGTCAAATTAACATATTTTGGAATCTGTTAGATTGGATTCCTGCCTTATAAAGCCCCTTCGACCATATGAAACTACCTCGTTCAGAAATTCACAAGTACTCTCTTATTGCTAGGTAACAGCATATGGGCTTTTTTGTTTCGATTTACATTATTTCTGGAATGGTAAAGGCTAGTTTACACGATGACACTAGGTTTCGTAACCACTTTCACGAAAGTGATTTTGTGAATCTAATTACACACATTTTCTTTCCGATGCAACCGCACATTTCATGTTATTTCTGAACTTCAAATTTTTCAAATCCCACATAAACGTTTGAAACACGTATGAATACAGGCATTTTACAATTTCCTCACTTCCCCATTTCATTTTACGAAATGTGAACAAGCTAAATAAGCCTAAAATCTCAAAATTACTATTATAGTTTCGTGAAAAGTTGGAATCAGCCAAAACTGCATAGTGTCGTAACTCATTGTCGCCAGTACATCTAGCGCTTGCGCATTCAAGTAAAAAACAGTTGCGAAACTCAGTTACGAAACCTAATTTCGTCGTGTAAACTAGCCTTAATGCAAGCAAATGCTATTCATTACGAAATATATAAACTTTTCTAATTATGATACCGTACATAGTAATTTAGTTTCTGTCATCCGGTTGTTATTTAGAATTCAAACATTGAATAGGCTCGTCAAGTTACACATATTAAGCAAAGTGAAATGAAATCATATCGCAAACAGTAATATGAATTCCTGCACTAACGCTTGGGGAATAAGGTGTTAAACCTGTTAAAATATTTATAATCGTGAAGTAGTTTGAAAAGGAAACAAATTATTAGTGTTAAAAATGAAGAATATGGAGGAAGGAAGACTTGTACAAAAAATGAGTTGAAATATTGACTTACTGGACACAAAGAATTATAAAAATGCTATGTTAAGAAATAGTTTGTGAAAGACAATGCATATCTTTAGATGCTAGCCATGTTTTGTAAACTAAGCATCAATTGTAACTCACTTTCTATTCAAAGGAAATTTGATTTGGTCACACTTGTTAAAATGACAAGTTTCTGTAAGAAAAATTATTTAGTATGACTCCTACATATTAAAAGGAAAGAAAAAAAATCCCTTTAGGCAGGCCTACAGGCTGAGGTAGATTTTGAAGTGCTTTTGGTTTAATTTATTATGGCTGCGCAGCACTCTTCTTCTTTACTATCCTTGATAGTAGCATTAAATAGTCAGCTATTGTGAGCTGAACGAAACGTTAATAGTTGCTTATTTAGCTCTGTTCAACAGTGATTAAAAACGCACTCCCATTGGTGAAGAAAACATGAACAACTCAGCAATGATATTCTTAAAAGAAAATACTTAGATTGAGAAGCAATCTGACAGTCAAATGATGAGAGGATAAATAAAATATATTCATAATTATTGTTTAATTAAAATAATAAAAAATAGTAATTGAAAATAAATGTTGAACAGAATTCGGTAAAGAGGAAGAGCCTACAATAATTTGTTTTGACAACAAGAAAAGGATATAATATTCTGGGAGGCCGTCGCAAGATCAGCAATGAATAAAATTAGCAAAGCCACTAAACAAGACAAAATTAATGATATTATAACAATTCTTAAAGAGAGCTGCGACTGTGATAACTCTATCAAACTTAAAGTATCAACATAATTGAACAGTAGTCACAATGTTCTTTGAGGACAACACTCTTTTTACATTGAGCCATAACTTTCATATTAAACTCCTTTTTACTGAGAATTATTTTATCACAGCAATATCAAAGTGTACAATGCATCATATGAAATATAAATAAATCTGAAATTTTTTTATAAAAAGAGAGTTGTTTATTATGTTTTAAATTGACCTTGTATTTTATTATTTATTTTTTATTTTGCAATGCATTATTGTTCTAAAGGTGTGTAACTATTATTTTTAATATTTCAAACTCTATTACATTGGTAATTTTATCTTTAGTCGGTTCTTACTCCTTCCTTTTGGCAGGCCTTCAGGCTGAGTTATATTTTTAGGTGTTATTGTTTTTCAAACATTCAAATCTCTCCTTATATGAGAGCTTTCAAGAAACTAGTTATTGATTTGTAGAGTACCCATCAAGAGCTTTTCAACGATACCCCGCAATACATGGTTTCAAAAATTTCTAATTTCCGTCCCCCCACCCCCACTCGTACCCCCAAAACCACCAAATCATTGGTGTCACTGTGAACTCCAGAGGGAGTACTCTAATTTATTCCAACAAAGTTTCCCTCTTTACTTCATAGGGGCTGAGATATAAATTTTTCAAAATTTCAACCCCCCCGACCCCCCCGCCCTTGGGCCAATTTTGCTCATTAACAAACTTGTCCGAACTATTGGGCCTAGAAATAACATAATAAAATTTGGTTCAAATATCTTCAAAATTATGGCCGCTAGCATGTAAAGATATTATATATATATATAATATATATATAAACTTCACAAAAGAACATTTGAACGGGCGATGGTTTCGTACTTAGGGAAGCATGAAACGTAAAGATATGAAAGAATTGTTCAAAAATCATGACATGGTATTGATTACGATAGGTAGATTTTTCTTCGAAATCTACCTAAAATATAAATCCTGATGAATTGATAGAAATAATGAATTAACATTTCAGACAGTAGCATAAATATCAAGTGGAACTATTAATTACATTTACAACATACACTAGGATTCCTGTCAGTGCCGAAGCCATCCATCGACAGCATTAATGCTTCAGTTCATCAACTTGTTCTATCTAGATTATTCCTGGATTCCAGCAGTCTTTGTGGGAACACCCTGTGAAAAGATATTAAAATTTATTATTGTTGAGTGATCAGATAACTCTTGAGAACTAAGATGCCTTCCTTAAGCAAGCATCACCCTACGGAGCACTACGTTTTCTAGAGAAGACGCTTTTCTATTTCGCCCATCCCTCGCAGAGAATAAAAATTGCTTTTCTTTCACCAAGTCAGAGCAAGATATCTTCTTATATCCGGCCCACCCTTGTTTAAACCACGAGCCGCGACCGATGAAAACACGTAGTCCTGCCTTAAACTTTATGTGTAGACAAGTTTCCGAAGGAGGATTTGTCAGAGCGGGAGAGCATTTCTCACGTACCTCTGTTATCACCAATTTTTTTGTTTTCACCAAAATTTTTATTGATATAACTGAGTACTTGCCTGCATTCTTAGTTTTGAAACAGTTAAATCCGATGAAATGGAATTGTATACTCAACTTAGGCACCGTGAAGTTCATTCCTCAGCTAAGAGCTGTAAATTCTTTCTTGCTTTCATTTTACACTGTTAATGTTTCACGGTTTCATTTCACCAATAGTTACCGTCATGGAATACAGTTTTCTTTGGAAGACCCTGTAAAAAGTTAAACACTCCACATGAAATCAGTTTATAAGAAGGTTACAACCATTATAAATACTAGCCTATTATGTCTTTAAAACTCCTACACCTATAAAAAATGTAGTTTCCTTTTGCAAAGCATGCTAATGTTGCGTACAATAAGAGAAAATGAATATGAAACAAGGAAGGCTACAGCTAAGAATGGAATTCTTCTAAGTATTAAATTGTGACTTCAAATTACTAAAATTACGGTCTGAAAATTTATATTTGGGTTTTTTAATGATTGGTTAAATTAAGGATTTGAGCGAGAGTGAACTATATTGGTTTGATATTCAATATTTATCAATATCCGATGTCAAATTAACAAATTTTTCTTAATCTGTTAGATTGGAGGACTGGCTTATAAAACCCCTTCGACCATATGGAACTACCTCGTTCAGTAATTCACAAGTACTATCTTATTGCTAGGTAACAGCTTTTTTATTTCGTTTTACATTATTGCTGAATTCTGTAATTTTCTAATTATGATACCAGGGAATTTTACTTCTCTCCTCCGGGCTGACTTTTAGAATTTACACATTACACATTATACTTAATGCCAGTAGCCATCCCCCAGTTTATTAAAAAGAGAAAAGAAAATCTTTGTGCGCTTCACAGTTCCAGCGGCATGGTCTTTAACTTTTTTGCAGATACCCACATAGGAAAATGCATGCTGCGGATTTCTAACACAAACACTAAATATGTAGCAGGAAATGCATTAAACTTTCATTAGAAGTTAGGATCTCTATCTTTCTTCAAAATGGAGATTGTCGGGTTTGCTAATAGACCCCTCGTTTAACAGAAAATTTTAACCATGGCAGATCAAGGAGAAAATTATTGATCTTTTTGTGGGAATTAAAACAAGAAGTTTGGATTTCATTTTTAAATGATTTTGTTCTTTTCTGTTTTTTTAAGTTTCTGAGTAAATTTCCTTTTCATATATCTTTGTTTCCTTTTACACAATTTTAAAACAATGGCTAAAACTTTTCTCGAGCAGCACCCCCACTAATTTTAGCTGCAAGGCACTGTATCCAAGTTGCATTTTCTGGCGCTTATGTTTAATCAATAGGCTATATTGAATTAATATTTCAGACAATAGCATAAATATTAAGTGGAACTATTAATTACATTTACCACATACACTAGGATTCCTGTAATGTGTCAAAGCCATCCATCGACAGCGATAATGCTTCAGTTCATCAACACGTTCCGACCAGAATATTCCTGGATTCAATCATTCTTCTTTGGAGTACCCTGTGAAGTGAAAAGATGTTACAGTTTATTATTTTTGAGTGATCAGATAACTCTTGAGAACTAACAATAAGATGCCTTCCTTAAGCAAGCATCATCCCCCCGAAGCTCTACGTTTTCTAGAGAAGACACTTTTTTATTTTCTCGGTAAATAAAGATTGTTTGCCCACCCTCGTTTTAATCCATGAGCCACAACCGATGAAAACATAGTCCTGCCTTAAACTTTAAATAAAACTCCTACACATATAAAAAATGTAAGTTTCCTTTGCGAAGCATGCTAACATAGACAACAATAAGAGAAAATTAATATGAAACAAGGGAGGCCACAGGAAAGATATGGAATTCTTCTAAGTATTCAATTATTCTGTATGACTTCAAATTTATATTTGGGTTTTTCAAAGATTGGTTTAAATTGGAATTTGAGGGGGAATGAACTACCGATATACTGGAATGATATTCATAATTTAGAACTATCCAATGTCAAATTAACCAATTTTCGAAAGTGTTAGATTGAAGGCCTGCCTTATATAGCCCCCTCGACCATATGAAACTGCCTCGATCAGAAATTCACAAGTACCGTCTTATTGTTTTGATTTACACAATTGTTTAAATAATAATGCAAGGAAAGGTTATTTATAACAAAATGTCTAAAATTTTCTAGTTACGATACAGAGGCATTTTACTTCTAACTTCCGGGTTAATTTTTATAATTCAAACATTTTAAATGATGGCATGCTGTGAAATAAGAAAATCACTGTTATTAATCTTACCCGTTATAACTATTTTTAGCAACTCTTCATAAAATGTTTAAACTCTTTAGCTTTAAGTTGTGTGCAAATTTTCCTGCTCTTGAACAAATTTCTATAGATGAAGAATTTGTTTTAAAGAAATTAAACAATTAAGAAAAAAACCATTGGATTAATTTTAAAACTGTTGTTATAGATTTATAAAATTTTGAATACAAGACTTTTAAATGTGGAACTTAAGAAAATTATATTTATGATCAGTGGCTAATTTCATTTATTTACTTATTATTTGGGGAAAATTTAATAGTTTAAACCAGGTTTAGAGGTTAAAGTTTGCATTTCATTTCTCTTTTGCTTAGTTTTACGTGTTCAGAAATTCACACATACTTTCTTATTGCTAGGTAACAGCATATGAGTCACTTCGTGGCACAACAAGTCTTCCCATTCCCAGGGCGCAAAGTTCTTCAGACTTGGCTGTTAAGCCATGCGCCGTGGGAACAAGACTTGTAGATAGTACAAGTTAGCAGCAGACTGTTAAGTATTTAGATGGGCAACAATTGTTCATTGGTCTTAGGAAACGTATATTCTTTTACTTACTTCAGTATTTCCCGGAAAAACATTTTGTGGCAATTATGGCCAGGAAGAAGCGGAAACTTGCTTGGATATGTGAAGCAACTGAATGGATGGGCAACAAAGTACTCACATGAAGAAATTCCCACTGTATTGTCAGTCGGTTTGCAGCAGGGTCATATGTAAAATTTCACAAAGTAATTATCAACCGACGTAAACGAAGGAAGAGGCGTTTTTGGATAAGATCGGTCGTATTTGGGTAAACGACTTTGGAATACTGACTTGTGTCGCGAATTAAGACTTCCTCACCTGGGAGTGAATGTCCTCGTGATCCATGGACATCATGAGGACCCTCATTATTACCTTCATTCCATCCGCGCCTGGTATTATGTGTTCATGTCTTGGGGGTGGTCCAGGCATTGGGCTGATCACTCATTGCAGACTGCATCCATGTTGTGTGGTTAAAAAAGTACGTCTGTGGTCCGTAGAAACTCCCTCCCTCAACAGGTCGCTGTTCTATAAGGCCCTGGTGGCATGGTCCTTGTAAATGACCTAACAGCAGGGGAAGTAAAACTCTAAATCAGATTTCAAATGTACATGCATATTGTAATGAATATTAATTTCACTTTTGATTGGGATTTACTAAAATCAGTTAAATTAACTTATTTATTATTGTAACATTACCATTAAACACACCCTTGCCTCTTAGCTTTCTCGCATATTGAGAAATTCTCAAATACTTTTTTGGTATGTATTTCTGAAGTCTTTTAAGAAATAATCATAACTGAAAGTATGACATTATTGGAAGGCATAATTTTAAGCTTGTCGCAATTCTAATTGCAAACAGGTTCTAACAATAAAAACTTTGTGTAACTTTACACAGTGAAGCAAATATAATAAATTTAATATACTATATGAGTTGACATAAACACACTTAAATGTTTCACTTACCATATTTTAGTATGACGCGTTTCAAGGAGCCTCCTCCCCATTTTCAAACACTCTGTTAACTGATAATATTATAGGAGAAAAATTCCTTGGCAACTTGACTTGGGACTTGAACCCAGAACCTTTGGCTATTCGCACCAATGCTCTACCAACTGAGCTAAGCCGGAGTTCAATTCACAGCGTCAGATGGAACCTCTCTCCTATCACTGATTGCCCTAATGGTCTACCTCACAGACAGACAACTATGTTATGGTTGGTAGAGCATTGGCACGAATAGCCAAAGGTCCTGGGTTCAAGTCCCAGTGTCGGAGGAATTTTTCTCCTATAATATTATCATGTAGGGTCCAACAGAGACAATAATCTGTGGTTCTTGAATGCTCATATATCTAACTCTGTTAACTGCCAAATCCTTCTCAGGAAGATTCTTTTGTGCAGCTGGTGGACATTTTATGAACTTTCTGATTAAACTGTCTTCCTCTGTATTTCGAAATTCATTAGGTTGTTCTTGAATTTTGCAATGTAAATTTTCTCCCAAATTTCCTTATCCTTAAAAGTAAAAGAACATGCGAGGAACATCAAAAACTGTCAAACTGAAGAAAATTAGCTGTGTCATATGTTTGGGAATATGACCATGAAATTTCGAAAGAACCAAAATTATTAAAGTCAGTCAGTAAACACAAGGATCTGAAAATTTACATTGCAAAATTCAAGAACTACCTAATGAATTTCGAAATACCAGAAAGTTCACAAAATGTTCACCAGGTGCACAAAAGAATCTTCCTGAGAAGGATTAGGTTCTAACGACTTTAAATTAACTTGAAATTGCATACACTTCATTCAGATCTAAACAGTAAATACAATCTGAATTACTGTTATTTGGATTGGAATTAGACCGAAGTTCCTTCTCGTGTATTGGAATCCTGTGCAACATCATCTTGAAAGCTCCTGCGGAACAACATCAATGGCCACCAGTTTTTTTTTTTTTTTTTTTTTTGAAGAGGAAGCTTCTTTTTTCATATAAATATTTTTTTTCATTTTCACTTCACGTCATGGAACTTCGGCCCGATAAGAATGTGTACTGGATCACAAGTGGGAAACAGTCTGTCCTGTGTGAAAATAACTAAAACACTACTATTAAAAACGTTATCCGGGCTGAAACACTGTTCCATTCGGGTAGACTTGTTGCCAGGCAAACTTCATCTTATGTTTTAGTTAATGCAAAAAGAGTCTAAAGAAACAGCTGCATAACAACAGACAAGGCAAATCTGAGGTCAAACGTTATCGGTTTGAAATAAGTACGATATGCAGAGGAAGTAGTAGTAATAATAATAATAATAATAATAATAATAATAATAATAATAGTCTTTTTAACCTGGAGAAATTTAAGACCGTAAGGTCTTTTCTTCCACTTCACCAGGGACTAATAGTACATTAGTTGTTACAATATAACATAATAAATAACACAAAATACATTAAAAGAACACAACATAACACATTAAATGATTTAAGATACATTAAATGACACACTAAATAATTTGAAAGAATTTTAAGATACATTAAATGATAAAAAAGACATTCATTGTTACAAATACAATTTAGTTATACAAAATCATTGAGTGATAGAAACTGAAATTAACATAGGACATGAAAAAGATACACTATTAAGTACTATGTATATATACTGTTAACTGCGGTCTGAAGGTTGACCGGCAGTCCTTGATGTGAGATGGTAAAGAATTCCACATTCGGATGACGGAAGTATTGTGTTCTCTGAAATTCCATTTTGGGTTTTCAATGTAAATACACATTTCTGTGTATAAATCATATAGACACAAAATGTTATATTGGGTTAGATACCTTCTGGAGATGTGATATGAGATTGGAGACTACTTTCGCTTACATTTAATGCTTATACATTTTTACCAAGCACGTATTTAGAAATTAGTTTCGGGGGGTCCTAAACTGATTGACCATAAGTTACTGACATCTTTCTTCCTGAATGACACAAAAAATTGATTTTTTACTAACTACAGTAAAATATGAGTATGGGAACACCAGTATAATAAAATTTTCAGTACGGTATTGCAAATTTACCGTATTGGCCCCTTTTTCTCTATTTTGTGTGTGTTAAAACATTTCATTATAACAAATTTAGAACTTTCAGTATAACGTTAAAATTTCATCTGTTTACATTTTTAATTTTTCTGGCATATGCTATGTAATATTTCCTCGGGCAGAGACATTAATGCCAACTTTTTATAATCAATGAATATTGTGTTGAGTGCTGAAAGGAAATTGCTTAAAGAAAACTCTTTTGCAGGCAACACATGGCACATAGTCTTCAAGATCACAAAGCAACATGCCAGGTTCTATCTTGAATTCATCTGTCGTTGTTAGTGATTGTCTGGAATATTCATTTCTGTCTGAGTGTGTTCCAAAGAAAATTCACAAACTTTTTCAAACAATAAAATCCATAACATTGTGCACTGGTAAAATTTCACTATAAGAAATTAATTTCAGAGGTCCCCTAAATTTTGTTATATTGTTGTTTTACTATAATACTTTAAAATCTCATATTTCTGGGGGTTCTTACCCCTTAAATGCGTCCTCGGTTCTTGCAGCTGAAAAATTTGTACCATTCGTAGGTGAGGATGTGCAGTAGATGCAATTGCTGAGTGTCATGGACTTAAAGATTTGCTGCAGAAGCAAATTTTTGTGTGCAGATTACCATTAAATTCTCTTCATTTTTAGGGCTTGGATTTATATAACTGTTAAAGTTTAATGAAGATTTCCTGTTCAGAATTATTCTTTGGGCCTGTACTTAGCCAATGGTATTTCAACTAAGCTTTCAGTAGCCCACTCTGCTGCTATCATCATGGGATTTCCTGCCAAAATGTAGGACAATGTAAAAGACTCTCGAGTAGTATAATGGTGCCAGTGTCTATGTGTCTCCATAGTTTTCTTTCTCAAGCGTGTGGACCTTTGCTCCACTTTCTTTAAACTTATTGCATAATCTATTATTCAGATTATAGTATTTGGTCGTGTGGGCTGCGTCTTCCTTAAAAAACAAGTCTTGTGTAGTTGTGTTTTTTTTGTGTATGTAGAAGTCAACTCTTGTCGTCATTCTAGTTGCTGTATTTAATGCTGCAGCTGTAGTAATCTGTGTGGGAAGTGAATCGGTATGTGCTGGCATGGAATACCATCACTGGTTCTAAAGGTCCAATGACATACCAGCTCTGGTTTCAATGGTTAATTAGCATACCGTCACTGAAAATCAGTGGCTATTTAATACAAATTGTTAATGTTTCTTTGAGTTAAATTATAATAATTACTTTTCATGATTATTCACCCTTTCGTGCTTTCATTGGTAGCCATTGTCACTGTAACTAATGATGGGCTTTGTTGCCATCTTAATGAGATAATGACTATGCCACTAGATTCTATGTTTTAAAAATATTTCATGGTAACAAATTGTTGTGACTTTTATATTGTTTAAATAGGTCTTAAATACTTTTAAAATATCCTTATTGAAATAAATAAACTAAACTCAATGCCGCTATATCCTTGAAGGGACTAGGCCTACCACCCAACCGCAGCTCATCTGCCATAGACAGATAGGATTGGGGGCAAGTGGTCAGCATGCCGACACCCACTGCTGTTATTGGTGGTTTCCATGATGTGAAATAAATAAATAAATAAATAAAGGTATGTCAATCGACAGTACAAGATGTTTTAGACTTGTGTTGTGCTCCTTCTTGGCAATCATCTATAAAACAGGGTTGGTTACTCATGGAGGAAGTTAATTAAAAACACCACCAAGTATATATCACATATCCTGCATAGCATATAATTATTATGTTGTACAGGAGGGGATGTCTTTTTTTAAATTGAGGTGTGTTGGGGAAAAATTTTGGGATATTATACCGCCTCTGGATTTTTCCCACTTTCTTGACTGGTAGTCCAGTATATAGATACGGTCCACCTTGCATTAATTAGGGTAAAAGATTTTTCTTTCTTATATTGTTTGGTATTGTAAGAGTAGTGTAAATCTAAGTTTTCGACCTCGAAAGCCCTAGGGACAACTTTCTGTGAGCAAAAACCCTCGAAATGTTCGCACTTTTTTCAGTTTATCGGAAAAATCTCCTAGATATCAACTCCTCGCAAACATTTGTCTATCACCATTCGAAAGAACATAAAATTTCCTGCAAAAGGCACTGGTCAAACTTTAATTTACATGTAGTATTACAGGTACTATAGTACTTGGAATTTTTAAAAAATATATTAAAAGGCGTGTATTGGCCCATTTTATCCATTTATGGCGGTTTATGTTGTCCATTGTGCGTTTTAGTTATGAATGACCATTCATGATATATATTTACATGTATTACAAGGTTACCTTTTGGGAGGTCAAATTCGATGAACATAAATTTACGACCAGATAACATAGAAAGTTTAAAATCCGTATCTCATAGTTTTAGATGTTTTAATATCTGAAATGTGTTCGGAATTTTAATTTAACATTTTTTTTCAATAAAGACCATTTGATTGTTTCGTCCATGTCTTGATGCCAATTGTTCACTATTTTAATAATTACAGCAGCTGCTCTTTTACAAGAAACTAATATTAATGTCTACATAGGTTTTTTTTATATATTTTTATTTTTTAAAAAACAGATCACTTAAGCTGCCGACACATGATCAATCATTTTGCTTAAAATGCGATATTGTGCATCATTTTGACCGTATTTGGTATTGATTGGCATGCTTTGGCATTGTTGTGTAAAATAAAAATGTTTGATAGAATATTGTTGCATCATCTCATCACTCATCTGGGATTTTAATATTATTATACTTATTATATTCTGCTTTTAAATGTTGATAGTTCTTGATAATAATAACAATGACTAATAATAATAGCAATTATAATTTTTAAGGGGTAACCGACTTCTTTGGGAAGTCCCGTTTTAACTCTAAATATTATGGTTGCTCTATGCATGAATCACTTTTTGTAGCGACGTAACGTAAGAACTCAATTATTAATAAACTTCATTATGCAGCTTAGATAATTTCAACTAGTATAGTATAATTCAAATTTATGGTAAAGGTTCCACCTATATACTAGTAGTACTAGTATACTACTATTATATAGGTGGAACCTTTGTCCTTTACCATAAATTTGAATTGTAAAAACTCAAGTTCTATACGTTATGGTAGCAACAATCTTCGTTGCACATTGTGCGTTCTTATTCTTTCATGCTATCAACCAATCCGTTTGGTTGGCTACATTGTGCGCAGTTCCAAAAAATTCCAACATGGCTCGCAGTCGCGACATGTGAAATATGGGGTCGGCTGTGCCGGTATTTTTAATTACTGTCAACGTAATTATTGACTGATGATATTCACAGCAGTGTTTTTGACTTAGTGGAAATTTATTCATAATATTCTTAAGTTCATAAAGATGTACGATGTCTGGTCTGAAGTGTCAAGGATAAAATCAGGAACATTTGGGGATACTTCTTCCTGTAATATTCATAATACTACTCGCCATAAATCTTCAGTTGACGTACAGAAGGTCACGACTTGTTTCAATTCTCTTTAACCTTGAACTTACTACTGCTGTTATCATTCTGAATACAGGAACCTGGTTTTAAATATAATTGATAATATTCAAGTTTTTGCGGACTAGAAGTGAACATGGAGATCAGTTTCAAATCCAAGCGCGCCCTTGTTACAGGTGCTGCTAAAGGTAAGAATTATGCCGGAGAATTGTAGGCCTATTTAAGGGGACTAGCGTGTGAAATTTAAAAATCCTAAGCATTTACCATAATAAGCCCTAAACTTAAAGAGCTCTAAATTTATTAGATCATGAGATAAAAATGGGGAAAAAAACAAATATAAGGGGCACTTTCGCATGAGACGTATCCCCCCCGACCCACCCTCACAAGATCACGATCTAGCGAATTCTTCGAGCATGAACAGGCTTACAAACCGTTGGGTACAAGGCACTTAATCTCGCAGTTTTAATATTTGGTACAAGGGGCACTCTCGCAGTTTTAATATTTGGTACAAGGAGCACTCTGGCACTTTTAATATTTAGTACGGTCTGATAATTATCTCGACAATCAAATTTATTAATCAGTAGGCCTTATCAGAATTAATTTTGAAAACAGCATATAAGGGTGACAAACTATCCTTCCCTTAATGATGCAGCACAAGTATTATTATTATTATTACTGTATTATTATTATTTATTTTATATGCTTGTAAATTAACCATTGTTTCTTCTGGTCAGTTTTTTTTTTGAGCTGTTTGTTAAATTATTTCCAGCATATCCCTGCATAGGTTCTTCTTAATTAATTGAAAACGTTTATTTCATAGTAGATTTTGAGAAATAAAATAGTGGTATAGAAACATGTAATCTGCTACGAAGAGAGACTTCTTGTTTCCGAAACTAGCATTTTCACATTATAGTTGTGAAACAGCTTTATGTTTCTGTTGAAGCCTCCCATGCTATTAATTATTGATTTCTAATTGAAATATTTAGGTATCCTAAGTCCTTATAATGTTTGAATTGAAACATTATCTTGTCTTCCGAAATGTTGCCATTGTGCTGTTCTCCTAACTGATTCTGTTTCCATAGGTATTGGTCGAGAATTGGCCAAGAGACTGGCTAGCTTAGGAGCAGAAGTGGTGGCAGTCTCCCGCTCTAAAGAGGGTCTTGATTCTCTAGCAAAGGAGGTAAATGGCATCAAGACAATTGCTGTTGACTTGAGTGACTGGGATGCCACAAGAGCTGCGATAAAATCTGCTGGGCCTGTTGATTGCCTTGTTAACAACGCTGCACACGCTTCCCTGGAATCTTTCCTCGATGTCAAGCCTGAAAATTTTGACTTGTAAGTAATAATAATGTTTTTTTTGCTCATAGTCTTTTACAAGAAAAGTATTAAGCATCGTCACACATACAAATTCAACCCTTTAACTGCTATTACCGTCACTGTGATGGCAGGGAATTTTTCCTCATATATGCCTTAAGGGGAGACATACAGCTTTTGATGCTGGAAAATAGGGGAAGTTTCATTATTTTTTTCTCAGTAATGAATTATTCTGTACCCTTGCAATCTGGCATGCTCTATATTGACTACTTCTACAATTGCATATTGTTTTCAGAATTAATTTGACTATTACAGTTAATGGATAATTATTATTACAAAATGGCACCCAAATTTTGTGCCGTTTGCCTGATAACTTAAACATTTATTAATATATTGCAGTGAAATTTTGCATGCAAGTATATTTGATATTATTGAACAACACTATGTAGATTCATTTGTGTAAGTTTAATAGTTTATTTAAAAAAAAAGATTTCTGATGTAAAAATTTCTAAAAAAAACTTAAGAATTGATGAATTATTTTTTAACAAATATTTATACTGCAGATAATCCAAGGATCCTATATTATGTTGTTCATATGATATTTTCAAATAGATAGAAAAAAAGAATCACTCAGAAATATTGGTATTTATAAAAATTATCAGGGAAACGGCACTTCAGTGCACAAAATTTGTCTGCCATTTTGTAATGATAATTTCCCATTAACTGTAATAGTTAAATTAATTCTGAAAATAGTATGCAATTGTACAACTAGTCAATATAGAACATGCCAGATTGCAAGGTTTCAGAACAATTCATCGCTGAGAAAAAACGTTATGAAATTTCATATATTTTTCAGCGTTGAAAGCTGTATGTCTCCCCTTAACAGAGGCAAAAATTTAAAAATGTAGCCTAAATAGATTTTAATATTTTGATTTAAAACCTGTAGATTTTTATCGATATATTTCATGAAACAAAACTGTTGTACTGAAATTTTCCTCAGGGCTTAAAAAGTTATGGTTTACTAATGATATATTGTGAGGAGTATACTATATATATAACCCAAATCTCAAGTATACAAAACATACATAATTGTTATATAAACAAACCTGGCAGTTTGTGCATCAGTTTCAGGCTTTTTCCCATTGGGCATACATTACCTCAAAGTCAAATACGTTGTGAGTGAGTCACCCTGTAGGCTACATACTTATGATATTTTCTTTGGTTTTCTACAGATCTTTTGCTGTGAATGTTAAAGCTGTAATCAACGTAAGCCAAGTAGTAGCAGAAGGTATGATACAGAGGAAGTCTGGAGGAAGTATAGTCAACATATCGTCTCAAGCATCTCAGGTAAAGCGTGTCATAATATTACATCAGATATTTAAAAGATTATAGTGAAATAATTTACAATCCATACCTAATTTACAAAGAATTAAAAGAAAATAGAGGTCTCTACATTGTGCAGCTACTAATTTAGCAGCCACTAAATTTTTCTGTCACGCGTGTGACACTGAAACAAGAGTTAATCAGCGTAAAATTTCTTGGAAACTAATTTATCTTGAGAATCACTGAAACCTATTTTCTTGTAGTAAAAATTCAACAATTTCCAGCACACTCCAGTATAGGAGGCAGTGGTATTTGTATGATTTTACAGTGTCATCAACATGAATGCAATAAATTAGAACTGTAACACAACACCTCCTAGGATCGTACTTTCCATTGAATAAAAGGCACTGTTTTATTTTACATCAGCTTTTTTGTCGTTGATCCATGAAATGTGATTTATTTGTTACATAATGTATATATTTATAGTGTGAAATATTTTTTTTTTTTTTTTTCCATGGACCCCATTTTCAGTGGAATTGCGCATATAAAGAAAAATAGCTAGACCCCTTAAAATACAAGAAAAACTGTTTTTTTTTTGTGCATGACAGACTATCAAGTGCTTTCTTACTGAAACATTTTGATATCAATTAAGGATGATTGTACAATATTTACATCTTTACAGAGAAGCTACCATTGTATTATAGATTGAACTGTTGAGAGTTAGCACAAGTTACGAAAATTAAGCCTATGTACTTATGCTGTTCGTATTTACTTTACTACATTCAACGTATCTTGGAGTTCCGCAAAGTATTGTACATAAAACAAGATTTTAAAGCAAAAGAAACTAAGTTCAGAAATCGTGGAGGAAAATATCAGTGAATATTACCATTAAGATAAGTAACTTTAGGCCTGTATTCATTTATAGTATTTTACTTTTTCTAAGTTTTATTGTATTATTTTGTAGGTCTATATATTAAATAATCCGAACAAATTGAAAATCCGAACCACCCTCAGTTCCCAATTAGTTTGGATAACACTGTACAACAAATATGAACTTTTTTCTCTCCTTTAGATGAAACTATGTGATTCTGTACGAAACAAAAGGTTCTTGATTCATATATCAAAACCAAAATGGTCCATCACGTACCGTTTTTGTAGGAGTCACTTTTCATATTTACATAAAAGCAAAAATGTGGATTTTGCAAGGTAAACAAAAATTAATTACAGATTCATTATTTTCAGCTAGAAATATACAAGAAACGCAAATTTTCATCTAAAGGACATTTTTCATGCTGTACAGTGATAATTGGCTTTTCAATGTACCAAGTTTTATTGTTCCTTTTATTTTCCCTTCGATTACATCCAGCAGAAATTCTCTTCAACTCATTATGTGCCCTACTACTTCCAAGCATCTCTGTCACATTTTTATGCACACATAAATGTTATTAATCTGGGCCTGGATCGAACCCATAATTTTAGAATGCACTACCCAAGCTGATATCTCAGGTATAAGTCGTGGGAAAGGTTGCAGCATAAAGAATAGCAGGCTGAGCAAATTTTTTCTGGCTGAACAGGGGACATTGGCGTCACGAGTTGAACTCTGGCTAGCTCAGTTGGTAGAGCATTGGCATGCTAACTTGAAGGTCACTTGTTCAAATCCCTGAAATATTCTCAGATAGTTAATGTTGGAATGTAGATGGAAAGAAAGTAATGTGAGTGTTTTTCTGCAGGCTGCGCTTGCAGATCACACAGTCTACTGTGGCACGAAAGGAGCTCTGGATATGGTGAGTCGAGTAATGGCATTGGAGCTAGGACCACACAATATTCGTGTCAACTGTGTAAATCCCACAGTCGTGTTGACGGACATGGGCAGATTGGGATGGTCGGATCCTAAGAAAGCTGGGCCAATGTTAGCGAAAATACCACTGGGAAGATTTGCAGGTATGTGAACTAGGCAATACATTACAGGTACAGTTAATCCTGCCTAAACGGCCACCTTCAGTTAGTGATCACCTCAATAAACATACTTTTCCCCGTAAAGCCTGTGTTAATATCCCCTCCCTTTAGCAGCCACCTCAAACCGTGGTCAGCAGCAACACAAATTAAAGAAAATTACTTGGATTAAACTGCAAGTGATAACCGTCAATCAGGCTTGCCAATGATTTTCAGAATTCAAGTACAGTACGGGGTAAAATCGCACTTTCTTTTATATCTTGATCTAGAGAAAAGTAGCATCAATTCCATCATATTTATATATCTGTATGATGAAGAAATTTGTGATTGGACGTTAGAGGTGTTACATCACACGAACAGAACACGTAGAATTCTGGGAAACAGGTTCACAATCAACCTCACAATACAATATGGTGAAGAGATTTGGGAGAGATACAATATGGCACATTTAGAAAACGGGAGAATTCAGAATGCCCTATTAAATTAATATCACTGTTCATAGTCTAACAGAACCTATCACTAATACTAATATCACTGTTCCTTACCTAACTACCACATGTTGGTCAACCTGCTTTGCTGAAAAACATCACCCATCCGTGGAAGCCTGTTGACATCGTGAGAAGGTCCCCCTACATTGCGACTTTGCCCAGCACAGCAGTTCAATGACTGTAAACCATTGTTTTCTCTAAAGGAGGGGATTGCAGCTCTCTGTAACATACAGCCACTGTATTACATTTTAGATGAACAGTACGGCGAGAATAATATCTTGCATCTGAAGAAACTTTTGGAATCCTTTGAAAACATGTGCCTTTAAAAAGAGTTGTGGAAACAATACAAAACAAACGACACTGAAAGTTTTTCTTTGGGAAAAAAATACATTGCAAAAGTGTATCTCTACAGTACATTACTGTAACGTAAAGTGACATGCTGCATAATTATTCCTCTGTTCATGTAGACAAAAAATACATAAAGTAATTAATGTACAGTAAGTTGATTGTATGTACAGTAGTTTATTGGACTGTATATAAATTAAATGATGTGTTAACCACTCGAAGACATCGGTTGACAAAGGTCTGTAATTTGGAGACAATTAATATAAATATTAGATGGAAATTTACAGTGAAGTGTTCAAATCTGTAGCAAGATTGAGATCGGAAATATACACACAAAACTTCACTAAAAAGGTATATTTACCCAGAATGATCATTTCAACGGGTCTTCCCGCCATCATCAGCTGATTCTGACTGGCCCTCTGGCGGCGGATGAATGAACTTGTCAATCAAGGTTCCATGTATGCCAACTGAAGTGTCAAAGTTTAAAAGATTTTCTCGGTTCTTTTTAATGAATATTTTAAATGTTTTTCCTTTACAACAGCAAATATGTCATCTACATATCTAAACCAGACTCTGAACATCCAAGGAAATGCTTTGTTGATGTTTTTCTCAAAATTACTCATAAATAAATTGGCCAAAAAGGGGGAAAGAGGATTGCCCATTGCCAAACCCGATTTTTGTTCATAATAATGTCGGAATCAGCTGATGATGGCGGGAAGACCCGTTGAAATGATCATTCTGGGTAAATATACCTTTTTAGTGAAGTTTTGTGTGTATATTTTCGATCTCAATCTTGCTACAGATGGAGACAATTACTTTAGTTACTTTCCAAGTGTCAGACTCGTATAATAGAACAGACTTGACATTGCTTCGCAAGATATGGAGTTTGGTCCTAATAGATATTCTGCTTTTCTTTCACACTGGGTAAAGCCAGACAAAGGCACCATTCGCTTTTTTGGATACGTGACAAGACATCCTGTTTAGCTCCTCCATCTTTTGCCACTACACTATCCAAATAAGTGAAGCCATCTACATCCTCCATGGGTTCATCTTTTAAGACAAACGGATCCAATTTATGCTGCAGATATAGCACTTTATTGATTTATTCCTCAAATCCAAGCTCAGATACTGGTCAGCAGTGATCTCTGCTATCTTGGCATTGGCTGTTTGTGGTCTGATTTTCTTGGTGCAGCAGAGTTCCTAAGTAACAGCACTTGAATTGACCAGGATTTTCCAATTCTTGATTCCTGTGATGATTCTCACCGGTTTTTCCCTTTGCAATATTCTCATCTCTTTGAACTTGTCTAAGCTTAATTTCATTCTATAGTTGCATAGTTACAGCATATCTTGCAGAGTTTCTTCTTTCTTTACCAGCAGCACCGGATCATCCATGTATGTTATGGTGTTGCTGACTCATCTTCCTCTCTTGAAATCTGCGGGTTTACAGTAAAGTGACTGTTTAGCAAACTTGCATGAAAAATTCTCGTTATCACTCTTACAACTTACAGTTACTATTTTTGTTTGTTTACAGAGGTTCATGAGGTGGTGGATGCTGTTGTTTATTTGTTGAGTGACAAAGCGTCCATGGTGAATGGCGTAACTCTTCCAATAGATGGAGGGTTTCTTGCTACGTGAGATGGATAACAACACATTAGTGGTCAGTAGGGTAACTTGAAAAGTGATAAATAAATTCGGGGAACAGTGGAATAAAGATATTAGCTATGCGGTTTAGGCTCTTCATTCAAGATTGAATTTCAATGTAAAGTACAGTGAGTCCCACGCAAGAGTTGGCCAATGACGCGGGTTTCTGCTTCGCGGCGGGCACAGCTCCAACTCCCGGGCGATCGGGTGAAATATCTACGCAAATAAAGCTGCGATCAGTGTAATGATTCAGGATCTCACATTTACAGTTAAAATTACAATGAAAATAACCACGTACCTCATCACAAGAGAAGTTGGAAATGTTCTCTGCTTGCATCCACACAATAATGGCACCTTTTTAGGAAATTTTCTTTCATGCGGATAAGTTCAGCTTGCAAGACAGTTAATTTCTCTTGTGATATTGTCTTTAAGTTCTTCTAACAGTATGTGACTATTACTTATGGGGAAACTTCAAAAATTAAGTGTATAGGACAATTTCCCATACACTAGATGAACTTAAAGATAATATCATAAGAGAAATTAACTCTGTCTTGGAAGCTGAAGTTATGCGCGTGAAAGAAAATTTCCTAAAAAGGTGCCAGTATTGTGTGGATGCAAGAGGAGAACATTTCCAACATCCCTTGTGATGAGGTACGTGGTTATTTTCATTGAAATTTTAACTGTAAATGTGAGAGAGAACCTGAATCATTATATTGATTGCGGCTTTACTAGCGTAGATATTTCACCCAATCGCCCGGGAGTTGGAGCTGTGCCACTGCGACGCAGAAATCTGCTTCATTGGCCAACTCTTACGTGGGACTCGCTGTACATGATGAAACATGTAACACATTATGTAACTTAATTTGCATGCAAGAAATTAAAATATAATTTTCATATATAGAAAATAAAAATACATCATCAACTGTCATTTGAAGCAGACACAGTTGTTATTCCTTAAACATGTGGTTGTTTGTACCAGTCCATGCAACTAGCAGAAGATTTTTTGCCCACCCGCCATAACGCAATACTATTGCCAATATCTACTTGCAATAATATAACATTCTTATATTGATTACTAGAGCCTGAATTTATAATCAGAATGAAACGGTAAAATAAGCAAGCAAATAAAACTTGAAAAATGTAAGAAATAAATAACCGTATTTACTCGAATATAATGCACACCCCGATTTTGAAACTTGAAATCGTAAAAAAAAAGAGTTTGTTGGTGAATGTAATGCGCATCAATGGTAGGATAGGTATTTTATTTGGAATTTTGTCTTAGTATTAAAGGAATGATCAACCACTATGTAAACATTTGAAATTATCATTAAATTTAATTGCCAGTGACTGTCGGTATGGTCTTGTGGTTAGCGTCGCTGACTACAGATCCGTTGGCCCGGGTTTGATCCCCAGTACCTCCTCGGATTTTTCTGAGGTAGGGAGGTCTGGTAGGGGTGCACTCAGCCTCGTGATTCAAATTGAGGAGCTACTTGATAGAGAAGTAGCAGCTCCGGTCATGGAAACCATCATTAACGGCCGTGGGTGTCGGAGTACGTTGAAAATGGGGTAAAGTTGTAATCCCGAAACCGGTCCAGGTTAGTTCAAATATTTAGTGAAGTTCAGTGTATTAAGTCTCCACTCATATGCTTACATATTTAATAACTTCACTGTGTAAACTTCCTTCATTAATTAAATAATTAAAATTGCTTGTCTTACGAAGTAAACATTCCTGCTTATGTTTAGGAGTCTGAAAATAAACATGCATTTTGCTTAGAAATCCGGGCTCTAGTTATAAGTCATATTGCGATACTAAGCCTTAAAATGCTCTACAACAGAGGCAAGAGAAACTTCGAAAAAACAAGGTGTTTGCACAAAGTTGTTTTTTTTTTTTTTAAATCCCCAATACTATGCACTTAATGCCCATGTTATGCATATTACTTTTCAGCGATTAACAAAAATGTTACTGAAGCGATACATAATTAAATGCAAACAGCTGTTCAATATGGCCGTCATGTTGCAAGGGTACCAACCTTTAAAAGTAGTTATTTTTTTAGTTCTGGTGGCGATACACACTAGTCGCGTAACACTTACCTACTGGATGAATTATATCATAAGTCAACATTAAGAACTAAAAAGGAAATATAAATACAGGTAAGATTGCAATTATTATATTCCATGCCTGCAATAATAAATATATTGTAAGGTAGAGGGTTTGTTATAATTAGGGTTCAGATGTTCATGACATGTCATATTTTTATCCTGACCTCCATTCTCGCTGCAGACACAAATGAAACACAAATTGCATGCTTTTTTTTTGTCATTTGGTCATTTTATGGTATTGGTCATATTTGTAATTTAACGACATATTTCAGTTATAAATTCAGTAAAGAAGCACAATTATAAAGTACATGCACTAAATGGTCGAGTTAAATTTGAAAGTTTGTCATTAATTTAAGGTTTATGGCCCATTAAGGTAACTTAATTTATACAAATGTTCATATTTTATAGGGACACACTTGATCTACAAAATATTTGGTGCTGATGAAACGAGCAAACAGAAGCAAATTCTTTCAAATTAGGTGTTATTAGTAAAACTGTAAATCACCTGTAAATTGTTAAAAAGTGATTTTATGATTAAATTCATTATATCTGTAATTAAACATGTTAAATTGGAGCTTTTATTTATGGAAACATGTCTTTTATCAGGTCTTATTTAGGATTTTTTAGTCATATTTAGTTATTTTTAAAGGCATATTTGCAGTCATATTTTCCACCTTCTTAGGTCGTAAACATCCGAACCCTATAGCTATAATGATATTTGTGGTCTGCAAAGAAGGAAAAGACAAAGGTAGGTTAGGTTTCCCACACTGGCAGCAGGGATATTCAGGTTTTCACCTCAATAGCATGAATGGAAAATGGATGGTAAAACACTTAACATCAAAAAAGTTTTTACTAACTCTTATTATTTTGTTTAAAATAATTTGTGTTGTTTCTTTGTTATGGAAAGAAAATATAACTAGGGCAAATGAATATGAACATTTTCTTATTGTTTTTGTCTGTATGATGAAACCAAATGAACTTCATATCTTGCTGTAGAATCCTAGATAGGTCGTATGTCAGCTTTTACATCAGTCCGGTATTTAGGTATGGATATACAGTGAACACCGCTTAATGTAATCACGAATAATGTTATCAGTCGGGTAATGTTATCACTTTTATAAATTCCTGTACGGATTAATACTGATATATTGAAAAAATGTTATTTATTGTGATCAAAGATTCGGTTTATGTTATCACATTTTCCTTTTCTAAGCTTTATTTTCAGGTACTGTATGTCATTCAAAATTTCATTTTTAAGGGTTTCGTGTCTGTCTCAACTGTATTGTGTTGTACTGGAGGTAGCAATTCTGTTCCCAGCTCACAGGATGACCAGTTTGAGCGGCTGGCATTACCTAACTTTCTCTTTAAGCTACCTAGGTATAAAACATGATTCATCTCACAGTTTAACTCCAGCTTTTGATTTATAAAAATAACAGTGTTGACACGCAGTGATGGCTAGTGTAAAATGAAAAGACTTGAACAGACAGGGTAATTAGTAGGGACCGGATTCTTAGGTTTTTACCTTTTTTTTTTCCTTACTTCCAAAACAAAAAGCGCTTATACACTTTTTTGAATCATGTCTATAGGATTCACCCACATTAATTCTATGGCACCTAAAAATACCTACATGGGATATAAAAATCGAAATACACCTAAACGGGATATAAAACCTAAAATATCTAATTTAGGCTACTTTTTTTGTGTGTTAGTTGAGAAATCTATATTTTGCGGAGAGACAATTTTTGTCGGATTGAAATTAATACCTCCAGCATTTCGTTCAACCCATTGTCATCTAGGATGGACAGTAACTAAAGAGGAAGTGTAAGAGTACCGGCATATTCCTTTTAAAATTTTAAAATAATTGTACGAACAACCATTATTGCCGTGTATGAACAAGGATATAGATTTCTGTGTTTTAAAGCCCTTGTTTGCCTTACTTACTGCCCTGTTATTCATACTTAATGGTCACACTGTGAGTTTTAAGAAGACGTGTTAATTATGCCGAAACAAATGAAATAGAGTTTATTATGGCAGTGGATAGGCGACTACCTGAATTTCACTATAGATTGGCAAAGTAATATTTTGTCAAGCCTGCCGGAAACACGTAAGAATTATTTACCTTTCTAGAAAAGGGGGACATTTTCATCCCTAGTTGATCTGTTGTGCGGTTAGCATGCGTAACAACTGCAGAAAGGAAAATATTCAATTTCACATTAACAACATCCAACCATAAAGTATTTTACTCGCTAAATTAGAAGCATCGGATTCGAATCCTGAGAAGGGTAGTGTCTACATACAGTATTAACTATTAACTAAGAGATAACAGGAAGAACTTCACAGTTGAGAATCTTGAAAGATATTTAGTGATATACTGTAACCAGGAAATGTGAGGCAATCTTATTTTCACTGCTTCTTTTGATGGTTTTTGCTTTCTTTATTCAATTGTATAATATTGTCCTAAAGCAAGTTTACACAAATTTAAATCAATTTTGTTAAGTTAAACTTTACAAGTATCATGTATTCAATCCTATGTAGCACATTCAAATTCATTAAACCAATTATTCTACCTGAAAATGATATTTTGGGGGAAAAACCTAAAAAAAACTATTTCACCTAATGAAAAACCTAAAACAATGTTTTTAAAAGCCTAAAAATCCAGTCCCTAGTAATCAGGAATGCTCTGTGTGAGCCTGTCTGTCTTTGCAGGTTTTCTGTACATTTTGAATTTATGTTTCCTTTTTTCTTTAATAATAATAATAATAATAATAATAATAATAATATTTATTCAGTTCCATATAGTACATACATAAATACATATAGCACAAGGGAACATTGTCAATTTGGAGAGTTTCTCCACAAATACAATTTCACAATTTAATATTACAAGAATAATGAGAGAAATGAGAAGAGAAATGAGGAACATGGCATGTCGCAACCTATTTGGTATCTTCTATAAATTCTTCAATGCTGTAATATACTTTGTTAAGCAGGTACTTGGCCAACATGCTCTTAAACTGGCTGTGACTTTCACTTTCTTTTATCTTTCTGGGCAGCATATTGAATAGCTTGGCACCGGTGTATTTTGATAACTTTTCAAAAAGCTTTAATTTATGAGTGGTAGCTGCAAAGTTGTCTCTATTTCTTGTATTGTAATTGTGTGTATCAGAAATTTTGGCAGGCTGTTCGAATTTGTTTAATAAAATTATGGTTTTATAGATATATAGACTGGCTAGCGTCATGATTTCTAATTCTCTAAAGGCGTGTCTGCATGTCTCATTGTGCTTGAGTTTAGCCAGGTACCTAATAGCTCTTTTCTGCAAGACAAAAATTTTTTGAAAGTTAGTTAGGGAAGTAGAACCCCACAGTTCTAATCCATATGTTATATGTGATTGGATAAGTGAGAAATAAATAATTTTTGCCGTTGCTTTGGGGATCATGTTACCTAGGTATCTAAGATTGTAGAGACCCTTAGAAATTTTTTCGGCTAGTGTTTCTACATGTTGGGTCCATGTTAATTTACTGTCAATTGTTAATCCTAGTAATTTTACCACATCTGATTCCTTAACTCCGATATTATTTATGTTAAGTTGTATCATGTAATTTGTATTAGTCCTATGTCCCAAAGATATAAGTTCACATTTTGTGGGGTTAACACTTAGATTTAAATTTGTGAAGTATTTTACAATGTGGTCAGTGGTTTCATTTATCTGAAGTTCCATTGCAAGTAAATCTCTATTTTTAAAGGTCAGTGTGGTATCATCAGCATATAGTGTAATTTTATTATCATAGGGCATTACTTTCTCAATGTCGTGTATGTACAATATGAACAAGAGGGGGCCTAGAATGGATCCTTGTGGAACACCAATGGTTATATCCATTACAGGGGATTGACAAGTGCCTTCATCTGTAGTTAAAGAAACGAGCTGCTTTCTATTTGACATATATGACTTGATCAGATCGTGTCCTATTCCTCTTATACCTAGATGAGATAATTTCTCCATTAGGATGTTAACGTCTACACAATCAAAGGCTTTTGTTAAGTCTAATAGTACTCCCGCTCTGTGATTTCCAGAATCAATTTCAGTAATGATACTTTCAACAATATTTGTTAGGGCAGTTGTTGTGGATTTGTTCCTCATGAACCCGTGTTGTTTAGGGGGAAATAGTTTATATTTATCTAAGTAACTGACAAGCCTATTGTAAATTATTTGTTCAAAGATTTTTGAAATTGATGGCAATATGGATATTGGTCGGTAGTTATTCATGTTCTGTTTATCACCCTTTTTGTGGACAGGTATTATTTTCGCAATTTTTAACTTGTCGGGGAATACTGCATGTTTTATGCAGGAATTTATTATGGGATTGACATTTCATCCTTGCATGCTTTGAATACTGTAATTGGTATGCTGTCAATTCCGACTGTTGGTTTAGGTTTAAAAGATTTAATAATGTTTATAATTTCATTAGAATTTGTTGGATACATGAAAATACTACTTGGTACAAGGATTATTAGCATCAGTTGATGCAATCGTTGTTGAAGATCTATTGACTGTATGGCCAATATTTACAAAGTGCTCATTTAGCAATGATGCTACTTCTTGGGGATTTTTTATTAAATCGTCTTCTTTTTTTACATGTATTGGATGTGTGTTTGATGAGTGAGGCTTGTTTCTTATGTTATTTATTATTTTCCAGCTAATTTTACTTACATTTTCGTGTCTTGGGTTAAGAATAATTTTCCAATATGTTCCTGTTTGGCTTTTATAACCTTATCATCATACATTTTTTTAAGTGCTTTTAGTTTAACCCAATAATGTTCATCTCCATTGACGTTTGCTTTGGCTGTTGCAATGGTTAGGGCTGCTCTCATACATTTGATTTCTGGTGTTATCCAATTATCTAATAATTTATCTCTTGTGTGACCTTTAAAAGTTTTGACTAGGGGACAGTGTATGTTAATTTTGTAGTTAACTGTTTCGTAGAAGTGGTTCATTTTGATTTCAGGATCATCTATATCTAGAATACTGTGCCAGTTTTCTCTTGAAAGAGCAGTTTTTAACTGGAATAGATTGTCATGACAGAAGTTGTGCTTCAATATAGGATGTAATTGTTTATTATTGGTGAGCTTAGGTAGGCAGTTTATAGAGATGCACTGAGCTGTGTGATCCGATAAACAAGATGTAATCACCTTAGTTTCAAAAGTAGCCTCGTCAATATTTGTAATAATGTTGTCAATGCTGGTGCTTGATTTATTTGTTATTCTAGTTGGTTCCTTGATAGTAAAGTTGAGATTAAACTCTTGCATTAAATTTAGGAGGTTTTTCTAAGACTACTGTTTAAAAGAAAATTAATGTTAAAATCACCAATTATTATTATTTTATACTGGATGCTCCTGAGGAATTTTTCTAATAGTAATGTAGCTCTGCTTAAGAAGATTTCATGATTTCCTTTTGGGGGCCTGTATATTCCAACTAAAAAAAATTTGGTCAATTGTAGGTTTATTTGTATAGCAGCTAATTCAATATGTTCCTCGACAGTTTATTCAGTCACATCAATTTTAGAGCAATGTTCAGATAGGCCTAGCGCTTGTTTTATTAAAATTGCTACCCCTCCCCACTTTTTATTGACTCTGCTAAAGCTTGATACCACTGCCATATCTGAGATTAAGTTACAATGTAGTTCAGTTTGTGACATGCCATGCTCTGTTATAACTAGTATATCTGGGGATTCTTCATTTATAAATACATTAACCTGATCAATCTTATTGTGTAGACTTTGTACATTCTGATGTATAATCTTTAGGCTGTCTACACTATCAGGCCTAACTAGTTTTTTGACTGTGAAGTTTCATTTTCCAAGTTATCAGCAGTAGGCCTAATTGTATTTTCACATCTTGATTTCCTAATCCTGACATCTGAGATGACTCTACTCAATATGTCGCCAAGGGCCAGTTTACCATGTTTGTTGAAATGCATGCCATGATTAGTATGCAGATTCCTTTCTACATTGTTTGTATTTACGATCTTAACATATTCAAGATTGTTACCCATTTTGCTAATTTCAGAATTTACTTTTCTTATTTGTTGGTTAACCCAGGATGTAGGCTTTAGGTCATATCTATGGGGCAGGTTTACAATTACAACATTTGTGTGTTTTAGTTTCTTGATCATTTTGTCTAATTTATACAGGAAATTTGCTGGCTCACCTTGTGCAACGTCATTTGTGCCCCCTATTAATACCACAGAGTCCTTTTCAGTTAAATTTTCACACTTTTTTTCGATGTCTTTGCTGACTTCTTCGAAAGTTGCCCCAGGTTTTACAATTCCGCTTGCCTTCGGGATGCTGTTGTTCATGTTTTCTGCTATGCCTCAAGCATGGCTGTCTGCTGCAATCAGCACTTGTCCTGCTTGAAATACGCGTTTCCCGTTGTTGATTGGCCTTTTCATGTTCTTTGTTGATATATCGTATTGATCTCCGTTTGCTGCTGGATTTGGTTCAGCTAAGGGTTGAAAACGATTCTGCAGCATTCCTTTGTTATAGTCTGAATAATGGCTGTATTTTCATTGTTGTTGGTGTCTCGATCTCTGCACTGTATGCCAGTTTTCTTCATCGGCTGTAGGCCTTTTATTGTTCTTCATAATTTCATTTTCAAGTTCTTTATTTTTGCATGTTTTTCTTCTGTGATGGTGAAATCACTGCATGACTTGACAAGGTAAGGCAGTCTTTAAACTAGGTCAAGGAACGACTTTTGTTAATTCTGCATTAAATCTTCTGTTTAGTCTATTTGTAGAAATTTTTTTGTTTAACTTGTAGTTGTTATCAGTGATGGTTCGTTGCACTGACCATTGAATTCTCTGTAAACAGCTGTATGAAGTCTTATAGGGCAGATAAGAATTCAGCAGTTTGAATCTACTTAGTATGATGCTACTGCTTGCCTTGTACCAGATAGTTAATGAGGACAATTTCTAGATAGGACATAAACAAAGGAAGGTTGAGGGGACTTTTGCTGCCATCCATATTATGAATTACAGCAGTGTTTCTCAACCTTTTTGAACCTGAGGACCTCTAAAATGTCTAAAAAATATGTTACGGACCCCTAATTTTACATAGGAGCTATAGGTATTGATTATAGGTCATTATAACAAAATAATTCTAAATACATTTTTTTTTAATTCGACGGAAACAGTTATTGAATTGGAAGTAAACTATTGACAGTAAAATTATATTTTGAACAGACTTTAATATATATTACCAATTTGATAACATAATTATGAATTATAACACAGGTTTACCGGTATCAGGCACTCGGGCACCTCCAACAATAAAGCCCTTGTTAAGAGAGCGCCTCTAATAACAAATTTCGACAAAGTCTTATTTTTCAGGGTTTTGAATGAAAGAGGGAACCATAGATATCAGTGCATCAGGGGTTTCAAACTGTGGTTCGTAACTGAAAAAGTAAGGAAATTTGCAATAGGACCTGTATTTTCGAGTATTTTAAAAACTTTGACATCTAATGTCTATTTTGTGTGAAAAATTTTTACTTCTTTACTTGCTTTATGATATTTTTAAATTATGTCTGCGGACTATCTGCACCATCTTCGCGGACCATAGGTTGAGAAACGTTGAATTACAGTATTAACCTCTGATGATGAATCACGCCCAGATAAGTTGCATAAGCTTTTTCTGGTTACTGGTACTTCTTGAGTTATTAAATAGCTCAAGGTGAAATGGTTTTTGAGGCTATCTTCAAGTCAGGGCCGTAGCAAGGTCCTTCTGGCGAGTTTGACAAATCTGTGCCATCCCTGAACAATTTCTTTGAATTTCTGCAAAATTGTTTATTATTTTAACATAAAAACACTGTTATTATCAAAGAAAACTTAAACGTCAATTTGAAAATGAACTAAGTGTTGGACTTTCAAGGTACTAAAACCTTATTTTCAGAAGATTGAACTACTTAAACAAATAATTAAATCATAAAATCTAGTATCAAAAGTCAAGTAGGCCTACATAATAGGCCTGAGGCCTACTAAAATGTTGAACACATTAATATAGGTAAAAGTATTTTTTTTCGAATAGAAACTTTTTAAAACAGCTTCTGCAAAAAAATGAAAAAATGCATAGTATTTATTTATAAATTGCACCAGTCTAAACAAAGGTGGGATTTTTCATGGTTAATTTTGCTCCCTTGGCGGGGGCACATCTCGCCACCGCCTAGCTACGGCCCTGCTTCAAGTGACTATGTAGCTATTGACTCAGTGATCAGTCTAGTCATCATCATTTATAGTTTTATTTTATCGCACCTCCATTCAATTGCTCTGCTTCACAAGGGATGAACAATGAAAAATCTTCTTACCTGTAGCTTCTTTGACCAAAAACAATTAATCATTGAACACAGCAATTATTCTATAATAATAAGAGGAAGTACATAAACTGATAGTAATTGCTATCCGGGTTGGGCGGCGTCGTGTTTTTAATGTCTTCTGACATTGCGGACATCATATCGTGTCCTTCTTCTGAGAAGATTCGCAATAAAAATAAATGCCTGTGGAGAGTAAACAGTCGCAGTTGTCATGACGTCAGTTTTAAAGTTTTAATTGTTTCACGCCATATTCATATTCCCTGTTTATGTTATGGGGATGTTTAATAAAAGCTATGGCTTCTGTAACAAGTCTAGGGAATCTTCTGTTTTCATGTTTAAGAAGAGTTATGTCATCGAAAAGTATTTTGTGGCTTGTTTCATCCGAATGAGATGCTATGTTGTTTTGTTTCTGGTGTCTGATATGTTCTTTTCTTCTGGCATCCAGAGAGCGTCCCGTTTGTCCTATGTATACTTTTCCACACACGACGCGGCCCAACCCGGATAGAAATCACTATCAGTTTATGTATAACACCGGCCGTGGAAGCCTGCGAACTAATAAGAGGAAATGTTTGTCTGTGTGCGATGCCCAGCAAAATCTACTGCATGCTGAGATCTGAAATTTTAATCATAGTTGGACTGGAGGGTGGCCGAATGCACCTCAAAGCCAGAGTTTTAATTTTTTGTTTTGTTTGCAAGTAAAAAAGTGATTTTTTTTGCATTATTGAAGCATCAGTTTTTGGTAATACATTTCAATTGTCAAATCAATTGCAGGTGGCTTTGCCTTTTTTAAGGCACTCCCATGCCAGATTTTTCAATATAGTGCATGGAATTATTGATTGCTTTGATTCTGTGAGCTCATCCTGGTCAATTCATTTGTTTATAATGTCAAAGCACACAGACATCTGAAATTTTCAACGTAGACAAAAGAGGGATGATGAATATAGGCCTAAATTGGCAAACATTGTTCAATTTGGATGGAACTCACTATGCAGGGGTTTTCTGGGCCAGAGAACTCGAATCTGAGGTTGTTTTTAGCAAGTGGCACTTTCTAATCATGGAATGAATTCCAAAGCTGGATTTTTAGTTGTCTCATTATAATCGTTTAGTTTATGAATGATTCGCGCCTAAGTGTTTATAAATATAATGTTTAATTGTATTGCTCTTAATTTTTAATCTTCGATTTAATTACTGTGGGCAAAGCTGCAAGCACCTGTTAGTTCTTTATATTTATGATAATGTGTATAGTTTTTATTTCCTGTGAGACTTTAATAGTTGTAGGCCTATGAAAAGGAGAATTCATAGAAGAAGAAAAAAAACTCGAGGTATTAGATGAATCAAAACTATTTCTCGTTACAGCTAGAATAAGTTAAAAACTGTTAATGCAGTGTTGGTAATAAAAATTAGGCCTAATTATTTTGACATTTTTAACACAGTAGGAGACTATTCATTTTGGTACTTAGGCTCAGAATTTAATGTGGAAGCCAGGAGGTATTGGAAAAATAATTTTCATAAAGTACCAATAAACAACTTTAGTGTGCTTTTAAAATTGTAACCTTAATTTTAAGCTATTGCAAAGAAAGATATGATTTTTTATTATGAGTATGAGTGTTCCATGACCAAAAACTTGGGAAACACTTAATAAGTGGGTACTCTGGCTAATGATTACAAAATAGCTTTCTTTTCTTTCTTCTTCATGCGTTTCATTTTATTGATAAATGTTTCAAGAAAAACATGAATTGGAGAAAATTTTCAGTTTAATAAGTGGGAGTCTGTTCTTACAACAGCGGAATGTTTTATTTTATTTATTGTCGTAATGTTGTACATAAAGCAAGCTTCAGCCCTTTGTTAGGCTTTTACTTATACAGTATTTTGATACGTTCCACGTAAAATTACATTATTTTTTCCTACGGTTCTTGGATCTGGATTACAGCTGAATATTTTTGTCTAGTTAGTGCTGCCCTCTCGCCGGGACTTCGTGAACTACGACTACGAATTTTATACTCCTTCCAGCAGGTGGCTCTGATCCTGAGAATTGGTAAAAACTTGGCGCGCCATTTAAATGCTTATATGTGTGAGTAGTTTTATTTCGTTCTGAATCGTGAATCATGTCATAATTTTAATTATTTATTTTCTGTGTTCGTTGCTATTGCTTGTTCTTGCTTTGAAGCTATATTTCACCATAAATACGTTATTCTTAAATAGTGCTTTTACCTAGTAGGGTATGTGAATATGTGAGTGGACAAACTGCATGTAAACCTGGTAGTGAAATAGTTTCTTCGCTAACAGATATGGGCATATTGTTGGAATTACCGGCACATCTCTTACCACTACGATGGAAACAAACTTCGACTGGAGCCAGCGTTTCCACATCTGTATTGATTACAACATAAGCTGAAACCTACTCTCTCCAAGATCGACAGATCGGGATTCCACGGACCACGGACTGAAGGTAAGAAATCTAAGATCTAGTCTTTAATGCTAAAACTCAGTTACTTCATCTAACGATACGAGCTATAACGTGAACTCTCCCGAGAGAGCTCTCTTCTTTCGTTGAGCTCTCTCGGGAAAGGTTTTTTTTAAATAAATTAACTGACACCGTATTGGAGATGGCCAGTGTTATTTAGACTGCCTTATAGCCTGTTACCGTTTCACCATAATAAACCTAAAATAGTGCGGGAAGACTAGGATTTCTTCGGCGTAAAAAATTAAAATGTGAAGTTTTTGGAAAATATTCGTCGGTTACAAGCTAAAAGGTGTAAGTCTGCCAAATCTCAGGTTCCAACTCATCTGGTAATGGGTAAACGTTAATGTCAGTACAGATAGTCAGGTGAGAAAATGATATTGTCCATGCCCAGGGTAGAAGAAGTTATGTGAAGTATCACACCCGATATTTATTTCATTTTCCATTATTGATTTACGGAAATTATTTCTATCTCTAGCATGTCTAATTATTTGTCAAAGCAATTGTATTGCAACTTCCAAAGTCTTGTGTGAACACTGCAAACAATATTGTTGGCACGAGAACTGACCAGAGACTTTAAAGCTGCATCCGCTATTTTTTTTTTCTTTGTAAAGAAGAAAAAATTGAACATTTAATATTTTTCCCGTCGGTTACGTGCTGAAAGCTATATTGTGGCAAATTTCAAGTTTCTAGCTCATCTGGAAGTGGATAACCATTGTCAGTGAGCCAGCCAGCCATTTATATTAAAAGGATATCAAAAGAACCCGGCATTGTTATATCTCTCTAACATCCACGAAAACGCTTTCTATCACTACACAATTCTCTTCGATGTATAGTGATCGTATTGATAGGGATTTTTTTTTTTTTTTTTTTTTTTTTTTTTTGTAACAGCGATAGGTTCGAAATTTTATAAAACTACTTTCCTTAGCTATATTTAGATTGATAGATTCTTAAAGCATCATTCACGTTTATTAATTTTATCCAGGAAATATCGCGAAATTTGTCGGATTGCACGAAATGTTTAAATAAGCGCGAAATACACCCCCTCCAGGACATACATAAAGAAATGGCCATTAAAAGTATTTAAAATGATAGTTTAATAGCTGCTGAGAAATTATAGATAGGCCCTACGCCTATTTATGGTTAATGAATGAAGAATGTAATGCGGATGAGCATCGAAAGTTAAAACAACGATATTAAAACTAGTAGGTAACCATCGATGTAACGATAGTATCGACTGAAAACATCGATATATGTTGATGGAAAACATCGATGTATTTTTGTAAAAAGTAATGTTTTCGCGCATTTACAAAAAAAAAAAAAAATTAGGCAAAATTCTTAAATAAACTTAAATATTTCCATGGAAACTATCGATGTTTTGGGAATTTTCTGTCAATACGTTCTCAATGTCCGCTTCAATAGGCCTATGTCAATAATTCATCATTAATTTATCAAAATTAATGCAAAAATGCTGTAAATATTTTAAAACATCGGTTATTTTCCATCGATGTAGAAAACATCGATCATCGACATGAAAACACCGATGTTTTAAAATCATCGTACATCGATGCTCATCGATACAATATATGCCCTATGCCATTTAACGGATTCACTATTTTATGGGATGCGACTGGCGATTCTGCAAAATGGCAATTATTTATACATTTACAAAAAAAAAAAAAATCCTTTATAAGAGGGGTGCCACATGAACAAAGCGATTCAGACTTGAGACTTTACATGGATTAATGCAATGAGTTTAGGTAACGCATATAAAATCCCTCCATAAGACATGCGAATGCAATGTAATAGGCCAGTGGTTCCCAAACTTTTCAGTCCGCGGACCCCTTGAAAAAAATTAAAATTTCGCGGACCCCCTCTGGGTTTTGAAACAAAAAACTAAATAAATGTATTAAATTCAATAGACAAAATAATATCAATGGTAACAAACAGAGTTTACTCCTTCATGTGAACAGTGAAGCTGCTTTTGATTAATTAGCTCTGGAATTTTAGGTTTAATATCTGATTATTTCAATATTAAGTCACTTTCAACTTCAAGTACAACATAACTATTGAAGCCAAGAATGTTTTAGGTTTCAACACTTTGTTCAACTTATAGAAGATATTATGTAATTTGAAAAAATTGCGGGATATCCTATTTCTTCTTAATCAGCCTGCGGACCCCCTGAAACACCATCGCAGACTCCCGGGGGTACGCGGACCCCACTTTGAGAACCACTGTAATAGGCGATAAAGGATGCCATATCAACCAATTTATTGCTAATATACTCTCTTTATAGGATGCATCTGGAAATGAAATTATCTGCATTAAATTTAAAATGCTATTTATTCTTATTAGCCTGTTTATGCAGATTATGGGTACTAGATGTAGAATAGTGAAGGGAACATTCTTCCATACGCGACTACATCGTGCCACTCTAATGTATTGCGGTAGTTGGAAGCACACATACCCACTCCATGATCGCTTGAAGTTTCGTACGGATAGGCATTATTCCCCAAAGCTTCTATCAGCTCTTTGTGGTATTTTCTATCATTTCTCCCTCAGATAATTTCTATTTTGATATAAGAATGCTTTTAATATCTTGTCATATCAATTCTACACGGAACTGACTCACAACTAAATTACCATCGCTTCTATTCGTTTAACCGTACATCACAATCCTACCAAATTATGTGTCCATATCCTAGAGATCCACACTCTCCCGTGACATGTTAACATCGCCTTACTTTGGAAAAAAAATAGTAGTCACGACTTAAGTTCCATCCCTGGTGTATCACTTTCTAATTTTGCACCAATTAATACCAGGCTGATACGTAATACATAGAGATGATAGATCTCGGCCGAGTCCGTTAATAGGTAAAATAGGGCAAAAAGGGAGGAGGTCAACTGATTTAACAAAGTGCCAGAATGCTTTTGTTTAATCGGTGATAATTCCAATTATGATATCCAGAGAATAAGTATTTTTGTAATCGATTTCCGAGTTAACCTCCAAATCGATTCTTTAAGCAGGGATTACGGGAGAACAAAGGTAGTTTGATAAGCATATGTGAAGGAATATGTGGGTAGTGTTATTTGTCAAAGCTACCTGTATTGTAACTTCCAAAGCCCTAAATGAACACTGTAAAACGATATGTTGTCATGAGAACTGATGCGCATTTGATAAATTCTTTCTAATATATTACAATAAAATAGACTCTAAATTGGGATTTACTCCGGTACCGGCCAACCGATTTGGTCCAATATCAATAGGCTTCTTTCCATGGACGTTATAAATGCGTATACGAAGTTTCATGAAAATCCGATAAAGCGTGTTCGAGTTATCGCCCGTACCTACTGACGGACAGACATTTTCCCATCCCACACACAATCTCATAAAGTACCATTCTGGCACTTAATAACAGGGCCGTCGCGTGGGCGGGGCGAACGGGGCGATCGCTCCGGGCGCCGCGACCAGGGGGGCGCCGTGGCAAGGGCAAAAATAAAACCACAAAATTTTAAAAAATAAGTAGGATGTACAAGACGTATTTTTTAAAGTTAGGTATAACTGAATTTTGAATATTGCTTTGTATGTTTTAATTGAACAAATAAATATTTGACACCAATAACTTTAGGCCTATATTTGCAAAGTTATCTTATCCCAAAATAAATATTTGCTTATAAAGACATATTTACGATCAACTACGTCACAGGAGAGACTGAATTCTCTGGCCTTCTTGTCCATTGAAAACGACGAAGCTCAAAAAATAGACTTGATGGAAATTCTAACGACATTTGCTCGTGCAAAAACCAGGCGAATGCCATTTAATGTTTAGTATCTTATCTTAATTTGATAAACGCGGTTCCCTTTGCTATATTCTATTCAATGTATGTAACGAGGTTTCCCACAGTAGGCTATTAATTTGTAGTCCATTAATAACGCCTATAGTATTTTTTATGATTGTTAAGATTTTCTTACATTACTAAACTTGTATTAATTTGATTTTCAATACAATCTTATTAAAAAATAAAAAATAATTTTATTTCTGGTATTTTTGTAAGGTAATCCGATTAGGTGTCTCTTTTGGGCTCAAAAACACAGACAGCGACGCAACCCGACGCGCAACTTTTGCTAACGAGCGACTGGACGCGATGCGGCTTGGATCTTGTCCAGTCCAAGTCGCGTCGCTCATTGCGTGTTTAAGTCATTATAAGTTTGTGTTTGTAAATAAATAAATAAATAAATAATAATAAAAAATCCCTACAGATAGGTGGAATGTCGGGAGGGTGCACGTGGGATTGAGTTTTTTTTTTGGGGGGGGGGGGGCGCCTGACAAAATCTTGCCCCGGGCGCCAACATACCACGCGACGGCCCTGCTTAATAATGTGGGGCCTAAAATCAAAATTGATCTAGGGACCATATCTTCATAAATCCCCCTCCAATTTTGAGAGATTTCCTGCTGATGATTGGATATAACCTCATTAATGGGACATAAACTTCATTAAGTTTTGTGTTTATGTGAGTGTGCCAAGTCGGACGTCCCAGATTTAACAGATTTCTCTGAAGGAAGCCAGGTTATTGATGAACCATGCATCTTCATATTAAACTTTTCACTGATATTGACGAATAAGTGCATAGCCTCCTAATTTGTATACAAGCAGTGTGGTTTAGGGGCAAGGTCATTGGCGTCCTATACAAGTAGAGATACTAAGTGCCAGAATGGTTCTTGAGATTGTGTGGTGGACGGGAAAACGTCTGTCTGTCTGTCTGTGAACATCATTGCTCCAAAATTTAAATGTATCGGGAAATATAGTCAAACCTCTGTATAACAAAGATCGATATAACGATAAACCCGCATATAGCAATATTTTTCTTTGGTCCCGGCGAATTTCCTACGTTAATAATGTTAATCACTATAAGGATGAAGCTATTTTATAAACACCATTTATAACGATATTTGGAGATTGAATTGTTACTGCAGAACCAGTAGCTTAGCCCTATGGATCATAGGCGTAACCAGGCCGACCATATGGGGGGGGGGGTTATAACATCCGCGGGGTCTGGCGAGTATGGAAGGAGAGGGGTGTCCGGGGGTTCTCCCCCGGAAAATTTAAAAAATTAAGATGCAAATTAACGAGTTTTAAGCTTCCGTGGGTCTCCCACGGAAAATTTTAAAAATTAAGATGCAAAATAACAAGTTTTAAGCTTCCGGGGGTCCTTCCCCGGAAAATTTTAAAAATTAAGACGCAAAATAACGAGTTTTAAGCTTCCCACGCTTTATACTTGTATTAAGCAATTTATGGGCAGACTTAAAAAATTATACAATTTTCCTTTTTTTAATCAATGGGGGGGGGGGTTCACCCCCCAAACCCCCCCCCCTCGCTACGCCTATGCTATGGATGGTAGCTGGTATCGGATTAGTGTCCTTCCCAGCCACCACATTTCTTAAGTATTCCAGAAAAGAAAGCAGTGGCGGACGCAGGGTGGGATCGGGGGATATATCCCCCTCGAAATTTGAAAAAGGGCTATATATGCCCTTTAACTAATTATATATGTAAGTTATTTTTTTTTTTTTTTATTCTTTCTACCTATTCAAATCCCCCCCCCCCGAAAAAATTCTGCGTCCGCCACTGAAAGAAAGGTTGATTAGGGGTGGGGAAATAGGTTCTCTGAGGCTGAAGTCATCCCTTGTGAGTCCAAAAACATAAAGTGAGTTGAGTTATTACTTAAACAAGACCAGCATGTGCCGTTAAAACTCCATATGGAGCAAGAGTGTTAGTTTTGCCTTAGTTATGTGGTAAATTTGCTGTTTTTTTATAACCTCTTCCTACCATCTACGAGTTTGACGTTTCTGGCATATGCCTACTTGCCTAGGCCCAAAACGTGGTGTGATCCATGATGTTAAATCAGTGTGAACAGTAATTTTGTAGTATGCATGTGTAGAGTAGCTATGGTTAGAATTTAATGGAAGCCAGTAAGTTTAACAAAATAGCGGTGTTTTAAGATATGGATTTGTGATTCATTATTTTCCACCTCTTCGCATATCCTTCCCATGAGTTACCCTGTAGATTACACAGTTTGCTGCATGCAGTCCCATGTGGTAACTGGTAAATCACAACCCCTCATATAACAATAGGCCTACAATCTGCTAGGGCCTACAAATAGCATTATATGAAGGTCTGACAGTATAAATAAATACGACATAGGCCTACTATGTTGCCTATTTTTTCTTATTTTTACAACTAATTCAGATAAAGGAAAATTTGTTCGTAGCATTTATCTCAAAACGTTCTAAGTATTTTATTTAATTTTTTTTTTTTATATAAATTCTCTGAAGTTATATGATAATCATCAGGGCCCGGATTCTGATGACCTAAAATTGTTTAAAAAATGACCTATAAAATGACCCTAGATTTTAAAGAAAATGACTTAATAATTAATGTGGGTGAATCCTATGGACATGATTCGAAAAAGTGTATGAGCGCTTTTCGTTTTGGAAGTAAGGAAAAAACTAGGTAAAAACCTAAGAATCCGGTCCCTAGTGATCACCAGGGCCCGGATTTTGATGACCTAAAATTGTTTGAAAAATGACCTTTAAAGTGACCCTAAATTTTAAAGAAAATGACTTAATAATTACAAAGAATGACCTAAAAACTGATATGATATTTACAAAAATTATTATTGTGCACACAAAGATATAGACTAATTTGTACATAATTCTAAAAACTGTAAATGTAGAAAGGATATTGTAGGTCTAAAAACTTTGTTCTTGATTGGAACATTTAAGAAGAAAAATGTTTTTAAAGTAGATTCTACAAAAGTGTTGCATTACAGTAACCTAGTGATTTATTTAAAGTAAATGCATAAAAATGACAAAATAAGGAAGCAGATGACACGAAAATGACAAAATAATGACGTAAAATTGAAACGAATGCCCTAAAAATATAAAATTGCATAACGTGACAAAAAAAGACCTAATAAAAATTCATTTCTATAATCTAGAGGCCATGGTTAGGATTTACCTACAAGTTGGCAACGTCTATAATAGGCAGCATCAATAAATAGATGACATGTCATTAGAATCTGGGCCCTGATAATCATTTAATCCACAAACTCAAGTTTTGTTTTACCTCGTAAATAATACAACTTTGCTTTTGAGACCGCTGAATGCGCATTCCAGCAATATGGCCGCTAATTTTATATGGATAGAGAAAGACAATATGTTGGACATAAGATTTTTTATGGAATCCAATCAGGCCTAAATAACGCCTACAACAAACAGATGAATTCCATACCGGCCGACACATGTTGTTAACCAATATGTAAACACGGCAGGAAGCAGATTTATTTGAATACAAAGCTGTATAGACTGACGTCACAAGACGATATGTCGGTGGAACGATTAACATACGAGTATTACTACAGTGCTTGTTGAAAAGTTCGTCCCGTCGCATACGGCATCAGGATCTTTCTGTCTCTCTCTAGTCTCTAAGCTCAGTATCAGCTCAGCTAGCATCCGCTGCGGTGGTATCCGCAATCCACGCAACAAAATGGATTACTTACACGTTGCTCAGCTGTTTCCGTCTGTGCCTACAATACCACGGGACATTGTTGCTATCTTTTCGTGAGTTCGGAATCCAGCTTCGTCATTACTAATGTTAATATTCATGAATATTATAATTAATTAATTCTATCTGCGAAAAGAAATTCGATTAAGTGTTTGTTTTAGTAGCTTGATAGGATCTGAAACTAGAATGAAATGTCATATTGCGCCAGGGAGATAACTATAATGTGCAGCTTAGGGGGTAGGCCTCCTACATGGGAATACGGACGGCCCTGACAACTGGTTTTCTGTTTGCGGTACGAAGGAATCTTAAGTGATTTTATGCGGTTGTGACAAAAAAAAAGTGTTGAACTGGTGAAATTAATTCACTACATTTTGAAAGTCTGTGTTGAACAAAGTGCATTGTTTTGCCGGTACGTTATTTCGAGGTTATTTATTTCTTTAGTGCTTTTTGTTTTTTTCCTGTAAGAATGTGATTGTCTCGTATTATGAAATCGCTCACCGGTTTGTGATAGGATAAACATTTATGTGCGCTTTGTTCAGTACAAATAATATTATTAGATACTTGATACAAGTAGCAATAAATATTAAGTGAAATCGGACGTAGAAATGCTGAAATTCCGAAATCACGTTTTGTGCCTGAAAGTTACATTTGATTTGTTTTCAATGCAAATTTCATCTTATTATTTAGCTAACGAGTTGAAGAAATAGATTTATTTCGCTATAAATTTTTTATACAATATATATATCCGAGCCAAGAAATAGGATTAGTTGGAAAGGAAGTGTTGATAAATTTTCCAGTGCTTTAAGAATCGTAACAACGGGTGCTACAAATCTGACGGAACCTCCGTTGCAGTGCCATCATGCGCACAGCATCCAAGCGTTCCCACCAAGAAGAGGATACTCAGACAGGGATGCCAGGAGATGCGACTAGTGCCTTATCGGCGCCCTGGGAGCATTTGCTCAGCAGTACAATATCTCCAGCAGCTGCTGTTGCTGTCAAGTTAGCCATCAGCGAAGACGAACCTGAGGAACCTCCGAAGCCCACAGCATCCAGGAAGAGGGGTGGTTCTGCAACTGAGAATGGCGGCCTTCTGGGCACCATCCACAGACACTTGCCATCTCTGTCCAGATTCTCGTCATCTGCTGGAAAAAGCGAGCAAGGGGCCCCTATGTTCAGGTGAGTCAGGAACACATTAACTTACCAGAAGCGAGACAGTTAGGATCTTAAGAAAATCCAAAAACAGGTCGCAACCACCCGAAATGGTGCACTTTCTTTTATACCATGACCTAGCGAATTCTTCTGTCCTCGTATTATGAAGAAACTCGTGATTGGACGTTGGAGGTGTGACGTCATATCGCTAGACGACGGGTGACAGGCTGACAAACCTCGCGGGAGATATAATGAGGTGGGTAAAAGGCACTCGCGACAATATACAAGGTCAGTGGGTACAAGGCACTTGCGACAATACTCAAGGACAGTTGGTCACCCTGCTTCGCTAAGAAACAAAATACATCACACAGTCCGTGCAAATGTGAATATCGAGTGGGCCGAGCTTAAGGGGCGCCCTGTTTTTGGATTTCGCCAGGATCTTAATAATGATTGTACCAAGTTGGGGTTTATATAGCGTATATGTGACTTTGGTAAAATCGAAATATGAGGGGACCCACTTTAAAAACCAACTTTCTTTTCATAAAACACCTAATATCACCCGTATTTTGTTATAGATAGTTCTCTGGTGAGGAGATGTCTCGACGAATGATTTGGTCCAACCCACCCGCCCTAAACGATATACTTTCTTTTACGACACGACTAGCGAAAAGAAGCGTCAATTCCGCCGTATTTTTATCTCCGTGTGACGAAGAAATTCGTGATTGGACGTTAGAGGTGTGACATCACACCAGTAGAACACGTAGAATTCTGGGAAACAGGTTCACAAACACAACAAACCACGCGGGAGAGATACAATATGGCACATTTACGAAGCTGGAGAAATCAGAATGCCCTACTAAATTAACATCACTATTCATAACCTAACAGAACCTGTCACTAACACTATCACTGTTTCTAAGTTAACTGCCAAATGTTGGTCAACCTGCTTCGCTGGAAAAAATATCACTCGTCCGTGGAAGCCTGCTCACATCGCCAGAAGGGTCTTCCTATATTGCGACTTTGCCGTGACTTTTTTTCCTTCGTTTCTTTGCGAAAAAAGGCAAAAATTCACGTTCAAACCCTGTAGAAGTTTTCCGACTGTTAGAAGTTAGAAGGACTGTTCTTCAAAACCTGTAGAATCCATATAATATAAGCACCTTTTCCTTGTAGAAAAAGGGCTATAAGTTTGGTAGTGTTCAACTAATATCACTATTTCAAACCTAACGGCCACTTACCTAGAATCCATGGAGAGAATATACGAGGGAGAAAACCACAATTAATTTGTTTCCACTATTTTACTGCAGGAAGAATGTTTGCATGTACATTATTTTCCTACCTAGTCTCCTCCCAGTTCAATGCACTTATACCATCGGATACGAAGTGCTTCGATACCGCATGAGAAAAATTATTCTGGTTGACACTGTAGGCACTCATTCACCGCCGACTGGATGTCTTCATCAGACTTGAATTTGTGCCCTCCAAGGAGCTCCTTTAATGGACTAAAGATGTGGAAATCTGATGGTGCCAAACCTGGCAAGTAGGGCAGATGTGGGAGGCACTTGACGCATATGTCGCCGATGGTTTTCATGGTTGCACGAGCAGCATGAGGACGGGCGTTATAATGTTGAAGCAAAACACCTGCTCTCAGCAACCCCTTAGCTGTGTCACCATCAGATTTACATTAATTCATTACGTTATTGAATGTAAGTTATTTTGCGAAATAATCGCCGAAATAGAAGGAAGTTATCACTGAAATCAACAGTTTTATTTTTAAAAAAATCAGGCTCCTATAAGTAACCCATATTCTGAAATACTGTATTTTCTAACATAAAAAAAGCCAAAGTTTGCTGTCGTTAAATAAGGACGGTTGTGTCCTGCTACTTACGCTTGTGACCGTCGTCGGTGTGATTACATGCCTGTAATCTACACGCCTAGGATCGCCGTCGACCTGGACAGTGATCGAGCCCACGAACTTGGGAACACAGCCATTTCACAGGGGTGCCCACCCCCCCCCCCCCAAACTTCATGACTCACCCCCCCCCCCAAAAAAAAATTCATGACTTACTCCCCCCAAACTTCATTGCTCACCCCCAACCTAATTGGCTGTCGACAAGGGTGCCCATATGATATTTTCTAGGGGGGCAATTTTTTAAATTAATTGATTTTTTTTTTGCTTTAACTTCTTGGGTCACTTTGTAACATTATATTAATAATATAATAAGTGCAACAATGACGTAGCCAGAAAATAATTGCGGGGAGGGTCGAAAGTGCCGGGGGGTTTGGAATACCACCCAAAAAGGGGGTCACGGGTCCATCGCCACAAAATTTTTAAATATTGAACAAATTAAAATCACATTTTACGCTATTTTAGCACACAAAAACTAGTTAGGAAATTTGTTTGCCATACTCTTAAGACATGCCAATGTAAACAAGAAAATGTTACCTAAGTCGGATGTCCACCCCGAAATGTTGAAATTCTTAAATGTTGAACTAATGAAAATCACATTTTACGCTATTTTAGCACTGAAAAACTAGTTAGGAAATTTGTTTACCATACTCTAAGACATGCCAATGCAAAATAAGAAATCATTACCGGTACCTAAGTGGGGGGTCCATCCCCAGAAAATTTTTAAATGTTGAACTAATGAAAATCACATTTTACACTATTTTAGCACTCAAAAACTAGTTAGGAAAT
This sequence comes from Ectobius pallidus, assembly GCA_964059195.1. Classification (NCBI taxonomy): domain Eukaryota; kingdom Metazoa; phylum Arthropoda; class Insecta; order Blattodea; family Ectobiidae; genus Ectobius; species Ectobius pallidus. Next base: position 169,074,841 of record CAXKWD010000007.1, read on the forward strand.
TTGTTTACTATACTCTAAGACATGGTAACTTAAACAAGAAACTGTTACCTAAGTTATAATACGTATTACTATTTATAAGAAAAGTTGAATAACACATGGAACAGTGGACATAATAGGCCTACTCATTATGTTATGAAAAGAAAATAACTGCTATATCATATTTGACACACCAACAAATCTCGTTTAATTAAATAAATATTTTTATTTTTTAAATACAAATATAGAATTTTAGGTTGACTTTTGGGGGTCCAAACCCCCTGGACCCCTTTTCCTAATCCACTGTGGCCATGTTGTCGATTTGGTAAAACTTCTGCAAACTTCTTATGTCTTAACTGACTTTCAAATAATTGTCTTAAAAGAAAAACACCTTGCTATAATAATTATTAATATAATTTTTTTCCTTGCGCCCCCCCCCCGCCCCAGGGTATCGGCGCCCACGGCTGTCAAAATTCTTCATCTTTATCTTTATAAAAAATTAGAAGAGACCTTTTGAAGTTATAGAACTTGGCCGTTTTTATTTTTAACATATAAAACGCTAATTTTGCAACAATTTTCAACCCCCCCCCAGATAATTCATAAAACGATAATATTTTGCCCCCCCCCAGAAATTTCAATGACGCAGTCTGCGTCTTAACCCCCCCCCCTGTGGGCACCCCTGCATTTCATAATTACTGGTGGAACATTCTAGCAAATTATAAAAAGTATTTTTGTTTATTACCTATCGTAAATAATAAACGAGAATTGGTTCTCCACATTCTGTAAAATTTACAATGCCTTCTCCTCCACACTACATGCAAAGCATTATTTAAAATTTATTTTAAATTTGTTTTTCAAAATCTATTACGGGTGGGACATAATTTGGACACCGATTTTAATGATGCAAAACAAAAGTTAATTTGCTGTTCTGCTATTACTGTTAGGGTCTTAATGTTGTTATTAACGGAGGTAAGAGGGATTAAATACAAATTATAAACTGTTTCCAGGTTGTCAGAACATTTATTTAACTCATCAATAATAATTCAACAAAACTATCACCATTATGGGTGGGACAAAAAGTCACTTGTTTGTTATTTTACATAGTAATTAACCACACATATTTTTTGAAGTTAATCTTAGACCAAATTGTACCTTAAGATGTATATTTTCTCAAATGAAAACGGACATAGCTGATTACTCTTGACTACTTGGCATTAAAGAGTGTTAAAATCATGCTTAAAAATGACAAAAAAAAACTAACTCAACGCAATAAATAAGTAAATCGACAGATTTTACACATGAAACCACTTCAGGTACACCTAAATCCTTAATATTTAGAGAATTTGATGTTTTAAACTTATTTTTGACACCCAATTACAATAATTTTATAACTTCTCTCTTTGAGGGAAAAATTCCCATATTTTATTAAATGGCTGAACAGAAAACCAGTGCTTAAGTAAGGGGAGCTGTATAAAACGAGCGCGGACAGTAATGGTATATTATGAAAGAAGTTAATAGGCTACTATTCTTATCGAGGTGGTAAATGTTTGGCAGGTGCAAGCTCCTTCACTAATTTTATGAATGCAATAAATCTCTTATACTGTAAACTAATCCAATACGCAATTTTCTTACGTAACAGAATCGATAGTTTTAAGCAGATTTCTTGCCTAATTTACAGTAACTTGTTTTGATGACGGAACTGAAGAAAATTTTCTTGTTAGGTAGATTTCGAAGAAAAATCTACCTATTGCAATGGATACCATGTCATGATTTTCAAAAATTCTTTCGTATCTTTACGTTTAATGCCTCTCTAAGTACGAAACCACCGCCTGTTAAAAAAAAAAAAAAAATTGTGATATTTATATATAGTCTATCTTTACACGCTAGCGGCCGTAATTTTGAAGATATTTGAACCAAATTTTATTATGTTATTTCTAGGCCCAATAGTTCGAACAAGTTCGTTAATGAGCAAAATTGGCCCAAGGGGGTGGTCAGGGGAGGGGGTTGAAAATTTAAAACATTTATATCTCGGCCCCTATGAAGTATAGAGGGAAGCTTTGTTTGAATAAATAAGAGTACTCCCTATGGAGTTCACAGTGACACCAACGATTTGGGGGTTTTGGGGGTACGAGTAAGAGTGGGGGATGGAAATTCGAAATTTTTGGAACTTCGTCTTGTGGGGTATCGTTGAAAAGCTCTTGATGAGGACTCTACAAATCAATAACTAGTTTCTTGATAGTTCTCATGTAAGGCGAGATTTGAATGTTTGAAAAAGTGCGCTTTCCTCTTTTTTGCAGTTATTATTACGGGTTTGTCATGCCAAGGCTGAAGAAGAAGAGTGCGATGCAGCGACAAATTAAACCAAAAGCACTTCGAAATCTACCTCAGCCTGTAGGCTTGCCTAAAGGGATTTTTTCTTGTTGGAAATTAATTTATTAATGGACACCTTAGGTAGTAAGTGATCCCTATTACAGAGGGTTCCAGGAGGATGAGACTCCCAGATTTTTAGACATTCGGTACGTGAAGGTGGTAAGGTTGTCAGAAACTGATGCATTTGAGGTTGCCTTGTTTACGTTAGTTACGAATACTAATGCTTGTGGGGGCTCGGCCGCTGATTGGCTGTCCTGTTGAGTCAATCAAAATGCTTCGGGTCCCGGACAATGCAATTTATAAATAACTATCAGGTGTCCGCGGCTTCGCCCAAGATAATTACTTCGAAAATTAAAAACTAAGAGCAAAATAATTAAAACACGATATTTATTAACACTTACACGTGAATCGTTCATAAACTAAACGATTAATAATTATAATGAAATAGCTTGGAGTTCGTTGTATTGTATTTGACATTAACTTACAAACACACGAATCGACCAGGGTGAACTCACAGAATCGAAACCATCGATAATTCCATGCGATATATTGAAAAAATCGCAATGCTCATGTTTTCAAGTTATGACCAAAAAACAAAAACAAAAAAACAAAAATCAAAGCCATCTGCAATTAATTTGACAATTGAATTGTATTACCGAAAACTGATGCTTCGTTAGCGTAAAAATACACGTTTTCTGATAGTTTTTCACTCATAATTCGGGAACGAAAGCTAAAATTAAAAATCCGGCTTCAAGGTGCATTCGGTCACACTTCAGTCCATCTGTGAGATTTCTGCATACAGTACATTTCGCTGGGCATCGCGCATAGGCAGACAAACACTTCATTTTATTATTATAGATAGATTACTATAAATATTCGTATTATATATATATATATATATATATATATATATATATATATATATATATGTCCAACACCTATTCACAGGAAAAAATAAAAAAGTCTTGCAGGAAGAAATATTTAGTGGACAATTTTGTGTGAAGTCAACATATCGTAATTTTCAGTATGTTCATAAATTCCATGACTTGGTGTAGACTCAGCAAGATGAGGAGATACGAAGCTCGTATATCACAGATTTAATTGAAGTTTGGTGAAATGAACGTAGCATTACAGATCCTGGAGTGCCAATAACTGCCACCAGTTCCACTGAAATGACATTGTGCTGTGTTAGGAGTCGTTCATTGGTAAGGCGTGGAGCTGTCATTGGACGGGCCTGGGATCGCTCCTCTTTAGCAGCAACTCTGGCTCTTTCACTGTTGTAAGTTTTTTTTTTATTAAGTATGGTACTTTATGAGATTGTGTGGGGAAGGGAAAATGTCTGTCCGTCTATCCGTGTGTCTGTACGAGCGATAACTCAAATACGCTTTATCGGATTTTCATGAAACTTGGTATACGCATTTGTAACGTCCATGGGAAGAACCCTATTGATATTGGACAAAATCGGTTGACCGGTACCGGAGTAAAGCCCAATTTAGTGCCTATTTTATGGTAATATATCAGAAAGGCTTTATCAAATGCAAATTAGTTATCATGACAACATATTGTTTTACAGTATTCATATAAGACTTTGGAAATTGCAATACAGTTAGCTATGACAAATAACATTATTCCTTCACATTCACTTATGAAAGTAGATCGTTAAATTGAGCGAGGTAGCTGAGATGGTAACGTCTTGAACTCACATTTTGGTTGTTCCTGGTCAATTCCCGTAGCCGACCAATTTGACATAACTTTTTTTTTATTATTTTTGTTATGTGAGTGTGCGATTGTCAAGATATCACAAATCTGTATAGTTCTGCTGATGCTGGAGGATTTAAAGCTGATTAAAAAACTAGACCTTTGTTCTCCCTGAAGCTCTAGGCCTACTTAATGAATGAATCTGGAGCTTACCTCGGAAATCAATTAAAAAAAACTTATTTTATGCATATCATAATTGCAATTATCACTGATTAAACAAAAGCATACTGGCACTTTGTTACACCAGTTGACCTGATTTTATTTTCAAATTTTAGGAGTATTCTTTCATGGTCTTCAACTTTTCTCATCTTGCATTTTTGTCAGGCCTTATAATAGATATATGAGGGAGTGATAGTTGGAAATTAATTAGTTTTTAAAATCACCAATTGTAATTTTTTTTTCCTTTGTATAATGGTTACTTATTATGCAATGGGTAACAACGATTTTATTTTGCGAGTAGGTGTGTTTATTGTAATTTATGAAAATAAATTACAATAATCAATCATCTCTTACCTTAAAAGTGTTACTTAAAGGGGTGAGAAACGTGGGTGGAGATAATTCTGGATCTTATTGTATAAGTTAGAATATTTTTAGTTAGTCATAATTCTTCATGTCGAACGTTTTGAATTAACTTAATACTCGGTAATTAATCCTCATGTGTGTGATTAATTACATAATTAACCCGGCTGTTCTCCTTAATATATTTTTGGCCTCGCTCATTGACCATTTAATGTCGTATATACGCAGGTGACCTGAATGTTTAAAAAAAAGGACACCTTACCGAACAATACAACTTTTGAACTTCGTTTTTCATTCAACATATTATTATTTACAAATGAAACATTCAGATGTTGCAATTGGAATACTAATTACCGTACTGAAAGCAAGGTATTAATCTTTTTTGCACTTTCAGAACTATTAATTTGCTTTAGAAGCTCCTGATTTTTCTATCCTTAGTTTCTCTTATAGACTATAATTAAGGAAAACATATCCATTACCGTGTACCACTGTATACCATTTTCTTTCCATCTTCACTGTACATTGAAAACAATCAGATGCCAAATTAACCCATGGAATAACAAATTATAATTTCTAAGACTGCAGTCGAGAACTGTAGTATATCTGTGGAAGACAAATTTATTCTCTTGTTGCAAGTACAGTCGCGTTCTGGCAGAAAAAAAATATGAAAATTATGGTAAATAATATACATAAGTAATTTCTCAAAACCGGCACATTTAGGTGTCCCGAAAAACTTTCTCTGGGCACTGGGACAGAATGCTCAAAACCAGGACAATCCTGGCAAAATCGGAACATTTGTATACTCTATACATACGGGAGTTGCCTCAACTTCTTGAATGGATATGTTGTGTATTTAGTAGGCCTAATCCGCCACTGACAAAATTACTGAAATCCGTCACTGACCAATTAAATGAAATCCGCTACTGAGCAAGTTAATGGCCTCTGCTGCTAGACGTCATGACTGTGATGAACCGAAGGAAACAGAACTATCGAAATGAATAGACTTTAGGGCGCCCGTCTAATGTATGGGTCTACAAATTTTCTGATCGCTGTTACGAGGTACTTACACAGCAATTGGCTTAAAATGGCGTGATTAATGAACTTGGAATAGATTTTTCGAAATTTCCACTCTTGACACATTTCTGCATATTTACAATTAAAGCTTTCAAAGGCTTTTGCAATTTTCACACTTTCAAGCTGCTTTTTCCTCCATACGTGATAACAAAATCGGTTGGGATTTGGAAACTAAAAGGCAGAAGAGTTATCGTTTAAAAATGCATTTGTCCCTTGTATAATCTGAGGGAGGATGCCAAACATATTTTGATTGAATGCAACAGGACTAGTAAGGTTAGGAAACAGTTGCTAGAATCTTATTTTAGTAATATTAATGAAGATATTGCTTATATGAAAATTGTTAATACAGACAAGGCTGAAATCCTCAGAGAAATAAGAAAATACCTTTTCAGAGTCAAAACAATGTGGGAGGGATCCGTCAAGAGTACCTAAACAGGGTCACTTGCTACTAGGTTTTAGTGGAATTTTATTCTGTTTTATTTTGTTTTGTTGTGTGTACTGTTTCTTGGTTCTTTTATGATTGGTTTTGTTTTTTTTTGTCTTTATTTGATATGTATAAACATCCCTATAAATAGCCTACGCTACATCAGGGATGCGAGTCCAATGCATGTAAATATATGCTTGACAATAAATGTTATTATTGTAACAAAATCGATTACCGGATAAAAAACAACTACTTTTTTAATTTAAAAGATTGTAGGCTACGCAACAACTACCAAAAAGTTCGAATATTAAGTTACGAGAAATAGATTCGTATTTGTCTTGATCCTTTAGGCCACATATCTCAAATTTGGCTCTCAATTTTTCTAGATGTAAGATAGATCCACTTAATTCTCCGATATGTTCACAAGCTGGAATTAATACTTGGAACAAAAGCAAAGCAACAGTTAATGACAGTAGCCTATGTCATATTAGTAACATATTAAGACATGACCGAAGTGTTGAGCGATATTCTAAACTATTCGTCCTAGAAATTAAAAGTTTGCACAATTAATTAAAACGTGAACAGAAATGAACGTTGCAAACTTAGTTTTAATAACTCAGTTTTTAAAATATGTTAATTTATTTAAATGGTTTTTTAATCAAAATTCTCCTCCGACATACTAAAATATCAACCTGAGTTTTTGATGTGCTATTCTTTTCTGCTTGCTTTACAAAGCAACATTCTCGAACGTTTTTTTTAACATTCTCTATACTTTTTGTTTAATAAATATTTTACCCAGAAAAATGGAAAAGTTAAAAATAATATTGATGTATATACTAATATGTTTTTAAAGGACGTACGGCATGGACAGAAAATCTTATTAATAATATAACCACATTGTGAAAAAATATTTCATTGGCATTTTTGTGGGAGAAGACAGATTTTGAAAGTGGCAAATTAACATGCAAATTGAAACTAAGAAAACAGGCGATTAAAATTTGCATGCACTGACAGTTTAAAGTACACGGAGGTGTTTAACTTGGTGCAGTACTTTAAAACTACGTTAGGAGCACCTGTTCCTTGCGCCCAAATGACATAAAATTTTGCACAGTTTTATTTTAAGGTATGCTTGATTTTTTTAGATTATAATAAAAAGAAATTACATTTTATGACCAAAATGGCCAAATCAACACTTCTATCATACCTTAATATGCTTTCAAATTATGGTAGTATATATTTATGTATGTTGAAGGGCTCATTGCATTCCTCTTGTGATATGCAACCGCCAGTAAAACTCTGGCTGCAAGCAGTCACACTTATGAGGCGAGTCCATAAAGTAAGTTTCCTTGAGGCCGTTTACAGAAGCAACACACAATTTCAAGGAAATATTTACTGCAACAGACACAGCCAGTTTCAACTATTTTTCAACATATTCGCCACCAGAATTGAAACATATATCTTACCATGACACCAACTTTTGAACATATGTGTGGTAGAAGTGTGCCGCCTGGTATTTGAACCACCGTGTGACAACGACCTTAGCCTCCCTGTAATTCTTTGTCATTTCGTGACGTGTAGGAAAATATGGAAATCACTGGGAGCGAGGTCCGGGCTGTACGGTGGATGTTTAAACACCTCCCTGTCGAACTTTTGCAGGAGACTTGCTAGAAGGTGAGCCCGAACCTCGCTCCCAGTGATTTCCATCTTTTCTAACACCTCAATACTTGAAAGAGAATGACAGAGAAGCGGAGATGGTTGTCACACAGTGGTTCAAATCCCAGGCGGCACACTTCTAAGACACAGGTATTCATACGTTGGTCCCATGGTATGACAAATGTCTCAATTCCGATGGATAATATGTTTAAAAATAGCTGAACTCTTGCTTTATCTGTTGCAATAATCTTTTTCATGAAATTGTGTTTTGTTTCTGTATACGGCCCTAGGGAAACTTACTTTGTGGATGGCCCTCGTACTATTTCTATACATGATATTTTTTGTCGTGTCCGAAGCGAACTCACTGAACTGGAAGACAAACAAGAAACCGCATGAACATGAAGCCAGTGAGTGTTTGTCGTGTGTAGCCGCACTTTGATAATATTTGTCTTCAAGATTACATTATCTTTGTCCACGCGCTCTGGGTGTTTGATTTATTTAACAAGGTTACTAACTCCATAACTTTTAGGCCTTAGTCAAATCGGATAAATTTCTTAAAACTATTAAATCTGTGAATCTGTGAATATTAAAAAGTCCAACAGAGACAATCTGTGGTTCATGAATGCTTATATATCTATTAAATCTGTATTAATAAAAGGAAGTGTGTTTCTTTCCTTCTGTCTGTCCGCGATGCCCAGCGAAATCTACTCAACGCAGAGATCTGAATTTTTAAACATAGGTGGACTAAAGGGTCGGAAAATGCACCTCGAAGCCGGAATTTTAATTTTAGCTTTCGTTCGTGAGTTATGAGTGAAAAACGGGCAAAAAACGTGCATTTTTTTGCGTTTTCGAAGCACCAGTTTTCAGTTATACATTTCAATGTCAAATCAATTACAGTTGGCTTTGGCTATTTTTGTCATATCTTGGAAATAAAACTTTCGCGATCTCTTGAATGTTGTAAGCTCATGCTGGTCATTATAGCAAAAATTTCAGTCATAGGTCGTTACTAAGGTTTAAAAACCCTAAATTAAAGTGTTTAAAAGAAAACAACTTATGTGCGAATTTTGGTCTCCCAATAAATATATATATATATATATAATTTAGTAAAGCAATATCCTAGAGATGTGGTATCTGTCAATCTGTGATTTTGTTGACGTGCATTGTAATAGCGACGCGGTCTGAAAGGGATATAATAAATACCTGAATAATAGCTGCAAATTGTATATTTACTAGGAGATGCCCGTGGCTTCACCCACAATAATTCATTTAAAAATTAAAAATTAAGAGTATAATAACTATTAAAGCATTATAATTATTAACACTTGCACGCGAATCATTCATAAACTAAGCCATTAATAATATTAATGAAACAGCTAAAATTCCTGCTTTAGAGTACATTCCACGACATGAAAGCGCCCCCTGGGAAAACTATATCAGAATCGATTATGCAGTTCCAAAGAAACCTGTGAACACATAATACCTATTGTTTCTCAACTGTTTATTGACATGAATATGATGTGAATTTTATTTTATCAATTCAGTGTAATTTTCAGAAATTATATAATGTTTCAAGGGAAGGAATGGTTTGTTTGGATTATTATCAGCGATATTTCAAGAGTTAAACCATCAATATTTTACTGCTGGTGCCCCCGGTGCTTCGCCCGCCATGATTCATTGACTCCAGGATTTTTAAGAAATTTACACTGGTAGATTATTAAAAATGTTTGTGGTTCAGAGCTATGAAAATTGTAAGTAAAAATAAAATTAGAATATTTGTTCATTGTGTTCATTTCACTTAGGCCTTATATAATAGCGGTTTACCTAATTTTGTAGTCGTAATGAAAGTTTACACTGCGAGAGACGAACATCGCCGAGTATACCCGATGTCTCACGAAGCGGGCGAGCGAGCAAGCACGCTATTTAGGGCCGTTGAATTGTATAAGAGTAGATAATAATGTATGGATTTTCTTTGTTTTCTGTAATATTTTGTTGATAGTGAGTGGTGCCAACTGATCTTAGAAGAAATAAAATCAGGTAAACTGATTTAAAAAAAAGTGCTAGAATGCTTTTGTTTAATCTGTGATAATTGCAATTTTGATGTGCAGAAAAATTATTTTTGTAATCGATTTCCGAGTTAAGCTCCATATCGATTCAATAAGGGGGTTTACGGAAGAACAAAGGTCTAGTTTGATAAGCATATGTGAAGGAATATGTGGGTAGTGTTATTTCTCATAGCTAACTGTATTGCAACTTCCAAAGCCGTATATGAACACTGTATCACAATATGTTGTCATGAGAACTGATTTGTATTTAATAAATTCTTTCTATATTACCATAAAATAGGCAATAAATTAGGCATTATTCCGGTACCGGTCAACCGATTTGGTTCAATATCAATAGGCTTCTTCCGATGGATGTTATAAATGCGTATACCAAGCTTCATGAAAATGCTATAAAGCGTATTTTAGTTATCGCGCATACTGGCACACGGATAGACGACAGACATTTCCCGGACACCACACAATCTCATAAAGTACCATTCTGGCACTTAATAAATTGTGTTTTTATCTTGGAAATGCCCCAGATGTTCGAATTATAAAAAGTTCTAAATTTAATTTGAAATATCAAGCTTTTCATTTAAATTGTGTAGCCTATGTGAAATGGGCTAAGGCTGGACGTGAAGGTTACAGCAACATGAATATTGGATGCGGCTGATCTCAACATGTTATTTTTTAAAACACCATTAAAATACATAAGTTACATTTTATGAGATATGCCAGATATCGTCGATGTAAACTACAGAAGCGGAAGGCAGGCGACTTCGACCTCATTCATCAGTCATATTTATATGCGTAAGTTTACGCAGCTTCAATGCCAACGCACACAGTTACTGTGTTTATTCAGTGGCACACTCAAAGCTATATCCTATAGAAATAAAATCCTAAGAGGTCCCGTATCTTTAATTTGCTCCTTAAGAAATATTGAATGTTGGATTTACTTCTCATGTGACGAAGAATGATTACTGGGGGGCGGATTTCTATGACATGTCATATTTTTCCCCTTTGCATTATTTCAGGTTTCCGACTAATTTAAACCAGATTCCAAGCATCCTGGTGAAAATGAACCGGCTTTTATTGTGCGTTTAACTGCATATTTAGGAAATTTTCAACTATTGTAGCATATTTAGTATGAATATGCATATTTAGGTCCTATTTTTGGCATATTTCCGTGCATATTAAAGAAATTTTGAAGTTTCATATCATATTTTGTAAATTTCGCATTATAATAATACTTTTTGAGAATTTACAGATATCTATATTAATAAAAGGAAGTGTCTGTCTGTCTGTCTGTCTGTCTGTCCGTCCGTCCGCGATGCCCAGCGAAATCTACTGAACGCAGAGATCTGAAATTTTAAACATAGGTGGACTAAAGGGTCGGAATGTGCACCTCGAAGCCGGAATTTTAGTTTTCGCTTTCGTTCGTGAGTTATGAGTGAAAAACGGGCAGAAAACGTGTATTTTTTGCGATTTCGAAGCATGAGTTTTCAGTAATACAAATCAATTACACTTGGCTTTGGCTATTTTTGTCATTCCTTTGACATAAAAGCATCGCGATCTCTTGAATGTTGTAGCTCACGCTGGTCGATTCATTTGTTTTCAATGTCAAGGCACGCAAACATAATATGAAATTTTCAACCTACACCGAAGAGGATTATTATTATTATTATTATTATTATTATTATTATTATTATTATTATTATTATTATTATTATTATTATAGGGATAATCAATATTAGCCTAAATATGGTCAAACGTTGTTCGATTTGGACGAAACTCACTATACAGGGGTTTTCTGGGCCAAGGAACTCGAATCTGAGGTCGCTTTTACCAGGTGACGCTATCTGATCGTGATATATAGTCCCCATGATTTAGGTGTTAATATAATGATTTAACTATTATGCTCTTAATTTTTAATTTTTGAAATAATTATCGCGGGCGAAGCCGCGGCCACATGCTAGTTTTAAATAATTAACATTATAATATAAGATCGTAGGCTTCCGCGGCCCGAGTTGACAATAAAATCTTCTTGGCTTCCGGGTATCTGCCGCGTCATATTTGAGAAATCTGCCGACGTTTCGACCATCTTGCCGTGGTCAGGCAGTAGCCTTGATAAAGACCACGGCAAGATGGTCGAAACGTCGGCAGATTTCTCAAATATGACGCGGCAGATACCCGGAAGCCAAGAAGATTTTATTAATTAACATTATATTTTATTAAAATGAATTGTAATGAAACTTTTAAAAAAATACGTAATGTGTAAGTGGAAAAGTCATATTTTAAATTTTATTGGTCATATTTTAATGTTTTTTAGGTCATAAATGCATGCATATAACCTATTTTTTAGGTCATACAAATCCGCCCCCTAATGATTACCATTCTAGTTTTCATGTCTCTTTGCCGCGGTTCCAATGTAGGTCTACACTCTAGGGTCCTGTATACACTTACGGAACACACTGTTCGGAGAATGTTAGATTGCATAGGCTATCATATGCTTTGTTTCAAACCCAGGATACAGTCACGATCGACTTTCCCCTTAATAATTAGTTACCACGTAATTTTGCTTCTGGAAGTTCTAGGCCCTGTTTCATAGGATTTTTACATTGATTTTATCAGCAAATACATAATAATATTATTGTTTCATAAGAATATTTTAAAATAATATTTGTTACGGGTTCATGGCTCTAAATTATTAGAAAATATTGCTAATGTAAGTAGTGAACTGATTCATAGACTGCAGAGCTAATAAAATTTACTGATATTATTAGGTATTTTCTATACGTGTATTTGGGCGAATAAGTTATTCTTAAACCCATGTAAGTCAGATTTCGTGATTTTAAAATTGTGAGAAATGAATCACTCTGATTTAATTATCAATTTAGAAAAAGCTTACATACGCCATCAAAGGAATTTTTGTCATAACAAAATTTTCTTTTCCCTTTTGAATTTTCCATAATAAACATAAAAATGCACAGTAATTGTTTTAAATTAATATAGGGCCTATGGATGACAAAAAAAATTACAAACTAGTATACGTCCCATAATTAGGACAATCCAGAAGTCATTAGAGACAGGTAGTTATTCCCAGCAAAGCAGAATGACCAACATGACAATAAATTTGTCCTAATCTTACTACTTTCTTTATATTCCCCTCTCTGCCTTTACAGTCACATGAATCCTAATCAGTTCATTTGTTTGTGGTAAAAACAAGAAAATAAAGTGATTCAATTTCTTTACTATCACACAGTCTAGCAGTTTAGATAGATATATAAGCTTTCATGAACCACAGATGTCTCTGTTGGACATTACAAGAGAATATTATAGGAGAAAAATTCCTCTGACACTGGGGCTTGAACCCAGGACCTTTGGCTATTCGCGCCAATGCTCTACCAACTAAGCTAAGCCGGATTCAATTCACAGCGCCAGATGGAACCTCTCTCCTATGACTGATTGCCCTAATGGTTTACCTCACAGACAGACAAGTTATGTCATATGCAGTACTGTGAGGCACACTAATTAGTGATTTTGTGACCGGGCTACCACTGCTATTGTACAGTTAACACTCAAGATAGATAGGCCTATATAAGCTTTCATGAACCACAGATTATTGTCTCTGTTGGACATTACATGAGAATATTATAGAAGAAAAATTCTTCCAACACTGGGACTTGAACCCAGGACCTTTGGACCTCTGGCGCTGTGAATTGAACTCCGACTTAGCTCAGTTGGTAGAGCATTGGCGCTAGTAGCCAAAGGTCCTGTGTTCAAGTCCCAGTGTTGGAGGAATTTTTATCTTGTAATATTCTCTAGGAGTTTAGTGTTATTATTGTAGGACGTAGACCTACTTATTATTATACTATTATTGTACTTCACCACACATAACATTTACATTATTTTCATATCTCCTTTTGCTCACATGCAACCAAGGCTAAAATTATGGACGGCTATACTCAATAGCTCAATTCTTTTTATCAAAGAAGCTACAGTTATGAAGACGTTTTAGTGTTTAGTCCTTATGAATTTACCTAAAAACAAGTGCACGTAGGTGCGATAAAATGAAAGTGATAAAAATAAAACGGTAAAATTGTGGTGACAGACACTTGCGATTGGTAGAAATTCCACATATTCTTATACTGGATTGGTCGCTGATTCACGAGCAAATTAAGTCATTCGTATTTTCATAAAATTGGACAATGTTTTTTTTAAATTTTTTTATTATTATTATTATTTTTTTATATTTAAAATAAACCAGTTCTTATGCATTGCCAGTGCCGGACGCAGAATTTTTTTTCGGGGGGGGGGGATTTGAAAAATTAATTAACTTATATATATATAATTAGTTTATAAAACTGGCCACTTAGAGTGCATATATAGCCTTTTTTCAAATTTCGGGGGGGGGGGATATAACCCCCCTATCTCCCCCTCTGCGTCCGCCACTGTGCATTGCTGTTCAGAATGTGCAGTGTATTTAAAATAATTTAGCCTTTATTGTTTGTATTGTTTTTTGATATCACATTGGTACAGACAAACCTATATGTTATATATTTTTCTCAAAAGTACGTTAATTCGATTTCCGGTTGAAGAGCAGTTATGGTGGAAACTGGAACTCACTACACCTAGTACAGACATGGATTGTCGTATTGCTAGCTGAAGTTTACCATTTCAGTCTTCCTGTGTCTTTGCTTCCATTTGATTTCTTAACGAGAGTAACCCCGTGAAAAACTTCCGCACTTTCCCTCTTTTTGACAAATGCCAGAAAAACAGGAATTTAGGATTTAAGTAATTAGGTTCACCATTCTAGGCTAAGTCATTAATCACATAATGAATAATGGTTCGATTCCCGGCCGGGTCGGGGATTTTTCAGTAGTGAAAAATCCCTTTCCCGGGTTCCGGACTGGGTAGGTTAAGTCTTAGGTTAGGATAATGCACATTGTGCGCGATTCCTTAATTATTATTAATCACATAACAAATGCTTAAGAATAGGCTATATGCCGATTTCACCGAATGCACTGGAAAATGTTTTTATATGATTCATTGAACATATACTAAAAAAAAAAAGTTATACCGTTCCTTAAGGTTGTGGTACAGGTTATAATAATAAATCACAGCGAAACCACCTTCAAGCTGTAAACAATCCGTGAGCGAATACATTAATGATACAACATAAAAAAGTGTTTAAAATGAAATACAGGCTGCTCACATTAAAGTTTAATATAGATTTAACATTGATTTTAGCTTCAAAGTTGACCGTAATCTCTAACATTTATGTTTTCTTTTCATTGAATGAATCGCGTTTGAGGCTTTGGATCGAGATATCGAAACGAAACGTTCTGTTCGACTTTATAACATTTGTTTTTTAATTATAACATTTTAATTTTAATATTTCAGCCAATAGCCTATACTTGTTATAACTCAAGATATGCAATTTAAACAGGAGCGAAACAAATCTTTCGATTGATATCTTACACGTACGTAATGACTAGACCTGGGATTTTAGGCTCTAAAAATATTAGTTTTAGGCACCTAAAATAGGCTTTTAAAAGAGAAAATAGGCACTTAAAATATGCTTTAAAAATGTGTAAATAGATAGAAAATAGTCTTTACAATATTACAATACACACTTAAAGTAAACTGTAACATGGTCTTTTTTTTACTGCAAAATTAGGCATCACGAACTACATTCACTTAAATAGATGTTCTTTCACTGGTGACTTGACACAGTAATCCTCCCCCTCCCCTGTCAGTCAGCATTCCTTTAGCGACAATTGTTTGGAATAATCAAGTTTCTGTGAAAAACCCACCTCTGCTGTTCTGCTTTTCATTGAGGGATGTCCATTATAAGATTGTAAAAATTACACAAGTTGAATTTTATTTCAAATGTACAAAACAGGCATTTTAGGCACTAAAAGAGTAAAATAGGCTATAAAGGTCCGAATAGGCATTTTAGGGCACTATAAAACTCTATAAATAGGCCTATATCTGATTTATCATGAAATGTCCACATATTTTAAAATGTTCATGTTATTTCATATGGAACAAAATAGGCATTTGCCTTAAAATCCCAGGTCTAGTAATGACCCAGTATTCGCTTTAAAAAAAAAGTGCGTGGAACGCCACGCGACAGAAGTAAAACTTTATTTTATTTTTCTAATTTTTCAATTTTTGATTATTGGATTTTTCAATTTTGCATTATTGGACTTTTTAATATTGGGTTTTTGGACTTTTTAAATTTTGGAATTTTTAATTTTGGATCTTTGAATTTTTAATTTTGGATTTTTTAAATTTTCGATCTTTGAATTGTTTACTTTTTGACTTTTTAAATTTTTTATTTTTGGATTTTTAAATTTTAAATTTTATTATTTATTAAATTTTGTATTTTTATTTTTTTTAATTTTGTATTTTTGTATTTTTTTTAAATTTTGGATCTTTGAATTTTTTAAATTTTGATCCTTTGATTTTTTTTTTGGATTTTTTAATTTTGTATTTTAGTTTTTTTAATTTTGGATTTTTAGATTTTTCAATTTTTGTATTTTCGATTTTTTTAATTTTTAATCTTTTTATTTTTAAATTTTGGAATTTATTACCGTATTTATTAAATTTTGGATTTTTGGATGTTTTATTTTCTAATTTTGTTTTTTTAAATTTTGGAAATCTGTATTTTGAATTTTGGATTTTGAATTTTGGATTTGCGCGGTAATGAACCTCCGGGTTCCACAAAATAGATAATATACCTTTAGATTGCTTAGGAATTGTCTATTGCCATTGAGGAAGTAAGGTCTGAAAAATTTCCTTTGATTACTCCTAATCATTGAGTTGATTGTTTTCTGTGCAGTCCGCAAAGAAACAAGTCGGTTTTGAGTGTGACTGATTTCGTGCGACTGATTGTGACTGATTTCGTGACGGTTTTAGTGTGACTGATTTTCCCGATTCACCCTCTACCGCCACTAAAGAAGTTTTACTTCAAAAATGTAATTCATTTACCTGCCGGTTGTATTATATGGATGTGAGACATGGCCCCTTACATAATCTGAGAGTGTTTGAAAACAGGGGGCTTAGGAAAATATTCAGACCTAAGAGATATAAAAATGGGGACTGGAGAAAACTGCATAACGACGAGCTTCATAACCTGTACTCTTCACTGGATATAGTAAGTGTAATTAAATCACGGAGGGTGAAATGGAGGAGGAAAGACATATCTCAAAAGTATTGACTGGGATACCCGAAGGAAAAGACCACTTGGAAGACCTAGACATAGGTGGGAGGACAATATTAGGATAGATTTAAGGGAAGTAGGATTTGCGAGGGATGGTTGGATGGAGTTAGCACAGAATAGGGTTGAATGGCGGGCTCAGGTAAGCGCGGAAATGAACCTTCGGGTTCCATAAAATAGGTAATATTCCTTTAGCTTGCTGAAGAATTGTCTATTGCCATTGAATAAGTGAACAAGTAATTCATTTTTCCTGTTTGTAGCAGATGGGCCGCTGATTTGCTGTCTTTGAGAGCCAATCAAAATATTTCGGGGACTGAACTTCGGCAAATTTAATAAAGCAATTTATTTAGGATTTAATTCAAGGGAGCTATGACGCACTTCCGACACTTGTATTTCACTCACAGACACTGCTAATAAGTGTCCTTAGCATTGTGAATGAATCTATGCATAACAGCATGGAACAATCGTCACACGTGGAACGACTCCAACAAACATTGAAATAGAACCCCTCCACGTGCTGTCCTAGACCAAAGTATGACGTCAGAGAGAGGCGAGCTGATGCAAAAATTGATGACGGGTGGCATTTCATCCCCGGTCTCTATAATTAGGCCGTCGCATCTGCATAATGGGGACCCTGCAGCGGATCCGCTAGTGTAGGTAGCCGTCTTCACAGCCTAATTGCTATGGATCGGATTTTATATTCTAGCTAAACATATCCTGTACGTGTAGCCCTATACCAGAATCAATGGCCTCAGCAGTCTTATTCCATTTTTGTTATTGAATGTAGAGGGCCTTGACCATAGGCTACCAGAATCCCTGTAACTTATATGCATGGTATGTTATTCCAGAAACCATGGTCACAATAGTTTTATTCCATTATGTTATTGAATGGAGAGGGCCTTGACTATACTAGAATCCCTCATTGTAGGCTACCAGTAATAAACATCTCCTAGCATCATTTAATTTTCAGATGTTCTTCTAAACCAATACAACTTATACTTTTCCGCTTAATACGTTATAGATAGAGCATACAACTATGACCTAAAAGCAAACTATATTTATATATACTACATATATAAACTATATTTATATAAACTATATAAATTTTATATAAATATATATATTAACTATATAAACTATATTTATATATACTATAGACTACATAAAATTATGGCCCACAGTTAGTTCAGCTGCAGTGATTGAAACATTTAAAAATATTTATGGAGTATTTGTATAATGGTTTCACCAGCTTCCAACGGGTGAGCAGGAGGATTTATTCCTAGCTTTCGGCAGCATGCTCCGCTGTCTTCTTCTGGAAGAAGTGAGTTGGTTATGGGAACTGAAGATCAGCTCACTTCTCCCAGGAGATGGCAGCAGAGGAAGCTACCGAAAGCTTGGAATCAATCCTCCAACTCACCCGATTGGAAGCCCGAAAAACTAGGCCTACTAAGCATTCTCAACGCCGGAAGAGCCTCAAGTTACACGTATTTATGGCGTCTACTCTACCGAAAGCGAAACTCTACTAATTTTTTATGATTTTATAGAAAAAGTCACTTTTTAATAACACTTTTTCTGGACAAGATTGTATTAAAACAAGGTAGCCTATATGTCCAACACGAATGAAATTAATTTTGGATTATTCCTTTCTCGTAAATATTGATGAACTTTTGGCTTTAAAAGTTATATGTCACCAGAAGTACTATAATTACATGAAATAATTATTGGGGTGCTCGGCCCCTTTCATAAAATCTATATACTTATTTCCCAGTTCTCACAATTACCCAACTTAACTTATCATAAAAGGAGAATGTGGTACGAGCTCTGACATAGAGAGGAACTAAAAGAAATCTCATTTTATGGGGACAATTTGAACAAGGACATGTTATTAGATACTGCAAGATCAAAAACATTTTCAGGCTGCTTTTTATTTCCATCGGAAATAAGTTTTTCTTCGCGACATGCTACCAGATCGTGTAACGTTCATGAGACTAGTCTACCTCTACTGCTGAGCGATCATTCTCTCTCTTCTCTTTCTCTAATCTCTATCTCTTTAGCTTTCTATTTCCTTCTCTCTCTTTCTCTTTAACTTTCTTTCTTTCTGTCTCTTTTTCTATCTTTCCCTCTTTCTCTCTCTTTCTCTTTATCTCTTAGTTTCTTTATCCCTTTCTCTCTTTCCCTCTTCCTCATTTTTCTCTTTCTCTCTTTCTTTCTTTCCCTCTTTCTTTCTTTCCCTCTCTCTTTATTTCTCTACGCTAATGGCTAAGAAGATCCCGGTAAGCATTTAGATTTGGATAAAATAGCAGATGAGTTCATCACTAGATTTGAAATTCGCATGCGTTTGTTGTATTGAATAAGGAAATTTTATTAAACTGGAATGTGATTTTCCTTTTACAAATAAGCTCCTATGTGTATGATTATTATTCTGTTTTTTTACTGAATCCAACAAAAGAAATTGGAACAAAGTAATGCACTAACTCGCATTATTCCCGGGAAAAGCTAAAACATCTCCTGGTTTTATCCACGTAAAATGTGGTATTAGCCAAGAACAATGAACCGAGGCGAGAAGAACATGTTAAAAGTTAAGGTATTTCACTGGGCAAATACAACTACAACAACTAGGTCGGTGCTCCGCTAAACTGCAAAAGCCAAAGTTGGAACGAAGCACAAATTTTTTGTTTAAAAATTTAGTTTCTTTGATACTGCCGTTTTCTTGAACCATGGAATCTTTTTCTCCTTACTGAGGGAACGCACAGCTTTCACAAGGGAATCTTCCAATTGTTGCTGTACTGTAGGTATTGTGTTCGTCCCTGAAATCTGGTGTCGAGTTTTCAGCTTTTCAGCATTAGTCCCTGAATTAAAAAAGTAGTACTTTTTGTTTTCTCTACAATTTCCCTTTCTTGTAAATTGATGAGTTCTGATGGCTGGAGTAGTAAAAATTTCATAGCGTACTGAAAGCTGCTGGATTATTATACGAGGCGCGTCCATAAAGTAAGTTTCCCTGGGGCCGTTTACAGAAACAAACCCCAATTTTAAGGAAATATATAATGTAATAGCCACATCCGGTGTTCAACCATTTTTCAACGTATTCGCACCGGAATTGAAACATTTGCCACCGTAGAACCAACTTTTCAACACCTGTGTCGTAGAAGTTTGCGC
The DNA here is from genome assembly GCA_964059195.1 of Ectobius pallidus. Classification (NCBI taxonomy): domain Eukaryota; kingdom Metazoa; phylum Arthropoda; class Insecta; order Blattodea; family Ectobiidae; genus Ectobius; species Ectobius pallidus. The sequence continues at coordinate 169,095,038 of CAXKWD010000007.1, forward strand.
CTGGTATTTGAACCACTGTGTGACAAACATCTCCGCCTCTCTGTCATCCTTTGTAATTTCTTTAGGCATAGAAAAAGATGGAAATCACTGGGAGCGAGGGCCGGGCTTTAGGGTGAATGTTTATACACCTCCCAGCCGAACTTCTGCAGGAGACTTGCTAGTTGAAACATCCATCCTACACCCGGACTTCGCTCCCAGTGATTTCCATCTTTTCCTACACCTAAAGAAATGACAAAGAATGACAGAGAGGTGAAGGTAGTTGTCACACGGTGGTTCAAGTCCCACTTCTATGACACAGGTGTTGAAAAGTTGGTGCCACGGTAAGATATATTTCAATTCCGGTGGTGAATATGTTGAAAAATAGCTGAAGACTTGCTATATCTGTTGCAATAAATATTCCTTGAAATTGCATTTTGTTTCTGTGAACGGCCCCAGGGAAACTTACTTTGTGAACGCTCCTCGTACATTAACGAACCTTAATAGATTTTGTCGTTTGGGGGCTCGATAGTTACCGGTCGGAAATTTCATTTTTCGCTATTTTCTACAAAACCGTTCTTACGATTTTGGTTTGAATTTTTATTGAAATGTAACCCTATATGTAGTTGCAGACTTTTTCGGGTAAATTCTAAGAAGAGTAGTAATAGCCTTGTGAAAGGTATTTAATTAGCTGCACTTATTGAAAAGCAGTAAAGCAAGGAGATTCTCACCACATGGTGGAATTCTTCTTATCTTGCTGTATTACAAGGCCTTGAAAACCGCAGTAATATATTGTAAGAGAAGGTTTTATCGTCAAGTTGACCTCATGAATGCTTACATATGCAACACTTAATACGTGACAACACAATACAACACTGTTATTCCATTCCTGGAAACTCAGCACCGTCAGAAACCAGAATAAATACACATATTCTAGTGCGAACCGCGACAGGAAATGCTACAGCACGGAAAGCCGAAGGTCCCGATTTCGAGTCTCGGTATGAAGCGAAGTTTTTCTACTAAAATATTCTCATGTAATGTATACAGAAAAATGTTCATATAAATACAGTAGGTCGTTGGAAATTTCACTGCCCTCTTTTCATTACAAAATTAATATTGATATACTCGTTATTTCGGTACCGATCAACCGATTTGGTCCAAGTTCAATAGGCTTGTACCCAAGAACGTCATAAATTCATATACCAAGTTTCATGAGAATCCGATAAAGCGTATTTGAGTTATCGCGCCTTTAAAATAGACACTAAATTGGGTTTTACTCCGGTGCCGGTCAACCGATTTGGTCCAGTATCAATAGACGTCTTCCCATGTACATTATAAATGGGTATACAAAGTTTCATGAAAATCCGATAAAGCATATTTGGGTTATCGCGAATTTCTGATATATTACCATAAAAGGCACTAAATTGGGCATTGTTCCGGTACCGGCTAACCGATTTGGTCGAATATCAATATGTCAATCGATTAGGTCCAAATTCAATATGTTCAAATTCAATAGGTTACTTCTAATGGACGTCATAAATGCATATACCAAGTTTCAAGAAAATCCGATAAAGCGTGTTTGAGTTAGGCGCCTTTCTAATATATTCTATTAAAATAGGCACTAAATTGGGCATTACTCCGGTACCGGTGAACCGATTTGGTTCAATATCAACAGGGTTCTTCCCATGGACATTATAAATGTGTATACCAAGTTTCATGAAAATCCGATAAAGCGTATTTGAGTTATGGCGCGTACAGACACACGGACAGACGTACAGACATTTTTCCGTCCCCCACACACAATCTCATAAAGTACCATACTGGCACTTCTTAATAATAATAATAATAATAATAATGACAATAAACTTATTCAGAGCAAAATTTAACTCACAATTATGAAAGAATGACATATCTGCTGTCTCCAGAGGAAGAGAGGGACTCGTTGCCATAGCAACACAACATGCGTCACTATGTTTTCAGGACGCGTTATTCTGAGTTCTCCAATATATTAATAGAACATTGTTTTTCTTGTCGCGTTCTATAATATTAGGTTAGGACATTCTTCTCGTTTTGAATTAGACAGAAATAAACATTTTGACACAATAGTGATGTCATCTAAGTCAAGAGCAAGCTGGCAAAGCCCCTGCAGGGACACTCAAATAAAAAGTAGCACTTGGGTGAACGTCTGAAGCTTTAAAAATAGCGCGAGGGAAAATCAAGTGAATCACCCATCCGATCTCCTCACCCACCCTCTCAAAGAAATCGACCGCACTCTTTTACTCTTCGCTTTCCCATAATCCCACCTTAATTATAGACGATTAAACTGCATACACAATAACGAAACTAAGAAATAACGAAAGCGCCTTATATGAGAGCTATCGAGAAACTAGTCATTGATTTGTAGGGTACTCTTCAAGAGATTTTCAACTATACCTAGGCTTGCCAGATTTCTGAAATGTTCAACCGGGACACCGGAATGCCCCCCAGCGTCGCGGGTATTCAAGGGTACACACCCTTGGCGGATTTTTAGAGTGTTTTAGAGGGTAGTTTATTCTCAATGCTATGAATAAATGTTATTGATTAGGAACTTAAACCAGGGGTAGTAATAAATGACATGAGCATATAAATTTAAACATTTTATGTTAATATTTAAAAGTTACTTATGTAAGAAGAAACACTTTGAATGAGGAATAAAAATTTCAACAATATTTACATGTACTTTTCATTGGCTAGGACTCTTTTCAGACTTTTTGGTCATCTAGAAAATCAAATTTAACTTTTACCGGGACGTGAAGTAAACCTTCCGGGACACCGGGATTTTGTCTGAAAACCGGGACGTCTGGCAAGCCTAACTATACCCCACAAGACGTGGTTTAAAAAAATTCGAATTTCCATCCCCCCATCCCCCACTCCATCTTACCCCCAAAACCCCCGAATCGTTGGTGTAACTGTGAACTCCATAGGAGTACTCTAAATTATTCAAACAAAGTTTCCCTCTATAGGCTGCTTCATAGGGGACGAGATATAAATTTTTCAAAATTTCAACCCACTCCCCCGACCCGCCCTCCCTTGGGCCAATTTTGCTCATTAACGAACTTGTCCGAACTATTGGGCCTAGAAATAACATAATAAAATTTGGTTCAAATATCTTCGACATTACGGCCGCTAGCGTGTAAAGATTTTTCTTCGAAATCTACCTAAAAAAATAAAATAAAATAAATAAATAAAATAAATAAATAAATAAAATAAAATAAAATAAAATAAAAGATTGGATCATGTGACTGCCATGACAATGAAACGGATAACTATGTTAAAATATTTCAGTTAGCAAGGATCAAAATATTTTAAGAGCTAAGAATCCGGGCCCTACTAATGATACATTTTAACGCAAATTGCTCTAAAACTGGTTCAACATCTTTCTTCGCTCAAGGCTCGGCACATTATTTAGAGCTAAATTGTAATGTTCGTTGTTCTGTACTCTGTATATTTTTTAAATTCATTCCTATTTTGAAACTTAAATATTTACGTATTTAGTTGTATTTTTGCAAGTTTTTTTGTTTCATTTGGAGGGCTCGGGCCCCTCGGCGCCCCTCCCTGGCTGCGTCCCTGGTTGTAGGGCCATTGGCGCGGTTACAAACTGAAATATTAATGAAAAACATTTAAAAAGAAAACGCCTCTGAAGAAAGCAGCCAACACTGCCAAATGAGATTAATTAATTTATACTCGTTATTATCTTCTTCCCGCAACTAATTATACTTTCTTAAATACAGATTATTTTTGACGATCAGTTGATCTTGTTCAAAGTAACTGTTACATTTTCAACAGTGATGCATGGCACAAAAATAGATATGAAATTACTAGGGACCGGATTCTTAGGTTTTTACCTATTTTTTTCCTTACTTCCAAAACAAAAAGCGATCGTACACTTTTTCGAATCATGTCCATAGGATTCACCCACATTAATTCTGTGGCACCTAAAAATACCTAAATGGGGTATAAAAACCTAAATGTACCTAAACGGGATATAAAACCTAAAATATCTCATTTAGGCTACTTTTTTGTCTTTTTTTTGTTTGTCAGTTGAGAAATCGATATTTTGTGGAGAGACAATTTTAGTCGGGTTGAAATTAAAACCACCAACGTTTCGTTCAACCCAATGTCGTCTAGGATGACAGTATCAAGAGAGAAAGTGTAAGAGTACCGGCGTAATCCTTTTAAAATATTCTTACGAACAACCATTGTTGACGTCATGTGAGGTTGAAAGGACATTGAAAATGTATTCTAAGAGATAACAGGAAGAACTTCACAGTTCAGAATATTGAAAGCTATAACCAGGAAATGTGAGACAATCTTATTTTCACTGCTTCTTTTGATTGTTTATGCTTTCTTTCTTCAATTGTATAATATTGTCCTAAAGCAAGTTTACACAAATTTAAGTCAATTTTGTTAAGTTAAACTTTACAAGTATTTTGTATTCAATCCTATGTAGCACATTCAAATTCATGAACCAATTATTCTACCCGAAAACGATATTTTGGACAAAAACCTAAAAAAAACTATTTCACCTAATGGAAAACCTAAAACAGTGTTTTTAAAAACCTGAAAATCCGGTCCCTAGAAATTACATACAATACTATTGAGAATCCTGCAACCCATACGATCAATTTTCCCGTAAACACATACAATTATATTATTAAATTAGGTGTGTACGAAAACAAACGTTAACGTTTAAATTTAGACACGATGAACTGTTGTGCGATATATTATAGTTATGTAATGTGTTGAAAAGGACCCGTCAGAAACCGTAAGGTAGGTACGGATCCTTTTCTAAAGTGTAAAATGTGGGCTAATGTAAAGTTTTTGTTTAGAACAAATAAATTCCATATCAATTCAGTATCAATATTATTAAATTGTCACCTATTCGAACATTATTCTAACTGAAGTAAATGCAGAGCTTTCCAAACTCCACTTAACTCACTTTTTGCACGACTTAACTAATTAGTGGTACTTACGAATGTTGTTGCCGTGGATCGTAAGTTGACATTCCTACACGCAATCTTGTTGCTATGTGCGGTAAGTGTTTCCGTGCGGTTTTGAATTTACTTTCGGCACATCATAATACAAGCCTTTATGGACAAGGCCCCCCAGGACAACTATTCGGTTCGCATAACAACAAACACATGCGAATCACTTTCTCAAATAAACACCTATCTTCAAGAATGTATATACCTAATATTTTCAGGTAATATCACAATTAATATAATTAAATTGATATAAATAATCATCGTGCAAAAAATAGCATGCAATACTCGTGCCGTAAGCGCTTAACGGATCTCGGAAATTGAAAAAAACTCGGCGCGAGCGCCTCGTTTTTTCAAACTCTTTCCCTATGCATCGCTTACGGCACTTGTATCGCAATATACTATTTATAATTTTTATTTTGTTTTGTGTTATTATCTCTACGATATATCTATACTTCATTATAGTATCATGCAACTCTCTCTTAGGTCACATTGGAATTAAATGGAGAACATCCTATTTTCTTCAAAACCCACCAAGTCATGCAAAAATTAAATTCCAGATACTTCTTATATATCATTATTATTCGCTAGGAACTTTCCTATAAGTAGTCTCTGAACTGTCTAAAACATAACAATTTTTTCTATTTAAATTAACGAACATAATACAAGATTCTCACAAATGTACTTTCGGGTTTCGAACAGTCGTCTCTTACGTTTAGTGAAACTCAGAGTTTTGTACATCAAGTCTATAGGCTACTCCATTTCCGTCCAGGTACGCTGTAGCGGTTAGAATCTGGGGTATGGATGAGCATCGATAGTTAAAACATCGATCTTCACCGTCGATGTTAAAATCGGCGGTAACCATCGATGTGACGATAATATCGACCTGAAAACATCGATGTATTTTGACGGATAACATCGATGTAAGGCATATTAAAAATAGGTATTTGTTTCAGAAAATGAGGCAAAATGAATAAATAAAAAAATATTTCCATGAAAACTATCGATGTTTTGGGGAACTAGGGTACTGTAAATAAATTATATCTTAGAACCAAGGTGGCCTATTAAATTTATTTTAGTACTGTAAATATTTTTAAAAATTCGATGTAGCAAAACATAGGTTGTTTTTCATCGATGTACAGAACATCGATAATCGACATGAAAACATCGGCCGTCGATTGTCAACCCTAATCTGGGGTCACAAAATCCCATTCTCCATACATAATTATTAGGGCAAGGCATTTAATGACCATAAAATAGTGAAAAAATGCATTTATGGCCTATAAATAGTGGAAAAATGACACAAAATAAAATAAAAATAACCAATAAATTTACCATTATTACTTAAATTCGTTTTTTAAAGTAACCTAATGAATTGTTAAAAGAAATTTAATGGATAACACTGCGTCATCTGAATTTTCAATATAAAACACGCTTATTTTGTTACTAAAATTTCTACTACTTGGACACACTTAGCGAAAAAGAAATTCTTTCTGAACTGGCATGCCCATCAAATTGCCCATAGCAAATATGAGCCTTTTAAGAAGAAAGAAAGAAATATTTATTGCTACAAGACAAACTGCTGTGGTGTTTACAATAAACATGAATTAAAATGAACCATGAACAGTGTTCATAGTTCATGGCGGAGATTCTCAAATAAAAACGATTGTCTGTTGTCTGAAAGTAACGATTTGTACATGGAAAAGCACCTCTCTACCTACACAGAAACATGACTTAAAATGCGGAAAATGACCCAAAAATGCCGAAATAGACCTAACAATTGCCAAAAAATGACCTATCTCTTGAAAAATGACAAAAATGCAAAAACAAATTGCCCTTATTTAATCAATTATTTCATGATACACATTTATATATATTCGAGCTATCTTTTAACCTTCATGTAGAATCATCAAATGCCTTGCCATAATAATTATATAAATGAAGTACAGGTGTGAGATGCTCCTGCTTCCAATCAGATGAACAATAGAGATCAAGATCCTGGCACTTGTACGACTGTTATAAATATCTGTCAGAGCTTCCATCTGGGACAATTATTTGCGTCGTTTCAATGGATCCTTCGCCCGGTTCCACAGCTTCCGTGGGATTATGCATAAACTCTAAGAGCTGAGACAAATAACTGAATAACTCAGACGATTAATTGCAGAGAAGATAAAGCAGTTAACTCTTATTTGAACACGTAGTTAATTCTACATTATTCGCAGTTATCTGGATTTTTATATCGATTATTCATGAACAGAGAATTACAATAAATTCTTATTCTCTGTGTACTCTCTCGTTTTTCTGTGTTTTCCATGCGGACAATGCCACACAGATAGTTGCCAAAAGCTGTTTACTTGGTTGTCCATCCACTCTAACGGCCGATTTCACTGACCTGGGTTAGGATGCCCGGTCACTTGTCCATAAATAACCACGGTTAGACAGAAAGCAGGTGCACCGGCGATTTGGCTCGGTTAAGAATCCACGGTTATTTATGTTCGGAACAATTCATTGGTAGGGCCTAGTATTTAGCCGGCATTGACATATTTGTTTGTGATTTTTGCGAAATGTAATAGCAATTTACTGTAAAATTGTATATGAGTATACCCAACAAGTAAAGTTTAATCACAGTAAGAATATACAGAATTTCGGTCAAAACGTAGGAAAAGGAGCAAGAGAGAGTGGCATTTCTTAAATTTTAGGACTTTTAAAAATAGTATACTATTGAAGTAGTGGCAAGTAGCCTACAGCTTGTTGAAATTTAGCAGAGCGACGGCGACATAACATTGAAAGGGAAATAAGAACAGCTATGTGGCCTATTACTTCCCTGCGTTCCCATTGAGTGGAAGGAAGTTTTATAAATGGAGGAGTCAATAATAGTGTTATTGCTGTGGATACATGATGTATTCTGCAAGCCATGTCCCTGACATTACCAATTACATATCTGTGGAAGCATAGTTCTATCTATCAAAATCTATTTCTTGGTGACTTGATGATTTATAATCGTATTGAAATCCAATTTTTATACCCTGAAGCTCAATAAAGACTGTATCATGTTATTGTTCAATTTCTTGAATACTACGACATCCAATGTACGGGGGTTACCAACTTAACCGCTAACAATCTGTACTAATTGTCAGCGAAACTCACCTTTAACAGTTCATTAGATAACTATAATTCGATCGGTAAGACCTGAGCCAAACACGCGCAGACAGCTTATCGTCCGCCGGTAGCAATGGAGTAAGGGCAGAAGAGAATGCATATACTACACTATTAATTCCAAACTATGCTGTTCGTAATAGCCCGTAACTATTGAAAACAAAGTGAATAAAGTATTAATTTTTTTAGTTATGAAATATTATTTAAGTAATGCTATGTAGCTCACAGAATATCGCTGTTGGGTCTTCACTATTGAATGCTGTGAGGTTAACTAAGATGTTTTTACACGGTCTGTACACTATGAACTAGCAAAGAACATCACGTGCTATGGAGGTCAGGCAAGTCTAGATTACGTCATCGTAGACGACTGCGCAGCCGTTTGTTTGGCTGAGGTCTTACCGATCGACTTATACAAATAATTGCATTATTGGTTAAAATGGCATCATTATCCAGCAGGACCGAAACCAGAAATTTGTTCCGGGGTTTACTTACTTACTTACTTACTTACTGAATGGCAATAGAAAATTCCTAAGCAAGCTAAAGGCATATTATCTATTTTATGGAACCCGAAGGTTCATTGCCGCGCTTACCTGAGCCCGCCATTCAACTCTATTCTGTGCTAACTCCATCCAATTATCCCCCATAAATCCTACTTCCCATAAATCCGTTCTAAGATTGTCCTCCTACCTATGTCTAGGTCTTCCACGTGGTCTTTTCCCTTCGGGTCTCCCAGTCGGGGGTTTATTCATAAAAATTAAAGCGATCCTTATACAGGTCATGGATGCCTTTAGGGTTCCAGGCAGGGTTGTAATGTTTAAAACAAAACGTTTAAAACAAGTGCTTGTGTTTTTTTTTAAGTTTGTTTAAAACGTTATATATATGTATATAATAGGCCCTATACATTAAAATGGTTGTTTTAAACAAAATGAACAATTTAAACTTTTTAAAACAAACAACATTGTTGTAAACATAAAAAACGTTTAAAAAAAACACGTTTAAAACAACCAACATTGTTGTTCACATAAAAAACGTTTTAAACAAAAAAAAGTGTTTTAAACAAAAACAAAACTTTTTTTGTTCTTTAAAAAAAAAAAACATGTTTTTTTCCAACCCTGGTTCCAGGAGGTTGAGCTTCAGACATTCGCAGGCTGAGTATGCGACAGCTGAATATGCACTCGTTGCAATGCGGCCTCTTCAGAATGTGAAGTGAGAAAGTTATATGCGAGTACACTATATCAGGTTTCATTTAGGTTGTGTATCTTCTGGGGTGCGACACTACTACAGTAAACTGTTGATTGACTAAATCCTTATAGCTGCAACTGCAACAAGTTGAGATTTGTTAAAACACCAGGCTGGTGTGAAGGAAATTGTAAATAATTATTATTGTGTACATTTATAAGCTAGATTTAAATTTATCGGAGGATTTTTAATTTCCGGGGGGATTTACAAGAATATGACTTCCCTTTCCACTCTCCTATATCAATCTTTGTCCAATCATTTTCATTAAAAGGCATTAATGCAAATCAGTTTCTGTAATTTAACATGACACCCCCGAATTCTTCACTGCTCTGATTTGTGTACAATCTGAATGGGTCAGCCACCTTCTCATATGAAATTATTATGGGAACCAAAATATCTGTGCGATGGAGTGGCGTGGCGTAGCGTGGATAGTCTGAAAGAGCCCACGAAGAAAGTTCTTACTTATTATTCCTGTCTGATGTTAAGTTGTTACAGCACTACCTTGGTGGGCCCGTCATCTTCTAGATTAATTGCCAATTTTTTAAGAAAGAAAGAAAAAAGACAGAGGCATCTGCTAATCCACGTTCGATTGCCCTTGGTAGTTGTTTAATCCTAAGGGCATATTTGAAAATGAACCATTGGCTCATTCGTTCTATTTTATTTTCTCCTTGACTGCTTTGCCACACGCCACTTCTTCTTCTTCTTCTTCTTCTTCTTCTTCTTCTTTTTAAAATCTTGCAATACAATATCTTTACTACAACTTGGTTCTTCTCGCATCCACTTTGATGAATTTTTATCAGGGGTGTTCGTTGCTCTTTTATTTTGATTCTCCATATTTCAACTTTTACTAACTTCACCCACGTTAGCGATGCTCTTCTTATCCAGTTTGCTATGGCAACCGAGCAAGGAAGCCTTAAATTAATTTAACAATTTAATAGGTCTACACGGAAACACCAACTCAGACATTACGAGGGAGAATCAAATGAAAACCTCAATTAATTTTTTTCCATTATTTTTCTGCGGGAAGAATGTTTGCTTCTAGATTATTTTCTACATATTCCCCTCCCAGTTCAATGCACTAGTGCCATCGGATACGAAGTGCTTCGATACCGCATGAGAAAAAATATTCTGCTTGACACTGTAGGCATTCATGCACCGCCGATTGGATGTCTTCATCAGACTTGAACTACTGCCCTCCAAGGAGCTCCTTTAATGGACCAAAGATGTGGAAATCTGATGGTGCCAAACATGGCAAGTATGGCAGATGTGGGAGGCACTTGAAAACTTGATGGTTTTCTTGGTTGCACGAGCAGCACGACGGCGGTTATCATGTTGAAGCAAAACACCTGCTCTCAACAACCCCCTTCGCTTTGTCACCATCAGATTTCCAAATCTTTGGTCCGTTAAAGGATCTCCTTGGAGGGCAGAAGTTCAAATCTGATGAAGACATCCAATCGATGTTGCAGGAGTGGCTACCTCGTCAACCAAAATAGTTTTTCTCATGCGGTATCGAAGCTCTTCCTATTCAATGGCGTAAGTGCATTGAACTGGGAGGGGACTATGTAGAAAATAATCTACAAGCAAATATTCTTCCTGCAGTAAAATAGTGGAAAAAAATTAATTGCGGTATTCATTTGATTCTCCCTCAGTAGCGCCAACTTATATGGGCCCATGGGGCTCAAGCCCACCCAATAATTTGTCGTGTATTATTACCATGATTATTAATTGCTATTCCTAAAAATCGTCTTTCTTTGTTGTATCACTGCAAAGCTTATTAGTTTCCTAAAACCAAAATTAAGAGAAAACCTTATGAAACAAATTTTAAAGAATTTCCATTAACCAAGCTACACAACACTTTCCTGGAAATGTGATTGCTATTAGTCACTGAAAACGATGTTTCTTACAGCCGACAGTTGTATATTTACCTGTAGTCATATCAAGTCCATTACTTGAACTCAAAAAGGGTGGAAGTATGACAATTTTAAAATCTTCGAGCCCACCCAATGTTTTTCAAAAGTTGGCGCCACTGTTCTTCCTCGTATATTAGATGCTGGTAGGTGATCACTAGGGCCCGGATTCTAATGACATGTCATCTTTTTATTGGTGCTGCATAGACATTGCCAACTTGTGGATAAATCCTAATCATGGCCTTCTAGATTATAGAAATGCATTTTTATTAGGTCATTTTTTGTCATTTTATGCAACTTTATATTTTTAGAGCATTTATTTCAATTTTACGTCATTATTTTGTCATTTTCGTGTCTTTTGCTTCCTTATTTTGTCATTTTCATGCATTTACTTTAAATAAATGACTAGGTTCCTATAATGCAACATTTTTGTAGAATGTACTTAAAAAAAATCTTATTTTTCTTCTCAAATGTTTCAATCAAGAAGAATGGTTTTAGACCTACAATATCCTTTCTACATTTACAGTTTTTAGAATGATGTACAAATTCGTCTATATCAGCGGTTCTCAACCTATGGTCCGCGAAGATGGCGCATATGGTCCGCAGACATAATTAATTTAAAAATATCATAAGAAGTGGGAAGAAGTGGGAAGTAAAGAAGTAAAAATTCTTCACATATTTCGTTATAATGACCTATAATTAATACCCCAAATATTAAGAAAAAATATAGGCCTTCTTTTAAAAATGGGATGTAAAATTAGGGGTCCGTAAATTTTCTTAGACATTTTAGTGGTCCTCGGGTTCAAAAAGGTTGAGAAACGCTGGTCTATATCTTTGTGTGCACAATAATAATTTTTGTAAATATCATATCAGTTTTTAGGTGATTCTTTGTAATTATTATGTCATTTTCTTTAAAATTTAGGGTCACTTTATAGGTAATTTTTCAAACAATTTTAGGTCATCAAAATCCGGGCCCTGGTGATCACACATTTAGAGTGAAGTACTAACATGGAAGATGTGGATTGTTCCGAAAGTGAATTCATTAAATAGTCGTTACTCCTACTTTTGACCAGTGGTCCGTTTGTTGCCGCCACCTGTGTCAATTTAAAGTACTTAAGACACGCAACAGCTTTTTAGAAATTTGGTGTGGGCATTAATACGGTAAGTGTCCTCAGGAATGGCCTCGCGCCAGCTCGCAATATTCTGTGTTGTGTGTTTACATAGAAGAATGTACACCTGACCCCACGCCTTCGGTAGCAGTTGGAGGTGCCAACAAAGAAGTGGGGCGGGCGAGGCTGAGATTTATCTCCTGCAGGTGTAGGATGTAATAATAACTTGGCATTGCACTCACTCTAGCCAACACCGCAACACATCTAAATCAAACCAATCAACTCGTCACATTCTGCCGATGCAATGGATTGAGTGTAGTGACGTCACTACTTTGATGTACAGTGCACGCCGCTTATTGTGATCAATTTGAGATGTACGAGGCAGAATCAAATGAAAACATCAATTAATTTTTTCCCACTATTTTACTGCAGGTAGAATGTTTGCTTGCACATTATTTTCCATATAGCCCCCTCCCAGTTCATTGCACTTACGCTATTGGATAGGAAGAGCTTCGATACCGCGTGAGAAAAATTATTTTGGTTGACACTGTAGGCACTCATGCACCATCGATTGGATATCTTCATCAGATTTGCTTCTGCCCTCCAAGGAGATCCTTTAACGGACCAAAGATTTGGAAATCTGATGGTGACAAAGCGAAGGGGATTTCTGAGAGCAGGTGTTTTGCTTCAACATGATAACGCCCGTCCTCATGCTGCTCGTGCAACAACGAAAACCATCGACGACATAATATTATGCTTCAAGTGCCTCCCACAACTGCCATACTTGCCAGGTTTGGCTCCATCAGATTTCCACATCTTTAGTCCATTAAAGGAGCTCCTTGAAGGGCACAAATTCAAGTCTGTTGAGGACATCCAATCGGCGGTGCATGAGTGCCTGCAGTGTCAACCAAAATATTTTTTCTCATACGGTATTGAAGCACTTCCTATCTGATGGCAATAAATGATTCATATGCATAAGCGATCGTCAGTCGTTTTGTGCAGAATGCGATTTTTGCAATCATATTGATTGACGTAGGCCTAATATGCAGCTGTTGTGTGGAAAGAAAAGTTTCATATTTTCGTGCTTCGTCTCATTTCCGCCTGAGATTTTAATATATATTGATTATTAGGCTTAGATAATCTAAGAGAGAACTCCAGTATTTTAAAAAAGTCCTCGCTAGATTATTCTCCGGTAATACTGACCTCTGTACAGTGCTGCGTGCTTATTTGTGTACATGAAGAAGTTGAGAGAAGAAACAGCTGACAGTCGTGAGAGAGTCCATGGCAACATTCCCTTGCAAAAAAACAGCAAGCTCTGAGAAATAATGATGAGTTAATATGTTACAAGTCCTAGAAAAGAAGCAGTGACCACGCAATGTTATGTTTCACAGTTCTAACTAACTTCGCAGCCCGATCTAATTGACAATCACAAGGGCTAAGCCATTCTTTTTGTACCTTATGAGTAGGGCAAGATGACAGCGAATGAAAAAAATTGCAATTTTACATTTAAGACATTTAAAATGTTGATTTTCCTTCATCTCGTACAAATACATAATAATGCAAATGAAAGTTATATAAATTAATTTTCCTTAGGGCCGTTTACAGAAACAAAACAAAATTTCATGGAAATATTTATTGCAACAGGTACAGCAATTGTTCAGCTATTTTTCAACATATTCGCCACAGGATTTGAGACATTTTTCATACTGTGGGACCAACTTTTGAACACTTGTATCGTAGAAGTGTGCCGCCTGGGATTTTAACCATTAACCTTCTCCGTTTCTCTGTCAATCTCTACCATTCTCTGTCATTCACCGTCATTTCTTGAGGGGTAGGAAAATATGAAAATCTCTGGGTGCGCGGTCCGAGCTGTAGGAGGGGGGATACTTCAACACCTCCCTGCAAATCTCCTGCAAAAGTTCGGCTAGGAAATGTTTCAACATCCACCCTACAGCCCGGACCTCGCTCCCAGTGATTTCCATCTTTTCCTACACCTCAATAAATGACAGAGAATGACAGAGAAGCAGAGATGGTTGTCTTACAGTGGTTCAAATCCCAGGCAGCACACTTCTCCGACACAGGTGTTCCAAAGTTGGTCCCACGATAAGACAAATGTCTCAATTCTTGTGGCGAATATGTTGAAAACTAGCTGAACACTTGCAATAAATATTTCCTTGATTTTTGTTTGTTTGTTTGTTTGTTTCTATAAACGGCCCCAGGGAAACTTACTTTATGGACGTGCCTCGTAGTTTAAATATTTGTTAAAGGTATTTGCCCATAGACAAATTTAATTTTTAACTTAATGCAACAAAAATTAAATTGCAGTGGCAATTTTGTCAAATGTAGAATTTACATTGTAAAATACATATATAAATAAATTGATAACATTTTCATAAAGTCGAGCTAATAGCAATGAGGACAATTATTATAAACTAAAATGGTTTGAAAACTGCACAATTCCCAAACATCCATGCCTCGTTTATGGAATGATAATTCTTTCACACTGGCCGTGTGTAGGCTAAGATGGAAAGGCGAAGGAAGACTGAATAATTTAATGCCATAGCCGGGATTTGAACCAGATTCTTCGGCTCTCCGTGCCGATGCTCTAACCAACTGAGCTACCATGGCAACATGCCGGTACAACATCAAATTCTCCATGTCTCATTTATGTTGTTTTCATTTTTTGCACAGTTACGCTATCGTAGTTTTCTTCAGCAGTAGTTCTCAGGTGGATATAAGTATGATTTTGCTTTTACACAGTTCCTGCAGGTCAAAAAGTTTTGATTGACTTATGTGAAGTCTTGATGTATACGTTGATGTAGAAAAGTTCCTGATACATCGTTACTACTTTGGCGTCTCCTGCTAGTTTTAAGTTCACGATGGTTTTGTATGTATGTATGTATTTATTCACTGCAATTGGGTTACTACCCGGTGGCAGCGTTTCCTAAGACTACAATACTAGTACTAAGACTATAATATTTACACATGAACGAGTAACATTTCATAAGCAAGAACTATTAAATAAGAAGGTAGCATAATTAAGCTAAGTTATTCTAAGTGCACAAAGATAGTATAGTACTAATGTATCCCTCAATAAGTTCTTATTTTCCTTATTTATACCTAAACCTTAAGTTATTCTTAAATTTCTTGAAGGAGGGGGAAGCTGCTACAAACAATTAATTCTATTCTTCAATGGTTCTATTTACAAATGAAAACTCCCTACGTCTGTTCTATACCTTCTACCCTTGATTTTGAGGGAATGGTCGCCTCTTCCGTAATAGATGGTTTTTCTAGTCTTTTCTCAACGTACCCCCATGCCTTAGAACCATAATAAGCTTTGTATAATGTACATAAGCTATATATCTTACACCTGTCTTGCAAGGGTTTTCATCTCATTTCTTTGTCTTTCAAACCTTGAAGGTTGCTGGACAAAATAAAGGGTATTGATCTATACATCCTAAAATATTCTCCCCTCCCCCCAAAAAAAAAGTATGCGTGGAACGCCACGCGACAGAAGTGAAACTTGTTTTAATTTGTGGATTTTTACAATTTTGGATTATTAGATTTCTTCAATTTTGGATTGATGGAATTTTTAATATTGGATTTTTGGACTTTTTAAATTTTTGATCTTTTAATTTTTTTAATTTTGGAATTTTGAATACTTTAATGTTGGATTTTTTAAATTTTGGATCTTTGAATTTTGAATTTTTTTAACTTTTGGATTTTAGATTTTTTAATTTTGTATTTTTAGATTTTTTCAATTTTGGATTTTTTAGTTTTTAATTTTTTGTTTCTTTAAATTTTGGATAAGCCTAATCATTGAGTTGTTTTCTGTGCAGTCCGTTCCGTCACACCTCACTAATTTCGTGACAATTTTGAGCTTTACACAAGCTCTCGATTTACCCCTACCGCGGCTAAAGAAGTTTCACTTAAAAAAAAAAAAAAAAAAATATATATATATATAGAGGCCTAAATTAAATAGTGTGATCCTTATTCTAGTCTGTATTCACTTATATTTGAACTTGGTGGAATGGGGAAACCTGCTTACACGGATTGAACTAGAAATGAAATCCCGAAACTCAGCTGAGAAAGCAGCGTCACTTGTAAATCTATAGAACAGAACTGTGAACATCGACCTAGACCGAGATTGAACTTGGGAACAGATTGCTATTATCCGACCGTTCCACCCTGGCGATTGGTGATAACATAAATTTAACTCGTAACAAATTGTTAATATAATGCGTGTAGCGTAATTGCGATATCTGCTCTCCATGACATAGTTGAAGTGTAATAGCGTGCTTATTACGGCCCCCACACGGCTCCAGGCATTTCCACCTCTGCGTTTTACCAGGGACAGCCCAACGAAACTTCTTCACCAGGGCCACATATTGCTATTTAAACTCCAGGGCCCTGTTTCATAGAACTTGCTAATAATATTAGTTAATAAAGTTAGAACTCATGATATTATTCATTAGTTACCAAAATCTTGTTTCGTAGAGATATGAACACTACTCTCAAAATCTCTTCACTGATATTATTAGTCCATTAGTCAGCTGATTGATTTCGAAGTTATGTCTGGATTGTTGTTTGTGTTTTTCCCTTCCTAGTCTTTTAGTTAATACTATTTCAAAGCAGCACACCCTACATATATCTTCATACATGTAACAAATAATAACTAGCTCTAAGAAATTAATAAATCTGCCCGGCACTTATTCAACATAGCAGTAGGCTTATGTACTAAAATCTACCCTCAAATCCTAAAAACTTATTATGATAAAAATTCCTTAGATGGCGTATGTAATTTTTTTCCTAAATTGATAATTAAATCAGTGTGTTTCATTTTCCACAATTTTAAGATCACGACATGGGTTCAAGAATAAGTTATTGGTCCAAAACCACTTATAGAAAAACACCTTATATTATCAGTAAACATTTATTAGTTCTGCAGTCTATGAAACAGTTTACTAATAATATTAGCAATATTTACTAATAATTTAGAGCCATGAACTCATAACTAATAGTATTAGAAAATATCCTTATGAAACAGAAGACAAATAATAGTAACTAATATTATTATATATTTTTTAATAATATGAGTGTAAAAGTACTATGAAACAGGGCCCAGCTTTTTTTTTTTCGGGTGCTGAATTCCAAATTCTGCCATTCATCATGTAGAGTGGAGTACGGAATCATCTTCAAGGCATTTTGGTTTTTTAGACTATGCCACTTTTTTATTTAAACATAATAAAAATTTACTAACTAATCCCTTTTAATTAAAACGCATTCCACACAAGCACGTTTAGAAAGGCGTTTCGTTTTTCTCATCTTCGTAAGATTTAGACATGTTTCAACAAACCTGCCCTATGTCACTCGTTTTTCACTCCACAAGGCTGGGAAGAAAATTGTTGTGACAGGGTTAAATTTTCATTTCCATTCATTTATTTTTATAGCTGCAAAAAGTAGAATACATTCATATAACTTATTAGTGAAATAAGCACCTATATGCACTAAAAACTCCCCTATAGCATGCATTGAATTTTCCCCTTAAGTGCGTATAGTTTAAAAGTAAAAAAATAAAAAATAAGAAGAAATACGCCTATTTAATATCTAAACCTGGATATTCTGTAATTTAAGAAAGGTTCAAACTTGTCGTCCACCTAAAAACCCAGTAATAAAAATCTTAACATGAAATAGCGTGTGTGTGTATATAATATAATATTATATGGGTGATTCTTCAAATACGGGAAAATTTGGAGTGTGTAAAATCCAAATTTTTTACTTTGTTTAAAAAATATCAAAAAAATTACTAAAATACTTCAGGGGTTACTTGATTATAATATGACACCAGCAGAGCTTAAATGTTTATATTTTTATTTATTTTTATTTCTTTATTTTTTTAAAGCCATGTGAATGACATTCGTGTAGCCTACATGTGGATGGCAGAAGGCCACATTAATGTCTAACTTTGGCAACAATCTGCTTTTCTTTATGTGATTTTATATTTTTCTCAGTGTGCTTGAGTTGATTTTGCACCAAATTTGCAAATTTGTGTGCATACTCCGGAATTAATGTAATTTTAACTAGACTGTAATTTGGGGGGTGGAATCAAGCAGAAATTCATTTAATGAGCTTTAAGATTTTAAGTACAGGTCACAGACACCACAAACACAATAGTATCCTACATTTATCATCTACTTGACTTGAGAGTCATCCACATACCCCTTCATGAGGCATGTGGATGACACAAACACCAGGCATGTGGATGACAAAAAAGGAGTTTAAGTGGTCTCAGCAAGCCATTCCTAAACCTCTGTAGGCTAAACTTTAATCAGATACTTTGAATTGGTAGGTTTATCATAGTGCATAATCAAAATTAATTAATATTCACTTTCTGCCTACTTTCTAGAAGTCATGTTAATGACGGGGAGTAAAAACGCTTTCCTTGAAAGTGATGCAAAGTCTTTTGTTAATCCCAAACTGTTTGTAAGGAAGCAAAATTCAACCTTACAATTCAACCACAAGCTGCCCTGTTGGCTTTCTAACACTGTTGCCAGTTATACAAATTTCTCATTTCTGCAGAAAAAATTCCATTCTTTTCATTCGTGTGGATGACCAAAAACCCTTGGGACATTCTTTATGTTCATTAGGTGGGGTAACAATTTTATTTCATTTTATTATTTAGGGGTTAATATTCTTCACACATTCATACTCATTGGCAGGAAAAAAGTTGAAAAGGAAATAACATTTTGTTTTGTAGAAAAATGCATTAGAATATACGAAACCGGGGTACGGGACAGGGCATGTGGATGACATTTCATTGAATTAAATTTGATTTTGGAATATCAGAATTTAAAGTTAGTGACATTTCAAAGTGATAGTTGTAGTATGGAAGTAGTAGAAACAAACTTTTATTTTAATTTATTTTAAAGTTGAATTTGAAGGGAAATATCACTCCGGAACACAAATTTTCCCGTATTTGAAGAATCACCCATATATATCTATCTATAGATATATATGTGTGTGTGTGTGTGTGGAAAAGTTGAAGCAATATGTTTTGCACCATTTACGGAGAAACCGACCTAGTTATCAGCTCGAGATTTGTTCATAACATTGTGATAATCCAAAGTCTAACATTTGCCCTCGCATTGATAGCCCGGATGCTCTCATAAAAGTGTGGCTAATTTCAGAGCACTAACACTAGCACTACATAAGGTCATGATTAGCTGGCGTGTGTTCTACCCGAGAAGACTCTTTGCTCATTAACAAGTCATAATAAACCTTTCTTCATGATTGCAGCACTTAGAACCAAAGTGACACATCTCATCCGCGGTGGAAAATAATTGAAGCCATCTTTAAATATTTTTAAATTACACATCATACTTTAAAATAGTTTTGTTTCATCGTTTATGAACTATAGAGCTTCAAAATAACTTCCGGTACCTAACTGAAACTCCATACGTGTCTAGTAAGGTACAGGTTGTCCACATTCTGGAAAGTCAGGGAATTTTGTGAAGTAAAGGAAAAAATCAGTGAAATTCACATAACTTCCTCTGTCCAGATAAATGTTAGCCTCTATTATAATATGATTATTATCTACTGTTGTACAGGGAATCCATTTTATGCGGAAACTTTTTAACAGCGTTGCTCCTGCTTACACTTTCCCCGCTGTTGCGCTTGCACCGGCCGGGACCGTGTTCCGTTACTACCGGCAAATCAACAAATCAAGACTTTAGAAACAATACAAAATAGAATAACTCAACCAATTTATTATCAAAATAGGCCTACATGTAGAGGCTTACTCACCATTTTGTACGGATGGTACAGTCAGGATATTTACGGGAAAATCTCCGAACGCGCCTTCTATGGTTATTTCTCAATAAGTAACATTCCACCAAATAAATTCGCTGTTCAACCGTATACATTTTCGATTATTGTCTTACGTAACACACAACAATAGACAAGCGTCTCACTACAAGACACTACAAGACACCGAAGCAACTAACCGCTTGTAGGGTCTATGCTTTGTACAATGCTAGCGCGGCAATGCGGCAGTGATGCGAGGTTTCCTCATAAAATGGACTCACTGTATAATTCAACGGCCCTAAATAGCGTGCTCACTCGCTCGCCCGCTTCGTGAAACATCGGGTATACTCGGCGATGTTCGTCTCTCGCAGTCTAAACTTTCACGAAGAGTACAAAATTAGGAAAACCGTTTCTTTATTATATAAAGCCTAAGTGAAATGAACACAATGAACAAATATTGTAATTTTATTTTTACTTGCAATTTTTATAGCTCTGAACCACAAACATTTTTAATAAACTACCAGTGTAAATTTCTTAAAAATCCTGGAGAAAATTAATAATGGTGGGCGAAGCCGCGGGCACCGGCTATAAAATATTGATGGTTTAACTCTTGAAATATCGCTGATAATAAAAATCCAAACAAACCATTCCTTCCCTTGAAAAATTATATAATTTCTCAAAGTACACTGAATTTATCAAATAAAATTCACATCATATTCATCTGTCAACAAACAGTTGAGAAACAATACGTATTATGTGTTCACAGTTAGCTTTGGAACTGCATAATCGAATCTGAGATCGTTTTCACAGGCGGCGCTTTCTAATCGTGGAATGTACTCTGAAGCCGGAATTTTAGCTGTTTCATTAATTACTAATTGTTTAATTTATGAATGATTCGCGTGTAAGTGTTAATAAATATAGTGCTTTAATAATTATGATACTCATAATTTTTCAATTAATTATCGTGGGCAAAGCCGCGGGCACCTCCTAGTGTATGACATTCTCTTTATGTAAATTGGTTGTAAGCACGAAGAGAATGTTGTTACCACATCACATCGCATCCCCGAAGGGTACATAACGCAAATAAAATCTAATTAATGTACTCTCATAACTTTCTTCACTTTAAGCATGGTCAATGCATTTTTATTTCTTCACATTTTGATATAGAACAAGAACACGTGTTTAAAGTGGGTGGCTTATAACTACCCTTCAGATAATTTTTCGAAAAAAAGGTCTCAAATGAAAGTTTTAGCTCTTAGTATAAGAAATCCATGTGCAAAATTTAAACAAAAATCTTTTGAGCCATTTTTGAGAAAATCGCAAAAAACGAAAATTTATTAATGTCAAGTCCCTTTAAAGATAAGAGGAACTTGTAGTCAATGTTCTTGTCACATCTTCAGAAGGTACCTGACCCAAATACAAAATTTTGTTTTCATACTATTTTCCGTTCTGTAGCTAAGCTATTCACAGACATCCACACAGACACACACACAGATATATATCTGAAAATAGTATTTTTTTTATTCAGGGAACCTCAAAACATGTATTTATACTAAGAACTCAACTTCGAATTTGGTGATCGAAAACAATACTTCCTCTACCTATAGACTAGTAGCTATGGTACGGGCAAAGGAAGTAAAAATACGGAATAGTCAGGGAAAATAAGTAGCTCAGTGAGCAAAACTTGAGGGATATGTGTTTTGCTCCAGTCTGCTGTAACCCAGACTGTGTAAACAATTTTCTTTTCAGTACTTGAGCTAATCATTTATTATTTTTACGGGGATGGAGGAGGCTGAATTTTGTTTTTGTTTTGTCTACAAAAAACCTTGGAAAACATTGAATCTTATGGTGAGGGAAATGTAAGTTTCTGTTCTTGGAAAGTCAGGGAAATTTATTTTGAAATTTCTGTGGACACTGTAGGTAAAACGACGCATCTAACTGTTGTGAAAACAAACATGAAGATTCGAGGGAAATGGACTGGAATAATGATAATTGGGTAACAATTTTAGGAAAATGGATATGGCCCAGTTTGATTTCTTGTGATAACTTTCAACCAAAATGGAACAAATCCCACACTACAGGGAAATAAAATGTAGTAAAACCTTAATTCAAGTAAAGTTCAGTTCATTGAAAGTACTATGTTCTGCATTATACTGGAGGTAAGATCTCTATATATATAAAAGGCTTTGTCCTGACTGACTGACAGGAATCAACGTAGAGCCTAAACTAAAATAGGTACAGACTTGGAATTTTGACGGTACCTTCGTTTCATAATGCAGGTGCTAACTAAGAAAGGATTTTGAACAATTTTGATTTTAAATGCCAAAAATCAAATGTTTCTGAGTATACTTAATCCCTTTTTACACAGAATTATCAAATCATAATCACAGAACATATTGTTGCTAATGGTATCAGATGGGTTTGGAAATAAATGTAAGTTTGACAAATAAGAGAAGGTATCAATATAACTCATGTTTATCTATATTAATAAAAGGAATTGCTGTCTGCCCGCGATGCCCAGCGAAATCTACTGAACGCAGAGATCTGAAATTTTAAACATAGGTGGGCTGAAAGGTCGGAAAATGCACCTCGAAGCCGGAATTCTAATTTTCGCTTTCGTTCGTGAGTTTTGAGAGAAAAACGGGCAAAAAACGTTCATTTTTTGCGTTTTCGAAGCAGCAGTTTTCAGTATAATACATTTCAATGTCAAGTCAATTACAGTTGGCTTTGGCTATTTTTGCCATACCTTGGAAATAAAACTATCGCGATCGCTTGAATGTTGTAAGCCCTAAATATGGTCAAACATTGTTCGATTTGGACGAAACTCACTATACAGAGGTTTTCTGGACCAAGGAACTCGAATCTGAGGTCGCTTTTACCAGGCGATGCTATCTAATCGTGGTATGTAGTCCACGTGATTTAGGTGTTAATAAATATAATGATTTAACTATTATGCTCTTAAGTTTTAATTTTTGAAATAATTATCGCGGGCGTAGCCGCGGGCACATGGTAGTTTTTTATATAACGTTGTTTAGTAATACGTTCATTTAACTTTAACCTTCATTATCTCCTGTTCTTCGGCGCTTGGCCCACTATGGTTTTATACTTTTAAATTAAAATCGCACTAGATCTCAATCCGTAAATAGTAAAACTTTTTAGGACCGATTTTTTATTACAAACAACATCACAAAATCTTTCATGTGTATTTTCTTTGAAAGCACCCAAATGAGCAAAGCTCGTGTTTAGAGCAGGGACGGCAAGGAAAGCACTGGAAGTGTGAAGTTACCCTCCCTCTCGTCCCTACTACTCTCTTTCAGTCACAGGTAGAGCTAACAAAACCGGTTCTTTCTGGGACTAGTCGCGTGGCAGATAGAAAGAATAAGGAAGGGGACGAATGAGGGGTAGATCATTTCGCACATCCAGTGCATTACTTCCCGAGCCTGGTTTAGAGGCTGCGGTTATACCGTATTAGCCTATATCTCCATTCAAGAATCGCTCCAACTCCAACTGTCTCAATAATAATGCATTATAAAAGCAATACCGATTGTTCACGAATGTACGAGGGCCGTCCATAAAGTAAATTTCCCTGGGACCGCTTACAGAAACAAAACAATTTCATGGAAATGTTTATTGCAACAGATACATCAAATGTTCAGCTATTTTTCAACATATTTGCCACCGAAACTGAAACATTTTTCATACCGTGGGACCAACTTTTTAATACAACTCTGCCGCCTGGGAATTGAGCCACTGTGTGACAACCATCTCCGCCTGTCTGTCATTCCCTGTCATTTCTGGAGGTGTAGGAAAATATGGAAATCACTGGAAGCGAGGTCCGGGCTGTAAGGGGAATGTTTAAATACCTCCCAGTCGAACTTCTGCAGGAGACTTGCTAGGAGGTATTTAAAAATCCTCCCTACAGCCCGGATTTCGCTCCCAGTGATTTTCATCTTTTCCTACACCTCAAGAAATGACAGTTTTCAGTGCTATTTTAGCGTAAAATGCGATTTCCATTAGTTCAATATTTAAAAATTTTCCTCTTTTTGGGTGTTGTTCCATTCCTCCCCTCCCCCCCCCCCGACACTTTCGACCCTCCCCGAAATTAGTTTCTAGCTGCGCTACTGGTTAAGGGGATAGAAGGTATGCAGAACGCTATTTTTTAATATTCGTAGTTTGAAATGAGTTTGAAGAAAGTCAGAAGAAAATAATTTGCTGACAAAACTTTTTCTTCGCTGATCCGCAATGCCACAGATGCTTTTACTTTAATAAGAACGCTGCAGATCCGTTGCGTGCCTCGAGACAGTTCTTCAGCAGGGCGGAGTTACAGCCAGTCCTTACCTTATACAGGGTGTAACATAATTGACCAGCCCGGTAGAAACTAGATGATGATAGAAACAAAAAATTGTCGGTAAACGTGGGTCTGCAAACGAGGTAATCGCGAATTTGTTGTTACAAGCCGTCGCTGGCTGCATTGCTTGTAGACGTCGAACTCATCAGTAGACCTGGGATTTTAAGACAATGCCTATTTTGTTCCTTATGAGATAACATGAAAATGTTTAAATATGTGGATGTTTCATGATAAATCACGTACATTTATAGAGTTTTATAGTGCCCTAAAATGCCTATTTGGACCTTTAGAGCCTATTTTACTATTTTAGTGCCTAAAATGCCTGTTTTGTACATCTCTTCTCTATCTATATAAAAGGCTTTGTCCTGACTGACTGAATGAATGACTGACTGAATGACAGGAATCAACGTACAGCCTAAACTATAACAGGTAGAGACTTGGAATTTTGACAGTACCTTCGTTTCATAATGTAGGTGCTCACTAAGAAAGGATTTTGAAAAATTCTGATTGTAAATGCCAAAAATTAAATGTTTTTGAAAATACTTAATCCCTTTTTACATAGAATTATCAATTCCAAATCACAGAATATATTGTTGCCAAATGGTATATGGATGGGTTTGGAAAAAACAATTGAAATGCACTTTTGACAAATAAGAGAAGTTATCAAAATAATTCATGTTATAAATAAATATTACAGAATGAAATCCACTAAAATAATGGAATCACATAACTTTCTCTACCCTGGACATAGAGAAAACAAAACCAGGCATGGTAATGTGTATATTATTATATTATATCGCAGGTTTTTGGAGAGAAAAGTATGAAAGTGATAATGCTTTCTGTTTCATTTCATCCCCAAAACCACTTTATGGTAACATAAGAGTGGGAAATTTCCCGCCTCGATATTACAATTTTATGTTACAGGAATTTCTGTTTCTTCTTATTTAAACCTCTACCAGGCTTGCTGTGCACTGTACAAGCGATGGGATGCAAAATTCTAGATCCTCTATGAGCCATAAAAAACTATATCAAGCGTTTTCTGAGGGAATAGTTTGAGTGTAATAAGTCGTTCTTCCTATTTCAAATTATAAATGCCTATATAAGGACCTAGAATTTAAAATTGAAAATCCTTCATAAGTTAATTTCCAATTACAAAATACAAAACCCGGGCGACGCCGGGTCTTTTAAGCTAGTATATATATAAAAGGCTTTGTCCTGACTGACAGGAATCAACGCAGAGCCTAATCTATAACAAGTAGAGACTTGGAATTTTGACAGTACCTTCGTTTCGTAATGTAGGTGCTCACTAAGAAAGGATTTTGAAAAATTCTGATTTTAAATGCCAAAAATCAAATGTTTTTGAGAATACTTAATCCCTTCTTACACAGAATTATCGAATCCGAATCACATTTGACATTAAAACATATTGTTGCCAGTGGGTTTCAGATGGGTTTGGAATTAAATTAAATAGAAGTTTGACAATTACAGTTGGCTTTGTCTATTTTTGCCATACCTTGGAAATTAAACTTTCGCGATCGCTTGAATGTTGTAAGCCCTAATATGGTCAAATATTGTTTTATTTGGACGAAACTCACTATACAGGGGTTTCCTGGACCAAGGAACTCGAATCTGAGGTCGTTTTTACCAGCCGATGCTATCTAATCGTGGTATGTAGTCCACGTGATTTAGGTGTTAATAAATATAGTTATTTAACTATTATGCACTTAATTTTTAATTTTTGAAATAATTATCGCGGGCGAAGCCGCGGGCACATGCTAGTTTAAAATAAAATTCAACTTCTAAAATTTTTACAATCTTATAGTGGACATCCCTCAATGAAAAGCAGAACAACAGAGGTGGGTTTTTCACAGATACTTGATTATTTCACAGTGCTGACTGACGTGGGAGGGGGAGTATTAAGGAGGAAGGACTTTCGCAGTTAATTCTGTTAAGAATATGTATAATGTACCATGTTTCTTGCAGTAAAAAAAAGACCATGTTACAGTTTAAGTGTATATATTGTAATATTTTAAAGTCTATTTTCTATATATTTACACATTTTTAAAGCATATTTTAAGTGCCTATTTTCTCTATTAAAAGCCTATTTCATTTTTAAAAGCCTATTTTAGGTGCCTAACACTAATTTTTTTAGAGCCTAAAATCCCAGGTCTATTTATAACTAAGGTGTATAATTCTTTTAACTCATGTATCTTCCCCTCCCTTTGTCAAAAATAGCAGTAGTAGGCCTACGAAAGTCATGAGTAGACTTCGGACTTTTAGGTCGCTAAAAATGATGTTTTAGGTACCTAAAATAGGCTCTAAAAATTGGAAAATAAGTTCTAAAAATCGTAAAATAGTCTCCTATAAAATCGTTAAGTTGCCAATTTTCTGAAATATCTCAATTGCAATGCAGAATATTATATTTATTGAATTCACCATTAATCAATAATCATGATAAAACACAGATATAGGCCTATGATACACAGAATTATATAAGCCTATTACAAGGGCCTGTATTGCTACCATAACAGTGAAAACCTAATCCCTGCGCCCAGAAGCTACGTACGCTAGCATATTCAACCCCTTCCCTTAGGGATTCAGAGAACTACGATTTTTTATTTTTGTTGGTTGTGGGAGGTGGGAGAAAAGCACTACATTTTCTTGGGAATTCCAAGGATATTTTATCCTGAAGACAAAACATTCCTTACTATTTAACCACGTCACAAATGTGTCATGTAGGCCTACTGCACATTCCGAACTAATAATTTAGTATGAACTGAAAATAAATGCTAGTATTTATAACAAAAAATGACTTATTTTGAATTTTAGAGGAAAAACAAGCAAAAAGGCAATATTAGGCTCTAACGTAAAAATAGGCTGTTTTAGGTGCTATAAAAGTATCAGTTTTAGGTATAGTCACTTATGAAACATGCATATACAAGTTTTCGTCCGTATATCACTTAAGAATTAAAATAGGTTTTTACCTAAAATCCGAAGTCTAGTCATGAGTCTGTATGAGTGTAGTTCTTCTTCTTCTTCTTCTTCTTCTACACTTCAGAGTTTAGGCTTTCACCTGTTCCGTCCTCATAGTACTTCTGTCCATCTCTTTACCGGTCTTCCTACATCTCTATTTCCTTTTGGATTGCATAAAAAGGCCAGCTTAGGAAATCTTTCATGATCCATTTTATTTATGTGTTAGCCATTTATCGCAGTATTTATCAACCCTAGTTATTACCCCTTCTGCATTCAGTTCTTGTCGTATGTATGGTTTCGTTTCTAATACGGCCTTCTCTAGTGCAACCTTTTGTCCTTCTTGAAAACTGCATTTCCGAACTCTGAGTTCTTGTTAGTGTTGTTTTTGTTGGCACCCAACTCTCACTACCATACGTCAACTCTGGTGTTGCCATTGTTTTATAAAACTTTATCCTTGTTTCAGGTCTAGTTTTGTTCTTTAGGGTATTATGTATTGTACCACAGATCATTTCAGACCAGGCTAATTTCTTGTACATATCTTTATTTTTTACTGTCATGCTTATTTCATATCCCAAATAATTAAAGGATGCCACTTGTTCTAACATTTCATCCTCTATAACAAATTTTTGAGCGAACAGGATCTTTACCCCAGAAAGTCATCACCTTACGTTAGTTTTTATGAGAGTAGTTACTACTATTAATGCAACACGTGAGTATAATACAGGAATATGGGTAATTTAAAGTTAGGCCTAAATTTATGCAGAAACACCTTGATCGAAAATACCTTCCACAAGTTCAGTACCGGTATTCAATTATTTACTGCACTGTTAAAGCATCTAAAATATTTAAAAACAAACATTTTAAAGCATCGGTGTTAATTTTATTAAGTGCCAGTATGGTACTTTATGAGATTGTGTGGGCGACAGGAAAATGTCTGTCTGTCTGTCTGTACACATCATAACTCAAATACACTTCATTGGATTTTCATGAAACTTGGTATACGCATTTATAATATCCATGGCAAGAAGCCTGTTTATTTTGGACCAAATCGGTTGACCGGTACCAGAGTAACGACTAATTAAAGTTCACATGTTTATTTAAATCGTGTCTATACTACAATGTCGCATTTCTAATCATTGAGGGCTTTGACTCCAATGCAGTCAGATGCTTGTTTATTTTGTTGATCAAGTTGAAATTGAGTACTACGTGAATACTGTTATACGTAGAAGGTATATTACTGTGAAATAATTAGCGGAGTTTTAGAATTTCAAGTTGCAATACAATTAGCTTTGACAAATAACACTTATTCACATATGCTTATAAAACTAGACCGTTAAACTGAGCGAGGTGGCCGAAATGGCAACGTCTTGGACTCGTATTTTAGAGGTACTTGGTTCAAATCCCGGAGCAGGCCAATTTAGCACGGATTTTTCATTTTATTTTTTTAACTTTTATGTGAGTCTTCGATTGTCAAGATATCACAGATCTGTAGTTCTGCTGATGCTGGACGATTTTAATCTGATAAAAAAAACTTATTTTCTGCATACCATAATTGAAATTATAATTGATTCAACAAAGCATTCTGGCACTTTGTTATATCAGTTTACCTTACTTTGTTATAGCTACTTGTAATTCTATAAACATTAGACCTCACAAAAAAAATCTTCCTCGAAAGAAGCTGAAAATTACGCGAGACTCAATAATTAAAACGGCAACCTTCTTGTTACGGAATCAAAAAATAAAAATCCTGACACATAAGCTATGTCGTTTTTAATTACTTCTAACGAACATTCATGCAAAATTGGAAGAAAGTAGAAAACGTGTTTGATCGTGACTGTGTAACACACAAATCTCTCTATATATAAAAGGCTTTGTCCTTACTGACTGACAGACTGACAGGAATCAACGTAGAGCCTAAACTATAACAGGTAGAAACTTGGAATTTTGACAGTACCTTCGTTTAATAATGTAGGTGCTCACTAAGAAAGGATTTTGCAAAATTTTAATTTTAAATGCCAAAACTTAAATGTTTTTGAGAATACTTAATCCCTTTTTACACAGATTTATAAAATCCAAATCACAGAACATATTGTTGCTAATGATATCAGATGGGTTTGGAAAAAAATGAAATGCAAGTTTGACAAATAAGAGAAGCCATCAATATAATTCATGTTATAAATAAATATTAAAGAATGTAATCCAAGAAAATAATGCAGTCACATAACTTTCTCTACCCTGGACATAGAGAAAACAATACGAGGTATGGTAATATGGTATATTCTTATATCGCAGGTTTTTGGAGAGAGAAGTATGAAAGTGATATTGCTTTCTGTTTAATTTCATCCCCAAAACAGTTTTATGGTAACATGAGAGTGAGAAATAAAATTTTCCGCCTTGGCATTACAATTTTATGTTACAGGAATTTCTGTTTCTTCTTATTTGAACCCCTACCAGGCTTGCTGTGTACAAGCGATGGGATGCAAAATTCTAGATCCTCTATGAGCCATAAAAAAAACTATATCAAGCGTTTTCTGAGGGAATAGTTTGAGTGTAATAAGTCGTTCTTCCTATTTCAGATTATAAATACCTATATAAGGACCTAGAATTTAAAAATCGAAAGTCCTTCATAAGTTCATTTCCAATTACAAAATAAAAAATCCGGGCGACGCCGGGTCTTTTAAGCTAGTTACAGATAAACAGACTTAATGCCGAACGGCTTCGCTCGGTCAATAATCTCTCTTATGACATCACTGAATATTTCGATTCATTTAAAGGTTAATATCCTCAAATTTTAAACAATGTCTATGAATAATTCGACTCGTTACTTTTGTTTGTTGATATCTTCTGTGCTGTGTTTTCTCTTGCAACATTTTATGTCTTTCTATAATCTATACAAGCAGTCTTTATTTTCTTCAGTAAAATTGTAACTATTTAATTCAACATATTCTATTTCTTTGTTACTTTATGTTTGCCTTGTATGTGTGTTGACATGTTCGATCAGTTGCACGCGATAGATAGTTAAATAATCGATATTGTCAACCGGAGAAGCTAGAAAATGGCCTAAACTGCATGTATAAAAATATAGAAGAAAAAGGATTGCAAAAGTAATGTAAAACTTGCGTGACTAAAACATAATTCATACATTCATAATCTATTGAAATATAATCAACTGGCTAAAAAGGCCCGGCGTCGCCTGGGTT
The DNA here is from genome assembly GCA_964059195.1 of Ectobius pallidus. NCBI lineage: Eukaryota > Metazoa > Arthropoda > Insecta > Blattodea > Ectobiidae > Ectobius > Ectobius pallidus. The sequence goes on from CAXKWD010000007.1 coordinate 169,125,770, forward strand.
TTTTATTTTGTAATTGGAAATTAACTTATGAAGGACTTTCGATTTTTAAATTCTAGGTCCTTATATAGGTATTTAGGTATTTATATAGGTATTTAGAATTTGAAATAGGAAGGACGACTTATCACACTCAAACTATTCCCTCAGAAAACGATTGATATAGCTTTTTATGGCTCATAGAGGATGTAGAATTTTGAATTCCATCGCTTGTACACAGCAAGCCTGGTAGGGGTTAAAATGAGAAGAAACAGAAATTCCGGTAACATAAAATTGTATTGTCTTTGCGGAATATTTATTTCTCACTGTCATGTTACCATAAAACCGTTTTGCGGATGAAATTCCCCTCATACTTCTCTCCCCAAAACATATTACCATACCTCGTATTGTTTTCTCTATGTCCAGGGCAGAGAAAGTTATGTGACTGCATTATTTTCGTGGATTTCATTCTTTAATGTTTATTTATAACATGAATTATATCGATAGCTTCTCTAATTTGTCAAAGTCCCGTTTCATTTATTTCCAAACCCATCTGAGACCACTGGCAACAATATGTTGTCAGGTGAACTGTGATTTGGATTTGATAATTCTATGTAAAAAGGGATTAAGTATTCTCAAAAAATTTAATTTTTGGCATTTAAAATCAAAATTTTTCAAAATCCTTTCTTAGTGAGCACCTAAATTATGAAACGAAGGTACTTGCAAAATTCCAAGTCCATACCTGTTATAGTTTAGGCTCTACATTGATTCTCTGTCATTAAGTCAGTCAGTCAGTCAGTCAGTCAGTCAGTCAGTCAGGACAAAGCCTCTTGTATATAGGGTATAGAGATAGGCTATATTCATCCTGTATTATTCTTGTCGATCGCTATAGGACAATTCTGCAATTGTAACAAGACATAGATGTTTCTAAGTATAGATAATCCTATATTCATTATGTCAATTTTAGATCATACACATATAATTGCATATGCATAAATCTGCTTCTGATCAAATTAAGAAACCTTCCACATAACAGTTTTTTATCCTACCAGGCGTATAATAAAAAAAATAATAAAAAAGTCATTATACATCGGAATATGTAAACAATTCTCTGATAATAAATAACTGACTTATAAATACATATAAAAAGTTGTAAAAAGATATTTGTAAAAGGTTGTCCCCATTCTCTTATATTCACGGCATCTTTGGTATGATAGTTTGATGGTATAAGACGAAAAATTTTATACTGTTAACATTTTCCTCAAAGAAATTAAGATGAAGTTTATCAATAACTATATTTCCTTACTTCATTTACGCTGGTAGACTATATCTGTAACAACTTGACACTGAATCTTAATACAGAAACCATAATGTCAAACAATGATAGTGCAATGACCTTTGTATTTATATCACTATCATTAAACCTAATGATGCTTTAATCTTAACCTTTAAAATGACACCACTTTGACTTAATGGCTGGATAAGAAACATCAGCTCCTCATTTGTTATTTTCCTCATCAACATAGGCGTCCAAATTAATTTATACTCTTTCGAGCACCGATGCCATATAGGAGTTCAGGTTCTGTGTATTCCAATAGGCGATGCAACTATTAATGTTTGTTATATAGTATATTGCGATACAAGTGCCGTAAGCGGTGCATACGGATCGAGGAAAGAGTCTGAAAAAACGAGGCGCTTACGCCGAGTTTTTTCAATTTCCGAGATCCGTTATGCGCTTACGGCACGAGTATTGTATGCTATTTTTTGCACGATGAATATTTATATCAATAGAGATATTAGCTGAAAATAGTATGTATATACACTATTGAAAATGGATGTTATAACTTATTTCAGAAAGTGATTCGCATGTGTTGGTTGTTATGGGGACCGAATATTTGTCCTGTTAAAGTCGCCACAAACTGGGGGACCTTGGTTCCGGTCTTCCATAAAGGCTTGTATTATGATGATTTTACTTACGGCACTTGTGCTTTTTGTAATTTTTACCGCACGGAGATTTCTTTTGTTTTCTTAACAACCTGGTTGCGTGCGGGAATCTTAAGTTACGATCCACGGCAACAATATTCGTGAGTACCACTAATTAGTTACGTCGTGCAAAAAAATACTTGCATATGTTTAAGGCTAATTCTTATCTTAGTAACACATTTTCACTATTTCCTTTTTTTATTGGTGTTGAGATTATTTTGCTGAATATAGTTACGTCTGTAATTTAGATAGTCCTTGGTTTTTTCTTTTCTTTCTTCTTTTCTTGTTTCCACCATTATGTTGTTCTTAGCTTGAATTAACCTCTTGTAAGAATTATAGTTTTAGAAGTTAAACAAATGTTATCTTAACGAAAATTACGCATACAGCAGAGTGACAACCACTGTAGTTTTATCTTTATGTATTTGTGTTTTATTACTGTACTTGTATTTTATATAATTGTGTCTTAAAATGCTTTTAAAAGCAGCCTACAATGTGATAAATTATGAAACAAGACTTGAGTCTGAAAAAAATTGACATGGTCACAAAGGTGATCGAACATAATAAGATCCACTTAATTAACAGTAGTAATTTGTATATAGTCCGCCGGCGTGGTCTTGTGGTTAGCGTCGCTGACTACAGATCCGTCGGCCCGGGTTCGATTCCCGGTACCTCCTCGGATTTTTCTGAGGTAAGGAGGTCTGGTAGGGGTGCACTCAGCCTCGTGATTCAAATTGAGGAGCTACTTGATAGAGAAGTAGCGGCTCCGGTCAAGAAAACCACCGTTAACGGCCGTGGGTGTCGGCATGCTGACCACATGCCCCCCAATCCTGCCATCTGCCTACGGGAGAAGACGCAGCGGTCGGGTGGTAGGCCAAGTCCCTCCAGGGATGTAGCGCCACGGAGTTTAGTTTAGTTTTTTAGTTTTAGTAATTTGTATATAGGCTATTTATAATTTCTAGTATATTGGCGGAACATTGCATCATAAATTCATTTACAACGTGTACTATTGAAAAATTAAAAGTTTCACATTGAAGTTTGTCAACAATATTATATCAGTATTCAACGGCTAGTTATGTTTTAAATCTTTTATTTACATTTACTTACAATGACATCGTTATGAAGAAATGAATCAATCAAGACGGGCTAACATATCAATAAATGATTGTCAATTATTTACGTTATGTTTAATATATTGTGGGCCATGTTAAATATTGTATCGTGTTATATCCATTACAAAATTAATTTTTTTATTAAGGAATATTCCACAATACAATGGTTTTCCTTCATCCCACAACAATCTTTTGCCTCCATAAGAACCTGTCCATAGCATCTTCTTCACTTAATCCTCTTCTCTCCATACTCCTTTTCACCCCATCCATCCAGAACTCTTTGGGCTTCCCTCTTCTTCTTTTTCCTTCTACTTTCCAATCCAAAATTTTCTTGGGTATCCTATCCTCTGTCATTCTGAGTACATGTCCATACCATTTCAAGCGTCTTTCTTCTACAATTTACAAAATATCATTTTCAACTTGCATTATTTCCCTTATTTTATTATTCCGAATTTTTTCTTTCCTGAATTTTCTTGGTTCTTACAAAATTAATACTTATATTAAATTGGAAATGAAAGCATGCTCTTTAATAAGTAATTTCTCCTATTATTTCTATTTACAGAATTGTTTACATTAGGACATTAGTTACGGGAGCTCGGCCGCTGATTGGTTGGCCGCGAGCCAATCAACATGCTTCGAATTGTGGGAGAACAAAGATTATATTATAATAGACGTGACAGTCAATTACTCATTATTTCGGTGCCGGTCAACCGATTTGGTCCAAATACACTAGGGTTCTTCCCATGGACGTTATAAATGCGTATACCAAGTTCCATGAAAATCCGATAAAGCGTATTTCAGTTATCGCGCGTACACGGACAGACAGACGGACATACATTTTCCCGTCCCCCACACAATCTCATAAGGTAGCATGCTGGCACTTAATAAATGTAAACAATGAGTATCAAAGCCTTCTGAATTAAACGAACGGTGCAACTTCAACCAAGGCCTTCCTCATTATACCATTAGTGCTCTGGTGGGTGGTCCTGGAACTAACTTCCTCATGGATAACTTATCCAAGTGCAAATTTAGGCTGTTGGTTTGTAGAGACACAAAAAGTTACCCTTCTGTAAATTCTGTCCATTGGGTAATTCATCCATAGTATTTCCCGAGTTTAGGCCTATATAAACCGGTCGTTAGTTGAACAGATTTATGTAATAGGTTCAATTGTATCTTTAATTTACTGGTGTCACTCCGCGATTTTCCTTGTTTTCTTAGCCAATAGCCTAAGCTGTTAAAACTCAAGAATGTGTTGGTTCTGCCAACCGGAGAGGAAAATACTTGGATTGATACGTCATCCATATGCACTGGCAGATTAGAAAAAAGATAATGGCAACAGAAATAATATATGTAACATTCTGTTCCTCCAAGGACGGGAAAGACAAGCTGTTACCATGGTGATGGAACTGAATACTGAACAGATTACGCAATGTTGAAGTATAGAAACTTCCTTGAGGTTGTGGTGACATCAGCTTGTGTCTCAACTCCTCAGATTCCTTCCTAACTTGGATTTCTTTCTTTCTCTCATGTGGCCGCGATCCGTCGGTAGAGGAATTTATTGTGGATCAGACAAGAATATGTTCTTGATGATGAGTAGACTTCGGACTTTTAGGTTGTTAAAATGTAATTTTAGGTGCCTAAAATATGTGTAAATTTTTAGGAAATAGGCACTAAAAACATTAAAAAAATCCCTTTAGGCAGGCCTACAGGCTAAGGTAGATTTCAGTGCTTTTGGTTTAATTTATTGTCGCTGCGCAGCACTCTTCTTCTTTAGCCTTGGCATGACAAACCCGTAATGATAACTGCAAAAAGGAGGAAAGAGCACTTTTTCAAACATCCAAATCTCGCCTTATATGAGGGCTATCGAGAAACTAGTTATCGATTTGTAGAGTACTCATTAAGAGCTTTTCAGCGATACCCCACAAGACGTGGTATCAAAAATTTCGAATTTCCAACCCCCACCCCCACTCGTACCCCCAGAACCCCCGAATCGTTGGTGTCACTGTGAACTCCATAGGGAGTACTCTAATTTATTCAAACAAAGTTTCCCTCTATACCTCATAGGGGCCGAGATATAAATTTTTCAAAATTTCAACCCCCTCCCCTGACACTCCCCTTGGGCCAATTTTTCTCATTAACGAACTTGTCCGAACTATTGGGCCTAGAAATAACTTAATGAAATTTGGTTCAAATATCTTAAAAATAACGGCTGCTAGCGTGTGAAGATATAAGGTATATATATGTAGATTTTTTTTCAAAATCTACCTAAAATAAGCTCTATTACAAAATCATTAATCCCATTTAAGCTGCCAGTTTTGTTAGAAATATCACTTATAATTCAGAATTATAATTATTAACATTCCCACTCGTAAACGAACATGATCAAACAACACGGAAATACGAGAGCGGTCCACAAAGTAAGTTTCCCTGGGGCCGTCTACAGAAACAAAACACAATTTCATGGACATACATATTGCAACAGCTACAGCAAGTGTTCGGCTATTTTTCAACATATTCGCCACCTGAATTGAAATATTTGTCATACCGTGGAACCAACTTTTGAACACCTGTGTCGTACACGTCTGCCGTCTGGGATTTGAACCACTATGTGACAAACATATCCTCCTCTCTGTCATTCCCTGTCATTTCTTGAGGTGTAGGAAAAGATGGAAATCACTGGGAGCGAGGTCCGGGATTTAGGGTGTATGTTTAAACACCTCCCAGCCGAACTTCTGCAGGAGACTTGCTAGGAAGTGTTTAAACGTTTTACCACAGTCGTAATGAACACACCAAAATCAATTAGAGCGAGGTAGTATAGGGTAATAGGGAAGAGGTCCTGGGTTCAAATCAAATTTCGTGGCGACCCAAATTGACCAGTAGGCTCTTGTAATAAACTCATTTGTATCCTGCATTTTGGCCTTTGAGATTGAGGAAACCATGGTAAACCCCACGTTATTATTATTATTGTTATTATTATTATTATTATTATTATTATTATTACTACTTATTATTTCACGGTAAAAGCATTGAACATAAAGATCGATCCTGATGCTTTCCGTTCTAGATATTTGTTAGTTTTATCAAAATGTAATAAATACAATTTAATTGTCTCTATAATTTACTCTTTTCTACCCTAAGCCTTTGACACGTATATGCGAGAAAGTTTGTGCAACATATTTTGCACTATTTATTTATTTATTTATTTATTGTCTAACACTGTAACCCATTTGACCCTGTAGATAGGGGTAAGGTCAACAGCTAACTCCTGTTTCCAGTGTCCTTTTTAGTTAGGCCTACTCAACGTCAAATGTGAACTTAACGTTTCGCTTTTCTTTTTGTTAACTGCCTACCCATCTTGCTTGAAAATAACGCACGTATACGGACAACTGTTTTAAGGATTCCTTTTAGTTAATGGTACAGGAAAATGTTTAGTTGAATCGGTCGTTTTGTAAACCCTACATGTCCACTTTTCGTGAAAATTGAGTATTATCTACAAGTTAAGTCATACAGAACCTATATCTTCATTTCTGTACAAATCCCACATGTCCTTTCAGTATCTATAGCTCTATATAGCGGTGATTGAAAACGTCTAATTCTGAGAATCACATATGTCCAAAAATCTAAAAATTGAATAACCTTTTTTTCAAAAAGCACAAACGTTGAAGTACGTAGGCTAATATATAGGAAAAGATGTTTAATTTGATGAAATAAATCAAATCAAATCAAGAATATGTAGAGACTGCAGAAGCATTACAATCGTCAATATTAACATTATATTACAGATCCTAATGTATAAATATATGACAAGGTAAAGTGTTCCCTATTACAGGCCATGGAGGCCCAGAGGGTTCCAGGAGGTTAAGGCTCCCGGATTTTTAGACAATCGGCACATGAAGGTGGTAAGGTTGTCAGTCTTACTCACCGGCCGCCTTTAACCCCAGGATTGTTCCCGGTACTCATTTCTGTTAGAGGCTGAGTCGACCCCAGGGCCATGGTGCCACCAGAAGGATTAGGCCAATTGAAAAACTCTAATGACCTCATCGGGGATCGAACCCGCGACCTTCCGGTTTGTAGCGCAGCGCCTCAACCACTACGCTACGGCGTACCCCAAATATATGACAAGAGCAGTATAAAATGTTTATCAATTGAGATAATATCGCTACAAAAAATCATACAAGCAAATTAATAGTTATTATAAATATGATTGCCCAATTTACATTAAAAACTGTAAACATTTCACAATATTTTTATTTGTCATCACTTCCGTTGTGTCTACCAAGTTAGTGCATAAAAATCCTCAACACTGTATATTGGATTGTCTAATAAAAATGATTTTACTTTCCTTTTAAAAATGTCTACTTTAACATCTCTTAGTGTTTTAGGAATGTAGTTGAATAATTTAGCAGATATGCCTAAAAAAACCTCTTTTGTGTCTCTGAATAATATTTGCATTGTTCTCCTGACAAAAATGGTGAAATGGACATATGAGCTTTTCACAATGACCTATTCAGTTATTATAAATTTATAAAAAGATAAACCTACTACGTGTTTGGCTGTGCTGTTCACCAACACATAGGCATTTACGTTTGGATTAAGGTGAACTCATTAGCCCAATGGAATTTCAGGGTTGATCACAATGCTTCCTCTATGGTACGGGTAGAGAAAATAAAAATAGTCATGTATTATTGGAAGTCTGTTCTTAATGCAATATTATACACTATTAATAGCCTCAAGCTACAAAAATTAGCAGTGCTGGGCATATTGCCCATTGAAATATTCTCTTTGTCGTAAAGAGGGAGCTTGCTTCAACTCCATTATTATTAATCTTGAAATGTTTTTCACTGATTTGTTTCTTAGTATAATATAATATTATGTGTTACATTCTCTTCATGTAAATTGGGAAAAAAAAATGAAGATAATGACGTTACAACATCGTATCGCATCCCCGAAGGATACACAACCCAAATAAAATCTGATTAATGCACTCACGTAACTTTCTTTACTCTAAGCATGACATATAGCACATTTTTATCACTTCAAATTTGATATAGAATAAGAGGCAAAATTGCAAAGAGCGTGTATTCAGTTGTTTCAAATCTGATGCAAAGCTTTATTGTTCACCAGGCAAGACCGAGTTTCTATAAACAGTGGGTGACTTCCGAGAATTTTTTTCAAATAAAAGTTTTAGCTCTTAGTATAATAACCCCATGTACAAATTTTAAAGAAAATCGTTAGAACTGTTCTCGAGAAAATCGCGGTAAACGAAATTTTGTTCATGTCAAATCCCCTTTAAAATAAGAGAAATTTGTCGTCATTCTTCGTATCACATCCTCAGAAGATACCTAACCCAAATATAAAATGTTTTGATAAATTTTGCGTTCTGGAGCTAGATTGTTCACACAGACATGCTTTCGAAAATAGTATTTTTGGATGCAGGAACCTCAACGTGTATTTTATGTTAAAATCCCTACTTTGAATTTGGGGGTCGAAGTACCTATAGAACCTATTGTACGGGCAGAGGAAGCAATAAATGGAGGTAACTTTATGATTAACCCTCGTTAACTAAGTTAATGCTCGATCACAAGACGAAATATGTATGCAAATATGCTCTAAAATTTATATAATAAGTTCCGAAACCAATAAAGTAAGTATGTTCTCTTGATAGTTGATTTACATTGTAAATTACATTACATTACTTTAAAAAAGCAAGTTCAATGCAACAAATTTTAGTAAAATGAAACCTCTCTTTAATATTACAACCCGTTCCGAAAACATTAGGCTATGCACTGTACATTCGATTCTCAGAACATTCACTTAACCAATATGCTGTACATGTTTGAATTAACAAGGTATGCGTAATATCAAAATCTGCTAAAAATGTCTCATATGCATAAACCTTTTAATATCAACCAAATATATTGCATTGTAGCAAAATTAACAAAATATGCAATAATATGCTAAAAGAAAGTCCGCCGCTATGGGTGTATAGGTAGCATACTTGCCTTCCACCCTGGTGGTCCGGGTTCGATTCCCGGCCGGGTAATTGGTTATTCAGTAACGAAAAATCCCCGGGTCCAGGACTGGACATTACCCAGGGAAATTATAGGCTGTGTTGAAAAGCCTTAAATTAAAAGTGCTGACTGCTGGAAAAGGCTATAGGGTATTCACAATGGATCTATTAAGGTCGCAATGTCGAAAAGCCGAAGGGCTTTCACTACCCATCATTAATCTAATCTATTCTAATGCTAAACGAAACCACCAGTTTTCTGTTATTTCTTTCATGTCCTGTACACAACACTAGCATGTAGATAGACTGTATTATTAAAAATACGACTTTTCATAAACTTTCGGGCCCTAATTATAACCATTAATGAGAATAGAATTGCCTGCTGCATACAATGGGGAGGTCTGATTGCTTCTTCTTTTGTAAATATTCTGGGAAAGCTAAAAAAATCAAGATAGATATATGCATATGCATTCATGAACCATAGATTGTCTTCTGTTGGACGTTACCTGATAATATTATAGGAGAAAAATATTATCATGTAACGTCCAACAGAGACAGTAATCTGTGGTTCATGAATGCATATGCATATATCTATCTTCAATGTTGCTGTACAATAACAGTGGAAGCCAGGTCACAAAAATCACTAATTAGTGTGCTTCACAGTACTGCATATGACATAACTTGTCTGTCAGTGAGATAGACCATTAAGGGCAATCAGTCATAGGAGAGTGGCTCCATCTGGCGCTGTGAAGTGAACCCTGGCTTAGGTCAGTTGGTAGAGCATTGACACGGATAGCCAAAGGTCCTGGGTTCAATTCCCAGTGCCAGAAGAGTTTTTCTCCTGTAATAATCTCATGTAATGTCCAACAGAGACAATAGTCTGTGGTTCATGAATGTATATGCATAAATCGATCTTGAATGTTTCTGTACAATAACAGTGGAAGCTCGGTCACAAAAATCACTAATTAGTGTGCCTCACAGTACTGCATATGACATAACTTAAGGACAATCTGTCATAGGAGAGAGGTTCCATCTGGCGCTGTGAAGTGAACCCTGGCTTAGATCAGTTGGTAGAGCATTGGCACGGATAGCAGAAGGTCGTGGGTTCAAATCCCAGTGTCAGTTGAATTTTTCTCCTATAATATTATTTAAAAAAATCAAATTTTCAATTTTAGTAAAGGTTTGACTTATGAACTAGCGTGTGACCGTGAAATTGCCGACACGATGAAACTCACTGGTTTTTGATAACCTTTTGTCTTGTATTGTCACAAAAAGGCATAAGATGAGAGATAATGTCGCGACTTCTTGATGGCGTCTGCCCCCCCTCTCCCCCCCATTTCTGATTCCTAGCCAGGACATTCTCATCGCCCCGACCTGTGCTTGACCAGTGGTCGCCTAGACGCAGGATAACTCCGTCTCTTCTCTTACACATTTAGATCAAAAGGGGTGGATAAACTACCGAACCTTGTTTTTGTTAAATAATAAATAAATATTTATTTCACACGTGATTGGTAACATGAAGCCTAGACTATAGTGGTCACGAGAGATTCTGTGTCAGTTCCGTGTGGATTCAGTGTTTTACTCAGTGCATAGCGCAGGAAATGTGTTTCCTCTCACTTTTTAATATCTTAGAAGAATTCGCTCAGGTAGTGCAACGAAGTGTCTTTAGGCGTCGTATTTAAGTTGTATTATTTTTGGGCTCAGTCCAATCGCTCGCGAATTTTAAGCAAATCCATGAAGTTTTCAAGGGGGCAGGTGAATGTGCTAAATTGTACAGATGTTTCACGCAAACTCGTGAATTTGTACAGATAAGTGGAATGTTGTACGGTGCACGCCGCTTATTGTGATCACTTCGGGACGCAGCTAATCTGATAACATTTACCCATTGATAACAATAGCTGAAGGAATTAATTGGAGGTTATTTATTCATATATAAGCTAATAAACTACAAAATATAATTTAAAATATTTATTTATAAAATAAAACGTAATTTTGAATCATTGAACCACTCATAGGTTGATACAGTAATAGACTGGAAGGAACTATTTTTTCAACCTGTAACAAAGTTTTTAATTTATCTTACTTTCCTTTAGGTGTACATTAACTCATTTACGAGTTATGAGTAATTTGGAAATCTATACAGATCTCTGGTAAACACCGCGTAGCAAAACATCTAACGCCTGTCTGTTCAAGTCTTTTCATTTTACACAAGTCATCACTGCATGTCAACACTGCTATCGCCATAAATCAAAAGCTCAAGCTTAACGGTGGGGTGAAACATGTTTTATTGCTTAAAAGAGGAAGTTAGGTAATGCCACCCCCTCGAAATGATCATCCTGTGAGCTGGGAACCGTATTGCTACCTCCAGTACAACACAATAAGTTACAGTTGAGTTAGATGTGAACTGTATATATTATTTATTCTGGTGGAATTAAGACCATTAAACCTTCCTATCATTCTACTAGACTATGAAAAGTAAAAAAAAAAAAAAGAACTCCATGAGGCTACATCCGTTTGAGAGACTAGCCTGCCATTTATCCACTGCATCATCTACCATAGTCAGATGACAGGATTGGGCGGCATATGGTCAGCATGCCGACTTCCACGGCCGTTACTGATGGCTTACTGAACCTCAGAAAAATCCAAGGAGGTACCGGGAATCGAACCCAGACCTGCGGATCTGTAGTCAAAAAAGCCAACCACAAGAACACGCAAGCGGTCACTAGATGATAAATCAATTCAAATCTTACAAATAATACCAACTTAAGAACTGAGAGATGCCTAATTATGTTAGTGTGAATAACTTATCATTTAAAATACTTAACTTAAATGATGAAATTAAATGTATTTAACAGATACCAACATTACAAACTCAGACTATACACTAGACAAGGAATCTCAACACAGTGACAAGTTTGTTTTTAGGTAACAATGCTCAGTATTTAAGAAACAGTATTAACCTATTTTAAAATCATAACTTATCCTATTACACTTTACTATGTAAGTAGCATAAGCTACTAGTCTAGATATATACAAACTTGTGTACATATAATAAGTTAATCATAAGCATACTAAAAATTCTTAAGACAGTTAAAAATGTGTTTAAAGTATTTTTTTTACTGTTTTAAGAATTTTTAGTATGCTTATGACTAACTTATTGTATGTACACAAGTTTTTTTATTTTATTTTTATAGTACGAAGAAGACATCTGCTTTTTAGTATAAGACTTTCATTTTATGGACTTCAAATGCATTTTTTAACTGTTTTAAGAATTCTTAGTATACTTATGAGTTATGAGTAACTTGTTGTATAGGCCTATACACACTTTTTATATTTCTAGACTGGTAGCTTATGCTACTTATATAGGCCTATATTAACTGTAAAAAGATAAATTATGTTATTTAAAGTAGGTTAGGTGTCTAAAGTTTCTTACATACTGAGAATAGGTAGACATTGTAACCTAAAAACAAATTATACAGCTCAGTAGGAAGATGAAAACAATTGAAACAGTGTTAAGTATTATCTTATGTACTGTACTTTTTCAGATAGGCCTATGAGAATTTTCTGACAAGAGAAATTACATATGGTTTTCATAATCTTACTCCTCATATTTAATTTGCAGAACATATAAAAATAGTATATTGTATTCAATTATATAATTATACCATGCATATAGAATTATGTTAAGTGTAGAGGGAAGCTAATTTTTTTAACAAATCTAAACATCAGATCCATGCTATCGTGTGCCCATTTTTTTAATATTTTGAGACAATACTGTACTGACGTACCTCTCAGACTGTAGTTTAGTGCCAATACTTGTATGAGATCTTAAAATAAAATTAAAAATTGGCACACACTTAAACATCATGTGATGAAATTATTTTATTTTTATTATGTAATTCCCCTGGATAGTTTTAAAATCACTTATACAATAATAAATCACTAAAAAATGTATTTCAATACTTGAGCATTTTGAAACTAATGAAACACGTTTAAAAATTACAAAACAGAAAAAGATAGTTAAATATTATTTCTAAGCCAATAAAAGCTGTTTCTTCAGCTTTAAAATTGAAATCATTATAACACTTAACCGTTCTTAAACTTCGCAAACGTAAACGTAATAAAAAAAACCCAAGTATTCACATGTCTGCCCCTTAAAAAATAAAATTATGATTATTTTAGTTAATTTAATCGTCTCTGCTCTGGAAACATGTACAAACACAAGGATATTTGTACTTATAACTTGCATCAGTGAAGAATGCCGATAGCGCCTAGCAGAGACATCTTCATCTATTTCAAATTTTCGTTAACAAGGCATCTCTAATTTGATTCATGTCAATGTGTTAAGTATACTCGACAGATAAACGCGCTACGTTGTTTGAGAACAATCTGCATCCATTTTTATAATCTTGATAATCTCTATATTAGGCCTAAGCATCACTACATTACGGTGATATTTAAATTTAAGATCGTAATTAGATAAACTGAAGTAAGTGAATATAATTTCAATAGTCATCATTAGGGCAAGGCATTTAATGACCATAAAATAGTGAAAAATGCCAAATAAAAAAATGCATTTATGACCTAAAAATAGTGGAAAAATGACACAAATTAAAAAAAATACCAGTAAATTTACCGTTATTACTTATATTTAGTCTTTTTAAAGTAATGAATTGCTAAAAGCAATTTAATGGATGACTGTGCGTTATATACCAAATTACAATATAAAACACACTTATTTTAATACTAAAGAAGTACCGGAAAGTAAATTCATACTACTTTGACACCCTTAGCGAAAAATAAATTCTTTCTGAAGTGGCATGCCCATCAAATTGCCCCTAGCAAATATGTGCCATTTAAAAAGAAAGAAAAAATAATTCTTTATTGCCTCAAGACAAACTGCTATGGTGTTTACAACAAACCTGAATTAAAATTAACTATGAACACTTGGCGGAGATTCTCAAATAAAAACGATTGTCTGTGTCTGAAAATAACGACTTATACATTGAAAAGCTCCTCTTTACCCCCACTGAAAGACGACATCAAAATGCCGAAAAAGACCTAAAAATTGTCAAAAAATGACCATATTTTTTGAAATGACGAAAAATGCAAAATAAAGTAAAAAAAATGCAAAAACACATTGTCCTTATTTAATAAATTATTTCACGATACACATTTATATATATTCTAGTTTTCTTTCAACCTCCATATAAAAAAGATGCAAAAGTATCAATGTATTACTCAAAACTGATGTTTCGAAAATGCAAAAAATGCAGGTTTTCTGCCCGTTTTTCACTCATAACTCATGAACGAAAGCGAAAATTAAAATTCCGGCTTCGAGGTGCATTTTTCGACCCTTCAGACCCCCTATATTTAAAATTTCAGATCTCTGCGTTCAGTAGATTTCGCTGGGCATCGCGGACAGACAGACAGAAAGACAGATAATAAAGATATAGATAAAGATAATAGATAATAACAACGCTGAAAATACTGTTGTGATGTATTCACTGTCACACACTCTATTTCTTTTTTCTCACATTGCACTCACGATGTAAACATACTGCTAGCGACCTCTGTTGAACTCGGCATTCATTCTTGGTGCAGGCTATAAGTATGCTTGTATTGGCTGATGATTCGGTGCTTACCTATTGACGAAAATATACCTGTGAAAAGTGATACTATTAATAGAATCCTATTCTAGAATCTGAGGTTGAGGCACTTGAACCGCATGTAGGAAGATGTGTTACGTTTTACACGTGACACGGATTACGCGTAGCAACAATTGTCTAAAGAAGCATACTGTGATGAGAATAACATGATCTTGGAAGTGTGTGAAGGCTGAAATGAGAGGAACAGACTATGAGCAGAGGGTTTAGTCATGTAATGTGCAAAGTCATCAAGTCGTTTATGTCTTCGGGAAACTCTGGCTGGAGAAAGCTCTGGGACAGGTGAGTTACTTATTGGTACATTGCATAATTTTATATTTCTTCTCAGAAACTTTTCATCTATTGTTGACCACGAAGATCCAGTATACAAAACAATAATAGTAATAATAATAATAATAATAATAATAATAATAATAATAATAATAATAATAATAATAATAATAATAATAATAACAATGGGTCATTCCATGCTAACAGGGAATTTTATCAAAAAATTTCAAATATGAATTTTAACATTATTTTTTCTGGAAGTTGGTACATGGGACATCTGAGAGTTTGACAATTAGAGAAATACATGATAAATTTAAAGTAATGTATTTCTTGGCTAATTTCTTTATTGATATATTGATATTCAGATGTAATGTAAGCTACCATTTCTGATGTAACATAAGCTACCAATGTTTATGTTAAATATCCAGAGTATAAATTTATGTAAGGAATTAAAATATGCCCTCAGTGTTCTTTACACTTTTATGGTTTATTTTCAAAAACAATTATTTCAGTTTTCAACTCAGCGGTACAGTGCAATTGACTACTCCTTTTCTTGTAACATAAGTTACCAACAACAAAATCCTGATTTACTTTTTAACTATGCTATGCTCCTATGCAGTCTGAGTCACAACTTGAAGAATATAGTCTATTCTTCAGTCTGTAAGTCATACAGTTTTTTATTTCCACTCCAAAGCAACAGAATCCTAATGAAATTAGTTATTTCTTCTTGCAAATGTAACGTGAATTACCATGGAATGACCCTAATAATAATAATATAATCCCCTGAAGATCATAAATGATGCATCGACAGAGTCTATTAACATTTAAGTGACCACGGAGGATGAAATGGGCTGGATCTGTTGCGCGCATGGGGAGGAAAGACATATCTAAAAAATATTGTTTGGGAGACCCGAAGGGAAAATACCACTTGGAAGACAATAATAGGATAGATTTAAGGGAAGTAGGATTTTCGAGAAATGATTGGATGGAGTTAGCACAGAATAGGGTTGAATGGCGGGCTCAGGTAAGCGTGGCAATGAACCTTCGGGTTCCATAAAATAGATAATATTCCTTTAGCTTGCTTATGAATTGTCATTGAGTAAGTAGGCAAGTAAATATTTCTAGATGAATCTAAAAAATAGACTTATGTTATGAAAAGGATTTCTTAGTGACCATTGGAATAAACCATTTTAAATCTCGCAATAGGAAAACCATGAGCATATGGAGGTGACCTATAGCCATAGCAGGAAAGTTACGCTTTTTTACGGTCAGTTTAGCGGCAGATTCATGAAGACGATAGTTATGTCTTGTAGACTACAATAGAAACGATATTAGATCTCAACTGATATTAATTTAGGTTAGACTAAAACAAACAGGGGCTTATAATGAGCATCGTATGATGAACCTATCAGGATGAGGAACATTTGGTTTTGCAATTTGAGAACTCTGTACACATCGGAACAGTTACCCCAAACAAAGATACCTTAAATTGATGCATTAATAAGTATAGTACCGGTACCCTAGCCAAAAAGGGTGAAGATAGAGCCAATGGTCATTCCGATTCAGTTTCGAGTCATTCACAATACCTAGGCCTAAAGGTTTGACATTAGGTTGGACATCTTCACAAGTCAGCTGGACAAATGGAAAGAACATTTGTTGGGGTTTTCCAGCGTTAAGGTTGAAGCAGTTGGCTTCAATCCAATATGTAACCTCGGTAAATAAATGCTTCATTTCAAGTTGCAGAACATTAACAACCCGTTTAGTATTATAGGCTATAAAGTAGTATCATCTGCAAATAAAACAGGCCGACATGAAATGTTATAAGAGAGATTATTTGATCATCATTAAAAAACAGAAATGGGCCCAGAACCGATCCCTGCGGTAGGCGACTCTCAACTTGAAGAGTTTATGAATGGAAACAGACAACTTGATGCCGGTCTGATAAGTAAGACTCAAACAAATCCAGTTCTGTATTATTTATGCCATAATATCTTAATTTAGGTTTAACAGTTTTGTGAGATTCACAGTCGAAAGCCTTTGATAGGCCACACAAGATGACAGAGGTACTATTATGTTACAATATATAAAACTCAGGCTGAAATGTATTCATTTATACAGGGCTGTAATAGGCCTACAATCGTCCACGACCTTGCACTTTGTTTTTGCCTGATTTTATTTTAAATAAAAATACAACTAATTTCATTAATTTACAGTAATAATATCTAATAATAGGTGTTTAATATCTAATAATAAGTATTATTACAACTAAAAAAATGTCAACGCTCTATTTTGTTAAGATATAAAGTCAAACTACTGACAACTTACTGTACAGATGCAGCCAATTAAGCCAACAAAGAGAAAAATTAAGGATGGACATCACAAAAAAAGGAGGAGCATGACCAGCCAGCAAAAAAGAATTAATATCAAGATTTACAAAAGAATATTGTACATTTGTAAATGCTATTGACTTACAAAGTATATAAGTACCCGAGTAAAAGCAATAATGATAAAAGAAAAGAAAAGAAAAAAAAATATATATATATAGCTTAAAAGTCATAAACATGCATAATATATATAAACATAATTTAAATAATAGGCAATGTAAGACAATAGCATAAGTTAAAAGTAAACCAAAGCATGTAGTATTACCCAAAGTGATGGAACATGTGGCACAATAAAATTAAAAATAAAAAATAAAAAAATGGTGGAGCTATATGTTTTCGGAGTTCGCAGTGTTTGAATGTTTAAGAGAAAATTGATGTGATACATGACATGATCTCTTCACGTGGATTAAGTGGCCGCCACACGCAAAACGGATGTTTCGCACTCTTTCGTTTTCCTAAGGCGGATTTGCAACCATTAAGAGGGCTTCATAGCAGAGTAATCAGCATTTTATTAGGAACAGATTGTCTGACACCAACTAACATCCTTTGTAAAGGATAAAAACATCCTGCAGTTTGATATCTTAATTAAAGTAAATGACAATACGTACAGAGTGACACTAGCTGACTTCCAGTAGTATATAACTAACAGAACATACTTTATCCTGCACATTCTGCAACCATAACATATGGGACAAAGAATTTAAAATAGCGTATTACTTAATCAAAACACATAATGAACTGCTAGAAGAACAAAAGACCATATTGAATTACAAAAAAAAAATAATTCATAATTTAAACGTTTTAAATTGCTGTGTTTCTTTACTATATTAATCACTGTCATTATATCAATGACTAGCCTATGCAAGTAACCGCAAGTAGCTATGCTTCTATTCTCACTATCAACTCATTTGCACTATGCACTATGCAATCTTGTGGTTAAATCATTTGATAAGGGGGAAATCTGTAAGTGTGGGAATTCATGTCCTAAAGCATACGGCCTCTTAAAATGAGCTTTACTCTTTGGAGCCTTTCTTTGATTTCAGTTTTTTTAAAAAAAGGTTTAAATAGACTGAGATTCCAGAGGAGATGTTTGGGTTAGCCTATAACTACCCCTTATGATATATCAAAAAATTATCAAAAATTAACTTTTATATTTTAGTACAAGCACAAATTACACAAAATTATCAGAACCGTTTGTCAACAAACTACATATTCTTCATGCAAATGAATTAACTTACGAGGCGCATCCATAAAGTAAGTTCCCCGGGGCCGTTTACACAAATAAAACACAATTTCATGGAAATATTTATTAGAACAGATATTGCATGTGTTCAGTTTTTTTCAAAATATTCGCTACCGCCTCTTTGTCATTCTTCGTCATTTCTTGAGTGTAGGAAAAGATGGAAATCACTGGGAGCGAGATCCGGGCTGCAAGGTGGATTTTTAAACACCTCCCAGCAAGTCTCCTGCGGAGGTTCGACTGGGAGGTGTTTAAAAATTCACCCTTTAGCTCGGACCTAGATCCCAGTGATTTCCATCTTTTCCTCCACCTCAAGAAATGAAGAATGACAAAGAGGCGGACATGGTTGTCACATAGTGGTTCAAATCCCAGGCGGCAGAGTACTACGACACAGATATTCAAAAGTTGGTCCCACGGTGTGAAAAAGTCTCAATTCCGGTAGCGAATATTTTGAAAAATAGCTGAAAACTTGCAGTATCTGCGATACAAGTGCCGTAAGCGGTGCATACGGATCGAGAAAAGAGTTTGAAAAAACGAGGCGCTTGCGCCGAGTTTTTTTAAATTTTCCGAGATCCGTTATGCGCTTATGGCACGAGTATTGCATGCTATTTTTTGCACGATGATTATTTATATCAATTTATTTATATTAATTGAGATATTACCTGAAAATATTTTGTATATAAACTATTGAAGATAGATGTTTATTTCAGAAAGTGATTCGCATATGTTTGTTGTTATGGGAACCGAATATTTGTCCTGTTCAAGTCGCCACAAATTGGGGGGCCTTGTCCATAAGGGCTTGTATTATGATTTTACTTATTGCACAGTGTGCTTTTTGTAATTTTTACCGCACGGAAATTTGTTTTGTGCGGGAATGTCAAGTTACGATCCACGGCAACAATATTCGTAAGTACCACTAATTAGTTACGTCGTGCAAAAAATATTTCCATGAAATTGTGTTTTGTAAACGGCCTCAGGGGAACTTACTTTATGGATGCGCCTCATAGATACGAGAAAAGCGTTGATGCGCTTTGTTCCTAGTCCATCGCATTTTTGCGATATCCTACACACACACACACACACACACACACACACAGTGGACTTTGTTGCGGGTCTATGCAGTGTTGCAGCTACTTGTATAAAAGCATAACAAAGCAGGGGTCTGAAAGGGAGTATAAACTAATATCCGATTTAAATTCAACAAACGAATACGGAAAGTGTGTAAGAACCTCTTAACAGGAATAACATGGTTTATTATCATAATCCTGGCAGACTTTCACACGAGAATTAATTGATCTGGCCCAGAGAGCTCTCTGTTAAAATAGAGGAAGAGTAAACTCCGGGTGCGAAGACCTCACGGAACTGGCTGCTCTGCTGAGTGATGAGGAGCCATCCGGTCTGCTGCATCTCAGTTATCAGTCCGATGATCATCTTAGGGATAAATATCGAGTTTCCGAAAATGTATTTATTTATTTTTCAATTTTGAGAACACAACAGGCACAAGAACCAATTAAAATGCTCTCTTATTCAGGGTGTTATTGAATAACATCGAAATATTTTAACTGTGTATAGAGGGGACATAGACAAGCAACTTTTATTAGGAGATTTTTGCTCTGTGGATCCATTTTTTCCTGTTACAGCAGAAAATCTCCCAGGGCATGGCCGCCACTGACTACTAAGATTTGAAAAAAATGGAAAACAAAGGAACTTCGTTGTTAATACTGGAGTAATGAATAAAAGAACTAATGCAGTGGCTGCCATCATATGAGTAGTCTGTAAATTTTGCAGACTATCTCTCTGTAAGTTAGTCATCAGTTTTACAACTGGTTTGATGCAATTCTCCAGTTCTTCCTATCTTGAGCCAGTCTCTTCATGTCTACATATTTTTTACATCCAAAATCGCCATATAATCTGTTTTGCATATTCTAATCGTGGTCTTCCCTTACAATTTTTCCCCTCTATTGTTCCTTCTAACATAGTGTTGACCAAGCCTGGATGCCTCATAATGTGCCCCACTAGTCTGGCCCTTCTTCTAATGAGTGTCGTCCATAGACTTCTTTGCTCCTCTATTCTTTCTAAGACCTCTTCGTTAGATATTCTGTCAGACTATAGACTATAGAAACACCAAATTATGATATAGCTGTTGATGAATGATTAAGAATCACATTTTTATCGACCACTAAGAAGGCATGAAGTCAATTTAATTAAAATTTTAACCCTATTTCGCTTCATTATTGACTTATGAGCACCAAATTGTAATGATTTTAATGTCCTGTAGCCTGCACATTTTACGTCATAGAGCAAAAATCTCCTAATAAAAGTTGCTTGTCTATGTCCTCTCTATACACAGGTAAAACATTTCGGTGTTATTCGTTAACACCCTGTATAAGAACATTCTTCAATACATAGGAGAGGCAACATTCTGGTTAGTGTTCCACTGTTTTCTTAACTGCTTATGTTTCGTGGACTTCTGATCTGTACGAATGTCAGATATTGCCAAGACAAGCGATGTTGTGGTCACTGGATGAAGACTGGAGAAAATGTATGGCACACTCTGAAAGACTCCAAGAAGAGGAGATAGACATGACACTAGGTTTCGTAACCACTTTCATGAAAGTGATTTCTTGAAACCAATTACACACATTTCCTTTCCAATGCAACCACACCTTTCATGTTATTTCTGAAGTTCAAGTTGTTAAAATCCCATATAAATGTTTGAAACACGTATGAATACAGGCATTTCACAATTTCCTCACTTCCCCACTTCATTTTACGAAATGCGAACAAGCTAAATAAGCGAATAATCTCAAAATTACTATTATAGTTTCGTGAAAAGTTGGAATCAGCCGAAACTGCATAGTGTCGTAACTCATTGTTGCCAGTACATCTAGCGCTTGCGCATTCAAGTAAAAAACAGTTGCGAAACTAAGTTACGAAACCTAATTTCGTCGTGTAAACTAGCCTTAACAGTTGTGCCGTGGACAGTGACAATGGTCTAACATAACGAACCAATATTATACTTTGTTTTGCAATTTACACTATAGTAATGTTATAGTAAATAAGATGTGTAGCCTACTACGCGACTGACAATTTATTATCAAATGTTAGTTGTAGTGAGAGTATTATTATTATAAACTATCCGTCTGGTTTTAATAATTTTAAATTCATATAGAAGATGTGAAAATAAATTAATGAATTATGACATTTATTGAATGTTGTGGTTCTCCCACAAGTAGCCTGGGTTTATGAAAACAACGAAAGTAGAGATGTTTATTTAATAATCATGAATAATTAATCATTAAATTTATAATTTAGTAATTAAATTAATATTTTATATAATTGAAAATACGTAATGTTGCTGAAGTAATGAAATCAGGTAAACTGATGTAAGAAAGTGCCAGAATGTTTTTGTTTAATCAGTGATCATTGCAATTGTGATATGCAGAAAATAAGTTATTTTTGTAATCGATCTCAGAGTTAAGCTCCAAATCGATTCATTAAGCAGGGCTTACGGAAGAACAAAGGTTATATTGATAAGCATATGTGAAGGAATATGTGGGTAGTCTTCTGTTTGCAGTTCCACAATTTTATTCACCCAAGAAACATTATGGCATTTCCTCGCCTCTCATTCTAACTCTCAAAACTCTCACGCGACTTTCTCTACCCCAAAATATCGAAATCTTTCCCAGGGTTCAATAGAGAAAATGACACAAGCACATGCTTGCGGTTGAGAAAGCCCTGTGCGTTTTAAGTACAGAAATAAGAAGTTAAAACATTGAAATTTGTCAGTGAATAATAACACAGGCCTGCGATGAAAAAAATACAAGGGATGTGATAGGTGAACTTTATTATTTTGTTATGCTGAGTTAAAATAGTATATTGCGATACAAGTGCCGTAAGCGGTGCATACGGATCGAGGAAAGAGTTTGAAAAAACGAGGCGCTTGCGCCGAGTTTTTTCAATTTCCGAGATCCGTTATGCGCTTACGGCACGAGTATTGCATGCTATTTTTTGCACGAGGATTATTTATATCAATTTATCTATATTAATTGAGATAATAGCTGAAAATATTATGTATAGGCCTATACATTATTGAAGATGGATGTTATATTTCAGAAAATGATTCGCATGTGTTTGTTGTTATGGGAACAGAATATTTGTCCTGGGGGGCCTTATCCATAAAGGCTTGTATTATGATGAGTGCCGTAAGTAAATTCTTACCGCACGGAAATTTGTTTTGTTTCCATAGCAACCAGATTGCGTGCGGGAATGTCAACTTACGATCCACGGCAACACTATTCGTAAGTACCACTAATTAGTTAAGTCGTGCAAAAAAAAAAGTCTGTCACGTCACGTTTTCTTGCATTTGTGAGTGGGACAGCCGTGATGAGACTCAACATTGGGTCCAAAAAGAATGGGCGAAAAGAAAAAAATCTTGAACCAGGCACCAAGAATGTGATTCGGAACAGCTTAGTTGACCCCCCCCCCCCCAAAAGTATTTTTACCCCCTTTGCCTATAAAATTAGGTGTAAAGAAGCAATTTGTGCAGGCTATTCCAAAAGATGACGATTGTTTCAAATATCTGTGCAAAAAGTCTCCAGGTTTATCTGCAGCCAAGATGAAAGAAGGAATCTTTGTTGGTCCAGATATCCGCATCTCATGAAGGATAAAGACTTTGAGACTAACATGATAACAAAGGAAAAAGAGGCTTGGGTTGCCTTCAAAGATGTGGTCAGTAAATTTCTGGGGAATTACAAGGATCCTGGCTATAAAGCAATTGTTATGAATATTCTGGACAAATTTCAAGCTTTGGGTTGCTAAAGACTGTCAAACTTCACTCACATGTGGACTATTTCCCCGAAAATTTAGGAGCAGTCAGCGAAGAACAGCGTGAAAGGTTCCACCAAGACATCAAATTTATGGAGTGCAAATATCAAGGCTACTGTTGGATGTTAACACGAAATAGGCCTGAGATTGCACATAAAAGAAGACTTTAAAAAAGAGACGGCTCGTGCAATCTGGCAACAGTGGTTTTCTTTCATTTAAACCTATTAAAAATTAAATTAAATTGCTAACAAATCAATTTGCATCACCAAGAATCGATTTTACATAGATTTAAAAACCACTGTTGCCAGATAGTACATGCAAATTCACGAGGATTCATTTTCACATAGGATTTTTAGCAAAAAAAAAAAAAAAGATACCGATTGTCCAAAAAAATCCTGACGTGATGGAAAAAACTGAGGTCATTTTCAAAATCAGCATACCCAATAAACTAAAACTCAGTGAAAACGTCTCTTGTATTTTTCAACAACTTCAATTTCGCAGGCCTGTGTAATTAAAAGCATACCTCTTTCTACTTCTGCGATCCTACCTTCACATAATGCAACTACAAACAGAAGACTGCAGTGGGACGCAATGTGAGACCTGCCTTACTACTTTTTTAAGACTATCCGTGAAATGTTTATTGAAGTCGAAATTATCTTTTCTTAGAGAGAACAATCGTTCTTGAACCACATTCCTACATTACAATAGAGAGAGAACATTTCAAACCTTTGTTTATAAGAAACAGAGTGTTAACTGCAATAAACCTGTCACAAGAACAGTGCACACTTACTTAACTGCAACATTCTACTACAAACTGCACAGTAACTTTTATTTTTAACATAACATACAACACTTTTAAAGAGAAACTATGCGATTGGCTAGTGTTAAACTCTTTCTCGTTATGTGATAGCCTGTTCCTCGAATTACTACACTGTAATATAGGTTGGTTTCTTACGTGTTAATTGGTTGTATGTTTGTATCTGAATTTGTTTCATGATACACACGTACGATCAGTGGTTACATGTTATTTCATTCAATTGTAGGCCTATTCTTTACTTTACAATAAAGAACTTAAATTTTGTATTTGATTTAAGTCATCTACAGCATTTCTCCATTCTTGTGCACTACTGCTCTTTTGATTTCATACAGAATAATAACTGTTCTTTTCTGATTTGTTGCAGGTGAGTGAATTCCCTCACTCTTGCTGTTATGAATCCACTCCTGAGTAAGTACAACGACAATACTCAAATCATCATTATTATAAGGTATTCCAGAAGTAGAATAAAGTATTTTATATTGTGATGTTTTCGAAAACAGAAAACTATAATAATTTGGTCTTTAATAGTAGTGTTGATGATGTAAAGTAAAAATGAGTTGTAAAAAAATGGAAATACTAAACTTCCAAGAATGAATTCCACCCACGGGTTTTCCCTTATTTTTACTAGCTATATATCTCATAACTTTAGTACCCCCTCTCAGATTAAAATAAGAACTTAATACCCCTTTAAAACTCTTTAAGTACGGTACTTTAAAGTCATTTAAAACTTCGAAACCCTTTACCCAGTTAAATGTGGGACATACAGCTTACGATGAAATTCATAGGTGAGAAATAGGTAAATTTCATTACTCTTTTCCTCAGCATTGAATTGCTCTAAAATTTTGCAATCTGACATACGCTTTATTGACTACCTCTACAATCACATATTACTTTCAAAATTAATCAAACTGTTATAGTTACGGGTGATTATCGTTCCATGCACTAAAATGACGATTCCTTGATAACTCCCACAAATATAATAATTATTTTTGAGTGTTTATTTTTCTGTGTATTTGTTAATATCATATAAAAACAGAATCTACAATCATTCATTTAACCTTAATAGTTTATTTTTTTGAAATTTATATTTTAATCAAAATTTTAGTATTTTAATCAAAATTATTTTTAAAATACTTTTTAAAAATACTTATATTGTAGATATTTCAAAGATTGTAGATGACGTTGTTCATATGACGTTTTCAAATAGATAGAAAGAAGAATCGTTAAGAAATATTGCATTTGTGGAAATTGTTACGGAAACGGCATTTTATTGCATGAAACGTGGCTGCCATTTTAATAATAATAATTGCCCATAACTGTAACAGTTTGATTAATTTTGAAAATAGTATGCAATTGTAGAAGTTTGCAATAAAGAGTATATCACATTGCAAGATTCTAGAGCAGGGGAAGTCAACTACGTCTTGTGATGACGTTTGTGGAGCAAGAGCATGCGGATCCCTTGTGTGTGACGTCAGCAAGAGCGCACGGTAGTAGGGGTGTTTAGAGTACGCTAGAGGACCTATTCACTTTAGCTCTGTGGGTAGAACAACTTCTGGTTGGAAATACGGAGCATTTTTCAAAGTTATTGCAAGTACGCGATCCGCGTTCTGCAAAACATTCTTCTTCAGTTCGAATCGAGGTTTCAGGATGTGGAAAACCTTTCTCCAATGTTTAAACTTTTTGCTACCCCATATTCAGTTAATGTCAAAGACGTTCCTTGCCGGTATCATTTGGAACTGCTAAACTTACAATCTGTTAAAGGACAAATACGAACGTAAAGTGGTCTTGGGTAACTTTTACAGAAATTTCTCTGAAACCAGATTCCCGAGACTTGCCGCACGAATATATGTAATTTTGGATCGACATATGTGGCCGAACAATTTTTTTTACTAATGAAATGTGCAAAGCTCAAATCAAGAAGTACATTGTTAAATCACAACCTAAATGTAGTCTTCGATTAAATATTGCTCAAACATTACGTCCCAACATTGATAAACTTGTTAAAGAAAAAAGAGACAGGAAAGTCAGAAAATTGTTACTGTAATCTTGTATTATCTAAGGTGCAGACGAGCTTGTATGGTAATTAATTCAGTTCATTTTTTTATCATTTTTACTGTAGTGAATTATGTTAATTCAAATGATAGTAGCCTATTGTCTATTTTTGTCAAAGAACATAGATTTTGTGGAAAGGCAATTGTTCTCACAGAATAGAAAAATAGAATTATTTATAATATGTTAAACTGCTGCGCTGTAATTAACCGATAAACTATCAAAAAAATCGATTGATGTTTCATTAACTCGGAAACACGTATTACGTAAGTTCTAACCCCCTAAATTCCCGCTGCCCGCAATACTAATGCCCCTCTCTTCCCCCCTGTTCACTGATGCCTACATTTCACATGCTCCTCGCAGAGATATAACGCGAGCAGTCAGAGCAGAAAGCAGTGACGTCACAGAGCAAGCTTCTGTCTTCCCCTGTTCTAGAGCAATTCATTGCTGAGGAAAAAAATAATGAAATTTACCTATTTCTCACCTATGAATTTCACCGAAAGCTGTATGTCCCCCCTTGAATAACTGTGTTCTCTTTTCTATTTTAAAAAATCGATTGTTTTTTGTCTCCCCTGACAAATTTACTTTGATGGAGATTCTCAATTTCTTGTTTCAATTATAATACAGTACCGAAGCATGTTAGGAAGAAATCCCTGACAACGAAAACATTTACCAAAACTTGTACCGGCATTACATGAGAATGTAACAAAGATATCAACCTGTTAGCATCATGAAGGTTTACATTACACAGCTGAAACGGTTTACTTGAGAGAAAGCAAAGTGCAGATTTCGTCAGAGGCAATGGAGAGCCAAAACCAACATAGCATCAGCTAAGTGTTTCACAAAAGATACACCTGGCGCTGTTGCTTTCGCGTGGGTCCTAATTCCTTACATTCGTACCATGTTATATCAAAACACTTTTCTTTACATAAACACACTTAACTGCACTCAAAGATACTTATCCCAAGTAAAGAATTTAGTTTTTATACCAATTGTAGCCATACTGTCCATGGACATGTTTCTAAATATGTAATTCAAATTTCAGGTTTCAATATAATACTCCCTGTGGATATATATATATATATATATATATATATATATATATATATATATATATATATATTGTTTCTGTTGGACATTACATGAGAATAATATAGGAGAAAAATTACTCCGACACTGGGACTTGAACTCAGGACCTTTGGCTATCAGTGCCACTGCTCTACCAACTGAGCTAAGCCAGGGTTTAGTTTACAGCGTCAGGTGGAACCTCTCTCCTATGCCTGATTGCCCTTAATGGTCTACCTCACTGACAGACAAGTTACGTCATATGCAGTACTGTGAGGCACACTAATTAGTAATTTTTGTGACCGGGCTTCCATTGTTATTGTACAGTAACATTCAAGATCGATATATGCATATGCATTCATGAACCACAGATTATTGTCTCTTTTGGACATTAACTTACATGAGAATGTTATAAGGACAATCAGTTCTACGAGCGGTATCTGTTGCGTGGCCAGCCCGTTCGCCCGATTTAACGCCCCCTGATTTTTTTTTCTTTGGAAGCATGTCAAGAGCACGGTGGAGGCAACTCCAGTTTCAACCAGAGCTCAGCTGATTGCCCGAATAAATGCTGCGTTTGACCACGTCCAACAGAATCCTTCCATGCTCGAATAAAGAACATAGAATAAAGATAAACGATAGAAATAATATAGAATAATTGGTCATGCCGGGATGCATCTGTATGTAAAATAATTATATAGAGGGTGTTAAAAAATAACACCGAAATATTTTACTTGTATATAGAGGGGACTTATGGCCGAGTGCACCATTCTCCGGTTTTCTCAGCCGTTTCGTTACCGCGGTAAAAGTAATACCGGGGTATTCTCAAAATCTCTGAGCACCATTGCGAAAATACCGCGGTTTGCTAATGCTTGGAAATATTGCGGTTACTCTGCTCCGAATCCATTTTTCCATTGATGGTTTCTTCCATGGCCGCTAGGTTCTCTCTCTCTCTGAACGTCTGCCAGTGCCAGGCTAGTGCTTTTCCAAATTCAATGTATCTGTTGCCTTATTATTCAATAAAAAGATGTTCATAAGGATAAAAGGGAATATTATATTGCGTACATATGTCGTCTGAATTCCAACTTTGAATTCAAGCACCATAGATACTGTACCAAACGTGAAATGAGTTGCTTTCGCTCTGGTTGAGGTGAGAAAGGAAGCTCATTTCAATCGATGTTACAGCACAGTATTTGCAAAGATATGTACCATCGTTCATTCTTCAAATAGATCCCACCTGTCTGTACATTTAAATAAAATAACATTGATGTTTTAAAGAATAATTCTCACACGTTTGCGATCCAAGGCAAAGCAACACCACGAAATCTCTGCTCTGAGTTCGACATAGCCTCGCTTTTATTCCCGTACGACTAGTAGAAATTTTAGGTGCAAGATCATGTGCATAGCCATGAAAGGGCTGTTATAATTATGTTCGTGTACGTGCAGGTATGATAAATTGATTTACATACCCTATATACCGATACTTAGGCTATATCGTGATGCATGCAGCCATTCACTTAAATTTGGCCTAGGACCACTGGTTTTCCATATTTCATTTATTTGTTGCTTTTTGTTCAGTAATAAAAGTTTATAAGGATAAAATGGAATATTATATTGCATATATATGTCGTCTGAATTCAAACTGATTTCAAACACCATAAATACTGTACCAATCATACTATTCGTGGTTACGCTCACTAGCCTACTCGATGAACCTGGTTTGGTTGAGGTAAGAAAGAAAAGTCATTTCAATCGATGTTACAGCACAGTATTTGCAAAGATATGCACCATCGTTCATTCTTCAAATAGACCCCACCTGTCTCTCATTATTCTTTATGTTCAATTAGCTTTTGGCCTAGATATCGTAAATATGATACATTACGCTGATCTCCATCTTGGAAAGAAAACAGCGGTTTTCTCACTTTACAGCTCCTCCACGGCCGGTTTGCATCTTACCGCGATAAAAGTCGAAACCGAGCACGGTGCAACGAAAGTATGACATTACCGGGGTAAACTAAGCAACTTTACCGCGGTATTCTAAATACCGAGGTTGGTGCACTCGGCCATTAGACAAGCAACTTTTATTAGGATGTTTTTGCTCTACGACGTAAAATGTGTATGTTACAGGGCATTAAAGTCATTACAATTTGTTGCTCATAACTCAATAATGTAGCGAAATAGGGTTACAATGTTCATTAAATTGACTTCATGCCTTCCTAGTGATCGATAAAGACCTGATTCTTAATCATTCATCAACAGGTATATAATAATTTAGAGTTTTCATAATCTGCAAAATTTACAGACTAATCACATGACTGGCCGTCACTACATTAGTCTTTTTTTAACTCATAACTACTGACTACAGTGTTAATAGCGAAGTTCCTTTGTTTTGAAATTATTTCAAATGTTAGAAGTCAGTGGCGGCCATGCCCTGGAAGATTTTATGCTGTAACAGGAAAAATTGAAGCAATAGAGGAAAAATCTCCTAATAAAAGTTGCTTGTCTATGTCCCCTCTACACACAGGTAAAATATTTCGGTGTTATTCATTAACACCCTGTGGCTGCCTGGCATTATTATTGCCGAGGCTAATACATTGAATAATAAGCAAGGAGTGACTCATCCTGTAAGAACTAAGTGAGCTATTGAGTCTCACTCGAGACGTTGGAGTTATTTTTGATTAGCTTCGGTCCCCCGCCCCGCCCGTGTGACGCACTCAGCAGGAGTGGAACATTTCTGCTGGCCTAATAACTGATATTCACAGATAACATAAGGAAAGCTTTTGAAATTACCAAATTCTGCGTTGTTCGTGTGTTTATCAACGCGAGTTTTGAAATTACCGATAAACGAACGAACGAGGAGGGATGGTCAGAAACCTGAGTTGCTTTTATTAACATTATTTCACGAATAGAATTTAAGAAATAGGCTCCGAATTTTGTATATTTCAATTTTTTTACCTTAAACGTAAGAATACCCATTCAAAATGTGATAGTATATTGCGATACTAGTTCCGTAAGCGGTGCATACGGATCGAGGAAAGAGTTTGAAAAAACGAGGCGCTTGCGCCGAGTTTTTTCTTCAATTTCCGAGATCCGTTATGCGCTTACGGCACGAGTATTGCGTGCAGTTTTTTGCACGATGATTATTTATTTCAATTTATTTATGTTAATTAAGAAATTAGCTGAAAATATTATGTATATATGTTATTGAAGATAGTTGCTATATTTCAGAAAGTGATTCGCATGTGTTGGTTGTTATGGAGACCGAATATTTGTCCTGTTAAAGCTGCCACAAACTGGGGGCCTTGGTTCCGTCCTTCGATAAAGGCTTGTATTGTGATGGTTTTACTTACGGCACATGTGCTTTTTGTCATTTTTACAGCACTGAGATTTCTTTTGTTTTCATAGCAACTAGAATGCGTGTGGGAATGTCAAGTTACGATCGACGGCAACAATATTCGTAAGAACCACTTATTAGTTTCGTCGTACAAAAAAAAGTATTTTTCAAAACAAGAAAAAAAGTCGTCTCATTCCACCGCCCGAGGATCGGGGAGACTTTGAAGAATGGTTTCACATTGTTTCCCATTCTAATGAGTAGGGCAAGGCATTTGATGATTTTGCATCTTTTTTATGTGAAGGTTAAAAGATAGCTCGAATATATTATATAAATGTGTATAATGAAATAATTGATTAATGCCCGGTTTCTACAAACTTGTGAATTACCTATGGGTAAATTACCCATGGACAAATTAGTTCCATTTAACCTACAATGATATAATGAGCAAGGTCTTGGAGTTGTACAGTTAATTTAATTCAGAAGGCTTTGATTCTCATTGATATTGATCCTATGAAAGGTTAAATTTTATCCAGCCATCCATGAAAGGACAAATTAACCCAAAGATTTACCCTTGGATAGATCTAGCCCGAGTTTGTAGGAACATTTTTTCTGTCATTTTCATATTTACCTAGAGGACATTTATCTAGAAACTCGCCACAAGTGTAAGTGATTGCTATCTTTAAATTATTTGTGTTTGTGTGGTGTTATTCTTGTGTAAATTGTGTAAATTCTGTGCATTAGATCATTTACCCATAGGTAATTCGCGAGTTTATAGAAACCGGCCATCAATAAGGGTAATTTGTTTTTTCATTTTTTAACTTTATTTTGCTTGTTTTGCCATTTTCAAGTGATAGATCATTTTTTTGCAATTTTTAAGTTTTTTCTGCATTTTTAGGTCATTTTCGGAATTCTTAGGTCTTTTTCGGCACTTTAGGTCATGTTTCTGTGGAGGTAGAGAAGAGCTTTTCCATGTACAAATCGTTACTTTCAGACAACAGACAATCGTTTTTACTTGAGAATCTCCGCCAAGTGTTCACAGTTCATTTTAATTCAGGTTTATTGCAAACACCACAGCAGTATGTCTTGTAGTAATAAAGATATTTTCCTTCTTCTTAAAAGGCTCATATTTGCTATGGGCAATTTGATGGGCATGCCAGTTCAGAAAGAATTTCTTTTTCGCTAAGTGTGTCCAAGTAGTATAAATTTTATTATCAAAATAAGCGTGTTTTATATTGTAAATTCATATATAACGCACTGTCATCCATTAAATTGCTTTTAGCGATTCATTACTTTAAAAGAACTAAATTTAAGTAATAATGGAAATTTTATTGCTCATTTTTTTAAAATTGTGTAATTTTTTCACTATTTTGCATCATGAATGCATTTTTGATTTTGATTTTTTCTCTATTTTATGATTATTAAATGCCATGCCCTACTACTGTAATGAGGATCGCTCATTTTTGGTTAATCGCAGACTCAGTGTATTTCGATAGTACACATTTTTCTGATGGGGTGTCAATGACCACTTTTACACCTGCATCGGAAAGAAAACACATAACTAGGGGGCTGATTTCTATGACATGTCATATTTTTCCCCTTTGCATTATTTCAGGTTTCCGACTAATTTAAACCCGATTCCAAGCATCCTGGTGAAAATGGAACGGCTTGTATTGTGCATATAATTGCATATTTAGGAAATTTTCAACTATTGTAGCATATTTAGTACGAATATGCTTATTTAGGTTATATTTTTGGCATATTTGTGTGCATATTAAAGAAATTTTGAAGTTTCACATCATATTTTAAATTTTGAATTATACTGATACTTTTTGATAATTTACAGATATTTTAAATCATTAACACTATATTTTAATAAAATGTATTGTAATGAAAGTTAAAATATATACACAATGTGTAAGTGGTAAAGTCATATTTTAAATGTTATTGGTCACATTTTAATGTTTTTTAGGTCATAAATGCATGGATATATCCTATTTATTAGGTCATAGAAATCCGCCTCCTACACATAACTAAATACAGGGGTGCAACTATTCAACACGATACACGACACTGTACTGAACAATCTCCAGAAAAAGACAGAAGTCGACAGAGTTGCTTCTAAGCCTTTAATGAGGGTCGCCCATTATTCAGTGATCTCTACAGTTAAGTAGCAAGAGAAAGTGTTATCTGAGTAGCTCCAAGAACTTATTTTCGAAGTTATTAACAGACTACATTACTGTTAAATTGAAATTGCTTTGGAGCAACTTACCTGAGGAATAAACCCCTTTGTAGTTCGAAATTCGAAGAGCTCCAATCCTACCATCTTCTCAACTTCCACTGTTTGGATGAAACAGCACCTGAAAAAGATGAATTAATTAACTATGAAAACATACCATGCAACGAAGAAACTCTCAATAATGTTGTATGAAATCTGTGTGTAAGATTTTATTGAGCTTTTCTGAGCATTTTTGCAAAGGTATACCATATTTATACAGGGTGTTTCAAAATGAATATCGGGGTTTTAAGGCTTTGTAGAATTTAGTACATTTAACATACAATTGTAAATAATACATCAAATAAAAGAGCAACTCAAACAGTTTTTCCTACAAGTATTCAATGTGAGCACCATTCATCACATGGCACACATGGAGTTGATAGGCGAGTTCTTCCCAAACCTTGATCAGTGTGTCTGGAGTAATTGTTGCAACAACTGCTTCAATCCTGTGTCTTAAGTCGGGTAGGTCAGTTGGTAGTGGCGGCACATACACGTGATCCTTTATGAATCCCCAAAGGTAAAAATCACATGGCGTCAGATCAGGTGAACGTGGAGGTCATGCGAAACAAGCTCGGTCATCTGGCTCCTTCCGGCCAATCCAGCGGTCGGATACAACATTGTTTAACCATTCGCGTACTCAATGATGCCAGAGAGGTGGTGCACCATCTTGCTGCCAAATACCACGTTCTCTGGTTCAGCTTCTTCCAATTGAGGAAAGAGCCATAGTTGTAGCGCATCAAGATAAGAATTTCCAATTACACTTGCTTCAAGGAAAAAGAAGGGCCCATAAACTTTCCGCCGGGATATGGCACAAAAAACATTCAATTTAGGGGAGTTTCGTTGCAACTGTACCGTCTCGTGGGGATTTTCGAGTCCCCAGATGCGAACATTATGAGTACCAACAAAACTGTTTGAGTACCAACAAAACTGTTAGAGTTGCTCTTTCATTTGATGTATTATTTATAATTGTATGTTAAATGTACTAAATTCTACAAAGCCTTAAAACCCCGATATTCATTTTGAAACACCGTGTACTTTAAGAGCTTATGTTTACATATTTATTCAATCTTAGTACGAACAAGAGACTATAACCTGTATATTTTGTTGTGAGTTGTGTCGCTTCTAAACTATTTGTGCTATAAACACATGTGACTAAAACCTAAACAGAAATTACGATTTGAAATTTCAGTTTAAAATCTCAATTTGATATGTAATATATGTAATAATTTATTATGTAATAACAGAATAAGGGAAATAATAATAATAATAATAATAATAATAATAATAATGTTTTATTTTGCCTGGCAGAGTTAAGGCCATAGGGCCTTATCTTCCACTCAACCAGGATAAAGACAAAATACATTAAAAGGAATTTACAAAAAACAAAATGCAAGTTGCAACAAATAATGCAAGTTGAAAAGAATATTTTGGAAATTGTAGAAGAAAGACGCTTGAGATGGTATGGACACTCAGAATGACAGAGGATAGAATACCCAAGGGAATTTTGGATTGGAAAGTAGAAGGGAAATTAAGAAAAGGGAAGCCCAAAGAGTGCTGGATGGATGGGATGAAAAGGAGTATGGCGAGAAAAGGATTAAGTGAAGAAGATGCTATGGACAGAGACATATGGAGGCAAATGATTTTTGTGGGATGAAGGAAAACCATTGTATTGTGGAATATTCCTTAATTAAAGAATTATTATTATTATTATTATTATTATTATTATTATTTATAATACCACCACTATTGGATTACACAAATATTATCGATATTGCGTTATAGGCACACGAAATTTAACGGTAATTTAATAGTAAAAATTCACTTTGTAATTTTAAATATAAAATTTTTGTGAGCCTAAGTTTGTTACACAAAAGAGTTGTATATGTAGGCTAAATTTCATCAGTTAGCATGACAAATTTATAATTTCCTCAAAGCTTTAGAAGAGTGTTGAAATTTCGGTGCATAGTTTGCAGTTATGGCCAACTTCGATGCACTATAACTCTGTAACCAGTTAGTCTCATTCACCAAATTTTTATCACATCTTTATATCATAAAGAGGTGTTATTTGTATAAATTTCATAATTTTTCACTCAGGCCCTTTTGAGATATTCTACATCAAATAATGCCAAAATACGCTTTTGGGCATTTTTGAATAATTGTATAAAAAGAACAGCAAAGTTCTCAAGCTTGAAACTTCTACAGAAAATAGTCCTATAGTAGATATATACAAGAAAAAAATTAAGGGCGAGTCTTTCTTCCTTCTAATAATTTTTCGGCACTAAAACTCCCGTTTTAAGTCGATTTTCAATTTGTGGTTATGAATTTTTTGCTTCACTTTCCTCACTACTTAGGTAAAATTGTGTTAAAACAAAAATGTAGAGCATTTCATTATGGTAATTTTGGTCTTTATTTTGTCTTGTTATCTATAAAATTAACATAGTTACATACATTTGTGCAAAACATGTTTTTGACTGAAATACAGTTACAAAGAAAACTTAAAATGGCCGGCAAAAAAAAAAGTATGAGCCTAAAATTTTTTTACCATAGTTTTGAACTCACCTTTAGTTGGGAAATAACTGGTAAAAAAATTAGGAAAATCAAAAATGTCGAGCAACTTGGCCTGGTTCATTTCTAATGGATTGACCCCCATGTCAAATTGCAGGCCACGGGATTTGAACTTGGGACCTCCCGAATGTTAGTCCAAGACGTTACTATCTCGGCCACCTCGCTCTGTAATTGCTGTCTTGTGGCGTCTAGAATATAAATACTACCCAACTGCCATTTTACAATCCTCGGGTTGAAATAAGACGAGTACATAGGCCTAAATGATTTTCTTTTTGTTTTGTATTAAATTAAATTTGAATGTTATTTTACTAGGCAATCATTTCCAACGGATAAGAAAAGTCAAATCAATCTAAAAGAAAAACCACGAAGGGGGCCGTGGAATAGCACCGTCCATAGTTTGATAGGGAAAATCGTGTGAGCGTTCCATTGTACTGTTGGACACCATTGTGCAATATTGTCGGATGAGATAATGACTAGAGAGTATAAAAGTGAGCTTTGTACAGAGTAGTGGAATTTGCCCAGCACATCGATTGGCATCGAAACGAGAGCCCAGACTGCGGCAAAACGCGCCCCGCAGTTATGACGCAGGGCGACGCACTCCAAGGCGACTCCAGTATGAAATCTTCATCTTCGGGGTCAAATCACCATAATATACATTATTGCTCTTGGCATTGAGCGAAAACTTCATCTGTGCTTGTGAGTGGGGTATCGGTCGAAAAGTTTTTAGACTCCGGTTGGAAATATGACGTATACACAATACATTTGTGTATTATTAACCATTTTTCATAACAAATATTAATTACAATATGAATGGGCTGTTTGTTTTGATATCTCGAAAATTCTCCCACTCCGATAATCCAATGTTCCCTATTTGTTATTGAAACTTGTAGAAATGCTGATCACTGGTCATGGAATTTCAGAGTAGAACACAAGATTTATTTAAGGGAAATAAATGGTACTTGATGAGAATGTGTGGGGGACTGGAAAATGTCTGTCCGTGTGTCTGTACGCGCGATAACTCAAATACGCTTTATCGGATTTTCATGACGCGTGATAATATATAAGCATTTATAACGTCCATGGGAAGAAGCCTATTAATATTGGACCAAATCGGTTGACCGGTGCCGGAGTAATTTCCAATTAGGGGCCTAATTTGTGAAAATATTAATCAAATCAGTTCTTTTGACAACAACATTGTTTAACGGTGTTCATATACGGCTTTGGAAGTTTCAAAACAGTTAGCTTTGACAAACAATACTACCCACATATTCCTTCTCATATGCTTATCAAACTAGACCTTTGTTCTTCCGTAAGCTCTGCTTAATGAATCGATCTGGAGCTCGGAAATTGATTTTTTTTAAACTTATTTTCTACATATCATAACTGAAATTATCACTGATTAAACAAAAGCACTTTGACACTTTGTTACATCAGTTTACCTGATTTTATTCTACCTATAACAGGCCTACCCAAGCTTCTTCATGAGAGGGGGAGACAATTATCTCGCGTTCTTCTTCGGGCATTCAGAAGTAAATAACACTTCCTAAGTTACATGAATATAACCCATGCTATACCATAACAGCACCTGTTGTGTGTTTACCAGTGGTTACAGATCCTGGCCATACTCTATGTTAATATTATTTACAGAGTAAGAGGGGAAAAAAACCATTTTTCCTCGTAGCGAAAAATATTGCTGTTATCTGCCAGTGAAACAGTTTGACGAGCCAGAGAATTTCCCTCCCCCCCCCCCCGCCCCCCGTTAATTCGCACTCTGGCCTACCTATGATCTGAGACGAAGTAAAAATGAAAAAATAAGTTGATGTAGGCTAATGTAGGCTATTAAATCACTTTCGTGAACTGCCTTCAGGGCTAGTAGATATAGCATTCTCATGTTTTCTGTATAATGTTGTAAAGCAAGCTGATTACTACAATAGTAGTACTGTAATTATGTTTTGTCAACTTTTTTCTTTTCAATTTTCATAACAGCTTTCGATGCTGAAAAATAGTAAATTTTCATAATTTTTTTCCTCAGCAATGAATTATTGTATGGCCTTGTAATCTAGCATGCTCTATATTGACTAGTTCTACAATTGCTCACTATTTTCATAATTAATTTAACTATTACAGTTATGGGTAGTTATCATTACAAAACGGCAGCCATATTTTGTGCACTGAAGTGCCGTTTCCCTGATAATTTTCATAAATACCAACGTTTCTGAGTGATTATTTTTTCTATCTATTTGTAAATATCATATGAACAATATAATCTAGGATCTTTGGATTATCTGCAGTATAAATATTTTTTTTAAATAGTGTTATTTTTATTTTTACTTTTTGGAAATTTTTACATCAGAAATATTTTTTAAAAATAAAGTATTAAAGTTACATAATTGATTCTAAATAGTGTTGGTCAATAATATCAAATATACTTGCATGCAAAATTTCACTGCAATATGTTAATAAATGATTGAGTTATGAGGGAAACGGCACTTCAGTGCACAAAATTTGGCTGCCATTTTGTAATGATAATTACCCATTAACTGTAATAGTTAAATTAATTCTGAAAATAGTATGGATTTGTAGAACTAGTCAATATAGAGCTTGCCAGATTGCAAGGCTACAGAACAATTCATTGCCGAGAAAAAATAATGAAACCACCTATTTTCCAGCATCGATAGCTTTATGTCCCCCCTTAACGCATTATGGATTTCAAAATTGTTGTTCACGTGGCACATAGCTGTATATAGGCTTACTGTTAATATTTTCTAATGAAAACATCTATAGACTAATGAATAAAATGAATGCATATTTATTGACCACCTGCAGGATCTCGTGGTTATCGTTGCTGAATACTGATCGGATTTTTCTGAGGTAGGGAGTCCTGGAACGGGGTGCATTCGGCTTTGTGAGAACTAAGGAGCTACTTGATAAAAGAATCTACAGAGTGTCCACTGGTCGGGAAAATCCGGGAATCCGGGAAAAGGCCGGGAATTTCGAATGGTCGGGAAAATCCGGGAAAAGTCAATGAATTTGTTAAAATATCCGGGAAAATTCGAAAAATTTATGGCTCATATAAAACAGGTGAAAATGAATACAATTTTATCTTCTGCCAGCTTCCAAAAAATCTTAGCTGCTCTTGAAGATAAACTTTTCCTGCCAAAAATTGCTATCTTCTTTTTCATCTTTAAAGTATGTATAATCCTATAATTTATCTTACACAGTTATTAGAAAGTGCTTCATAATCATATTTTGGTCGGGAATTTCTGAAATGATCAATGAAAATCAGGGAATAAGTCGGGAATTTCTTCAGCATTACTAGGTGGACACCCTCATCTAGCGGCACATGGTAGTTGGCGTAGCAGTCGGATGGTAGGCCTGGTCCCATAAGGTATGTCGTACCACGAAGTTTAGTTTAGTTTACAAATACGAGGGTCATTTCAAAGGTTCTGCACACTGTAAGATAAAATTGAAGAAAATAATTTATTTTACAAAATACCTTTACAGGCCTTCAATATAATCTTCATTCTTGCTTATGACAGCTTCCCAATGTTTTGACAAATTCTGTATTCTGGATAGGGCACCTTCATTGTTGATCTGTCTGATTACTCGGGTCGCCTCACTGGAAGCTTCATCAATTGTAACAAAACGTTTTCCATGGAGTGGTTCCTTCAATTTTGGAAACAAATCAAAGTCTGGTGGGCTCAAATCAGGATGGGTGGGGAAGTCTTTCCCATCCATAGACTTGGAAAACGTTTTGTTACAATTGATGAAGCTTCTAGTGAGGTGACCTGAGTAATCTGACAGCTCAACAATGAAGGTGCCCTATCCAAAACACAAAATTTGCCAAAACGTTGGGAAGCTCTCATAATTAAGAATGAAGATTATATTGATGGTCTGTAAAGGTATTTTGCAAAATAAATTATTTTCTTCCATTCTATATTACAGTGTGCAGAACTTTTGAAACTCGTATTAAGAGCAGTGTTGAGAAGTCTATTTCATTTCCTGAATCACTTTACTTCATTAAGAAGACGAACAGTTTAACGCATTCATAACGAACAGGAAGCTGAAGGCGTATGGAGCGTGTCCAGTATTGATGTTACCATTTTCCTTCATTGTTCTTAATCAATTTACTTTGATTGTTCACATAGGTCATCCTTACATACCGTAAGTTGTTAAAAAAAGAAACCCTCTCTCTTCATGTCATCCTCTCACTCATACTCACTCACTCTCTCACACACACGCGCGGGCTTTTCTTTGTAGAGGGAGCACACTTAATGCATACGGAATAGAATAGGACACAATGGAATTCTTAGAATGCAGAAGCCCTACTTTGGAAAACAAATTGCGCGAAGTCTTTAATGCTTATACGTACATTCATGAACCGCAGATTATTGTCTCTGTTGGACATTACATGAGAATATTATAGGAGAAAAATTCCTCCGACACTGGGATTCCAGTGAACTCCGGCTTAGCTCAGTTGGCAGAGCATTGGCACGGATAGCCAAACATTTTGCGTTTTGGAAATACAGGGTCTGTATTTTAACCCTTTATCTGGCAGTGTTACTCTCAGGCAACACCTATGAATACCTCCCTGAACCTGGGAAGCCTCTTTTGCATTCGGACCACAAAAAATACTTCCTACGGCCATCTAACTGTTAGAATATGAACTAAATTGTTGGTAGATGTTACCTGGGATATTGTAGCTGTTGCCTGTAGGCACCAATGCCAAGTAGGAGGTATAAATGCTGGGTAATAACCATAAGACTTGTGATATACCATGTTGTCTGAGAGCAACATTGCCTATCCAGTGGGCATAAATTTTCATTTTGTCTGCCAGATAAAGGGTTAAGTAACGAGAATAAATCCAGAAAACAAAATTTATTACAGATATCGCTATAAACCTTTAGTAGCCTTCAAAATGTGCTCCTTGAGCGTCAAAACCCTTCTCTAGGCGAGTTTCCCATGCTTCGTACGCTCCCTCAAAATCAGCAACTGGAACAGCACGCGTGCAAGCCGCTTTGACACATCCAGGGTTCCGTAGTGGTGTCCTTTGAGGCCATTTTTTACTCTGGGAAAGAGGATAAAGTCTGCAGGGGTAAGGTCGAGTCTGTAGGGAGGCTGAGGAATCGTTATGTTGCCAGTTTTCGTCAGGTACTCTGTAACCATGAAGCAGGTGTCACATGGCGCATTGTCATGATGGATCTTCCAATCGGCAGCAATTTCTGGTCGCACTCAATTGGCCCGTCTCTTCATTCTTTTTAACACTTTCACGTAGAAGGCGTCATTGACCGTCTGTCCTTCAGACACAAATTCCAAGTGGACCACACCTTTCTTGTCAAAATACACAATTAGCAATGCTTTGATTCTGGACTTGGACATGCGAGGTTTTTGAAGTGAAACTTCTTTAGCCGCGGTAGGGGTAAATCGAGAGCTTGTGTAACGCTCAAAAATCGTCACGAATTTAATGTAACGCTCAAAAAGTCACGAAATTAGTGAGGTGTGACGGAACGGACTGCACAGAAAACAATCAACTCAATGGTTAGGCTTATCCAAAGATTAAAAAATTAAAAATTAAAAAAAATAAAAATCCAAAATTAAAAAATTAAAAAACTCAAAGATCCAAAATTCTAAAATTAAAAAATTCAAAGATCCAAAATTCAAAGATCCAAAATTCAAAGATCCAAAATTCAAAAGTCCAAAAATCCAAAATTAAAAAATGCAAATATACAAAATATAAAAATAAAAAAATTCAAAATTCAAAAAATAAAAAATTTAAATAATAAAAAATCCAAATTTAATAATAAAAACTCCAAAATAAAAAATCGACAATCTAAAATTAAAAAATCCAAATTTTAAAAAGTCCAAAAACCCAATATTAAGAAGTCAACAATCCAAAATTCAAAAAAGCCATTAATCCAAAATTGAAAAATCCAAAAATTAAAACAAGTTTCACTTCTATCGTGTGGCGTTCCACGCACACTTTATTTATTTATTTTTTGTCGAGGCGACTAGAGTGTGTGCCATTCGGTGCTCTTCCATTTTGTTTCGGGGTCGTACTCGAAGATCCAACTTTCATCTCCGGTAATGACATTGTCAAAAAACTGACCACCACGGAACCCTGGATGCTATCAAAGCGGCTTGCACGCGTGCTCTGAAGGCTGTTCCATTTGCTGACTTTGAGGGAGCCTATGAAGCATGGAA
The DNA here is from genome assembly GCA_964059195.1 of Ectobius pallidus. Lineage (NCBI taxonomy): Eukaryota > Metazoa > Arthropoda > Insecta > Blattodea > Ectobiidae > Ectobius > Ectobius pallidus. Next base: position 169,167,532 of record CAXKWD010000007.1, read on the forward strand.
AACTCGCCTACAGAAGTGTGTTGATGCTCAAGGAGCATACTTTGAAGACTTCTAATGGTCTGTAGTGAATCTGTAATAAATTTTGTTTTCTCGATTTATTTATTCGCATTACTTAAAATACAGACCCTGTATAATTATGGCTTATGATAATATTACGGTGATAATATTAATTAATTAATTAATTAAATATTCAGAGGTTCACAAACAACATATATATCAACTAATGGGCCACCTTTGCTTACAAAGTATTGCTCCAGTGTCCCTTACAATTAACATTAACATTAACATTAATAGTGCCTATCCTTATCTTTCATAACTTGTAGTTTCTTCTTACTCTTTCCTTGTGGATTCTTTCTTCTCTGATATTGTGGAAATAATACCCCAATGTTCTTAGGTCATCTAATATTTTATCCTTTATCCCTCTTTCTTTACCAAGCCACAGGTATAATTCAAATATGCTATCCCGTGTTGGCAGACCTTCATTCTTTAGCCAAAGTTCACAGAACGTTATGGCTTATGAGGTAATTAGGTCAAAAGGTTCCGCAAAATTGCAACAGCGCACTGTCAGATAGCTGTTTCTTGTGGAAATGATCTCTATTACGGGTATAAAAACAGATGACTACGGCGTGTAGACACTCTCGCTTCGACGTTGCATTATTTCGCTAATTATGTGGTTCATGTAATAATTTTTGTTTGTAATCAATTTTCAGGAAAACTGTAAATTGTACAAAAAAAAACCCCAAATTCGTTCCTCAAGAGATGTGTATATAAACACACCGATATAGATAATTCTTACAGGCTAAAGCAGGGTTACACATTTACACTGACAGGCCAAAAAAAAAGAAGAAGAAGAAGAAGAGGAAGAAGATCACTGTAAAATTTGTTGTAATTTTAAGATTAAACATAATTTGTTTAATACATTGTTGTTGGTGAGGATGAATATTATTTTTATTGGACCATTAGCTATAGATAGTATACAGCATATCTGCTTTCTTCATATCTTCACTTTATTACCAAACAAAAGGGCAATAGGGCGTTTCTGAATTGATTATGTGCACTAGCTTGTCATAGATATTACAAGGTGTTTCATTGTTGCATTGCGTCATTTCCTTCCAAACTGAACGGAAACTGTCTCCCTTCGCATCAAAGTGATTCTGTCAGTAAGTTTAGTTGAAATTACGCCTCTCAGTCCCGAAGATGTTGCCAAAGTTGTTGCTCTAATTGATGATGGACGCAGCCTCCGTTATGCCGTTGTAACCTTAGGCTCACCATTCACCACGGTGCAAGAGGCGACATGGGGAATTAAGTGTGAAATGTGTCATTAAATTTTAATCTTAAAAACGTATAAAATTACAGCAATTTTATTTCAAGCACTAGGCCTACTACATAATTTTTATTTAAACTTAATTTTTAAAAATTTCTTTAAGTGATCGTTTTTTTTTTGCCTGTCAATGTAGTTGGCCTAGCAAAATGCTGCCCTTGCCTATACCCACTGTACATCGTGGTGCTGATACGTGTAGGTGAGCGCCCCAGACACAAGGGGCCGCCGTATTGATTACGTCTACATCCATCCAGCGTATTTATTTTATGCCCATTCTCTTCCATGGCACCAGGTTAATTACATACATTACTACAAATAAAACAAAAATAAAAAATTAGTACATATATTAATTTCTTAAAGAAAACTCTTAGACCTAATATACAGGGTGTATCATCAGGGCCCGAATTTTCATGACTTAGACAAACCATTTTTATTAGTAGATTTTTGCTTTGAGGATTCACTTTTTCCTGTTTTACAGCATAAAATCTCCCAAGGCATGGCCGCCACTGATTAAAAAAAATATATATATATATATAAGTTATATACTACCTACATACATGATTTCTAACATTTGAAAAAAAAAAAATCAAAACAAAGGAACTTCCTTGTTAATACTATAGTTATGAAAAAAAAGAACTAATACAGTGGCGGCCAGTCATGTAAATTTTTCAGATTATGAAAACTCTAAATTAAGATACAGTTGTTGATGAATGATTAATAATAAGATTTTTATCGATCACTAAGAAGGCATGAAGACAATTTAATTAAACTTTTAACCCTATTTTGCGTAATTAATTACTTATGAGCACCTAATTGTAATGTTTTTAATGCCCTGTAGCATACACATTTTACATCATAGTGCAAAAGCGTCCTAATAGAAGTTACTTGTCTATGTCCCATCTATACAGGTAAAATATTTTGGTGTTTAAGTGAGTATGCTGTCAGAAGTCTGTAAAAAATCCTATCCATAGCTGTAATCCATTTCCTTCATTTAACCACTACAAATACTATTGTTCTTGCTACTACTATTATCGTGTACTTATTAATAATTTATAGCTTCATGGGATTTCAAAAGTCTCAATCATATTCGGCCATCTTTAGCTGTGGTTTTCATCAGAATTATCATTTATTTCTGTTGTCAACATCCCTTTTAACACTGTGTTGGCTTTCAATGTTTGTGTTTTGTGATGACCTAAAAAATGCCTGAAAAATTGCCTTCAATTTATGATAATATGACATGAAAAATTGGGAAAAAGTAGTTTATATATATATATAATACCACTGTTTTGTTTCTGTTATTGTAATCATCAGGGCCTGGATTCTGATGACCTAAAATTGTTCTTAAAAGATGAGCTATAAAATTACTCTAAAAATACGACACAAAAACTAAAGAAAATTACCTAAAAATTTGTATGGAATTACTAGTTTATTCATCAGGTTTGTGTCTAATCTACATTTATCTCGTTGACCCAGTTATAAACTTCTACTTAGTTAATTGTTACATACGGTTAAATGCAAACAGCCAACACCTCTTTGTGCATCCAAATTAAAATTATAAGAAAATCTATTTATTTATGCTTATTTAGAGTGCGTAATTTCACAGACACTCTATATAATGCAGGAAATAACACAAAATGAGGAGATAATGAATTTAATTTTTTTTTAAATCTAGTAATATGAAATGGAGGAAAAAAATCCGTAAATGGCCAAAAATGACCTAACAATGACAATTAAGTTTTAAAAATTACCTATAAATAAATAACAAATACAGAAAAATGACCAAAAATGACCCTAAAAATTACTATTTTTATAATCTAGGAGTCATAGTCAGAATACCTGCACTACTAGGCAACATCCATGTTGTTCCAGTTAAAAGATGACAAGTCATCAAAATCCTGGCCCTGATCATAATTAATAGCGCAAACCGAAACGGTTGAAAGTATACGATAACCAGGGCCGTAGCGAGGTCCTTCTGCGCCCTTGGCGACTTTGACAAATCTGCGCCCTCCAATATGAGGGGGGTCTGATTTTTTTTTTTTTTTTAATTCTGTAAAATTGTTTAATATTTCAATATAAAAACACTGTTATTATCAAAGAAAACCTAAACCTCAATTTGAAAATGAACTAAGTGTTGGACTTTCAAGGTACTAAACCTTATTTTCAGATGATTGAACTACGTGTTAATTAAAGAACGTTGCATGACTGCTTTTTGTTTGTAGACAATCGGCATAATACTACAGTTAGTTCACGTGCAGTGATTTTTAATAACCTGAAAGATTTCTTCCATTAACGTGGAATTGTTATTGCTTGATAAATTGCACCAGTCTAAAAAAGGCGGGATTTTTCATGGTTAATTTTGCGCCCTCTTTGTACCTGCGCCCTTGGCGGGGGCCACCTCGCCACCGCCTAGCTACGGCCCTGACGATAACGGAAGTAAAAAAAATCCAGCAAAATGGGTCTGCAAACAAGCCTTTTGCGAGATTTATTGTTGCGATTGTGTGGTTATGAGCCGCCACTGACTTCATTAAGAAACATTGTCCTAATTAGTACAAATGAATTTGAAAAGTAGACTTTTCGTGTAATTGTCATTCTAAGTTGCCTCACAATTCTCCCATAGCTTAACTTAACAAGGAATAGAATTCTACTTTAGTATTTTGATGAATTTCATGTTTTTATTGACTACTTTAGTATGTTACATGTTACACTCTTCCTGCTCAAAGTATCGTCCTTGCACCTGGATTCAATACTGCACTCGTCTCTGCAGTGAGTTTCGAATTATTTCACGAACACCCCCGGATCTTCTCTGAATTCTTGACATACTTGTACAATTCTTTACTTTAGTACAACTAAGGACATCAGTGGCGGCTCATAACTACATATTCGCAATAATAAATCTTGCACATGGCTTGTGTGCGAACCCATGTTTGCTGGAACTTGTTTGCTTCTGGTACCTTATACTTTCAACCGTATCGGTTTGCGCTATCAATTATGATACACCCTGTATATAGCCTACGCGGTTTAACGTAATAGTTATTTATGATATAAGTGGTATAAAGAGAGATTTTACTTTTTGAGTAAGTATGTTCGCGAAATGAGCCCTTAAGGCGGAATGTAGTAATCCTACGAGCAAAATAAACTGATTTTACCACGTGTATCATACACTATTTGTTATACCCTTAGCAACCAGGGAAGGCGGTTGAGGCCAGGTAGATTCCTTCACCCACAGGCACCCTCACATTTACAAGGGCAGGAGATTTAGGACCAACCGTAATTTCCTCCCCGTGAGTCACCTAGTCTACTTCAATCAATCAATCTTAGATTTTTTAATATGTCATTGTTATATATCAACTCTACACATAATTACAAAAAAAATGACACCAAACAATGTATAATTTACTTTAATAGGAACATAGGACTTGAAAGCAGTTTTCTCGTAACTTTTATTTATGTATTTGTTATAAATGTTCCTGTTAAAGTAAATTATACATTGTTTGGTGTCATTTTTCTTGTAATTATGTGTAGAATTGATATATAACAAACATTTTAAGATAAAATGACATATTAAAAAAATCTAAGATTGATTGATTGAAGTAGACTAGGTGACTCACGGGGAGGAAATTACGGTTGGTCCTAAATCTCCTGCCCTTGTAAATGTGAGGGTGCCTGTGGGTGAAGGAATCTACCTGGCCTCAACCGCCTTCCCTGGTTGCTAAGGGTATAGACAGCAATTAATATTTGTGAAATAGTAATAACAACCATAATATCAATAATTCTAACGATGATAATAAATATTACTTTTATTCTAATAAATTACGGTACATACAGTCGAGCCATATTGGAGCATTTGTGTGTGTGTGTGTGTGTGTGTGCCCACCCTTACCCCCGGAGTGTGAAGCAATTAAGCCAAAACCTCCGGTCAAACCAAATTTTGGTAACCATATGTGATGTGTGTATACCTATTGTGCCCTTATGTACATCCGTAGGGGATGTTCCAGCTGCTCTGCCGTATCCTACCGCATATACTTAAGCACATGGAGCTGCCAACATAATTATTAAAATGACATTCCATTCATACGTCGCTTGTTTGATATTGACCAATAACGTTTAGAAGTTCCTCGGATATAGACCAATAAAATGCTTGTTTTTAATATGAGGATGCAATTGTATCTGATAAAGCGTCAGCTCGTTACTAAACACTTAAGGATCAACGTGCGGTGATTGATACTTCACATACTGCCATTAAGCAGGACGAAAACATGTTTTATGCAACATAACATGTTTGGAAATAGAAATACAGTAATCTATATTGATTAAAAGTATAATTTAAATTCGGTGCAAGCCTGTTTGTGTGCTTTCATAGCATTTTGATAGGCTATAAGCAACTACCATGATGCCCTCCAGTAGTTTACTTTTCTGTGTGACGAAATGGGGGGAGCAGTTTGGGGGGAGCAGGTTGGGGGGAGCAGTTTGGGGGAGCAAATTTGGATGGGTCAGCTTTGTGACGTCACGGAAGACGGTTATGACCGTTAAAAATTTTCGCGCTGTCACCTGGTCAAGATAAGACCACCTGGTCCATTACGCCCTTCCGGTCAAGATAAATATTTTATTATATTGATAAGGAGGTCATGCACTGTGACCGGCCCATCACCTGGAGATCCGTTCAACCGTATCCGTCATGGATGGGGTTAAGACCTTTTGGCTATTAAGTCGCGCATCCGTTTAAGATATGGTTCATTGCTTTCAGGCATTTGTATCCATGCAATGATAAGTCCGACATGGTTGGATGGTAGGGTTTAAGACCTTTTAGCGCGGAGGTGGCCACACACTGTGGTCACCCCACTTCCGGTCGAGATAAGATCCGCTATGCATCATTATAAGGGGCTACTTGCCTCGCATGAGGAGGTCCTACACTGTGTGTTCATTCAAGTCGAGACATGTTTCGGCGGTAAGTTTAAAAAATAACGGTTATTATTACAACGCATGCGCACACAAGCATTTTTTACGGTTCGTACCCTAGCGCCATATGTTCCAGCGGGTACATCTCCAACTAACACTTTTTGGTTATCAATTAAAATTCGGTTTTGAACATTGGGTATATTTTTTATTTCATTTCGCTATTAAATATGATTCCGAATCGAGTATATTTACGAGAAATCGATACAATGATTAATTTTATCGATTGATCGATATTTTATTCCATCCGAGTCAGATTGGCCGAGCGGTCTAAGGCGCCAGACTCAAGTTCTGGTCTCCATAGGAGACGGAGGTTCGAATCCTTCATCTGACATATTTTTAAAATTTAATAATAAATTAAGGAATCGCGCACAATATGCAATATCTTAACCTAAGACCCAATCCTGAACCCGGAAAAAGGATTTTAATACAGCATAATCCTGACCAAGACTATAAGTTTCCCTATCTAACCGTAGACCACTATAAACAACCAAGTTAATTTAAATAACACAAGATGACGATATAATGCAGGTAACATTTATTCAATAAAAACAAAGAGAAAATCGTATGTATTCTTTAGAAAAAACACCTTTAAATTTTACCATTTATTCCTGTTTTTCATATAGCATACGTCATGTATGAATTTATTTTATTTTAAACTAGCTAAAAAGGTTCATCATCACACGGGCTTTGTATTTTTTTTTTTTTTTTTTTTGTTTAATTTGACATTAACTTATGAAGGACTTTCGATTTTGGATCTCTAAGTCCTTATATAATATGTATGTGGAACTTGAAATGAAGAAAATGATTTAATACACTCAAACTATTCCCTCAGAAAACGCTAGATATAGCTTTTTATGATGAAATAAAAAGAAACATAAATTACATAAGATTGTACCAACTTGGCGGAAAATTTTATTTCTTATTCTCATGCTACCATACAACCGTTTCGGGGTTGAGAAATGCAATATCACTTTCATACTTTCCTCCCCTAAAACCCGGAACATAATATACTGCGAACATAGGACTCAAAATGTTACATCCCATGCTTAGGACCCATGATAAATCTCAACTAATACATAGTCTACAGCTATGGATAACATATCAACGGAAAGGATTATTTACAGACTTCTGATATAGCATACTCACACACTTAAGCTGTTCCTACAATGCGACATCTTATTCTACATCAAAATGTGAAGTGAGAAAATATTTCTTATGTCGAGGGTAGAGAAAGTTATGTGACTACATCACATTGTGCTTTATTTTCATGGATTCTATACTTCAAAAATTATTTTTACAAATGTATTACATCGTTAGCATCAAAATTCGTTAAAGTCCAATATTACGTAGTGTCCAAACCAGCATATGAACAGTGTAAACAATAACTGTTGTCCTGACAACTGAATGGGATTTCATTTTTTAGTATAATATTCTCACAAATTATATAATTTTCAAGGGAAGGAGTGATTTTCTTCAATTTTAATGTTACTTCCCGGGCTTAACCGGCCATGTATGTAAAATTTCATGTCAATTGGTAAAGAAATGCAGATTTGTCATACATTCGAGTTTATATATGCGAAATTAATATCGGACCATAGTATTCAATTAGCTAATTACCGCAAATAATTCTATTCTTAAGTTACTTTTATAACAGATGTCACACACGACGAATTCTTCATTAGTGAACACCTGTGTGTAATTGTTTCCTGCCCGCCCGCATGTATTCACAAACGTATGTATAACATGAGTGTTTAAAGTGTTATGATTTTCTTTCGCAAATATGCTCTGGTTAGTCATTTCAGAAATAAATAAAATGTTCCCTATTACAGACCATGAACGCCCACAGGGTTCCAGGAGGTTGAGGCTCCCAGATTTTGGACATTCGTAACATGAAGGTGGAAAGGTTAAGCACCGGCCGCCTTTATCCCTGGTACTCATTTCTGTTCAAGGCTGAGTTGACCCCAGAGACATAGTACCACCAGAAGGATTAGGCAGGAATCGAACCCATAATATTCAGGTTTAAAATGCAACTCATTCTATAAATATATTTTATTCTATCACAAATTATAACATTAACTCCTTCATTATTATGCAAGTTGTCATTTGCAGACAAATTTAACCGTGAAATAACACAAATTTCGTAAATAACACCATTTTGAAAAATAATATCGAAGAACCTCGGTTCCAGTAAGGGTAACCAACAGTCTTTTTTTAACTAACTATACTTATTTTACCATAATTCATACTTCTTGCCGTATGTATTGTAATAACGATGGTTGGCAACATTTTTTGTGATCAACCAGAAAACTGAAACGTAATCTCATAAATCGATAATATTTTGGGATTCGTCTTATAGGACAGATAGAACTCCGTGGCGCTACATCCCTGAAGGGACAAGGCCTACCACCCAACCGCTATATCATCTACCATAGACAGATAGGAGGAATGGTGCCATGTGGTAAGCATGCCGACACCCATAGCTGTTAATGGTGGTTTCCATGACCATAGGATAGATAGACTATACAGTAAAACTATAAATCTTTAACGAAAATTTATATCTCGTCTTAGCTGAAAGTCGACTTATAGAAATATACAGCATTCATCAAACTTCAGTATTTTACAAAATAATTTTTATTGTTATAATGTTTAATCTATAACTGTAACCGTGACTTATGTAGTTCAGATTAATGGATAATATTGCTTCTATATTATACTTAGTTTTTTATTTATTTATTTTATTATTATTATTATTATTATTATTATTATTATTATTATTATTTCATGGTAAAAACATTGAACATAAAGATCGGATCTGATGTTTTTTGCGGTCTATACACTTGTTAGTTTTTATGAAAATGTAATAAATAAAATTTAATTGTCTCTTTTTTCAGTGCTAACTTTTATCAAGTATACGCTAGAGTGTTTATATAAAATATTTTTACACCATTAATTAAATTTCGTAGACAGAGCTTATAAGGTGGATGGTACATTCTTTGCATTATTTAAAAAAAAGCCGAGACTAAACAAACAATACGTTACTATATTATTATATCAGTTACCGTTGTCTAGTGATCCACATCCGGATTCATAGTACAAAAAAAGTTCATATAGTACGATACTCACCCCACACACATAAACATACTGCATACTACCTATTCTTTCTTCATTATATACATTTTCCCTAAATAGCGATACATCGGGTATACTCGGAGATTCTCGTTTCCCATCGTTCTTGCAATGCAATGAACAAATATTTCAATTTGAACCACAAACTACCAATGTAAATTACTTAGAGTCAATTAAATTAGCGGGCGAAGCCGCGGGATGTATTACGAACAAACCACCTCTGAAGTTGACAAATAAAATTCATCTACCCACAAACAGTTGAGAATCGATACAGTATTACATATGAGTAATAGAATCAAGAAAACAGTGGTATTTATCAATGTCCTACTACATAACCAAATCTGAGACCGTGGAATTTTAGCTTTTTCATTAATTATTATTGTTTTAAATATTATTATACTCTTAACTTTTCAATTAATGATCGAGGTGAAACCGCGGACACCTGCTACTTATTAACAATTTCATCATGTTCCACTTATACTTTCACAACACATACTTATTGTTGATGTGTTAGTAAATATTCATTTCATCACGCATTTAACGCTAGAAAAGACTCCAATACGATACTTGTAAAAATCAAACGCATTTTATTAAAAATACACCTTTGTAAAATTACGACTATGTTATAATTTCACTTCAAAACGCATTTATCACGCTTATGACAATTTCGGTGTAAAATTCCTACATAAAAATAAAGTTACACATCGTATTTTTCAATCCTATGACTAAAACGGTGTAATACTAACAAAAACACCTATTTATTTCTTGTAGAATGCATACTTATAACAAGAAGCAATACCAAGACACAAACCTAAAATATCAATATCTGTAACAAGACTAATCCTTTAGGACCAAGACCACACCTACACCAAACCTAAAATAACTGGATGAGAAGGATCAATCAACTGAAATATACAAAAAAGTAATATACATATGTAATTTATACTTATATTTTTATTTCATGTATAAACGGCTTTTAATATAATATTGTGTTACAATAAAAAATTAATCAAATAATTTTAATGTTAACGCAAGAATTCTTAAGTGTTTGCAATCCCGAGACACATCACATATTCCTGTCTCCCACGTTATTTAACACATAGTTTTCAGAAAATGTCTTTCTTCCTCATTTGATATATTCTCGGTTCTTCAATTTGGATATGATTTCTTGTATCTCGTTGTTATGCGAATGATTCCCTGCTTCAGACAAAAACAGCAGCAAACGTAATCTATCAATGTCTGCGTTGGGATCATAATCTAATTTATGATTCGCATGTATGTCCTCCCGCACGGCAATACTGTGCGATGAACCCTCATCGGATGAGTCCGAATATTGCTCTTCCGGAAATGAGTCTGAACATTGGTCCCCATCTTCTTCTTCTTCTTCTTTACCCTCCTCTTCCGGATATAATTTTTTAATGATGTGAGGATATTTTTGAGTATTGAGTCTATGTTTGTTTTCGCTCTCTTCATAATTTTCTTTGCGAGCACTAGTCTTCTCCAAAATCTCCTCATACGTGGTTAAGTCATAACGGTTGTATAAATCTTTATTTGGTTTACTTTTCGTTAGTAGTTCAAGCAGTCCAGGACGGACGATATACCTCTCGCTACCAATATAAATGTTATCGTTTTTAATGGTGACGGGCGATTTACCAATGGTGAATACCTGCCTATCAGGATTCCATTTTATTCCGTAATCATCATCATTTCTCGGTTTAAGCTGAACGAGTTTCTGGACATAAGGTGCTGATATTCGCCCATAGATTTTTTCTAGCATATGATTATAATGCTTCTGCGGAATTTGCTCAGAGGGCTGATATGATCCATATTCCATTTCTGGATGTTGTGACTCATGTTGTCTTTTGTCTTTATTCAAGTTCACGTTATCTTCCAAGGGATCGGTTATCAGATTTTCATCATCGCTAATCTCTTGTTTCGACTGAAGCTCAGGTTTAGTTAATGTTGAAAATTTCTTTCTTACAGAATTTTCATGTTTCGCATTGTCTGACGATATATGGTTAACTTGTACTCGCGGGAAGAGTTTCTGTGTATCATCCTTATGTGTCGATAGTAGATGTTTCTTCAGACCGGAAGTATTATGATTTGTCATTTTTATTTCAACTTTCGGTCTATCGCACAGTTTGCATATACCGTAAATTTGATCACTCCCATGAACTATGTCGAAAAATTCATTATATTTACTGTTTGACTTATTGCCCATCAGTTCCGATTGGAAGAATACTACACTACTTCGACCTGTGCTCTCGTCACTCATTTTGATACCCACATTCACAGATTCAAGGACGAAAAACAACTAACTCTATTTTACCATACATCAACCCTTTATTAAGTTAAAAAATCTCATAGCGTCCAAAGAAGATCAAAACTCTGGGTTTTAAGTCAAAGTCAAGACCGAGACCAAGACCAAGAGAAAGACCAAGACCAAGACCAAGAGAAAGACCAAGACCAAGACCAAGACCAAGAGCAAGACCGAGACCAAGACCAAGACAGCAAGACCGAGACCAAGACCAAGACCAAGACCAAGACCAAGACCAAGACCAAGACCAAGAGCAAGACCAAGACAGCAAGACCAAGACCGAGACCAAGACCGAGACCAAGACCAAGACCAAAACCGAGACCAAGACCGAGACCAAGACCAAGACCAAGACAGCAAGACCAAGACCGAGACCAAGACCAAGACCAAGACCAAGACCAAGACCAAGACAGCAAGACCGAGACCAAGACCAAGACCGAGACCAAGACCAAGACCGAGACCAAGACCGAGACCAAGACAGCAAGACCAAGACCGAGACCAAGACCGAGACCAAGACCAAGACCAAGACCGAGACCAAGACCGAGACCAAGACCAAGACCAAGACAGCAAGACCAAGACCGAGACCAAGACCAAGACCAAGACCAAGACCAAGACCGAGACCAAGACCGAGACCAAGACCAAGACCAAGACAGCAAGACCAAGACCAAGACCAAGACCAAGACAGCAAGACCAAGACCGAGACCAAGACCAAGACAGCAAGACCAAGACCGAGACCAAGACCAAGACAGCAAGACCGAGACCAAGACCAAGACCGAGACAGCAAGACCGAGACAGCAAGACCGAGAGTACCAGCGAGAGACATAACGAGAGACTCTAAAATAATGTGAGACTTTGACTTAAAACCCAGAGTTTTGATCTTCTTTGGACGCTATGAGATTTTTTAACTTAATAAAGGGTTGATGTATGGTAAAATAGAGTTAGTTGTTTTTCGTCCTTGAATCTGTGAATGTGGGTATCAAAATGAGTGACGAGAGCACAGGTCGAAGTAGTGTAGTATTCTTCCAATCGGAACTGATGGGCAATAAGTCAAACAGTAAATATAATGAATTTTTCGACATAGTTCATGGGAGTGATCAAATTTACGGTATATGCAAACTGTGCGATAGACCGAAAGTTGAAATAAAAATGACAAATCATAATACTTCCGGTCTGAAGAAACATCTACTATCGACACATAAGGATGATACACAGAAACTCTTCCCGCGAGTACAAGTTAACCATATATCGTCAGACAATGCGAAACATGAAAATTCTGTAAGAAAGAAATTTTCAACATTAACTAAACCTGAGCTTCAGTCGAAACAAGAGATTAGCGATGATGAAAATCTGATAACCGATCCCTTGGAAGATAACGTGAACTTGAATAAAGACAAAAGACAACATGAGTCACAACATCCAGAAATGGAATATGGATCATATCAGCCCTCTGAGCAAATTCCGCAGAAGCATTATAATCATATGCTAGAAAAAATCTATGGGCGAATATCAGCACCTTATGTCCAGAAACTCGTTCAGCTTAAACCGAGAAATGATGATGATTACGGAATAAAATGGAATCCTGATAGGCAGGTATTCACCATTGGTAAATCGCCCGTCACCATTAAAAACGATAACATTTATATTGGTAGCGAGAGGTATATCGTCCGTCCTGGACTGCTTGAACTACTAACGAAAAGTAAACCAAATAAAGATTTATACAACCGTTATGACTTAACCACGTATGAGGAGATTTTGGAGAAGACTAGTGCTCGCAAAGAAAATTATGAAGAGAGCGAAAACAAACATAGACTCAATACTCAAAAATATCCTCACATCATTAAAAAATTATATCCGGAAGAGGAGGGTAAAGAAGAAGAAGAAGAAGATGGGGACCAATGTTCAGACTCATTTCCGGAAGAGCAATATTCGGACTCATCCGATGAGGGTTCATCGCACAGTATTGCCGTGCGGGAGGACATACATGCGAATCATAAATTAGATTATGATCCCAACGCAGACATTGATAGATTACGTTTGCTGCTGTTTTTGTCTGAAGCAGGGAATCATTCGCATAACAACGAGATACAAGAAATCATATCCAAATTGAAGAACCGAGAATATATCAAATGAGGAAGAAAGACATTTTCTGAAAACTATGTGTTAAATAACGTGGGAGACAGGAATATGTGATGTGTCTCGGGATTGCAAACACTTAAGAATTCTTGCGTTAACATTAAAATTATTTGATTAATTTTTTATTGTAACACAATATTATATTAAAAGCCGTTTATACATGAAATAAAAATATAAGTATAAATTACATATGTATATTACTTTTTTGTATATTTCAGTTGATTGATCCTTCTCATCCAGTTATTTTAGGTTTGGTGTAGGTGTGGTCTTGGTCCTAAAGGATTAGTCTTGTTACAGATATTGATATTTTAGGTTTGTGTCTTGGTATTGCTTCTTGTTATAAGTATGCATTCTACAAGAAATAAATAGGTGTTTTTGTTAGTATTACACCGTTTTAGTCATAGGATTGAAAAATACGATGTGTAACTTTATTTTTATGTAGGAATTTTACACCGAAATTGTCATAAGCGTGATAAATGCGTTTTGAAGTGAAATTATAACATAGTCGTAATTTTACAAAGGTGTATTTTTAATAAAATGCGTTTGATTTTTACAAGTATCGTATTGGAGTCTTTTCTAGCGTTAAATGCGTGATGAAATGAATATTTACTAACACATCAACAATAAGTATGTGTTGTGAAAGTATAAGTGGAACATGATGAAATTGTTAATAAGTAGCAGGTGTCCGCGGTTTCACCTCGATCATTAATTGAAAAGTTAAGAGTATAATAATATTTAAAACAATAATAATTAATGAAAAAGCTAAAATTCCACGGTCTCAGATTTGGTTATGTAGTAGGACATTGATAAATACCACTGTTTTCTTGATTCTATTACTCATATGTAATACTGTATCGATTCTCAACTGTTTGTGGGTAGATGAATTTTATTTGTCAACTTCAGAGGTGGTTTGTTCGTAATACATCCCGCGGCTTCGCCCGCTAATTTAATTGACTCTAAGTAATTTACATTGGTAGTTTGTGGTTCAAATTGAAATATTTGTTCATTGCATTGCAAGAACGATGGGAAACGAGAATCTCCGAGTATACCCGATGTATCGCTATTTAGGGAAAATGTATATAATGAAGAAAGAATAGGTAGTATGCAGTATGTTTATGTGTGTGGGGTGAGTATCGTACTATATGAACTTTTTTTGTACTATGAATCCGGATGTGGATCACTAGACAACGGTAACTGATATAATAATATAGTAACGTATTGTTTGTTTAGTCTCGGCTTTTTTTTAAATAATGCAAAGAATGTACCATCCACCTTATAAGCTCTGTCTACGAAATTTAATTAATGGTGTAAAAATATTTTATATAAACACTCTAGCGTATACTTGATAAAAGTTAGCACTGAAAAAAGAGACAATTAAATTTTATTTATTACATTTTCATAAAAACTAACAAGTGTATAGACCGCAAAAAACATCAGATCCGATCTTTATGTTCAATGTTTTTACCATGAAATAATAATAATAATAATAATAATAATAATAATAATAATAATAAAATAAATAAATAAAAAACTAAGTATAATATAGAAGCAATATTATCCATTAATCTGAACTACATAAGTCACGGTTACAGTTATAGATTAAACATTATAACAATAAAAATTATTTTGTAAAATACTGAAGTTTGATGAATGCTGTATATTTCTATAAGTCGACTTTCAGCTAAGACGAGATATAAATTTTCGTTAAAGATTTATAGTTTTACTGTATAGTCTATCTATCCTATGGTCATGGAAACCACCATTAACAGCTATGGGTGTCGGCATGCTTACCACATGGCACCATTCCTCCTATCTGTCTATGGTAGATGATATAGCGGTTGGGTGGTAGGCCTTGTCCCTTCAGGGATGTAGCGCCACGGAGTTCTATCTGTCCTATAAGACGAATCCCAAAATATTATCGATTTATGAGATTACGTTTCAGTTTTCTGGTTGATCACAAAAAATGTTGCCAACCATCGTTATTACAATACATACGGCAAGAAGTATGAATTATGGTAAAATAAGTATAGTTAGTTAAAAAAAGACTGTTGGTTACCCTTACTGGAACCGAGGTTCTTCGATATTATTTTTCAAAATGGTGTTATTTACGAAATTTGTGTTATTTCACGGTTAAATTTGTCTGCAAATGACAACTTGCATAATAATGAAGGAGTTAATGTTATAATTTGTGATAGAATAAAATATATTTATAGAATGAGTTGCATTTTAAACCTGAATATTATGGGTTCGATTCCTGCCTAATCCTTCTGGTGGTACTATGTCTCTGGGGTCAACTCAGCCTTGAACAGAAATGAGTACCAGGGATAAAGGCGGCCGGTGCTTAACCTTTCCACCTTCATGTTACGAATGTCCAAAATCTGGGAGCCTCAACCTCCTGGAACCCTGTGGGCGTTCATGGTCTGTAATAGGGAACATTTTATTTATTTCTGAAATGACTAACCAGAGCATATTTGCGAAAGAAAATCATAACACTTTAAAAACTCATGTTATACATACGTTTGTGAATACATGCGGGCGGGCAGGAAACAATTACACACAGGTGTTCGCTAATGAAGAATTCGTCGTGTGTGACATCTGTTATAAAAGTAACTTAAGAATAGAATTATTTGCGGTAATTAGCTAATTGAATACTATGGTCCGATATTAATTTCGCATATATAAACTCGAATGTATGACAAATCTGCATTTCTTTACCAATTGACATTAAATTTTACATACATGGCCGGTTAAGCCCGGGAAGTAACATTAAAATTGAAGAAAATCACTCCTTCCCTTGAAAATTATATAATTTGTGAGAATATTATACTAAAAAATGAAATCCCATTCAGTTGTCAGGACAACAGTTATTGTTTACACTGTTCATATGCTGGTTTGGACACTACGTAATATTGGACTTTAACGAATTTTGATGCTAACGATGTAATACATTTGTAAAAATAATTTTTGAAGTATAGAATCCATGAAAATAAAGCACAATGTGATGTAGTCACATAACTTTCTCTACCCTCGACATAAGAAATATTTTCTCACTTCACATTTTGATGTAGAATAAGATGTCGCATTGTAGGAACAGCTTAAGTGTGTGAGTATGCTATATCAGAAGTCTGTAAATAATCCTTTCCGTTGATATGTTATCCATAGCTGTAGACTATGTATTAGTTGAGATTTATCATGGGTCCTAAGCATGGGATGTAACATTTTGAGTCCTATGTTCGCAGTATATTATGTTCCGGGTTTTAGGGGAGGAAAGTATGAAAGTGATATTGCATTTCTCAACCCCGAAACGGTTGTATGGTAGCATGAGAATAAGAAATAAAATTTTCCGCCAAGTTGGTACAATCTTATGTAATTTATGCTTCTTTTTATTTCATCATAAAAAGCTATATCTAGCGTTTTCTGAGGGAATAGTTTGAGTGTATTAAATCATTTTCTTCATTTCAAGTTCCACATACATATTATATAAGGACTTAGAGATCCAAAATCGAAAGTCCTTCATAAGTTAATGTCAAATTAAACAAAAAAAAAAAAAAAAAAAAATACAAAGCCCGTGTGATGATGAACCTTTTTAGCTAGTTTAAAATAAAATAAATTCATACATGACGTATGCTATATGAAAAACAGGAATAAATGGTAAAATTTAAAGGTGTTTTTTCTAAAGAATACATACGATTTTCTCTTTGTTTTTATTGAATAAATGTTACCTGCATTATATCGTCATCTTGTGTTATTTAAATTAACTTGGTTGTTTATAGTGGTCTACGGTTAGATAGGGAAACTTATAGTCTTGGTCAGGATTATGCTGTATTAAAATCCTTTTTCCGGGTTCAGGATTGGGTCTTAGGTTAAGATATTGCATATTGTGCGCGATTCCTTAATTTATTATTAAATTTTAAAAATATGTCAGATGAAGGATTCGAACCTCCGTCTCCTATGGAGACCAGAACTTGAGTCTGGCGCCTTAGACCGCTCGGCCAATCTGACTCGGATGGAATAAAATATCGATCAATCGATAAAATTAATCATTGTATCGATTTCTCGTAAATATACTCGATTCGGAATCATATTTAATAGCGAAATGAAATAAAAAATATACCCAATGTTCAAAACCGAATTTTAATTGATAACCAAAAAGTGTTAGTTGGAGATGTACCCGCTGGAACATATGGCGCTAGGGTACGAACCGTAAAAAATGCTTGTGTGCGCATGCGTTGTAATAATAACCGTTATTTTTTAAACTTACCGCCGAAACATGTCTCGACTTGAATGAACACACAGTGTAGGACCTCCTCATGCGAGGCAAGTAGCCCCTTATAATGATGCATAGCGGATCTTATCTCGACCGGAAGTGGGGTGACCACAGTGTGTGGCCACCTCCGCGCTAAAAGGTCTTAAACCCTACCATCCAACCATGTCGGACTTATCATTGCATGGATACAAATGCCTGAAAGCAATGAACCATATCTTAAACGGATGCGCGACTTAATAGCCAAAAGGTCTTAACCCCATCCATGACGGATACGGTTGAACGGATCTCCAGGTGATGGGCCGGTCACAGTGCATGACCTCCTTATCAATATAATAAAATATTTATCTTGACCGGAAGGGCGTAATGGACCAGGTGGTCTTATCTTGACCAGGTGACAGCGCGAAAATTTTTAACGGTCATAACCGTCTTCCGTGACGTCACAAAGCTGACCCATCCAAATTTGCTCCCCCAAACTGCTCCCCCCAACCTGCTCCCCCCAAACTGCTCCCCCCATTTCGTCACACAGAAAAGTAAACTACTCCCTCCATTTAATGCTTGTCTTTCCCCTCCCTCCTTCGCTGCTGAACCTGAAACCAACCTGTGTTCATAGGTTTACTAGTCGGACTCATTCTAACGCTGGTGGGGACATTTGTTACAAGTTCACCCTCCAGCCACTGAAATGAAATCTTCCCATACTCTACCCTATTTCACCACTCACCTAGCCCTGAGCGTTGTTAATAGGTAATGCATGTTTTCAAACTTGAATTCAAACCAATAAGAGGTTGGCTCACCAGGGCTGGTGCGGGACACAGATGATAAGATTCAGTGCCAGCTTTAAACAAAGAAAAACACGAAGAAACCAGAAGCATCGGAAAGTTTCTGTGCACTCATCTGTACATCACAATGCTCGTAATATGTTGGGAAAGTGTATAAAACGTTATTACTAGGGTTGGGATGTTTATGACATGTCATATTTTTACCCTGGCCTCCATTCTCGCCGCAAACACGAATTAAACATGAATTGTATATTTGTTTTTGCACTCCTTAGCTAGTAAGTGGTACTTACGAACGTTGTTTACATGGATCGTAAGTTGACATTCCCACACAGTCTTGTTGCTAAGGGCCGTTGCGATGAGGTTAAATTACTTACGGTCCAAGCGATACGTCATAATTCATTACGATACACTTCATAATACAAGCCTTTATGGCCACGGCCCCCAGGAAAAATATTAGGTTCCCATAACAACAAACACATGCGAATCACTTTCTGAAATAAACATCTATTTTCAAGAATGTATTTACATAATATTTTCAGGTAATATCACAATTAATATAATTAAATTGACATAAATAATCATCGTGCAAAAAATAGCATGCAATACACGGGCCGTAAAGGCATTTACGGGTCTCGAAAACTTAAAAACCCTCGGCTGCGTCTCGGGTTTTCAATCTGTTTCCTCGACCCGTAAACGTGCCTTACGGCACTTGTATCGCAATATACTATATGCTAACCGGACCGTTTTTATTCTGCATATAAAGTCATTTTTTAGTCCTATGGTCTTGCTTTTTTTTTTGGTCCCATGGTCTTCGTCATATTTTGGTCATATTTGTAATATAACGTCATATTTCAGTTATAAATTCGGTAAAAAGACATAATTATGCAGTATGTGCACTAAATTGTCGACTTAATTTTTTTTTTTCTGAAAAAGAGGTACAAATATTTTGGTTTTACTGTAACTGAAATATGAAGGGACACTAACAAGTAATAGCACAATTACCTCTTCCTTCTTGTTGTCAACAACTTCCAATAGACATGTTTTTAACACTTTTGCAGTGGTATCTGGAAACATTAGGGGGTACGCCGTAGCGTAGTGGTCGAGGCGCTGCGCTACAAACTGGAAGGTCGCGGGTTCGATTCCCGATGAGGTCGTTGAGATTTTTCAATTGGCCTAATCCTTCTGGTGGCACTATGGCCCTGGGGTCGACTCAGCCTCTAACAGAAATGAGTACCAGGAGCAATCCTGGGGGTAAAGGCGGCCGGTGCGTAAGGCTGACAACTTTACCACCTTCATGTGCCGAATGTCCAAAATCTGGGAGCCTCAACCTCCTGGAACCCTCTGGGCCTCCATGGCCTGTATAGGGATCACTTTACTTACTTACACTATCTGGAAACATTAACAGATTAGAAGTTCTTTACAAGTAAAACTGTAAATCACCTGTAAAATTGTTAAAAAGTGATTATCTGATTGAATTAATGTGATGTAATAATTTAGTGTCATTAAACATTTTAAATTGGTATATTTATTTTTAGAAAATATGTTCTTTTATAAGGTCATATTTAGGAATTTTGTGTCGTATTTAGTCATTTTTAAGGTCATATTTGAAGTAATTTTTTTCCACTTTTTGAGGTCATAAACATCCGAACCCTAGTTGTTAACTATTGACAGAGGTAATTGTAGAGAGTAATTAATACAATGTACAAGGATACATAGACTACTCTTAGCATTGTAAGTGACAGTGCTGGAAGTACATTTTTTGGAAGCATGGTTGCTTACTCCTCTTGGTTTTTATTACTTCCTCTGCCCGTACCATAGGTACTATAGGTACTATAGGTAGAGGAAGTATTGTTTTCGACCCTAAAATTCGAAGTTGAGTTTTTAGCATATATACACGTTTCAAGGCCCCCTGAATCCAAAAATAGTATTTTTGGAAACATGTCTGTGTGTCTGTGTGTGTGTCTGTGTGGAAGTTTGTGAACAGGCTAGCTCCGAAACGGAGAATCGTATGAAAACAAAATTTCGTATTTGGGTCAGGTACCTTCTGAAGATGTGATTCGAAGATTGGCGACAAATTTCTCTTATTTTTAAGGGGACTTTACATGAAGAAATTTTCGTTTTTCGCGATTTTCTCGAAAACGGCTCTAACGATTTTCTTTAAAATTTGCACATGTGTTCCTTTTACTGAGAGCTAAAACTTTTATTTGAAACTTTTTTTCGAAAAAATTCTCTGAGGGTAGTTACAAGCCACCCACTGTTCACCCACTATTTGTAGAAATTTTGTCTTGTGTGATGAACAACTGAATAGCGCTCTTTCACGGCCTCTTATTCTATATAACAATGTGAAGTGAGAAAGATGTATTGTTGGCCATGCATAGAGTAAAGAAGTATCTGAGGGAAATATTCGTTAAATTTCTCAAATTATTCTTTACGGCGGAAAGTCTGCAGTCACTTGTTCTTTTTTTTTTAAGTTTGTTATATAGCCTTGCGCTTTTAGTCGCATCATTGAAAGAAGAGATATTTATAGGATAATTAGCGTAAAATTGTGTCTTGCGATTCTGTAAAAGGATATGTGAATACTGCTAACTTTTATTTGGGCAGAGGAAGTTATGTGACTTTCACATCAGATTTTTTCCCATCGTTTTTAAGATCTAGTGGTTTCTTGATAAAAGCTATAATATGATGTACTGTATTGTTTTCAGGTACCGGCAGGCCCGGTTCAGTTCGAGACGAGTGCGGAAGAGAGTGGTGTTTAAGAATGGGGACTGCAATGTGGTGCAAGGCAATGTGGCGAAGAGAAGAAGACGATACCTCCAAGACATTTTCACGACGCTTGTAGACGCTCAATGGCGATGGACGCTCCTCGTGTTCGCGCTCAACTTCCTTCTTTCCTGGCTCGGGTTTGCCATCATCTGGTGGCTTATTGTGTATACCCATGGGGACCTGAGTCCGGAGAACAACCCCAAACTAGCTGCAACCCTCGCATTCAGCAACAGCTCCCGCCTCCCACTTGTAAGTATTACATTGGCTCGCATGGCCCTTTCTTCCAATAGGTACATTCCCATACGATATTAATAAACTTCATTTCCGTTTGTGATAACTTAATGTAAGTGTCATAAATGTTTCACCATAACCACAATACATTTAAGTTGCAGATAGTATAATCTGGATACACGGTGTCTAATATATTATTAGCTATATTTTTATGTACTCTTAGAAACTTATTTACACACAACATACAAGTCAAACTGACAATATTTAAAAATTAGCAACTAATTGTCGCCTTAGTCCATATATATATATATATATATAAAGGCTTTAAAAAGCAATAAGTTTTAAAATGCTATTAATTTTGTTATGATCCTAAAAAGTAAAATATTTACACGTTGTTCAGAAGTTCATATCTTACTATGTCCAGTAGTCAAATTATTTTTTCAAGTGGTCTAATACTTTCAAGTAAGTTACCCATAAATATCACTGCACACCTGCATATCTTGAAGATATTATGTTCAGTAGTCAAATTCTTTTTTCAAGTAGTCTAATACTTTCCAGTAAGTTAACTATAAAATAGTTGCTAATTGTTAAATATTGTCAGTTTGACTTGTATGTTGTGTGTAAATAAGTTTCTAAGAGTACATAAAAATATAGCTAATAATTTATTAATCACGTGTATCCAGATTACACTATCTGCAACTTAAATGTATTGTGGTTAAGGTGGAACATTTAAGACACTTACCCATATGATAATTTGAATGAATATATACCTCCCTTGTTTCTCACGCAATCACAACTGACGTCTGTCTGAAGCCTAAACTACAGATAGAAATAAAACAATACCTTCTTCCTAATATTCATACTGCATTCTTTTATGATGCAAAGAGACTGGATGTCGCCTTTTGACCTTCCCTATAATATAAAGCCGCATGGGTAATTGACTCACTGACATTAATGTTTTCCCACTTCCAGATGAGCTAGAAACTTGAAATTTGGAACACTTATAGCTTTTAGTCTATAACAGATGGAAAAATAATTTTTTATTATTATTTACCCCTAAAAAAAAGCCTTCAAAATAGCAGATGCAGCTTTAAAGTCGTTCCAAACCTTTTTTTGGAGACTGCACATGAACTAGAAACTTGGAATTTAGCAGACTTATAAATTTTAGCCTAAATTGATAGGAAAATTCAACTTATTAAACTTTTTACCCCCCAAAAAAGTGTTGTAATGTTTTACTGACATTAATGTCAGATGTCCAGATGAGCTAGAAACCTGAGATTTGGCAGACTTATACCTTCTAGCTTGTAACTGAAGGCAAAATTCCAAAAAGTTCAAATTTTAATTTTTTTACCCCGAAAAAATCCTAAAGTCTGCCCATACTTTTGTTAGGTCTATTATGGCTAAATTATAATAGTCAATAAGGCAGACTAAATACACGGACTCTCACTCTCTCTCTCTCTGTGTAAGCCTTTCTGATAGCATGTTGGCAACCCCACACCTAATAAACAAACAAAACAAAACAAAACAAACAAACAAACAAAAAAAAAAAAAAAAAAAAAAAAAAAAAAAAGCAATCTATCTCTGAAACGGTGTCAGTTCATTTTAAGAAGAAAAAAACAAAACTTTCCCGACATCCTCAGTGGGATAGGGGGCAGAGCCCCAACAAGTGAAGGGAGTTATACAATACAAAGCTATTTACACCAGAATGAGACATTAGTGGCTCTTGTCTGTAATTAATATAATACACTGTACATAAGCTAATTACTTAAGTAGTTAAATTGTCATTCTTGCGCACAACTTAAAAACAAATGTTTTTATTTCAACTTGATCATTACTTTGTATAAGACTTGAAGCTTACACAGTGCTGATAACTTCGGATGATTTCTTGGGTTATCAGCCGTGTCAGTATTATTAAATTCACGCTATTAGCCATCATCACCCCTTCCTGAGGAAGGACACAGATAACCCGAGAAGCCATTTGTTTATTCCTATCCTGTAACATTATAGTACAAAATTTAGAATCGTTAAATTTAGCAAACTTTTTCTACAAGACAAGAAATAAAGAAAAAAGCGAAGAATGAAATAAGTAAAAAATCAATAAATATTAATCTAATTGTGATATTTCCAGAAATATTTTTGTTTCTTACCGATTCTAAAACCGTGTAGTGTCGTAAAATTTGTACATATTTTACAATGGGGGTCATTTATGTGGAAGGACATGTAAAATTCATTCTCTATATAACAACTAAGCGTATGTAAAATAAAATAATATAAAAATAAAATAATAAAACTGAAACTGTACAAGGAAAATCTTCCCTGCCCAAAATAAAATTCCTAAAGTCGCCCCTGACTCTAAGCAATTTCATTCTCATCAAAATGATGCCTCCTCACCTTTGACTGTTGTTAAATTAACCTAGGCCTATTAATATGCTCTATGTTTCATATTAAATGTGTCTTATCTAGGTATATGTTCATGTTACGATGCTATGCAACTATATAGAAGCAGCTATATAAAGATAATAATTTCTCCTATTAAATGATTAATGGTAATTTAGAATTCTTGTTTCAGTCGCCAGTGGAGGAGAAGGAATGGACACCCTGTGTGCGAGAAGTCAATGGATTTGCATCCTGCTTCCTCTTCAGTGTGGAGACGCAACACACAATAGGGTAATATAAACATATTTATCTATCCATGATAACCTAAACAATGTGTTGATTCTTAGAGTGAATTAAAGAATTTCAGTTCGTAGTTATAAATGTGTAATTTACTGTTCTAGAAATTGTTCATATTTTAAAATCAATATACTAATCATAAGTGGTTTACTATGAAGCCCAGGCCTTGAAGCACTTAGCGAGTTTGTAACTTGCCACTCGGTTGGTATCTCATTTTCAGAAGGCTTGCTTGGATATGTGAGTCAGTTGGAAAATTTAATGTTGTATACTGGCATGTTGCCATGGTAGCTCAATTGATATGAGCAGCAGCACAGAGAGCCAAAAACGCATTTTGTGTTCATATATACCAGAGTGCTTCAAAAAAATGTATATACACACTTTGAAGTGTCATAGAAAATCTATTTTCCGTTCTACAAGGTTAAATTTCTGGAAATGGAAAGCTTAAAGTCTAATTTGAAAAATAAATGACTTTCTGATGAAAGAATTAATGTTCAAATGTTCAAAATTATGGGGCCTTCAGCATCAATACATTTCTGAGTACGAGTCACCACTGATTCCGTGCATCGTACCAAAGTACACTGCTTAGATCTCATTCCAAAGTGTGTCTAGGTTACTTTGTTTAGGTTTGTACACCTCATCTTTTACTGTGCCCCATAAGAAGAAATCCAGCGGCGTAAGGTCTGGAGAGCATGCAGGAAACTCGATTTGCCCCCTGCGTCCTATCCACTGCCTTGGCAAATTTCGATCCAGTATGCTCGTACATCCCTATGATAAAGCGAGCGGCGGGACCCCATCTTGTTGGTAATAAAACCGTATAATGCACAAATGGCAGGGAATATGGAATCAGCAAACGTCGTTAGGTACTTTTCTTTGTTGGATGATTATTGGCACGATTGTTGGACGATTCTTGAAACCTATCCTGCTGCCACCTGTTGTAGAAATATAACATTACTTTCTCCCAAAAATTTAACATTGTAGAACGGGAAATAAATTTTCTATGATAGTTCAAAGTGTGTATACATTTTTTTGAAACACTCTGTATATTGATCACTATCAGGCTATCATTGACTTGCCTATATAAATAACTATGTTTCTATTTTCAGTAACTAATTCCCATAGTGAACTCATTTGTTTTACATGCACTAGGTGATTTACTTTGTCTAAATTTATAAGTCGTTTGTTAATTGGAAAATCTATACTGTACAACAATTCATCTAAAGCCACTTAAAATGAGCTTCGCTCATTGTGGACTTTCTTGGAATTTTTAAAACGTACCTACGAGAGACTTAAAAGCAGTGAATTCTCAATGGATTCTCACTATATAATTTATTTGCAGATACGGATCAAGACATACCACAGAGGAGTGTCCTGAAGCCATATTCGTGATGTGCTTACAGAGTATAGTGGGCGTGATGATCCAAGCGTTCATGGTGGGCATTGTGTTTGCCAAACTATCTCGCCCAAAGAAACGCACACAGACTTTATTATTCAGTCGCAATGCTGTGATATGTCAGAGAGACGGACGTTTGTGCCTAATGTTCCGGGTGGGAGACATGAGGAAATCTCACATAGTGGAGGCCCACGTCAGAGCTCAACTCATCAGGAGAAAGGTGAGGTAACCTTTAAGTACACTCAAATACGTCCCACATGGAAAGACTGCTCTTTTGTAGTGTATGGGGGGGATGACGTATCTGCTTCATGTTCCTCGTCACCTATAGCTTGAGTGAAAACACTAATTCCTTCTTCAGTCAGTTGATTTGGATTTCTAATTTGTAAACAAGGGTTGATTTTTTAGTTCTAGCAAGTATTTTATTTCTATATACATAGCCTATGTGCATGATTCTAAGTTTTACAGGCCTTCGATGTAATCACCACCATTGCGTACGTGTTTGCAGCAGTGTGGAAGTCTTTGGATCCCATTGGCACTGCCTAATCTGTTGATGGTGCAAAGAGAGCAGTCGGCAAGTGAATACCAGAAGCATCATATTGCAGCCATTTTTGCATGTCCATTAAGTCATGCAGAACCGATTGGGTCACCCACCAGTAAGTGACGATATGGTACAGACTATGTCCGCATTAGGGGAGACGGATAAGAACATACCAATTCGAGAGATAGCACAAGGTAACACATTGGTGCCTTCAACTGTGCTCCACAACCTAAAGGACATCCTGAAAATGAGGAAAATTGCATCCAAATGGATTCCGCGTGATATAATGGATATGCAGAAATGGCTGCATTACAATGCTTCTCGTACTCACTTGCCGACCACTCTCTCCACACCATTAACAGTTTAGGCAGTGCTAACGGGATCCAAAGACTTCCACATCGCTGGGAACACATTGTACGCAATGGTGGTGATTACATCAAAGGCCTGTAAAACTTAGAACCTTGTATGTATGCTATGTATGAAGAAATAAAATAGTTGCCAGAACTAAAAAAAACAACCCTTGTACGATCCCTAGAAAAGTAATTAGTGACTTTGACAGCTTTAAATTCTGTTGAAATAATAAATAATGGAGAAATTATGGTGATAGACACTTGGGATTGGTTGGAATTCCACATATTCTTACACTGGATTGGTCTTCAACCCGTGGCCAGCAAACAAGTATTAATTTTAACTACAATGCCAAATACTGACAAAGAAACTGTGTCAGGTCTCACATGTTAATGTGCTTTGTGTTATTCATTAACATTGCAAAGTGGAACACACACATGCATAATGTTAAGTAATCCCTGCAGTTATTGTAATGTAATTAATATATTTGTTTATGTAAGTATCATACGTTATTAATAATCAATCATTCAATAAATTGATATGGTAGGCAAGTCTTTCATCAATAAGAAAATGGCCTTTTAGTATCAAAGGTTGAAGTCCACTGAGATAACTAGTCAATAAAATCTGAACCTATTATTATATTACCTATGATAATGCTTTCATTTTATAATTATATTGACAAGGTGGAGTTTGTGCATCTTAACTCAAGGAGTAAAATCTTTCCAGTCAAAAAGAAACTAGGCCATTGTAGATTTTGTGTGATGCAGGTAACTCAGGAAGGAGAGATATTGCCTTACCACCAGCACGAGCTCATGGTTGGAGGAGATGGCGAGGAGGATAAGATATTCTTTATCTGGCCTACTACAATAGTGCACAAAATAGACCCCTCTTCACCTCTCTACTTCATGTCTGCTGCAGAGATGATCCGAGATCGCTTCGAAATCGTCGTAATACTTGAAGGTATGTTATACACAGGTATAGCCTGGATTATTATTATTTGATGATCATTACATTATTACTTTTTATACCCGAATTTATGGTTGACAACTCAAAGAGATAAAAATTCAGGACACGTTAAAAATAGGCCTATTTGCTAAAAAAAGTACTGAAGTCTAGTCCAACCCCAAGTAGATTTAATATAAAAAAATATTTTCTGAGTACTGGTATTTCATTCCTGTGTTAATCCCTCCATCTGGACATTTTAATACCGAGGAGCCTCTTGTGGGCTTACCCGTGCTGATATTTAAATGCTGTGCACAGCTTTCTATTTCAATATTGTAAATCATTGTGTTTAGAAATAAATAGTTAGTTTAACTTTCTAACGTAAGAATATTATAGGAGAAAAATTCCTCTGACACTGCGATTTGAACCCAGGACCAGTGGCTATCCACTGCTTTACCAACCGAGCTAAGCCAGAGTTCACTTCACAGTACCAGATGGAACCTCTCTCCTATGACTGATTGCCCTTAATGGTCTACCTCACTGACAGACAATTTATGTCATATGCAGTACTGTGAGGCACACTAATTAGTGATTTTTGTGACTTGGCTTCCACTGTTATTGTACAGTTAACATTCAAGATAGATATATAAGCATTCATGAACCACAGATTATTGTCTCTGTTAGACATTACATGAGAATATTATAGGAGAAAAATTATATTATCATGCAATGTCCAACAGAGACAATAATCTGTGGTTCATGAATGCATATACAGTAAAACCTCTATATAACGACCATCGCTGGTTCCACGAAAAAGTGGTCTTTAAGAGGGGTGGTCTCTTAATAGGGGGAATGCAGTTTTTTGTCTTGAAACTGAAAATACAATAGAATAAATACAGTACAATACAGTAGCAGCCTTACTAATAAAAGCTGCTTATACCTGCGTTGAATGGTTGTTTGGTTGTTCACCGTGCAAGTTCTGCATAAGCCGCATTACCAATAATCGGAGTGTAACTGCCGAGTTTACACCGGGTTTGTACGTCCAACATCATCAAATACGTCACTCTAGTTGTGACGTTACTAGCCTCGGGCTATGCAGGGGCTGCTGAACGCCATCTATCGGTGTAGCGGGCAAACAACGATGGATCGTCTGCAGACTAATTGTAGTTTCAGTATTTCATTATATTGTTTTCAGAAAGCTGTAATCATGGGTACAAGTATGGAAATATGTCCCGCAAACAAGGAACAATGTTTATAATTCCGCAAAAGCAGCTCAGAATATGCGTAGCCTCAAAATTCAATCTCAGACATCTACGAAACGACTGGCTGTTACGGATATCGACCATCTTGATTATTTACGTCAAGTTTATACAAGGGGGCCAGGCTGTGTAAAGGTTGCACACATTCAGCCTTATGCAAGGATTATTAGTACACTTTTTCTCCTCAGCTGTGTATATTCCTGATATAAACGTTACAACTGGATTATTAGTAAGACTGTAGGTGTATTATGTAACACACAGTTGATTATTACTTACTTTTACAGTATAACGGGGTAATGTTTTCCAGGAAAAGAAAGACATGTCTATTTTCCCTACATTACATTTTGCTTGGAGGACAATGAAAGGGACTCGTCCGGCATGCTTCTTAGAATCCAGAATTTCAGAAACCCCCTCATGTCCACTGAATAAACGTTCTCATAAGAAATAGAATTACCCCTCCGAGTCACTGCGATCATGTAGATAATAAAGGCATGAATTCTTAAATGTATTGAAACAAGCAGGTCAGAAGTAGGCTATTGGAATGTGATCTTTACACGCCGTGCACTGTACGGTACTTGTACGCTGTCTACTGTAAGGATTTTCCCAGAACACGAAAAGAAAACAACCCAAAGCATTGTATTGAAAATTGCAGTGCCCACATCAGTATTTCTGTTCAAATGCTGATTAATGCCTACCATTTGAGTAAATATTTTTTTACGATTTTGGTCGTTATAGAGGAGTTTAAAGCAAATGAAACTCTGGTCGTTGGTCGGGGAGAGGGGTGGTCGTTTAATAGGGGTACAAATAACATTGGCCTTATGGGTTTTACTGTCGGTTCCTAGAAAAATTGGTCTTTAAAGGAGGTGGTCGCTAAAGAGGGGTGGTGTTTAAGACAGGTTTTACTGTAATTGAAATGCCATTAATCCCTTCCAGCCCCAAAAATGTTACCCCCAATTGTTTTTGTTATGTGTTTTTGAATAAGAAAAATGTATTTATAAATGACAAATATTGTATAAAAACAATACTGTACTGCCTTGCCAAGTCAGCTACTCGCACACCTTGCTCATTTTTTCTATGATTTCTAGAAAAACTTAGCAAAGATGCTTCGACAGCGAGGTAAACAAGCACACTGGGGGAATACGTGGGATAATGCGCGAGACACACGATGCGCAGGCGCAGTAAACTGGTGGGCCGTGTGCAGCATCGCAGCTTGCTGTTCCTCGTATCTCAAATGCCGCTCGTATTTCAAAACAAAACTTCGCACGCTCGACAGCTCGTATCTCAAATAACTCGTATGTTAGGGCACTCGTATCTCGAGGTACCACTGTATGTACATTGAATTGAGAACATTCTCCTTTTGTGAAGTCTATTAAAAATGGTGAAGATTTTACTGGTATTTGCTTTACATAAATTGAAAACTGTGAATTGTTCCAGGCGTCATCGAATCAACAGGCATGACTACTCAGGCACGGTCGTCCTATCTTCCCAGTGAAGTGTTGTGGGGTCATCGGTTTGAACCCTTGGTGTCATTTAAGAAAGAAACAGGAGAATACGAAGTGGACTACAGCCTTTTCAACAACACATACGAGGTAGACACACCACTGTGCAGTGCCAAAGCATTGGACGAACTGCGGAACTTGCAGCAACAGCAACAACAACAAGGCAATCACCAGCAGAGATTAGGTAAATATTGCAACAGGTTGTCCCTCTAATTTACCATATCAATAGATAGACACACACAAAAAATTAGCTGCTTAAATGAATGCAATCGTGTGGAAATAAAGCTATGACATTTTCTTGTCAAACATTTGATTTTTTTGTTTTTTATTGCATAAAGAAGCTGCATTTATCTGCTTCAAAGTAATGCGTAATTTATATGAAAATTCCAATAGGAAGTAATTTAAAAAATACGAATAAGTTTTTAGTATACACTCTCTCAAACTGTCGGACTGTTAACACACCGAAAAATAGTTCTTTATCAGCCTATTCTCTGTGACCAGTCATTGCCAATCTTGATAGGGTTTGAAACAAACTACTTGACCATAAAACAACAAATGTGAGGCAGCATTGTTTCTTTATGTTAATCAGAAACTGTACCAGGGTTTTCCACAAAACACTTCATCATATAACAACGTAAATATGTAAGTGATAACTTATTAGAGTGGAACTGAGTAGTAAATCAACATTTAATAGTTAAAGGCTTATTTCCAAAGTGAGTTTTCTCCATGAAATCAAAATGTTCTGGAAAAAAAGTTTGAAGCCATTCATTGCAGGCTAATTATAAGATAGAAATTTCATTTTTGAAGCTGACCTTCTTTTCATTCAAATTAGAAGTAAATCAATAAGGGCCGATTGTATAAACAGTTTGATCTTGGATCAGAGACTAAACTGATCTCAGTTCACGCTGAACTCGGAAATTTTTGTTGTATAAACGCTAATATGAGATCAATTCGCACTGAACTAGGATCAATTTTGACTGGAGAAATTTCTCCGTTCAAACTAGCTGATCTCAGTTCAAGGGGCTGTTTTCGTATTTGAGACATAAGATTAGCTCATTATAAACATAATATTAGGCCTACCTGTGTGGTTACGATAAATATAAAGAAAATACACAATAGACAACTTCATATATTTCTAGTTACAAACGCAGTTGTGCGTACATTTGTAGCTATATAGTAGTTGTGCGTATATAGGCTATATTTTAGCCTCCTTATAATGTAGTGTATCATAACTCTACAGCATAATCTGCACGTTATTATTATGTTGCACTAATTACTATAATACGAAAATAACCCTTGCATCACAATTGCAACTAATACGAAAGGTAGGGTAAAGGAGAAAAGAGATTGAATAGTAGAAAGGGGAAAAAATAAAAATTTTCAACGCTGCTAAACGAGAGACATAGGAGACTATGGTGGAACTACTAGGAAATCTCGAGTGGGAGGATCCTGTTTTTGGATTTTCCCCAAATGCTTTCTTCGTTATCTTTCTTTATGTGACCTATTAACTCTTTCAGAACTGATATTTTACATTGTAATAAGGCAGTCATGAGGTAAAAACTTCAGTGGGCTATTAAGTTTAAAATCGATAGAGAAAAGTTCAGTGGAATAGGCTACCTGGTTTCCATGAATGACAAACATAACAGATGAACAAAAATTCCTTAAGTTTTACATCTCCGCTCTTAGCCTATACAATTTATGAGACGAAGCATTTATATGTCCTTAGCCGTGAAAATGTTAAGCCGATTTATAACGCCAGGAATGAAATTACAAGAACATTTTTCATCGCATTTTCCTCTTGCACGGACATTATCGCATCCGTCTTTTTGGATTCTATAATATCTTTATATTTTACCAAGACAATTTCAATTAGGAACGATCCTTTTTCTGCTAAATTTCGATCGTATTTCCCCTTCCTTTCGCATAACACAGTCTGAATATGGAGGAAAACAGAATAACAATGCTCTCGCCTCGCGATACTCATCTGTTTTTGCGATGTTGCCAAGTGCTCATGTATGAACTATGATCAAAATTGAACTTCAATTTGTTGATCTTAGATCAGAGTTATACAATACGACTCGAGCCTGAACTCAGATCATTTTCTGAACTTAGATCATAATTGATCTCCAGTCAGTGATGTTTATACAATCGGCCCTAAAGGAATTATAGAACTGTGGGATTAGTTGAACTGGGGTCACAAGACTAGGATTTAGATCATTCTTATATTCAACAAACCTTCTGTATGCATATTTGCAGTAAGAATTAAATACTTCTATTCACCTGCAGTTTCCGATGGCATGCGATATATTTTATGTATGATCCTAGCTAAAACAGTACTTCTTCTCTTCAGAAGTCAACCATGAAGCATACGACACTTCATATGAACTTCTGGTTGTCTATAGTGGGTATCTGTCAAAAACACTAATACTTCTTTCCTAATAACAACAAAATCAGGTAAACCGATAAAATAAAGTGCTGGACGGAAATAGTAGGCCATGTTTCAGAAACTTTTGTGCTTTAGACCATGATTTCTTGTGAAAGTTTGATCAGCATAACTAGAATAGTAACAGAATAAATTTACAGCATATTTCGCACATTATTATTATTATTACCAAAATTATTATTACATAGCCATTTGTCTTAAGTTCCCAACAGCATATTTAGTTCTAACGAGAGAAACATATTTGCAATTTAATAAGCATGTGATCATTAATTGGTCATTACTGCAGTAACAGTTAACTAATTTGGTCCAAAATCAAAAGGATTCTTCCTATGGACTTTATATATGTGTGCATTAAGTTTCACAAAAATCTGATAAAGCATATTCAAGTTACCGCATGGACACACAAGCAGACAGACATTTTTCCCATTCACCAAGTAATGTTACAACTGGCACTTAATATTAATACTAATAAGAAAAAGTGTGCGTGGAACGCCACGCGACAGAAGTGAAACTTATTTTAATTTTTGAATTTTTTCAATTTTGGATTATTGGATTTTTTTACTTTTGGATTGTTGGACTTTTTGATATTGGGTTTTTGGATTTTTTAAATTTTGGATTTTTAAATTTTTTATCTTTTAATTTTTGTAATTTTGTAATTTTTAATTTTTTTAATTTTTTAATTCTTAATTTTAGATTTGTTATTTTTTAAATTTTGGATTCTTTAATTTTTAATTTTTTTATTTTTTAAATTTTGGATATGTGGATTTTTTAATTTTTTAAATTTTGAATTTTTGGACTTTTTAATTTTGAATCTTGAATTTTTTAATTTTGGATTTTTGGATTTTTTAAATTTTGAATATTTGATATGTATATATATTTTTTATTTTTTATTTTCAATTTTTTAATTTTCGATTTTTTAATTTTTTTAATTTTGGATTTTTTAATTTTAAGTTTTGGATTTTTAAGCCTAATTATTAAGTTGATTGTTTTCTGTGCAGTCCGTTCTGTCACACCTCACTATTTTCGTGACGATTTTGAGCGTTACACTAATTTCGTGATGATTTTCAGCATTACACAAGCTCTCGATTTACCCCTACCGCGGCTAAAGAAGTTTCACTTAAAAAATGTAATAAAATAAATATTAGCATGCTAAGGTAAATCTACTGCAGAAATGAAGCAAAAGTGTTTTCTTGTTTCTTTAAGACTTCATCACGCAGGGGGCTACAAATCCTGGGAATATTCACATCTCAACAGAATATAGCGGTTGCTCATCTGTTTAAGTTCCACTCCTTACATAATTATTCCTGGTATTGTTAAGGTGAGGAAGAAGTGTTGTCGCATGGACTGAAGTGGATTTGCTCTTATCCCATGCTGCAGAAACCCTAACAAATAGTGCAGGCCTCAGACCCATTCCCAGTTTCACTGTAACATAGCACTTTTGTAGTACGTGGCCTGCATGGTCTAGTCTGGATTCTGAGGAGATACTGGATAAATAAGTAGCGGCTCCGGTCTCGGACACCATCAATAACAGTGTTGGGCATCTGCATGCTGACCACATGCCCCCAGTTCAATGGTAGGCTTAGTCATCACAAGGAATGCAGTGCTACAGAGTTTAGTTTTAATGCAGTAAGCAGTCCTCATAGTCCTCATAGTTGTTATAGACAGTATACAGTGATGAATTTGCTGTTATCGTACCAGCAAAAAATTATGAAGTCCAAAAATGTATGAGGTGTGTCCATAAAGTAAGTTTCCCTAGGGCCATTTACAGAAACAAAACAACATTTCATGGAAATATTTATTGCAACAGATATAGCAAGTGTTCAGCTATTTTGAAACTTATTCGCTACTGGAATTCAGACACTTGTCATGCCATGGAACCAACTTTTGAACATTTATGTCGTAGAAGTCTGCCGCCTGAGATTTGAACCACTGGTGACAACCACCTCCACTTCTCTATCATTCTCTGTCATTTATTGAGGTGTAGGAAAAGATGGAAATCACTGGGAGCGAGGTCCAGGCTGTAGGATGGATGTTGAAACCCCTCCCAGCTGAACTTTTGCAGGAGAATTGCAGGGAGGTGAACTTACTTTATGGACGTTCTCATATGTTAGGTTAGATCCGATCATTAACAAAAAATGACCTCCTTGATGCTAGTGGTGAATAGCTTTAGAACTAATACATCATAATACACCAATCATTTATTTATATTTAATTTTTTTAAATTTTTTTATTTTTTTATTTTTAAAGGGCATAACTTACAGGAACTACAGTCTTTTACATTTCAGGTCTTTGGAGGAAGAAGAGCAATTGTAAAATTCATTTTTTTTATACTTACTGCTTTTTTCATGAATTTTGACAATTTGTTAGTGTTGTAAATTAATATTGACTTAAGATATTACACTTTGAAGTGCACTGCAGTCAATTTAAAGGTAACAACAGTTAACATTAATGTTATTATTGGTACATGTATTGATAATAGGTCTGTTCGCAAAGCAGTCAGAAACCAGGAACACATCGTTCGCGCATGCACTCTTTCTTCACATGCGTTCGCAAAGCAAGAATTCGTGATTCTGATTGTAATTTTCTGTTCGATGAGTTCTCACGGACAGTTTCTATACTATAAGAAAAGTTTGCAGGCTCTACCATGAATTGTTATCAGAGACATGCGCAGTAACCTATTTTCACGTGCCTGACTTCTCCCTCCAATAACCTTGCACTTGATTTATAAGCATAGGCTACTTATATGTATGAATAATGGAAGATAATTAAAAGTTTCTCAAAATATAGTTTATTGGCAATGTATATTGCATGTGTAACATGTTAAAGGGAAATACATATTGTATTCGCATATCATATCGATTAAATGCAGAAACTATCGATTCCAAATCCTTCTAACCGTTCGCAAAGTGCAAATCATGGATAAGTTACAGACTGGTCATGTGCAGTACAACAAATTCTCAAGCAGTCACGGATTTGCTTTGCGAACAAACCTAATACCTCGTTGATTGTTTCAAGTATATGTCCACCCTAAATATTCTGTAAATTGCTTTCCAGTGTAAGAACTGTATTGCTTATATACTGTTGCATTGGTTGGGAGAGAAAGGGGGAGTTGTTTACAAGACAGCTGAGAGCGGATTCGCCCATCCTCCTCCGAAGTAAATCATGTTTGTGTGTGTCTGATTTGAGCTTTAATTAGTCTTTCATTTTTTTTTAATCAGCTTTAGTTAAACTTCTTTTAACATCGAGGTCATATCAGGAGGTGAGGTTCTGTGTGTATACCAGAATAGGCCGTGTAACTATTGATGTACATCTATTTTCTATTGTTGATGTGTTTTATGGCTTTCTGTTAATTTCAACTGATATTCAGTTTTAACAGATATTATACAGGATGAATTAGTGGCAGTGAATCATGGTAAGTAATTATCCAGTTTGGCATTTGCCTTCATAATTGGGGAAACCATGAAAAAAACCCAAATTGAATGGCCATGGGGTTTGAATGCACCTGCAAGACACTACCTCACATTCAAGAACAGCCTGCACTACATATTGATGTCTGTTTGAATTGTGATGGTTAGTATGGTAAATAATAAGAAAATAACCATTTTTCCCATTTTCCCATGCCCCACACAATCGTATAAAGTACCATTCTGGCACTTGTCATTGAACACAACAATTGGATACACCTATATATAAACTTCATTGAACAAAAGGCGATATCAAAATTATGTAGGGCTACAGTTTTATGTATGGGGAAGAGTTATAAAACTTGTATAATAGTATTATTAACACAAGAATGGATAATAGCAAAGCATCTCCATCTGGCCGAGTTATGACATCAGAGCTTCTTTTCTCTTGCAGAAAACGGTTAGGGAGCAACAGCGAGAGCCGCAGACACAGCAAACTTCAGTTAAATGAATTTCCATTTAATTTTATATAGAACTAGCATGTGCCCGCGACTTCACCTAAGATAATTATTTCAAAAATAAAAAATTAAGAGCATAATAGTTAAATCATTACGCCTATATTTATTAACACCAAATTCATGTGGACTACATACCACGATTACGTTGCCTGGTAAAAGTGACCTCATATTCGAGTTCCTTGGCCCAGAAAATCCCTGTATAGTGAGTTTTGTCCAAATCAAACAATGTTTGACCATATTTAGGCCTATATTGATTATCCCTCTTCAGTGTAGGTTGAAAATTTCATATGTCTGCATGCCTTGACATTATAAACAAGTGAATCGACCAGCGTGAGATTACAACATTCAAGCGATCGCGATGCTTTTATTTCAAAGGTATGACGAAAACAGCCAAAGCCAACTGTAATTGATTTGACATTGAAATGTATTACTCAAAACTGATGCTTCGAAAATGCAAAAAATGCACGTTTTCTGACTGTTTTTCACTCATAACCCACAAACGAAAGAAAAAATTAAAATTCCGGCTTCAAGGTGCAATTTTCGACCCTTCAGTCCACCTATGTTTAAAATTTCAGATCTCTGCATTCAGTAGATTTCGCTGGGCACCACGGACAGACAGACAGATAGACAGACACTTCCTTTTATTAATATAGATTGTGAAGCAGAATAAACACTTGTCTATTTTAAGATAATGGTCACAACATCAGTTAGTAGCTCTTGGCTTATTTTATATTTATCCCTCATTTCATTTGCAAAACACTTCGGGACAGTGCCTCTGCTCTGAAGAAAATGCCAGTATCACTAATCTTCTTGATGTTGATATGTTGAACAGAAAAAGCAGATAGTTGGCTCATATATTGTTGGCACTGACATCAGATGGCTGTGTTGCTGATACTTCAAAGCGAATACTTCAGCATCTCTCTTCTATTTGTTTATTGTTGTGATGTCAATCCGCCTGTCGTAGTTACCGTCAGCAATGTAAAGAATTTTTTGTGCACTCCTAATTCTTTAAAGCAGAGTTGGTTGGAACAAATAACTGGATAACACTTAACTGTACAGACACATAACTGAAGGGAAGATACTGTATTTGTGTGAATCCATTGCGCACCTTTTTTTTGTCCATTTATAGCATTTAATACTGAGGTGCTCATTAAGCCGATGTGCCATGAGCCAATTTTGGGTCCAAATTTCTACAAACCATCAGATTGGAACATGTGATATGGATCAATGCCATTGCACACAATTTTATCCTGTATTTCCCATCAAATTGCGTTGTATGCAATGGAATACAAACATTTATAATTTTCTATCCAAAAATATTAAATCAACCAATGAGCATCATTCTTTACCCTTGTGACCTGCATGACATACAGTAGATACATGGCAGCTTCATCCAAACAGCTGATTAGCGCTGCACGCACTCGATCAGTGAACATTAACGAAAAGGATAAATAATATACAGTGTGTTTCACATATGAGTTGGCCAATCATGCAGGTTTCTGCATCATGGCAGTCACGACTCTAACTTCTGAGCGATTGGGTGAAATATCTACGCAAATAAAGCCGCTAATGGTGTAATGATTCAGATTCTCACAATTACAGTTAAAATTACAATGAAAATAACCACGTGCCTCATCACAAGAGATGTTGGAAATGTCCTCTTCTTGCATCCACACGACACTGGCACCTTTTTAGGAAATTTTGTTTCAGAGTTCAGATTCCGAGATAGAGTTCATTTCTCTTGTGATATTGTCTTCTAAGGTATGGGGGTTTGACCTGTATACTTTATATTTCAAGTTATCCAATAAACAATATCACCGGTATCTATTGTCCTGCATTCTCCTCCCTGAACCATTGTACCAATCTTTATTCATTGGCATTCAAAATGCCATTGTTGTTTAAAATAAAATAATAGAAGTAGGGATGTGTCCTCGATGCTTTCGATACCTCGATACTCTCGATACTTGCATGTTATCGGCATCGAGCGATATTTCAGAAAACTCGCTCGGTACTTTTTTGATACTTTGGTAATTCTGCAATTTAAGGAAATGCGGTATCTCTTTCTGCTTTTAGTAGTCTACTAAATATAGTAAATACTTCTATTTCTCCTTGAAATGGAGAAAACCACTCTGTGGCTTTTGTCTAGTCATAAATAAAGACTTTCCGACTTTTAAAATCCAAACAGAAGAGATTCTTAATTGTTTCGTTTCCTGTCAAAACGTTTCAATAACAACCAACAAGCAAAGCTGACTGCCCAACCCCATTGTAATTTTTTAACAAAAACTTGTAAGTGGACTTTTTCAAAAACTAATTTTAATTTTAATGTAGAGTTTAAAAATAACTATAGGCTACTGATGATATTAAATTTTGTCTCATTGAATATGCACATTTAATTAATTTAGTTGGCATTACATATTTCTTTCAACTTTTAATTTTTGATGTACCTATTTACTGAAACTGGAAATGTTGACAGTATCGAGTATCTAGGAAAAAATCATGTATTGATATCGAGTATCGAGAAAATCTGGTATCGACCCATCCCTAAATAGGAGGAAATCTAATAAAATAACCTACCATTGATGCGTATTGCATTTGCCAACAAACTCTCTTTTTATGACATTAAATTTTAAAATTGGAGTATGCATTAGATTCAAGCAAATATGATAAAATGTTTAACCGTTAACATATGAATGAAAGGAAAATCACATGAATGTGCAGTGTGTTTATCTCTTGGCTATGGTCTCTTAGTTTTTATTTTTTGTTTGTGTTTGCGATGTGATATCATTCACAATGTGACTCACACAGTCTTGGTCAGGGTCATGGCGATGAGTTTGATTACGAATCTTATAATGATAGCTATAAAGCTAAGCAAGTCAGTAAGTTTCTAAGGCCTTGATTATTGAGCATGTCCATCCTCTGTTCATCATAGCATCTGCAGATTAGAACTGAGGCGATATTTCTTCCCTCTGTATCTGTATAACTTCTACAGTGCATTTCACATATGAGTTGGCCAATTGTGTGGATTTCTGCATCATGGCGGCCACAGCTTTAACTCCCGTGCAATCGGGTGAAATATCTATGCAAATAAAGCTGCTAACAGTGTAGTAATTCAGGTTCTCACAATTAAAGTGAAAATTACAATGAAAATAACCACGTTACTCATCACAGGAGATGTTGGAAATGTTCTCCTCTTCATCCACATAACACTGGCACCATTTTAGAACATTTTATTTTACACGCAGAAGTTCAGCTTCCTAGATAGAGTAAATTCGCGGGTGCACAGGCAAAGAGAGTTAAGTCCACCATCTTCAAAAATTGAGGTTTGCCCATAGAGTTATAGATAAAAATGTTCTCTACATTTGTGTTAAGTCCAGTAAGTCATATTCAAAATTGTACTGTAGTTATGGATGTGTGCCTCATGGGTTTGTCCATCTCTAAAGCAATGTTGGGAGGGTAAAGCATGTTAAGTCACTCTAATTCTCAGTAACTAGAAAGTGGACTTAACTCTCTTTGCCCACGCACCTGCGAATTTATCTTGTGATATTGTTTTTAAGTTCTTCTAACAGTATGTGACTATAATAATAATTAAAACGAAGTAATATACACAGTGGAGCACATGAATACCTGAACTAGTTAAATATTATATTAACACTTAATGCTTCACTTACGTCGCTGTTTATGAGCAGGACATGTTTCGGGATTCTTATCCCATCTTCCAATTGGAATCCCGAAACATGTCCTGCTCATAAACAGCGACGTAAGTGAAGCATTAAGTGTTAATATAATATTTAACTAGTTAAGGTAGTATGTGACTATTATTTATGGGGAACTTGAAAAGTAAAGTGTATAGGTCAATTCCCCATACATTACATAATAGTTTTTGCCTCAGATATTTGTTGAGGAACACATGTTTTATTAGTGGTCTGGATTTTATGTCGATTAGTTCTAGTTAATTATCACTCGCTGAGTCTATGTGATGTATGCTTCTCTGTGGCACTTGACAATGTGAAACCAGGGAATCTTATTGTTTATTTGTTAAGATAGGGAAAGACGTCTTAAGAGTGTATCACCTCAGATTATTATTTGTCTCATTTTAGCAGCTATGAGAATTTCACCTAAACATCCTAACAACTGAGCGAGGTGGCTGAGATGGAAACGTCTTGGACTCACATTCGGGAGGTCCCAGGTTCAAATCCCGTGGTCGGCCAATAAGACATGGGATTTTTCATGGTATACCCAGTCGTAATGCTGAATTGAATATTTACATAACATCAATCATCCTCACCATTTCATCCTGTTTCATATCCATTTAAGTTAATATCGGTTGAAATTCACTGCATAAATACACCAACAATAGAAGATTGTTGACAATCAATAGTTCCGTGGCCTACCCTGCTGTATAGACACAGATCCTGAACTCCCGTTATGGCCTCGTAGCTAAAAGGAGTATAGATACAGCTGAAATAAATAAGTAAATAAAAATCCTAACCATACACATATATTAAAATGTTATTGTACAATAACAGGGAAACCCAGTCACAAATTCATTAATTAGTCTGCCTCACAGTACTGTGTATGACATAAATGTCTTTTAGTGAGGTGGATCCTTAAAGGGTTCTCAGCCACAGGAGAGAGGTTCCATCTAGTGCCGCTCAGTTGGTAGAGCAGCGAAGATCATGGGTTTGAATACCAGTGTCACGAATTTTTCTCCTATATTATTCTCATGTAACATGTCTAACAGGGACAATATTCTGTGATTCATGAATACATATTTCCAACATATATTCTGTTGCAGAACGCTTGATGTCTCCCACAAAGTACCCTGCTATAAGAGCGCCCCCTCCAGACACCCTGGACCTAGGCAGTGTGGATTCGAATAGCATCTCCATAGAAGAACAGCCCTCCGTGGTAACCGTGACTTCACCCATTGACATGCCCGGCCCTGAATCCAGCATATAGCACATGGGTAAGTGACAAATATTCACCATTATTATTTGTTTGTTTTTATTGCATTATATTCGGATAAGTGGAGACATGCAGGTTCTGGCTTGACAAGTAGGTATGTTCAATTTTCCTCAACAACAGATGAATTACTTTTAGTTTGAGGTGCTAAAAGTAGGCCTACACTATAGCCTCTGTGTTTGAAAGAGATCATTCCATTCATTTATTTGATTCCAAGACTTTACAATACAGTTTAGGAACAAGTCGTATATATTCTGTTTTCCGATGTTCGAAGCCCCCAAGCATTTTTACTGAGGACAGCCAATAAGTAACTGAGCTGCCACAAACCCGGCAAATGAATTTTCCAAAGCAAATACTGTGTCATTCAGTCAAAATATTTTTTCGTTCTGTTTTGACTCATTTTCATATCGTTGAGGTTTAATAGGGGTACACCATACTGTAGTGGTTGAGGCGCTGCGCTGCGAACCGGAAGGTTGCGGGTTCAATTCCTGATGAGGTCGTTGGAGTTTTTCAATTGGCCTAATCCTTCTGGTGGCACTGTGGCCCTGGGTTCAACTCAGACTCTAACAGAAATGAGTACCAGGAGCAATCCTGGGGGTAAAGGCGGTCTGTGCATAACCTTACCACCTTCAGGTGCTGAATGTCCAAAATCTGGGAGCCTTAACCTCCTGGAACCCTCTGGGCCTCCATGGCCTGTATAGGGATCACTTTACTTTACTTTGAGGTTTAATAAGCATTTTGGCTAAAATATAAAATTAAAATATTATATATTAAAGTCGAACAGGAAGATCCTCAGTCCTGTAAAGGTAGATGAAGAATTTCGTAGGCGACACAATCCCAAACTATACGACCATATAGAGAAACTCTCTGATTGAGCAAGGAAAAGGAGAATAGCTTTCTATGGACATTTAGTGAGACTGCCTTCCACGAGATTGACCAAACGTTTATTCACATTCTGACAAAATAAGAAACTGAGAAGGACATTAAAGAATTGGAAATATCAGATCTGCATGACAGACAGGCTGTGAGGCGTGCCTGGAAAGAAGTTCTTGGATTTCAGGAGAAACCTCAGAGGAAAGGTACCCCCTGGACAGATGAAAGAAAGGAGTTACACTGACAGAAAATGCGAAAGTATTGGGCTGAAATCAAGACCCAACAGTTGAACAAGCGTGGTCCTAAGTAGGCCCATTCAAAACAAGAAAAAGAAAGTCGAACAGAAGATTTCATTTTGATGCCCCACAGGCAATTCATTCAATGGTAAAAAGAAACACATTCACAATGGACCTGAAACTTAAAAAAGTCTACACGACATTTTGACCCTCCATTGGGTCTTCCTCAGGTGAATACAAATGACACTAAGCTGCGGTCCAAACCTCCCATCTATAGACTACCATCATGCACTCCACTTGGATTGTACTGAATGCCTTCCCCAAAATTTATAGTTTGACCGTATTTCAATACCCAATCCTCTGGAATATCGAATTCCCTTACCATGCCAGTCTTTCCCGGAGGTGGAAAGATTACAGAAGTTTCGTTGGATATGTCATTTCTGGTTAAGTTCAACCACTTGTCCCCCAAATCCCCTTCATATCTATTAAGGCTGTTTTCCCCAAGTTCTATGATTTTCTGAGCTTTGTAAATTTTCCTTCTTATCTTATCCCGTTCTATCCTGACTATTCCCATACTATGTCCTGTCTCTATTAAATGTTGACTTAGACCTGTGGATTGTTTTTTGATTCTCACATCCCTTTCATGTTCACCTCTCCTAACCTCAAACGATCTTCCCGTTTCTCCTACATACATTTTGCCACACTCATTATAAGATATGGGATATACCCCAGGCATCTTAATCTTGTTCTTCGATTTCCCTAGCTGTTTATAGTCGGAAAAGATGTTCTCTATGACTCTCTCTGTCTGAAACACTGCAAATTATTGGGAGGGCTTGAGCCCTATGGGCCACTGTTCTGTACTAAAAGAAAGTAGTTTCCCTTAGATTGAGGAACATTACTAATTTCTTCCTGTAATGTATATAACATTCTGTGAAGAAAAATTGTTTGTGACTCATTGTACTCATTTAGTATTAAGTAAATTGTTTAATGGTTTAAACTTCTGTGTAGCAAGTAGATTATATTTAATTTTAATTAATCTAATTTTACTTAATTAAATTTCTCTCTCTTAATTGCTCTTCTCCCTTGTATTATATTCTATACCTCATATATGAGCATTTCTTGTATTCTTAAATTAATCGTTTTAATTTTAGCCTATTAATAAGTACTGAACTCTGGTTCTATTCTATAAATTACTTCTCTCCTTTGTCTTTCTATGTATTTTTGACAGATATTTTGTTTGTTTTGTATATGTATATTTTTCTTTTAATCTGTGCAGTCTCTATTCTATTACTTTGTAAAGTCTGCCTATGATGTACTTTTGACTGTCCCTTTTTGCAAGCCATATGTGCTCATTGGGACCTTTAAGAAATAAATAAATAAATGTGTTAAGGCCTATGAGTCTGGTGGTCTAAAA
Source organism: Ectobius pallidus (assembly GCA_964059195.1). Classification (NCBI taxonomy): domain Eukaryota; kingdom Metazoa; phylum Arthropoda; class Insecta; order Blattodea; family Ectobiidae; genus Ectobius; species Ectobius pallidus. The sequence goes on from CAXKWD010000007.1 coordinate 169,211,918, forward strand.
TTGGTAGGGCAAGGCATTTGATGACCATAAAATAGTGAAAAAATGCAAAATAAAAAATGCTTTTATGACCTAAAAATAGTGAAAAATGACCCAAAATTTAAAAAAATGAACAATAAATTTACCATTATTACTTATCATTGTTTTTTTTTTAAATAATGAATAGCTAAAAACATTTATGACAGTGCGTTATATTGAATTTACAATATAAAACACACTTATTTTGTAACTAAAGAAGTAAGTAAATTTATACTACTTTGAGATTCTTAGAGAAAAAAAAAACTTTCTGAACTGGCATGTCCATCAAATTGCCTCTAGCAAATATGTGACATTTAAAAAGAAACAAAAAAATAATTGTTTATTCCTGCAAGACTAACTGCTATGGTGTATACAATAAACCAGAATTAAAATGAACTATGAACACTTGGAGGAGATTCTCAAATAAAAACGATTGTCAGTTGTCGAAAGTAACGATTTTTACAAGGAAGAGCTCCTCTGTACCCTCTGAAAGATTACCTAAAATGTCAAAAAGACCTAAAAAATTGCTAAAAAATGACCTATTTCTTGAAAATGACGAAAAAATGCAAAATAAAGCAAATCATTGCAAAAACAAATTGCCCAAATTTTATCAATTATTTCGTGATACAGTACACATTTATATTTATTCACGCTTTCTTTTAACCTTCAAGTAAAAAAGATGCAAAATCATCAAATGCCTTGCCCTAAAAATTAGGCTATATTTTCAATATATGTCATAAAATTGATGGTTCAAAGAGAAATAAGTCACCGTTTCTTATGGTTAATATTTCACAGAATTTAGGAACGCTAAACAGTAAGTAAAGTCACTTAAATTTTGTTAGTATAAATAATTTTAGATCTTACAAAATTAATGGACATTTAAATTGATTTATCTTAGAATCAGTTTTTGACATAATTCTTTATTCAGGCGCTCCCGATGAGTTTTTCATTCTCGTTTCTCAATTAAGTTTAGATGCTAGAAACATTTTATGAAGGGGATAAATAAGGAATTGTTGTTTTTGGATTTGAACTGAGCGCCATTCAGTAGGAAGTCACACTGTCTGCTGAGCTTTAGAAGCCGGAGCTCAAGACAGATGGCAGTCCGAAAGTCATGTAGTTTGAATTGTTCCCCGCTAGATGGGAGGGCTTTAGGTTTTTAAATTAATTGGTTTTATGAGTTTTTATTTACACATGTTAAAAGAATTGTGAGTAGCCAAACATACAACATTTAAAAAAATTCTGCTATACTAAAAATTTTAGCAAATGTTTTTTGTTAAAAAAAAAGGAATTGCTCGTTTATATGAGTAACTCTCATAAACATTTTTTAATGTTATCATCAGGGTCCGGATTCTAATGACATGTCATCTTTTTATTGAAGCTGCGGAGACATTGCCAACTTGTGGATAAATCCTAATCATGGCCTCTAGATTATAGAAATGAATTTTTATTGGGTCATTTTTTGTATTTTTATGCAATTTTATATTTTTAGGGCATTTATTTAATTTATTTTGTCATTTCCATGTAATTTGCTTCCTTATTTAGTCATTTTCATGTATTTACATTGAGTGTATTAACTTTTTTTTTTCGTCACTAGCGGTGCTGTATTTGAAGTGTTGTTTGTTTAATGCAAGAAGGAAAAATTCGGCGTTAAACTCTTGACATGTCTCAGTCGGAAGTGAGAATCAAAGAATCGCCAAAATTTTGTATTATATTACTATTGTTATTAGACTGACTTGGCGTCAGAGTCTGCCACATGCTTGGATTTGCGAGTGCAAACTACTGTTTACCCTCAATAAACAACAATATAATCCGGCAGACCACAAAAGGATGTGCCGAATTTTGACTCACCAGTGCCTCAGTGCCAGTATAAATTTCCGTGAGAAAAGAACATTCACAACATTACAGTTATTTACAGTTTTTACAATTATGTACAAACTAGTCTATAACTTTGTGTGTACAATAATAATTTTTACAGTTTTTAGGTAATTTTTTTATGATTATTAAGTCATTTTCTTTAGAATTTAGGGTCATTTTATAGGTCATTTTTCAAACAATTTTAAGTCATCAGAATCCGGGCCCTGGTTACCATATAATGCATTAGACACGATTTGACACCAATGTCTGCATAAGACGAAATAAAATTAATAGTAATTACCTCTAATTTTTGGAGTTGATCTGTTGATTATATTCATGGGTCAACTTCGGAACAGTTATCATTAGGGTTGTTAAGGAGCCAAAACAAATAATGAAATAGATCATACAACCTACCTTAAAATATCATATGGTACTCCAAGGTGGTCTGATGTATGGTAAAGATCATATGCACGTAATTTAATGCTCTGTATGATGTATGATCTAATTCAAGGATCACACGCAAAAATATGGTCATTTCAGTTTATGACTTGTTTTCAGAATATGAGAAACTTTCCTCTAAATCATCTCCAGAAATGTTATGTGGTAAAGAGTAATGGTACACCTGGACGACAAGCACGTATTTAGAAATTAGTTTCGGGGGTGGGTCCTAATTTTACTGATATTTTCCCTTCTTGAGTGTCAGTAATATTTTGTTTTCTAACAAATGCTTTAAAAACCTCACATTTTGATGATGTAGGACGGTTCATATTATCGTGGTGTGTCCATTATAATTCAACCTTAGAAACATATCGCTTTATGTCATTATTATAATATATATATTTATATATATATATAGGCTTTTTCGTGACTGACTGACTGACTGACATAATAAACTATAATACACACAGACTTGGAATTTTGACAGTACATTCGTTTCAAAATGTAAGTGCACACTAAGAAAGGATTTTGAATTTTTTAAATTTGAAATGCCAAAAATAAAAAGGTTTTTGAGAATACTTAGTCCCTTTTTACACAGAATTATCACATCCAAATCTTCTGGGTAACATTTTAAACAAAAAGTATAAACAGTATAAAAAAGTCCATCAGTAAATTTGTACAGCAAGAATAAAAATATATAGGTACATAAAAATGTCCCGTCCATATTTTAGTATCTGTCAGAGGAGCTAGATTAAAAATTTAATTAATTAATTAATTAATGTCTCTAAAACAAATTTAGATATCAAACTGAAATTTTAAACTTCAAAATCGGTATACGTTTTAATTAAGTGTTCAAAATTTCAAGTTTCTAGGACAAATATTAGGTTAGAAAATCACTCTCAACATTCCTGTCACGTGTGACTGTATCAGAATGTTCGTTAATCAGTCAACAGCAAAACATACTTCCTACGGATTTACGAGAGTAACGTTAAAATTGTAATGCACGTCCAATTAAGAAATGGATGTTACGACCTTGGGAATGCAATATTGTGCCGGCCCTCCTGCAAGTAGAGCTGTCTGCTGCCAGATTGACGACAATGAGGAAGTAGTGGGAGGACTTCTTGTCGCAAGTAGGCCGGGCCGCCAGAAACCTGGGAATTCTAGTTATAAATGTCAATTATTTCATAGACGAAGTATTTCATACTGTATGTAGTATAAAAATTTAAAGATATATTTATAACACAAATTATTATCCTGCAGGTTGTATTATATGGATGTGAGAAATGGTCTCTTACTCTACGGGAAGAACATAATCTGAGTGTGTTCAAAAATAGGGTGCTTAGGAAAATATTTGGGCCTAAGAGAGATGAAAATGGGGACTGGAGAAAACTGCATAACTACGAACTTAATAACCTGTTCTCGTCACCGGATATAGTAAGGGTAATTAAATCACGGAGGATGAAATGGGCTGGACATGTTGCGCGCATGGGGGAGGAAAGATATCTCGAAAGTATTGACTAGGAGACTCGTAGGTAAAGGGCCACCTGGAAGACCTAGACGTAGGTGGGAGGACAATATTAGGATATATTTAAGAGAAGTAGGATTTGCGAGGGATGGTTGGATGGAGTTAGCACAGAATAGGGGTGAATGGCGGGCTCAGGTAAGCATGCAACAGAGTGCATTATTAAAAATATCATTTTTCTTGAATTTCGGGCCCTATTACTGCTAACTACCCTTCAGAGAATGTTAACAAAAATAAGTTTCCAACAAAAGTTTTAGGTCCTCATGTACAGATTAGATTACTGAGGGGTAGCGTAAGCCCTTCGGCTTCTCAACACTGCGACCTTAATAGATCTATTGTGAATACCCTATACCCAATTCTAGCAGTCATCACCCTAATTTAAGGCTTTTTAATATACCTATAATTTTCCTGGGTGATGTCCGGGGATTTTTCATTACTGAAAACCCCACTACCCGGCAGCGAATCGAACCCGGACCGTCAGGGTAGAAGGCAAGTATGCTACCTATACGCCCATGGTGGCGGACTAGGGCCTCATGCATATCATTTTAACAAAATCGTTAGAGCCCTTAAAAATCACGAAAAAGTGATCCCAAAAAGATTTAATCAAATACTTTATTCGGTTTTTTCTTTCTCCAGTTGTGCTGTTCAAAGACATACAGACATGTTTCTGAAAATAGAATTATTATACACAAAATTGCAGATAGTCCTTTTTCCATTGTATGTACAATAAAACTTCAACACAAAACAATATTAAATTCACAATGGATGTCACTTATAACATATTAAAATTCCGACGTTTCGGCCCAACCACTAAGCCTTCTTCAGGTACAGCTAAAATGGAAGGAATGGAACTTCCAACTGACGACAACAAACTCGCGGAGTGTCCTACGGAATTTTTTTTGTTATAAGTGACATCCATTGTGAATTTAATATTGTTTTGTGTTGAAGTAGAATTATTATATTCAGGGAATCTCAAAACTTGTATTTATGTTGAAAATATGTCAAATTTCAGGCTCAAACACAACATTTCCTCTACTTATACTTTTGACATTGTTTGTATTTGAAAATCCAATAAAACGGAAATAAAATCAGTATTATGAAAACAGGGGTTATTGATCTAGGTAATCCATTACTTCAGCTGATAAAATAATATTAATGTAGGGTTTATGTTATCCACTGTTTGAGTGGGAGGACTTAACGCTTAGCGGAAGGAAGCATCCTACTTGTGACTGGCAATGCTCCATACTCCACCTTCTGTATTCTCTGACCTTCACCAGCGATTACTTCCACATGGACTTCTTACACAAGCCTCCAATATATCTTTTTTTTTTTTTTTTTTTTAATGAGGCTAATCTCAACCATTTTTATATTGCAGGACTTAATTTTATTCAGTTATTTTTTTATTTTGGCGAAATTCGCTATAGCGCAGAGGATGCGTTCGCTCCTCTCACGCGGGCCTGGGTTCGATTCCTGGTCGGGACAAGTTGCCTAGGTGTGGATTTTTCCGGGGGTTTCCTTACATTTAAAATGAATGTTGGGTAACTTTAGGCCCTTGTGGTCCCCGGATATCATCTGAGCGTCATTATCATTTTCATTCCACCCTCACATTATTCTGTATGAGTGTGTTTGAATGGTGTGTGTCGTCCTATGTGTTCGTGTTGTATCGGAGGTGGCCCCGGCATTGGACTGATCCCTCATTCGGGACCTTGTCTGGTCAAAAAAGTATGTATGTGATCTAAAGATAATTCCTCTCCCTACAGGTCGTGGCCCTTTAAGGCCCGGGTGGCGGGGGCCGTTTAAACGTCCCTACAATACAACGGGAGAGATTATCAATTACTATAAACTTATCAACTTGACATTTGAGAATCGTTTTGACAAAAAACTAAACATCTCCATTTTTTGCCATTATTCGTTTTTTAATGGTTTTAGGTGCTTTGAAATGAGATCTTTAAGAAAAGTTAACATAACCAATTCATTTTGAAGCCTCAATATGCAAGGTTTCTATCTTCTATATGTTAATAAAAACTAAAGAAACCTTCTCCTGAACATTTTTTTTTTTTTTTTTTTTTTGCACATGATGAGTTTTGTCAAAACGGTCCTCATTTATGTTTGTTCTGTGTTTGTTGACAGACTGGGAAGAGGACGCCCGGGTGCAGCTAGGTCTTCCGTCCTAGGGACTTCGCAGCCTCTTCCATCCATGCTTCCCAAGTGTGTCGTTTACGAATGAAAGTTTTTTTTTTATTATTATTTAAAGAAATTAACACTACGTGACTAAAGTGATTCCCAAGAAGACTGGTATATGTGGTTTTATATAGACTTGACACCGGTGAGATGATACAATCTGTATCAAACCAATGTGACCTCCCAACAAGAGACAAGCTTGTAAACAAAACTAGTGTTTCATTTTTAAAAATAAATTCTATTATTTACGAAAAGCTTCTACTTTGTCTGGCAACAACGTGGTTTTGCTTGTTTTCTCTTCGCGCTGTCAACCCCCCTTTTTCTCGGCATGTTTTCGCAGAACAATCAACAAAAATCTGATGTGATACATTCATATAACATCCCCAATTAAGAATGGACGATATGACTTCCTCACTTCATATTATGCTCATATACAGGGAGACCCAATGAGCTATGAACCGGCTGCGCGGTGTTTTTCCGCTTCGCGATGGCGGCGGGCGTTACCGTCTGCAGCTATCATAGAGTGGCGCCGATGCAACCGTACAACAATTTCCTTAACTATGTGTAAAGGCTTAACATTATGAAACTGGCCGTGCATTTCTGAGACGGCATACATCAGTCGCCGTACTTCACGTTGTGAAATGCTGGCAATTTCCTGGCGGATATTTTGTTTTGATTCCTCCAGGTTGTTTGACTTTGTCTTGTACGCTTTATGTTTTAATTTACCCCAGAGATAAAAGTCGCGTCCATAGAGTAAGTTTCCATGGGTTCGTTTACCACAACAAAACACAATTTTAAGTAAATAGTTATTGCAACAGTGTTCAGCTATTTTCCAAAATATTTGCCACCGGAAATTGAGACATCTGTCATACCGTTGAACCAACTTTTGAATTCCTGTGTCGTAGAAGTCTGTCGCAAGGGATTTGAACCACTGTGTGACAACCATCTCCGCCTCTCTGTCATTATCTGTCATTTCTTTAGGTATAGGAAAAGATGTAAATAACTGGGAGCGGGGTCCGGGCTTAAGAGTGAATGTTTAAACACCTCCCAGCCGAACTTCTGCAGGAGACTTGCTAGGAGGTGTTTAAACATCCTACAGCCCGGACTTCGCTCCCAGTTATTTACATCTTTTCCTATACCTAAAGAAATGACAGATAATGACAGAGAGGCGGAGATGGTTGTCACACAGTGGTTCAAATCCCTGGCGGCAGACTTCTACGACACAGGTATTCAAAAGTTGGTTTTACGGTATGAGAAATGTTTCAATTCCGGTGGCGAATATGTTGGAAAATAGCTGAACACTTGCTGTATCTGTCGCAATAACTATTTACCTGGACTTGTGTTTTGTTTTCGTAAACGGACCCAGGGAAACTAACTTTATGGACGCGCCTCGTAATGCAGAAATTAATAAACTGTCTTCTTTACAAATGCAGGCAGTGGCGGACGCAGGGGGGGATAGGGGGGTAACATCCCCCCCCCCCCGAAATTTGAAAAAAGGCTATATATGTACTGTAAGTGGCCAGTTTTATAAACTAATTGTTTATGTAAGTTGATTATTTTTTTTAGTATTCATTCTACCTATTCAAATCCCCCCCCCCGAAAAAATTTCTGTGTCCGCCACTGAATACAGGTGATCCTTTTGGTAGGCGCACATTTTGTGAGTGGAGTCTCGATAGTGGCAAACTATACCAATAACATTTTTTAAACATAAAGTGTGTGACGAATCCACAGACCCTGGAAATATTAAAACAAAATATCTGCCAGGAAATTGACATCATTTCGCAACGTGAACTACGGCGAGTGGTGGATGGTTTCTTAAAGAGGTTCCAGAAATGCATGAACAACAACGGTGGCCAGTTGCATAACGTCTTTACACATTGTTAAAGAAATCGTTGTATGGTTGCATCAGCGTCACTCTATGTTAGCCGTAGACGCGCGCCGCCATCGGGAAGCGGAAAAACACCGCGCAGCCGGTTCATAGTTCATTGGATCTCCCTGTAGAATAAGATATCGCCACGGAAGACTCGCAGCTTTAGTTCATGCAAACGAGAATATTTACGAAGTGTTTTCAAATAAAGGGTTTAGCTCTTAATATAAGCAACTGGTACATGAAGCTTACAGAGTTTTTTTTCTGGAAAATAGTAGTGAAGAATTAATTGTTTCATGTGGAAGTAGAAGTATGAATAAGCCATTTCCAATCTTCGTGTGCCACATTCCCAAGAAGTACCTAATCCAAATATAAAATTTTGTTTTTATACGGTCCATTCATTTTCAAAATATGCTGTTCTCACAGACGTGTGTGATTTAATTTCATTTTATTTTTGAAGTGAAACTTCTTTAGCCGCGGTAGGGGTAAATCGGGAGCTTGTGTAACGCTCAAAATCGTCACGAAATTAGTGAGGTTTGACGGAACGGACTGCACAGAAAACAATCAACTCAATGATTAGGCTTATACAAAATTTAAAATATCCAAAAATTCAAAGGTACAAAATTTTAAAAATCGAAAGTTAAAAAATCCTAAATTTCAAAATTAAAAACTTCTAAGATACAAAATTAAGAAGTAAAGAAGCCAAAATTTAAAAAATAAAAAATCCAAAATTAAAAATCGAAATATCCAAAATTTAAAAAAAAAAACAAAAAATTCAAAATGAAAAAATTTAAAATTTAAAAAATAAAAAATCCAAAATTTAAAAATAAAAAATCCAAAATTAAAAATCCAAAAAATAAAAAAATCGAAGCTCTAAAATTTAAAAAAATCCAAAATTTAAAAAATTAAAAAATCCAAAATTAAGAAAGTCTAAAAACCCAATATTAAAAAGTTCAACAATCCAAAGTTGTAAAAAATCCAATGATATAAAATTGAAAAAATAAAAAAATAAAAACATGTTTCACTTCTGTTGCATGGCGTTCCACGTACACTTTTTTTTTAATGGCTCCGTTTCATGCGATGTTCAGCTTCCTTCAACGATTACAATCAAACGGTTCACGCTATAAGAATTTGAAGACTACTTCAACTCTCGAATGTAAAATTTTCTACTGGTTTAGTAAAACTTCCATTAATTTTTTTACGTAGCTCTTAATATTGGCATTTCATCTGTTTGTAAATTTGTCTGAGACTTGCTGGGAGGTGTTTAAACATCCACTCTACAATCCGGACTTCGCTCCCAGTGATTTCCATATTTTCCTACACCTCAAGAATTGACAGAGGCGCGGAGATGTTTGTGACACAGTGGTTCAGTTCCCTGGCGGCAGACTTGTACGACACAGGTATTCAAAAATTGGTCTCACGGTATGACAAATGTCTGTCATTCTGTTGTAATTTCTTGAGGTATAGGAAAAGATGGAAATCACTGGGAACGAGATTCGGGATGTAAGGTGAATGTTTAAACACCTCCCAGTCGAACTTCTTCAGGAGACTTGCTGGGAGGTGTTTAAACATCCCCTCTACAATCCGGACTTCGCTCCCAGTGATTTCCATCTTTTCCTACACCTCAAGAAATTACAGAGAATGACAAAGAGGCGGCAGGTATTCAAAAGTTGGTCTCGCGTTATGAAAAATATCTCAATTCCGGTGGCGAATACGTTGAAAAATAGCTGAACACTTGCTGTATCTGTTGCAATAAACATTTCCGTGAAATTGCGTTTTGTAAACGGCCCCAGGGAAACAAACTTTATGCACGGCCCTCTTAGTATAATGTTGGCTGTAAAACGTGGCATTGCAGATTTATGTTCTATTGTCCGGATACGGACGCCCCCCTTCCACTGTACCGTGACTGGAGCAAAGCTAGATCTCATCTCATTCATTAGCTGACGCTCGCTCGGCTCTGCCAGGCCGTGATGTGTCGACAACAAATCTCAGCTCCTCTATAACCTTGAACAGTGCAGGTGTAAACATTCCCAGCTATGGTCGTGTTACAGTGAGCTAATGCCGCCATGAAGGTTTTCCATATGATTGATGAAGACGGAGACGAACCCAGGGCCCCTACGGCCACGGTTGAGGAAGATGACGAAGTGGATGACGACCTCTCGTCTTACTGCTGTGACAACATCACCAGAGGAGCGGACCGGCCGGGTGGCATTGCCGCCGCCGGACCTCTGCTGGGGGTTGCCGGGGGCGGGAAGGCGCAGTCAACCACCCTCGTGAGGATCAACACTTACGCCAGTTCTCTCAACCAGCCGACAATAAGGTGAGTATTGCGCCCTATTATATTCTATTTTTATTAACTCATTGTCTTATAGGTAGACCTGGGATTTTAGCCTCTAAAAACATTAGTTTTAGGCACCTAAAATAGGCTTTTAATGGCCGGTTTCTATAAACTCGCGAATTACCTATGGTCAAATTATCCAATGGACAGAATTTACACAAGAATAACACCACACAAACACAAATAATTTAAAGATAGCAATCACATACACTTGTGGCGAGTTTCTAGATGAATGTCCTCTGGGTAAATATGAAAATGACAGAAAAATGTTCCTACAAACTCGGGCTAGATCTTTCCAAGGGTAAATCGTCGGGTTAATTTATCCTTTCATGGACGGCTGGATAAAATGTAACCTCTTTGTAAGATAAATAATAATTTAAACAATGAGAATCAAAGCCTTCTGAATTAAATTAATTGAATAACTCCAAGGCCTTCCTCATTATATCATTGTGGGTGAAATGGAACTAATTTGCCCATGGATAATTTACCCATAGGTAATTCACAAGTTTGTAGAAACCGGGCATAAAACGAGTAAATAGGCTTTTAAAAGAGGAAATAGGCACTTAAAATAAGCTTTAAAAATGTGTAAATAGACAGAAAATACACTTTAAAATACTACAATATGCTCTTAATCTGTAACGTGATCTTCTTTTACTGTAAAAAAACGTGGTATACCTATTCTCAACAGAAATAATTGCAAAATTAAGACAGAATTAAAAATACATTTATCAAAAACAGTTTTGGATTATATGAAAAATTGACACAGTAGCCTATCTCCCATCTTACTATATATACCTGCTACTTGTTGTTTTGGGCGAATCCTCCCTCGTCAGTCAGCATTCCTTTGGCGACAATTGTTTGGGAAAATCAAGTTTCTGTGAAAGACCCACCCTCTGCTGTTCTGCTCTTCATTCAGGGATGTTCATTAAATGAATGTAAAAGTTATAGAAGTTGAATTTTATTTTAAATGTACAAAATAGGCATTTTAGGCACTAAAATAGTAAAAATAGGCTCCAAAGGTCTAAATAGGCATTTTAGGGCACTAAAAAACTCTATAAATATAAGCGATATATCATGAAATGTCAACATATTTTTAAAAATTCATGTTATTTCATAAGGAACAAAATAGGCATTTGCCTTAAAATCCCAGATCTACTTATAGGATACGTGGAATTGTTCGTATTAAGTGTTGCGAGTGTTTTTCTAAACTACTTGAATTTTGCACACTTAAGGGGGGGGGGGGCATGTAGCTTTCGGTGAAATTCATAGGTGAGAAATAAGTGAATTTGTTTATCTTTTTTCCTCAGAAATGAATTGCTCTACAATCTTGCAATCTGACATACTCTTTATTGACTACGTCTACAATTGCATACTATTTTCAGAATTAATTTAACTATTACAGTTAATGGGTAGTTATCGTTACAAAATGGCAGCCAAATTTTGTGCACTAAAATGCCGTTTCCTTGATAACTTCCACAAATATCAATATTTCTGAGTGATTATTTTTCTGTGTATTTGTTAATATCATATGAACAACACTATCTACAATCATTCATTTAACATTGACAGTTTATTTTATATGTATAAATGAAAAAGAAAATAAATAAATAAAATAAAAAGATTTTTTAAAAAATACTTCTACTGTAGATATTCCAAAGATTGTAGATGATGTTGTTCATATGATGTTTGCAAATAGATAGAAAAAAAGAATCACTCAAAATTATTGCCAGGGAAATTATCAAGGAAATGGCATTTTAGTGCACGAAACGTGGCTGCCATTTTGAAACGATAATTACCCATAACTGTAACAGTTTGATTATTTTTGAAAATAGTATGCAATTGTAGAAGTAGTCAATAAAGAGAATGTCAGATTGCAAGATTGTAGAACAATCCATTGCTGGAAAAAAAAAAAATAATGAAATTCACCAATTTCTCACCCAAGAATTTCACTGAAAGCTGTATGCCCTACCTTAAAGCATTTGTTAGAAAAAAGTTCCATCACTTAAATTAATATTAACAGTGGTTCAGCCTAGAAATGTTTTGCACCGGCTCATAGAAATATCTGCTATTCTTTTAACATAAGACTACATTATAACACTGTACCCCAAGTTAAGTTCCCCCTCAGTTGTCGGTACAACTTCCTTAGCATCCATGCGGATCAGTAACCATGGCAACCTGTTGTCTCTGGGTCATGGGAGAATATTTGCTTGTGACTGTACCTTACGTAAAAGTGAGTTTTGTCTTATTCAGATAGCGGCAGCTAACAAGTGGAATTAGCTCCTTTTAGAACAAGAAATTTAATTTAATTTGAATTTGTTAAAGGGGATACAGTTTCAAGGGAATTATAGGGACACTACTTTGGACGCGAATTATTTTGTAAACTAGTGTATTTAGTTTTAAAGACAACAGAAGTTCATTGTAGGACAATCTTTCGTTGCAAATTAACATAAAATCAGTTAACTGATGTAACAAAGTGCCAGAAAGCTTTTGTTTAATCAGTGATAATTGCAATTATGATATGCACAAAATAAGTTATTCCAAGACTATTCAATTCATTTATTACCAACCATCCTGATCTAAATAGATTAAACAACAAGCAATTTAGGTCTCAAATTAGAAAATTTATATAATTATTTCTTCTGTTTTCTACTATTACTGTTATAACATTTTTCATATTAAACATTAAAATTTGGATAGAACTTAATTTCTTTGTTTTTTACTAAAATTTGAACAAATAAATTGTTGTTATAAGTTATTATTATTGTATTACCTCGTACCTTTGCATTGTAAATAGAACATGTTCTAACCTTTTATACATCATATTTTGTCATTCTTCTCCAAATTATGTATTGTTTTAAGTAATTATTTAGTATAAGTTTTTCTAATATATTGAACTGAACCACCCCCGAACACAAGCTCTGCTTCTTCGGGTGGTGTATCAACTTTTTTTTTTTTAATGTATTTTCCGTGTAATTTGGAACAATAAAATTAATCGATTTCCGAGTTAAGCTCCAGATCGTATCATTGTGGAAGAACAAAGGTCTTGTTTGAAAAGCATATGTTTAGGAATATGTGGGTAGTGTTATTTGTCAAAGCTAACTGTATTGCAACTTCCAGAGCCATAATATTCTAACCTCAGGTTACTTGTCAACAGCGATCTCCTTTTTGTGAATACCGCATTGACCATGACAATTCATGATTTGATTTTCTTGGTGCAGTAGACGTCATCCGTCAGCAGAATTCCTGAACCGATCAAGATTTCCCATTTCTCGGTTTCCCATGACAATTCACACGGGCACTTTCCTTTGTAATATTCTCATTACTTTGGTCTTGTCTATCTTCATTTCCGTTCCATAATTGCTTCCTGTTTTCACATCAGATATGCATTTTGTATAGGCCTACATTCGGGGGGTCGCCAGGAATTTTATTAAGGGGGAAAACTCAACATATTTCCAAACCCGTTTCTTATTTATTAGGCTAAGCTATACAGTAATCTATAATAATATCGTGAGCAATTAGTGGCATTATGTGCCTCAGGGGATGCGTTTGCTTCTCTCACGCGGGCCCGGGTTCGATTCCTGGTCGGGAAAAGTTACCTAGGTGAGGTTTCTTCCGGGGTTTTCCCTCACCTGTGAGACAAATGTCAGGTAACTTTAGGCCCTTGTGGTCCCCGGACATCATCTGACCGTCATTATCATCTTCATCCCATCCTCGCCTTGTTTGGAGTGAGTGTGTGTGTGAATGGTGTGTCTCGTCCTATGTGTTCGTGTTGTCTCGGAGGTGGCCCTGGCATTGGGCTGATCACTCATCCCTCCATGTCCTTGTCTGGTCAAAAAAGTATGTATGTCTGTGTTGTATAGTGATCCATAGTTAATTCCTCTCCCAACAGGCCGCATAATGGTCCCTATAAGGGAGAGGTAAAACTACGAAAGAGAAAGAGAAGATGGCAATAATTTAAATAAGCGAACTGTGAGCTATTTCCTAATTGAAGTTAATCCATGTTCAAGTTATACGAATGATAGGTTATTTTATTATGGCCGACTGAAAATCATTTTCAAATGATAAGGCTAAATACATTATTATTCTCGTAGTTTTGAACCCCAGCTGAATTCGACGAGGCTACGAAGTTTTTAAATTAACAGATGTTCTTTTGAGCAACAGCCTTGGTGACGGCTTATTATAAATACACTGAGGCAGTTATAATCATAATAAGTTAATACTTGCTAAACTCAGTATAAAATATTTATGTATTGTTTTATTTTGCATGCAGTAACTGCAGGTTGTCAAACAAATTAAGGGAAATTTACTTTTGGATAGGGGAGTGCGTGTACAGTACATGATGTAGGCCTACTATTAAATTTAATTAAAATTAAGCCATTTGCTCTTTTCTTATGGGCAATGTATAGCAGAATTAGTAATTGTTTAGGGAAAGGCAATATTGATGTTACATTTCGCATTGTTAAGCGATATTTGGCTATCTACCACGGCCTTCTGGACTTGTTCAGCTTTAGAACGTGAGGGAATAATAGTGGCTTTTGTCTTTCTGTATGGTAATTTTCCAAGGTTATATATTTGGCATTCGTCTTCTAATCAATTTCACTCATTAGAGCGACTGAAGATCTTGTTGCTATGCCAGACTATTCCACTGTTAAATCATTCAACCCCTCTATGAAATCACTGGCTTATAACTACCCTCCAGAGAAAAAATGTTTCAAATAAAGTTTTTATCTCTTAATATAATATATTATAAAAATAATAACCATATATAACATATTATTCACATTTTGCAATACGCATAGAACATTTCAGCAAAATCAGTAGAAAATAGAAAATAAATTATTTTCATGTAAGGTGGTTGGGAAAATTAAGAGAAAATCGTTGTCACGCTTCATGTTATATCCCCGTAAGCCTGATACATTAAAAATTGGCGTGGATAGGATTTTATTTTGACCATTTTAACAGATGAACAATTATATGTTACTTTTTTACAACAGGTAGGGCCTATTATAATTTCTTCTTTTTTCTTAAAAATAATGAAAACTCTTTATAACGTCTCCTGAAAATTAGGCTATTTATTATTATTATTATTATTATTATTATTATTATTATTATTATTATTATTATTATTATTATTATTATTATTATTATTATTATTATTATTACTTCACGATACGGGCCCAGGTTCAATTCCTAATCGGGAAAAGTTATCTAGTTGTTTTTTCCGGAGTTTCCTCTCACCTATAAGACGAATGTCGGGTAACTCCAGGCCCTTGTGGTCCCTGGATATCATCTGGCAAACATTGTCACCTTCATCACATCCTCGCCTTGTTTAGAGTGAATTTCTGTGTCCCGTCCTATGTGTTCGTGTTTTCTCGGAGGTGCCCCGGCTTTGGGCTGATCCCTCATCCTGGGAAGGCCCTCCATGTCCTTGTCTGGTAAAAAAAAAGTATGTATGTGATCCATAGAAACTCCCTCCCCCGAGAGGTCGCGGCCCTGTAAGGCCCGGGCGGCGTGGGCCACATAAACGTCCCTACAAGAGGGAGGTAACTGCTAGTAAAGGAATTTATTATTATTATTATTATCATTATTATTATTATTATTTTATTATTATTATTATTATTATTATTATTATTATTATTATTATTATTATTATTATTATTATTATTATTATTATTATTATTATTATTATTATTATTATTATTATTATTATTATTATTATTATTATTGGGAAATTACTTGGACTTGGTCTGCAAATGTCGGTCTTATTTTATACTCTGTACTGACGACATCGGGAACTCTTGTAATGGGTGTTGAAACGTAAACAACGCGAGGAAGAAAGGCTGATTTAAAATGCAACATTGAATAGTAAAGCGTTTAGTGAGGACCATTGTGCTTTATTGGTCTATTCAAGGAGTTGAATGCTGTAGTTGTACCGGTGCTTTAGACTTGCCAAATTATACATTCACTAACTGTACACATATTTCGAGTCTGGTATATAAATTATAATGCAAATGTATCAACTACTACATTAATTTTGTTGCTTCATGTATTGAGTCCTCAGACTGTTTATTTTTCTTCACACCTTCTACAGTAATTTCTGTGAAGTAGGTTTTTAAGTTTCTCCTTAATATCACCAAGCTTCTGCAATCCAGGCATCTGTTTTACATTTCAGAAGTTTTCAATTATACAGGACCTTCGAGTAACTCACCTCATAAAAACCTATGAAGAGTTTTGCCACTTTTTCAACTGTCATTACTAGAGCCCGGATTTCCATGCAAATGCATGTTTTTATATACTTTGGTTACACTTCTCAAACTTTGTAGTTACTCATTACATGACGTATGGATTCCAAATAACCATATTTTTTCCGTGCATGTTTGCATATTTCGGCCTTTTTATGGCAAAATTCATGCATAATGCATGTTTTGGATTTTTTGGTTTAATATAGCATATGCCGACGTTTTTAATGCATATAAACCCTCATTTTCTGGTTTTAGTGCATAATATCAAGTTACCATGCATAACTGTGCATAATATGAATGTGCCTCCCTAAAATCTTGGCTTTTCAGTGAAACGTAAACATGTTGTATTGTATTATCATTGTTATTTGATTGATTTGGCAACAGAGTTTGCCACCTGCATCAATTTGAGAGTGCAAACTACTGTTTACCCTAAATAAGAAAATGGCGACTCGCCGACCTTCCATTGAAAGAAAACTGCTAAACAGAATGTTCACTGCTTGAATTTGTCAGTCACTAGCCATTGTTGAAGACGTTGTATTATCTTTAGAATCGTGTTGTGGAGAAATGGGTGTGACAGTTAGTGAAAAACTTAAGAAGGTACTTCGTTCAAATCCTGATCTTAAACTTCTGAAAACAGTGAAAGACGTATTATGTGGAAAAAATGTAAAAGACCATGAATTCGATCTCACCCTCAGGCAAATTTCTTCCCTTAAGTATGCACCTGTTACTTCTTGTGAAGTTGAAAGATCCTTTTCTGCGTTCAAGAATGAACGAGTTTAAGTGAGAAGAATTTGGAGAAACTCGTTGTATATTGTTTTAAGAGAAATTGAAATATATTGCAGTAGCCTACAGTGCGGATTTTTGATAGTGCATGTTTCGCCTTTCAATGTGCATATTTGGAGATACGATAGTGCATGAATGCATGCATGTTTTTAAGTTTGATAGTGCATGAAAATCCGGGCTTTAGTCATTACTATTATGGCACCTTTCACTTCTTTTAACCCGAAATCGTTTGCGTATTTTCAAAACAGCTGATGTGTATCCGCCATCTTAGATCCGTTACTATGGTAACCAAGAAATTGTTTATCCAATGTAAGGACATGCATAAAGCCGTCAAAGAATAACATTATCCAACACGGTTTGTTTTTCAACTTTTCAACAACAAAAACAGCTGCCATTTTCTGGGCTCAAAGCTGGAACCAAAGAAATGTATTAGTAGAATAGCGTCTTAAGTTCGTTGGAATATATTATTACTAAGGCTCGGAAGTTTAAATATATATATTCTTTTGTAAAACATCACAGACGATGCAGGATGTGATGTAATTCGTCTCGTCCCAAAGCGAACAGAAATAGCTCACTTTTATTTTGCATGTTTTATTGAATTTATCGGAATTTTCGTCTCTACTGGTCATTTTTAGGAAATTTTCCTTTCGTTGCATTTTTTCATATTTTATCTTCAGAATAAACTTTTCCAACATTACAGGCAAAGCGATCTCATAATTCTTTGGCTATGAGGCGACGTATCATGCTCATAATGTCTGTTTATTGTCACGCTCTATGAGGTACGCCGTAGCGTAATGGTTGAGGCGCTGTGCTTCAAACGGGTTCGAACCCCGATGAGGTTGTTGTAGTTTTTTGAATTGGTCCAATCCCTCTGATGTTTATATGGCTCTGGGGTCGACTCAGCCTCCAACAGAAATGAGTACCAGGAGAAATCCTGGTGGTAAAGGCGGCCGGTGCTTAAGGCTGACAACCTTACCACCTCCATGCCCGAATGTCCAACATTTGGGAGCCTCAACCTCTGGGTCTCCATGGCCTGTATAGGGAACACTTTGGCGCGAATAGCCAAAGGTCCTGGGTTCAAGTCCCAGTGTCGGAGGAATTTTTCTCCTATAATATTCTCATAACACTTTACTTTACTTTTACTTTTACTTTAAATTTATGAGTGCAGTGATAAATAACTATGTGCTGAATGGTAAATGAATATAACATATTTGAAATAATATAAAATGTATAAATAAATATTTAAAAGAGAACATCGGGGGGGGGGGGTTCAGCCCACTTGGGGGGGCTCAAGGGTCCTAACCCCCAGGTTCCAGCGCTGTGTGTCAATGTCGTGAGAAGTGCACTCTCCTTATCACTCCTTATCATTTTCCTGCAAGAACTCACAAATCCATTTTATCTCCAGTTACGTCTCGGCAAAGACGCAATCGTGCGACATTTATCTGTTGTAGAGAAGTCTCGAGTGCAGTGCTTTCGTGTTCAGTTGTAATGTGTTGTTTTGTAGTCTGTTGTATCAGTTCAGTATTACTGTGAAAGATGTTTGAAACACTACAGCAATCTTCGTTTCAATATTTCAAGTGTTTTTCGAGAAATGAATTATTAATTTAATTGATTTTGAATCAAAATTGAAATTGAAACAGGTATCAAAATATGAACCTGAATTTTTATGTGAAATCATTACAAATTTACTGATAGATTTTTATATTGTTTATACTTTTTTTAATTTGCTAGAAAAATGAAAAGTTAAGAAACCTCACATTTAATTAGGCCTATACTAAATTTTTTTTTTAAACAACTATGAAACTCTTATCAGACATTTTATTAGACACATTGTAAAGAACATTGTGAAAAAAAATCCATAGCTGTATCTCTATTTTTGTGTGAGAAGAAATATTCTGAATATGGCAAAATAACAAGCAAATTGAAGCTGAGAAAACGGGCGATAAAGTTAGCATGCACTGGCAATTTGAAGCGCACTGAGGTTTAAAAAATGGTGTCACCAGCATCTGTTCCATGCGTCCAAAAGGCATACAATTTTGCATAAGCACACTTAAGAGTATGCCTGATTTTGTGACCCTAAAATAAAATAAAATAGTTATTTTTTTAAACCAAAATGGCTAAATCAACACTTTTGTCGTCCCTTAAGGTAGTTGTAGGCCTACACCTTTTGGTATGAAAATTTTATTTTCAATATTAGGCGTCTCAATTTGTTTGTATATGTTATACAGCTACCTGTTAAGACATTTTGGATGAAAAAAGTTTTGTATTTCTTTATAATTTTTTTTATAAAAAATGTTTGGTTGTAAATTTTGACTAAAAATTCAAAACATGATTTCACAAAACTATTTAAGATACAAACACCAATTTTTCACTGTTTTGTAGACAAATGAATTATTTAATGCCTGTTATTTTTTTTCGATTACTTAAGAGTTCAAATTGTTATATTGATTAATGTAAATTGTAATTATTTTTTTTATCACATCATTATAAACAAAATTCTATAACACACCAGAATATTCGTAAATAAGAAATCCCTCAATATCAAGCACTAGAGAAGATCCCAAGCTTCAAAATGACACCAAAATCACCTTGATATGTTAATTTATAGAAGAATTATGATGTTTGAAATATTGAATATCTTGTGATTTACTGCTTACGGGAAATTGAAGTAGGCCTAAAAAGTTGCAATTTGCTAAAAAAAACTCCTGTATCATATCTTTAGAAAATAGACTGTATCTCAGGAACTAACAATCGGAAATTAAAAATTGATACATGAAATTAAAGAGAAAAGAATTGTCTATCGATCTAAGCTACTTTTAAAAAAAAATGCCATTTTTCATAATTTTTCAGGGGTGTACAACTACCCTAAGCAATTTCGCTATACAAAATAAAATTGTAAACTATAATTTTAACAAATCATACTATGTACTAGGGTTAAAGTATTGGAGAATATAGATGTATGTGTGTTTATGTATTCTCTTCACTCAGTGTAATACCGTATCAGAGATAGAGTCTGTATAATTACACCGCCGTATATAACCACATTAAGAATAATAATAATAATAATACTGCAAAAAAAGTGCGAAATGACCTTAAAAATTTTTTCGGGAGTAAAAATAAATTTAAAAAATTATAACTTGTTGGAATTTTCTCTTCGGTTACAGGCTAAAAGCTATTTGGGGGAAAAGCTTCATGGGGAAGTGGGCAAACATTAATGTCAATGAATGGGTGATTTATACTGTCGTACTTGTGAATGACATCACGGCTATCCAGGAACTGCTGCCTCATTATAAAATCAGTGAAATATTTTCCATTTTTGTAAAAATTACATAATTTTATTCTCGTATTAAGCAGTTTAAGAATCCAGTTAAAATACACGGCTTCCACTAAACTTTCTCCGGAACTTTTAGAGTATATCCTTGGCAAATTTTGGGACTACAGCACTACATAATATTTTAGGCTGGGGGTATGTACTCTGTACGTCCAAGTTCCCCGATAGAGAAGAGAATGTATAGTTCTTGAAAGCTACAGTTAATCTAGTTTTAATCTGAGATGGTGGTTAATTGAAGATTTTGGTCCTGTATAATAGGCGGTAGAAGTGCCAGTGTTACGGTAACCTTGAACAGAAGCAATTGATAACTGCCCACCCATGTTCTCTCGCTAGTGTCATTGTGAACTAATTTCACTCAAGACAAGACAGTTCATTGCGAGTTCTCCTTGTCTTCGGATGCTGTACGTGTTTATCAAGATTGTTGTGTTTCTTGCAGTGTGAAAGTGAAGTTTCTACAGGGTGTCACGATATTTTGTGTTTGTATAATTATATCAGTGATCACATAGAAAAAAGTTAAAAAAATTACTGAGATCATCTTAAATAGTCACTTGCTGGATATCGATAAATACAAAATTGTTAATCGAATCATATACTATTTTTTTTAATATATATTTTGACCGATCAGTAAACACTATACAGGCCATTGTTAAACTCTATAGTATCACATAATAATAACCTGTTGAGGTACGCCTTAGTCAGCTCCTCTAGCTAAAACACAAACTGATAACAAAAGTTACGTTAGTGAACATACTGTTTTCTGATATTTAACAGTTAAGATTTTAGGCTTATTTATATAGGATTATCACTTTCTTCTAGTTCACTTAGTACATCTTGGGGAAGTTTTCTTTTCAGTCTTGATCTGTTCAATGACTTTTGTCCAATGTTATAAACAGATGCACCAGGAACATCTAGAAGTTTACTGTAAAATGATTTTGAGAGGGTTTGAATGTATTCTTGAATCGGGAGGATTCCAAGTTCATTATGTAGTTTACTATTTCTTATGTACCAAGGCGCATTTGTAGCTTTACGAAGAAATTTATTTTGCACAACTTGTAATCGGTGAATGTGCGTCTTGCTAGCTGCACCTCATATTGGTGCTGCATATGTGATGAGAGGTCTTACAAGAGATGTGTACAGTAGCATAGAGCATTCCAATCCAAGTGATGTGCGTCTATTTACTAAGGGATAAAGTTTTATAATTCGAGAAGTAGCAAGTGCCACAATACGAGTTATATGTGTGTTCCATGTTAGTTTTGTGTCCAGTAGTACTCCCAGATACTTAATTATGACGAGTATAACGAAGCTCGATATAACGATAAACCCGGATATAGCAATATTTTTATTTGGTCCCGCAGAATTTCCTGCCTTAATAATGTTAAAAGTAACTCACTATATAACGATGAACTATTTTAGAAACACCCTTTTATAACGATATTTGAAGGTTGAATTGCTACAGCAAACCAATAGCTATGGTTGGTAGCTGGTATCAGATCAGTAGACTTCCCAGCCACCAATATTGTTTTCTGAGTGCCTGATATCTGTTACATTTCTTATAAATTCCAGAAGAGAAAGGTTCATGAGGGGTGGAAAATAGGATCACTGAGGCTAAAATCATTCCTTATGTGTGAAAAAACTACTGTGAGTTAGATTGTTACTTCAACATGTACGTAATGTGCAATTAAAACACCACAAGGAGCAACTGTTTTAGTTTTGCCTTAGCTATGTGTTGAATTTGCTTGTCTTTTTCTTCTCTCTTCCCACCATCTACGTCTTTGAAATTTCTGGTACATTTCTAGGCTCAAAGCATACCATGATCCGTCATATTAAACCAGTCTGAATAGTATTTGTTTAGTATGCCATGGTTTAGTATGCCATGGTTACAATTCAACAGAAGTCAGTTCGTTGAGTAGAAAAATTAGGGGTTTTTATGTTTATTTGGACTTGCGATTCATTTTCCATTTTGTCACATGTCCGGTTCTATGAATTATCAAGTGTATCATACAGTTTCCTGCATGCAGTCTTTCTAACGTGTGGAAAATGACAGCCCCTCAATATAACAATAACCCTCTTATGACAATACAATCTCTATCTCTATATATAGGCTAAAAGGCTTTGTCCTGACTGACTGACTGACTGACAGAGAATCAACGTAGAGCCTAAACTATAACAGGTAGAGACTTGGAATTTTGACAGTGCCTTCGTTTCATAATGTAGGTGCTCACTATGAAAGGATTTTGAATTTTTTTTATTTTAAATGCCAAAAATTAAATGTTTTTGAGAATACTCAATCCCTTTTTACACAGAATTATCAAATCCAAATCACAGTTCACTTCACAACAGTATTGTTGGCAGTCTTCACATAAGCCTTTGGAAATAACTGAAACAAGACTTGACAATCGTTATAATAAAATTGTTTATGCATGATTTTGGTAAGGTTCATGAATCTATGGTTCATTTTTACCGTTTCATTTCGAATTTGTATGCCCATATGGCAGCATATGATTCGTTTTGTTCGTTTGTTTATTTATATTTTTAACGTTAAAGAATATAATTAAGAGTAAAATTATTTAATTCCTGCAATTTATGTAAAAACGATGTCAGTGTTAATAAATGTAATGTTTTAATTATTTTTCTGTCAAATAAATGATTTAAACACAATATCTAGCAGTTGAGTAAGTAATCGCGGCGCGGGTACCTGCTAGTCTTCTATGTCCCACAAACATCGTTATACGGAGGTTTCACTCAGGGCCGTAGCTAGGCGGTGGCGAGATGGGCCCCCGCCAAGGGCGCAGGTAGAGAGAGGGCGCAAAATTAACCATGAAAAATCCCGCCCTTTTTTAGACTGGTGCAATTTATCAAGCAATAAAAATTCCACGTTAATGGAAGAAATCTTTCAGGTTATTAAAAATGACTGCACGTGAACTATCTGTAGTATTATGCCGATTGTCTATAAACAAAAAGCAGTCATGGAACTTTTTTTAATTAACAAGTTTTTTATTGACAGGGTATGATAATATAAATCATGAACAGTATGGAAAGATATAACAATAAAAATTAAAATGTACGTTATTATTAAGATGAAAGTGGTTCAACTATTCGAAAAAAAATACTGCTACCTATATTAATGTGTTAAACATTTTAGTAGGCCTCAGGCCTATTATGTAATTTACTTTTGATACTAGATTTTATTATTTAATTATTTTTTAAATAGTTCAATCGTCTTAAAATAAGGTTTTAGTACCTTGAAAGTCCAACACTTAGTTCATTTTCAAATTGAGGTTTAGGTTTTCTTTGATAATAACAGTGTTTTTATATTAAAATAATAAACAATTTTACAGAAATTTAAAAAAAATTGTTCAGACCCCCCCCCCCCCCCCCCCCAGTATTGGAGGACGCAGATTTGTCAAACTCGCCAAGGGCGCAGAAGGACCTTGATACGGCCCTGGTTTCACTGTATTAATAAATGTCATTTTGTCCAATGAGGGAGTAGTTGATTTATGTAAGTTTTCCACCTTATGCCCTCAACATAGTCTAGTTGCCAATAACATTTGCAATATTATGAAGTAATCTTTATACTAACATATAGGGTACAATGTGTAATATTTTAGACTCTGCCCTTTATTCACTATAATTACTTAATTTGTTTTCCTGTTATGTTGTCACCAGTTATAGCATCAGCATTATTAGACCTATACAACTCTATCATGTAACTTGCATTCTGTTTCTCTGTATAATCTAACTACTACTGTTCATAACAGGGCTAGAAAAATCTAATACGAGTATAATTGCATATTAAACTTCCTCCGGAAACAATCTCTTACGTATTTCCATAACTAGACTTCAGACTTTTAGGTTTCTAAAATGGGTTCTCAATGGTTATGAAATTATTCCGTGGCGCTAACATCCCAGAAGGGACAAAGCCTACCACACGTTTTGTGTTTGCGTCCCCTATAGAGACGGACACAACCATGGGCGTACGGTGAAATTTTGTTCGGGAGGGGTTCAATGTAATGAAGTCTCAGCTCCATGTCCTTGCGCACATTTTAAATTACTAAACAGTTGTATTGTGATAATTAATACACTGTAATAAATTAATATGCAGCTCAGTCTTTCAAACTGTTTTTCTTGAGATTTCTTATCCATTTCTCGTTTAAGCTAGAGTCTATAAATAAAAACTTTCTTTTGAAAAATTATCATACTACTGTATGATGTTTAGGGCACGTTTTTAAAGTCATCTGTAAATCCACCGGTGGAAAAACCCGATTAATGCCGATTACTTCATGATAATTTTGTGATGAGCTCTTGATTACTGTTGGCTTTACAAACAGGTTGATGGATTTCGGCGGGAGTATTCGAATTGTCGTTTGATAGATTCCAAAGGGACTTTTCTTTACTAGTAATATATCAGTTATTAAGCTAAAAAATTATCAACACCACGAGGTTTTGAAATTTGAATCTTAAATAAATTACGATAAATCTTAAATAATGCTTTGATATATACGAAATTGTAAAATATGTAACAACCGAATCATAGTTTTTTTCTTTCTTTCTTTCTTTTTTTTAAATATCGTTCCATGATTGCAGATATTTCGGGAGAGGTTTCAACCCCCTGAACCCCCCCTCACCGTACGCCCATGGACACAACAAAGTGGTATGCAAGGATTGGACTTGCTGCCCGAGTCTCTTCACACCATTTCTGGACCCTAGCTGGATTCCATCCTCATTTGCACTTGCCCACCAATGGCGTAGTCAAAACATAATTTCGGGGAGGGTCGAAAGTGCTGGGGGGTTTGGGGGCTCTCCCCCCAAAAATGATTAAATATTAAACTAATGGAAATAACATTTTACGCTATTTTAGCACTGAAAAACTAAGTTACAAAATTTCTTTATTATACCCTAAGGCATGCCAACTTATGAGACTTGAACCCAGGACCTTTGGCTGGCTATTCGCGCCAATGCTCTACCAACAGAGCTAAGCCGGAGCTCAATTCACAGCGCCAGATGGAACCTCTCTCATGCAATGTCCAACAGAGACAATAATCTGTGGTTCATGAATGCTTATATATTTATGTCAACTTAAACAAGAAATCGTTACCTAAGTTACACTTATTACTATTTATAAGAAAAGTGAAATAACTTATGGATCAGTGGAAATAGGCAAATAGGCTAATAGGCCTACATTTACAGTATTTTATTATTAAATAAAATAATTAAATATTAAACAAAATAGAGCTTTTAAGTAACTTAAATAGAATTTTAGGTTTTGATTTCTGGGGAGCCCCGGACTACTGGAACCTCCCTTCCCTACTCCACTGTTGCCCACCCAAACTCTCCACTTGAATAGTGATTCTGGTTTTGGCCTGTAGGTGTCGCATGGTAAAATCGCGATTTTCGTCTGAAGAACATAACCAGATGTGGAGGTTAGCACATAAAGAACACACAGGCGCCGACTTCGGGGGTACTTTGCATATTCAACGCCCCAAAAATAATTATTTAGGGTGCTATCCTATGTATCCTAAGTATCCTATGGGATACAGTGGCCTGTCTTAAATATCTAATAAACCGTGGAGAAAAATTTAAAGCCCACGTAAAATTACAGAATAAACTGTGGGTCTAATCATTGTGTTAACTGTTTTCTTTGCAGTCCGGCATGGGTTTGTATATTGAGTGAGGAACTGATCTCGTGTAATTTTTGTCCTCCATCCATAATGACTTAGAATTTTGTAAATATCCCCTTGAGGTTATGCGACTCGCATCTTCCGTACCACGTGACTTGTGCGAAGTGAATGTGGTTCTAATCAGAATCAGACTTGTTCAAACAGTTGCAAGTGTTATGTAAGAGGTACAATGTAAATTCATGAGAAATGACGTCTTCCGTCTACCTAATGGACACCGAAGACACAAACATGTCCAGCGTTAGCAGCGATAGGAACAACAACGGCGATGAGAATTCTTCCCCCGTGCGAAGTCCAGTGGACTCTGTTTTCGGGGAGGACCAGCACCACCTGCTGTACGACAGGACGATCCCCATCATCATGAGAACTGGCTGGGATGAACGCCCTCGCAACCTCAGCACCAAGTCCAGCTCCACAAGAAGGTATGCATTGCAAGGAGTGCGTGTTCACCATGTGACTTCTGATGTGAAACTTCCTCTAAACTAACTAAAGCAGCGTTTCTCAACCTTTTTGAACCCGAGGACCTCTAAAATGTCTAAAAAAATTTACGGACCACTAATTTTTCATCCCATTTTTAAAAGTAGGCTACATGTAGCCCTATATTCTTAATATTTGTGGTATTAATTATAGGTCATTATAACGAAATAAATCTAAATAACTTTTTTTTAATTCGACGGAAACACAGTTATTGAATTGGAAGTAAACTATTGACAGAAAAATTATATTTTGAACAGACTTTAATAGCCTATATATTACCAATTTGATAATATAATTAGGAATTATAACACGGGTTTACCGGTATTAGACACTCGGGCACCTCTATAAAACCCTTGTTAAGAGAGCGCCTCTAATAACAAGTTTCCGACAAAGTCTTACTTTTCAGGGTTTTGAATGTAAGAGGGAACCAAAGACGTCAGTGCATCAGGGGTTTCAAACTGTAGTTCGTACCTGCAAAAGTAAGGAACTTGCAATAGGACCTGTATTTTCGAAGATTTTAAAAGCTTTGACATCTACAGTAGTGTCCATTTTATGTGAAAAATTTTTACTTCTTTGCTTGCTTTATGATATTTTTAATTATGTCTGCGGACCATACGCTGAACTAAACTAAACAAAACGAAACTCCGTGGCGCTACATCCCTGAATGGACAAGGCCTACCACCCGACCGCTGCGTCATCTACCTATAGGCAGATGGCAGGATTGGGAGGCATGTGGTCAGCATGCTGACACCCACGGCCGTTAATGGTCGTTTCCATGACCGGCATAACTTCCTCTGCCCGAATAAAAGTTTGCCTCTTAATATAATACACAGGGTGTTAATGAATAACACCGAAATATTTTACCTGTGTATAGAGGGGACGTAGACAAGCAACTTTTATTACAACATTTTTGCTCTATGGATTCAATTTATCCTGTTACAGCATAAAATCTCCCCGAGCATGGCCGCCAGTAGTGTTGCCACCTTTCTGTAGGGCTAAGGAGGGACACTTATCGAATATATGCAGATCGCCGATCTTCATACCTAAATTCTTATTTGGAACAATGCATTAATAATAGAAAGATGGAATATATTCATTTCAAAGCCAAAAATCTGTGTAACAGTAACACTAACATTAGAAAAGAAAAGATTAGCATGATAATAATAAAATAAAAAAAACCTGGGCAAATTCACGACTTGAAGCTGTATTTCTTTTTTGATTTGGCAGTTCTAATAGTTCTTTGATCTGTGTCACTCTCACTACATAGTGATTACAGGTATCTATAACGTTTGTAGAAATTATTATTTCACTCTTTATGAGGTCAGCTGAGCACTTGTCTCTGGAATCTGTGCATTTTATATTCATGAGAGGACAATCCATCCACAAATGCATTGCTACCAGGAACTAAAGCAGAATTCCTCATATAACTCATCCAAATTAACATCAGATTCTACATTAAGTGCCTTCACAGAGTCTTTGACGGTGATTTCACTGCTGCCAACACAATACATTTTAGCGATGGAACAATATCGAACAATCATGAGTCGAAATTCACAAAATATGCCACTAAGAATAATTTACCGTCTCATATTTTGTTTTGGAATAATTTTGCGTCCCGCAATATAATGCGTCCCTCTTAGGCATAATTCGGGACGCTGAAAATGTTCTTAAAATGCGGGATGTCCCGCCTAATTCGGGACAGGTGGCAACGCTAGCCGCCACTGACTTCTAACATTTGAAAAAATGCAAAACAAAGGAGCTTCCTTGTTAACACTGTAATTATAAATTTAAAAAATCTGATGTGAAAGTCACATAACTTCCTCTGCCCAAATAAAAGTTAGCAGTATTCACATATCCTTGTACAGAATCGCAAGACACAATTTTACGCTAATTATCCTATAAATACCTCTTCTTTCAATGATGCGACGAAAAGCGCAGTCTATATAACAAACTTTTAAAAAAAAAACAAATGACTGCAGACGTTTATTGAACTTTCTGCCGTAAAATATAATTTCCGAAATTTATCGAATATTTCCCTCAGATACATCTTTACTCTATGCATGGCCAACAATACATCTTTCTCACTTCACATTCTTATATAAAATAAGTTGTTCATCACGTAAGACAAACTTTCTACAAACAGTGGGTGAACAGTGGGTGGCTTGTAAGTACCCTCAGAGAATTTTCTCGAAAAAATGTTTCAAATAAAAGTTTTAGCTCTTAGTATAAGCAACCTATGTGCAAAATTTAAAGAAAATCGTTAGAGCCGTTTTCGAGAAAATCGCGAAAAACGAAAATTTCTTCATGTAAAGTCCCCTTAAAAATAAGAGAAAATAGTCGCCAATCTTATCCTCACATCTTCAGAAGGTACCTGACCCAAATACGAAATTTTGTTTTCATACGATTTTCCGTTTTGGAGCTAGCTTGTTCACAGATATTTTCCACACAGACACACAGACACACAGACACACAGACACACAGACACACAGACATGTTTCCAAAAATAGTATTTTTGGATTCAGGGGGCCTTGAAACGTGTATATATGCTAAAAACTCAACTTCGAATTTTGGGGTCGAAAACAATACTTCCTCTACCTATAGTACCTATGGTACGGGCAGAGGAAGTAAAAAACACTGGCGGTCAGTCATATGATTAGTCTGTAAATTTTGCAGATTTCGGGAACACTAAATTATGATGTAGCTGTTGATGAATGATTAAGAATCAGGTTTTTATCGATCACTAAGAAGGCATGCAGTCAATTTAATGAAAGTTTTAACCCTATTTCGCTTCATTATTGACTTATGAGCACAAAATTGCAATGACTTGAATGTCCTGTAGCATACACATTTTACGTCATAGAGCAAAAATTTCGTAATAAAAGTTGCTTGTCTATGTGTCCTCCATACACAGGTAAAATATTTCGGTGAAATTCATTGACACCCTATATTGTGTTTGACATTCTCTTCATGTAAATTGGTTGTAAAAATGACGAGAATGTCGTTACCACATCTTATCGCATCCCCGAAGGATATATAACCCAAATAAAATAAAATTAATGCACCCACGTAACTTTCTTTACTGTAAGCATGGCCAACAATACATCTTTCTCACTTCACATTCTGATATAGAATAGGAGGCCGTGAGATCGCGTATTCAGTTGTTTCAACCTCATGCAAAGCTTTATTATTCACCAGGGAAGACAGAGTTTCTACAAACAGTGAGTGGCTTGTAACTACCCTTCAGAGAATTTTTAGGAAAAAATGTTTCAAATAAAAGTTGTAGCTCTTTGTATAAGCAATTGATGTACAAAATTTAAACAAAATCATTAAAGCCGTTTTCGACAAAATCGCGAAAAATGAAATTTTCTTCATTCAGAGTTTAGTAAAAGCAAGAGAGAGTCGTCGCCAATCTTCATGTCACATCCCTAGATATTATCTAACCTACGATTTTTATTCATTCTGTTTCACAGACACAAAGAAATCTCTATATATATATAAAAGGCTTTGTCTTGACTGACTGACTGACTGACAGAGAATCAACGTAGAGCCTAACTATAACAGGTAGAGACTTGGAATTTTGATAGTACCTTCGTTTCATAATTTAGGTGCTCACTAAGAATGAATTTTGCAAAATGTTTTATTTTAAATGCCAAAAATTAATTGTTTTTGAGAATACTTAATCCCTTTTTCCACAGAATTATCAAATCCAAATCACAGTTCACATTATAATAGTGTATTGTTGCCAGTGGTGTCAGATGGGTTTGGAAATAAATGAAATGTGACTTTGAGAAATTAGAAAAGCTATCTATATAATCCATGTTATAAATAAATATTAAGGAATGAAATCCACGAAAATAATCCAGTCACATAACTTTCTCTACCCTGGACATAGAGAAAACAATACGAGGTATGGTAGGCCTAATATGTTTTGGGGAGAGAAGTATGAAAGTGATATTGCATTTCTGTTTAATTTCGTCCCCAAAACAGTTTTATGGTAACATGAGTGAGAAATAAAATATTCCGCAAAGATAATACAATTTTATGTTACCGGAATTTCTGTTTCTTCTTATTTGAACCCCTACCAGGCTTGCTGTGTACAAGCGATGGGATGCAAAATTCTACATCCTCTATGAGTCATAAAAAGCTATACCAAGCGTTTTCTGAGGGAATAGTTTGAGTGTGATAAGTCGTTCTTTCTGTTTCAAATTATAAATACCTATGTAATGACCTAATATAATTTAAAAATCGAAAGTCCTTCATAAGATAATTTCCAATTACAAAATTAAAAAAAAACCGGGCGACGCAGGGCCTTTTAAGCTAGTATTAATGAAAACGCAATTTTTAGATTCACAGGGACTTCAGAACGTATGTTTACGTTGAAAGCTCGACATCGAATTTCGGAGTCGGGACTCGCATTCGGGAGGTCCCGGGTTTAAACCTCGTTAATGACCAATCAGACTTGCTTATTTCATTCCATCATTTCTCCAGTTGTAAAGGCAAACGCCGCACTGGATACTCACTTCCCATGACTCATCGCCGCTATTAGGCCTACATCATAAAATTTAATACGAGGTGAAATTAACAAGCCATAAAACATCAACAATAGAAAACAGATGCACATCAATAGTTAGATGTCCTACTGAAGTACTGATATAAGCATAGACTTAACACGTGATACGACCTGAATGTTCATCATCATCATCATCATCACGGTTTTTTATGTATGTGTACATCTTCCGTATTCTCAATCTCCTCCCATAGATTCTCAGGAATGTTTTTTCCTTCATGTCTTCTTGTACCCCATTTAACCATGTCTTCTTTGGTCTGCCTCTTTTCTTTCAGCCTGGAGGATTCCATCTGAAGATCTTCTTTGGTAATCTCTCCTCCCCAATCCTTCTCACATGACCATACCACAAAGTTGTTTTTCTTTCATGTCATCTATTACAGTGTGTTGTACTTTCATTTGTTCCCCAATTTCTTCATTTCTAATTCTTTCCGTCCTAGAAGTTTTATTTGCCCTTCTCCAAAAATCCATTTTTGTTGCTAATAATTTTCTTTCCCCTTTCTTTTTAACTGGCCCAATTTCTGAACCATATTGTACTATTTTATTAACTAATAATAATAATAATAATTTAATGAAGCATGTACGGAATACAATTGGCCAAGTCAATATAATGTAAAACCATAACTCACACAAGAATTATTTAAAATAAATATGGTTAAAACTTATACAATATAACTGGTAAAGAAATAAAAATAGATAAAGGTAAAGTGATACCTATACAGACCATGAAGGCTCAGAGGGTTCCAGGAGGTTGAGGCTCCAAGATTTTGACATTCGGCACATGAAGGTGGTAAGTTTGTCAGCCTTACGCACCGGGCGCCTTTACCCCCAGGAATGCTCCCAGTACTCATTTCTGTTAGAGGCTAAGTCGACCCCAGGGCCATAGTGCTACCAAAAGGATTAGGCCAATAGAAAAATCTCAACGACCTTCCGGTTTGTAGCGCAGCACCTCAACCACTACGCTACGGTGTACCCATAAAAATAGGAGTAGGGAAAATAATTCAACTTAAAATTGAACCACCTAAAATCATGTTATCTCAATGTTACCGGTATATAATATATGGTGGTGTAATCTGGGCGGCTTTTAAAAGGAACCGAGTTGAGTGAAATCTTTTAAAGGTCCACATCTGTTTCCGGAAGAATATTATGTGTGTGCCATGAAGGATATCCTCCCCTGCCACTTAATGTTTCATGAGTCCCCTAATCATTTCATTCACGCTACCAGCCTTGCACTTGCCGACGCGACGTGTCTGCCCCACAAGTGCAAGCGAACTCAAACTAGTGGAGTTAACAATACCCACAATTATTAATTACAAATATGTTACATTGATAATAGCTATCACCGCGCGAGTTACGTACAATATATATAATTATATATTACTTCAGCTGTGTTTATACTCCTTTTAGCTATGAGGCCATATCAGGAGTTCGGGATCTGTGTCTATACAGTAGGGTAGGCCATGGAACTATTGCTTGTCAATTGTTTCTATTGTCGGTGTATTTTAATGGAGTAAATTTCAACTGATGTTAATTTAAATAGATTTGATACAGGATGAAATGGTGAGGAAGATTCGTGGTATGTAAATATCCAATTCGGCATTTGCAATGACGACTGGGGAAACTACGAAAAACCCCATGTCAAATTGGCCGGCTGTTGTTGTTGTTGTTATCTCGTTCTGTAGATCCTGTGTTGAGTGGGACTCAAGGATATAGAATACGTCAGATTACAATATACAAGCAAGTAATAAATAATGATTATATAATATACTACACTATAAACTTATTCAAACTGGAAATACTCATCCATATTGTAGAAGGTGTGAGTCATTAAAAATTTCTTGAGAGATCCTTTGAAGGATTTGCTTTTTCTTTGAATACATAATAATTTAATGTTGTTTGGAAGCTTATTGTATATCTGTATTGCGGAGTAATAAGCGCCTTTCTGAAAAAGTTTTAATGCATTAACCGGTCTATGTAAATCATTCCTGTTTCTAGTAATATGTTCATGAACACTGCTATTAGTTTGGAATCTCTCAATATTATCTACCATATAACACATAACAGAGTATATATACTCCCCTGTGAGAGTGAGGACTTTTAATTTTTCAAAGAGCGGTTTGCATGATTCTCTCCTTTTCTTTCCACACATTATTCTAATTGCTTGCTTTTGTAGCTTAAATATTTTATCCCTATGGGTCGAGTTACCCCAGAATATGATTCCATACTTCATTATCGAGTGGAAATTTGCAAAATACACCATGCGTAAGGCATCCTGTTTTAAAACCTGATTCAGGACTCTTAAGGTAAAGCATGCTGAACTTAGTTTTGGAATTATCATTTCAATATGTGACTTCCAGTCGAGATGTTGATCAATTTGTAATCCTAAAAATTTGATATTACTAATTTCTTCTATGCTTTGTGTTTGGTAATTAATTACAAGGTTTTGGGTACATCTTTGTTTTTAAGATTGGACCTCCCGAATGCGAGTCCAAGACGTTACCGTCTCGGCCACCTCGCTCAGAACAATATTTTTTTCATGGTGGAAAGAGTACAACAGAGTAGATAATAATGTACGATACACTGTTTGTAGGTTTCGAAAATGTGGCATATTATATCTCCCGCAAGGTTTGTCAGCCTATCACCTCTCGTCTAGCGGTATGACGTCACACCTCCAACGTCCAATCACGAATTTCTTCATAATATGAAGACAGAAGAATTCACTAGATCGTGGTAGAAAAGAAACTGCATCGGTGAGGGTGGGTTGGGTGGGACCGATTCATCCCAAGGTGCGACTTATATTTGAATTTTCCCGTTGTAGCAGTAGGCCTAGTAAGTAATAATATGCAGTTTTACTGCCATTGATTATTATTATTATTATTATTATTATTATTATTATTATTATTATTATTATTATTAATTCACGGTAAAAGCATTGAACATAAAGATCGACCCTGGTGCTTTCCGTTCTAGATACTTTTTAGTTTTATGAAAATGTAATAAGTAAAATTTAATTGTTTCTTTAATTTACTTTTTTCTGTGCTAGCCTTTAACATATATGCGAGAAAGTTTGTGCAACATATTTTTGCACCATTTATTTTTATAATGTAATCCAGCTAACGAGAGAACGTAAAAGTACTAAAATTATTTAAATGCTATACTTCGTTCATTCCGGAACACAAATTTTAGAGCATATTTGCATGCATATTTCGTCTTCTGATGTTTTATGACGAGACCCTGATGCTCGCATGGCCTTCGTCGACCAAGTACAGATGAGGTGGCTTTGTTTGAAGCGTACATCCAAAGCATCTAGGCCTACTGTTACTATAAGCAATTAACGCAAACAATGAAGAAGCTGAAATTATAGCAAGGCTGCTTTTTTGTGCGAATCACTCTTCAACCGAAGAGACATATTCCGCATTTGCACCGGAAGATGCAACCAGAGCAGAGATCCGGTTCGCTGTGCATGTTGAGAACGAAGTTACGCGCTGTGGAACACTTACAAGAAATCCCGTTATAATCAGTTCTAGGAAAGTTCTGGGATAAGTGAAGATCCTTCTCTTCTAAAAAACTTGTAACCCATGACAAATGCCTACGTGATTCGCACATGACTTCATATTCAGACTTCATCTTGATGGTATAAAACGTAATGATTATACAGGATGTGGAAAAACAATGTGCAGGAATTTTAGGCTACACATTTGTAAGATAGAAACAAGGGTTCGTAGATGCATTGAAATCCGATTTTATAAAACATCTTCATTTGCCAGTAAAAATGAAATATTGTAACTCGCACGACAACGTGTACATTCGAGTGAAAGGAATGTGTTTTCTCTATTTTACGTTGGCATTACGTGCGTCACAACGAATGTCCGGACCAGCCCCTGAGTGAGCCCGACTCGTATTGGTTTGATGTCAATCTGGCATTCAAACATTAACCTATGAACGAAGGTTGGTTTCAGGTTCAGGATTTCTAAAGCATTGTTCTTGATGTGCTTAACTAAAAAGTTTACGGGAAGAAGGGCAAATGGGAATACAGGGCAACTGCTGAAGAGTGGAGCCGCCCTCAAAATTAAAGTAGGTAAGAAAGGATTTGCAAGGGATGGTTGGATGAAGTTAGCATAGAATAAGATGTAAGCGTGGCAATGAACCTCCAGGTTTCATAAAATAAATAATATTCCTTTAGCTTGCTTAGGCATTGTCTATTGCCATTGAGTGAGTAAGCATGAGCAATACAACTTTCTCACTTCACAATCTGATATAGAATAAGAGACTGTATTGCAAGGAATGTGTTTTCAGTTGTCTCAGCCTCATGGCACTGCCAAAATCTTAGATTTTTGGCCCTCTATCGAAGTTCACCCCTCAGCACCATAGGTCATTATACTTTCCATAACCGGCTTCAAAATCCTCTTCTTTGTATGATTCAACATAGTCCTACTTCCCTTCAATCTATTCTAATATTGCCTTCCCACCTACGTCTAGGTCTTCCAAATGGTCTTTTCCCTTCGGGTCTCCCATTCAATATTTTTGAGATATGTGTTTCATCCTTCATGTCCAGCCCATTTCATCCATCATGATTTAATTACTCTTACTATAAATAAATAAAAACTAAGTGATATAAACAGTGGAACATACTAAGTCAATAAAATGGATACAATATTGCATACACTGATGCTCCACTAAGTCACAGTTCTTAAAACTCCCGAAACTAAGTCACAGTTCTTAAAACGCAGTCAAGTTGACCAGCAGCCGAGGATGGGAGAAAACTCCCGAAACTAGTCCTGTGTTTTAAGAACTGTGACTTAGTGGAGCATCAGTGTATGCAATATTTTATCCATTTTATTGATACTCTTACTATATTCAGTGAAGAATATAGGTTATGAAGCCTGTCATTATGCAGTTTTCTCCAGTCCTCCTATTCATCTCTCTTAGGGCCTAAGCACCCTGTTTTTGAACACTTGTAGATTATGATTGCCCATGCTTAGTGTATCACACCAGATTTTTAAAATTTAAAATCTTCTTATTGTCTGTAAGCTCACAGGGACTAGCTCTCCCTATGAGTTTGACTCCTACCGGAAGGTAGGAGGCCTAGCCCACTAGGGATGTTATGAGCTTATTTATTATTTATTGTGTGTGTGATTGCAGAAGCCGATACAGGAATGGGGGTACCATGCGAGGGAAGCTACGGCGGCGAGTCGTTCTCAAGTCTGGAGAATGCAACGTCCTGCAAAGCCGCGTGGCACAGCGCAGACTCAGATACCTGCAAGACATCTTTACAACTCTGGTTGACACGCAATGGCGGTGGACATTACTTGTGTTTGCTTTGAGTTTCATCCTCAGCTGGCTTGGCTTTGCTCTTATCTGGTGGCTTATTGCCTTCACGCACGGTGACCTCGAACCAGAACATCTTCCTGATCAACAAGAAGCTTCAGGATGGACGCCCTGTGTCATCAACATCTTCACCTTCGCGTCCTGCTTCCTCTTCAGCATCGAGACTCAACACACCATCGGGTATGTGTATCTCATACTTCCAACACAAGATCCCTCTCACTGTTAGGAAAATCCCTCAATTCTTTCTCGGAATATATTATAATGTCTATACTAAATATTGCATTATTTTTTACTGGAATTATTTTATTAGTAATATTATTATTTTTTAATTTATTCATATTAAAGTTGCTTTAACTAAAAAGTCATATTACGACTATGACACTAAAATACAATGTATTTCCAAAATCATAGATATAATTACAAAGTTTAGAGTATTTCATGAACTTTAAGACTTTGATGTGGTATATTGGTTGGTCCAGAGCTATGGAGAGGTTGCTGGTCCTGCTACGCAGTTCGGAAGTCCTGGTTCTCCTAGTGCTAAAGACGTCTAGTCATACTCATAGCTATGCTTTTATTTTACAGATACGGTTCTCGCTTCACTTCTGAAGAGTGTCCAGAAGCCATATTCGTGATGTGTCTACAGAGTATTACAGGCGTTATGATCCAAGCATTCATGGTGGGCATTGTATTTGCAAAGATGTCTCGTCCAAAGCAGAGGGCTCAGACTCTTCTCTTTAGTCGCAACGCTGTTGTGTGTCTGCGAGATGGAGACCTCTGCCTCATGTTCAGGGTTGGCGATATGCGAAAGTCTCATATAATTGGTGCCACAGTGAGAGCCCAGTTAATTCGCACTCGAACAACTAAGGAAGGCGAACTCCTGTACCAGCACCAAGCAGAGCTCAACGTAGGAACAGATGGTGGTGACAGCAACCTCTTCTTCATCTGGCCAATGACTGTCGTCCATAGGATCGACAGCGAGAGCCCACTCTATAACATTTCAGCAAGTGATATTATCGATCGTGACTCTCGATTTGAAATTGTTGTAATTCTTGAAGGTAAGATTCAAACTAATGATGGAACAATTGCTACTCATAACTGTTGCCTATGAATTTCAGTTCATTAACTCTTAACAAATTTCATTCTCCAGTATTTCTTTTTAGTAAGAAACAAAACAACATAAGCCATACTTAAAATCTAATACTTTTTAAGTATTGTTCACAAGGTTCCACATAATACCACACCAAAAGTTGGCATTATCTTCCTTGAGCAATTAATAATTTACTTTAATTTTTATATACCGTATTTTACGGACTATAAGACGCTTCAGATCATAATACTCACCTTGATTTTATGATGGAAATTTACAGGAAAAGAAATTTATGTGATTCTATACGAAAAATTCTAAATGGAATAATATACTTCATTGCATAAACAAATTATAACCTTGTACAGTGGAATCAGTGTAAATCACTTCTAACTTAAAACCTGTGTTGTACGAAAATTTCTTCTGTACAGGTGGCAGCTTGTAAATTTTAACAACTAGCTGATTCCCAACGAAAACACTTCTACTCCCTCTAACCCTCAATTCAGCATACAGTAGGTATAACAGGACAAGGCAATTTAGAAGTTATTGCCTTCATTTAAACCACCCGGCGGAGACAACTCCTTTCATATAAAAGAACTCAACATTCCTTTCTTTTCACATTGTATACCTGGCTTCCAGCTATCCTCTTTTTACGATTGTGACAAGTGCACTGGTGTATAGTCTTTGCCAAAATTTGTAATATCTTATCGTTTACAACATTTTGTTTAATTATGGTTCTCCAGCAATATTTACCATAATTTTAATTTTTTTTAGTATACTTCGGACCATTAGACGCACCCAACTTTCAATGCTCTGTTTTCAAGGTAAAAAAGTGTGTCTTATGGTCCATATAACATGGTATATCTTTCCAGATTCAAAATATCACTAATTTTTTATTTTATTTTCACAGTTAAATTTTTAGATAGGGCCGAATATAATAACTATCAACGAATTTCTCTCTTATCAACAAAATACAAAAAATTTTCTAATATACTTCTATCACGATTAACTCCATATGTGGACAAATTCACTGGTGATCACCAATGTGAATTTAAGCAAAATAATCAACCATTGATCAAATATTTAGTATTCGCCAAATCTTGGAGAAAAAGTGGGAATGTAATAAGTCTGTTCACCAGCTATACATAGATTTTTAAAAAG
Source organism: Ectobius pallidus (assembly GCA_964059195.1). Taxonomy (NCBI): domain Eukaryota; kingdom Metazoa; phylum Arthropoda; class Insecta; order Blattodea; family Ectobiidae; genus Ectobius; species Ectobius pallidus. The sequence continues at coordinate 169,250,778 of CAXKWD010000007.1, forward strand.
CATACGGGTCACTTAGGCAAGACAAATTGTACAATATCCTCATTGAGTTTGGATACCGAAGGAGTTAGTTAGGCTGATCAAAATGTGTCTAAATGAAACCTTTATAGCAGAATGGTCTACCTCACAAACAGACAAGTAATGTCATATGCAGTACGGTACTGTGAGGCACACTAATTAGTGATTTTTGTGACCGGGCTCCCACTGTTATTGTGCAGAGATTCCATCTGGCGCTGTGAGTTGAACTCAGGCTTAGCTCAGTTGGTAGAGCATTGGCACAAATAGCCAAAGGTCCTGCGTTCGAGTCCCAGTGTCGGAGGAATTTTTCTCCTGTAATATTCTCATGTAATGTCCAACAGAGACAATAATCTGTGGTTCATGAATACTTATATATATCCATCTTTGTGTAGTTGTCTGTGTGTGTGTCAGTTTTGTACTGTAGTACAGTTTATTATTCTGGAGGTTTTATAGACGATACACTGTTTATCCTCCTTAGAACAGTAATAATTCCTTGACAATATTTTCAGGAACTATCGAGTCAACTGGACAAACAACACAAGCCCGATCTTCTTATTTACCAAATGAAATACTGTGGGGTCATCGGTTCCAACCTATGGTTGTATATAACAAAGAAAGACAAGGATATGAAGTTGATTATAGTCGATTCAACAACACTGATCTGGTAGATACACCACTTTGTAGTGCGAGAGACCTGGAGAGGTTCTACCAGATGCAACAAGATCTTGGTGATCCGTTGCTTCAACACCAAGGTAATGGGTTGTCATAACAAATCCTAACCTCGAGTTTAGCATATCAATAGGTATGCAGATAAATACATGCAAAAAATAGCTATTAAATTCAATTGCATGAAATTTAAGGTAAAATCCAGTGATAATCAGGCCCATTTTTTAAAACCAAGATTCTCTTCATAAAACACCTAATATCTCACATATTTTGTTATACTTAGTTATGTGGAGAGGAGATGTTGTCTTGGCAAATGATTTGGTCTGACCCACCCGCCCTAAATGTTACACTTTCTTGTATATCATGATCTAGCAAAAAGTAGTGAAATCTCCGCCATAATACTTTACCAAAACTATACAAATTTTTGTGATTGGAAGTCAGAGCTCTGACATCACACCAGAAGAGCAGATAGAATTCGGGGTAACAGGTTGATCAACAAACATCGCAGGAGATGCAAGAATTCAGTATGCCCTACTACATTAATATCACTGCTCATAACCTAACCAAACCAAACAACCTAACCTAACCTAACCTAACATAACTGCCACCAACATAGAATCTACCTGTCACTGCTTAATGCAGAGCTGGGTCTGTCCCAGGGCAGAAACAAAACAACATCACATCACCCGTACAAACATACATATCGCATGAATGGGCCTAGATACATAGAATGGATTATGTCAAAATTAATTGCAAATCTCATAAATAGATAGTTAATCTGAGGCTTTCACGGCCGGAATCTTGGAGTTGAAGCATCTTCCGGGCTGTGGGCCGTGGTCCAAAGGCAAAATTACAAGTCTCGCCAGACGTTTCGCTCCCGCTGTGGGGAACTTCTTCAGTGGCTGCTATCTTGACGCTGACTGGACTGCTTGGAGAAACGGAGCCGCAACCAGCTAAGCCACACCCACCGCGAGTATATAAGCAGCTCCGTTTCTCCAAGCAGTCCAGTCAGCGTCAAGATAGCAGCCACTGAAGAAGTTCCCCACAGCGGGAGCGAAACGTCTGGCGAGACTTGTAATTTTGCCTTTGGACCACGGCCCACAGCCCGGAAGATGCTTCAACTCATAAATAGAGTTCGGATGTTTATGACCTAAAAATTGAAAATATGACTGTAAGTATGCCCTTATAAATGACTAAATATGACCCAATAATCCTCAATATCACCTCATAAAAGAATGTATTTTCTAAAAATAAATGTTAAAATTTAAACTTTTAATGACACTAAATTATTACATCACATTAATTAAATAAGATAATAACTTTTTAACAATTTTACAGATGATTTACAGTTTTACTTGTAAAGAACTTCTGATCTGTTAATGATTTCAGGTACGACTGCAAATGTGAACTGAAAATATTTTTTTAACCTTTTTTATTGGAAGCTGTTAACAACAATTAGGAAGAAGCAATTGTGCTTTTACTTGTTATTGTCCCTTCACATTTCAGTTACAGCAAAATAAAAATATTCGTGACTCTTTTTTGAAAAAAATTTAAGTCGACAGTTTACTTCACATACTGCATAACTGTGCTCTTTTATCGAATTTATAACTGAAATATGACGTTAAATTACATATATGACCAAGACCATGAAAATGACCAAAGTATGACTTTATATGCAAAATAAAAATGGTCTGATTAGGATAACAAATGTGCAGTTCGTGTTTAATTTGTGTTTATGACGAGGATGGAGGTCAGGATAAAAATGTGACATGTCATATACATCCGAACTCTACTCATAAATTTGAATTATTGAATAGCCTCACAAGATTGGTGGAGGGGGAAGGGAATTGTGTGTCCTTCCTACTTACTGCATGTCATCATGCCGGCCTGATGCAGCATTGCAAAGCAAAGTTGCTTGAAGTCTCTTTAAAATGCATTGGAAATTAATTGCAGATGGCCTTTCTCTGCTGCCATAGCAACCTAATCTATATATATATATATATATATATATATATATATAGAAAAGTAAATTTAATAAATAAATAAATAATATAAATACATATAAAAATAAATAAACGAGGTATATATTAACTATTTTGCATGTGTGCATATTATTTATTATTATTTATTATTTTTTATTATTATTATTATTGTTATTTATTTATTACAAGAGATATTACAAGAGGTATTACATTTAGTAATACACCCGAATGAGCAAGACTGCTCGTGCTCGGGTGCCGTTTCAAAAATATCAAAGTGAAGAAAGAGGAGAGACAAAGAAATAGAGTGTATAATGTGCTTAACTAAAAAAGAAAGTAAAACAAAAACATTAAACATAAAAACATAAATACATAAAAGGAGTGAAACAAAAATTACTTAAAAGCTAAAAAATTACAAAAATTTCTTTACATATCTATTAAATTTAACAGTGGAGTATGCTGAGAGATCAGGATTTTTTCTGATAATTGAGTTATAGAAGCGCGGTCCAAAATTAATGCTATGCTTTAATCCTGCCGATGTGAGACATTTGGGTTCTAATAGGAGTAAATTAGTATTTCGTCTAGTTTTGTAGATATGATCACTGGATATGTATCTATTGTTCTTCTGTTTTATTATGAATCTCATTGCCCATATGGCAGCACATGATTTGTTTTAGTTATTTTAATTACTTATTTACTACGTCTAATAATAATAATTTAAAATAATATTATGTGATCAATGCAATTAATGTAAAGCCTAGCAATTGAATTAATAAACGCTAGCAAAGCCATGGGCCCCTATTATTTAGATATAAGTGAAAAAAAAAAGCCAATTAAAAAAGTTAAAGCCAAAATTCTCATATTTTATGTTTTGTTTTTCATTGCTAAACTAAAAAGTATTTTCATTGCCAACAAATGTTTAATAATTTCGGTTGTATTTTGCACTGTTATATTTGAGTATGATGTAAATAAATAAGCAAACTTTATTAATGCTAGGTGTAGTATAAAATTACTTATTTTGCAAAATATCCACTCAAATGGAAGCAAATTGACATGAAAAATCAACCATTTTATTTCACCAAAAAATAGGCTCCTATGTATAATATAGTGCTTATTGTGATCACTTTTGGATGCAGTTAATCTGATAATATTAACCGACAGATAACAGTAGCAGAAAGAATTAATTGAAGGTTATTTATTCATAACTAGCTTAAAAGGCCCGGCGTCGCTCGGGTTTTGTATTTTGTAAATGCGAAAATAACTTATGAAGGACTTTCGATTTTCAAACTCGAGGTCTTTAAGGTCTTTATATAGGTATTTAGAATTTGAAATGGGGAAGAACGACTTATCACACACAAACTATTTCCTCAGAAAACGCTAGATAAGCTACAGCTTATTATAGCTTATAGCAGATCCCCAAGGCTTCGCCCACAATAATTAATAGGAAGATTATAAATTAAGAGCAAAATAATTAAACTATTATATTTACTAATACTTTGCACACGTAACATTCATAGGTCTAAACTAAACGATTGATAGGCCTAATTAATGAAACAACTGTAAATCCGGCTTTGAAGTGAATTCCACGATTAGAAAGCGCAGCATGGGAAAAATAACCTCAGATTCGAGTTCCCTGGCCTAAAAAAACCCTGCATAATCTTTGTCCATTTAGGGCTATATTCACTATTCTTCTTCCGTCTAGGGTGGAAATTTCATCTGTCTGCGTGCCTCTACATTATAAACAAATGATTCGGCCATGGTGGGCTTACAAAATTCGAACGATTGCGATGCTTTTATTTCCAAGGTATGACGAAAGTAGGCAAAGTCATCTGCAATTGATTTGACAATTGAAAACTGATGTTTCGAAAGCGCAAGAAATGTACGTCTCAATCCCGTTTTCACTCATAACTCGCGAACGAAAGCTAAAATTAAAAATGAAGCATGCCTTTGCGGGAATGTATTCAACAACTTCCCAAAGTTTCGTGGTGATCGGATGAATGGCATAGTAATGCATAAAGGACAGACACACATACATTCATTTTTATGTAGGCTATATAGAAGATCTATATAGATTACCCGTCGAGCGTTGCTGCAATCTCAGAAGGTTATGAGAATTGAAATCGATTAAACTCACGAAGAAAGAAATGTGTGTAAATGTATTTGACAGACATACATATATTCGTTTTTATTTATATAGATGAAGAATGGAATAAGCCTACTGAGGCCATAGTTTCTATATTCATTTGTTCAGACTTATAATTCCGTTACATTTCAGGCAGATTTAACGACCCTACATAAGAGATTTTACTTATGATTACATATAGAAATGTTGTAGCCTGGACCCCGAACTAAGCAACTTCCCCGGAATTTTCTGTAAACCATCTTTCATAAGAAGCATATTCCACGTTAAATAAATATTTAATATTACCTTATCATCACCTTATCATTAACTTCTCTGGCGTTTATAATAACATGAGATATCCATTGCCTTCCAAAGCGATCGCGATGCTATTGTTTCCAAAGTATGACAAAAATAGACAAAGCCTTCTGCAATTGATTTGACAACTGAAATGAATAACTGAAAACCGATGCTTCGAAAGCGTAAAAAATGCACGTTTTCTTGCCGTTTTTCACTCATAACTCGCGAACGAAGGCTAAAATTAAAAATGTAGTATGACAGAAACCTTCCCGGGAATGTACCCAACAACTTCCCAAAGATTCATGGCGATCGGATGAATGGTGTAGCAATGCATAAAGGACACACACACACACACACACACATACATTCATTTTTATATATATAGATAAGATAATATACTACAAAAAACATAATTAAAAATATTTATTCATAAAATAATACGTAACTTAAAACTTTATTTAATTTTTTAATTTTTTCAATGTTTGATTATTGGATTTTTTTCAATTTTGCATTATTGGACTTTTTAATATTGGGTTTTTGGACTTTTAATTTTGGATTTTGGACTTTTTAATTTTGAGTCTTTGAATTTTTAATTTTGGATTTTTAAATTTTTAAATTGTTTATTTTTTGATTTTTTAAATTTTTCATTTTTGGATTTTTATTTTTTTTTATTTTATTATTTATTAAATTTTGGATTTTTGGGTGTTATAATTTTTAATTTTGGTAATTTGTATTTTTTATTTTGAAAATTTGTATTTTTTAATTTTGGATTTTTAATTTTTTTAATTTTGGATTTTTTAATTTTTAAATTTTGGACCTTTGAATTTTTTTATTTTGGATTTTTTAAATTTTGATTCTTTGAATTTTTTATTTTATGGATTTTTTAATTTTGTATTTTAGTTTTTTTAATTTTGGATTTTTAGATTTTTTCGATTTTGGTATTTTCGATTTTTTAAATTTAATTTTTTAATTTTGGAATTTATTATTTATTAAATTTTGGATTTTTGGATGTTTTAATATTTAATTTTGTTTTTTTAAATTTTGGAAATTTGTATTTTTTAATTTTGGATTTTTAATTTTGGATTTGCGCGGTAATATACCTCCGGGTTCCATAAAATAGATAATATACCTTTAGATTGCTTAGGAATTGTCTATTGCCATTGAGGAAGTAAGGTCTGAAAAATGTCCTTTGATTACTCCTAATCATTGAGTTGATTGTTTTCTGTGCAGTCCGCACCGAAACAAGTCGGTTTTTGTGTGACTGATTGTGACTGATTTCGTGACGGTTTTAGCGTGACTGATTTTCGCGATTTACCCTCTACCGCCACTAAAGAAGTTTTACTTCAAAAATGTTGAATGACGTACAGTACTTGGAAATAAACCCAGAAAAAGGAAAATGTGACAGCATAAACCGAACCTTTGTTCACAATAAACAGCATTTTTTCAATGTAAGGGTATTATCCATAAGGGACTTCATTAAAGTGATAACATTATCCAGTTGATAACACTATCCGTGATTACATTAAGGGGCATTCAGTGTATATGAATTTCTAAAGTTTTTCCTGATCTGCTATGTACATAATCTTTGGCGATCTTCATAGCCGTATAACTTTTACACTTACTTTAGCCTTACCTCTTTGATTAAAATTTATAATTGTCGGTAGAATTAATAATACAAAACATATGTTTGCTCATTTAATTGCCAACAAATTTCGGCAATGCCAGTAATTTACATTGCCGATCTTCATAATAGCAAAACTGCCTACACTGATTTTAACTGCTGCTATATTGCCGTAGTTTTAATGTGTGCTGCACAATGGTTGTTTGTGTTTTCCTGCTTTGTGTTGTGATTCTGTGTATTGTGTGCTGTGACAGACTCTTCCGAGGGGCAGCATGGTATGGGGTTACGGCGGGTCACCAGTGAACCAAATGCTATGAGCAACCTCAACACTTCCATGCGACCCAATCTCATGTCTATGTAGTGTAAGTGTCATCGTTTTTCATGTGCTTTTGGTTAAATTGGTTAATTAATCACTATCTACAACTCAGTTAACTGATTAAATATTATGTAATCACCAGGGCCCGGATTCTGATGACCTAAAATTGTTTGAAAAATTACCTATAAAAATGACCCTAAATTTTAAAGAAAATTACTTAATAATTATAAAAAATTACCTAAAACTGATATTTTATTTATAAAAAAATATTATTGTACACACAAAGTTTTAGACTAATTTTTACCATAATTGTAAAAACTGTAAATAACAGTAATGGTGTGAATGTTCTTTTTTCACAGAAATTTATACTGGCACTGAGCCACTGACGAGTCAAACTTTGGCACATCCTTTTGTGGTCTGCCGGATTATATTGTTGTTTAATTGACGGTAAACAGTAGTTTGCACTCTGAAATCCAAGCAGGTGGCAGACTCTGGTGCCAAGTCAATTTAATAACAATAGTCATATAATACAACATTTTGGCGTTTCTTTGATTCTCATTTCCGACTGAGACATGACAACACTTCTCCTTCTTGCATTAAACAAACAACACTTCAAAGAGAGAACCGCTAGCGATGAAAAAGTTAATACACTCAGTGTAAATGCATGAAAATGACTAAATAAGGAAGCAAATGACACGAAAATGAAAAAATAATGACGTAAAATTGAAATAAATGCCCTAAAGATATAAAATGGCATAAAATGACCTAATAAAAATGTATTTATATAATCTAGCGGCCATGATTAGGATTTATCGACAAGTTGGCAATGTCTGTGCAGCATCAATAAAAAGATGACATGTCATTAGAATCTGGGCCCTGGTAATCACTTAATCAGATGTTCTCATAGGCTTCCACAGCTGCATTTTATAATATATCTTCTGTGATAAATATTCTCATCATCATCACTGGCTCAACAGCTTTCTATGGGCCTTGGCCTTCTGAAGAAGTTTTCCCCATTCTTTCCTGTTTATTGCTGTACTCCTCTAGTTCTTAATTCCAATAAACTGTATGTCTTCTCTCACACCTTTTTCCCACCTTAGCTTAGGTTCCAGCTTTCCTGGTTCCTTCTGGCGTTGTATTAAATATCCTCTTTATCATTCTTCCTCAGCACGTAGTATATGTCCCACCCACTCCAGCCTTCTAATCTTTATATATCTCACAATGTCCGGTTCATTATATAAATTATATAATTCATGGTTATATCTTCTTCTCCGGACACCGTTTTCTTCCACTGGTTCATAGATATACCTCAAAATCCTTCTTTCAAATATGTTCAGTTGTCTTTCATCAGATTTCAAAAGTGTCCAGGTTTTTGCACCATAACTAATTACTGGCTTAACTAAAATTTTATACATCAGGACTTAAGTTTTCCTGAACAGCAACTTGGATTTCAGATGTTTCCTGAAGCCTTGGTAACACTTGTTAGCAGAAAGTATCTGCTTTAGGATTTCTGAGCTAACATTGTTTTTAGAGAACACTATAGGAAAAAAAAAATTCCTCAGACACTGGGACTTAAACCCAGGACCTTTGGCTATTCACGCCAATGCTCTTCCAACATTTAAGATCGATATATAAGCATTCATGAACCACAGATTATTCTCTCTGTTGGACACTACATGTTAATTGTGCAGTAAAAGTGGGAGCCCGGTCACAAAAATCACTGCTTAGTCTGCCTCACAGTACTGCATATGACATAACTTGTCTGTCTGTGAGGTAGACCATTGGTTTGAATAGCCAAAGGTCCTGGGTTCAAGTCCCAGTGGCAAAGGAATTTTTCTCCTATAATATTCTCATGTAGTGTCCAACAGAGACAATAATCTGTGGTTCATGAATGCTTATATATCGATATTGTTTTTAGAGTTAATTTCTGATCTGAGGTAAGCAAAACTATGCACAACTTCGAACTGATACAATCCAATTTCTATGGATGCAGGTTCATTAGAAAGTCTTTCTTGGTTACTGGCATGTATTTTCTTCTGTGATAACATTTTAACAGTAATAGCACAAGAGCTGATCATTTTCAAACTTAAGGAAGGTTTCTTGACATAATCATTTTGAGACTGTAGATGTTTAATAAGTACACGGTTAGCCTGAAACCAATGGATTTTAAAACATGAAATTGAACTCAATTTAATAAATACTAAAAATAACACGAACAGAACTGATTTTATATGTTAAAGTGTAAAGTTTAATATGAGAGGGTGGATCGAAAAGTAACACACAATAATTTTTTTTATGAAAAGTTTAAAAGGTACAATTACAAACATATGCACACATGAAGGGACATCTTTTGTCTATTTTTTTATATAGTTGCCAAGTTTCTCAACACATTTCTCCCATCGTGATATCAGTTTCATAATAACCTGTTCATAGAAGTCCGTTCGGTTGGAGTATAGCCATCTGCGGACTGCTGTTTTCACTTCTGCATCTGAGCACAAAGCGTTTAAAAGCCAGGAATTTCTTCATGGGACCACACAAATGAAAGTCCGACATTCTGAATGGTTGCAGCTGTTGGCGGCCCTCCAGAACGTGGTGCATCACAAAGGTTATCATAGCCTTCTTCGAAGCATGCACACCACCTGGAGACATTGCTACGGTCCATACAGTCATCCCCATACATGCCACACATGTCTCTGTTTCACTCGGGTTATGCCCTTTAGACCATAAAAATTGCACTACACCTCGCTGATCTTCACAAGTGGACGATAGTAACATATGCACACATCCCAGCCGCAATACCAACGCAGAAAAAAATTATTGTGCGTTACTTTTCTATCCACCCTCGAAATATTGGCACTATACAATGTTTTCCTAATTAATTTAATCAAAAGAATTGATTCTAAATACAAGTTGTTTATTACGCAGATTCATTTGCTGTTCTCAAGGCTTCACGAATGTTCCATGTTTAATATAATCAAAACCACACCAGTGTAATAAATATCTGAACTTTAAATGAATGTCATTAAGATACTATTATGTCACATGTTTATGAGGATATTGCTAATATTATGTTTCAGTACCGAGGCGGCTGAGCAACACAAATAGCAGCTTGTACTCGGCACCGGCCGGTCTTGTTCATGTTCTGCCTTCTGCCATCACGACTCCTCAACGTAGTCCTCAAAGCACTCCAGGCATGTGGAGGGTTTCATCACGCCTTAACAGTGGTCACATGACTTCTTGATACAATAAAGCGGCTGTACATTTATGAAAACATTAAATAAAACTGTGTTCTATATTTTATAATGTGAATTTTATCGTAAATTAAAGCACACTTTTTTCTTTGTCTTGCAAGAAACAACGCTACTATAGGATCCTTTTCGTTTGCATTCGTTCTATTCATTGAAGTATTTATCTTTTTTTTTTTTGTTCTATTATTCCCCTTTCTGTTTTTCTCTTTCCTACAGTATTTTCTTTCTCTCTTTCTTCCGATATGGAATAAACATAAATAGGTTGGTTGGGTGAAGATGTTGCAATAAGTAGCAGAAAAGCCAGTTAATGTTTATTTTTTACTTTGTTTCTTTTCGGTATTAAGTTGGATTTATGTAACAAATAAATTTTCTTCCTCTGCCCATACCATGTAGAGGAAGTATTGTTTTCGACCCCCAAATTCGAAGTTGAGTTTTTAACATAAATACACGTTTTGAGAGCCCTTGAATCCAAAAATACTATTTTCGGAAGCATGTCTCTGTGTCTTTGTGGATGTCTGTGAACAGTCTAGCTCCAGAACGGAAAATCGCATGAAAACAAAATTTTGTATTTGGGCCAGATACCTTCTGAAGATGTGACACAAAGATTAGCAACTACAGTGTTTTGCAGATGACAAGCGGTTTGTTCTTCTCCTTGCTTAGATACGCGGTCCAATCAGAGACGGCGAGACGGAGGGAAGACCCTTCCTGATAGCAGCACTTCATTAGCTCGTACACGTGATTGGCGGTGAAGGAAAACGCTTTTCATTTGAAAAATACTGTAGTTTCTCTTATTCTTTCTGTGTTCCTTTGTTCCAATTTCCAGATTCATTTTAGCCTTTCCTATGTATTTTAAATCACAGTTATTGCATTTGAATTGGGATGTTCCAGATTTTGTTTGTGCATGATTTCATCAAGGTAAGTGGATTTCAGCACATTTGTTATACTGAAATTATTTACTGATGATGTGATTTTTGAATATTTTTTTAAAACTTTCTATCTGCAAATGGATGATATGTGATTTTCTTGTAGATGGTCATTTTTTTTTCGGAACTTAAGGGGGTTGTATCTTTGATTAATTGTGTTGTCTGCATTTTGTCGCTTTCTTGTTGACTATGTCTTTGCTGAAGCCATTGTTCTCAGCTATGGATAAGATGTTCTTGTATTCAACCTCAAATTCCATTTTGTTGAGTGGGATGTTTATTAAGCTGTTTGTGTCCGATCAGGTTGATGCTATTAGCTTTAATATAGAATGTACATTCGTCCTGTTTATCCCGGGACAGTCTTTTTTGACAAAATGTCCCTCTGTCCCGAAAGTTTCATTGCGGACACTTAAATGTCCCTCTTTTTGTGATTGTGATTGGCCAGTGTGTTTCATACTACATTAATGAAGGTCTTGCTCACTGTCAAAATATACTTTAATGGAGTAGTATGTGCTGACTTTTATGATAAATTATAAGAAAAAATGCAGTTCTTGATAGAATACATATAAGTGAAATGTACAGTGACAATGAGGCATCTATTTCTGTGGAATAAATTATCTACACCAGTCTGCAGAAGAAATTTAAGAAGTGAATGAGACAGGTAAATTGTAAATATTCTCTAAATTTTGTGAATGAAGTTTTTGTCCCCTTTTTTCCTTAATTGTCCCAGGTTTTTTCCAAAAGAATTAAAATGTCCAGTTTTATATAAACATAAGTGAGTAGTATTTCAAAAAACTCTAGTCGGAAAGTTCATAGTGGAGTGTAACAACATTTGAAAATGATGCGAGTTGACTACACACTATTTTCTCCACTTACCAAATTTTTTTGGTAGAACATGTTTCGCATATGTTCATATGCATCCTCAACTACTTGTCAACTGACATATGACATGAGGATGCATATGAACATATGCGAAACATGATCTACCAAAAAAATTTGGTAAGTGGAGAAAATAGTGTGTAGTCAACTCGCATCATTTTCAAATAAGTGAGTAGGTTTCCTGTATATGCCAAATTCCAGTTTATTGTCATTGTTTATAATCTTTAGATCCAGAAATGGGAGTTTGTACTTCTATTGTGAAATTTATAGACGTATCCTCTATCCTCTAGGGAGTCCAGAATATGTCTGCTTTTGTCTATGGCGAAGATGTCATCCACATATCTGTGCCATGTTTTAAACTTTTAAGAAAATGCTGATGTAACATACGTTTCCGGTGTAAAGATCCACTAAGAATGAAGAAAGGGGATTTCCCTTAGATAGTCCTGAACTTAGTTGATAGAATTTCCCATTAAACTTCCTAAATAGTTTGACCATGTTCTTATCAGTCAAGCATACCATCACTTAGAGTGAACCCCCTTTTTTTAATCAGTAAACACTTTGCCCTTTAGGCTTTTCTTCAATAAATGGTGTAGATCGCGATAATTACATAAGAGTTAAATTTTGCACAAAAACTTCACTTTTGGTATAGTTTACCTGTACTAGTATCGGCGCGGTGTACGGGAGGTTGTCACGGCAGTTGAAGTATAGCTGTTGACAATGGTAGCGATGGCACCAAAATTAGTACAGGTAAACTATACCTAAAGTTAAGTTTTTGTGTAAAATTCAACTTGTTACTTCCAATACAATTTAATAGGTGTAGATCATGTTCGTAAACTTTTATCACATAGACCATCATGATACTGGCTCTCAATCACTTAATTTGGCTTTCGTTTGCGACCTTTAGCTTGTTACCTTTTTCACTGCTGAATCCACACACAAGCAAGAGCAGGTTTGCATGCTTTCACTTGAGTTGCGTCTTTGTTAATTGGTATTATCAACAGGTAAAGATTTTAATTTCACTTCAATAGTGTGTTTCTAATTATGTTCAGTTATAGCCATAGCAAGAGGGAGGAACTGTGGTTTTGTGTTAGATCCTACCATTTGTTTCCAAATGTTTACCACACAGATTTTTAATTGTAATATGGAAAGCAGGCCATATGTGAACCACGTGTGCCCCTTTCTGAGTGGAAAAATACGACGGCCGTCCATAAAGTAAGTTTCCCTGGGGCCATTTACAGAAACAAAACACAATTTCATGGAAATATTTATTGCAACAGACACAGCAAGTGTTCAGTTATTTTTCAACATATTCACCACCAGAATTGAAAATTTTTTCGTACTGTGGGACCAACGTTTGAACACTTGTGTCATAGAAGTCTGCTGCCTGGGATTTGAACCACTGTGTGACAACCATGTCCACCTCTCTGTCATTTCTTGAGGTGTACAAAAAGATGGAAATCAGTGGAAGCAAGGTCCGGAGTGTAGGGTAGTGGCGCATGCTAATGACATTAACCACACATTTTGTCACATGATGCAAATTTTCAGCGAACTCTTTGCAAGTTCTCCTCCCCTTTGTTTTGAACAGGATCAAACTAGCCTGAGACATATTATAACTTATGTGTCACTAAATTGGGGTAGGGGCTAGAGCACTATCTCCTTAGTAGGTACAAAGAGCATAGTTGGTCATTCTGATTCGCACCATAAGTAGGCTAACTAAAGACATGATAGTCTTCATCCAAATGAAGTTAATCTCAAGGATCCATCTGGGAGTAACATTTCAAACTACAGTAGAAGCCCGAAATACCACGGATTCGGATGTAACGCGGGGGAAAGTATGTCCCCCAATAAAAAAATACCGTAATTTTATAAATAAAACTTTTATTTTGGAAGTTGAGTTAAAACAGTAAAAATTCTGCCAAGAGTGGTTCTGCAGTACATTTTATTTACCATTAGACCCACCCTCACCCGCTGGTTGACCGTCACCACTGCATTTCAAAGGATTTAGCAGAACGGGACATGGAATGAATAGGGTAGTTCTGTAAGGATTTAAAAAATCTGCACCTGCCAGAAATTCTTAAAACCTAGGAAAGTTTAAATATGATTTTAGTTTGAATCATGCATTCGGATTGTAAAGTTGCGAGTTCGGAATACAAAATGTCGCAGAAGCGGAAAGCATATTCAGTAAGAGATAAACTGAAAATTATTGATCGTGAAAAAAACAGGGAAACCAAAGCAAGTTTATCACGTGAGTGTGGCATCCCAGAAGGAACAATTAGGGGGTTGATGAAAGAGGAAAATAAACTTGTAGAAATTATTAGTGAACCAATGTTCCCCCAGCAAGGTCGATTTTTGTCACTTCTTCAGTCACATTTCTATATACCGCAGGGGTAAAGCATGTCCCCCAACAACCGCGTTATTTCGGGCTCCTATTGTAGTTTGAAATCATTGTACCGTACTGAGAAACCTACGTGTGGTGGCTCACTGCGTCTGGGTCTACGCCAAGTTGATAACTTCTTTATAAAAAACTAGACCTTAGCAATATGACAAATGCATTTTCTTTCAGTAATTTATTAAGATTATCACAATCATTACAAAACTACAGACCCATCATAATCATAATAAGTTAATCAGTATTGTCACATCATTAAAATACAGTACCGTACTGAGGCATACACATGTCATGTCTTGCTAGTGGGTAAAGTTGCTGGCACTAGACATTATTTTGAAATCCACACTGATATTGTTCCAACATAGCCTCAAAAAGTGTTGTGATTGGATTTACAAGTTCATTTAAATGCTACATTCTATACAAATGAAACCTAAACTGAATACAATTAATTTTTATTAAGATCTAATCACAAGTGGACCTTTCTACTTTTTTTGTATTCTGTGCCGTTTCTGTAAAACCTATTTTAAAAATATGAGGTTTTCTCCAGATCATTTCGTTAAAAGGGAAGAGGAAGATCTCCAATTGCTTCTTGGTTCCAATTACATAATATTTTTAAAATATAAATCCGCAAGCTGTGGTAGACTACCAATTATTAAATTTGCAACAACTATTACTACATATTTAAAACACCCAAGGATACAAAATAGGCAGCGTAATATACTTTAGAAAACAAATCTGTTTTAAATCTTTAGTCCAGAATTCAAACTTTTGTTTTTCAGGGGGGAAAAGCTTCTGTACAGCAACACTACACTCATCCTATTGCCATGTGTAAACCGTATCATAAATGCGAACTAAAATGTAAATGGCACATTTAACTTAAGTATACTGTAATCTTTTGGTCAAATTTTGTTTCTTATGATGACATACAAGTAACGTAATGTATGATTCTGTTCACAGCTAGCACAATGAAAATGAAAAGTTTTTCTGAATTGAAACTGAAATAAATTGCTTTGCGGAAGAAATGCTTTTTAAATTATTCCTTTTGGTGCTGTGATGAAATGCAGTGAATTTGAAACTTGATGCAAACTACGTGATATTCTTCTGTTTTTAAATTACATAAAACTAACAATGCAATGGATCTTTACCAGTAGGCTAACAAGAGATCTTCCTCAGTTTTCATTCATTAAAAGGCTAAAATTAATGTTATCCCTCATAGTAATGCAACTTGCACATTTCACTAACGAATGCCTTTGAACATAGTTGATGTAGTTTTGGATTCAGATGTTTCTTTCTTCTTTTTCGTTGGGTCTGGAGCAAAACATTTCCACAATCTCAGCGTTTCGTCAGCTCCGGCAGACAATACAGTGCTTCCATCTGGTGAAAGTGCAAGATGCAACACCCTTCCAGTATGACCAGTCAGTTCAGTCACCTTTGTCATGGATGGATATTTCCAAATGACCAATTGATTGTAAGCAAAACCATGGCCTGATATAAGTTCTTTGTATGTCGTTGACCATTGAAGAGCACACACCTGAGATTTCGTATCAACAGTGTTTAAGCAGACGCCCGTATTGCAGTTCCAGAAACGAATACTCCTGTCGGCAGTTCCACCACCGCTTGCCAGCACATGCGACTGCCAAGGACACCAAGCAAGGGCTTTCACTGCTGCCTGGTGCTGACTAAACGAATGCAACGGCTGTGGCTGGGAGTGGAAATTACCTGGGACTTGGGACCAGATGTAAAGCATATTGTCATTGCCACCACTCGCTAGGTATCTCCCATCTGGAGACCACTTAAGGCCACAAACCTCTTGGGTATGAGAAGAAAGTTCTGCCACAACGTGTTCTCTCTGGCGGACGTCATGATGTATGATCTGACCACTTCGAGACCCGCTGCTTAATATGTAGTTATTCCATGAAAGAGAGCTAACACGTGCAGAATGTCCTCCCATAACACGTGTTCTCTTTTGGGCACCACAATCCCATAACTGTGTAACTCCAGTACTGGTACCCACCGCTAAGTAATTCCCTTCCTGAATCCAATTCAGAGAGCATACATAGTCTTGTCCTTCAAGAGTGAGCAATTGTTGTATGTTCCCTGTAGAAGCATTCCACAAGTAAACATTTGTATTGAGAGCCACCGCCAAAATATTACTACGACTCCAGTCAATTAAGTTCAAGTAATAATCGTCCATAATATCAGGTGCATCAAGAATACGGTCAGGTGTTTGAGGAATATAGCGTGTTGAATTTTTAACAGATGCTGGGGTCTTCGAGTGACTATATACAACCCTCAGAGGATTCAAGTATGCATCTGGTGCACCAGGAGCTTTGTTTCTGTAAGCCAAAATTTTCATGTTATCGACATCTCCACCATGCAAGTTCTCTGACATAATACGCTGAACTTCCTTTTTTGACGGACTTAGTAATTCATCATTAGATTCTTCTTGGTTCAACTTATAATGTCCGAGCTCGAAATTAGTTGAGCTCCTAACAGGAATGAACCGATCTCCGCCATTTGGAGTTTTGGACCCTTTACCTGGTGTAGGGGTTTTTCCATTAGCAGCATTACCTGGTGATTTTGATGGTGTCTTCCCAGGCGTCTTCCTCGATGCCATGGCTTCGCCTGATGCATTGCGCTTACTTGGAGTCTTTTGAAAGCTTCCGTTAACTGAACTGGACAGCTTCATTTTTGAAATATTCAGATTAGTACTGCTTGTATTTGAAGTTTCCAAACGTTTCTTTTGCCATCGTGGTAGTGGTCCTTTATTGATTGGTTCATCCATTCTTACACAATTTCTGAGTTCATTTGCAAAAGAAAACTGCGACATTTTCTACGAAATTCTCAATGTCCAATAACTAAATAAGTTTTTATGAAGATGAATAAGAAACTAAGAAAATCGTAGCTTCAATTCTGTTAAATATTAAACTATACAGTATGTTCACACACCTATTAATAGACAATTAAGTCAGTACAGCACTGCACAATTAAAACATACGTCCACAACACAATGTCTTCATTTGCTAGCGTCTGAACATTCTAATTCCTTTCATGAAGAAACTAGGTCTAGAAATAAGAAAGCGTCCATTTAACTCTGAAACGGTTAGTGTTTAAAAAGTTTAAAAGGACAGCAAATTCTCTGACGAATAGGATGCCAGCGCAAACGATTCGATAATCGATTAAAAAATGCGCTACTAGCGGGCGAAAATATGGTATTCTATAGAATATCATTTAGATACAACGTATAATACTAATATATTATACTGTCCTCTGCTATATGCGATTCAAGATTTCAGTCTTTTGGTGCACCTTATAATAATAATTAATAAATTCCATCATTTCCCATATGTGCAACCTCTGTTCGATTGTAGGTAATCGATTCACACATCGATTTTTTCCAGAAGGCAGTGAAACACGCCTATCCAACAGCTCATTGGACTCCTTGTTGCAACTTTTCGCCACGCTAGAACTCTTAGCGCTAAAAGATCTCAATATTATCCTGTGTGAACTTTCCTAGCACAAACAGTTTCTCAAAACGAAATGAAATGATAGTGTATTATAAAATTAGTTTAGCCTATGCATATTATTTTCTTAGATATAAAAGCGCGAAATACGCGGTAGGATACATATTATTTTCCGCATAAAAGTTTATAAACCAACAAAGTTACCGAAGCGAGGTTTTTTAATGATTAGGAATTTAAAAAAAATTAGAATAGCAACCTATACCTATCTTATTCCGAGAAAATTGCAATACTATCCAAATTATTGAAATAGGCATGTTTTCGCACTCATTAATTAAAATATTCCACAAAGATCTGGTCTTAATTATTTGAGTTCATTATTAAATTATCCTCACTATAATATAACCATGTTGCTGTATTAATCAATATATGCGAGCACTTAAATTAACTTTTACTTTAGGTTAAATAATCAGCATCGTGAAAGCTTCAAGTTTTATGAAGGTTCTCGTCTTAAACTCCTATTATTTATTTCGTCCGTAAGATTAATAAAAGATGATATTGCACACATCATGCTCTTACATACTAAACTTGTTAATACAACATAAAATCTAATTAAATACAATATGGGAACTTGAATTACTCTTATCAACCAAAAGTATAAATTATTTCCTCCGTTGAGGATATCCTTAATAAAGAATGTCAGTTCAGATCAAATACTAAAAAACTGTTTTAGTATATTTTACTGACTGACCCTATCATGAAGCTATACACAGAAATAGCACCCCCGTACAGTATTTAGTCCAGAATTAATAATTTTAAATGGTATATTCGCCTTTTTCTTCATACGTTTCACAAACTTCCAGCAGAGCTTATCTCCTGTATATCAAATCCGAAAGTATTTAAAACAAAGCTGAAGGAACGGCTACTAAAAGAAGCTTATTACAATATAAAACAGTATTTAGATGGAAAAATGTAAAAGGATTTTGATTTAGGATGTTTGTATTGTGATTTATGTATCAAATAATGTTATATATGTATTTATAGTGTATGACGTATCTGACAACTTGTATATATGTTCAAAAAGATGAAAATAAATGAATGAATGGTGACATTAAAACCATGTTAACTTCTTTTGTCATTTTTGTCATATTTAGGTATAAATCTCTGTAGTTTCTGTATGTGTTTATGTTGTATTTATTAATTGTTTTATATTGCCTCATTGATCTATTATAATTTATGTTCAAAATGTGTAAAATTTGACTGTCCCTGTTAACGAGCGTGAGCTCATTGGGACCTTTGTAAAATAAAATAAAATAAATAAATGTTGACTCGAACTGTTGAATCCACAACGATGGCCGTGTCTTTCTCACTACAGTATGGTTTACGATTTGATTTGGCCCATCAGAACATGTATATATTATGAAACACGTAAAGAACAATTTTCCGTTATAAAAATATGCAATATGTATGTTATTGATTTATAATTTTTTACAACTAATATTAATTCAACATTCAAATTATCTCTTTAAGTTGTATAGTAAATCACTCCATCAAACATGCTTATTTTAGTTAATTTTAAGAACTGTGCCATTAATAGTGAATTTTAAAGAGTAGAAGTATTTAGCAGAAGTAATTCTTTCATGTTACAATTATTATATTATTAAAAATAACTGAAAGGCGGTAAGCAGCGTCGTTGGCGGCCAGATTCTGAAACAAGCCGGCCGGCCTTCTTTTATGGGGATGGCACACTGGCGATTCACACGTGCCTTTGCAGTTTGTTTACCACGGGGGTGAAAGTAACATTGAAAGAATAGCAACAGCTCATTAGTTCACTGCCCGACCGGTTTGGTGCACTGTGATCGCTGTTGCCATGGCGGCAGGTTTGTTTCGAAACATATGACAGCAATATACGAAAAGGCGTAATATCTGGGTTTTGTCTGTATGCATTAGTGTTTGGAAAAGGAGGAGATATAATTAACATATTATAAAGATGCCAAGTAGCGAAGGTAAGTTAAAATACATTAACTACTTAAAACAATCCTGAATTAATATTTATTCCATGTTCTACGAATTATTAAGATTAATGTTTCGTATTCTTTGTTTCAGAAACGAGTGAAATATTCCTGTAAGTTCCCTGGCTGCGGAAGTAAATACTTCAGTATGAAATCCAACGTGAACTACAAAAACAAACATTTCTACAGGTTTCCGAAAAAATCAAACGTGAACCAACTGAAACATCAGTGCAATTTAGATGATAATGTGAATTGTGCTAATTATTTCATGTGTGAAGACCACTTCCTGGAGAAAGATTTCGTTAACCATACTAGACAAGTTATCCCAAAGCAGCTTGCGACTCGTGATTTACAGAGACCCAATCAATGTGAATTCCCAATCAAATGTGGGAAGTGATCTCAAGCCTCGCCTAGTTTTTGTGAAAATAGAAAGTAAATTCATACTTCTGTGTATGACTGAGGTAAAAGAAATTCAAGTGACAGGAAGCTACTAATATTTATGGTAATGTAATATTTTTAAAATCAGTTTTTATAAATATAATTCATTAATCAAGGGTGTTTGTTTTTTAATTATAAAGTCATCTAAAGCAATACATATTTCAGCAATCACCGAGACATGTATGTTGTGAGTAGCAGAAATTCTAGAAGGTATTCTACACTACGGTTTTTATAAGATCTGACGCATATTGTTTGCAAATTATTATTTTTTCTTATTTAAGGTGTTCATCATTTAGTGCATTTTGGGTTCAATGCTTTTAAAAGATAATTGTTTGTATCACTATAGCCTGATGGTATTAGTGGGCTATGGTCATTACCGTAGCCCGCTAATACTAGTGGGCTATGGTTATACAGAATTTGGAATGCATTTTCATACATGTGTTCTGGCACGCAAATTTTTCATTCTTACAGCTTAACTGCCCGACCCGTTGGAGCGCTGTAATCGCTTTTTGTTTCCGAGTTTTGACATGCGCTGTTCACTTCTAATAATAATATTGGTGTTCTGTGTTGTTTACAGTCAAGACGTCAAGATTCAATTGTCAGCTGATAACTCATGGACTTAAAAATTGAATAATTTTGCCTAACATAATGCATAGCAAAGAATACAACCTAGAGTGTTTAAAGTCAATAGATTGTAAGCAAGGAGCAGTGAGAGCTGTAAGATTTAATGTTGATGGATCATATTGTCTGACCTGTGGTGCAGACAAGAAATTGAAGTTGTGGAATCCCTACAAAGCATTATTATTAAAAACTTATTGTGGTCATGGAGGGGAGGTTCTCAGTGCATGCAGCTCATGTGATAACAGCCAGATTGTGTCTTGTGGCAGAGATAAGCTAGTGATAATGTGGGATGTAAGTTCTGGTTCACCATTACGTCGCCTCCGTGGACATGCTAGTCAAGTTACATGCATCAGATACAATGAAGAATCAACAGTTGCTATATCAGGATCACATGATAATACAGTAATGTGTTGGGACATGCGAAGCCGCAGCAATGCTCCAATCCAGGTAATGCGAGATGCAAAAGACAGTATCACCACTCTTGAGATAAATGGCCACGAAATTGTCACCGGATCTGTAGATCAGAAGGTCCGGCGCTATGATATCAGGATGAATAAACTCTTTACTGACTTCATCGGCGAGGCAGTGACCTGTGTAAGTATGACACGAGATTCACAGTGCGTACTTGTAAGCAGCGCTGACAGTACAGTTAGGCTACTGGATAAAGACAGTGGAGAATTGTTGGGAGAATATAGTGGACACCGTACTGATGATTTCTGCATACAGAGCTGTGTAGATAATAGAGATCTACATGTACTGTCTGGTTCAGTTAATGGCGATGTGTGGTGTTGGGATCTCGTTCAAGGAACCACTGTCACCAAATTTACACATGAGAAGGGGCATGTAGTCCATTCAATCAGTTCACATCCATCGAAGCCGTCTTTCATCTCTGCTTGCCATGGTTCAGTTAAATTATGGGGTTTCCATGAAGATGATGAAAGCTGAATTCCTTTTTTTATACTATAATTTGAGAGCAGTGATGTATTATTGAATGAAACAACCAGGGAAACAAGTGTTTCCTGGATATTTTTATTACTGTAGTCAGTCACTGTTAAATTTCCCGAATTTACATTTCCCTACTCAAATTTGGCACGTTTTTAAAGTCATCTGTCAATCCACCAGTGGAAAAGTCCGATTAATGCTGAATAGCCTACATAATTTATTTGGTAAAAACCAAATACTTGTCACACCCTGGCTCTCGCTCCACTCTCCGCTGCGCATTGCCATGACGACGGCCCACTTCCTCTACCTTCCCCTAGTCGGCCTTCAAGCTGCTCACTGTTCAAGGCCGGCTGCAACCTTTCCCCTCTGTACTGCATGTTAAACTCCACTATGCGATACTAATTCTAATTAAAGCGTACAAACACCCTTCCTCCAAAACAGCTCTTTTCAGAGCCAACATAGGCTAATCTTTCACGATTATAATAAATTACCCTTGCACCTAAACGGCTATTTCTCATGTATTAAAGCCGTGCAGTAGTCAGGGTTGCTCAGTTCAATATTGCATTATGTATAATTTGCCTATTGTGTAAGAACAAATATCCGTCCACTTTTCAGGAACTTCCAATTTAAAAGTATAACTAGTGTTCGGTATACCAGCTTCCTATAGGATACAGGTTCCATCAGCAAAATTTGAAAGCAAGTTTCGATATGAGCTCATTAATATATATAACTTATATATATATATATATCTGTAACGTGCACAACTGTGCATTTCACTATAATATAAAACTTAGATGATAAAAACTTTGCTTACAGTGCATTTCAGTTTGAGTTAGCAGTCTTGTCTTTTGGATATTCACTTACTGATCTGGTTCTCTTGTTACATATTTCTATATGATATCTATCACAAAGCTGACACGTACACAACGCTGCTGGCTCATAGTATGTTTTGTTCGTGCTCAGTAAATGATTGAATCCATGTATTGACAGTCTAGTGATGACATGTCGCATCTCGAAGTTTTCAGAAGTCCATGTTCGATCTATCATTGCCCCAGTAGAGTAGAAATCTGACCATGTTTGCGACCTTTTTGCCAGCAGGGTTTTTCTTAGGTTTTCATATGCCTCAGTGGATTGTAGAAGAAATTTAATTCTTATGTCTTCTATTAAGTACGATTCTCTTGCTAGAACATAAACCAACCTTGATCTTGTGGATTTATCTACACCGATGGCTCTTTTGATATATATTGCTTTCACTCTCTCCATTGTAGCTAGATTAGATTCTGTAAGGTGTTCCCACATGACTTCCATACCATATGTCAAAATTGGCAAGATTTTGGTTTCGAATAACCTCACTGCTGTTTCCAATTTAGTGCCTGTAAATGCCTGATGACATTTATTGCTAGAACTGCATGTGTAGCTCTTCCTGTTACATGCTTTGAAAAAAAAACTTTCCCATTCATACTGATTTTGGCATCGGCAGGAACTTATATTCCCTCCATTTCTGAAGATCATCATCTCTGTCTTGGCCACATTAATGTTGAAATCATTTTCATTGCAACATTTTTCCATGTCTATTGCTTTTTGCAGGTTTTCTGATGTAATTACTATGTCATCTGCTTGTGCATAGCTGGACACCTCTTCCATCTTCTCTGTGATTCTTAGTATCCCTTCGGCAGTTATTATCTCTTCGGGCTCATCGGATCACCGTGAGGGACACCATATGTTGCAGAATAGGCTTCGATAGTGACAAGTTATCTGATATTCTTATCATGTTGAATTTCAGTATTGCTCATATGATTCTTGTCCAGGCATTTTCCTTTCCCAATGTGTTTTCTAGTTTCTTGATGACAGGATCCCTGTTCATGGGTCGAAGGCCTTTGTGAATATAATTTATTTTCTGTCACTTTCTTTATATCTTTCAGAAGAAGTTCTACAGCTGTCAGTGTGGATCTTTCTTTTCTGAATTCGAATTGTGATTCCGGTAATGCTCTATCTATATTTCCTTTTATCTTTTTAGGGCCTAGTTATTATTTTTGTTAGCATTTTGTAGGGAGCATTTTCTAAGGCGATACCTTGATGTTTATTGGTGTCCTTTGTATCTCTCTTTCCCTTGTAAAGGACTTTTATTTTAGAATGCCTCCACTGTTCTAGGATGTTGCCAGTTTCTATGTAGCCTATTTATTTAATAGTTTAGTACAAATATTGGTGAGTTCTTCTGCAAGTGTCCTTCACATATTCGTTAAAAATTTTATCCGGTCCTGCTGCTTTCTTACTTTTCATAGTTTTTATTACCTCTGTGACACCCTTTGTTGACAAGGGATTCCACTTTGATGGATACATGGGAGACTGTGGTTCTCGATAATTTTCCGGTGAATCTTGCACGTTTTTCTTATTTAGTATTTCCTTAAAGTGCCTTTCCCACACTTGCATGTTTATGTATTGTGTTTGATTTATTTTTCTTGGTCTGATGGCAATATAGGGGTCTTTTTGAGCTTTTTCTACATCTCTTTCTCCTTTTTCCCAGTATATTTTTTCTTCTCTCTTATCATTTTCTTGTAGTCTCTCCTTTCAGCTGCATATTTCTCTAGCTGTGTAGTGTCTTCAAAATTTCTTCTTAATTGTTGTAGCGTATCAATGACGGCTTTTCGTTTTAGGTAGCAGAGCTACTAGACTGGCTTAATATATTTGGACCAATGCATTTAGGCACGAATATACTGGAGAGAATTGTAATTGTACATAATACAGTATATAAATTTTAAAAAGTGTTTTAAATTAAATTAATCTAAATTTAATATTTAACGAGTCTTTATAAGACAAGAATTTTAGAATACATAATATACTTTTATCAATATATACAAGCAATTTTATACTTAAGATACTTATAACTTTGAATCTAACTTAGTAAGTGTAAGTGTATATAACAATGTACAAAAAGGTATAATAAAAATTGATAATATATACATCACAAATCTTGCAAATTCGGACTAAGTTCGTTAATGTGGTAATGATAATACTAGTATATAGGCGGAAAACCTTCTAAGGAATTGAACTTATACTATACTAGTTGAAATTTAGCTAAGCTTCATAATGAAGTTTATTAATAATTAGGTAGCAGTCTTTATCAAACCACTTCTTTGTCTTTTTTGTGTTAGGATTTATCTGTTCTGTTGCAGCTCATTAATAGTTCCCTTGAAAGATTGTTTATTCATACTGGCTAGTCCTAGAGGAGACACTAAGTTACTGTTAGACGAGTTTGTTTACTACAAAAGCAAAATGTTTACACCAGACTGCAAGGTAAGGAATGTGAAAGGCATGGGGAAAATGTAAATGTTAACAGTCTCCACATACACATCCCTCGACAGGGCAGAGGCTGAGAAAGTTCAACATAGTTACAAGCAAGAATGTGGACCATAGTTACAGCACAATGGATTACCTGAGTGTACTAGGTCATAATTTCACACTATGAACAGTCAAATGTACCGGTACTGATTTTTTAAAAGAATAATAAATATTCCTTACGTCTTGCTTTCAATCTTTAATACATTCAGGAAACAGAATTCTGTTTAATAATCTGGAGAAAATAATACATTATGCAAAGAGTCTATAATAGCATTTATTAAGGTATGAGTATGTTTAAGAAAGTAGCAAAGTGAGTTCGGTATGACTATTTTTCTTTGATCGTAATTAAATGTTTAAGTCTTGAGATTTTAGATTAATAAAAAAAAGTGTGTGTGGTAGGCCTACGCCACATGACGGAAGTGAAACTTGTTTTAATTTTTTTGATTTTTTCAATTTTGGTTTATTGGATTGTTTAAATTTTGGATTGTTGGACT
This sequence comes from Ectobius pallidus, assembly GCA_964059195.1. Taxonomy (NCBI): domain Eukaryota; kingdom Metazoa; phylum Arthropoda; class Insecta; order Blattodea; family Ectobiidae; genus Ectobius; species Ectobius pallidus. The sequence goes on from CAXKWD010000007.1 coordinate 169,276,537, forward strand.
TTTTAATATTGGGTTTTTGGACTTTTTTTACTTTTGGATTTTTTAAATTTTGTATTTTTTAATTTTTTTTTGTTTTTAAATTTTGGACTTTTTTATTTTTAAATTTTGGATTTTGGACTTTTAAATGTTTTATTTTTTTAATTTTGGATATTTTAATTTGGATTTTTTTTATTTGTTAATTTTTGGATTTTTTATTTATTTGAATTTTTTTATTTGGATTTTTGGACTTTTTAATTTTTGATCTTTGAATATTCTTAATTTTGGAATTTTGGATTTTTTAATATTGAATTTTATAAATTTTGGATCTTTGAATTTTTTTATATTTTTGGATTTTTAGATTTCTTTAAATTTTCATTTTGAATTTTTTTATTTTTAAAATTTTGGATAAGTCTAATCATTGAGTTGATGTTTTCTGTGCAGTCTGTTCCGTCACACCTCACTAATTTCGTGACGATTTTCAGCGTTACATTAATTTTGTGACGATTTTTGAGCGTTACACAAGCTCTCTATTTACCCCTACCCATGGCTAAAGAAGTTTCACTTCAAAAATCTAAATCAGCTGACTGCGACAGTAAGCTGTTAGCAAGTTCTCATAGTTCTTATCTTCTGCAATAGATCGCACATCATGGCATACGGTCAAATCGAAGCTTGTTCTTGGCTGTTTTCTTGAAACGAATCGATTTTACAAGACAAAATGAACTGTATTTAGTATAATATTAAAATTAATATGAACAGAATTGATTTTATTTTAAATACAAGTTGTTTATTATGCAGTTTTATTTGCTGCTTTCAAAGTTTCAAGATTGTCCCATGTTTGATAATAATCGATACCACACCTGTATTATAATACGAGCTGTTAATAACTACAGTTGTAATTACAGATTGTAAAAATATGATTTAGCAAATAAGATCAAATTTCTACATAACTCTGTTTTTATTTCTTTAACATACTGAACCCCCCATTTATCCCTCTTAAGGCTCATTTGAAGAGCGGATCCTTTGCATTAATAACTGATTTAAAGTACAGTGGGGTAAAAAATCATGAATAACTCTAATGCCAATGTCCCGTGATCCAATTTTTTTAAATTCAAAAGGTTGTATCAAAAAGTACTTCTGTACAGTTATTTCTGGCTGTGCACATGAGAGTGTGTTTGGTCCAATATACTGTCAGCTATTCACCCGAAATGAAAATTGATCACTACTACAATTGACATGACTGTCAATATGTAGGCCTATACTGCAGTCTTTTTCATAATTTCCAGAACACCTGAATGTTTATTCCAGTTGTTGTAATATGAGGGGCATGCATAAATTAAGTTTTCCTGGGGCTGTTTACAAAAACAAAACACAATTTCATGGACTATATATTCCAACAGATACAGCAAGTGTTCAGAAATTTTTCAACATATTGCCACCGGAACTGAAACATTTGTCATACTTTTGAACACCTATGTCGTAGAAGTCTGCCACCAGGGATTTGAACCACTGTATGACAAACATCTCTGCCTTTCTGTCATTCCCTGTCATTTCTTTAGGTGTAGGAAAAGATGGAAATCACTGGGAATGAAGTCCGGGCTGTAGGGTGGATGTTTAAACACCTCCTAGCAAGTCTCCTGCAGAAGTTCGGCTGGGAGGTGTTTAAACATTCACCCTAAAGCCCGGACCTTGCTCCCAGTGGTTTCCATCTTATCCTACACCTCATGAAATGACGAAGAATGACAGAGAGTCGAAGGTGGTTGTCACACAGTGGTTCAAATCCCAGGCGGCACCCTTCTGCAACATAGGTATTCAAAAGTTAGTGCCACGATATGACAAATGTTTCAGTTCCAGTGGCAATATGTTGAAAAATAGCTGAACACTTGCTGTATCTGTTGGAATATATATGTCCATGAAAATGTGTTTTGCTTCTGTAAACAGCCCCAGAGATACTTAGACACACCTTGTAGTTGCATTTAGTATTGTTGTAAATTCAAAGTCTGCCTTAGCGTCTTAATTCTTTATTTTATCTTCTTGGTAAGTATTCACGTGTTTGCAGCAGTGGCAATGCAGAGAAAACTGCCTTGCGCAGGAGAGAATAGCGATCTTGGTTGATCTCATATTTTATAATAGAAAATTACAAGTGTTCCTATTTTGTTGTTTCCATTAGAAATGGATTTGTAGATTTATTAGCCAAATATAAAAGGTTTACAAGGCTTCGTCAAGTATATGCATTGAACAAAAACAAAAATTAATTTCACTTAGATACAAATGTACTCAATTTCTAGATTATAAACTTGTATTAATCATTTATAAATTAGTATAATTTACTGAATCTATAAATCTTAGGGATGTACTCAGCCTCGTGATTCAAATTGAGGAGCTACTTGATAGAGAAGTAGCAGCTCCTGTCATGGAAACCACCATTAACAACCGCGGGTGTCGGCAGGCTGACCACATGCCCCCAATCCTGCCATCTGCCTATGGTAGACGATGCAGCGGTCGGGTGGTAGGCCTTGCCCCTTCATGGATGTAGCGCCACGGAGTTTATTTAGAATATACATATCTTAAAAAAATTTCTTTCTGTATTTTATAGGCCTACATTTTTTTTTTAATTCATCTATTTTGTAAAAGGCATTTTCTACAGGAAAATATTTTATTCTTCTTAGCTTCAATTTATTATTTGTTATATCTTTCAGTGTATCAGGTAAGTGATTGTATACATTCTTTGCAAGAATTTCTATACACTTATTGCCTAAAGAACCTCTCAGCATTTCTGAAAATAGGTTTTATTATTTCGCATATAATGATGATGCATTTTTTGATTTTTATCATCTTTAAAATTTATTATTGCAAATTTAATATTTTCATAGATATATATAAGCAAGGCATTGTATTTTCAATTTTTTAAATATAGTTTTGCAAGATTATATCTGTGGTATTTTCTCTATAACTTTAAGTGCTTTTTTTGAAATTTAAATAATCTTAGTATTTCTGATTTAGCAGTCGAACCCCACAGAATAACACCATTGTTTAAGTGGGAGCATAGGCGTAACCAGGCTGACCATATGGGGGGGGTTATAACATCTGGGGTTTTAAAAATTAAGATGCAAAATAACGAGTTTTAAGCTTCTGGGGGTCCTCCCTCGGAGAATTTTAAAAATTAAGATGCAAAATAACGAGTTTTAAGCTTCCAGGGGTCCTCCCCTTGAGAATTTTAAAAATTAAGACGCAAAATAACGAGTTTTAAGCTTCCGGGAACTCTCCCCCAGAAAATTTTAAAAATTAAGATGCAAAATAACGAGTTTTAAGCTTCCGGGGGTTCTCCCCCGGAAAATTTTAAAAATCAAGATGCAAAATAACGAGTTTTAAGCTTTCCATGCTTTATACTTGTATTAAGTAATTTATGGGCAGACTTAAAAAAATTATACAATTTTCCTTTTTTTAATCAATGGGGGGGGGGGGTTCAAAACCCCCCCCTCGGTACGCCCATGAGTGGGAGCGAATGAATACAAAATATGATTGATTGAGGGTGTCTTTATCCATAACTTGTGCTGTCTGTTTTAGAATGTATATACCTTTATTTAATTTCTTTCTGTCTTACTCAGCATGTAAATGCCACCGAAGATATTTTCTATAACTAAGCCTAAAAAATTTGAGTACTTCCGGAAGTTTTTAATTGTAAGTTTTATATTTGAATATGGTTTTCTTTAAGCTGATCAGCATCCATTCATTTTTTTTTTCAAATTCATTACCGTGTCTAAATTGTTGAAGTATTCATCAACCATATTAACTATTAGGTTGGATTTATTTTCTAATCCCTTTAGCCTGTCATCTATAATTAAAACTGTTGTGTCATCAGCATGGAAAATATTGGTTGAAATTGTATGCAATGGCTGTCATCAATATCACATGATCCAATTTGATATTTGTATAAAATTGGACATGATAGAAAAATATCACTTCATGCAGGTTTCATCAGTGCCTGGACTTCAAGAAAGACATTATGCAGTCAAACCTCTGTACAACGAACATTGATATAACGATATAACACATATAACAATATTTTTGTTTGGTCCCGGCAAATTTCCTATCTTAATAGCACTGCCTTCTAAACTGTATTACTCGTGTATACACTGCCTGTCCTATACGGCTAATTTTGCGTACTCGGCGACATTACAGATGGCAGCACCTTTCACACCCAGATTGCTTCTTGTTTTTTGCTACGACATTGTTGATTATGTAGTGCTGTCACTGCCGTCTCGTAATACACCATAAACTAAATGTTTGAACTTGTATTATTCTAGGTACCAATACTTAATTGCGATGAATACAATTTTGTAAAATAATAATTATAAAATTTACTATCAATACGTCTAATTAATTTATATTTATTTTAATTACTGCTCCAAAATTCCATTTCAAGGTAAGTGTCATATACTGGAATAATATTATGTTCTAAACAAATAACACAAGTATCTGTGTCTGTTTAATGCTTATTTTGACGCAGCAAACGCATAGAAGCAATGTACGGTAATGTATAGGGCACTGCCTTCTAGACTCATTACTCGTGTATTCTCGAGACGGCGGTTGTATAGGTGGCGGTGATTGCTGCAATCTGGGTGTGAACTGTGTCGCCTCTACTGGAGAAATTAGGCAATTGAGCAATTCTCTAAACTCCATGTTAAAATAAAGCATAGGACAGGCAGTGTAATTCTCGAGGCGGCGGTGCTTAATAGTGTTAAATGTAATTCACTATAATGTTCTGGGACAAACACGTGTAGGCTCAATAGAAATAGAGTTTTGGACTTGATTTACAGATTTAATTAATATGTCAAATAGATTGTTATGTTATGCAAATATTAGCCACTGGGCTATATTTGTAACATGTTCATTCTCGCATCATTATTACTTATTGTTCATTGTAGAACAGATTGTAATGTTGAAGAAAGATTATTAAAAAAAAAAAAAAAAAAAAAAAAAAAAACTATAATGTTGAAGCTATTTTAGAAACATTCTTATGTAATGATATTTGGAGGTTGAATTGTTACTGCAAACCGTAGCTTAGCCCTATGGATGGTAGCTGGTATCAGATCAGTATCCTTCCTAGCCACCAATATTGTTTTCTGGGTTCCTGTTATCTGTTACGTTTGTTATAAATTTGAGAAAAGAATGGTTCATGGTGGTGTAAAATAGGTTCATTGAGGCTAAAATCATCCGTTATGTGTTCAAAAACATACTGTCAGTTTAGGCTGTTACTTGAACACGTACATAATGTACAATTAAAACACCATAAGGAGCAATTTTTTTAGTTTTGCCTTAGCTATGTGTTGAATTTACTTCTCTTTTTCTTCCCTCTTCCCACCATCTGAATTTGAAATTTCTGATATTCATATTCATATTCATATTCATTTATTCCATTTTGACCGCAGTTCTGCGGTATAGGATACAATATAACAACAATATAACAAACTATTATAGTACAAGGGTACAAGAATAATATTAGAAATACATACATTGAAATATAAAGAGATACAAAGAAATACAGGATCAATACAACACTACAAAACAATAAATAAATAAATAAAAAGTGCAATGTGTAAGTCAAATAGTAGGTACTGAAAGATTATTTAAAGTTTTTGGCTACCTCAAAAAATTCATCATTTTTGTAGAAGCAGATTTGTTTTAGTTTCATCAGTACTAAGCCTTTAAAGTGTTTAAAAGTTAAATTTCTAGTAGCAACCGGAAGAGAATTAAACATTTTCACTGACATGTACCTAAAATTATGTTTGGTTGTTGCAAACAAGCATTGATCCTGTAAAATGTTATTGCGATTTCTGGTGCCAAAGGTATGTACATCAGAATAAGTTTTAAAGTTATCAGAATTACTCTTGACATATAACAAGCACTGTAAAATATATATAGATGGTAGGCTGAGAATACCAGATGAGATGAAAAGAGGTTTACAGTGGGCTTTCCAATCAGCACCATAGATTATCCTTAAAGCCTTCTTCTGTAATTTGAAGATGTTAAGTGCAGAACTACAATTACCCCAAAGTAGAGTACCATAAGTTAAATGGCTATGAACATAAGCATAGTATGCAGAAATTAATACCTCTCTAGTCACATATTTTTGCAGTCTGCGAAGCACAAATATGCCTCTGGCAATCTTATTAGAGATTAATACAACATGAGATGACCAATTTAAACCTCCTTGGAGGACGATGCCAAGAAATTTAGCATCCTTATAGAAGTACTGATGTTTCCTATCAAAAGTGAATTTCAAGTCAGTAACTTTAGAGTCATTAACATATAGAGAATTAGCTGCAGTCCAATCTAGAACAATATCATCACTAACTTTTAAGAGATTTAAGGTGTTGAGGTCACAGTCAGTTACAGCAGTCAGAGCCAGATCATCTGCATAGAGATACGAATTTAGGAAATATATGGCTGGGCTCAAAATGTGCCATGATCGGTGATATTAAACCAGTCTGAATAGTATTTTTTTAGTGTGCGGGTTTAAAGTTATTGTGGTTACAATTCAACAGAAGTCATTGAGTTGAGTAACAAAATTAGGGGTTTTTTATATTTACGGTGTGTCCAACAGTCCTTTCTTTAAACCTATTTTAAGGACTGTCCTTTAAAATGGTGACTATTAAAAAACTCCTTTGATTGTCCTTTTTTTCAGCACAGTTTTGTATTCTTAGTTATTGTATAATGTGTACAATCAATTATAAATGTGGAAAATAAACTTATAAAAATAAAAAGTAAAGAATCAATGGAATGCGTATGCGTATGTTTTGAAAACAAGAATATACTAACTTATTTCCTTTATTTAATAGATATTACGTTATAAAACTTAAATCTAAGCTGAACTTTTCCTCCAAAGAACTCTGCAGGTTTTCAGATTGTTCAGACTCTTATTCAAGGTCCGTTTTCAGTTGCTACAGATGAAAGCTGTGATAAAAACAAACTCCAAACTGTACCATATTGTTATGAACGGTATATTAGTATAATATGTTGTATTTAGCTTCACACACCCTCCTTTTCACTTGGTGTGTCTGTCCTTTATTTTAAAACTTTTCAGTTGGAGACACACTGCATTTATTTGGATTTGTGATTCATTATTTTCCATTTTGCCACATATCCAGTTCCAAGAATTATCCTGTAGATTACACAGTCTTTCTAACGTGTGGAAAATCACAGCCCTTCAATCTATATTAATAAAAGGAAGTGTCTGTCTGTCTGTCCGCGATGCCCAGCGAAATCTACTCAACGCAGAGATCTGAAATTTTATACATAGGCGGACTAAAGGGTCGGAATGTGCACCTCGAAGCCGGAATTTTAATTTTCGCTTTCGTTCGTGAGTTATGAGTGAAAAACGGGCAGAAAACGTGTATTTATTGCGTTTTCGAAGCATGAGTTTTCAGTAATACAAATCAATTACACTAGGCTTTGGCTATTTTTGTCATTCCTTTGACATAAAAGCATCGCGATCTCTTGAATGTTGTAGCTCACGCTGGTCGATTCATTTGTTTTTAATTTCAAGGCACGCAAACATAATATGAAATTTTCAACCTACACCGAAGAGGATTATTATTATTATTATTATTATAGGGATAATCAATATTAGCCTAAATATGGTCAAACGTTGTTCAATTTGGCCGAAACTCACTATACAGGGGTTTTCTGGGCCAAGGAACTTGAATCTGAGGTAGCTTTTACCAGGCGACGCTATCTAATCGTGGTATGTAGTCCACGTCATTTAGGTGTCAATAAATATAATGTTTTAACTATTATGCTCTTAATTTTTAATTTTTGAAATAATTATCGCGGGCGAAGCCGCGGGCACATGCTAGTATAACAATAACCCTCATATAATAGTGCAATCTGCTAGGTTCCACAAATATCATTATACACAATCAAACATGCTTTGCAGTAAGAGAGTATCATTTTATGAATGCAGGCTAGGCAAACTATCTAAAATTCATTTGGGCATTCTGCATGATATTACACTGACAGGCCAAAAAAACGATCACTGTAAAATTTGTTGTAATTTTAAGATTAAACATAAATTGGTTGGATGTTATACATTGTTGTTGGTGAGGATGAATTATTATTTTTATTGGACCATTAGCTATAGATACAGCATATCCGCTTCCTTAATATCTTCACTTTATCACAAAAAAAAAAAAAAACATCGCGATAGGCTGTTTCCAATCTGATTATATGCACTAGCTTGTCATACACATTGCAAGGTGTTTCATTGTTGTATTGCGTCATTTCCTTCCAAACTGAAAGGAAACTGTCTCCTTTCACATCGAAGTGATTCTGTCAGTAAGTTTAGTTGAAATTATGCCTCTCAGTCCTGATGATGTTACCAAAGCTGTTGCTCTAATTGTTGATGGACGCAGCCTCTGTTATGCTGCTGCAACCTTAGGCTCACCATTCACCACGGTGCAAGAGGCAACATGGGGAATTTAAGTGTGAAATGTGTCATTAAATTTTAATCTTCAAAACGTATACAATTGCAGTAATTTTATTTCAAGCACTTGGCTTACTATGTAATTTTTATTTAAACTTAATTTTTTTAAATTTCTTTAAGTGATTAGTTTTTTTTTTGCCTGTCAGTGTATTTACAAACAAAAATATTAGATACCTGTGAGGTAGAATTGTCTTCATCTTTGCTCGCACTGCATTGTGAATTCTTGAAAACAGCTCACCCTTCCATGTTGCATTCCTGGCGATATCTAGAATAGAATATAACGTACTATGTTACAACTAATATACAGGAACCAGTGGCACCAACTTATATAGGTCCATGGGGCTCAAGCCCATCCAATAATTTACCATGTATTTTTTATCTTAGATTAGATTAGATTAATGAGGGGTAGTGTAAGCAGGGACACTGCGACCGTAATAGATCTATTGTGAATACCCCATACCCTATTCTAGCAGTCACCACTTTAATTTAAGGCTTTTTAATACACAGCCTATAATTTTCCTGGGTGATGTCCATTCCTGAACCCAGGGATTTTTCGTTACTGAAAAACCGACTACCCAGCCGGGAATTGAACTCAGACTGCCAGGGTCGAAGACAAGTATGCTACCTATACACTCAAGGCAGCGCACGTATTTTTGTCTTAATTATTTGTTGCTATTACTAAAAATCGTGTTTCATTGTTCAATCAGTGTAGAGCATAAATGAAGCTGTTGTTAATTTAGGCCTAGTACAGTGTCCTTTTAATGCAGTTCCCTTATGATCATTTGAAACCGTTGGTGACTGGTTAAAAAGAAGAAAGTCGGAACAAAAATGTAGAAAGAATATATTGAAATCTTTTCTTGTACAGTTTTCTAAATTTATCCATAGTCATGTCAATATTATATACGTCCATTTCGGTAACCAATTAGCAATTAGGGGGCGGGAGTATAACAATTTTAAAATCTTTGAGCCCACCCAATGTTTTTCAAAAGTTGGCACCATTGACAGGAACTCTAAACTGTTTCACAAATTAGTCTCGCATTTGGGAGATCCCAGGTTCAACCCCATGACTGAACAATTTGACTAATGAAGATTCTCCATACCATCTTTTACTTTCTCGCATATACGCTGCATAGAGAAAGTATTGTGATCGTGACAAAAAATTGAAATTTAGATAACACCAGGTAAAGAAGTTTCATGATGTCTAGAAATAAAAAAAAAAGTGTTTTTGGAGTGAATGCTTGTATGTCTGTGTACATCAATAGTGGCTAAACGGTACATTGAATTTACTTCATTTTTTTAATTAAAACTTTTTTGGAATTCTATCAAAGTGGAAAGAATTTGATTACTGTAACTGAATTATTAAGGGTACTTTTCATCATTTTTTTTCTTCTTTCAAAATTTTGATTTAAAAAAATGGTTCTAACAATATTTCAATAAAAATCGAAATTTTGAAATAACTATCTATGACTAATAGAATGGCTATATTCGTATTTCTGTAATAACTACTTAGGTACTTTACTCGTATACATTGTTTTTATTTTTCTAGGCTATCTCCATTACAGTAAGTGGTACATGAAAACTAAGTACAGTAAAATCGTAGAGGAATTTAAAGTAAACATTTTTGTCTTACACATTTCTTTATAAAATTAATAGGTATCAAGATAAAAACTAAATATAGAATGCAGATGTTGGGTGCGTATCCTTGAAAGGAAATACTACTGGAAATAATTGTCCCTGAAAAGGATGGCGTTATTCCTTCCATGTGACAGTACCAATCACAACAGAGCATTGAATAGTGAGATTTGATTGGCTGGCAAGGAAATACACAGTTCCAGAAGACGTTTAGAGCAAGTTGCAGTAGCCTTGATGAAGATCACGGCAAGATGGTCGAAACGTCGGTAGACTTCTTAAATATGATGCTGCAGATACCCAGAAGCCAAGAAGATTTTATTGAAGTAATTTTTTGTTTTTAAACCATGTGTGTTCTGTATTCTTTTCAAAAGTTACCACAACAGAGCGGTCTAATGTTTCAGAATGAGAAAAGGCTAATACTAACACTGACATCCAGTTACAATAATGCCTTACACTTAAACATTTGAAGGGAGGAATAGTTGCTAGGAAAGAAATTGAATCCAAGCTCTCCCAAAGACCAGAGCTATTGTAAATAATTTTTAAATTTCCTATTTAACCATATTACGATGAAAAATATTTAACATATGTTAGAGTGGCAAAATTTTAATATAATTATTCCTCACTTTAGAGAGACAGTTTTTATTATAAATTCACAGAGTCATGGCCCACCTTTACATTCTTCTGGCAGAAATAATTCTGGTGCCAGCACTGCATATAATATAATATAATATAATATCTATGCAATCCCTATAATATAAAGCCACATGGCTGACTAACTCACTCACTCACTCACTGACATTAATGTTTGCCCACTTCCAGATGAGCTAGAAACTTGAAATTTGGTACACATATAGCTTTTAGGCTGTAAACTACAGGTAAATTCCAACAAGTTTATTTTTAGCCCTAAAAACCCCCGAAAAAGGGCTCGGTTTTCTTGGCAATGGTATTATTAAACAGTGTTCACGTAGGGCTCGGAAAGTTTAGAAAGAATTATTTCCATAAACCTAACGGGGTGGTCGAGATACAGTAACATCTTGGACTCGCATTCGGGAGGTTCCAGGTTCAAATCCCAGTTGACATGAGTTTTTTCATGGTTTCTCCAGTCGTAATGGCAAATGCTGAATTGTATATTTACATACCATGTACCATCCTCGCTATTTTATCCTTTAATATCAGTTGAAATTTACTTAAAAAAATATGCCGTTAATGTTTACCATTTCCAGATGAGCTAGAAACCTGAGATTTGGCAGACTGTACCTTTTAGCTTGTAACCGACGGAAAAATTCCAGAAAGTTCAATTTTTTATCCTGAAGAAGTCCTAAAGCCTTCCCGCACTTTTTTAATGGCTAGGGCAGAATAAAGAACCCATATAGGGCAGCTTTCCCGAGAACCTCACTGGGGGTTTGGGGCTGAGCCCCCAACGAGCGAAGCGAGTATAAACTATGTAAATACATTTACAGTAACATTAATTATTACTTATTGACAATGTTTTTCTGTATGTCTTTGTATATACTGTAAAGAACAAGTACAAATTTAATTGAATTGAAACATCATGGCGTTAGTAAGATTCAGCCGGATTTGTTTTGCATGGATAATCATAGGTTCATAGGACTTTTGTCTAGTCACAAACACTTTATTATTTATGGTGTAACAGTGAGAATTTGGCGTCGAAAATACAGTACCTTTGAACTGGGCGCCATTCCAAAATTTTCAACAAAAAACAGGTGTCGCGAATGTCACGTTGGAACGTTTACAACATTCCAACAACAGGTGTCGCGGATGTCTGGGTGGGTGACTAATCATCAACGTTAGGGACAAAAATAGTTCGTAATATTTCCATAATTCTTTAAACAACGAATAAAAGAATCATTAATTAGTATACAAATTCCAAATAAGATAAAAATTTCTCATCAAACTATGTCCTTTACTGTCAAATATTTAAGAAAAATATACATTCTTGGGCGAATTAATATTTGTGGGTTAATAACATCGGAATTGGGGAATGCGAGCGGAGGAACGAAGTTGGGTTTGAGGCGTGTGGCAGATAATCTGGCCAGGACGTGGAAAGGAATCTATGTTGGAAGTTATTGTTTTAATTAGAGGAAGATAGTGAAGGTATTTATGTAATTTATTTTAAAGTTATACACGATAAACTGAAGATTCCTACCCCTTCTATTTGTACACAGCCGGTTGATTAGCGGCGGGAAGGGGCAGTCGACAGTAGTTGACGTAGCCAGGCGTTTCCTCCCGTTTGTTGATGTTGTTTACGAATAAACACACTTTAACCTTTTTGTTGTTATTTACATGATCTTTTTACGTTGACGTATGTAATAGGCGTGTATAAAACATAGTTATTTCGTTTATTCTATTGTTTGCTTGAAGTTTGCTGTACTTTGGATTTCGATAAAAAAAAATGTTTTTAAACCTCAAACCATCAATCTCTTTGACTTTTCAGAAGTCATGCTGAAATTCATTCGGGGTAAGGGGCAGCAACCTTCTGCAGAGCGTCAGAAATTACAACGAGAGCTTTTTGCATTCAGAAAGGTAAGTAGAATATTATTACATTAAGATCAGTTGAGAGCTGTTGAAATAAATAATACCAAATAAACATTTATCTGACAGGGTAGTATTTGAAGATGTTGGTGGTCTCTCCTGACACGATTTTCTGGTTCATTTCGCTATCCTGAAAATAATTTCAGAACTTAAAAGTCTGCCACTTTCTAATTTAGGATATTTCCAGTTAGGGATAATCTTTGAATAATTGTACACTGTCACTGCATGTCACTGCAGTCTTCTGTTTGTAGTTCCAGGATTTTACAGTAGGGTCTCCTGAGTGCAACCCGAAGCATGTATTTTACTATTTTCTCTACCCCAAGGAAGGTTTTGCCATTTTTCGCTTCTGATTCTACTTCTCGTAAAACTCTCATGGGTTTCTGTACTTGAACATTAACTTTACCATTTTCTTGTCTCTTTCTGGGGGTAGTATATAGCAAGACATGGCACTCATGACATATCTCCTCAGTTTGGATGAAAAATTGTTGGGAACTCCTTCAGAATAGCGAAGCCAGTCATGCTCTGCCCTTAGCGACCATGCCCCTCCGAGCCACGGGGAACAAAAGAGAGACGATCGGTGCAAGGGTAAAATATCCCGTCGCAGAAAAGATTCAATGTGAGACATAATAAACCTCGCTCTATTCAGTATATTGCTCCAAAATTATTACAAATGTTCGTAACCTAACATAACCTGTCACTGACCTAGAATTTGGCTGTCACTACTTCTGGAAGCCTTAACTTATTACCCTTCCACGCCTTTCATAAAACATCGTTAGGTCTATATGGCATGAACCCTGCACTATGCAGAATACTGCTGCTAAACTAACACATGACTACCGGTACCGTATTCTTAACCTAACATAACCTGTCATGGACCTAGAATTCTTAATGCAGAAGTTTTTTACCCTTCCACATCATTCATAAAACTTGGCTACAACAGTCGTTTATCTGCCCATGTAATCATGTTCATAATATTGGCGACATTCTAGACTTGGTCCCACTCGGTATGGCCCGGTTGTGACGGCGGTCACCTTATTCTCAAGTTTAGCGGATTGTTGTGAATCATTTCATAATGACACATTAGGTCTGACATTATATAATGGTAATGTCCAGTTGTACTTTCAAACTAGATTCTTTTCATGAAACGCCTAAAATCACACATATTTTGTTGTGACACTTCTATAGAGAGGAGTTGTCTTGATGAATGACTGAGTCTAACCTGCCTGCCCTAAATGATACACTTGAGTAGAGAAATTTCAGCCATATTAACTTCGCAGAACCGACAAAAAACTCATTATTGGGTGGTGGTGGTGTGATGTCACAAAGCAGGGGAACACTGCTAACAGTGCGACCAAAATCAGACAAGACGTGGGAGAATAAACGTGGCACATTACAAAAGGGATGCAATTCAATATTCCGCTCCTAAACTAACCTAACGCCTCCAGTGACTGGCACTACATGCCACCATTATATATGCAAGGTGGAAGAAGCATATCCTAGTTGGTCAATCTGCTTTAGTAGAAAACTAAAAGCATCACAGCATCCATGCAAACCTGCATGGTGGAAGATGGGGCTTCCATCTTGGGAATTACTCAATATAGGCCTACTCAGTAGACTTTTAAAAATTCTATTAATTTGTTGCTATAAATAAATGGGGTAATGCAGTTTTGCTCTGAGGATCAACGCTTCTACCGATTCACAGCAGAAGAACATCAAGTTTGGACGAGTGGAAGGATCTAGAAAGAGAGGGAAGCCAAGGAGGTGCTGGCTAGATGAACTAATTTGATGTGAAACTCACATAACTTCCTCTGCCGAAATAAAAGTTATCCTCTTATTATAATATATTTTGTATGACATTCTATGCATGTAAATTGGTTGTAAAAATGAAGATAATGTCATTACCACGTCACATCGCATCCCCAAAGGATACACAGCCCAAATGAAATCTGATCAATGCACTCTTGTAACTTTCTTTGCTTTAATCATGGCCAATACATTTTTTCTCATTTCACGTTCTGATATAGAAAAAGAGGTCATATTGCAAAGAGCACGTATTCAGAGTGGGTGACTTATAACTACCCTTCAAATAATTTTTCCAAAAAATGTTTCAAATATACGTTTTAGCTCTGGTATAAGCACCCCATGTACAAAATTTAAAGAAAATTGTTAGAGCTGTTTTTGAGAAAATTGCAAGAAACTAAAATTTCTTCATGTAAAGTCCCCTTAAAAATAAGAGAAATTCATCACCAGTCTTCTCCAAACCCAAGTACAGTGGTACCTCGAGATACGAGTGCCCTAACATACGAGTTATTTGAGATACGAGCTGTCGAGCGAGCGAAGTTTTGTTTTGAGATACGAGGAACGGCCAGCTGCAACACTGCATACGGCCCACCAGTTTACTGCGCCTCGTGCGTCTTGCGCATTATCCCACGTATTCCCCCAGTGTGCTTGTTTACCTCGCTGTCGAAGCATCTTTGCTAAGTTTTTCTAGGGCTTTGCGCTTTTTGTGCATTTACATGTAGGAGGTATCTCTACAAGTGAGATAAAAGAGATCTTGGGAATGTGGGAGAGAGTTTCACAGTTCGTGGAAAAGAAACACCCCGAAAAAGTTGCAACTGGTCGTGGATCGGAGCTATTTAATGACACTTGCCAAACTCATTTCCGCAGCATTCTGAAAGGGAGGAAGAAACAAACCTCGTTGGACAGGTTTTTTTTTAATCCGGCGAAAAAGGGAAAGACCAGTGAAGAGAAAAGCAGTGACTAAAATTAAGCATACAGTAGCATTTAAGTTGTGTGTAAGTTGCATTTAAGTGACCAAAATACAAATATGTATGTACACTTTATAAAACCATTTTTTTTTGCTTTACATTCTCTTTTATTATGATTTTATACAATATTTGTCATTTATAAATACATTTTTCTTATTCAAAAACACGTAACAAAAACAATTGGGGGTAGCATTTTTGGGGCTGGAACGGATTAATGGCATTTCAATTAATTTCAATGGGGAAAATTGCTTTGAGATACGAGCAAGGTTATGGAACGAATTAAAGTCGTATCTCGAGGTATCACTGTACTAAATTTTGTTTTCATACATTTTTCTTATCTGGAGTTAAGCTGTACACAGACACACACATACACACATAGTAGTGTAGTATAGTATAGTATCTATATCTAGATGTTTCGTACCATGGAAAACGTATGTTACAGGGATTCTGAATGTAATCGTAATGGAGAGGTTTATTGTTATTAATAATAATATTAGGAAATTCGCACAGTGTGCATGTTTGTTTATTCCTGACTAAAGTTCGTCAGTGATTGTGGTCTGTTCTTGCATTCCATCACATGGTATCTCCCACACTTGTTCCCACATAGCTTACACTGACACTGGTCACTTAGTTGATGGAACCTCTCTGTTCTGCACACTTTATCCAAATAATTTCTAGTCCATAAGTTATGATCGGGAGAATTTTCTGGTTGAATAATTTCACGGCTGTAACTAGCGATAACTGAGTTACGTTCTTTATTCCATATAGGGCTGCTATGGCGGAGGTTACTTTTTCTGTGATGTGCTGTGTGAAGAGATTAATCATTCGTCTGCAAAGTAACTCCTTAGTATTTGAAGTTTTGTACTACTGGAATCGGGTCCTTCCCATGTACTATCATGTCCTTATTAGCCTGTCTTCCTCCATTTCTAAATGTCATCATCACTGTTTTAGTCTTGTTCATCTGTAACTCATTCCTATCTGCCCATTGTACTAGGCGATTAAATGCGACTTGCAGATGGTCAATTGGCGTAGATGCTAGCACCATGTCATCTGCATATGCATAGAACCACCGCCGTCTCGAGAATTACACTGCCTGTCCTATGCTTTATTTTAACATGGAGTTTAGAGAATTTCTCAATTGCCTAGTTTCTCCAGTAGAGGCGACACAGTTCACACCCAGATTGCAGCAACCACCGCCACCTATGCAACCGCCGTCTCGAGAATACACGAGTAATAGAGTCTAGAAGGCATTGCCCTATACATTACCGTACATTGCTTCTACGCGTTTGCTGCGTCAAAATAAGCATAAACAGACACAGAAACTTGTGTTATTTGATAGAACATAATATTATTCCAGTATATGACACTTACCTTGAAATGGAATTTTGGAGCAATAATTAAAATAAATATAAATTAATTAGACATATTGATAGTAAATTTTATAATTATTATTTTACAAAATTTTATTCATAGCAATTAAGTACCGGTACCTAGAATAATACAAGTTTAAACATTCAGTTTATGCTATATTACGAGACAGCACTACATAATCAAGAATGTCGTAGCAAAAAACAAGAAGCCATCTGGGTGTGAAAGGTGCTGCCATCTGTAATGTCGCCGAGTACGCAAAATTAGCCGTATAGGACAGGCAGTGTATACACGAGTAATGCAGTTTAGAAGGCAGTGCATAGAACTTCACATTTTCTGAAGCCACTACGTCAGGGATTTCTGAAGTGGCAGTTATAAACAGTAGCGGACTGAGAGGGTCACCCTGTAGCACTCCACTGTCTGTACAATAGGCCTTGACTTGGCAACTGAGTCATCTATGCTGATCTTGTTGTCTCTCAGTATGTTAAAGAGAAGAGTAGTTAAGAGTATGTTATTTAGAGTATGGTAAAATCGAGGAGAATTTTACATTATTTTAATGGAATAAATGTTGAGACTGTAGTATTCTTACGTTATCCTGAGTGTTGTCGTTATATTGGTAATTGTTGTCCTAGCTTTTACTGTAACTACAATTTAAGAATCCATCATGAAAACTATGTATCTCTCCATATTCCAAAAACAGAAAAGCATGTGGTAAAAGTAGTAATTTTCCTGTTTCAGACTGTGCAACATGGATTTCCTAACAAACCCACAGCCATGGCATGGGATCCTTCTCTGCGAATACTGGCAATTGGAACAGCCACAGGAGCTGTGAAAGTGTATCCTTTTATACTTGTACATTCTGATACACAAAGTGATTAGCTCACTACAGCAAACTCCTTATTATCTCTGTTAAATTGGGACCGTGACATTCCTGAATAATCGAAAACACAGATAGGCCAATCCTAATGTTAAAATTATTACAGCAGGCAATGTTTTCATTGGCTGTGTATTTATTTATTTATTCTGCCAACTACAGGAATAAATCCCAATTACAGTTGGCATAGTTTTGCCAGTATGTGTTGTACAATATAAAAATATAATAAATGAATGAATGAGTAAGGATAAAGAAGAAATACATAAATGATTTATAATAACTACAATAGTTAATTTAACAAGACAATCTAAAAACTAAGCCAAATCTCATGGAATATATAACATTTTATGAAGAATTCCTATGTACTGATTTAATGATAAGTCAAAATCCAGAATAACAGTTATATATAACAGTTCCCTGTTCCTTAAATTTAATTGCACTACATTAAATTTAATACGTTTTAGAAGTTCATTACTATCAATTATACAATTGATAATTTTATATAAGAGTAATTGTTGCGCTACCAACCTTCTACTAATTAAAGTAACAAAATTAAATTCATTTAATAAAGTATTATAAGAAATTCTATCAGAAATTGTAAATAAGTGTCATTGTTTATATTATATTATTATTTAAATCCTATCAATTAAAGCAGATTTATCATATTTTTAAAAATACATATATCGAAGAAAACTCTTCTGAATTTTTTCTATGTCATTAATATGAGTTTTATACAATGGTGACCATGTAATAATCTAATGTCATTTTAATAAGACTGTGTAAGCTACTAAATTTGTCATAATGTTCATTATACAGTGCGTTTCACGTAACAGTTGGCCAATTGTGTGGGTTTCCACGTTGCAGCAGCCACAGCACTAACTCCTGAGCGATTGGGGGAAATATCTATACAAGGAAAGCAGCTAACGGTGTAATGATTCAGGTTCTCACAATTACAGTTAAAATTACAATGAAAATAACCATGTACCTCATTACAAGAGATGTTGGAAATGTCCTCCTCTTGCATTCACACAATACTGGCACCTTTTTATAAAATTTTCTTTCGAGCACATAAGTTCGGCTTCCGAGATATAGTTAATTTCTCTTGTGTTATTGTCTTTAAGTTCTTCTAACAGTATATGACTATTATTTATGAGGGAAATTGTAAAGTGTCAAGTTCAAACCCCCCATACATTAAGACAATATCATAAGAGAAATTAATTCTATCTCGAAAGTTGAACTTACTCGCGTGAAACAGAATTTCCTAAAAATGTGCCAGTGTTGTGTGGATGCAAGAGAAGGACTTACCAACATCTCTTGTGATGAGGTACGTGGTTATTTTCATTGAAATTCCAACTGTAAATGTGAGAACCTGAATCATTTCACCGCTAGCAGCTTTATTTGAACTAAACATGCCAAAAAGTGGAAAAGAATGTAAAACAAAATTGTCTGAGATAAGGGTCAGAGTTCTTGAATATTAATTATTTATTTTACGACTTCCCCCAGTTGAGGGCTGATGACAAGATAGAAATAGGCCTATGTTACAATTAGGCTACAAAAATATGGAAAGCATAATGAATGTAATAGCAAATAGGTGATTTCTTAAGAGGGACACCAATCCTCTAATTGCAGTCACTGCAATGATGTCAAGTAGCCCTCTATCCTGTCCAGAAGAAATCCAAAACTGATGCAAGCTTTTGGGGGCTATGCCCCTAGCATTAGGCCAGTGACAGAACCCTCCTGTATCAAGGTTAAACAAATTTTTTCCTTAATTCTCTTTATAGATTTGGAAAACCAGGAGTAGAATTCTATGGGCAGCACACAAACCATGAATCAGCTGTTACACGTCTTGTCTTCCTGCCCAATCAGGTAAGCTGATGTATTAATTAATTAATTTACAGTTCTGATAAATTAAAATCAAGAAAGTCTTTTGTAGAAACAAATAATTAATGGGATCACAAATAATCTTAAAGATAAACTTAATTCATCAGAAAAATAAAATCAGGTAAATTGATATAACAAAGTGCCAGTATGCTTTTTTTAATCAGTGATAAACGCAATTATGATAGGCCCATGCAGAAAAGTTATTTTTGTAATAGATCTCCGAGTTAGACTCCAAAAACAGAATGCGCTGGTAATAATAATGATGCAATAAGCCTACGATTCGCTGAAATGTCTGATTCAAGTTTAAAGCAGCCTTAAAGGTTATGAATGAATAAAAAGTCATATGAAATCTATCTGTCAGGAATTACATTAGGTAAAATGCTGCACAGGAACGAATAAGAAAAATACTCACATTAAAATATAGCCTAGTGTAAATATCAGTACTCTACTTATCCATCGAATGCACACTATAATGTCAATATTCAATGGCTCGTTTTAAATCTTTTATTTACATTATTATTTAGCCTACACTGACATTATGAAGAAACAAATCAATCAAGGCTTTTAACAATATCAATATACGTGTGGCAATTTGTTTCGTACTTTTAATATATTGTGGGCCATGGAAGAATATTAATATTGATATACTCGTTATTTCAGTACTGGTCATCCGATTTGGCCCAAATTCAATACCTTGTACCCAAGAACGTCATAATTGCGTATACCAAGTTTCATGAAAATCGGATAGAGCGTTTATGAGTTATCCGCCCCTTTGTGATATAAAACCATAAAAAGGCACTAAATTGGGCAATATTCCGATACTGGCCAACCAATTTGGCCCAATATCAATAGACTTCTTCCCATGGACATTATAAATGCGTATACCAAGTTTCATGAAAATCCGATAAAGCGTATTTGAGTTATCACATCTTTAAAATAGACACTAAATTGGGTTTCACTCCGGTACCAGTCAACCGATTTGGTCCAATATCAATAGGGTTCTTCCCATGAACATTATAAATGTGTACACCAAGTTTCATTAAAATTTGATTAAGTGTATTTGAGTTATCTTGCATACAGACATATGAACGGACAGACATTTTCCCGTCCCCCACACACAATCTCATAAAGTACCATACTGGCACTTAATAATGAAAATGTGGTATGTTCAAAAATCATAACTGAATAATTTCATTCCTACACATAAATTCAACATCTCTCTCTCCATTATTGTGCATATAACTCAAGAACCACTGATCTGATTTACATACTTTTTATTTATTTATTTATAGATATGATCTCTGGCCAGATTTTAGTAAGGTTTTGTTACTCTTGGTAACATAAGGCACAGCTGGTAACTATCCAGTGTATGAATCACCCTGACATAGGTGGTGTTTTTTCTAAAAGCATTCTCTTTTAAAGGTTGCTTACCTCTGAATTATTATTATTATTTTAATTTTTTGGCCTTCATAGGACCACTTTAGTCAGGTTTCTGGTTGAGGTTTTTCTTCTTTTTGTCAGCCCAGTACTTCTTCATCCTTTCTGACCGCAATTTTCTTTCTGCTTCTGGAACTACTACTCCTATTCTCTGTTTGTTGATTTTCATCTGTAGTGTAGTGTGTTTGTCTTTCAATATCTTGAGGGCCGATTGTATAAACATCACTGACTGGAGATCAATTATGATCTAAGATCAGAAAATGATCTAAGTTCAGACTGGAATCGTATTGTATAACACTGATCTAAGGTCAACTAATCGAAGTTCAATTTGGATCCTAGTTCATACATGAACGCTTGGCAACATCGCAGAAACAGCTGAGTATCGCGAGGCGAGAGCATTGTTACTCTGTTTTCCTTTGTATTCAGACCGTGTGCTATGCGAAAGGAAGGGAAAATATGATCGAAATTAAGCAGAAAAAGGATCGTTCCCAATTGAAATTGTCTTGGGAAAATATAAAGATATTATAGAATCCAAAAATACGGATGCGATAATATCTGTGCAAGAGCAAAATGCGGTGACAAATGTTCTTGTAATTTCATTCCTGGCGTTATAAATCGGCTTAACATTTTCACGGCTAAGGACGATAATTCCTGTGTTTAAGGTTAAGGAAGCTGCATGAAATGGCGAAGATTGATAATTTCGTATTAGTTGCAATCGTGGTGCAAGGGTTATTTTCGTACTATAGTAATTAGTGCAACATAATAATAACGTACAGGTTATACTGTAGAGTTATGTTACACTGCATTATAAGGAGCCTAAAACATAGCATATATACGCACAACTACTATATAGCTAGAAAATGTATGCACAACTGCGTTATAGCTAGAAATGTATGAAGTTGTCTATTGTGTATTTTCTTTATATTTATCGTAACCACACAGGTAGGCCTAATATTATGTTTATAATGAGCTAATCTTTTATCTCAAATACGAAAACAGCCCCTTGAACTGAGATCAGCTAGTTTGATCGGAGAAATTTCTCCAGTCAAAAATGATCCAAGTTCAGTGCGAATTGATCTCAGATTAGCGTTTATACAACAAAAATTTCCGAGTTCAGCGTGAACTGAGATCAGTTTAGTCTCTGATCCAAGATCAAACTGTTTATACAATCGGCCCTGAGTGTGTCTGTCTTGTATATTAAATCCTCTACTGTAATATGTAGCTCTGCCATATCTTCCTTAAGTTCTGTAATCCATCTTATATTTTTCTTACTCTTACTCTTCCATAATTTTTCTATTATTTTTCTGCTAATTCTATTTTCTGGTGTACCTCTGAATAGACTTATACAAATTTCTTTTTAAGATTAGCTGGGATTTATTCTTTGGTCAACTGTACAACTTATGGGAAATGATGTTGGGCGTATGGCAGTGCTTCATGCATCTAATTTCCTGTCAATTGGACATGGAATACAAATATATAAAATTAAGTAGGATGAATCTTGCTCTGTTTTCAGGGTCGTGTGATCTCTCTTTGTGATGACAATTCACTACATCTTTGGGAAATAAATGAAAGCTCCCTGGAAGAAGTTAAAGCTCAAGCTTTAGAGGGCAAGTAAGTAGTTACTAGTACATGTGTTGTTAATAATGGATCTGGACTGTAACAGTGTTACGTGAGAATTTATTTTTGTTTAAGTGAGGTTTCCATGTAACAGCTTTTATGTATACATTAGTAGGGGCCGTAATTTTTGGTAACAACGATAAGCGCAAAATTATATAAAACAACCTTCCTTAGCTGTATTTAGCTTTTATATGCTTAAAATACCAATATGAACCAAATTGAATCCACGAAATATCGCGAAATTTACTCGATTCCGCAAAATGTGTCTATAAGCGTGAAATATGACCCTTCTGTCCTTAAAGTGAGAAATGGGCACGAAAATGTGCCTTAAAATCACAATATTGTGTCTTGGTGTACTGTATTTTTTATTTCTTAGCAGCATGCTTTTTTTCTGCTGTTTCTGTGGCTGTCGAAGAATTACCGATATATCAATATTTGTGGTCGATTACAAAGATTGCAGAATTTACACAAAGATTGTCTGTGACCTGGTTTATACTGTTGCCAAGTTAGCGATGCCTATGATCGATTACAGCAGAAGAGTGTAGAATGTTTGTTATTTGTATTCAACAGATTTCGTCTTTTATCCACAGTGGTATGGTTGGCACTTTTGTTTGCAAATGGCTATCTGATGGTGTTTAGTAGAAATTACGATAATATTTATCATAATTATATTTGAACATTAACTCTAATCATGCCTAAATCAAAAGTTACTTCAGTTCATACAAGGTCAGAAGAATATAGAAATGATGGGGGGGGGGGAGGCGTTAGTTCATGTAAATAAAAAAGCAAAGTTTATCATTGTGCAATGTTCCCAATGTACTATAAAGTAATTTATTTAACGAAATACCCACCGAAATAGAAGGAAGTTAACACCGAAATCAGCCATTTTATTTCACCAATAAATCAGCGCCCTATACATTAGCATTTCTGGAAAAGTTATTAACGATCATATGGGCAGTGGTAAATTTATAATGTTAGAGATAAATAAAGAAACACAGAGCAACGAATATATTCATATGGGAAAGTGTGCTTTAAGGGGGGACCTACAGCTTTGGGTATACTTCATAGGTGAGAAATAAGTGAATATCATTATTTTTTTCCTCAGCAATGAATCAAGAAAAATTTAGGGATAACGAGAAGTCAATTTGTTCCCCCCCCCCCCCCCAAGACACTGTTATTCTCCTCTCACTAATCTCTATATATATAAAAGGCTTTGTCCTGACTGACTGACTGAATGAATGACTGACTGACTGATTGACTGAATGACAGGAATCAACTTATAGCCTAAACTATAACAGGTAGAGACTTGGAATTTTGACAGTACCTTCGTTTCATAATGTAGGTGCTCACTAAGAAAGGATTTTGAAAAATTCTGATTCTAAATGCCAAAAATTAAATGTTTTTGAAAATACTTAATCCCTTTTTACATAGAATTATCAATTCCAAATCACAGAATATATTGTTGCCAAATGGTATCAGGTGGGCTTGGAAAAAACAAATGAAATGCACTTTTGACAAATAAGAGAAGTTATCAAAATAATTCATGTTATAAATAAATATTACAGAATGAAATCCACTAAAATAATGGAATCACATAACTTTCTCTACCCTGGACATAGAGAAAACAAAACGAGGTATGGTAATGTGTATATTATTATATTATATCGCAGGTTTTTGGAGAGAAAAGTATGAAGGCTTTATTGTAACATAAGAGTGGGAAATTTCCCGCCTCGATATTACAATTTTATGTTACAGGAATTTCTGTTTCTTCTTATTTAAACCTCTACCAGGCTTGCTGTGCACTGTACAAGCGATGGGATGCAAAATTCTAGATCCTCTATGAGCCATAAAAAACTATATCAAGCGTTTTCTGAGGGAATAGTTTGAGTGTAATAAGTCGTTCTTCCTATTTCAAATTATAAATGCCTATATAAGGACCTAGAATTTAAAAGTGAAAATCCTTCATAAGCTAATTTCCAATTACAAAATACAAAACCCGGGCGACGCCGGGTCTTTTAAGCTAGTGTTTTCATAATTCTGTAACTTTGTTGTGTGAACTTTTTACATTAATTAAATACCTGAGCAGCGAGTTTATGAACCTACAATCTCTAACACTCTTTTTTGCATCCAATTTCAGGTTGAAGAAGATCTCTGCAATCTGCTTAGAATCAGCATGTGAACACCTGCTACTTGGAACAGAAGGAGGAAATATTTATCTTCTAAATGTGAAGACATTTGAAATGTCTGAAACCATTATATATCAAGATGTCGTTATGCAGAAGTGAGTATCTTATCACTAGAGACACTTTTTTTCTGTGAAAAGTTTTGCTATATTTGGTACAATTTTTATGGTTTTTTTTGGGGGGGGGGAGGGCTATTATTTCATTTTGACAATGATTTTGCTATTTTTGTTATAATTTTTAGGGAATAAAAGCTTCACCATAACACTATTTTTAGCTGAAGGGTTTCAAGCCAAAAATGACTAACGTACAAGGAAATGGTTTGGAGATTTTGTGAAATCTCCATGGAATGATTTTACTTGGACCAGAAAAAATATTTTTTGTAGACAGTGTTATTGTTATATTATAGAGATGTTCTATGGTGACCTCATATGTTCCGATTTCAGCATTATTCTTCTATTGCATAATTTCACCTGAAAAACAAAAAATTAAAACTTTCAGTTAACACCTTTGGCGGCATAGAACTTTTGACACACACTGTACATGCACAATTTTATTGACCTAACTTTTTTTTTTCAGCGTACCAGAGGACTATAAGATAAATCCAGGAGCAGTTGAGGCAATCGCAGAACAGCCAGGCCATCCTAACAAGATTCTTATTGGTTATAACCGTGGTTTAATGGTTCTGTGGGATCGCAAGAATCCTGGAGCTGAACAGGTAATTGTTGATCTCTAGAATTTGTTCACTGATTAAGATGCAGAGGTTTTCATGGTTTATGCTAAAAGAGAAGCAATCTTCCTAGCTTTTAGGCTGCCTGCTATGTCTGCATGCACACAACAGTCAAACACCATGCCACTGGAACTGTGAAGGGCACAGTTCCATACAAAGATTTAATTTTATCTTTTTAATAAACTGGGGTATGGCTCCTGACATTAAGCTTAAGGATTATATATTGTACAAGTATAAAGAAAGAATTAAACAAAAAAGGACTGATTATATTAAATGTTATCGATAATATCAAGTGGAAATAGGGGGTGCTGCAATTTGTCACGTCAGTTTAAATTTAAACAGTTATGTACAGCTTCCTCCTGCATTACCGCAGCTTTGGTTTCCTTCCTATTTTAGTTCTTTTAGATATAAGATATAAGTTGACAATATCTGATACCTTGTAATTATGCCTATAGGCTACAAAAATTATCATCATAAATTATTATCGTTATCATTCATCATCATTGTTGTTTTTTCTTTTGTTACTATTATAATTATTTTTGTTGTTGTTATATCCTGATGAAGCCCACAGAATTATCTCGAATGTAGTAATACTGACATGGCTGATAGTCTTGAAGCCACGATAACTGAAGAACCTGGAAAGTATGAAAGTACAGTGGAACCTCGATAACACCTTTTTTATGGGACCGAAAAAAATAAACGTCTTAAACTGGAAAACGTACTATTGAAAATTTAAAAAAATCGGTGGGAATATCTAGATATGTTTTCTAAGTTGCTCAATACAGCCTAAAGTGCATCCAAATGGCTCATAATTACCTACAGTGACACACAGGAGCTTCTATGCCCAGCCATTAGTTACGAGAGATTTATATTACACTAGCTGAAAAGGCCCGGCGTCGCCCGGGCTTTGTATTTTTTAATTTGAAATTAACTTATGAAGGACTTTATGTATGTAGAACTTGAAATGAAGAAAAAGATTTATCACACTCAAACTATTCCATCAGAAAACGCTGGATATAGCTTTTTATGGCTCATAGAGGATGTGGAATGCTGCATTCCGTTGCTTCTACACATCATGCTTGGGAGCGGTTGATATAAGAAGAAACACAAATTACATAAGATTGTACTGACTTGACGGAAAATTTTATTTCTCATTCTCATGTTACTATACAATCGTTTCGGAGCTGAAATAAAAGAGAAATGCAGTATCACTTTCATACTTTCCTCCCCTAGAACCCGGGACATAATATACTGCAAGCATAGGACTCAAAATGTTCCATCCCATGCTTAGGGCCTATGATAAACATCCCTATTTCTCAACTAATACAAAACCTACAGGTATGGATAGCTTATCAGCGGAAAGGATTATTTACAGACTTTTGATATAGCATACTCACACACTTAAGTTGTCCCTCTTATTCTACATCAAAATGTGAAGTGAGTAAATATTTCTTATGTCGAGGGTAGAGAAAGTTACGTGACTACATCACACTGTGCTTTATTTTCGTGGATTTCATTTTCAGTAATTATTTTCGCCAATATATTACATCGATGGAATCATAATTCGTTAAAGTCCAGCATTAGGCTATATACTTGCCAAGGCCCTATGTAATCATAGTAAACAATTCACGGTTGCCTTGTGAACTAAACAGCAATTCATTTTTTCAGTATAAAATTCTCAGAAATTATATAATTTTCAAGGGAAGGAGTATTTCGTTTGAATTTTAATGTTGACCGCTATACTTCCCGGGCTTAACTGGGTATGTGTGCAAAATTCCGTGTAAATTGGTAAAGAAATACCTACATACATACATACATACATACCCACAAACACACATTCGACTTTATATATTAGATAAATGAATACATAGGCCTAATAATTTGATTTGAAAAAATTAAACAAAACTTGCTGAAATTGAAGGAATGTATGAGAGCCATATTTAATGAAAAACCAGACGAAATTAACAAAAAGAATCCACTTTATTCTGAAAGATCACACATGAAACAAGTTGCATTCCACAATCTATTAACGAACATAAAATAAGTGGAAGTGTAAATTATTGGGCAAAATTTCACACATGCCAAACATGGTAAACAAAGTCACAGTCACAGCCACAGACACAAATTGCTAATGGAATGCGATGCAATATCCACATGAGAAGCACAATCTGCTTTTTTGGCCTACATTTCTTCAAGATTCTAATATTTCTCTACACACGTACCATACGAAATTTAAAACATATTTCATTACCTAGAAAACAAAACTATCATGATAAAAATGGCGGCTAACAGCTGATGATGGAAAATTCGCACGAAGTTAAACTCACCAATGAGAAGCAACTAAAGGATCAAAATGACTGACGTTCCCATAGAGCAAAGTTTGAGATTTGGACACTAGAGAGTACAAGAATTCTGGCATCAAGAACACCCGATCGGATGCGAAAAACGAGGTTTGTGTTCGGCAATGTGTGGTTGGCGAGCCTAATACGAACGTACTAAGCGTGAAACCAAAACGTGTTAAAGAAACATTTAAACATGTAATTATTAAGATTGGGACCGGGACTTCCAAAAATCGACGTACCATTGCGGGAAAACGTGGTAATGAGGAACGTGCTAACGAGGTTCCACTGTAATTGAAGTGTTTAGTTTTATAAGGGTCTAAGCGCCAAAACCATGTTTTTTCAGCTCATAATTTTAAATGGATCTATATGCCCAGACCAATGCATTTCAGAAAGGTCCAAGGTCCAGGGAAAGCCTTTTTAGTAGCAATAAATTCCAAGATATAGCGCTGGGTCTATCTCCGGCATGTCTTTCTGTGGGTCTATTTCTTATTTTCTACACAATCATGATTGTGGCACTTAGACCCTTGTAAAAGTAAACGCTTCAATTACATCCAATTGAAAATAATTTACGGTCCTATTCTTTCCACTATAAATTTATTAAAAAATAATATAATATAAACAATAATACTTATTTACAATAGTGGATAAAACAGTCCAGTGGCCCATTTCCAGCAGATTGTTTTATCCACTATTGTAAATAAGTATTATCTACAGGGTGTTAAAGAATAACACCGAAATATTTTACCTGTGTATAGAGGGGACATAGACAAGCAACTTTTATTAGAAGATTTTTGCTCTATGGATTCAATTCTTCCTGTTATAACATAAAACCTCCCAAGGATATGCACGCCACTGACTTCTAATACTTGAAATATTAGAAGGAACAAAGGGAAACAAAGGAACAGTGAATATTGTATAGTGGTCGGGAAAATTGTAAAAAATGACGATCGATATCTTGCAACATTGAGGGAAAAAAAAGACAAACGAAGCATTTTTGTTAGGTTTGGAATTTGGAATAAAAACATAATGCAGTGGTGGGCTATCATGTGAATAATCAGTAAATTTTGCAGATTATGAAAATTCTAAATTATGGTATAGCTATATTTAACTATTTTTGGGAATTACACAGTGAAGTGGTATTGAATTACATAAAAACCTTTGTTATTACATACATGCTTCATGCTTTAGTGAAGCATGTATGTAATAACAAAGGTTTTTATGTAATTATGGTATAGCTGTTGATGAATTGTTAAGAATCAGGTTTTTATCGATCGCTAAGAAGGCATGAAGTCAATTTAATGAAAATTTTAACCCTATTTCGCTCAATTATTGAGTCATGAGCACCAAATTTTAATGACTTTAATGCCCTGTAGCATACACATTTTATGTCATAGAGCAAAAATGTCCTAATAAAAGTTGCTTGTCTATGTCCCCTCTATACACAGGTAAAATATTTCGGTGTTATTCATTAACACCCTGTATATACCTAGGTATATAAAAATGAATGTATGTGTGTGTGTGTGTCCTTTATGCATTACTACACCATTCATCCGATCACCATGAAACTTTGGGAAGTTGTTGAGTGCATTCCCGGGAAGGTTTCTGGCATATTACATTTTTAATTTTTCCTTTCATTCGTGAGTTATGAGTGAAAAACGGGCAAAAAACGTGTATTTTTTGCATTTTCGAAGCATCAGTTTTCAGTAATACCATTCAATGTCAAATCAATTACAGTAGGCTTTGGCTATTTTTGTCATTCCTTGGACATAAAACTATTGCGATCGCTTGAATGTTGCAGCTCACGCTGATTGATTCATTTGTTTATAATGTCAAGACATGCAGACATGAAATTTTCAACCTACACCGAAGAGGATTATTATTATTATTATTATTATAAAAGGGATAATCAATATAGGCCTCGATATGGTCAAACGTTGTTCGATTTGGACGAAACTCACTATATAGGTGTTTTCTGGGCCAAGGACCTCGAATCTGAGGTCACTTTTACCAGGCGACGCTATCTAATTGTGGTATGTAATTCACGTGATTTAGGTGTTAATAAATATAATGATTTAACTATTATGCTCTTAATTTTTGAAATAATTATCGCGTGCGAAGCCGCGTGCACACGCTAGTTGTTTATATTATATTATTTTTTAATAGCTTCAATTATAGGTGTCATGAACATCTGAGTGAGCACTACTTAGTGTTATTTTATTTTACAGACGTTCATCAGCACTCAACAACTGGAAAGTGTTTGCTGGCATAAATCAGGGTCACGTTTCTCATCTTCCCACAATGATGGCAGCTATGCAATATGGGATACCGGAATGGGTGAGCGGCCTTCTGAAGACCCTACTACAGTGTATGGCCCATTTCCGTGTAAAGCAGTCAGCAAACTATTGTGGAAATCTACTAAGAAGTATGTTTCATGATGATTGTTCATTTATTTAATTAATAATTAATTAATTTACAGCTATTACAAATATGTATGTGATGCTGCCAGGGAAATCCAATCATAAGTCGGATAAATAAACATTCTAATTTCAGTGGATTCAACTTCAGCATAAAGTTACAAGCATTCCACAATAAAAAAAATATCTATAACCCATTAAAATTAATGTTTTTATGATCTTTAAAATTTAATTATCAAGAAGTGTAATTTGTGGCATTTGACATCCAAGATAAGGAACTGTTTCATATTTTAAAACATCATTTTCACAATACTGCGATACCATGCTCAAAGTTTGTTACACAGATTGTCCAAAGACATGGAAAATGTCTCTGTTGCTCATATTTAGGGGGCGGATTTCTATGACCTAAAAAATAGGATGTATGCATGCTATTATGACCTAAAAAAACATTAAAATATGACCAAAAAAATTTAAAATATGACTTTACCACTTACACATTATGTATATTTTTTTAAGTTTCATTACAATTCATTTTATTAAAATATAATGTTAATTATTTAAAGTTTCTGTAAATTCTCAAAAAGTATCAGTGTAATGCAAAATTTACAAAAATGATATGAAACTTCAAAATTTCTTAAATATGCCAAAAATATGACCTAAATATGCATATTCATACTAAATATGCTACAATAGTTGAAAATTTCCTAAATATGCAGTTATATGCACAATAAAAGCCGTTCCATTTTCACCGGGATGCTTCGGATCGGGTTTAAATTAGTCGGAAACCTGAAATAATGCAAAGGGGAAAAATATGACATGTCATAGAAATCCGCCACCTACTAATGTTTAATGTTTCTGTCACAAAAAGTAACAAAGAAAACATTAGGGATTATATTATAGGAGAAAAATTCCATCACAGGGAATTGAACCCAGGACCTTTGGCTATCCGTGCCACTGCTCTACCAACTGTGCTAAGCAGGAGTTCACTTCACAGCGCCAGATGGAATCTCTCTTCTGTGACTGATCGCCCTTAATGGTCTACCTCACTGACAGACAAGTTATGTCATATGCAGTACTGTGAGGCACACTAATTTGTGATTTTGTAACTTGTGTGTCAGGCCATTAAGGGCAATCATAGGAGAGAGGTTCCATCTGGCACTGTGAAGTGAACTCTGGCTTAGCTCATTTGGTAGAGCAGTGGCATGGATAGCCAAAGGTCCAGGGTTCAAGTCCCAGTGTTGGAGGAATTTTTCTCCTGTAATATTCTCATGTAATGTCCAACAGAGACAATATGCTGTGGTTCATGATAAGATAAGATAAGATTTATTCACCATAAAATTTCAATACAGAAATTATGGGCTTCGTCAGTAAACTAATCCTAGGCTTATTGGCTAGCAATTCTTACAACAATTAAAAGTAACACAAGAATGAAGAAATTTAAGGTGGATTCCATTACAGTGTAGAGTTCTTATGTAAAAGTTACATGTCAATTAAGTTATAACTAAATAATAATATTATAATTAACATATATAATTAAGGATATAAACATATTTAATTTAGGAGTTCCAGGTTCAAGAATTCATCAACGGTGTATGGCATATGATGTAGGACCATTTTTCTGACTGACTTTCTGAATAGGCTTGACTGATAAGCTTTTATGTGGTCAGGAATTTTGTTATATAGAATTATGCCCCTATGGAAAATACTTTTAAGGGTACTTGCAAATCTATGGGTAGATAAGTGGACGTGCTTAGATGTTCTTGTATGATATGAGTGGTAGTCAGAATTTAATTTGAAGCTTCCTATGTTTTTGTGAATGAAAGAGACCGTTTCTAAAATATAAACACATGGGAGTGGAATAATTTGTAATTCTTTAAAGATAATTTTGCTCTCGAATCTCAGGGGTACTTGTTTCATGATTTTTATAGCTTTCTTCTGTAGTCTAAACAATTCCAGAGATCTGCTAGACATACCCCATATAGCAATACCATGCTGAATTTGGGAGTGAATGTGGGCAAAATATATTGTTCTCAAGACTTCTATTGAGGTTATGTTTCTCAAGATTCTCAATGCATATAGATAACGATTTACTATAGCTACAACTTTTTCAATATGGACATTCCAGGATCAGTGGCGGCTCGTGGCCGGAAAATTAGGTGAAGAGAAAAAAATGCCACATGCTTATGTTAATAACGGAATTCACCCAATAGCGGCTCGTGACTCAAAACGAGGGTGTGCTGCAAATATCATTTCATACAGCAAACTTAAAATATTTTTAAAAATTATTAGTAGGCCTATCTAATTAGCTCGTCTCTTAATCCATCTCTGGGAACTCTCACGCGATTATTTTTTTGCTAATCTCTCTCGTCTCGTCGAACGTTGTGTGAGTTGTGTGACGAGAGAAAATAGCACAAAAGTAATAATAATAATAATAATAACAATATTAATAATAATAATGATAGTAATAATGATGATAATAATAATAGTAATAATAACAACAATAATAATAATAATAATTGGGGCAGGGCAAATCGCGTGAGAGTTCCCCGGAAATGGAATAAGAGACGAGAAAATAGTATTTTTAATGATCGAGGTAGAGGAAGTCGCTTAGTGTTCCCAGTTCGACAGAGTACTTAATCGGAGTTGTGGAATCCGTGTTTTTCTGAATTTAACACATTCGAATTTGGCGGCGTTAGACCGTCAGACGGTGGAAGATCTAACGTGCCCACCTCTTTCTCCGAGCTGACAGTGTGGTGCTGGCGCGGCGAAGAAAATGCCTGAACAAGGGGGACTGCTTCATGGGTAGTCTGTTCTCGTCACCTAGCAGATATGGGATAAGCGTGAAAACTGCTGCTCGCCATCCTCATTTTTTATTTGACCAGACTACCCATGCAACGGAGGGCCTGGTTTCCAAATCACCTTCACACAGCCGACTTGAAGCACGCTGCCCTCTCAGGATTTCAGTGTCTCCTAGCTTTGACACCAGGTGGTGGCGTGGCGGGCAATTCAAAAATACAGATACATTTATAGTAAAAATCAACATTCATGGTATGGAAAATAAACTTTAAAAATACGTATTGTAAAGGGAAAATACTGGTGAAGTGCTACTTCACCTACTTCCCCTGAATAGCCGCCACTGTCCAGGATAGAGTAGAGTCGACCCAGATCCCAAGGAATTTTGTACACTTAACGTCAGATACGTTTTGGTTATAGATCTGCATATATAGATATGAATGTATATACAGTGGAACCTCGTTAGCAAACAGTTTAGGAAGCTTTGGGTTGATATGAAATGCCAGCAGAGAGAAATTCTGATGAATGAAAGCCGATTGATATTTCCAATATTGTGTTTTCTTCAATTGAAGCCTCTTTTAAAATACATTCTCAATGTAGAATTTAAATGGATTCATCATGTTTCTCATATACCACTATTTTCTTCTAACACCTCACCCAGATCCTCAAAATAACTGTCCATGGTTCTGGCTTAAACTGAAATAAGTCATACTTGATAAAGTACAACTTATTTCGACAAATGAGTCATAGTTTAGTGACTATGAACAGCAGTAAGCTCAACTTGGTCAAGTCTGACTTTATAAAGCAACTATGTCATAAGTACGACTTGTTTGTGCCAGAAATTCAACTTAAGACGAGATTAAGGCTCGTACTTGAAGTACAGTACGACTTATTGCAACTATGAATACTGGCCTTAAGGTCCAATATCTGATTCATTAGACTAAATCTAATATTTAATATTATTATTTCACAGATATTAACAGTTGTCTGATAAACATGGTAAAATGATTTTATTTTCCTTGCAAAATAAAATTTCTCTTCTTACCACTTGTGTCATAAATTACTGGTGTAGATAATGGTTTTCATGTGATTTTATTGCAGGGATGATTACATGATATTTTCTGGTGGCATGCCACGTGCAAGCTACAGCGATCGTCATACAATCACTGTTCAACATGGAAAGAAACATGTTGTTTTAGACTTCACATCTAAAGTGGTAGACTTCTTCACAGTAGACATTGATCCTGAAGATCAAGGTAAGAGTTAGACAACTTTATGTTCAGATTTCAAAAAACTCTGGTCGGAACGTTCACAGTGGAGTGTAACAACATTTGAAAATGATGCGAGTTGACTACACACTATTTTCTCCACTTACCAAATTTTTTTTTTTGGTAGAACATGTTTCGCATATGTTCATATGCATCCTCAACTACTTGTCAACTGCCGAGCCTTGCTTGCTAGGAGAATCTCCATGAGTCCCTGGTGGCGGTTTTATGTATTTCCTGATCAAATTATCTTCTGCGGGAATTTCAAAATCCATTAGCTGGTTTTCAAATTTTCTCATGTATATTTTTTCCCAGACTAACAGTTCTGCTGGTGTATGGACTGATTTCAATAATTTTGCTTCTGTATTAATTTCATGACCCCCATCCCAATAATGCATAGCAACTGCTGATTTTTCAGTCTATTTAAATTTTATGTTCCTAATGTGCTCTTTTAGCCTGACATCCATGTTTCTCCTTGTCTGTCCTATGTAAACATTATCACAGTCTTTGCAATCTATTTTGTATATGCCTGGCTTCTTGCCGGAGGGTATATTGTAAGCTTGTTTGCATTTGATAGTGTTCTTTATGCTGAAACTATTTTTCGTAGCTAGAGTGATGCCATATTCCTTAAAAATCTTCTGAAACTTCTGAGTTGCCCATGGATGGTAAGTGAATTTTTTAAAATTTGTTTTTTCTCGTGGGGATAATAATGTCGTAGTTTCCAACACCTTTTTTTGTTTTTTGAATCTGTCAATTTTCTTGTCTACTAGGCTTCTTTGGAATCCATTCTTCTTAGCTGCTGTAATAATGTGGTGGTATTCTTTTTCATACTCTTCCTTCTTTAATGGTATGTTGACCAGTCTGTGGGTTAAGCTATTTATAATGGCATGTTTGTGAGGCCTAGGGTTAAATCCATCGGCTTTAATGTAATTGTCTATGTGCGTTCTACCAAAAAAAAAAATTTGGTAAGTGGAGAAAATAGTGTGTAGTCAACTCGCATCATTTTCAAAAATTTATGTTCAGAGTTTAGAAAAAAGGATAATGACAACAGACTGATGATGTTTTTAAGAATCGGGTAATATAAAGAATCAATGGTTAATTCAAATTAAAAAGTTCTCGGTTGAATGCAAGGATCCAAGAACTCAAGTTGATATCCAAGAACTACCCACTAAGTACACGTGGATTTTTCATTATTATTTATTCGACACAGAACCTTATTTCCTTAAAATCATTTACAAGGCTACCTAGAGCGCTTTTGTCCGGAATCGAAATACTGCATATCGTCTTATGGACTTTCTTTGCACTTTTTCATAGTTACTTTTTTGTGAGAAGCATATTTTATTTTCAAGAAAAAGTGATAAACATAATTATATCTTATTGCTGTATATAATGTAGATGAACGTTATTAATTGCCAGAACGGTACCTTGTGAGATTGTGTGAGGGATGGGAAAAGGTCTGTCTGTACGCGCGATAACTCAAATGCACTTTATCGGATTTTCATGAAACTTTATTTACACATTTATAACGTTCATGGGAAGAACGTTGAACTAAATTCGTTGACTGGTACCGGAGTAATGGCCAATTTAGTGCCTATTTTATGGTAATATATTAGAAACAATTTATGAAATGCAAATCAG
This sequence comes from Ectobius pallidus, assembly GCA_964059195.1. Lineage (NCBI taxonomy): Eukaryota > Metazoa > Arthropoda > Insecta > Blattodea > Ectobiidae > Ectobius > Ectobius pallidus. Next base: position 169,312,490 of record CAXKWD010000007.1, read on the forward strand.
TTCTCATGGCAATATATTGTTTTACAGTGTTCATATACGGCTTTGGAAGTTGCAATACCAGTTAGCTTTGACAAATAACGCTCCCCACATATTCCTTCACATATGCTTATCAAACTAGTTGTTCTTCTGTAAGCCCTGCTTAATGAATCGATCTGGAGCTTAATTTGGAGATAGATTACAAAAAGAACTTATTTTTTGTATATCATAATTGCAAATATCACTGATTAAACAAAAGCATTCTGGCACTTTGTTATATCAGTTTACTTGATTTTATTAAATATGAAATAGTCTGTACTGTGTGGTTCTTTGCTGTTACATACATTCATGTGGTGCCATTCATTACTGCAACTTTGAAACATATTCTTGCACAGTAACGACTGAAGTATCGTTCATGGTTATAGGATAGTGTGAAAAATACAACCAGTTTCAGTTAAAAGGGGTTTTTATGTTTCAGAATTTGATGAGCCAGAAGCTCTCATTGTGCTGCTGGAAGAAGAGATCGTAGCTATTGACTTGCTGTCAGATGACTGGCGTATGCTGGCGTTGCCTTACCTGGTATCTCTGCATGCCAGTGCTGTCACTTGTTCTCAACACGTGTCAGGAGTGCCACAGGAGCTGTATGACAACATTGTGGCTGCTGGCAAGAAACAGACTGAGGACCTTTACTCTGACAGAGTAGGTAAAACACAAAGGAAACGGATAAATAGAGGTTATTTTTATAGAAAAAATCTGTTCTAAACTTCCAGTATATACGTGTTATTACTATTTTGGCAGTTATTTTTTTTTAATAGAAATTCCAAGTGGAGTTTTCAATGTAAGTACATGTTTTTAGGTCACCTGAATAATCCAAAAAAAGCTATCAGAAGCATAAAACTTGTACAGAGTGAACATTTATTTATTATTTACACTTCTTGCTCCACTTACATTTAATTTGCAGGACTAGTTTCCAGGGATTACTCCCTCATCCTCAGCTGGTGGTTGACTGATAACAATGATAAGACAGTTCAATGTTTTTTGTGCCAATGATAAACCTACAAGAGGCAGTGCCTGTCTAGACAATGTTTTAACCAACCTATCCTCATCTGACTATAATATTAAGGTTGTTAAGCCTGTATTAGGAGACCATGATGCCATAATTTTTGAAATTCGTCAAGGTGAACCCTATAGATTCCGGCCCGAAGACAAGGTTTCGTTAGTAAGAAGAATAACACCTGCCAAAACTGATAACATTCTTAATAACCTCAGTAATGTTAGTTGGGATTTTATTTTTAGGTCAGATATTTCTGCTGAAGAAAGTTTCAATTTTTTCTGGGACTGCTTTTTATCCAATTTTAACGATTGTTTTCCCCTGGAAAAAAGAAAGGTGTGGAGTGATAAACAAAAGAAGAAGAAAATTAACTGGTTTACACCTGAGCTGAAAAACATGAAATTAATTGTTTTTTATCATGATCAATTAACAAGAACCAAAGACGAAGATATTCGAAATCTACTAAGGACACTGAGGGGTAGATACCGCAAAGCTATTCGAGAGGCGAAGAAAAAGAAGAATGAAGAATGCATTGAGATGTCCAGTAACAAATGCAAAGCAGCTTGGTCGGTGATCAACTCAGCTGCAGGAAAATCATCGCAAAGAAATGCGGCAACAATATCTCCGGACGACTACAGTACCTATTTCTCTGCTGTGGTGGAAGATATCTGTGAAAGAGTTGAAGCTTCCAAGAGTAAAGCCAATCAATTTATGAAAAATAGTGCTCAGCCCCAAGTAAATTTTAAATTTTATAATGTGTCAGAAAGAGAAGTTATGAAAGTTGTTCTGTCGTTGAAAAATTCAGACACAAGAGATGTCTACGGCTTAACAAGTAATTTCATAAAATTAGTATTTCATTTAATTTTAAGTCCATTTACATATTGTGTAAATCGTTGTCTAAACGAGGGTGTATTTCCAGCCTTTATGAAACTGTCAAGGGTCGTTCCTATTTTTAAAAAAGGTGACATAAATTCCCCTAGTAGCTATCGACCTATTTCTTGTATTCCTACATTAGCCAAGATTTTTGAAAAGATAATCAAGAACCAGGTATGTTCCTACTTTGAATCTTGTAACTTGTTTAGTAAGAGTCAATTTGCATATAGGAAAGGTCTCTCTACAACTTTAGCAGTAGATAGTATAGTTAAAGAAATACTGAGAGCCTTAGAGGAAAGGTGCCTTGCTCAGATCACTTTGTGTGATCTAAGCAAGGCTTTTGATTGTGTACAACATGAAATTCTTGTAAATAAGTTGTCTCATTATGGTTTTCAAGGCTGCGATTTAGATCTGCTGGTGTCCTACTTAAAAGATCGTAAGCAGGTAGTAGAGGTTAATGGAAACAGCTCTCAAGTCACTAGTGTCAATTTTGGTGTCCCTCAGGGTTCGGTAATGGGACCTGTTTTGTTCTTGGTTTTAATGAATGATTTACCGTGTAATGTCTCATGTAGTTTAACTGTATATGCTGACGACACCACATTGTTTAATAGCCATAGTGACATGTTTCAGTTGTCTTGTTTAAAAGAACAGACCCTAAATGAAGCCACAGAGTGGTTCTCTGCAAATGGTTTACTACTGAATGCGGAAAAAACAGACAATTTAATAATTTCAACCCATGACATTTCATACAGTTCTGTAAAACTTTTAGGTATAAATATTGATAGTAGGCTATCTTGGCAGAAACATATTGAAACCCTCTGTGTAAGATTATCAAGAGTAATCTATCTTTTAAGCAGTTTAAAGAAACAAGTTACAGAAAATTATTTAAGGTTAGCTTATTTTGCCTTTTTGAGAGCATAATTAGATTTGGTATTGTAATTTGGGGTAACGGAGTAGGAATTAATAATGTTTTAAAGATACAGAAGAAAGCGGTAAGAATAGTAACTGGAGCAAGAAAATTAGAACATTGTAAACCATTGTTTGTCAAATCAGGGATCTTGTCTGTAATTAATCTATATATTTATGAAGTCTGTGTTTTGGTAAAATTAAATTCTGACAGTCATTTGAAAAGAGAAAATATACACAACTACCCCACAAGAAATTGCAGAAACTTAGATGTAAATAGAGTTAGATTAATGAGAACACAGGAATACCACACTCATTTAGGCTTGAAGATATTTAACAATTTTCCAGTGGATTTCCGCAGTATGCCTGTTGAAGTTTTTTCAAAGAATTTGCTTGTCTGGTGCAAAACTAATCCTTTTTATAATATTAATGACTTTTTAAACATACAGTTCTTAAATAGTAAACTAGATTTTAAAATTGTGTGTAAATAACTCTATCATATTGTATTAAGACTATTGAATGACAATGTAATTAGCAAGTTTTAAATAATAAGTTAGTTTTTAGAATTTACTGTTAAGACATAAATAAGTTACGTTGCCTTTTAAAAAAAGGCCATATTGTATGAGTAGTAGGCTGGTAGCCTACTTGTCTATTGTCTATTGTTAATTACTGTTACCTGACGAAGTCTATTGCATTTCTTGTGATATGCTTAACGACGAATATTGTCTATTGTCTAATGTCTTGTTGATCTGATGCATCTGCTCCTACAGTGTTACCACTCCTATTACCTAAAAAACTAAACATCCCATCTGCTGCTGGGACATCAAAATTCAAGATCTTGTTTTGGTTCTTAATGATGAATATCTTCTCCCAAACTCCTAAATAAAAAGCACTTAGGGTTATAGAGAAAATACCACAGATAAAACTATATTAAAAAAATTGAAAATACTCACACAGCCCTGCTTGTATATCTATGAAAATATTCAATTTGCAATAACAAATGATAAAGAGGATAAAACTCAAAACATGCATCATCATTATATGAGAAATAATAAAATCTATTTTAAGAAATTGTTGAGAGGGTCTTTAAGCAACGAGTGTATAGAAATTCTTGCAAAGGACCTATACAATCACTTACCTGATACACTGATAAATATAACAAATAATAAATTGAAGCTAAGAAGGATAAAATCTTTTCTAGTAGAAAATGCCTTTTACACAATAAATGAATTAAGAAAAAAAATATATAAAATATAGAGAGGACTAAATTATAAGATATGTAGGCTATATTCAGCAAATTATACCAATCTATTAATTTTTATTATAAGTTTATAACCTAGAAATAAGTATATTTGTGTAACTAAAATTTATTTTGTTCAATTCATGTACTTGACAAAGCCTTGTAAACCTTTTACATTTGGCTAATAAATCTTGAAATTTTTGCAGTACAGCCTCATATTCTGTATCAGAATATGAAGTGAGCAAGTTTATTGCCCATGCTTTAGGGCAGAGAAAATTATGTGAAAGTATAACTTAAGATTTTTTCAATTACTTATATTGATATTGTATTGCAGGAGTGGCCACTTACTGGAGGCAATGTTTTGGAAGAGAGAACTGAAGAAAATGGCAAGAGTTCTAGAGAATTACTGTTAACTGGACATGAAGATGGGACTGTAAGATTCTGGGATGCTGAAGGGGTAGCTCTTCAGCCGCTGTATAAGTTTGGTTCTGCTCAACTGTTTAGTGGAGAAGAGATTGCCAGCGAAGGAAGCAATGGAGCTGCTGATGATGACGAAGATGAGTGGCCCCCTTTCCGCAAGGTATGTGTGCCTCCTGAAAGTTACCAAGGGACACTTACCTGGTGTTAATGATCCCTTGAAACCAGTATGATCTCTCCGTTTTAAAAACTAGCTGGTGACCGTGGCTTTGCCCACGATAATCGATTGAAAAATTAAAAATTAAGAGTATAATAATGATTATTAAAGCATTATACTTATTAACCCTTGCACGCGAATCATTCATAAACTAAACCATTAATAATTAATGAAACAGCTAAAATTCCACCTTTAGAGTACATTCTACGATTAGAAAACGCCGCCTGGGAAAACGATCTCAGATTAGATTATGCAGTTCCAAAGCTAACCGTGAACACTGTTAATACCACTGCCTTCTAGGCGGTATTACTCGTGTGTAATTCTCGAGACGGCAGTGGATAATATGTATCGTTTCTTAACTGTTTGTTGACAGATGAATATGATGTGAATTTTATTTGATAAATTCAGTGTAATTTTCAGAAATTATATAATTTTTCAAGGGAAGGAGTGGTTTGTTTGCATTTGTATTGTCCGCAATACTTCCAGGGTTAAACTATCAATATATTAGGCCTATAGCTGGTGCCTGCGACTTCACCCAAAATTATTAATTGACTCCAGGATTTTTAAGAAATTTACACTGGCAGTTTATTAAAGACGTTTGTGGTTCAGAGCTATGAAAGTTGTAAGTAAAAATGAAATTAGAATATTAATTTTTGTTCATTGTGTTCATTTCACTTAGGCCTTATATAATAAAGAAACGGTTTTCCTAATTTTGTACTCTTCGTGAAAGTTTAGACTGCGAGAGACGAACATCGCTGAGTATACCCGATGTCTCACGAAGTGGGCGAGTGAGTGAGCACTCTATTTAGGGCCATTGAATTGTATAAGAGTAGATATTTACTTGTGTTTTTTGCATTGGTTTCCTGGATGTGTATAATTTGATCATGCTTTCAGGTTGGAACATTTGATCCCTATTCCGATGATCCGAGATTGGCTGTGAAGAAAGTTGGATTGTGCCCATTGTCAGGGACGTTGGTGGTTGCTGGTACTGCTGGATCTATCATTGTGGCCAGCTTCCGTTCAGATTCTGTGGAGAAAGAAGTTAAGGTTGTACATTATTCTATTTTATTAGATTTAGTTTTATATCGTTCGTATTTGTAGTTAGCACAAGTACGAGGGTGTATCAATAAATAACCGGACTGAATAAATTGTATTTAAATAAACCACCCTGAAGTGAAACGGCTGCTAGCCGCCAAAAGGCGAATCCTTCATCTAGCAGTGCTGTGAATCCCAGTCATGCAGAACGATTCAGTTAGGAGTTAGACCCGGATATCGCAGGTGGTGTTTACTGTACCCAACATGGAACTGAAATTGCAGCAGTTCGCATCGATAAAGTTGTGTTCTTCTAGGCAAAACTCCTACAGAAACCTTCAACATGCTGCAGCAACCATATAAAGACCATGCTTTGGGCAGAACACAAATCTTTGAGTGGCACAAATGTTTCAAAGATGGTTATGAAGACCTTCAAGATTCTCTGCACCCTGGAAGACCCATAACAGCAAAAATTAAAGTTAACATCAACACAATTGACGCAACTGTGCAAGAAGATCATCGCATAACAATTGTGAAGGTTGCAGATATAATGAATTTGTCTTTTGAAACCAGATCTTGTCAGGACAGGATGGATCTTGCACGAAGACAATGCGCCAGTTCATTGAGCGCATGCAACTCAAGATGTAATCGAAGAAATGGGCATTGAGATCATGCCTCATTTACTGTATTCTCCAGATCTCGCACCTTGCGATATTCACCTCTTTCCTAAAGTGAAAAAGGAGCTAAGTGGTCGCCATGTTCAAAGTGATAAGGAGTGGAACAACGTTGTCATGGGGAAACTCTTCTGTAGAATAGAAACATTTTTCAATTAAAAATTTGTGAAGACTTTCTTTAAAAGTTTTATCTGTGCGCTGTTCTTTTATATAAAATGGAAGCTTATTATATATTTTTATACCATTATAGGTAAAGGAGTGTTTATACAATGCAGTATTATGACTAACTGTTGATAGATTTGAGCTTCCTCTTGTATCATGGTGGTGCGTTTCTGAGTATGTCTTAAAATTTTTTATGGATGCTTTAGTATATAAAAGAACATTATATATATATATATATATATATATATATATATATATATATATATATATATATAAACATGGAAGAGTCATTGAGAACTATTGAGAACACTGGAATATACCATTCTGTTTCTTTTCGCGGCGGGTAAATCTCCACATGGTATTGTCACATGCTCGGTGGAGTGGTACATTAGAGTTTGTTTACATCTCCTTTGAACTTAAAGTGAAAATAGAACAGTGCTGAAGTTTCGATGATTGGGGGGGGGGGGGGGAACTATCGGGAGTTTTGCTTCTGTTATCGTCTGCTGTGGTGGAATTGCAAACAAAATATTGTAGGTTAGTGTGAAAGCTACCAGATTGTTTTCAAAGATTACCCTTTCCTGTTACTGGTCTATGCATTGCTGCAGTGAAATGTTGAATACGAATTAAACAATCAGGGAGGTTGTTTGTTCATGCATGGTTAACAAATTAGTTCAGTGTTCTTTTGGACGTAAAAAAAAAATGAAAAAATTGTTCCGACATGCCCTTTTAACATGTTGAATTTTTGGTAATCTTTGAATATAGGTAGGGCCCTGATTGGTGAAATAAAATGGCTGATTTCGGTGTTAATTTCCTTCTATTTCGGTGGGTATTTCGTGAAATAAATTACTTATACTACATTGGGAACATTGCGCATTGATAAACTTTGGTTCTTTATTTACATGAACTAACACCCCCCCCCCCCCCCCCATTTCCATATTCTTCTGCCCTTTTATGAACTGAAGTAACTTTCGATTTAGGCATGATTAGAGTTAATGTTCAAATATAATGACTAGAAATATTATCGTAATTTCTACTAAACACCATCAGATAGCCATTTGCAGACAGAAGTGCCAACCATACCACTGGATAAAAGACGAAATCTGTTGAATACTAGTAACAAATATTCTACACTCTTCTGCTGTAATCGATCATAGGCATCACTAACTTGGCAAAGACATAGCAGGAAAGGAAAGTATTCAACAGTACTAACCAGGTCACAGACAATCTTTGCTTAAATTCTCCAATCTTTGTAATCGATCACAAATATTGGTATATCGGTAAATCTTCGACAGCCACAGAAACAGCAGAAAAAAAAGCATGCTGCTAAGAAATAAAAAAATACAGTACACCAAAACACAATATTGTGATTTTAAGGCACATTTTTGTGCTCATTTCTCACTTTACGGACAGAATGGGCATATTACGCGCTTATAGACACATTTCGTGGAATCGAGTAAATTTCGCGATGTTTCGTGGATTCAGTTTGGTTCAAATTAGTATTTTAAGCATATAAAAGCTAAATATAGCTAAGGGAGGTTGTTTTATAAAATTTTGCGCTTATCGTTGTTACCAAAATATACGGCCCCTAAATATAGGTAACCCTCATTGCCACACTGCAGTCTTCTGTTTTGTAGTTCCACTAGCTGAAGATAGGATCGCTTAAGTGCACCACCAGTGAAGAGAACTTTTTAATTGTTCAACATGAAACTTTAATACTTTTAAGGGAATGGGTTCAATGATTATGCACTATGTTTATTCACCAAGGTTTAAGTCGGTGCTTTTTAGCATCAGTTAACATTATTATGGCCGCCGGCGTGTTCTTGTGGTTAGCATTGATGACTACAGATCCGTTGGCCTGGGTTCGATCCCTGGTACCTCCTTGGATTTTCCTGAGATAGGGAGATCTGGAACGGGGTGCACTCAGCCTTGTGATTCAAATTGAGGAGCTACTTTATAGAGAATTAATGGTTCCGGTCATGGAAACCACAATTAACGGCCAAATGTGCCCCAATCCTGCCACCTGCCTATGCTAGTTGATGCAGTGGTCGGGTGGTAGGCCTGGTCCCTTCAGGGAAATAGTGCCATTATGTTTAGTTTAGTTTAACATTATTATGAAATTAATAGTATAATAATTATTAAAGCATTATATTTATTAACACTTGCACGCGAATCATTCTTAAACTAAACCATTAATAATTAATGAAACAGCCAAAATTCCGGCTTTAGAGTACATTCAACGATTAGAAATCGCCACCTGGGAAAACGATCTCAGATTCGATTATGCAGTTCCAAAGATAACTGTGAACCACTGCCTTCTAAACTGTATAATTCTCGTGCGTAATTCTCGAGACAGCGGTGGATAATACGTATCGTTTCTCAACTGTTTGTTGACAGATGAATGTGATGTGAATTTTATTTGATAAATTCAGTGTAATTTTCAGAAATTATATAATTTTTCAAGAGAAGGAGTGATTGATTTGGATTTTTACTGTCCACGATACTTCGAGGATTAAACTATCAATATATTAAACCTGATGCCCGCGGCTTCACCCGCCATTATTAATTGACTCCAGGATTTTTAAGAAATTTACACTGGCAGTGTATTATAAGGTTTGTGGTTCAGAGCTATGAACGTTGTAAGTAAAAATAAAATTAGAATATTTGTTCATTGTGTTCATTTCACTTAGGACTGGTTTTACTAATTTTGTAGGCGTCATGAAAGTTTACACTGCGAGAGATGAACATCGCCGAGTATACCCGATGTCTTACGAAGCGAGCAAGCATGCTATTTAGGGCCGTTGAATTGTGTAAGAGTAGATTTTATTTTTTATAAGTCCATAATGAATGAAGTGTGCAAGAATCAGGAAACAAACATTACTTGAAAATTTGAATTACTGTTGATTTTCTTCATATACAGTCTTGATGAATTAAAAAATTAAATTGAATTTATATATTTTCAACTAACAAAAAAATTGGCATTGGCAAAGGACTTAGAATTTAAGGATCAGACTACTATAGTGCCGGAGAGCCCTTGGTGTGTTTTGCATCATAGGTTGATCCTAAATTTCTTCCTCATTGGGTTTCTCAGTGAGCTTTGTTTTGGAGCGAAAAATTGTTTCTCTACCCTACCATGAGAAATGTTCATCTATGCCTGATGCATTGATTTGCTGTCATCATGGTGAAGTCATAAAAATTACGAAAATAATCTTAAAAACCGTATTAATTGTATGGTTTTGCCCAAATAAATTTTTTTTGCCTAAATCCATCTAAAAACTGGGGTTATGTTTGAATTCTACATTACAGTATTATGCGAATTTGCATTATTTGGCAATTTAAAAGTGCAGTTATGGCAGTAAAATGAAATTCTGGAAGTATTTGAATTGAGAACAATCGAATTATTGCTTCTCATGAATTTCACAGACCTCTAGTGATTGGTTATGGTTTTTTTTCTTATGTCTAGGCATAAGAAAAGTGTTAACTGTGTGAGGTCACTTCCTATAATATTTCTGTGTGCCGGTATCCCGGGTGGAGTAATATGATTGTGTGTGATTTCCCACCCTCCTACATTTGTACAGATGATAATGATGTGTGTGACTGAGTTAGTAAAACAAACAATGTATCCCTTAGGAACTGACAGAGTACTGTTGATTCAATTCTATGGCAACTAGAAAGAACTTTATCGGTTAGCAATTCTGACTGTTTGGCCCCAAAAAGATTTTCAATCAATGTCTATTTGATATAACAACATTTGTCATGGGTGCCAACTTAGCAGGCGCCAGAAGAATTCGTCACAATAATGCACCAAATGTTGCAGTTGCACCAAATTTTCAAAATGCCCCCATTGGCGCAAATGTAGATGCTGATCATGTGTGCAACATATGTCGAGAGGTGGTGCGTATGAAACCCAGACCTGAGAGAGTTTTTGCTATATTGGAGTCATGTAATCACTGCTTCTGTCAGGGGTGTTATCAACGATGGAGAAGGCGGTCTGGAACACCATGCCCAATATGCAGAACCAATTCGCAGCTCTTCAAGGCAAGCCGATATTGGATTTCCCACCCTGAAGTTAAGCAAGAGTTTTTCCGGGATATCAGACAACGCTTGGCAGAACAGCCCTGCAGATATCATTTACTGGGACGATGTCGCCGGGGTCCAGCGTGCTTGTATCAGCACCTCTAAGGTCATATGATGGCTTCTCTTCAGCTTTCTAAATTAAAGTGTGATAATATTATTTTTTATAATATTTTAATATTTTATAATATCTATTAATTACTACATTGTTACACAAGATTTTGGTAATTGATTTTGAATTTTGAATGTTCTTTACTTTGCAAATAAAATGGTTGAACTTACATGAGACGTTTGATTACATTTAAATAAACAATCATAAAATCAAATCATCAGTGGGCTCTAAGCTGAGTAGAGGAGCTGGTATTCATTGATGACAGTCATAACAAGAGAAAAAAATCTGATGTGAAAGTCACATAACTTCCTCTGCCCAAATAAAAGTTTGCAGCATTTACGCTAATTATGCTATAAATATCTTATAGCCCCTTCTTTGAATGTTGCGACTAAAAACGCAGGCTATGGGGAAAAAAAACAAGTGACTGCAAACGTTTATTGAACTTTCCGCTGTTAAGAATAATTTCCGAAATTTATCAAATATTCCCCTCAGATATTTCTTTACTGTAAGCAGGGCCAACAGTACATTTTTCTCACTTCACGTGCTTATATAGAATAAAATGCCTTAAATGTCCGCGTATTGAGTTGTTCACCAGGCAAGTTGGTAGGTTACAACCACCCTTCAGAGAATGTTTCTGAAATCGTATAAGCAATCCATGTACAAAATTTAAAGGAAATTGTTAGAGCCGTTTATGAGAAAATAGCAAAAAAAAATGTTCTTCATGTAAAGTCCCCTTAAATATAAGAGAAGGTTGTCGCCAATCTTCACAGCCTCAGAAGGTACCTAACCCAAATACAAAATTTTGTTTTCTTACGATTTACAAGAAGCCGTATTGCAAAAAGCACATATTCACAGTGGGTTGCTTATAACTACCCTTCAGAGAATTTGTTCGAAAAAATGTTTCAAATAAAAGTTTTAGCTCTTGGTACAAGCAATCCATGCGCAAAATTTAAAGAAAATCGTTAGAGCCGTTTTCGAGAAAATCGGGAAAAACGAAAATTTCTTCATGTAAAGTCCCCTTAAAAATAAAGGAAATTTGTCGCCAATCTTCGAATCACATCTTCAGAAGGTACCTGACCCAAATACGAAATTTTGTTTTCATACGATTCTCCGTTTCGGAGCTAGCCTGTTCACAAACTTCCACACAGACAGACAGACAGACACACAGACATGTTTCCAAAAATAGTATTTTTGGATTCAGGGGGCCTTGAAACGTGTATATATGCTAAAAACTCAACTTCGAATTTTGGGGTCGAAAACAATTCTTCCTCTACCTATAGTACCTATGGTACGGGCAGAGGAAGTAAAAACGTATTCTACCTCTAATTGACGAATTTAATCATCTGTAGCAATGAAAAGGTTAATTCATGATGAAAAATCAAGCTCATGTTAACATAGCTTAGGTATCAATTACTCATTTTATTAAGTGCCAGAATGGTATTTTATAAGATTACTTGGTGAAGGGGAAGAATATCTGCCTATCTGTCAGTCCGTGTGTCTGTACACACATTAACTTTAACAAGTGATCAGATTAGTATGAATGCAAAGTTATTAAAAACCGTGGCACAACTTAATAATAAAAATAAAGTTTAAAAACACTTATGCACCACTTACGTCACAGATAAAATCAGGACATGTTTCGGGAGTGTCCTCCCATCCTCAGCTGCGGGCGTAAGTGGTGCATAAGTGTTTTTAAACTTTATTTTTATTATTAGGTGATCAGATTTTCATGAAACTTAGCATACACGCTTATAAATTCCTTAAGAAGAGTTCCTATTGATTTTGGACCAGATTCGTTGACTTTTACCAGAATAATGACAAAGGCAAGGCATTTAATGACCATAAAATATTTTTAAAAAATGCAAAATAAAAATGCATTTACCATTATTACTTATTACTTATAATTTTTTTTCTTGAAGTAATGGATTGCTAAAGGAATTCAACAGATGACAGTGCATTATATATAAATTTACAATATACACACATTTTGTTACTAAAGAAGTAAATAAATTTATACTACCTGGACACCCTTAGCGTAAAAGAAATTCTTTCTGAACTGGCATGCCCATCAAATTGCCCTTAGCAAATATGTGTCATTTAAAAAGAAAGAAAACATTCTTTATTGTTACAAGACAAACTGTTGTGGTGTTTACCATAAACCTGAATTAAAAAGAACTATGAACACTTGGCGGAGATTCTCAAATAAAAATGATTGTCTGTTGTCTGAAAGTAACGATTTTACATGAAAAAGCTCCTCTCTACCTCCACTGAAACATGACCTAAAATTTTCCAAAAAATGACCCATCTCTTGCAAAATAATGATAAATGCAAAAACAAATTGCCCTTATTTAATCAATTATTTCATGATACTGTGTATCATGAATATATCCAAGCTATTTTTTAACCTTCATATAAACATGATGCAAAATCATCAAATGCCTTGCCCTAGTAACGACCAATTAGAAGTCACACGGTTTTTAAATAGCAAATTTGCATCAGTCGACTGAACTGAATATGCTGTTGGGAACTGAAGACGTGACTGCGAATGTACATGCCTTCGGGTGGAGTTCGCACAAGTAATCAAGCAATTTAAATCTAGTTGGCTGCTCCATTCAAGCGACTACTTAAGTAATTCCCTGTAAAATTCGTCACGCCAAGGAAATGATGACATCTCGCTTGCATCACATTGTGAAATATGATTTTACAGTATTTTAGAAAATATTAATAACACAGCCCAAGAAAAAAGAACTTTTTGTTTGGTGTCTCAGATGTTTTACCGGATTTTGGCTATACTTAATGTGGTTATTCCAAATATGTAAACAGTTTTTCTCTACCAGCTCTACTTCTATATATAGATTTTATTTGTGAACTCTTAGTCTAGCGAAACAAAATCTTCCTTGATAATATAGCTAGTGAAGGTTCTTGACCATACTTTAGACACGTAGGATGAAAACTGTACAGAAAAACTAAAAGCTGGATTATTTTTTGGCCCTCAAATTGACAGCTCATAAGTCATGAACGACCGTACAATATGTGATAATATCAATTTTTTGAAAGACCCCGTGTTATATTGTTATTGTAATGTTAATGTAATGTTAGTGTGTTGCTTTTTTCTTCACATGATTTAGGAGCTACAAATAGACACTGTTTTTTATTGATATCAAACGTAAAATGGGATAATATGCATAATGTTAATACCATATCTCAAAACTAAAACTGATAGGGCAAAACTATTGGCACATTTGGCATCAGCGACCTAAATATATCCAAGAATAGGTATAAATTCTGAGTCACCAAAGAGCTGTTGGTCTGTGTTATTCAGTCTACTCTTAAAGATTCCCGATAATTATTCCTTTTAAATTAAATTCCTTGAGTTTATTATATAGTTTCTTTATGTTTCGATTAAATAGGCCTATATTCGATCAATATCTATGCACTGCTGATTAATAGTGTTGGAATATGATTCACTGGTATGAAGGTTATAGTTTTAGCACTGCTGTACAGGTTAGGACAGGAGTACTGCTAGCTGTAAACAATCCGTCAGTGAGTGCTAGAGCTTGGAAGTTGATGACCTAAAAATGCCTGAAAAATGGCCTTAAATTTATGGAAACACGACATGAAAACTTGAAAAAATGACCTAATATTTCTAAATATGTATTTAAAAAGGGATATACAATAGTTAGGGGCCGTATGTTTTTGTAACAACGATAAGCGCGAAATTTTATAAAACAACCTCCCTTAGCTATATTTAGCTTTTATATGCTTCAAATATCAACATGAACCAAATTGAATCCACAAAATATCGCGAAATTTACTCGATTCCGCAAAATGTGTCAATAAGCACGAAATATGCCCCTTCTGTCCGTGAAGTGAGAAATGAGCATGTGCCTTAAAATCACAATATTGCATTTTGGTGTACTGTATTTTTTATTTCTTAGAAGCATGCTTTTTTTCTGCTGTTTCTGTGGCTGTCGAAGATTTACCGATATATCGATATTTGTGATCAATTACAAAGATTGCACAATTTACGCAAAGATTGTCTGTGACCTGGTTTGTACTGTTGAGTACATTCCTTTCCTGCTATCTCTTTGCCAAGTTAGCGATGCCTATGATCGATTACAGCAGAAGAGTGTAGAATGTTTGTTACTTCTATTCAACAGATTTCGTCTTTTATCCACAGTGGTATGGTTGGCACTTCTGTTTGGAAATGGCTATCTGATGGTGTTTAGTAGAAATTACGATAATATTTCTCGTCATTATATTTGAACATTAACTCTAATCATGCCTAAATCGAAAGTTACTTCAGTTCATAAAAGGGCAGAAGAATATGGAAATGTGGGGGGGGGGGGGGGGGGTGTTAGCTAATGTAAATAAAGAACCAAAGTTTATCATTGCGCAATGTTCCCAAAGTAGTATAAAGTAAATCATAAAACACAGAAATTAAAACATTTATTGCAATGGATCACTCTGAAAAAGTTCTCATAACGTTTCAGCCCCACCACGGGGTCTTCCTCAGATGCAGGAATATATGGTCTTAATATGTAGTATAAAGTAATTTATTTCACGAAATACCCACCGAAATAGAAGGAAGTTAACACTGAAATCAGCCATTTTATTTCACCAATAAATCAGGGCCCTAACAATAGTGTAACAATAAACAAAGGACAAGATTTAAGTACTTAAGATGGCTTCACAGTTTATCAGCCGTGTCATCATTATGAGGTTCGAGCGTTCGGCCATCTTCACTCTGTGACCTTCCTGATGAATGCGTGTGTAGAGGAAGCGTGTCCATATTTATAGGAGGTTGGACAAATATTAAAACGAAATGCGAAATCTCATTGGCTGGCACTGCAGCATTCCATTTTAATATGTGTCTAGCCTCCTATAAATATGGACACGCTTTCTCCACACACACATTCCTGAGGAAGGCCACAGAATGAAGATGGCCGAAAGCTAGAACCTTATAATGTTGGCACGGCTGATAACCCGAGAAGCCATCTAAAGTAATCAGCGCCGTGAAAGCTTCAAATCTTAAAATTGAAATAAATGCCCTAAAAATATAAAATTGCATAAAATGAGAAAAAATGACCTAATAAAAATGCATTTCTATAATCTAGAGGCCATGATTAGGATTTATCCACAAGTTGGCAATGTCTATGCAGCATCAATAAAAAGATGACATGTTATTAGTAGAGACCGGATTTTAAAGGGAATTCCTTTTTTTATATTTCATCACAAAACGTGATAAAATTGAACAGGACATTACTGAGTAAGTTTCAACTGCAAATGACCTGGTTTTAACGTCCCTTTTTTTCCTTTTTAGGCCCATTTCCCTTTTTTTTAGGAACTTTCCCTTTCTAGTACCTTTTTTGCTAATTTATTTTGAAAAATTCGTAAATTACCCAGTATTTGGCAATATGAAAACAATGAAAATTGTTTTCACTGATTCACCATTGAAAAAATAATTCCTCCCAGCAGAATAGAGCGTTACAGGGAAATCACAGGCTTGCCATTGCCTAAGTTTCCCCATTATAACAAGGTGGGGAACATGGATTTCGTGTGCTATTTTCCTCTGTGAGAATTTTAACAAAATAAAAAAATGTCTTCAGTCATTAGATGTTACAGAATCAGCAGCTGTAGAGCAAGCAAAGGCTTTACAAAAAACAAACATGTATTTCTCTTACACTTAAAATTGTTGTATTTAGATACATACTTCACTAAATTTTACCTAATTTTCTCAGGACAGATCTGTTTCATCCACCATTGTGGATATCCTCAGCTGATTTCTACTTTCTGGAGTTGTGTTGCCATCTATTGGAGGAAGGATGTATCTAGTGATGAGGCTGTCTTCTGCTGGGATTCTCATTATTGGGAAGAAGGCCACAAAATAGATAATGAAGCTAAACTTTTGAAACAAGTAAGGAGACAGGCAGATTTAACAGTTTGGGAAAAATTATTCATCCAAAAGAACAAGGAAACAGTTATAAATTTTGAAATCCCAGCAGAAGACAGCCTCATCACTAGATACATCCTTCCTCCAATAGATGGCAACACAACTCCAGAAAGTAGAAATCAGCTGAGGATATCCACAATGGTGGATGAAACAGATCTGTCCTGAGAAAATTAGGTAAAATTTAGTGAAGTATGTATGTAAATACAACAATTTTAAGTGTAATTGAATATCACTTCACTGTGTAATTCCCAGAAATAGTTACTTATGTATTTCTCTGTTGAATTTTTACACTCTCTTACTTTTATATCCCTTTTTTCCCACCTTTTTTTGGCAATAATTTTCCCTTTTTTGGGTGAAAATTTTCCCTTTAAAATCCGGTCTCTAGTTATTAGAATCTGGGCCCTGCTTATAATCAATTTAATACATATACATTTATAATTGATATGTTCTCTGATGAATAAGTATCTACAATGTGCACCTTAACAAGAACCAGTAAGTAATTCTTGCAGCTTTGTTTATAGCGTAGGACATTATACTACTGAAGAATGCATAGTTTATTTATTTTGTTGAGAATGTAACAGGCTCATTGCCCAATTACAAAATTCTCTTATACTAATTACATCAGTTAAGTGGAGGGAAAGGAAATAGACATTAAATCCTTGTCTGGGACATTAATACAAGTAAGAATCAGCTTGAAAAATTTTATGTCATAACCGGGATTTGAACACGGATCTTCGGCTTAACGCGCCGATGCTCTACCATTGAGCTACCATGACAACATACCAGTACGACATCAAATTCCTCAACTGATTCAGAAGACAAGGCAGACCACGGGAGGTTTCTCCGTTGAGAACACGCATCCAATGGCATCCTACATTTGTAGGTAATTTGAAGCCAAGTTATTATTTATATACTATTAATTAAGTGGAGAGAAAGGAAATAGACATTAATGTCTATTTCCTTTCTCTCCACTTAATGCGTGTTCTGCCGTGGTCTGCCTTGTCTTCTGAATCAGTTGAGGAATTTGATGTCGTACTGGTATGTTGTCATGGTAGCTCAATGGTAGAGCATCGGCGCATTAAGCTGAAGATCCGTGTTCAAATCCCGGTTATGACATAAAATGTTTCAAGCTGATTCTTACTTGTATTAATTACATCAGTTTTACGACACTATTATTATAAAAACACCAATAATAAGAAGTTATATAAACAGTGGAGTATACTGATAGAAATTCTGAATGATAAAAACACTTTATTCTCCACTTACATTACTTTTAATAGCACAGGACTAGTTTCAAGAGCCTTATTCGCTCCCATCATCGGCTGGTGGTCGATTGTTATTCTGGTTGCCATGTTGGTTTGTATATATGCATTGTTCTGTGCTGCCCTCTCGTTTCGTTTTTGTAAGTCGCACTACGTCGTCTATAGGTGGGATTTCAAAGTTCATAACCTTGTCTTCTTTCTTAGTGATGAATATTTTCTCTCATACGTTCAGTTCGGATGGTTTCTTAACGTGTTTTAATAGTTTGATCTCCTTTTTAACACTGTGATTTTTTGTCCAGCAATGGTATGCAACTGCTGATCTTTCGGTCTGCATTAGTTTTATGTTTCTTAAGTGTTCCTTCATTCTTATTTCCAAACTCCTCCTGGTTTGTCCAATGTAGATCTGATCACAATCTGCACATTCTACTATTATATGTTTAATGTAATACTGAAAATATTTAAATTAATACTACAGCTAAAAAGAAAGAAAAATAGAAAAAAGTAACAAGAAACACATACAGTATGAAAATTACACAGTGAAGGGAACAGATTAAAACATAGAAGGAAGGAATCATTTATTATAAAAATGAAGCTGCCTGAATACACAAGTTGCCCTAAGACACAGCTTACCATTCAAGCCATGAAGGCCAATGGATAACAATTCAAACACAATTTTTGTTTTTGTTTTGAGTTAAATTGACAAGTAGAGATAAGCAGAGATTCAATGCATGTTCCCATAAATAGAGTGGAGGAAACGAAAGACTTAAAGAAAATGACATGAAGCCTATTATAACTTCATTTTTAATTATTACTATTTTAAAGTTTTCAAATATTTATCACAGAAATTTATAAACTGCCTATTGTTAGATAATGCTTTATTGTCACATAACGTTTACATATGTCATAAACTGGTGACTCGTCAAGTTTCCTTAAATCTAAACATAATCTATTAATGGCAATTTATTTACAATTAAGATAAGTTTTCTTGATGATTCATGCATTCTTGTACTGAGTAGAAGGCATTGTCCATTAAGTATTTGCAAGCAGTTACTTTAAGTTGACTAACTGAGTTTACATTTTTCACACTTTTTGGCAATTTGTTGTACAGTATGGGTCCATTATGTTTGAAGCTTTGTTCATAAAGTGAGGTATTGTGGCCTGAAATGAAGAGATTTGATTTGTTCCTGGTTTTAAATGAATGAAGATGGGCATTTGTTTTCATTTTGCTTAATGACTTCTTGATTTGGACTATGACTTCATAAATGTATATGCAAGGTAGGGGCAATAGTAGTAAATATATCTATGTTGACCATTTTGTGCAATTGATTGTATAGACGGAGCACAGTATAAAGAGGAGAATTATTATGGGAGTCAGTGTTTGCTTTAGGGATACAAAAAATAGCAGTTTTTTAGATATGAGAGTTTAGTGCCTAATGTAATTCCTAATAATTTTAACATAACATAACATAGGTTTATTTCATCTTCATACAACAGGGACTTTGGTTACATTTCTGTTTTACCAATCAGTCCCTTGATTACTAAACAAACATTCTGTCGTATCCCGGGGTCCTAACTAATTCTGACACCATTTTCCCCGGGATTACGACTTTATCAGGATGGCCCGAATTGATTAATTACATAAAAATATTAACACACGGTGAGGAAAAGAAGGACAGTATTGCGTTGCACTAAAAGTATAAATTGCCAGTTTATAAAAACCCAAAATGACTAGATTTTATTACATTATTAAAATTAAGTAACATACAAAAGAAATTACATGGTTACTTACATTTTTACACTTCTGGTTGTCTTTACACTATAAAGATATACTTGCGCCGAGGCGCCCAGCCTTGACGTCGTCCCATGTCGAGTCAAGAGCCACGAATCTTTTACAAGAACGAGGTGAACAGTTTTCACCTGTTTAAATAAACTTCCGTGGTCAAGTCATTGCTCCGATTGGCATCCGTGACGTAAAAAAACCTTAATTGCAATTTCCCGGTTCAATACTATTTCTTTACTTTTAACAACATATTCTTCCTTGTTTCACAACTGTTCTACCAGTCAATCACCTTTGAATTTCAGTCAGCAAAATAGCAAAGATAATTCTTCTTAGCGTAAACTTCTGCGTCGACACTTTCCTATTTCCTCGTTGTGAACCCAATACTGGCTTATACTACCAAAACCATTTAGAGGGCCCAATTCTTAATTTTTACAATCACAACATTACCCCCCCCTAGCCCGAACGCACGGTAGGTGGGTTCGGACGGGGTTTGTGTATGTCTTCCATAGTTCTCTTATACTGATACAGATATAAAATCCTTAGTTATACTTGAATGTTGACATCGTCGTCGCATGTCGTAATGCGTACAGTTTGTTGTCTTTGCTTTGTATTATTTTTCTTTGCTTAATCTTCTTTTTCTGTTGGTTTGCGTTTTTGCCCTGTACTCCGAGGTGACTGAAAGTTTTATAATTTAATTTCGGTTATTCTTAATAATTCACCTATACATGTCATGGATACCAAAGGTAACGGCTTGACACACTAACTATCTTTCATAAAATTTTAATATTTTGCTTACTTTCTCTTTTTTTTTTCCTCTTTATGTTCAATTAATTCTTAAATACGTTAACCTAATATATTACCCTGATAAATTAAAAATCTGTCTCAATTAAAAAAAAAAATCTTTGATTTCTTCCTATCATTTAAAAAAAATCCTATGCCTTTAAATATACTGGTACTTCCCTATTGCTTAACCTAATTTACTTAAATGTTGTCTAAAAAAAAAATTCTGATAAAATCCCTTGCTGTAATATAGATGATACTTCAGTTGTTCTTGACCTTGGGTTTAATTTCTTCGCGTCAGCTGGACTTGCTATATTGTCTGCATGCAACGTTATGGAATGTGCTACCTCTGCATTCTTGTTGGTCGGAACTGCTATGTGATATTCTGCCTGTTTGTTCAACCAACTATAACATATGGAGAAAAACAGTTATTAATAAAATGCGATTTAATCTTTAACACAGATAATATTATCCCTCAAAATCTACTTATTCCAAACAATATTTAATAGTTGCAACCGTTTAAAATTAAATCAAAACTAAAACATAAAATTTTTTTTTTCTTTTCTTTTAAAAAAATTGGAAATCATCTGGTTCCCACTCTCCCTTGAAAAAAAAAAAATCATAATCAACTTGAACATTTGTCAGTAACATTATAAAAAAAAATTTAATTATCCTCTTATAAATAAAAACAATCAATTACCCTTAAATGGAAAACACCTAACTCTTGTTTACTTCCAATAATGCTATATTTCCCTTGATTTAAATAACTGAACCAAAATTCAAAAATTACATCGTTCTGCGGCTTTCCTCCAAACACAATTGAAGCAAATCGCTTGGGTGTGCACGTCCCGATACGATATGTTTCAAGTGGCTGTTGGTTCAAATAATTTAAAATTCTCATTTAATTTAAAAAAAAAAACTTCCCGTAATTTATATTTCCTTTAAACAATTCATTTTTAAAACTTTTCTTAATTTTCTCTCCTAATTAAATCAAACACTATACGGTATACTTCTTGGTTAAGCGACACACACTTGACTTCGCAAAGAACAGAACACTGATCATCTATTCTGAACTTTGTATATCATTTGCACATGCCCTCAATCCAATGACTAACCTTCCAAAAAAAAAATTACAAAAAAACTCAATTCATTTAACAATAACAATTACTAAAATTTTCTGCAATATTTTATAGCATCTATTAAAATTACGTCTACACGCGAAATCCTATTCTGTTACAAAACATATTCAATTTTTACAATTGTATACTTTCCCAATGTTACTTTTATATACCCCTACACAAACTAATTAATCAATTTCCTGCAAAAAATTATTTATTAATTCTTGGTGCTGTTAGCCGTTCACTCCCAGTGCTGGTGTTGTTGATCATGTGCATATCCATGGGTTACCTGAAACATACAAAATTCTCTTAATCTAAATCACTGAAAATGCCTATCATTCGTTTTTTTTTCACTTGTCCCCTATAAATCCTCAGTAATAAATATGATTAATGAACTCTATCGTTGCTTAAAATTCCACGATAGCCAAAACTATTCCATCACCTATATATTTATTAAAACTCATATTTAAACATTGACATTATATTATCCCAACAAATTTTATTTCTTTCCTTTTCTTAAATTCCCATTAACATCTATTTCTTATTTTAAGTGTACACTCGTTACTTGATACAACAACAAAAAAAATTCTCATACAATCATAATTCTTTACACTCTGTAAATTCATTTACATCCATTTCTTCCCTTTTTATCCACATGTATGATACTCAACATAATAACCATTTATCTGCACAGTTTTCTCACTAAAACTGTTTTAACTCATTCCATAAAACTTAATATTTACGGTTACACTCAATAAAACATTTGAAATATAAAAAATGACACCCTTGTTATTGACCTAAATGAACAACATATCCCTTGCACAGTACTATCTAATATTAATATTCTGTAATTCTAGCATTTGACCCATAAGATTCCCACAACTGATTATACATATCCTTATCCAAAATGTTACAACATGCAATATCTTACTAAAAAAAAATGTCTTACCTGGCTCATTTATACTTTTACAAAAAAAAACAAATTTTGACCTGTCCTTCCCTCAAGTCACCCTAAACTTCAATTATACGCAATGCCTTTTTAAATTCTTAAATATTCTCACAACTACAAATTTTTCTTTCAATTTATTTCACTTGTATTGTATTATGAAATTACATTCTGACACATTTATTTTATTTATTTCATCAGGCTCTCTTTTTTTTTTTCAAATTTAATACGATGGGCTCGGTCTACGGGAGTTGATGATCTTATGATGGTATGGGGTAGGGTTCTTTCTCTACAGGACGTGCCTCGCCTGTCTTAATCCGGTCTTTGATTTCTTTCTGCAATACTTTATTCTATCTGCTTCACTAATGTTCTCACTTTCTGTTACTACCCAGTAATATGTCCTATGCGTTTTTTCTTTCTCACGATTTCTATTTCTTCCGTCTTACACTTTACACATTTTATTTGAGTCCTCCTTCGCTTTTAATTGTCCACTATCTTTTAATTACCTAGCAATATATCTTCCATATATGCCCAACCCCTTTGGGTTCCAAAGTTTCCCTGTCCTCCACAGTAACTTCTTTATTCACTATTAACTTGTTATTCTCTCTAATAAGTTTCTCTCGTGGACGCGCATCCCATTTTCACTTTTACTTCTCATATTATCATTTCACATTTTTTCTCTGGAGGCACCTTCACAATTCTACTATTAACATTTGACATCCTACCTGCATTTTGACTGACTCGCAGGGGTGGATTCCCGTAGGACCTCTCCCTGGCAACCTTTGTTCTTGAAACATTTTCGGAGGTGTCCTTGGGTTGTGTTTTCCGAAGAATAACACGGACTATTTCGGCGGATCAGACCGAAATTTTTCCTCCTAGTTTCACGTCATCGGTTGATTCCCGAGATTTAATTCCCCGCTGTACGCCAGTACATGCGATGTACCCTGTTAATAATAGGCAAATTGTGTTTACTCAAAAAAAATAATCTAAACCCAGAATTCCCGCTTGGTGAATTCCTAACGGACATATTACAACAAAACTAAGTGTATTTTCTCCCTTTTTCTCCTTGCAGTTTTTTTTTTCGACTGTTCCCTTTACCCCTTTTCGCTATTACTTTAGTATTTTTCCCAACTGTTTACCTTTTGACCCTTAAATTTACTCTCCCCGTACGCCTCTCTCGCACCCATGTTCCTGTTTCATCCCTCTCAACAATTTTATCTCCTGTTATTTGCTATGCACTGAAAAAATTAATTATTATTACGATGTCAATACAAGTCATTGTGCTATAACATGTCACCTCAGCATTCTCATTTTCCTACAGCTGATTTCTGTAAAGTAACAAAATATCTGTTCCCTTGACTAACTTACATTATCTACAGTAAACATTCCTCTTCCATTAAATATTTAAATGAATGTTATCTTGCTTGTAATTTTTAAAACTTCTTCAAATTGACAAATGATCTGACCAATATTTTCTTTAAAAAAAAATTAGACCTATCTCTCGTTACTCTTAAAAATTTTGGGGGTTTTACGTTTTATTATTACTTAAACTTTCTGTTATGCCCTCGTAAAAACTTATTATTTCTTCCAAGTCCTTCCCGTTCATTTCCCATTTTCAAAATATCTTCTACAAATTTTAATTTCTGACCAAACTCATTATCATTGTCTATATTAATTTATTTAATTCTCAAAGCTTTATCTTCTTTTGCAATTTCCAATTTAAACATTCTTATAAATTAAACCTTTCCTATTAAATTATTATTATTATTACTCTTTAATTTTATTTAATTACCCCTGGTCTACTTAATAAATTGCTACTGTAAAACATTATATTACTTAACTTAACAAAAATTTAAAAAAATGAATTTATCTCAATTAATCACAACCTTTAACATTAAACAAATATTTTTAATCTTTAATCCGCACATTCCTCAACTTATTATAATCCGGTCTATTCTTAAAATGACAAACAAAAAATTTTATTTCATTTAACCCTAACATTGGCATTTCAATTAATAATTACACAAACACAAATTATTTTCTTTACAAATATCACTCTAAAAAAAATTTACAACATTACTCTACAAATTTTCAAAAAATATTAATTTAAACTTAAAATACGTAATTTATTTCTTCTGACATCGCGGTGAATTCGCCCACTTCTTTACACTAATTTCGTCCCGCGTTGAATTCGCCCACTTCTTGACACCAATTGTCATATCGGGTGGGGTTCGCCTAATTTTGATTATCAGTTGTGTCATGCGTTGGATTCGCCCACTTCTGACATCAATTTGTCGTATCCTGGGGTCCTAACTAATTCTGACACCATTTTCCCTGGGATTACGACTTTATCAGGATGGCCCGAATTGATTAATTACATAAAAATATTAACACACGGTGAGGAAAAGAAGGACAGTATTGCGTTGCACTAAAAGTATAAATTGCCAGTTTATAAAAACCCAAAATGACTAGATTTTATTACATTATTAAAATTAAGTAACATACAAAAGAAATTACATGGTTACTTACATTTTTACACTTCTGGTTGTCTTTACACTATAAAGATATACTTGCGCCGAGGCGCCCAGCCTTGACGTCGTCCCATGTCGAGTCAAGAGCCACGAATCTTTTACAAGAACGAGGTGAACAGTTTTCACCTGTTTAAATAAACTTCCGTGGTCAAGTCATTGCTCCGATTGGCATCCGTGACGTAAAAAAACCTTAATTGCAATTTCCCGGTTCAATACTATTTCTTTACTTTTAACAACATATTCTTCCTTGTTTCACAACTGTTCTACCAGTCAATCACCTTTGAATTTCAGTCAGCAAAATAGCAAAGATAATTCTTCTTAGCGTAAACTTCTGCGTCGACACTTTCCTATTTCCTCGTTGTGAACCCAATACTGGCTTATACTACCAAAACCATTTAGAGGGCCCAATTCTTAATTTTTACAATCACAACAATTCTATAACTAATTCTATCTATTACTTAAAACAACACCCAAGTATGCTATATATTATTTCCTACTTCACTTTAATTTCTACTGCTACTATCTTCTATTTTATTCAACCATTTGCTTTTAACTACAATTAAAAATTTCCCAATTTTTTTCAATAAATCCCTATTTTTTGTTATGCAAAGCTTCTTATATGCTACCCCTTTATTAATTTTTAGTAATTTGTCACCAATTAAATTTACCCTCCACCTCTCAGTTTCCTTACATTCTAAAATTATATGTTTTGCATCCTCTTCCTCGTTACATAATGGGCATATTCCCCTAGGTACCGATCCTCTCAAGTTTTTCAGTCTCCAGATTCCTAGTCTCCACCAGGCCAAACTGGATCTTTCTTCCCGATTACATGGAAATAGATAAGCTTCCATACCCCATTCTGATTTCATCTCTGCATAACATTGTAGTGATTTAAAATTTCTCATTTCTGAAAACATTTCCTGCCTAGCAATATCATTACACCTTTTTTTTTTATTAATTTGCATATAATCTGTATATTCCATGAACCCATTCTATTCCATATCCAATTTAATCCTATACAGTTTATATTCTCTTCTAAACTTTTCCACCAATTATTCACAACCTTTGTACTTTGTAAAAATTTTAAACAATCTTTCTCAAAACTATCCTCTGGCCTAATAATTTTACTTTTGGCTCAATTGGAGTTGAATTTCACCTCTCTTGTTACAGGTAAATGTAATGAACATCGTTCTGGACAGGGACGGGTTTGTATGGAAAGGCCATGATCAGCTGACACCTCGAGAAGGATCACTATCGTTAGCACCAGGGTTCCAGCCTGTAGCTCTCCTGCAGCTCCATCCTCCAGCTGCAGTCACTGGAGTCGCATTGCATTCAGAGTGGGGACTCGTAGCTGCAGGAACAGCTCATGGCCTTGCTCTGTTTGACTACGTTCGTCTCAAAGGCATTCTCACTAAGTGTACTTTAAATCCTAATGGTGAGTGAGTAGTTTCATCTCTTAACCTGCCATAAGATTTGTAATACAGTAAAATACCAGTATAACAAAATTTTCAGTATTACAAAATTATATAATGGCCCCTTCCCTTTTCCCTATTTAATATGTGTTAAAACATTTCATTATAACAAATTTAGAACTTTCAGTATAACAAAATAAAAGTTTGCTTATATGCCTGTATATAATTTTTTTTTTTTACGGTGTATGCTGTGTAATATTGCCTCAGGGAGAGATATTAATGCTGATTAGTGTTGAATGCCGAATGAAAATAGCTTAAAGAAGAAATAATAATCGCTAACTGCTTTAGAAAACCTAGAGTGCTAGATGACACAGAAAGAAGAGAGAACTGGAAAAGTAAGATGGGCCTGCAAGGGCAGTGGCGACTCCTGGTTTTTTAGTTGTGTAGGATGGTGTGGAGAGAGCGAATTAACCCATTCACTGCTATTGACGTACATAATAATAAATAATAATAATAATAATAATAATAATAGTTTATTTAACCTGGAGAAGTTAAGACCGTAAGGTCTTTTCTTCCACTTCACCAGGGACTAAAAGTATGCGTCGCCGTAAAAAATACATAAAGGCTGAGATGTAAATTTAATACAATAATGCTTTATCCTAAAATATGAAAAGATTTAACCACGTATGAAAACTGTCGTTTACGGAAATGAGCTATTCCGCTATAATTCTCATAGTTGATATCAAACTTGATATTACTCCAGGAATACTTATATTGAAATATAAACAGCACTGTAAAGTTTAATAATAGCTAGGCCTATAATATATACCAAGAAATGAAATAAATAAATATTAATAAAAATATGATCACTCCCCTCTTAGAAAACAAGCTGTCGAACGTGAGGAACACAAAACACATGTGAGGAAGGACTGTAAGACGTCCTCAACTTCGTCCATATGAAACTGGCTTCTCACTACCTTTTCTCTTCCCACCTCCCCCTTCACATGCCCAAGAGGTTTAACAACGGCATGGACTACGTAACATCAACAGTGAGTGACTGAGGACATCCTCGCAAATACCAACCTGCTCAAAGGAACCACTAACTTCCTTCCCGAGTGCTCTACAATAACGCTGTTTTGTCATTTTATTGTTTTAATTTTGACAATGAATGCTAGTAAACATTTATGTTGATCAATTATGAAGTGTAGGATGATCCTCACATCCTATATGGAATAATCGCCACTGTGCAAGGGTGAATCTTAATGACTAATTCAGTGGGGACTGTGATGTGATAGTGTAACAAGAAATCACAAATGATGGAATCGTGGCAGACATTTTGAGCGATAGAAATCCATGTGATGATGAGGTTGAAGAGGAAGGTGTGCAACACAGTGATCAACAGAGTTTGACTTGTGCAGGCAACACATGGCACATAGTCTTCAAGATATCACAATGGCAATATGCCAGATTCCATTTTAAAGTCATGTGCAGTGGTTGGTGACTATTTTGACTTTTTCAAAAAATAAAGTCCAGGATAGTACACCTGTAAAATTTCAGTATAACAACATTTCACTATAACAAATTCAATTCTGAGGTCCCCTAAATTTTGTTATACTGGTATTTTACTGTATGTGATAACACAAATTGTCATTTTGCCGAAAGTTTATAGGTATAATTTTCCGGTGTACAAGACCCACCCCAAAATTTAACACAATTTTCCAGGAAAAACTTTTTCAAAACATAATATTCTAACCTTTCACATTATTTAGGAAGTTTATACAGTGAAGTAATTATTACCGTATTGGCCTGAATATAAGACAATGTTTTTTTCCCTCAAAATGTGTTTATAAAAACTATACTCGCCTTATACGTGCAGCCTAATACTTTCAACAACTCTGCATTCATGACTGGAGCTGTGCAGTGGGGAACCCCATGCGATGACGTGCATCCAACCCAAATGTCAAAGTCATGCGGAAATTCACTGAACACTACCTAATTTTATTTTTCCTGAATTCGTGCTTTTGCTTGTACTGCACTGTTACTTCTCTATTCTCTACGCGTAAATCTTTGTTTGACCACCAGTCATGGCAGACCATGTCGAAAAGAAAGCATCTTCCTTGTCTCAATCCATAAAGACGAGAGAAGAAGTTATGACATGAACTTCAGAATTTCGTTTTATGTGAAGCAAAATGTACTAATAAGCTATTTTATTAATTTTTTCGTAACCTTAAAAAATTCATGGTCGTCTTATATTCGGGCCAATAAGTTATATAAAAGTAATGAAATGGGATATGACTCACTAACTTCACTAAAATTGACTCCAACCTGGACTTCAGTTTCGAAGGGTATCTCCACTCATCCTCAGCTAGACTCCATCTGTTAGTTGATCAGCACTAGCATCATCTCATATCAACCAATGAACTTCCTAATAAGATCATCATCTGCAGGAATTTTGGTGTTTCTGTTCTTGTGTGTGTGTATTTTTTATCAAACTCTTGGCTGTTTGTGTCCCTTTATACATTTAAATTAAACTTGGAGTATATCACTCCCATTTACGTGTCTAGCTGCGGTGAGGTTGGCGCTTCTCGAAATTCATATCTTTCGCCTCCTGACTCTTTCTTCATTAATTCAGTATGGTAGGGGTATCATACTGTGACATATTTTTCGGTGATTTGCTCCTATACATCGCACTTCATTAGCGTTCAAATATCTCAAGAGTCTTCTACCAAAACAATTTGTTAGGCAATTCCCCTGAAGGACCATTAAGCAGTCAGCATGATGAAATTACTTTCTTTATTAATTACATAATTACACAATGAAATAAAGGCTTTCCTTCTTACATCATATTATTAAATATGAAATCTCTATATAATATAAAAGGCTTTGTCCTGACTGACTGACTGACGGGAATCAACGTAGAGCCTAAACTATAACAGGTAGAGACTTGGAATTTTGACAGTACCTTCGTTTCATAATGTAGATGCTCACTAAGAAAGGATTTTGAAAAATTTCGAGTTTAAATGCCAAAAATTATATGTTTATGAAAATACTTAATCCCTTTTTACATAGGATTTTCAAAACAAAATCACAGAACATAATTGGTATTAGGTGGGTTTGGATTAAATGAAATGGAAGTTTGACAAATTAGAGAAGGTATCAATGTAATTCATGTTATCTATATTAATAAAAGGATTTGTCTGTCTGTCCGCGATGCCCAGCGAAATCTACTGAACGCAGAGATCTGAAATTTTAAACATAGGTGGGCTGAAGGGTCGTAAAATGCACCTCGAAGCCGGAATTTTAATTTTAGCTTTCGTTTGAGAGTTATGAGTAAAAAAAAGGCAAAAAACTTGAGTTTCTGCATTTTTGAAGCATCAGTTTTCAGGTTATACATTTCAATGTCAAATCAATTACAGTTGGCTTTGGCTATTTTTGTTATACCTTGGAAATAATATCATCGCGATCGCTTGAATGTTGTAAGCCCTAAATATGGTCAAACATTGTTTTATTTGGATGAAACTCACTATACAGGGGTTTTCTGGGCCAAGGAACTCGAATCTGAGGTCGCTTTTACCAGGCGACGCTATCTAATCGTAGTATGTAGTCCACGTGATTTAGGTGTTAATAAATATAATGATTTAACTATTATGCTCTTAATTTTTAATTTTTGAAATAATTATCGCGGGCGAAGCCGCGGGAACATGCTAGTATTATTATAAAATAATAACCTGTTAATGAAAATAATACAGTAGAACCCCAATAATTCGAGCTAATTGGGGCTGAGGCTACCTCGAATTACAAAAAAACTCTGATTATACGGAAATATCACTAAATCAATGGGTAAATCATAAATAACTGTTTATTGAGCACAATAATGGTTTAAAAAATAAACAAACAATATAGTAGGCCTACATACCTGTGATACGCCTGTATGTATATTGGCAAATATTTCCAATTTGCTACATTGGCATCCTTTAAGGATTAAGTCATTGTGTGACCCTTAATGGAGTGGAACGGGAAAGCGGCGCTACTAGGAAAACTCTTTTAATGACCATTGTCGCTGAGTAGGGATTACTGTAACAATACAGTATTCTTTTCTGAAAGGATGGTATGCACTGTACAGTTGATTAACACGAGGTCCCAACAAAGAAAGATCGAACGTAACGGTTTCTGTCAATCTGTAATAGAAATGCATTAGCAGTCTCAAGCCAAGGTTATTTCTGTGCATTGTGAACGAAAACCCTAAGTGGGACAGTTTTACTTGCATTTTTGTATATGGAATAATTGAAAGAAAGCTCAAATTATGTACCATATTCGGAAGTGCGTAAAACTTTCATGCGGACACAGTATGAAAACGGGATTTTACTCTAATTTTATGGAAAATTTTAATTTTCTTAAGACCAGCTCGAATTACACTGAACCTCGAAATACCGGGGCTCGAATTAGCAAGGCTCTACTGTATTATTAATAATGATAATTTAAAGGGTATATGTGAATCGATATTAAAGAAAGAAATCATAGAGCAAACTTAATAAACTTAAGCAAACTTAAGTATAAAACAGTTTTAAGAGTTTGAAGAGTACAAGAGCTAGAATTTACTTTGCATTGTTTTGGTTCTCACTTTTTAGAATTTCTTCCTGTTGTTGCTAACTGAGAGTATAATTATATTTCAGATCTATCAGGAGCAGGTGACGCACCAATATCAAGAAGAAAATCATTCAAAAAGTCCTTGCGAGAATCATTTCGTCGTCTCAGGAAAGGCAGATCTACGAGGCATATAGATAAAAGAGGAGTTCAGAGTCCTACCTCACCCACTGCATCATCACCAAGCGATTCAAAACAAAAGGATGGGTAAATGCTCTTTTATTATATTGCATTATCTACAAGTCCTAGATGCACAAAAACATTTAGACATAGCTTTTCCATAGCTTCACTTTTACTTACATTTTTGTAGAAAGTAAGTTTCATGGGCTTTGTCCACATTTTCAACTCCTAGTCAACTGTCAAATCCTTGCTTGGAGAATACTGATGTGCTCTCTGGTGTAGATTTTACGAACTTCTTGAACAAGTTTTCGTCTCGTGTAGTGATGTAAAATTCCCGGGAATTTAAACTTGAGGAAATATTCCCAGGGAATGTTCCCGGAAATATTCCCAAAATTCATAAATTCCCGAGAATTTATGATTTACAAGCAAGATAAATCAAAGACACCTATTTATTATGAAAAGTAACAAATAATTGTTAATTAATACTTAAATTTAATCATGATTATGTTAAATGAAACTCCAAAACTGCTGAATTAAAATATAGGGAATTTATGATTTACGAGCAAGATAACTCAGAGATACATATTTGTTACATAAAGTGACAATTAATTGTTAAATAATACTTAAATTTAATCATGATTAGGTTAAATAAACTAAAAACTCCATAAATTCAAATATTAAAATATAATTAATGAAAGAACATAAGAAATGAACAGAGATTAATTACATATTAAATATTTTACGATGTTTTACTGGGTTTTCACATAGTTAACAATGAAAATGAGGTAATTAATAATATAAATATGCCCTAGTTCTTTTCTTTCCTTGAATTTATTTATTTATGAAAGTACGTTTCATGGGCTTTGTCCACATTTTCAACTCCTAGTCAACTGTCAAATCCTTGCTTGGAGAATACTGATGTGCTCTCTGGTGTAGATTTTACGAACTTCTTGAACAAGTTTTCTTCTCGTGACAGAATCTGAGGAGCTACTTGATTGAGAAGTAGGAGCTCCAGTTCAGTAAGCCATCAATAACAGCTGTGAGTGGTGACATGCTGATCACATGCCCCCAGTCTTGCCATCTGCCTATGGTAGATGACACAGCGGTCAGATAACAGGCCTAGGCCCTCAAGAGATGTAGCACCGTGGAATTTAGTTTTTAATCTTTATTGTATACTTTTAGATTAAAAAATAATAACTTCATTAGTTAAAAATAATAACTTCATTAGTTAAAATTCATATAATTCAATGAGTTTCATATTAGTATTAAGTAGGGATGGGTCGTCGATACTTTTGATACCTTAATACTCTCGATACTTGCATGGTATCCGCATCGAGCGATACTTCAGAAAACTCGCTCAATACTTTTTCGATACTTTGGTAACTCTGCAATTTAAGGAAATGCGGTATCTCTTTCTGCTTTTTGTAGTCTACTAAATATAGTAAATACTTCTATTTCTCCTTGGAATAGAGAAAACCACTCTGTGACTTTTGTCTAGTCATAAATAAAGACTTTCCAACTTTTCAAATCCAAACACAAGAGATTCTTAATTGTTTCGTTTCCTGTCAAACGTTTCAATAACAACCAACAAGCAAGCTGACTGTCCAAACCCCATTGTAATTTTTGAACAAAAACTTGTAAGTGGACTGTTTCAAAAACTAATTTTAGTTTTAATGTAGACTTTAAAATTAATTATAGGCTACTGGTGATATTAAATTTTGCTCATTAAATATGGGCAATTCCATGGTAAAGTTGACACAGATTGAAAAAATAAAATGTTACAAATATTGTAAATTATTGCAGTTTCTCTAAGTTAAAGAGTTAAAATTTCAGAAAATATACATATTTCATGCATTTGTCTTTTGAATGTTGACTTAAAATATAATCATTTAGATAACTGATAGAAAACGCCAAATTTACTATGAACATGGACATTCACAATTTAGTCCAACAGATGCGGCAACTGTGCTTTCCAAGGATTCTTTTTCATCATAAAACAAAAGATAACTTAATATAGAGGGGAAATATTACTTCACTGAATTACAGATGGCAAATTAGGTAAATAATATATGGAAGGAAGTTCAGTAATATACAGAAACCGTTAGTCCGTGACAAAAAAGATGTAAAAGTTTACCTAGAACAATAAATAATGCATGTATTGTGATTATATTTTATATTCTCTGTGCACTAGTATGGAGCAGTACACCTTCACTTGGTTGCTGAAATTGAATGTTTTTTCTCCACAAATAATGGTGTCACAGACTAACAGTCACGGAGTCTCAAAATGATATATTTCACAAATAGTAGAGTATTTTTAATAAAATGTGAAGGTTAGTGGAGAAAAATAAAGAATAATTAAATGTTTTGTGAACCTAACCTATTTTTACATGAAACACGTTTAATTTTCAAGAACCAAAATTTAAATTTTCTAAATTATTGAGATCAAGATATAGTTAACTAAACTAAACTCCGTGGCGCTACATCCCTGGAGGGACTTGGCCTACCACCCGACTGCTGCATCATCTCCCGTAGGCAGATGGCAGGATTGGGGGGCATGTGGTCAGCATGCCGACACCCACGGCCGTTAATGGTGGTTTTCTGGACCGGAGTCGCTACTTCTCAATCAAGTAGCTCCTCAATTTGGAATCACGAGGCTGAGTGCACCCCTACCAGACCTCCCTACCTCAGAAAAATCCGAGGAGGTACCGGGAATCGAACCCGGGCCGACGGATCTGTAGTCAGCGACGCTAACCACAAGACCACGCCGGCGGACCAAGATATAGTTACGATATTCAATAAAACAAGCTTTTCTGAAAAGTTAACACATTTCCTTTCTTCTTTTAGACTATAAAAATGGGGAAGACATCTGCTGAAAGAACCATAAATATCATGATAAGTTCAGCGATGCAACATTTATATTCAACAACCTCATAATTGAGGATTTCAGAAGCAATATTTGGTCCAGTAATAGTGAAGACACTAATGAAAGGGTTAAAAAATAAAGTTGTTAAATATTTGCAACAGCTGAAAGAAGACCAAAATAGTTTCAGAACTGTAAAAGATGAAGACTACTTGTTTCTAAAAGAATCTTCCATGCACTGACTAAAGAGACCAAACCCACATCTTCAACACGAACTAACATACTTTGAATCAATGAAAACGAGATTGAGATTATTAGACAAAAGTTTCAAGTCATGTACTAAGCGTTCCACCTCTTTGTTACGTTGTAAATGTGATTTTCTGATTTACATCCAGAAGTTAGTCCGTGACAACTTTTCATGTTAGTCCGTGACACTAGTATTTCATTTTTTATTACCATTAAACTGATGGTTCATATTTTAAACAACCGTATCATAAGCTGCTATATACCTACCTACTTCAAAACAAATAAAACACAATTGCCTAATGTATATCAAATCACAGAAATTTTCTGTTTTGTTCTTACAAATGTAACCTATGTCCAAAATAAGTTAGTCCGTGACAAGGTGCTATAAAGTTAAAAATATCTGTGCGTATAAATGTTAGAGAACTGTAAGATTATTTATAAATACTTTAGTTCTTTATGTATTGATCTGCATATGTCAATTTCTTCTGTGTTTAATATGTGTTGGTGTAATGGCTGCCAGTATACTGACTTTTCTCTGTGAACATTAGTCCGTGACCATGGAATTGCCCATATGCACACTTAATTTAGTTGGTACTACACAGTTCTCTGAACTTTTAATTTTTAATGTAGCTATTTATTGAAACTGGAAATGTTGACAGTATCGAGTATCGAGGAAAAATCATATATCGTTATTCAGTATCGAGAAAATCTGGTATCAACCCATCCCTAGTATTAAGTAATTAAGTTTCACTATTAGTAAAAAAATCATATGTTTTTTTATTTTATTTCATTAATTCAAGGTTATTTACCTAAACTAAGTGGACTTAAAACTGTAATCTATAGATTGGATGTTGCATTTTACAATTGGAGAGAGCATTAGCTCTGTTTGAATAATATAGAGAAATGTAGTTTTACTGTTGTGTTTTTCCAGGAGTAGTGATGCGGGAGTATCGAGTCCGGGAGGAGCAACTCCCATAGAAGCTAAACCTGTAGAAAGACAAGTTGAAGCAAGGCCTGTGGATGATTCGTTGGGGAGTATGGTGCGCTGCCTTTATTTCGCTAGAACATTTCTTGTTAATGGTATGTTTTTATATACTGCTTTTCTTTTAAGTATGATTTCTCATAATGGACACACTCCAGTTTCTCACGTTAAAAAATAAAAAATAACAACTCCCCTTGTAATTGTTGCATTTCATTTTTAGCAGAAAATCATTTTTACACATTCACTCCCATCCGCCTAGTGGCCTACCATCTGGCTCAGCCCAGCCTTTTTACGGAGTTAGCGAAGTTTCACATCAATATGGTTATACAGTGGAACCTCGTTAGTATGTTCCTCATTACTACGTTTTCCTGCATAGTATGTTGGGTTTTGGAAGTCCCGGTCCCAATCTTACTAACTACATGTTTACATCTTTCTTCACATTTTGGTTTAATGCTTAGTATGTTCGTATTTGGCTCGCCAACCATACTTTTTCCAAACACAAGCCTTGTTCGCGCATCCGATTGTGTAATTTGGGATAAGTTCGGTAAAGTTTGGTGAATTTCCGCTGGCAAAATAATTTTATATATAGGCCCATAGATGTTTATTATTATTATTATTTTTATTTTTATTTCATGTAATATTTTACAGAAATATACATTCTGGGATTAACAGCTTTCACGGGACAGTTTTCCAAGTAAAGGCAGATGGTACACATTATTCCACAACTCCTAGAAACTGACGAACTATCCTGCATGTAGAGAGGATCGCTGATTTTTGCATCTGGATAAAAGTGTTCCTCGACAAACCAAGTTGTTCTAGGTTCCTGAGTAGCTCATGAGGAACAACTCCTGTAGCGGATATTGTAAGAGGGATAATCTGCACCTTCTTTACTTTCCACAGGTGTTTTACTTCTTCAGCCAACTCTATATATTTCCGCTTCTTTTCCTTGGAAGTTTCCATTATGTTCCTGGTGTTTGGTACAGCTACATCAATTATCATAGCAGAGTGCTGTTTCTTGTCCACGATAATGATTATTATTATTATTATTATTATTATTATTATTATTATTATTATTATTATTATTATTATTATTATTATAACTACTACTATTATTTATTATTTTTTATTTATTTATTTTTTTTTAATTTTCTTTCCAAAAATTTGGGTGCAGGTATTGTTCAGGGGTGGGTAGCATTCTGGTAGCCTATATACAGTAATTTATATTTAGGAATACTGGGAAACAACTGAAATAGCTTAAGATGATGGGTAACCAATCGAAACGTATATTCTAATTTGATAAGTTTTTACTTACAACAATTATATCAAATTGAATGGTTTACAATGTAAATGTAATGTGATGCTTGGTTTGTTTCAGTTCATGTGATGTCGAATACATTTTGGGCTGGCACCAACAATGGTACCGTGTATGTGTTCACAATAGCTATTCCATCCGGCAGTCGGAGAAAGGAGGAGGATGTTACCTGTCTATTAGGAAAAGAAATTCAGTTAAAACACAGAGCACCTGTAATAGCAATATCTGTTCTTGACGGAGCGAGTCGTCCTCTCCCAGAGCCTTACGAAGCGGAGAAACAGCCAGACACGTCGTCTCCACACAGAGTGGTTATATGTTCAGAGGAGCAGTTCAAGGTATGACCACATCTCACTTTCTTTAGTAGTGACAGGAAAAAAAGGTATACAGTGAAATCTCGATACGATTTCACAGGGACCAGAAAAAAAATATTATTGTAGAGAGAGATATTGTTATATTGAGAATTTACAAAAAAATGTTCAAATTTTGGTTGTATATAGGAAACAACTTCAATAATTGAAATTCTTTAGGTATTTAGGGGAATAAAGAATTTTAACACAAGAACTGCTATACTGTACAGTATTCACTCCACCCTTAAATTATTACACTATGAGCAAACACATTTCACATTGTATTATAGCACAGCACCATGAACAGGATGACTCATTATTTTTGCCCCTGTTTGTTAAAGTCAGATATGACAGTCTGTTTAGCTTTTTTTATGGACAGGGATAAACTCAATGCCCTTATTGATTCGAGGTTCACTAAATGACATTCTGGCACCGATGGAACACCTGACAGAAAATTCTGCAGAGCCTCGCAAGAGGCAATGGCTTCGAGTGTGGTTCAGGTTGGTAGATGCACACCTTGTTCTACTTCCTCTTCTTCCCCTGCTTCATCTTCTGCCTGCTTGTTTTGGATTTCTTCAGCTATGTTTTCTTCCGTTAGCTCCAGAACACAATCACCTTATCATCTACTGTCACGTATTCTACAGCAGGTGGAACATTTTCAACACACAGTTCACCATACTTCGTGACAGCAGTAGCCAGCATTTCAATTCCCTATTTTTGTTGTACCGAGGAAAATGTATTTTACGGGGATTCTAAATGTAATCGTAACGGAGAGGTTAATCGTTATTAAGAGTATCGTAAAACCGAGGGGAATTTTACTTTATTTTAATGGAAAGAATGCTAGGACTAAAATATTTTAACGTTATAAAGAGTATTATCGTTATATCGGTAATCGTTGTACGGAGATTTCACTGTACTTCAACTATAAATTACCCTTAGGACTCTGAAGGGAGGAGTTGATTGAAGCCGCTACTTATTATTTTAGTATGGTTTGTTTCATATTACGTGTATTATGTTTACAGATATTCACACTTCCAAGCCTGAAGCCATTCTGCAAGTTCAAGCTCACAGCACACGAAGGTGCGAGAGTAAGGCGTATGGGGTTGGCCAAGTTCACGACGGCAGGTGGCCAGCACTCAGAAAGCTGCTTAGTGTGCCTCACAAACCTCGGAGACTGCATTGTGCTCAATGTTCCTGAACTCAGACGACAGTTAAATGCAGCGGTGATCCGACGAGAAGACATCAAGTAAGATTCTGCATTTTCATTTTATTAATTCAATTTTTTTTAACTTCTCACACAGAACATGCATAACAATGACAAGTACAGTGAGTCTCTCTCGACTGGAGGCCGGGCTAGCGGCTGCTGAGTCGTCACCCTGCGCCCCAAGGTGTAGGAACTGCACGGCACTTCTCTCGCTTCTTTCACTTTGTTCGTGCATGACCATGAAAATAGCGAAAATAGGGACTACCATATTACAGGAGATGCTGAAAAAGTTCATGCACTACAGTTACTCTGTATGGTTTCAAACGTAACAGTTTCGTAGCTCGCCATGCTGAGGCCTTCGAAACACCGGTTTCTTGTCCAAGTCGTCTTAGGGATTTTGTTGGCGTATGCTCTAATCTTTCTCCTATTTCGTCTAATTTCTCCTCAGTAAGCACACGTTTTCTTACCCTTTGTTTCTTATCGAGCACAGAACCCGTTTCTCTAAATTTGTTTACTAGTTGTCGAACGGTTTCTCTACCTGGAGGATTTACATCTGGAAATTGTGTTCTGAATCGTCTAACGACTTCTCTGCAATACTCTGTTTTCACATAATTATCGTACATAAATACCCTATGTTGTACTGTGAACACAGATCGAGGCATAATAATAAATGTGAACTAAGACATAGACCACTAAATAACTTTATAAAACGAGAGCACAGGCCGTGTTTGACCTTCACCTTCACAAGCATGCACTCCAACTGCTGGCCAAGCGGAATGTTGCAATATCTGACTCACTGCACCAGTCACGTTTCACTGCTCGCCCGGCCCGGCCCCAGTCCAAGAGAGACTCGCTGTATTATTATTTATTATTAAGAGTTCTCTATGTGTAGGTCCTTGAACTATCAGTAACCAGTATTTTATTTTCTTCTTTAAGTTATGTAGTACAGTCGGTCAAATAAAAAACGTCGGGACTCGTATGTTGTTAAAATTAAAGTTTTGACGCATTAGTTCACAAGTTTCCTATACAAAACACAAAATACAGGTCATTTTCGGAACATATGAGGCCATGCGGCAGGAGGGAAAATTTGAACAAGGAGGGAAAAAAATGAAGATCGCGGAAAGACCAACACACGATATTCAACTTAATGCATTGTCATAATTCATTTTGCTTTGTGTTTTCGCCACAATCAAATGCTAACGTGAGAGAAAGTGTAGTTAGGGCTGTAATTGACCTGCATATTTCGGCCTCTGAAGCAACGAGAAGGTTCCATATTTATGAAAGAGCAGTTCAGTGCAGTAGTGCGAACTTTACTATAATGCGACCGGAAGTTTTCATAGCAAACGTTGATCTGGCCGGACGCGTATTTCGATACTAAGATTGGTTGCAGATGCTGAGCGTAAGTAATTGATTTTGCACTAGAAGTACCGGTATTATAAAATAAAATCTTTAAAAATGTTCCTTGAATAAACATATTCCTCGCGAATCTATTAATTATTAATATTATAAAATATTTCAACCAAGAATATGGCGGATTTGAGGGATATAGCCACAGCCTTCTACACATGTTTGTTTTGGAACAAAACTGACTAAATAATCAAGAAAATACATGGATAGACAAGAGGCGTGTGTGAACCTAACCTTAAGTCTTCCTGTACATGCGCAGATGCTCGTTCGTGATACTTAATCAAATACCGCCCGACGTTTTTTATTTGACCGACTGTACAGTAGAACTCCAATTATGTGGATTAATTGGGACCAGACCCAATCTGGATAGTTGGATAAATTATGATAAAAGGTTCATTTCTTTAATAAACTGAATTTTAGAGTACTGTACTTACCGTATTGGCCGAAATATAAGATGATGTTTTTTCCTTCAAAATGTGCTTATAAAAACTATACTCGTCTTATACCCGCAGCCTAAAGTTTTCAACAACTAGCTCCATTCATGAATGCAGCTGAGCAGCAGGAATCCCCACATAATGAGGTGCGTCCTACCCAAGGTCCAAGTCATGTGGAAATTCATTGAACTTTACCAAATTTTACTGAACTTTATTTTTCCCGAATTCGTGCTTCTCCTTGTACTGCCATGTACTGCACTGCTTGGAATCTGTATTCTCTATGCGTAATGCTTTGTTTGACCATCATCATGGCGGACCATGTGGAAAAGAAAGCATCTTTATTATCTCAGTGCGTAAATAAAGGCGAGAGAAGAAGTTACGACATGAACTTCAAAATTCTGTTTCATGTGAAGCAAAATGTACTAATAAGCTATTTCATTTATTTTTTCTAAACTACCCTTCAAAAATTCAAGGTTGTCTTCTATTCGGGCCCTCGTATTTCCTATCTTTTTGCCAACGTTAAATACCAAGTCCCCTTAACATTTTTTTCCCCTTTTTTTTTTAATGAAATGAAACTATTGTCTCATTTTCATTATATTAAAGTAACACATTTCTGAGCTGAAATAAGCCTGAAGTAAGAAAAAGAAAGTATGAGCTGACTTAGAATTATGAAATTCTAATTTTATTTAATGTAATTAAATAAAACTGACAGAAAAAAAAATCATTATTTTACACTTCATATGACTTTCAGTGTAAAATTTCGCGTGATTGTACTATCTTTCAAAACTGCACTTTTAGTTACCATGAGTTTATAATTACCATTATTTGCATTCCCATACGTTATGGGATTTTTTTTACTTGTGAGCAACTCATAATACATGCATATTCTGCAATACCGCTATTAAAAATGACAAAATACACAAAACATATATCATAAAATAAACCTTACTTGCTTACACAGTTTTAAGCATTTTCTACAATGCTTCGATTAAAATTGATGTATTTTTGATGTTGAATTGATTCATATATTGATATTCCTGGAGATTTGAGATAATTGATAAGTGGCGGTGCTTGGAGGAGATGTTAGATCATCTGGCTATATTGTGCTCTTTTTTACCATTATTGCCTAAAAACACTTGTACACAATTTTAATCCACAGGCATATTTTGCTGGGCTTAATCTAGGCAAAAAAGTGCAGCTTATATTCTGATAAAAATAGTAAATTTGTTTACACTTGTAGTTCGCTCCTTAGAACTTCATTCTCTAACAAAAAATGTCAACCCCTATAATACTGAGTTGGATTTAGCACTATACTTCACTTATCTTATAAATACCTGAACTAGTTTCGAAGACCATCGTCATTCATAGTCATCAGGTTAACACCAACTGCTGGCTGGGCGTTTGTGTTGCCCTGTGGTAGAAGTGTGCCTCATTTGGCGATGAGATCTTCATCTGACGGGATGTCATAGTTCATAAGGTATCCTTTATGTTTGTGGATGAATATCCTTTCCCACACTGAGAGTTCCTTGTGACCTTCGACACATTTTATCAGTTTTGGATCCCGATCGATGTCATGTCCTTCATTCCAAAAATGGGCTGCTACTGCAGATTTTTCTGTATTTGCGTATTTTAAGTGTGTTGTGTGTTCCTTTGCCCTAACCTCCAATTTTCTCTTAGTTTTACCCACATACACTTTCTCACAGTTTGCACAATTTATTTTATATATTCCTGATTTTTGGTTCTGATTGGTGGAATTTAGGAAGTTCTTTTAAAAAAAATCTGTTCACTGGGGCTGTGGTTATACCATACTTGCTGAACACTTTTTTGAATTACCTGTCTGCCCAAGGGTGAAAAGTTATGTTTCTGTATTTCTTATTTACTTCTATTGGTTATATCTGTAGTAAGCTTTTTCTTTTGGCAATTTTTTATTTTCTTGTCCCCCAATTCTCTATTGAAACCATTGTTTTCGGCTGTGGATATGATGGTTTTATACTCCAGGTCATACTCTGATTTACCGAGTGGACCATTCACTATCCTGTGAGCTAGTGAATTTATTACTGCATGTTATATTTGACTATACATATTTTACATAACTTAGAATTTTCAGATGTTATTTTAAAATCAATTATCGTATTAATGAAATGTGACTTTAATTTTCAGTGGTATATCCAGCCTTACTTTTACACGAAGTGGACAAGCATTGTACCTCCATTCCTCAAGCGAAATGCAGAGAGTTACATTGTCT
The DNA here is from genome assembly GCA_964059195.1 of Ectobius pallidus. Classification (NCBI taxonomy): domain Eukaryota; kingdom Metazoa; phylum Arthropoda; class Insecta; order Blattodea; family Ectobiidae; genus Ectobius; species Ectobius pallidus. The sequence continues at coordinate 169,354,804 of CAXKWD010000007.1, forward strand.
GCAACATCCATCACACAGCCTCGGTGTAGAGTTGACTTGCCTGAGGGTGCCCGGAATTCAACAGCTGAGCAAGAGACTGATGAGGAAGATGTTGAGGCAGAAGACAATGAGGAAGAAGAAGAAGGGAAGATAGAGGGCAGAGAAGTGTCAGCGCCTTCCCCTACAGCTCAGGAACAAGATGCAGCCCCCATAGTGAATGGAGGCACGGATGTAGAAGGTGCGTGTCAATTTCATCATGAATGTGCAGCTTTAACAAAGAAAAATTAGAATTACTCTCAATATTAAATTGTATTGGAAGTTATCACAGTGAAGTTATATATGAGGGCCGTCCACAATGTAAATTTCCCTAGGGACGTTTACACAAACAAAACAAAATTTCATGGAAGTATTTATTGCAACAGGTATAGCAAATGTTCAGCTATTTTTCAACATGTTCGCCACAGGAATTGAGTCCCCATTTTCATCTCTCTTAAGCCCAAATATTTTTCTAAGCACCCTGTTTTCAAATACTCTCAGATTATGTTCTTCCCGCATTTTGGCATCATTTTTGTGATTTTTAAGAAGACCCTACATGGAAGAGAAGAATGGACATCATCATTTGTCATGGTGTTTTCTATCTCATATGTTATATTAGATTGATTAAATAGTTTTGTAACATTATGTATATTGTAAAACATTTTTGTTTTTCAGGAGGTGGTAATGAACCTAGAGAAAATGGAATCACGGGAGGAAGTGGCGATGATGAGAGAAATGACTTAAGCACCCTCAGTGTGGGAGACATCACAATTGACTCGGTCAAAGACCATCTTATGTAAGTTCTGTTCACTCACATATAATACAGAATTTCTCAAAATCCAACTGGTAGAATTACAACGAGATCTGTAGTCACTATTCTTTAAAATTCGAAGGACTTTCTTTTATATTAATAGAATTTCATGTATAAAATACTATATAGCAATGGTGTTAACTTGGCCAGTGCAAACGTGACTGTAGAAAACAATTGTTTCCAGCAGTAATGCATTGGGTGCAGAGGAGACAAGGATCGCTGAACTGAAGTCTTCTGCGTCGAGTACGACAACAGAGAAACTTGAGCAGGAGCAGTCAGTTGTCGTCAGGACGACCACCACAGTAATCAGCAGCAGTACGAGCGGGACCATCACTAACGAGACAACAACTGTCAACTCCACAACCCGTTCATCGGATAGTAAGTCTTTAACAAATAGGTCATTTTTGGGGGGTTTAAACTGGGAATTAAAGTACATGTTGTATTGTACCGTCCAATAAAATGGACGTGATACTATCAGATTAACAACTTTTTAAAAATATTTTTTTATGCTTATGTGTCTACATCGTATTCAGAGAATTTTGCTTTGCAGACACTGAAATAGGCCTATTAATTTAAAACAACAATCTTCTAATCAATTAAAAGCTTTCAAATGTTTTATTAGAACATTAACACACTTCCTAGCTTCTTTCTTCTCGATGTGTTCACTGTTTTGTTAAAGGCAAGACTTTTTAAATTGTTGAGACTCTCCATTGGACTTAAGGCATGTGTATTGCATACCATTTTTTCTATTATAGGAAAAATATGTGAAAATATTTAACGGTCCATATAATTACATACTTGCAGCTTTCGAGATGGTGGTCTAGTTAAGTTACATGCATACCAACATTAAAAAGTAATAAAAAGTATATGTAAAAATTAATATTGTACTTTCCCCACTGATCTAGTATTTTTTTCACTGCTGTGTTTAGTTCTTTTTATTTTTTATTGGTGAAAGCCATCGAAGCAACGTCATGTTTGTGCAGTTCCAGGCAAAATTATCAGAAGTAAGACTGCCCATCTGCCCAGAAATGTTTAGCTCATTAATCTGTTTTCTGTTTTATATTTTCCTGTCTATATTTTAAAAAGTATATTCTTCACATTGAAATGACAAGACCTTGTGTGTTTTTAGCACATATTAGCATGGGCATGCATTAATGTTATTGTACACACTTGCAAACACAGATACACAATCACTGCACTCAACGACCAGCCTTTCTAAGAATGCGTGTAAAGCTCCATAAAACTGATGTATTTACCATGTACCACATTGGCCCGAATATAAGACTATGTTTTTTCCCCTCAAAATGTGTTTATAAAAACTTTACTCTTATTATACATGTGGCCTACCACTTTCAACATCTCTCCATTCATGAATCCAGCTGTGAAGCGGGAATCCCCACGCAATGGCGTGTGTCCACCCAAGGTCAAAGTCATGTGGAAATTCACCAAACTTTACAATTTATTTTTTTCCCACCAAATTCGTGCTTCTGCTTGTACTGCACTGTTACTTCTCTATTCTCTATGCGTAAAGCTTTGCTTGACCACCAAGTCATGGTGGATCATGTGGAAATGAAAGTATCTTCATTGTCTCAATGCGTAAATAAAGGCGAGAGAAGAAGTTACGACATGAACTTCAAATTTCCGTTTTATGTGAAGCAAAGTGTACTAATAAGCTATTTCAATTATTTTTTCGTATCCTTCAAAACTTCTTGGTCGTCTTATATGTGAGGTCGCCTTATATTTGGGCCAATGTGGTACTTCTCTCCCTGATCACCCCCAGCAATGGAGTTTTCTTTAGTTTTATCCCATTGAAGAGAAGACATTTCAAAATTACAGTTCTATGCCACATGGAAATTTCAGATTTAAAAATAGAATAGGATTACGGTATATAACTCTGCCAGTGGCTGGCTGTTATAGGTTATTTAAGTCAAGTTACAAACTTTCACTGCTATCGATGTACATATACGTCTCTGCAAACGCTGCATTAAAGCCGAGATATAAGATTAACAGATTATTATTTTATTTTAAAATGTGAAGATATTTATTTAGGCATTAAAATTTCATTCATGGAAATTTCATTGAAATTCTCATAGTTCATGACAATCGTATAACCCACAGTTGGTTTTTACTTGAAGAATGCTTATATTAATAAATAAATTCAGTCCTGAAATGGTTGGGGGGGGGGGGGATTAACAGAGGTTAGACAACTTTGTATGGGGTTGTACATAACTATTAATATCTGCCAAGATATTTGATACATTCCAATTAAATTTTAAGTAGTTATCAGCAACTACATTCATGTGTATAGTTTGGTTATGAAATTTATTATAGTTTTTTAAATGGCAGCCATTTTCATTTTGATTGAAAATCATGCATATCAATAAAGAAAGATTTATTTTTCTCAGAACTTATAGGAGTTTGATATGAACGTTTGACAGTTTGAAGTCAAGACTATATACATTTAGTCATTTATGCAGCAATTATTATTATTATTATTATTATTATTATTATTATTATTATTATTATTATTATTGTTATTAAATTATTTATCTTTCAATGCTTACCTTATATAGAAGAAAATATTAACATCTATAATGATTTGGGTTCTTCACACAGCTATCAAACTAGAAATAGCTATTGTTTAGGATTGTTTAGATATAACTGTAGTAAAACACAAACAATTTTTTACTATATGTCGATTATGTTTCATATGATCTTCCCTTGTCATATATTAGGTTTGAAAAAGAAGTAAAAAGAATATTGACTGAAACGTAGATTAATGTTTTGAAATTAGCTTTTAATTTGTTTTTATAATTCACAAAATAATTATACTGTGCGTTTCACGTACGAGTTGGCCAATCATGTGGCATCGCGGCGGCCACAGCGCTAACTCCCAAGCGATCAGGTGGAATATCTATTCAAATAAAGTCGCTAATGGTGTAATGATTCAGGTTCTCACATTTACATTTTAAATTACAATGAAAATAACCATGTACCTCATCACAAGAGATGTTGGAAATGTCCTCTTCTTGCATCCACACAACACTGGCACATTTTTAGTAAATTTTCTTTCATGCTCATAGGTTCCGCTTCCAAGATAAAGTTCATTTCTTTTTGTGATATTGTCTTCAAGTTCTTCTAATGTATGAGAAATTGACCTATTATTTTTCAAGTTCCCCCATGAATAATAGTCACATACTGTTAGAAGAATTTGAAGACAATATCACAAGAGAAATTAACTCTACCTCGGAAGCAGAACTTATGCACATGAAAGAAAATTAACTAAAATGGTGACAGTATTGTGTGGATGCAATAGGAGGACATTTCCAACATCTCTTGTGATGAGGTATGTGGTTATTTTCATTGTAATTGTAAGAACCTGAATCTTGACACTGTTAGCAGCTTTATTTGCATAGATATTTCACTCAATCTCTTTGGAGTTAGAGCTGTGGCTGCCGCGATCCAGAAACCTGCACGATTGGCCAACACGTACATAAAACACACTGTATTTGTTATTATGAAAAATGAAAGAAATTAGTCTTAGCCTAGAATAATTTTTAAAATTAGTTGTATTTAATATTTTATTTTTTGGTATAAAATGAATGTGACCGATTGCTACCAGAAATTGCTCCAAGGTCAATACAATTAAACATTTTTTTCCCTTGGTTGTGTAATTCTTGCTAAAAATATTAATCTTGGATTATTAGTAAGTCATTGTAAATACGAAAAACAAACTTATGACAATGGTTTCAGTTGAACGTGTTGAAATTTGTAGAATTGAACATTTCCAGTTGTGCTTCTTCCTAGGAGTAGTTGCATTTTCAGAAAGTAGCTGTGTGTGTTTTAGTTTTGCTTGCTTGTGTAGTGCTTAGTGATTGCTTTAAGTTTATATACAAAATGTCTGAGAATAATGTTATTATCTAACTTAGTAAGAACTGTGTCATTTACGACCATCAGTCAATAAATAAGTTGCAGAATGGAATATGACATCAGCAGCCTCAATCTATTTTACTGTTCAACATACTCCGTCTGTACATTTAAACAGTTATCCCATCATTTAGCAAGGAGTTGAAATCCAGCAGCAAAGAATTATTGTGGCTGCTGTCTCATCTAACAAATGACCTCTCTGGGGATATGGCATCATTATCTTCAGAATGCTTCCCACCAAGATGATTTTTAAGGAGCCCAAACAGGATGCGTTATCACCGTATACGGGATACATTTCTTGATGAACTTCCTCTGTGGAAGGCCCATGTGGCCCACAAGAAATGCTCAGTTGCGCACATTCCTAGTCGGGTGCCCTGCTGTAGCACCCGCCATCTTGCACTGGCTGCACTTCACTAATTGTACTTCACTAACTGTTCACTGTAGAAACTGTATATTGGCTATTTTGTAGCGGACATCTGCTCCCATCTTCTTGAAAGTACATAGACACAAAATTTAAATTGGTATGCAGTATTCTGGCATTTGCAACTTATTTATTGACTAATCCTGAAATATCAGTGGGCACATCTCCAAAAAATTGAGTTGTTTCAAAAGCAGAATATTTTAAAATGAATAAACGGACTGACATATTTGAAGAATAATTATTATTGTTATAGTTTGAAGTTATTCTTGGGCATACTAGTATATAAATCTTGCTAACAGCCTTTTAGAATTTTATGATTTTATGCATTACAGTAAAACCTCTGAATCGCCGTCAACCAAAAATAAGTTTAACTTAAATCTAAAATAATGGTAATGTGTCCTTTAAAAGTTTTACAATGTGCTGTATTTGTGAAACAAAAAGTCACCTATTATGTACTACGGTACACTATATAGGTCATGCTATACGATAGAAAATAGGGTGGGTCATTAGCAGGCTTGTATCTGACTAGTGGCAGATAATAGCAAGGCAAAGCTGCCTCGTGCCTAACAGAAGTGTCACCTTGTGCAGTTTCAATTGCATGTTAAGAAGTTATTTCCCAAGCAAAAAAATCAAATTCACTGTAAGAAGGAACAAATGGTTCTGAAGCCAGCTGTACAAAAATCGTATTTATCTTCTTTTTGAGCTATCATCTGCTGAATGACGAATAAGATTGTTGAGCTGTCATGCATCTCGTTCGATCATATTTGTTTTCTTGTGTAAACATTTTAATAATTAGGGAATCGCACTCAAATGAGCATATTATGATAGTAGATCTTACTGCTCTGTCACATATTCCTTGAGCGATTTCTTTCTCCTTGTGTACATTTCAAGATGGTGCTTTTCATATCTCTTCCCGCACAGCTCTCATACACATTTCTCATATGGATTGTGCCACTTCTTCTCGGTGCATATCTTGTGATGAATCCGTGCACCGCATAGCGTGTGTCACCATTTTAATAATATCCAGATATTAATATTGCTAAATATTCGTTTATTTAGTGTTCTGGGTAGATATACCTAACAGTGAAGTTAGCGTATGTGTTTCCACACTCAATCTTCCCACTAATATCCAGATGTTCTTCCCTGCACCATCTGTTCAGGTTCAGTGTGAGGTTACATTCTTGACAGAAGATCTTGCAAATGACAATGGGCCTCAGATCTGCCCTGAAAATATCAAATTTCTCCAAATAACTACCTGATTAGGAGTCTGGGGAAACATTCTGTATAACTTATGAGTAGGTTTATAACACTTCAGTTCTAAAATCAGATATACCCCCTTTTATTTAGATTAACAGAGGTTTTACTGTGTTCGAATTCAAGAATAAACAAAACCATAAAATCCTAAACATCATATTTAGTCAAAAATAAGACTCCACATTTTTGTACCACCAGGTCTTAAATAAGTGTTAATAAAGATTTCTTCCCCTTTATATTCCCTTCATCGACTGCAGACAGTATTTTTGGATTTTTATCTAGGGACTGCATTATTTGAAACTTATTTCATTGATTGAAAAATGTAAAAATCCCTACATAAGGCATACTTTTATTAATTATGTTTTATCTTGCAACACTGAAACAAAAAATTAATTTCATTGCCAAATAATATTTTTCAATAATTTTGGTTTTATTTTTCACTGTTATTTTTTAATATTTTCAATAACGGAGTACACTTTTTCAAAGTCAGATGTGTCTATAAAACAACTTGTTTTGCAAAGTATCGACCGAACTATAGAAAATTAACACCAAAATCAGCCATTTTATTTCACCCAAAATTCACTGTTTAACATAACATCCCACTTCTGTCTTACTTTCAATTTCTAATCATTTTTGGTTGATCTGAAACTTGAGACTTAGGGCCCATACTCCATTTTTATCTGTATACTCAACATCATCAGCTTGAATGAAATAAAGTTTTTTTACAAGTAAGAATCAGCTTGAAAAATTTTATGTCATAACCGGGATTTGAACACGGATCTTCGGCTTAACGCGCCGATGCTCTACCATTGAGCTACCATGACAACATGCCAGTACGACATCAAATTCCTCAACTGATTCAGATACTTGTATTAATATCCCAGACATGGATTTAATGTCTATTTCCTTTCCCTCCACTTAATTAAAAGTTTTTTTAGTTCATTTTGATGTAAAAAACATCTTTAAAATAGATGCTGGGTGTGGGGATGCAATCACATCCAAATGAAACGCTCCTCTTAGATGTAATTTCAAACTTCAGTAACTCTGCTACAAATAGATATAGGGCAGTCATCTAGGTCTCATTTTAAAAAAGAAGGCTGGAGACCAGACATCGCGAATTGCACAATTTTCTGGATTCAACATGTGTCCATAAATGGGATCATATCTCAAGAGTCTAACTATCCAATGTGAGTGAATCAAATGTGTTACAAGTCATTCTGACAATGAGCTTCAAGCGTTAGTAGTAGGGCTCGGACTTTTAGGTGCTTATAAAAATGAAAATATTTATTTTTTATGTGTTTAAAAAGTCGAAAATATGTTAAAAAATATGAAAATATTTTAATTAACTTATTTAACCAATATTTACAGAAGTAGCCCTACTCATCTAGTCATTCTAGTCAGCAAGTGTAGAACTGTTGCAGTGAACGACAAAAGTAGATCTTAAGTTGTGCATCTTAAAGCTGTGATGATTTTTACGGAACAGAGACTTGTATCTTGAAAATGTACGTTCAACATCTTGCATATTTGTAACACTGACACTCAGATGTTCTATCTGCTCCAAGTTCTCTACACTGTTACCCATTAAAATTTCTGAAATCTTGCTCAACACTTGTAACCCTTCATTCTTATTTAGGCATGACAGGAATTTTTCTTTAATTTTGTTTGCTTTTGAACCACTGATTTTGTTAAGTTTGTTTTCAATGTGTTTGATTTCTTTTTATTGATTCTGTCAACAATTGTTTTGTTGTTTCCAACTTAGTAATGCAGTGTGAGAGGAAACAGAAATTTGCACTAATGAAGGCCAAATCCGCCCTGATTTATTCTCTGACTGAACATAACAACGCAACACATTGAAAATATGGCGCAATTTTACAAAAATTGTCAAAATATTCATTTCTAAACATGATATGTGGAAAAATATTACAAAAACTGTCAAAATATTCATTTCTAAACATGATATGTGGTAAAATATGTAAAAATAATTAAGTTACCAAAAATATTTATTCAAATAAGAAATATCGAAAATATTTTTTTTTAATGTGATATGCAACTCAGTATTTTGAATCCAAAGGTCCCAACCAAAACTTTGACAAAGTCCAGAAATCATAAGTAATAGCAAAAAAAATATGTATTTACCTAAAAGTCCTAGCCCTAGTTAGTAGTTAACAGCTGAGGATGGAAGCAAACAAGCCTATGAAACATGTTCTGACTTAGTGAGTGTTGATTTAACAAAACAGATGTTACTGAGCAAGCCGGCCGAGATGGTGGCATATTGAACTTGCATTCGGGAGGTCCCAGTTTAAAACCTGTGGTCGGCCAATTTGATTTCAGTTTTCATGGTTTTCCCCCGTCGTAAAGGCAACTGCCAAAATTGGATATTTACATACCATGGATCATTGCCACTATTTCATCTTGTACCATATTAATTAAAATTGAATAGCAGTTGAAATTATCAGACGCCACAAACACGTCAACAATAGAGAGCAGATGCACATCAATAGCTACATGGCCTACTGGTATACACACGAGCCTGAACTCATGATATGACCTCCGTGCTCAAAGGAGTATAAATAAAGCTGAATTTTTAAAAAATACTGATGTATTTTTTCAGGTTTAATGTATAATTTTAGTTAACTAGTAATTCTTACCGGTCCAATATTCACAATTACTAAATAATTCGTGCAGTTCAAACTGTTCTGCCCAGGAGTAGGTCTTTCACCGCAAACTCATCATTCTCCACTCTTCCCTTCTCTCAGCTTTCCTTATAGTTCATTTATTTTAATGTTGTCTATCATCTGGTATCTTTTTCTGCCTCGAACCTTCTTTCCATTTATCATCCCTTCTATGGCATCCTTCAGCAGACAATTTCTTCTTAGCCAATGTCCCATCCAGTTATGGGATCTTATAATTGATGGGTCTTATTTTCGAGTAAATATGATGCTTGAGTTATTTTGTGTTGCAGTAGTGTGTTGATAATGTTTGTGATGTGTTGTGTTGTGTTGATTTAGTAGATGTTGTTGAGTCCTCCCCCTTGGCAGATGGGCAGCCTGCTACACACATTCTCAATGAGGTTAGAACAAATTTCTTACCATTTCACTGCTTGCTCTATAGCTTCAATTTCGGCATCCAAGTCCTTGCTATCCATCCACATACTAACACAAGTTAGATAATACAGTCAAACCTCTGTATAATGAAGACCGACATAACGATAAAATTAAGCGTTATTTTTCTATGGTCCCAGCAAATTTCCTATCTTAATAATGTTACTTGTCCCTCGTTATAGCGATTAAGATTCTTTTTTATAACAATACATTTTTCTCCAAATCATAATTGCAATTATCACTGATTAAACAAAAGCATTCTGGCACTTTGTTACATCAGTTTACCTGATTTTGTTGTACATGCAGGTGGACAGAACAACATAAGGACAGGCAACACTTGATAGCCCTGAAAATAAATATTCGAAGCAGGATAAAGCAGTGAAATGAATTATCGGTTCTAATTTTAATTTCAAACTTTTATTTAGCCTGATTCGTTGAAATAACAAGCAAGCATGGTTTGTAAGTTCCCTGCTATAAGAGTAGTTCTTTTATCAAACAAAATAAAAATCAATATTACATATTTTATCCTACACGTAACATATTAATTAATATAAAGCTCTATAGGGTCTTCTTGTCCCATCATTGTGTTCTGAAAGTCTCTTTCCCCACCATTATTTCAAAACGAAATGTATGTTGATTGAAGACATGTTGGATGCTCGTGTACTAATCCTCATATAACTTGCTCTACATTATTTTCCTGCGTGTATATGGCTCACGCTATACGAAGGAAAATGGTGAACACCAATCCCTGATGGCTCTTTGTGAGTTGGCGCCGCACTTGCCAGAAGAAAGAAAGATAGCATAGATTTCTTGCGACAACTCTCGGAAGATGCAACAACTCTCGGGAGATGCATGATTGATCATCAATGTTACTCTTCATTCAAAACCTCATAGCTGAACAGCCACATGACGTAAAAATATGGGTTTTGTACAGATGACTTCAGAAACATTTCTTCTTTCTCATGGTACACTTGACATTTTTTGTTTATGTATAGTTTCTTGCTGGTACATTTTTGCACTTGCTGTGCAATTTCCACTTCTGTTAGGCGCAGAGTTATCTAAACAGGGCAACATTGCCTAGCTATCATTCGCTACTCACACAGGCAGGTCCTGCTAAAGCCCCACCTGATTTTCCTTTGTAAAGCATGAGCCTTATGGGAACTTACCTTTCATCTCGCAGAAGATGAAACAGCCTTCTTTTCATTCTTAAAAAAAGGGTTTTAACGTGTCAGGTTTGCATAAATATTGTAAATGTAAATAAGCGTTCATTTTGCAAGTTGAGAATTAATGCTAATATCTTTTTCTCATACAGCCAATACAAACGCTGTTGCATTACTGTGTAAAAGATTGCAAGAAAACAGGAATCTTAATCAGTACAGTAAGCATAATGATGTCAATTTAGATTCTCCATGAATATGTAATAAATGTAAGCATAAGACCTTCCCTGTAGAAAGTTTGGTGGGTGTGTTGCGGATTAATGTGTCAGAAAACATCACATACTATAAAACACATTTTTATGTATATTAAATTCTGACTTTGAATAGATGATTTAAAATAAAATCTCTGTTAACAAAAAATCGGTTTAACTGAAAAATGTAACAGAATTATGCAAGGAAGTAAGGTATACAGTATACAGTTTGACTGTATTAAATGAAATATTATTTATTTTTATGGAATTAAAAGATGTTATGTTTTGCCCATAACTTACATAGATATAGAATATCGATTTCTTCATTTAAATGAAAGCGTAAATGTTCTTTATTAAAAAAAATATATAAAAAACAAACAAACAAACAAACAGGCTATGGTGCTACATCCCTGGAGGTACTAGGCCTACTATCCAACCGCTGCATCATCTACCATGGGCAGACTTCAGGATTGGGGGCATGTGGTCAGCATGTGGGCACCCACAACTGTTAATGATGGTTTCCATGACCTGAGCTGCTATTTCTCAGTCATGTAGCTCCTCGGTTTGTATCACAAGCCTGAATTCACCCCGTTCCAGACCTCCCTACCTCAGAAAAATCTAAGGAGGTACCAGGGATTGATCCCAGGCTTGTGGATCCGTAGCCAGCGACGCTAACAACGAGACCACACAGGCGGTCAAATGTTCTGTATGCAATAGCAAAATAACTTGAATCCTTATTGTGTGGTTCTGCTTTTTCTAAAGCTTACACTTTTTAAATTGAAAAGTAACATCAAGATTCGATGTCTCTTCAATTTGGCATTCACATTATTTTGAAAATAAAACATTCATTATATGCTTGAAGTAGGCATACATAATGCATTTGTCATTTTATGGGACACATCTTAACAGCTCTGGAATGTGGGGAAAGTAGGGAAAATTGCTGGTGATGGGGGAAGGCCAGTGGTTCTACTAAAGTTAATACACTCTTTGCTTATATTCGTTCCAAACACATTTCTCTCAACTCGAGCGCAGACTATAATGCAGCATGCAGTAGGTGGGTCAATGTTTTTATATTGCATGTTAGGTTGTTCCCTTAACTGTTCTCTTTCCATTAGTCACTCTTCAAACAAACCCAACCCGCATTCCTTTCAGGGCTGTTAAGGTGAGTCCCATACAATACCTAAAGGCTAGTTTACACGATGACACTAGATTTCGTAACCACTTTCATGAAAGTAATTTCGTGAAACTAATTACGCACATTTTCTTTAAAACTAATTCCAATGCAACCGCACATTTCATGTTATTTCTGGAGTTGAAGTTGTTAAAATCCCATATAAACGTTTGAAACACATCCAGGCATATCACAATTCCCTCACTTCACAATTTCATTTTACGAAATGTGAACAAGCTAAATAAGCGTAAAATATCAAAATTACTAAAGCTTCGTGAAAAGTTAGCATCATCCGAAACTGTGTAGTGTCATTACTCATTGTTGCCAGTATATCTTGCACTTTCGCATTCAAACAAAAAAAAATAGTTGTGAAACTTAGTTACGAAATCTGATTTCATCATGTAAACTAGCTTTAAATTTAAAATCTTTAACCCTTTCGCTACCAGTGTTGTTCTGGGCTAAATGAATTTCTTTCACTTACTACATTATGCAACATTTAAATTTTGCTCCAAATCCCAATGATTCTTGAAACCTATATGTTTCTAGTTTTAATTTCTACCAAGTGATGACAAGTTTCGTCAATATCAAACTGAATTTAAATGTTTCGTAATGTAGGAAGTGAAATAAATTCATGTAGCTTTCAAGCAACTCTGGTAGCTGAAGGGTTAAAAGTTGAAGGTGTGTCACTTTAGAAATACATCTTTCATTTTTGTATCGGAGCAGAATTTTAGCTTTATTTTTATTTTTTAATTTCATTTTGTTTTTTTTCTTCCAGATTAACCCACGGAAAGCACCTCTGGCCCAAATGGAAGATCTTGAGACAGACTCATCGCTTACAGCAGTGTTCGCTGCAGACACGTCCTGACAGTACTGAGTCGTACTGTGTCCACCGCGATATACTGCTGCTGTTGCCTTCGCATATTTATTTCAACATTCCATCTTTTAAATTGGTTGGCACATGACCAAGTTCTTATATTCCAAAGCAGCTTGTTTTAGATATTTTAATTTACAATGCCACTTAACAGTTAATCCTCAGTTTACCCTCAGCTTTTGCAGGTAGGGAAGAGAACAAGTAATTTTATGTAAAAGGCAGCAGATGTTTGTAAAATATTTTAAGCAGTATTTTTTTTTTAAATAGCTGAAGCTATATATTTTTTAAATCATAGATTTTTATTTGTGCCTTTTTTATGAACTTTTACACAAAGGCAAAGTTCTTAATAGAATGCCATTTTATGGCACAGACTTGACAGCTGAATTTTTAGAATTCCCTGAATACCTCTGATTTAACACCATGAGAAAATATTTGGGATTTTGGTGATGGTTATTTTAAGGAAGAATATTTGACGCTTGGAGCGATTGCGTGACTGATGTTTGTTGTATAAGTATGTGTGAGAACTGTAGAAAATAACTTTATTAAATTTTATATTTCCCGATTTCTTAATTGCTGGTGTATTTTTTTTTAATTTGAAGAATTTTTGCGAGGCATGTTCTTTTTCTATCGATTTTTCAGTTGTCTCGAGTTACAAACTGGTCTATGGCCACTGTAGAGTGTATAGAAGATTAAATATTGAAACATGTAAAAGCATCACTTTCTTTTGATCCATTCAAAGAAGTGGCAATAAAGTTTTCTTTTGTAATTTATTATGTGATAGTAATGCATTTCACTCTATAGAAATGTCCACAGATAGAATATCCAAGTGAAAATCTGCAAAGAATGAAAGTTGAAGGATGAATCTCTATATATATAAAAGGCTTTGTCCTGACTGACTGAATGAATGACTGACTGACTGATTGACTGAATGACAGGAATCAACGTACAGCCTAAACTATAACAGGTAGAGACTTGGAATTTTGACAGTACCTTCGTTGCATAATGTAGGTGCTCACTAAGAAAGGATTTTGAAAAATTCTGATTCTAAATGCCAAAAATTAAATGTTTTTGAAAATACTTAATCCCTTTTTACATATAATTATCAATTCCAAATCACAGAATATATTGTTGCCAAATGGTATCAGGTGGGCTTGGAAAAAACAAATGAAATGCACTTTTGACAAACAAGAGAAGTTATCAAAATAATTCATGTTATAAATAAATATTACAGAATGAAATCCACTAAAATAATGGAATCACATAACTTTCTCTACCCTGGACATAGAGAAAACAAAACGAGGTATGGTAATGTGTATATTATTATATTATATCGCAGGTTTTTGGAGAGAAAAGTATGAAAGTGATAATGCTTCCTGTTTAATTTCATCTCCAAAACTGTTTTATGGTAACATAAGAGTGGGAAATTTCCCGCCTCGATATTACAATTTTATGTTACTGGAATTTCTGTTTCTTCTTATTTAAACCTCTACCAGGCTTGCTGTGCACTGTACAAGCGATGGGATGCAAAATTCTAGATTCTCTATGAGCCATAAAAAACTATATCAAGCTTTTTATGAGGGAATAGTTTGAGTGTAATAAGTCGTTCTTCCTATTTCAAATTATAAATGCCTATATAAGGACCTAGAATTTAAAATTGAAAATCCTTCATAAGCTAATTTCCAATTACAAAATACAAAACCCGGGCGACGCCGGGTCTTTTAAGCTAGTAATCCATATAAAAATGCCCAAGAGCAATATTGGGCCAATACTTTTACTATTAAGTCGATGTTCCATGATCCAATTTTTGGTTCAAATGTATACAAACTGTCGGATTGGAACATGGATGAATGCCATTACACACAATTTCATTCTACGTTTTCCATACACTTGTATTGCATGAAACGGAATATAAACATTTCTAATTTTCTATCTAAAAATATGAAATCAACCAATGAGCATCATTCTTGCCCTGCGTTACCTGCATTACGTAGAAATATGGCGGCTTCTTCCTCTTAGCTGATTCTCTCCTCTGTCAGCGAATATAACCAAAAAGGTAAAACAATATATTAGTCAGGAAGATTAACAGACATGACATAAACGTTCAGGTGCTCTAGAAAGTATGAGAAACATGCCGTAGAAAAATTTACCAGAAATGTCAAGTGCGTGAATATCGACCGCCATGTCGATTGTAGTAGCTATTGATTTTCGTTTCGGGAGAACAGCTGATGCTATATATTGGACTAAATGCATTCTTGTGTGCACAGCCAGAAATAATTGTATAGAAATGCTACTCGATACAACTTTTTCAACAACAAAAAATTGGATTGTGGGAAGTCGGTTTTAGGATAAGGTCCAAGACTTTTTTTTTTTGTTTTTTTGTTTTTTTGTTTTTTGTTTTTTTGGTTTGTTGTTGTTGTTAATTTTATAGTTTTTATTCTTTAGGCTGCGTACTTGTTGGAGCAATGATAAAGGATAAAAACAAAAGATTGTTTGTATTTTGTTTCAGTTAATCTAACTAAAATATATGGCATGACAACCTAATTTTTGTTTTGAATATGGTATGTGGGAGTGAATATTGAAACTTTTGACTATCCACAGTTCAATATGTGAAATGAACAGCTGATAATAAAATGAGTTTGGTAATTCGTCCAATGCCTTATCTCCGAGCTTATCACATGAAACATATTCTTATTTCTTTGTATCAATGAATTGTCCAGGTCTATACAAAACTAACCCATCAATGGTTCTGTTGTTTATTGTGGAATATTATTAAATATTTTATGGTTTCCTGTATCTGTATATGGAGACAATACAATCAATAACACAGCCCAACAAAAAAGAACTTTTTGTTTGGTGTCTCAGATGTTTTACCAGATTTTGGCTACTATACTTAGTGTGCTTATTCCAAGTATGTAAACAGTTTTACTCTACCAGCTCTACTTTTATATATAGATTTTATTCATGAACTCTTAGTCTAGCGAAATCTTGCTTGATAATAATAATAATAATAATAATAATAAGTTTATTTCTGTCAATAGACTCAGTGAGTTTCTGACATTGTCATTTACATTAATCTATATGCCTAGGCTAAGATTTCACTCATACAACATTCATTCATTCATACATTTTTCATTCATTCATTCATACAATTTACATTCATACAAATTATTACATTGGCATTACAATTCATAAAATTTAAAGTTATATATAAACTATAAAAGTACCGGTACAATTAAATATTTACATACAATATTCATACAGATACAATATTCACATACAATATTCATACAGATCATCACAGTTCATCTAACGAGTACATACATTTATTTATCAGATAGCTTCTCAATTCCTTCCTAAATCTTAATCCATTTAGTGCCTTTATATACCTTGGTAATTTATTGAATAGGATAGGTCCCATGATATACACGTCTTTCCGGGTTGAGGATTTATTTATACGATCTCTGTGGCAGTCTTCATTGTTTCTGGTATTGTAGTTGTGTATATTATTGTTTACCCTTAGATGTTTTCCTTTTATGTATAATATTGCTTTATATGTGTAGAGTGAGTAGACTGTTAACATGTTATTTTCTTTAAATGCATTTCTACAGGGAAAATAGCTAGTGAAGGTTCTTGACCATACTTTGGACACGTAGGATGAAAACTGTACGAAGTACAGAAAAACTGAAACCTGGATTATTTTTTGGTCCTCAAATTGACAGCTCATAAGTCATAAATGACCGTTCAATATGTGATAATTTCAATTTTTTGAAAGATTCCATGTGATATTGTTATCAATATGCTTGCACTCAATCTGTGAAAAGAGTGAAGGAAATGTTATTGTCGCTCATTATTATTATTATTATTATTATTTATCTTTGCTCCAACATGAACACCTCGTTAATTAATGCTTCCATTTTCTTGGTGGAACAGTTGTTGCTCCAACTATGTAATCTTAATCTTGGGACCAGTCAGGGGTTACGTTGCTAGAAACTAGCACCGGAAAGAACTGGACATATCTAATCAATAGGGCAAGGCATTTAATGACCATAAAATAGTGAAAAAATGCATTTATGACCTAAAAATAGTGAAAAAATGACACAACATTTTTTAAAAATGACCAAGAAATTTTCCATTATTACTTATATTACTTATTATTTATATTTAGTTCTTTTTTTAAAGTAATGATTTTCTAAAAGCAATTTAACGGTTGATGTTGTGCTATATATAAATTTACAATATAAAACACACTTTTTCATTACTAAGAAAAGTAAGTAAACCTATACTACTTTGACACCCTTAGTGGGGGGAAAAGAAAGAAGAAATAAAAAATAAATAAATAAATAAATTCTTTCTGAACTGGCATGCCCATCAAATTGCCGTTAGGAAATATGAGCCATTTATAAAGAAAGGAAAAAAAAATTCTTTGTTGCTACAAGACAAACTGCTATGGTGTTTACAATAAACCTGAATTAAAATGAACTATGAACACGTGGCGGAGATTCTAAAATGATTGTTTGTTGTCTGAAAGTAACGATTTGTACATGGAAAAGATCCTCTCTGCCTCCACTGAAACATGGCCTAAAATGCCAAAAAAGACCTAAAACGCCAAAATGACCTAAAAATGCAGAAAATGACCTAAAAATTACCTATCTCTTGAAAAATTATGAAATATGCAAAATAATGCAAAAACAAATTGCCCTTATTTAATCAATTATTTTATGATACATATATATTGAAGCTATCTTTTAACCTTCATATAAAAAAGATGCAAAATCATCAAATGCCTTGCCCTACTCATCAACAAACCAATCCCCTGAAACCTTTCAAGAGACATGGGAGTTGCTGCTTTTAGGATCATTACCAGCCACGACTATCTTGCTGCCCATCTACACAGAATCAGGATATCTCCAACTCCTGAATGTGGATTCCAGAGAATGGATACAGCCCACCTGCCACAATTTCCAGCCAAGGCCATGGTTCTACTATGACATACACGATAATAAGAAGGCCACAACATGAGGGCTGAAACGCCGGTTTTAAACACGATGACATGGTGCCACCCGGACAGCCAAGATTATTATTATTATTATTGTTCATGGGAGGAAGCCTACGAGGACATACAAGATGTTCATTTTGGTAATTCATGTTTTGTTTTGTACATCACCCCAAACAGAAAAGTTATGAAGTCCAGTTTTTAATTCATACTCTGTTTTCCCGGGCTTGTAGACCACGGCCTACAAGCCCGGGAAAACAGAGTATGAATGATACAGCCGGCCGTGAAAGCCTACATTGTCCAGTTTTTAAAGTTAGATTAGATTAGATTTATTTCGTCCATAAGATCAATACAAGAATGATGTTGGACACGTCATTTAACTTACATACTAGAAAACCACATTTACAATAATACTAAGTGTATAGAAACTTACAGAAAATATAGTCATATTTACAAAGTGCCTATGTTTCACTATTACAAACAAATTACGGTACTTAATTTTAGGAATCTATATATATAAGAGGCTTTGTCCTGACTGACTCACTGACCTAATGATAGAGAATCAACATAGAGTCTAAACTATAATAGGTAGAGACTTGGAATTTTGACAGTACCTTTGTTTCATAATTTAGGTGCTCACTAAGAAAGGATTTTGAAAAAAAAAAAAAAAATTGATTTTAAATGCCAAAAATCAATTTTTTTTAGAATACTTAATCCCTTTTTACACAGAATTATCAAATCCAAATCACAGTTCACATGACAACAGTATTGTTGGCAGTCTTCACATAAGGCTTTGAAAATTAGAGAAGGTATTAAATTTTATAATTGAGTAAATTATGTATCTCAAAATTTTGTAGATTATGTAAAATAATGGGTAAATTCAACCTTCTAATCGAAGTGTTCGAATTAATCAATATGTTCTTTACAGCTTACAAGTTTCGCGGGCAAAGCCTTAATGGGAAAACATGGAATGATTTGGACGAAAAACACTATGCGGGGGTTTTTTGGGCTAGGGAACTCTAATCTGAGGTCTTTTTTTCCCCGGGTGGCACACTTTGGTCGTGAAATGCACCTCGAAACCAGGTTTTTAGTTTTTTTAATTATCAATTGAAAATTGTTTATGCATGATTTGGGTAAGGTTCGTGAATCTATGGTTCATTTTAATAGTTTCATTTGGAATTTGTATACCCATATGGTAGCATAAGATTTGTTTTGTTTATTTATTTATATTTTTTACGTTAAACAATATAATTAAGAGTAAAATTACTTAATTCCTCCAATTTATGTAAAAACGATGTCAGTGATAAATATAAATATAATGTTTTAATTATTTTTCTGTTAAGTAAATGATTGATGCACAATATCTAGCAGTTGAGTAAGTAATCGCGGGCGAAGCTGCAGACACCTGCTAGTATTCAGTATATTATACAACTTTCATTTTTTTTAAACAGTGGAAAAAATAGCTTACAGTACATCTGTCAGTAAAAATATAAGCTATAAGTTTATATTGAGGTGTAGTGTTAGTAAAAAATATTTTATATAACACTTTACATTACAGTCTTGTGTTCTATTTACTGAGGGTTAAGGAACTCGTCAATAGAATAATGCTCTTTCTAGAAGAAATTTAAAAGTTTTTTCCTAAATCTATTTAATTTAATTGATTTTATATCTGCTGGAAGTTTATTGTATAGTTTTATCCCTTTATAATTTGGACTCTTTTCAAAAACAGCTATTCTGTGCTCCGTTATTCTGTAATCATTTTTGTTTCTTGTATTATGACTGTGAATATCAGTATTTTCTTGCTGATTTTTTTTTTATGTGTAGTACTAGCATGTGCCTGCGGCTTCGCCCGCGATAATTATTTCAAGAATAAAAAATTAAAAATTAACAGCATAATAGTTAAATCATTATATTTATTAACACCTAAATCACGTGGACTACATACCACGATTAGATAGCATCGCCTGGTAAAAGCGACCTCAGATTCGAGTTCCTTGGCCCAGTGAACCCCTGTATAGCGAGTTTCGTTCAAATCTAACAATGTTTGACCATATTTAGGTCTATGTTGATTATCCCTCTTCCGTGTAGGTTGAAAATTCCATATGTCTGCGGGCCTTGACATTTTAAAGAATTGAATCGTCCAGGATGGACTTACAAAATCAAGCGATCGCGTATGACAAAAATAACCAAAGCCAACTGTAATTGATTTGACATTGAAATGTATTACTGAAAACTGATGCTTCGAAAACGCAAAAAATGCACGTTTTCTGCCTGTTTTTCACTCATAACTCACGAATGATAGCGAAAATTAAAATTCCGGCTTCGAGGTGCATTTTCCGACCCTTCAGCTCACGTATGTTTAAAATTTCAGATCTCTGCGTTGAGTAGATTTCGCTGGGCATCGTGGACAGACAAACAGACAGAAAGGAAGACAGACACTTCCTTTTATTAATATAGATTATTCGAAAAATGATCAGGCTGAGTAATGTAAGTAAGTAATTATTGTGTGCAGGGTTGGGCAACTAATTTACATATAAGCATTTTACACATAAAAATACATAATGTAAAAACAGTTTTATACACCTTGAAGTACAAGGGAGAATCAAATGAAAACCACAATTTTTTTGCACTATTTTACTGCAGGAAGAATGTTTTTTTCTACATAGTCCCCTCCCAGTTCAATGCACTTATGCCATTTGATAGGAAGAGCTTCGATACAGCATGAGAAAAATTATTTTGGTTGACGCTGTAGCCACTCCTGCACCATCGATTGGACGTCTTCATCAGATTTGAACTTCTGCCCTCCAAGAGATCCTTTAACGGACCAAAGATTTGGAAATCTGATGGTGACAAAGTGAAGGGGGTTGCTGAGAGCAGGTGCTTTGCTTCAACATGATAACGCCTGTCCTCAAGCTGCTTATGCAACCATGAAAACCATCGACGAGATATGCTTCAAGTGCCTCCCACATCTGCCATACTTTCCATGTGATCATGTTATTAGGACATTGATTCAAATTTCCCTCTCATACCGCTAGTTCCCACTAGGCTGCGCTGCGATCGCCTCGTGTTTCCAAGATTTAACACAGGGTGCACTTCTGTGTTCTGTCAGCAGATCGTCGTACAAGTTAAAGATGGATTTATGTACTTAATATTTACTTTACTCGTTACTGTGCAAAGTGCCAGCCTTGAGGAATAATTGAAACTTGTGGCGCAACATTTTTGGCGAAAATTGATGCAGTTTTTAAAAGGATAGAAGCAAGATGTCGGAAAATTTAATTGAGCCGAAGGCAGAAGTTGACGCAGAATCTCTCCTACATGGACTGTTAACCTCACACAAGGTAAAGACATATACCCAGCGTTCACTGTACAAGGTGTTTTTGGGATTTCCAAAATTAACAAGTAGACGGTCTTTGAACCATCAGACGATCTATACACGTCTTTTCAAACGTCAAATAAATAAATAAAAACCCTATTAAGCCTGATGGATCCTCCTGCCTAACCTAAGGTACAGACTCCATAACCTAGGCCTCTCATTTAATACAACAGTTCAGTAGTTTTTCAACCTATTAAGTGTGACAGGTCCCTTGAAACACCTATTTTGATTATGTACCGGTAGGGCTCTTGGGTCTCCATGTGTAGGAAGTTTCCTACATGTGTCGCCGGTAAGTGGCGAGTGGAAAGGGGAACGCATGGGGCGCAAAGTTCCATTATTCCATTTCATTCAGTTGACCAATATGATAATTAAGAATGAAGTGAAATGACTAAGCCACTGCAATTTAATGGAACACATTATGGCAAGATGGAACTTTGCGCCCCAAGCTGCTCCACTCGCCTGGCCGCTTCCCGTGTGCCGCCTGCCCTGCTTCCCTGCAGCGCATGCCTTCATGCCTGTAGCTGCTGCTCAACGCCGGTAATGCATAATTGCAATTGACATGTCACCTCTCACCTCCTCTTTACTCTATCTACCTATTAGGGATCTACGAGTATTCGCAACCATAAATTTTACACATCGACCGATATATGAACCTGCGATCACTAGCACCATAGCTAGCAGCTTAAACCACAATTCCACAAGTTACTTCTGAGCAGTGAAGGAAAGATTCTTGTATTTAAGTTTAGAGAGCTTTAATAGCCTACATGAGAAATAGCAGTTTTGGTGCAAGGGTCAATTTTTATAATTGTGAATTATTAGCTATGTAGCTTCCACCTCTCACCCCCAAAAATATTATTCCTGCAGTTATCCATAGGCTATTATCACAGTTCATGTGTTTTTATTAATTTCAGATCAAATGTGAAGATGAACAGAGTGAAGAAGGGATTGGAAAAGAATCAGAGGCGCAGAACACAGCTATTGAAGAAATTAAAACGTTGCATGCTAATAAGAACTGCGAAATGGTGGTTGAAATTCAAAATGCATCAGATCCAGTTACGTTTAAGGTATGGACATGTTTTTTGCAAGTTATTATTTTTTAACTACTAAGGCTTTCACGGCCGGCGTTCAATGATATATCCATTTCCGGGCTGTATGGCCGTGGTCTATCCGATGAAATAGCTGACGTTTCGCCAAGAACTGTGAACTAAATTGTTCTTGTTCCTGTGGATATAAAGACGACATTAATAAAAGGTGTAAATAAACCGGTGGACCTGAGTGTATGGGAAAGAATTTATATCCAATGGAACAAGAACGATTTAGTTAATTTTTACATACCAAATGAAAACAACTTGATCGCAAGATGGATCCTTCCTACAGAGCCATCTACCAAGAATCCAGTGAAACCGACAGTGTCCATCTGATGATGCAAGCTACAGCTTGTGAAACGTGTTATGGGTTATAATCTACTTAATAAGTGAAGTTGAGTGATTAAATAAGTGTGTTGTTTTAATGTGATGGATGTTAATTGATCTCCCCTAAGCAGGATTTTGCAGTTTTCTAACATAGAGTACGCAACTGCATTTCAGTTGTCTAAGCATATTGGAAAGCCATGTCGTAGGAGAGGCAATGACTTGTAGAGCAGAATAAAATAGAATAGCCTATTTAAGTAATTATTTTAAGTAATTATTTAGTATAAGTTTTTCTCATATATAGAACTGAACCACCCCCGAACACAAGCTCTGCTTCTTCGGGTGGTGTGTCAACTTTTTATCTATATTTTTCGTGTAATTTGAAACAATAAATTGTAATTGTAATTGTAATTGTAATTATAAAAATCTTCATGCTTAGGGCCTGTATGACGACCTGCTGATATCATATTTATCTGCCAGATAGAGAACCTATCTGGAAGTTGGCCAAGAATTGCGTATTGTGATCTCCTGACAAAGTCTGTCTGGCAAGACAACTTCCAGATAAGCTAGCAGGAGGATGGAGTGGCTGACAAAGTGCCAACTGCTAGTTAGGGATCTTGGTTGAAACAAGATGGCAGTGCGCGAAATTTTTTTGCCACCTGCATTTTAGAACTGATGCCGGAAGATTTAATTTACATAAAATTGTCATTTTATGCTCACATATGAATGAAATAGAATTTAACAAATAGATTAATGCACTTAAAACGATATGTTGTTATGCAATTTAATTGTACAAATACAAATCCGAGCTGCCGCACCTAGCGGAGGACTACCGAACTACAACAAACACACCTCTCTGCTCAGCGAGGTAAGGACCATTATACAAATTTTTACTGCGTCCTTGCCGGTAGCAGTTCAGCAGTGGTATTACACGGCATCTTCCAGTTAAGCTATCTGGAAGTCACGTATCTGGAGGATTTGTCATCAGGTGGTAATACAGGCCCTTAACGTTGTAGGCTACATCGTTTAGATTGCATGACTTAATTACCTTGAGAGTGCCTTCATGCTTTAACCCAGGGGATGAGGTCTTTTCCACAGCCAACAAAGTCAGTTTGAAAAGTATATTAATATATTGTACTTTTGGTAAAGTCTTGATGAAGAGGGCCTTATTCTTTAAAACTACAGTGCATTTCATGTAAGAGTTGACCAATCGTGCAGGTTTCTCTGTCACAGCGGCCGCAGTTCTATCTCATGAGCGATCTGGAGAAATATCTATACAAATAAAGCCGCGATCGGTGTAGTGATTCAGGTTCTCACAATTACAATGAAAATAACAAAAGTACCTCATCACAAGAGATGTTGTAAATGTCTTCCTCTTGCATCCACACAACACTGGCACCTTTTTAGGAAATTTTCTTTCACGCACATAAGTTCAGCGTCTGTGATAGAGTTAATTTCTCTTGTGATGTTGCCTTTAAGTTCTCCTTACAGTATATGATTATTTGAATTTGTTTTATTTACTCTTTCAAGGTGGATCGAAGACAAGTGGCAGAGGTACAGCTGGCTGATAATGTCTCTGAACTGAACTCCTTGGGACTGGCAGTGTACGATCAGGATGTCCTTGAAGAGGGCATTTTGCGTCAAGTGGATGAGGCACTGGAGGAACTGGATCGCCGCAAGTTGGAACAGCAGATGGCAGCAGTTTCAGAAGATATTGTGTAAGAAGTTATACAACAAGTAGGGATGGTAGATTTTCGCAATCGCAATAAGTGCTAAATGTCTCCAAATACTGGCAAAATATGTATTTTGGTTTTGAAGCATATGAAGTCTATTATTATTATTATTATTTTTTTTTTTTATTTTTTTTTTTAAATTCATGATAAAATGCGAAATTAGTATAAAATGCAAAATGTATGTATTTCTGAGAAATAAGTGCAAAATTTCATTGTAAGGGTCTTTTATGTCAATAATATCAAACGAAATGAAATAAATCAATTTTCCGAAGCTGTTAATGAGCTTTTTAATGCAACAATGATGGGTCAGATGAGTAGGCCTACCATGAATCTAAAGAAAGCATTCGATATGACGAGAAGAATTCCATATTTTAATCAAATAGACCCAGACGGTTTTGAATGTGTTTATGATTAATTCCACAAACATCTTATAACCAGTATAAGAGACAATTCATAGGTTGACTGCCTTCAGATTTTGTTAGCAGTGCAAATAAAATTTCCACTTTTTGCCAATGTAGCTAGTCAGGTAATCTTGTCATCTAGCGATAGTAGCAATAGCGTGGATGCTAATTTTTTTTTTTTTTGGGAATACAATTTAATTGTCATAGATAGCCGAAACAGGTTAAAGGAGAGTATTATTGAAATTTCTTCAATCTTAAATTAACTGAATACTGGTTTTTAAAAAGTGTAGGCAAATAGGCCTACAAGTTAGCAGTGCATATATTTTGGCATTTATTTTAGTGTTCAGAATTTCACTACAAGTTTATGTTGCTTTATACCTACTTATATGCTTTAAATCAGCATTACTCAACCTTTTTGAACCTGAGGACCTCTAAAATGTCTAAAAAAAATTACGGACCCCTAATTTTACATTCAATTTTTAATAGAGGGCCTATATCTATATTAATAAAATGAAGTGTCTGTCCTCCGTCTGTCTGTCCTCCGTCTGTGCGCGATGCCCAGCGAAATCTACTGAACGCAGAGATCTGAAATTTTATACATAGGCGGACTGAAGGGTCGGAAAATGCACCTCGAAGCCGAAATTTTATTTTCGCTTTCGTTCGTGAGTTATGAGTGAAAAATGAGCAAAAAACGTGAGATTTTTGCGTTTTCGAAGCATCAGTTTCAGTAATAAATTTCAATATCAAATCACTTACAGTTGGCTTTGGCTATTTTTGTCATCATACCTCATACCTTGGAAATAAAAGCAACGCGATCGCTTGATTTTGTTAGTCCATCCTAGACGATTCATTTGTTTAGAGTGTCAAGGCCCACAGACATATGACATTTTCAACGTACACGGAAGAAGGATAATCAACCCTAAATATGGTCAAACATTGTTCGATTTGAACGAAACTCACTATACAGGGGTTTTCTGGGCCAAGGAACTCGAATCTGAGGTCACTTTTACCAGGGGACGCTACCTAATCGTGGAATGCACTCCACGTGATTTAGGTGTTAATAAATATAATGATTTAACTATTATGCTCTTAATTTTTAGTTTTTAATTTTTGAAATAATTATCGCTGGGGAAGCCGCGGGCACATGCTGTTTGTCTGTCTGTCCACGATGCCCATCGAAATCTACTGAACGCAGAGATCTGAAATTTTAAAGATAGATGGACTGAAAGGTGGGCGAATGCACCTCGAAGCCGAATTTTTAATTTTAGCTTTCGTTCGCGAGTTATGAGTGAAAAACTGGCAGAAAACGTGATTTTAGCGCTGTCGAAGCATCAGATTTCAGTAATACATTTCAATGTCAAATCAATTGCAGTTGGCTTTGGCTATTTTTGTCATACCATGGAAATAAAAGCATCGCGATCGCTTGAATGTTGTAAGCCCACGCTGGTCGATTCATTTGTTTATAGTGTCAAGGCCCACAGACATATGACATTTTCAACCTACACGGAAGAAGGATAATAAACCCTAAATATGGTCAACTATCGTTCGATTTGAACGAAACTCGCTATACAGGGGTTTTCTGGGCCAAGGAATTCGAATCTGAGGTCGCTTTTACCAGGTGACGCTACCTAATCGTGGAATGCACTCCACGTGGTTTAGGTGTTAATAAATATGATTTAACTATTATGCTCTTAATTTTTAATTTTTGATTCTTGAAATAATTATCGCGGGCAAAGCCACGGGCACATGCTAGTTCTTAATATTTGTGGTATTAATTATAGGTCATAATAACGAAATGGGTGAAACAATTTTACTTCTTTACTTTTCACTTGCTTTATGATATTTTTATAATGTCTGCGGACCATCTGCACCATCTTCGCGGACCACCAGTAGTCCATAGGTTGAGAAACACTGCTTTAAATTATTGTAACTGGAAAATAAATATACTGCACTTGATAACGCACTGAATTTGTATAATCTAATTTTATTTATTTATTTATTTATCCTTGGATCATATAAATGATATCGTATAGGTAACGTAAAGTAAATAATACAATTCAAGACAAATAAGTAACACAACACACAAGTATACGTAGACATATTTCCATTAATTATAAAATTGATCCATCCCAAATCGCTACAAAATGCTAAATTTTAACATTAAATTTGCTAATAAAATGCTAAATGTCATTTTTAAAATGCAAATACTTTATCTTTTAGTTGGTAAAATCTACCATACCTAACAATAAGCTTCGTCGAGCAGCCTCATAAGGATGTCGTTTCATGCAGCAATTCTTCATATCTGGCTTGAATTTGTTACAGTTGAACTCCAATTATCCAGGTTAATCGGACCGGACATGGTCCAGATAATCAAATATCCAGATCTAATCACTTTCAGTTCAGTTCAGTTCCACGTATTTCCCCTCAGGGTTGCCTGCAGCAAATACTATAGAGGAAAATACAGGACACTTTGCGATAAATTGAGGGACAATATTTTGAGCACCATCTAGCGGCCCAACCTGTTACTACTGAATACAGATGCAGTAACTAGATACCAAGATATCAGCTGATTTCTATTAGAGGAGACGAAGTAGCCAACCTCGGCATGTTATGTATAAGGGATATGATTTTTCTATCTATCTGTGGTCCAGAAAAAAAATGCTGTTTGAAAATAAATGATCTAAAATATTAAACAAAAAAGCAACATTGAAAAAAGAGAGACTTGTTGTTGTTAGCAACCGCTAAGTTGAAATATTTGTGTTTTCATTGATATTTTGAGAACTATTTCGGGAGGGAACTATTAAAAAAAAGAATACTACATCTGAAAAGCTAAAAAGCACAAAATCTTACCTAGTGGAAAACGCTTTTTATAATCTTGCAGAATTCAAAAATAATTCAAAGGTATCTGTTTAATAATAAAATATATATATATATATATATATATATATATATATATATCTAGTATTGCATTTATTTGTACAATTCTGTGTTTTGTAAATCTCACTTTTGTACTACTGCTAAAAAAAAAAATTATTTTAGGGTAATTCTTTTGTTGTATTGAACTGAACTGCCTCTGAGGACTAGCTTTACTTTTCTGAGTGGCAGTCAAAACCGTATTTATATAAGTTACACTTATATTGTAATTTTGTAACAACTGTAAAAAATGTTGCAAATAAACTTACTTACTTACTTATATATATATAGGTCTGTGTTTTGTTTGCTCATTATTATTCTTATAATTACTTAAACAGTGTTTTGGTCCTTAGTGTTCGGTGCAACATTAAAACATTGCAGTTTATATGTGTTTTGAATATTTTAATTTGCCCCAAGTTTGCCGGTTGTGCCACCAGGAGTGCTGCAAAATCTGTCTTCCATTTTTCCATTGCCAAAGCAGTAAATGTCCAGTATTATCCTATATTGTATTTGCCTGCAGCTAGATATCTTCACTTTATTCTGTACTGTTCACATTTCTGTACCTAATCTTGCTTTATCTTTACAGCAAATGTAAACAAGATTTAAAGAAATCGGAAACATTTCTGAAGGCTCTGGAGCTAACAGGTGCAACAGGCCAGAAGAGAGCCATTGTGGTGAGGAAGGCCATCGAAAATAAATGCCAGCAATTGAAACATTTGCAAACACGTGCAGATAGTCTGAAGAATCAGTACAATAAGACTCATATCAACAATCAGGTATGCGGTCAGTGCTGATAATTTCTAATAATGAGTTAATTTTAACTCGAGCGAATAATTCTCATTCTTATTAAATTTTTTCTAGACTAACATCACTCAACATGTTTTGGAGAAAGCTCGGCCACAGGAGAGTGAAGAAGATCGCAAGATAAGGCTGGGGGAAATGACACCTTTCGGAAATGTTTTGAGTAGCCAAGTATCGACACTTTCAAGGTAATCTGACTGCGTTGTTTTGTGTTTTATTGCTTGATAATTATTATTCATTAAGCATTCTTAAGGGCTGTGTTCACCAACATGGAATAAAATTCTCATTAGCTTGAATATAAACAATTCATTAGGATGGTAAATATTTCAGATTTCACTATACCGTTTATTATCTCGGTTTTCAGAAGCTTGGATTTTGTCTACTTCTTATCTGACCCTTAACATTTTTGTAAGAGAAGCAAATGCAAAATAGTGGCAAAAACTATTATTACTGGTTTCTGTCTTTTTGTTTAGTGGCAAAAACTATTATTACTGGTTTCTGTCTTTTTGTTTATTTACATTTATTTGTGCTTACATTTGCAAAAAGTTCACATGGAATTATGAGAATTGCATACTTGTATTTGTCTTGATAATATTCATTGAAATGTTATTGGTCCTAGCATAGTACTAAACACATTAAGTCTTACTAATAATCCAGTTGTAACATTTATACCAGGAATATACACAGCTTGCATAAGGCTGAATGTGTGCAACGATTTGCACAGCTTGACCCCCTTGTGTAAGCTTGACGTAATTAATCAAGATGGCCGATATCCGTAACAGCTGATTGTTTCGTAGTTGTCTGAGATTGAATTTTGAGGTTATGCTAGGGTGGCCATTTCTAAAATGTCAGAAAGGAGGACACTTCTTCGGTAATCCAGCATAGTATAAAACTTCGGGCATGGACAGATGGACAGCAGATATTACATGGTATAACCCTGACTAATTTTACTTAATAGCTGCATTTATATAAAATAAATGATTGTACACTGCTTTACTGCTTTTTATAATAATTAAGGAATCGCGCACAATGTGCATTATCTTAACCTAAGACTTAACCTACCCAGTCCTGAACCCGGGAAAGGGATTTTTCACTACTGAAAAATCCCCGACCTGGCCGGGAATCGAACCCGGGCCGCTGGAGTGGAAGGCAGGCGTGCTACCGACTCAGCTTGAAATGTACTGAATTTCTTTGACCCACTGAGGATTAAAAGAAGTTTTTCGTTTTGGCATTCTGGTAATTGAAGAAAAACACGGCAAACTGCAAAGAATGTACAATACAAATGGAGACTTGAACAACAATCAACAGTACGGCCAACGCCACATACTGCACCAAACAATGATAGTACGCTATCATCTTATGGACAAGCGTGCCAACGTTAGGAATAGATTCACCAACGGAACAAATGATAGTAGGCTATCGACAAGCGTGCCAACCTTAGGATTGGCAGGAACATACGGGAAAATACAAATTTTATCAATACGCTTTAACGATCCATCAGAGTCTCGAAAAGGGGGACAAATCAACGCCCGGCATAATGCTGCGCCGGATGGAGGACTACTTAGCAAAGGGCCTTACAGTCCGGCCAGGCCAAAAGCCGGACGTGTGGCCACCCTAGGTTATGCATCCATTCTTAAGGTAATTTGTTAGGAAACATTCTGAGCTGCTTTTGCGGAATTATAAACATTGTTCCTTGTTTGCGGGACATATACCCATAATTACAGCTTTCTGAAAACAATGTAATAAAATACTGAAACCAGATTTTCTCTTGGCAGACGACACAATACTGTTTGTTCACTGCTCCGATAGATGGCGACATTGGCATCTGCAGTCCTTCATAACCGGTGGCTAGTAACGCTGTGACCAGCATGACATGTTTGATGACGTTTCACATTCAAACCCGGTGTAACTCTTGGCAGTTATACTGCATTTACTAGTAATACGGCTTACATGGAAGTTGCACGGTGAACAACCAAACAACCGTTCAATGAAAATATAAGCAGCTTTTATTAGTAAGGCTGATTTATTTATTATTATTACAAAATTTAAAATTACAATAACTTTATCTGACTCGTCCAGTATTTCGGCCTCGGCCGCTATGGGCCTACTACATTCGTCCACTAAAGTGTTATTTTGTGTACTTAATGAATAAATAGCTATTAAGATTTTAAAATGTTATACTGTAACTTAAGTCCTTTTTTCAAAGTAACGTTTCTCACAAACTCAAGTGCCAATTGTGGCCTTTTAAACATGTTGTAAGGCCAAAATACACTTAACAAATTTGCCAGCACTGACATGGGTAAAGATTTTAGCCTCTCTTGTGAAACTTCTGGACTAATGGTCCCTTTGTAAGGGTGAAAACCCTTACTAGCACTACTTGTGGTGGTAACATCCCTAAATGGAGCGTAGTGTATCCGTGGTGATCTGCCTTGATGTCCAATCTCTGTACTCCATGCTGCCGCCATCTCAGATGTCATATGTACCCCTTTGAAAATATGAGGGAGGAAATACGGGAACTTCTTACTACTAGAAATGATCACTTGATTCCCTGCTAGCCCCGTTTATTTACAATGTATATACAATACACTAGTTACTTCAATCCTTAACACCGCTATCTCCAATACTACTTCCTCATTCACCCTCTGAAGACCCCTCTGGGGTTAATTACAAATATATTACCAGAGGATGTCCATGTTATTGAATATTCTAGCGAAGACTGATTATCAGCCACGTTTATAGCAGCCACCGGATATTCAAAAGGAATTCCAGTATCAGCAATCACTGCCTATACACGAGCTGGGGCGACCATGGACTTTGATCACAGGAAATGACTTTACACCTTTTCATTTTCGACATCACATATTATTACCAAATATGTATCTGATAAATACAGTGCCTAGTACAATTTGAAATCTCATTATAGAGTCATTTACACATGTGTTAACCTGTTTTCAATTGTCAGAGGTATATATTATACTTATTATTCTACTTTGAAGTAATGTTGTTTTTCCCATTCTAGTGGCAGTGACTTCACCCAGTTTGAGAAATATCTACAGAAACAAACTGAACTGCAAGAAAAACAAAATCATATTAAAGTAAAGAATAAGAAAAGAACATCTTCAGATGGCTCAGATGCACAGGAATTAGACAGTGTGGTGAAAACTAATAAGAAATCACCACTGAAGAAAAGTATTTTGGTGCCAAAAAAGAGGCGGAAAAAAGAGAAACTTGGAACTCGCAGTAGTGAAAACTGGTGGTAAGTGTTATATTTATTAACCCTTTGCCACTTGAGATATAATTCTCCTGCACAACCGAAATAACAGTATTTTCTACACTCTGTTATTTAGGTTTCAAAGACAGTGTTGCTAAATCCACCTCTTCAAGAAAGACCATATAATTCCTTTTGCACTTTCATTTTGTGATAACTGTAAATTTTATTTATTTTCACTTTAATTTTATATTTCCACGTTTTGCTTCTGGTGGTGTTCCTGGGATTTGAACCACCGTGTGACATCACCTTTGCCTCTCTTGTCATTCTCTGTCATTCTTTGTCATTTCATAAGGTGTAGGAAAAGATGGAAATCACTGTGAGCGAGGTCTTTAGGGTGAATGTTTATACACCTCCCAGGCGAACTTCTGCAGGAGACTTGCTAGGAGGTGTTTAAACATCCACTTTACAGCCCGGACTTCGCTCCCAGTGATTTCCATCTTTTCCTACACCTAAAGAAATGATAGGGAATGACAGAAAATGACAGAGAGGCGGAGATGTTTGTCACACAGTGGTTCAAATCACTGGCAGCAGACTTTTATGACAGAGGTGTTCAAAAGTTGGTTCCACTGGTGGACAAATGTTTCAGTTCCGGTGGCGATATGTTGAAAAATAGCTGAACACGTGCTGTATCTGTTGGAATATATATGTCCATGAAATTGTGTTTGGCTTCTGTCAACGGCCCCAGGGAAACTTACTTTATGGACGAGCCTTGTATGTTGTTCAAACTTTCAGCTGTTACTACCTCGGACAACATAATTCTCTTTACCAAGTTTTAGAATCCCGAGAAACTATAATGCTTGGTTTAACCTGTCTACTGGCTGACCTTTTATCGCTAAGAGATTAGTTTGAATAAATCGGAAAACTGAGTTACTGTAGTTGGTGAAATGCAAAATGAACTCAGCTTTTCAGTTTCAAAGCCAGGAAAAAAATGGATTATTAGCTTTGATGAACTCAGCCCTTAATTGTAAATTGACAAAGTTACCACGCTTGTTCATATTTTGGTTCTAAATTAGCTGAAATCTTAATTTGAAAATGACGGAAATACTAGAAATGTATCTTTCTTCCTGTACAGGGACATGAAGAAAAGACCAGGAAAGTTACTGTCAGAAAAAACAGAACTGGAAGATAGTGAAGGCAGTGAATATTTGCCATCAGAGTCTGAAGAAGGAGAAGGAGAGAAAGGTATGTCTTCATAACGAGAGATAACATTGAAACAACTCCTATTAATGGATCATCCCTCTTATGGCTATGTGCCCTATTCTTATTCAGAATTTTAGCACGGTAAAGTATGCATTTCACCCTGTTCATCCTTAGTTTCTGATGCAAAAAGCATGATTAAGTTAAACATGATTTTTAACCAAAATTAAACTTAACCGTTTGTAGGTAGCGATCATCTGGAATTGATCAGAGAGAAGTTCAAGAAAATGGCGGTGTATTTAGATGTTTTGACGGAATAAAATAAAATATGTACTGGTAACTAGAGTTTGGTGCCTTTTTTTGGAAAAGGGGATTCTTTCAAGTGGATGTAGGTAAAACTGAAATTTCCTATTGGAAATAACCCCGTTTCAGTTATGAACAGAGTTTTTTCAAATTTATTTATTATTTTAGCTGTTTTATACTCCTTTCAGCTATGACGGGTTCGGGTTCTGTAAAAAGTGTTCCCTATACAGGCCATGGAGGCCCTAAGGGTTCCAGGACGGTGAGGCTCCCAGATTTTGCGACACTCGGTACCTGAAGGTACTCATTTCTGTTAGAGGCTGAGTCGACCCCAGGGCCATTGTGCCACCAGAAGGATTAGGCCAATTGAAAAATCTCAACAACCTCATGGGGAATCGAACCTTCTGGTTTGTAGCGCAGTGCCTCAACCACTACACCACGGTGTACAAAACAGTAGGGTAGACCGTGGAACTATTGATTGTCAACTGTCTTCAGTTGTCAGTGTATTTAATGGAGTAAATTTCAACTGATATTAATTTAAATGGATATGATACAGGAAGAAATGGTGGTAAGGTTGTCAGCCTCAATTCAACCTATCTAAAATTTCCAGTGTCTGTTTGAGGTCTAGCATAACATGTTTCTTTTTAGAAGCCATGTTACTGAACTGTGAAGGAAGCCACGATTATATATAGCACAACATTGTTGTGGCGCATCATTTCTGCTTGAGCAACTATACTAATTTCACTTTAAGTTCAAAGTAGTTGTAAACAAAGCCACGTGACAAGGAAGCGCCTCATTGGCTAGTGGACGAACTGTAACTTTTGCTGCTTGGTATGCATACTCTTGCTCTTAATAAAATAGTTCGGTTCAAACCGTACTTTTCGTAGCTATTTTCGTGCAGAGAAATTTAAAAACACGTTTCTGAAGCAGATCTGTATATGAAACAAAATTAATTTGGACAGATTTTCCTGATGCATAGTAACTAAGTGAACTAATTAAACCGTTACAACAGATGTAAATTGTAGGCGTTTACGACGGCTGTGTGAATGCTCAAGCACGCCATCTTGGAATGAACTTGCCACAGACCCCTCCCAAGAATTTGGTATGACCTGCTGAATGTGCGTTCATTTATTTATTAATATCGGCTATACAACACGTACACGAGGACAAGAAAGTCGTGTGCTAGAATAAGACAAAAATGTTGTCAAAAGTTGCATGTATCCTACAGCTCTAATAGGATTGGGGCGGTTACAAACAGAAATTAATGAATAGTGAACAACATTAAAAAAGAAAACGCCTCTGAAGAGGGTAGCCAACATTGCAAAAAGAGAGTAATTTTTTATACTCGTTAATATCTTCTTGTTAACTGTCTATGACTTTCTTAAATACTAATATTAAGCCTAATTCTGTACAGATGTATCAATCTTTTCAAAATAAATGTCACATTTTTCAACAATGGTGCATGTCATAAAAAAATAATTTAAAAGTACTATTGAGAATACTGGAATATTCACAAATCCTCATTCAGTTTCTTTCCGCGGCGGGTAAATCTCCACGTTGTATTGTCACATGCTTGGCGGAGCGGTACATTAGAGTTTGTTTACATCTACTTTGAACTTAAAGTGAAAATAGTATAGAGGCCGGATGTGTGCCAGATTAGCAAGAGTTTATTGCAATACGTATTCATTACAAAACGGGTGAAATTGTTCAGAGATGGAATGGGGAGAGAAACAAATACGAAAGAGCGGGGGAGATTCTTCTTGGAGTTGTTTATTAAACAATAGAAAGACATTACAGATTTCCATTTTGTTTTTACAGAAACTAGGAAGTATGTTAAAGTTACTCCAAAAAAGGAGCCCACTGTAGGTAAACGCAGAAGGAAGCAGTATGTGGATTCTGATTGGGCTACTGATGACAGTGACTGGGAATACTCTGATGAAGATACGAGGGCAAAGAGGCGCAAAAGCAGTAAGTAGCCTTAATCTGAAAATATTTTGAAATGCTATATCATCCTATACTTATATAAAAATCTAATGGATCACCTCTGTCTGTTTTGATTTATCTCAAAATCCACTAAACTGACAGAGCTGAAATTCTGCATGAAGATAGTTTTTATACCCGGAATTGTTATAGGACTATAGTTGTTGACCAATCATGGAATGCACTCCAAAGTTGCATTTTTAGCTGTTTAATCATATTTATTAATTGTTTAGTTTATGAATGATTTGGATGTAAGGGTTAATAAATATAATGCTTTAATTATTTTGCTGTTGAATATAATTATTTAAAAAAAACATTTAGCGATTGAACTAATAAACGTGGGTGAACATGCAGGTACCTTCTAGTAGAAAAATAAGAAAAAAACCCTACTTCAGAGACTGTTCCTTCATTACAGAATACCAACAAAAAGAACAAAGATCAAAGATAATCTATTTTCAATTAGATTGACTTCATGTACAGTGAGTCTCTCTCAACTGGAGGCCGGGCTAGCGGCAAAAGTGCATGCGGCTGCCAAGTCATCACCCTGCGCCCCGAGGTGTAGGAACTGCACGGCACTTCTCTCGCTTCTTTCACTTTGTTCATGCATGACCATGAAAATAGGGACTTACCTTATTACAGGAGATGCTGAAAATGTCCTCCTCCTTCATCCACACATTTTTGGCATCGAAATTGTGTTCTGAATCGTCTAATGACTTCTCTGCAAGACTCTGTTTTCACATGATTATCGTACATAAATACCCTATGTTGTACTGTGAACACAGATCAAGGCATAATGATAAATGTGAACTAAGACAAAGACCACTATATAACTTTATAACATGAGAGCACAGGCTGTGTTTCACCTTCACCTTCACAAGCATGCACTCCAACTGCTGGCCAAGCGGAATGTTGCAATATCTGACTCACTGCAGCAGTCACATTTCACCGCTCGCCCGGCCCGGCCCGGCCCCAGTCCAAGAGAGACTCACTGTAGATTGGTTATATACTGTAGTATACCCTCCCTTATGATGGTGTACCCAGTAGAAACATCTAAGTCCACAGAAGAGAAATGTAATCGTGGATAATGCAATCAGTCTGGTAATGTCAGCTTTATGAAATCCCATGCATATTATTACTCATAATTGAAAAAATGCTGTTTATTGTGATCAAAGATTCCGTTTATGTTATCACATTTTCCTTTTTGGGGCTTTATTTCCAAGTACTGTACGTCATTCAGAATTTTGTTTTTAGTTTCCAACTCAACTGTGTGTTGTACACAGAGATGCCAACTGCTACGGAATTTCCGTAGTTTCTACGATTTTCTTGACTGTGCTACGGCAATACGGAAATTGCACTAAATATTACGGATTTTACGAATCCCAATATCTATTTTTTAAATTTTTCGTTTTTCGTTTTTGACGTGAGTGTGTGTTAACCAAAGATTTTATATCTTACAGTTATATCATAATTATTGTAGTTATAACATCTTTGGTGTTAACATATTTCCAATTTTTTATCATCACTGTAATGCCGCTGACGACTGCCGACGCCGTTGCTTGCTAGAAGTTTAATTGAGTGTTGCAGTGCAAGTAGCATATTGAGGAAATATGTCGTGTAAACGTAAAACCAGTGACGAGTGTGATGGACAAAAACGAACTGCGACAAATCAGCAGTATCGAAAGCAGTATACGGAAGGCCTGTGCTTAGTGCATGTTGATTAGACTCACACTACTGATAACCACCTTTCAAGGTTGGCATCTCTGGTTGTACAGGAAGTAACGGTACTGCTCCCACCTCAAAGGATGACCTTTTCGAAGGGGTGGCATTGCCTAACTTCTTTTTTAAGCAATAAAACACATTTCATCCCTGAGTTTAGATACAGCATTTGAATTGTGAAGATAACAGTGTTGACATGCAGTGATGGCTAGTGTAAAATGAAAATATTTGAACAGATAGGTCGGTAGACTTCCAAAAATGAGTAAGAAAGATTGGTAATGAAATCCAACGGGGAAAACAGAAACAACAATTAAAAACTTTTTTACTGATTGAAAAAATAGTTGCTTACAGTCTAATACTGTATTATGAGTGGTTCAATGTTTCATAGTTATATATTATCTTATGAATAAATAACCTTCAATTAACATTTTTGGCTACTGTTATCAATCAGTTAATATTATCAGATTAGGTGCATTAAAAAAGTGATCACAATGAGCGGCGTGCACTGTATATAGAAATTGTAGCCTTTAAGCTTATAAAAAGGCATAAGAATAAGAATTGTGTATACAGTAGAGCCTCAGTAATTCGAGGTTCCGTGTAATTCAAGCTGGTCTTAAGGAAATTAAAATTTTCCATAAATCTCGAGTAATATCCCGTTTTTATATGGTGTCCGCATGTAAGTTTTACGCACTTCCGAATGTGTTACATTTTGAGTTTCTTTCAGTTTTTCCATGTACAAAAATGCAGGTAAAACTGTCCCACTTGGGTTTTCGTTCATAATACACAGAAATAACCTTGGCTTCAGGCTGCTAATGCATATCTATTACAGATTGACAGAAACCGTTAGGTTCAATCTTTCTTTGTCGGGACCTCGTGTCAATCAATTGTACAGTGCATACCATTCTTTCAGAAAAGAATACTGTACTGTGACTGTAATCCCTACTCAGCGACAATGGTAATTAAGTGTTTTCCTAGTAGCGCCACCTTCCCGTTCCACTCCATTAAGGGTGAGACATTGACTTAATCCTTAAAGGATGCCGATGTAGCAAATTGGAAATGTTTGTCAATATACATACAAGCATAATACAGGTATGTAGGCCTACTATATTCTTTATTTATTAACTTTTTAAACCATTATTGTGCTCATTAAAAAAATTATTTATGATTTACCCATTTATTTAGTAATATTTCCATAAAATCCGAGTTTTTTGTAACTCGAGGTAGCCTCAGCCCCAATTAGCTCGAATTATCGGGGTTCTACTGTATATACATATAAATCATATAAAGCAATGCCACTGAAAGGTTTAAGATTCAGTAGATTATATAAGTTTCTATAATTCATTTTATTCATTCAGAGTAAACCGTTATTTAAAGAAAAATTCAGTTCCTTCTGAGTTTTGCTGAAAAGGTGTTTTACTGTAATGTACAGGAAAGAAGGAGATAGATGATGGTAACATTGAAGACTATCACGAAAGACTCAAGCTGTGGGAGGAGGAAGAGATGAAACGAGAGGCGTCGAAAGAAACAGGCAGTCACGAACTGGGCGGTGGATATAAAATCCCAAAGGAGCTGTGGACAAAGTTGTACAAGTAAGTTTAACATGGTTTTTGTAACTGTACACCGGAATGGCATGCTATTGCTTCTATCTTGAGAAAAAGACAATATAGAAAACATTGATTTATGACTACTAAAATGAAGTATAGGCTAGTTAATATCTGGGATTCCCTAGTGCAAGTTAATGCATGCACCGTATTGGTCTGAATATAAGACGGCCTCGCGTATAAGACAACCCTGAATTTTTTAAGGGTATTTATGAAAAAATAAATAAATAGCTTATTAGTACATTTTGCTTCACATAAAACGCAAATTTTGAAGTTCATGTCGTAATTTCTCAATGAAAATGCTTTCTTTTCCGGTCAAACCAAGCTTTACGCATAGAGATGCCAAGCAAGTAGCAGTGCAGTACAAGCAAAAGCACAAATTTGAGGGGGAAAATGAAGTTTGGTAAAATTTGGTAAAGTTAGTGAATTTCTGTATGAATTTGATCTTAGGTCAGATTCACACCATTGCATGTGGATTCCTGCTGCACAGCTGCATTCATGAATGGATAATTGTTGAAAGTGTTAGGCTTCGCATATAAGACAAATATAGTTTTTATAAGCATATTTTGTGGGAAAAACATTGTCCTTTATTTGAACCATTACGGTATATTGCATACATTTTATATATATATTTCTGAAACGTGTTATGTGTAAGTAAAATCTTAGAGTGATAAAATAAGGTTTTTTTAATTTGATCTCTTCACTGTTCACAGCTACCAGAAAGTCGGAGTACAGTGGCTGTGGGAGCTGAACCAACAGAGATGTGGAGGCATTCTGGGAGATGAGATGGGTCTGGGAAAAACTGTGCAGATGATTGCATTCCTCGCAGGACTTAACCACAGCAAACTCCTATCCCGTCATAGCAAGTGAGTGTGATTCAATGAAAAGTGTCCAAAGATTAGAAATGTTTTCAGTCAGGGTAATAAATTTCAAATCTGAAGGCAGTAAACAAACCAGAATTTTTGTTCCCATTATTGTTACATAAGTTTTACATAAGTTTTAAGTAATGATGAATTATAAGTAGGGCGCAGATTTTGATGATCTAAAGAATACTAAAGAATGACCTTAAAATGATGTCCTATGCCTTTACAATTAGTTAATATTTAAGCTTGACAGTGGAGCCTCAGATCAGTCCGAAACATTAGAATTTATCCAAATAAGCACCTACTTAGAAGCTGCAGAAAATATTCTAGATAAAAAAATTAAAGAAATCCCTACGTAAGGCATATTGTAAAGATTGAGTACGGAAATATACACACTAACTTCACTATGAAGTATATTTACCCAGAACGATCGTTTCAGTGGGTTCCCCATCATATCCGCTGATTCGACTGGCCATGAACTTGTTGGTCAAAGTTCCCTGGATGCCCACCGAGGTGTCAGAGTTTAGAAGTTTTTGGCGATTGTTTTGAATATTCAGTTTCAGTCAAAATCAGCTGATGATGATAGGGATACCCATTGAAACAAAATTTCTGGGTAAATACACCGAATAGTGATATTAGTTTGCATATTTCCATACTCAATCTTGCTACAGATATTAACATTTCACTGTGCTATTTTTCCAGTAATGTTAATATTGATATTGTAATTAATTAGGTTTTATGTTTCAACAGTGAAAGTAAAATTTATTTTCATTACCGGAGAATGTAGTATAGGGTCATTCCATGTCAAGTGAACCAATTTTTTGTCAATTTTGAACATGACCATCTCCGATTTTAGTCATACTTGGTTGTCATGAAGTACCACCTGAGATATGTTAAAGTGCAAAATATCAGATTTTTATGTGTTGTAGTTTTCCAGTTATACCCTTCTGAAATATGGAAAAAAACCAAATTTTCTGCATAAGTGCAATCACAAAATGACGCATAAATCAAGCTGGAATTGACATAGATGAGTGGGAAAAGTATCAAAATGTAGCTTATATTATGAGCTTTAATTTGATACGTCACACGAGTACTTTCGAAAGAAAATATTTTCAAGGTTACCCAAAAAAAATTTGAAAACTGAATTTTTCAAAAACCTATATTTTGAAAATTTTGAAACAATTCTCATAGAAACATACATATTTCAGCATCATGTCCTACAAGTTTTGATAAGGGATCGCAATGGGATCATATTTTTTTACATTTATAACAAATACTATGCACGCTGGGTAAGAATATATGGCACCGTAATCTTGCACTTAATTCTAAAATTTCATTACAATCAAAAAGAAAAACTTACAGAAAACATGTTACCTTCCCTTCTTCAATGACAAAAACGTGAATTTATTGTCTACAGTAATTTTCTAGAGCCATGGTTACCGCATCCATCTCTTCCTTCGAGAGGTAATAACTACGGCCAGTGGGACATGTAGGTTGCACAAGGGTGAGGATCTGAGAGAGAGGCACAGTCAGTTTATTTGGACAGTCACTTTTGAAAGTAAATGATGGAGAAGGACCTGCAGGGTGCAGAAACATCAGTTCCACTATCTGTGCTGTCTCATTTTTGTCCACAACTACACCAAGCCACCAATGATTGTTGTTCTCACATGTAACATATCCTTTTACTTCTGCTAGCTTCAGCCTCTGTTGCACACGTGGTCCTAACACTGAAAAAGTGGATGACTGTTCACTTCTTGAAAATACCTTTGTCAACAACACTTTATCTGACAATGGGATGAAACTGTGGAACTTCTGTGTGCCTGGTATTGCTTTTGTAGACAGAAATCTGTCTGCAAGTATTTTTTCCTCTTTGTTGTATTGTGCTTCATTGAAGAAGAAGAACTGCATGGAGTCGATGTTTTCCTCACTCCATGTAAACAGCTGTGCTGGTGTCATGATTTGATGCTCGTATGGCCGCTGTAGGCTTGCCTTTCCTGCAAGTCTTTTCACAGTACCACCCAGACCGTCACATACTCCTTTCCCATGGGCTGTTGCATAGAAATGCCACTCTGCCTCAATTCCAAAATCATGAACATGGTGGCATAAGTTTGAAAAGTTTTTTCTGTTTTTAAATTGCGCAGCTGCACCATCTGAGAAGTAGTAAATTTTTTTCAAATCTCTAATTACTTCCAACTTCAAATGAGAGATAAGCCTTTTCTGGAATAAATGAACAGCAGTGGTGTCATGCTGTAGACATTCAGAGATACATACAATACTTTTGTAGTGTATATTATGATCATTGTAGTAGACTGCTATAGGAAAAATAGTTGCTTGATCATTGTTCCAATGAAAAGACTGGGCTTCATCCTGTAGTACAAACGAATAATTTTCTGCAAAGTCCATACATACCACAGCTTCATTTACTCCAATATTCTGCTTCAAGTGATTATAATATTCTGCCTGTCTTCTTGCAATAAAAGAATGTCTCTTCAAAATCAACAACTGTTCACACAAAGTTTCTATAAACTCATCTGCAGTTTTGATGAAGGTTACTAAATTACATCTGTCAACAGAAACCCACTGCTTGTATGTAATGTTGTCCACCAGTTCATTATCTAGCAGCAACTGTAACTCATCTTTCAAATTATCTACACCTGGACATGAAGGACATTCATTAAGGTGGCATGCTGTGCCTGGCTCTTCACACATTAACTTCGCTAAACAGGAATTATAATTACTTATATCTGTGCCATCATTCAGTGTAATTTGTTTGGATTTCAACACTTGTAGCATTAATTTAACATTCTGATGCACTGTACAAACGCATACTGTGTGGGTACCACTTCCTCCAGCCAAGACGCAATGTTTAGGTCGTAAATCAGCAAATTTCGAAAATCCAATCTTATCAGTAGGATTTTTGTTTTTGAACAGCTCGTACACTTCCTTCAAGTTGCCCATCACTAGCCTCTTCTGTACATGAATTCTACTACTGTCACCCGTTTTCACAGAAACAAAATCTTTTTTTCCAGGCATAAGACGGCTGACATCATCACTGTTGTAGAACCCTATTACCTTCTCAATCACAGATTCATTTAAAACCTTTCCTGGTTTAGGATTTGGTGTTGCCAGAATACCCTTCGCTTTCACCAATGCTTTAGCTTTTCTTGGCATTCTGTTGCTAACCTGAAATTCATTTTGTATTTCACTGCATGACCAGCTTTTAGGTAGTACTGTTAAAATTTGCAATTTTTCACTAACACTTATATTTTCTTCTTGAAACTTTTCTTTTAGCTGACAAATGACTTCACATGATTCTGATTTATGGTCAACAGTTTTCTCTGTATTTGTACTTGCTGCTGTTAGTACCTTTTCTGTCAAACATTTTTTTATTTTACTGTATTTTTTATCACAGTATGATTTCATTTGCAACTTCCTCTTAGCAACAGGTGACTCCTCTAGAGAGCTTAGAGACTTATTAAGGTACTCTAAGGTAACATCTAAAGCTACAAATGATTCATCAACATTAGTAGGCCTAGTGGTATTGGCTACTGGTACTAAACAGTCATCTGTTGTATCTGTAACCTGTTTCTGCTTTGATAGTTCTTTCCTACAACTGTCACAAATTTTCATACCTACCACAATGGTGTCAAACATGTCACACATCCAGTCAGTAACAGGCCTCACACTTCTTTTCACACCCTGATGTCTGTCTTTCTTGAAAGGGTTGCAGCAGAAAATCTTTGCTGTTTCACTTACTTTTTCAGCCATACTGGGGAAATACACAATGCCTATTTTAATCACTGAACCCACTACTTTACATGCAGCAA
Organism: Ectobius pallidus; assembly: GCA_964059195.1. Taxonomy (NCBI): domain Eukaryota; kingdom Metazoa; phylum Arthropoda; class Insecta; order Blattodea; family Ectobiidae; genus Ectobius; species Ectobius pallidus. The sequence continues at coordinate 169,398,101 of CAXKWD010000007.1, forward strand.
TACAGTCTTTGTACAGCCTTTGAAGAAAGGAAGCACACTGCATGAGAGTCAAGGCACAACTGAAGCCAGGTCCAACAGGTTACAACTTGCATTCCCTGGCTGACTCACATGCTTGCAGACTGTGTTTACTCATACCCATTTGACCACTTGCACAAGTTGGTATATGCATGTTGGTAAACAACTCCCTGGACAAAGGAATGGATTTTAGAATTAAGTGCAATATTCCTGTGTCATATATTCTTACCCAGCGTGCATAGTATTTGTTATAAATGTAAAAAAATATGATCCCATTGCGATCCCTTATCAAAACTTGTAGGACATGATGCTGAAATATGTATGTTTCTATGAGAATTGTTTCAAAATTTTCAAAATATAGGTTTTTGAAAAATTCAGTTTTCAAATTTTTTTTGGGTAACCTTGAAAATATTTTTTTTCGAAAGTAGTCGTGTGACGTATCAAATTAAAGCTCATAATATAAGCTACATTTTGATACTTTTCCCACTCATCTATGTCAATTCCAGCTTGATTTATGCGTCATTTTGTGATTGCACTTATGCAGAAAATTTGGTTTTTTTCCATATTTCAGAAGGGTATAACTGGAAAACTACAACACATAAAAATCTGATATTTTGTACTTCAACATATCTCAGGTGGTACTTCATGACAACCAAGTATGACTAAAATCGGAGGTGGTCACGTTTTTCCATTGGTTCACTTGACATGGAATGACCCTATAATAATTTTTGTTGTATTTTTCATTGGTTATAATGTGGCTTGGTTCTAAAAGGGCCAATGTCAGTTTCTTGCAAAAATGAGATCTATGCATTATTGAGCTTGGCTAGTGTTTATCTTTCGTTTAATAAAAGTGCCAATGTATATTGGTATTAATAGACATAATACAGAAAACTTAGAGGCCAAGGTCGGAAGTTCTCAGCAAAAAATATTACAATTGGACATATTGTGGTCCTGATTTCCACCGTGAATGCTAAAATATATAATCAATATTAAAAATTAAAACGAATTGTACAACGGTGGATGCTTGTTAAAACACTATAAAACACAACGTTTCGGCCCTGTTCCTTTGGGCCTTCCTCAGGTGACTACAGATAAAGTACCTGTCCTCCCAACAGGTACTTTATCTGTAGTCACCTGAGGAAGGCCCAAAGGAACAGGGCAAAAACGTTGTGTTTTATAGTGTTTTAACAAGCATCCACCGTTGTACAATTCGTTTTAATTTTTAATATTGATTATATATATTTTAAAAAATATTACTTCTACGACTGCTTCACAGTCAGTTATCTCAAAAATCAAGTTCTATGACATTGGCCCTTTTAGAACCAAGCCACAGTTATTAGAGTAGTAATTGCAGAAAGGAATGCCCTTTTTCACTGTTGCATGTTGTAGGCTATAAATTAACTTACGTTTTAAAACTTCCGTCAAAATAGAAGGAATCAGCAGTTTTATTTCACCATAAAATAAGGCTGCTATTAATTAGTATAGATAACACTGAATGTCTGTATCTTGTATAGGTTTAGAGGAATGGGACCCACTCTTATTGTTTGTCCAACTACAGTGATGCATCAATGGGTACGTGAGTTCCATGTGTGGTGGCCACAGTTCCGTGTAGCGGTCCTGCACGAATCAGGATCATTTCATGGTAAGCAAAATGTATATTGGTACTCTAGATTCTTTTGCTTTGGGAAGCATCTTGAACATCTTCTGTAGTTCACTTTGTATTACCCAGTTTGCACCAGTGAAGGTGAACTTCATTGTAAACTGTCAAAATATGGCTTTGAAGTAACAACTTAGCCATTTCTGTAAGATGTGTGGATACATTTCTATAACTGTAGCAAGATTGAGATCGGAAATATACACACTAACTTCACTAAAAGGTATATTTACCCAGTATGATCATTTCAGTGGCTCTTCCCATCATCATCAGCTGATTCTGATGACCCATTGAAATGATCATATTAGGTAAATATACCTTTTAGTGAAGTTAATGTGTATATTTCCGATCTCGTTGTTGCTACAGATATCAATACTTCACTGTAGATTTCCATCTAATATTAATATTAACGTTTCTAAAGTTTTGAGGTCCATTTTGATACACTCTATTATGTTTGTGTGTTACAGGGAAACGACAGGCACTCATTAGCCAGATGAACCAGGTGGGATGTGTTTTGGTGACATCGTATGTTGGAGTTGTGCAACACCAGGATGCTTTGATAGCAAAGGATTGGCATTATGTTATTCTAGATGAAGGCCATAAAATCCGCAACCCTGATGCCCAGGTAAGCAATTGTTTTGTATAATTCTCCCAGTAGTAATTCCACTAAAACTCCATTTTAACATCACACTTTTAAGGAATTCCCATTTTCAGATCCTTGCATAATTACCGTAAGAACCATATAAGCATGAAAAAGATATAAAAAGGAGAGGAAGGTGCCAGAGAACTTACCAATTGGCAGGAGAAGCTGGTCTTCAATTGGTGCTGGCTCTGGTATCATAGAAACACATAAAAAGAAAGAACAATAAAAACGAAAATTTTCGGACAAACTTTGCCCTTTGTCAATCACTTAGAGAATGGAGCTTGAAGAACCATATGTAATTTCCCAGTGAGAATATTTTAGGAAAAAAATACTTCTGACACCAGGATTTGAACCTGTGACCTCTGGCTTTCTGTACAAATGCTCTCCTAGCTGAGCTAGTCCAAGTCGGATTGGGAAATCTTGCCAATGTATGCTTTTTCACCGGTATTACAGTCAATTTCATAAATGTCTGACAATGATGGGGAACCCATTGAGACATATGTTCTAACTTGGTAAGATTTTATTTAAAATAAAATCTGGTAAATGATGTAACAAAGTGCCAGAATGCTTTTGTTTAATCAGTGATAATTACAATTATGATATGCAGAAAATAAGTTATTTTTGTAATTAATTGTAATTTGTAGTTAAGTTCCAGATCGATTCATTAAGCAGGGCTTATGGAAGATCAAAGGTCAGATAAGCATAAGTGAAGGAATATGTGGGTAGTGTTATTTGTCAAAGCTAACTGTATTGCAACTTCCAAAGCCGTATATGAACACTGTAAAACAATATGAGAATTGATTTGCATTCGATAAATTCTTTCTAATATATTACCATAAAATAGCTGCTAAATTGGGCATTATTCCGGTACCGGTCAACAGATTTGCTCCAAATTAAATAGGCTTCTTTCCATGGACGTTATAAATGTGTGTACCAAATTTCACGAAAATCCGATAAAGCGTATTTGAGTTACCGCGCCTTTAAAATAGACACTAAATTGGGGTTTACTCTAGTTCCAGTCAACCGATTAGGTCCAAATTCAATAGGTTACTTCTCTTGGATCTCATAAATGTATATACCAAGTTTCATGAAAATCTGATAATGCCTATTTGAGTTAATGAACCTTTAAAATAGGCACTAAATTTGGGCATTACTCCAGTACCGGTGAACTGATTTGGATCAGTCTCAATAGGGTTCTTCCCATGGACATTATAAATGCGTATACCAAGTTTCATGAAAATCTGATAAAGCGTATTTGAGAGTTATTGCGTATAAAGACACACAGACGGACAGACATTTTCCCGTCCCTCACACAATCTCACCATAAGACACACCTTAATTTTAGGATGGAAATTTAAAGGAAAAGAAATTTAATGTGATTCTAAAGAAAACATTTTAAAGGGGATAATATACTTCATTGCATAAACAATGGAGTCAGTGTAGATCACTTCTAACTTAAAATCTGCATTGTACGAAAATATCTTCTGTACAGGTGGCATCGCATAATTTTTAACAATTGACCTGATTTCTCATGAAAGACTGAAAATACTTTTACACCCTCTAACCCTCAATTCAGCATACGGTAAGAGCAACGGGACAAGGCTGTTTAGAGGTCATTGCATTCATTTAAACCACCCAACGAAGACACTCCTTTCGTATAAAAGAACTTGATTTTCCTTTCTTTTTGCATTGTGTACCTGGTTTCCAGTTACCCTTAATTTACAAGTAGCCCTTGAATTTTTTTTAACCCTCAATTGTGACAAGTGCAGTCTGTGCCAAAATGTGTAACTATCTTATTGTTTACAACACCTTGTGTATAACTATGGTATTCCGGCATATTTACCATAATATTAATTTTTTTAGTGTACTTCGGACCATTAGACGCACCCAACATTTAAGGCTCTGCTTTCAAGATAAAAAAGTGCGTCTTATGGTCCATAAAATTTGATAATTCATTTCAACATGATAGCATATATTATGTACAACAGATGTTTGAAGTTTAACTGAAGATAAGGAAGATAAGTTATCCCTCAAAACTTATCCCAGTCAGTTTTCTTTTGGTATAATTTTCCAGCTCTTATTTTTATTGCTTTACCAGGTGACGCTGGCAGTGAAGCAGTTCAGAACTCCACATAGAGTGATCTTATCTGGATCACCGATGCAGAATAATTTGAAAGAACTGTGGTCGCTCTTTGATTTTGTATTCCCTGGCAAACTTGGCACTCTTCCGGTGTTCCTGGCTCAGATGGCAGTACCCATCACACAAGGAGGATATGCTAATGCGTCAGAAGTGCAGGTAAGAGTGTCAGACAGAATCTGAATATTGTTTACTTATCCTCTGCCACTCTACTAAGGGCCTGTACTACCTCCTTCCAATTAGCTTAACTAGAAGATGTCTTGAGTAAGGTTGCCAGCTATACCTTTGGTTGAAAATCCTGGGACTTATGCGAGTATTTTTCAAGATATATCTCGTATTTCCAGAATTCTCAAAATTCATTCTTTTAAATTTTTTTTGTTATGAAATTTGCATAATGAATGGTCGTATATGAAATATGATCAGTGTTTCAGGAAGAACATAATCTGAGAGTGTTCGAAAACAGGGGGCTTAGGAAAATATTTTGGCCTAAGAGAGATGAAAATGGGGACTGGAAAAAATTGCATTATGATGAGCTTCATAACCTGCACTCATCACCGGATATAGTAAGGGTAATTAAATCACGGAGGATGAAATGGGCTGGACATGTTGTGTGCATGGGGGAGGAAAGACATATCTTTAAAATATTGACTGGGAGACCCGAAGGGAAAAGACCATTTGGAAGACAGACGTAGGTGGGAGGACAATATTAGGATAGATTTAAGAGAAGTAGGATTTGCGAGGGATGGCTGGATGGAGTTAGCACAGAATAGGGTTGAATGGCGGGCTCAGATAAACGTTGCAATGAACCTTCAGGTTCCATAAAATAGATAATTTTCTTTAGCTTGCTGAAGAATTATCTATTGCCATTGTAAGTAAGTTATTGGTATTTTTGTGTTGGTAGGAATGTTTGTGGATATAGAGTGATATACAATTTTTTTTCAATAGAGAAAATCAATAAAGTACTATAACTGACCATTCGTTATGCTAGTGAAACTTTGGATCCCTTATTTTTGCTATTTATCCCTTATTTTCACTTCTGTAATACACTATTTACCTTTATTTCCACTTTGAAGAGTTAGCAACTCTAGGGAGGTGTGCAGTAAAATTTCATAACTTAAATAGTAGAACCCTGAGCAGCAAGGTATGTTGTCTTCTAGTTTGAGCAGTCACCACTAGGTGCAACAACTTGATCTTAGTGTATTTTTCAATTTGTACAATGAAATTACACCAAAACGTATTGTTTCAAGTACATAAACTTTTTCGGAGGTGAACTTATATTAATATAAGCATTCATCAAGTGATATCAGCAGACTCATAAGTTTATAAGCTGAATATTTGAATAATGATTTGAGTTATCAATCGAGTCAGTTCTTAGTAGTTTCTGTTTTCATCCGAGAACTTTTTATTTTGAATCATCATTCAATTCTTTATATTACTCAAGAACAGATTACTCAATTCTTAAATCAATTCAGTTCTATCGATCACTAATCAATTCATATAAGCCAAGATACGTTTAATAGTAAGGCTGATTAATTTTTGTAGGTAGCAACTGCATACAGATGTGCCACTGTGCTTCGAGACACCATTGCACCATATTTACTCCGTCGCATGAAAGCTGATGTCAGTTCTCACATACAACTCCCACAGAAAAATGAGCAGGTATTTATTATTATTATTATTATTATTATTATTATTATTATTATTATTATTATTATTATTATTATTACTATTATTAATTAATTAATTAATTATTAAAATGTGCACACAAAACTTCACTTAAGGATAATTACCCTAGAACATATCTGTAGCAAGATTGAGATCTGAAATATACACACTAAACTTCACCAAAAGGTATATTTACCCAGGATGATCATTTCAATGGGTCTTCCCATCATCATCAGTTGATTCCGAGTCGGAATGAGCTGATGAAGGTAAATATACCTTTTAATGAAGTTTAGTGTGCATATTTCTGATCTCAATTGATGCAGTACTTCACACTACAAGCCCTCGGTGTATGAGTTCTCCCAGTATGCTGCAATCGGTTTGTGGTCCACCCCCACAATATTGTACTTACTGCGAATTTTGTCTTCTTCAGCCTGGTGGAACCTCGGGTTGCTCAGTCGGAGTTGCTACGATTTTCTCTATCTTACCTCAGAGCATAAAATTGGGTGTGGAGGTTCTATATTTACTGTTTATCAATAATTAAATATTTATCAAAACACTGTCAAGTTTATTTAGTATTCCAATCAAAGTTCAAATGTATAAATGTTACTTCGTAAAATTATTAATTTTATTGATGGGATATTGAAGGGAGTCTAATATTGGCCTTCGCACTCGGACGTAAATACTTCCTAGTAGTGACACGCGGTATCTACGTAATCTTGTAATGATGATGACGTCAATATCACAACAGTACTTACTTGGCACACTCACTGAATTTATTTTAGTAAGTAGCTATAATAAGCTCTTACTGCAAGAATAAATGTATAATAGAATTTACACTTCGGTAATTTAGTGAAGTTATTTATATAGATACAGTCGGATTGACCACAATGTCAATACGACTTATGTGTAATTCGAGGAGAAATGCAGGAATATGACCTGCCTCCTCGAGTCCTTCGTACACAAGTGTAGTTTCGTAAAAGCCATGATCTTAGCCTCCTCTCAATTTCCCCTCTTTACCATAGTTACACAAAACCAATCATATGCACTGTTATAGCTAAATTCAGTTTTTTCTATCCTAAACTTAAATTCTATTGGTTGTTTCGATTAGCGTGGTTTTTAGCTTGGAAGTGATGCGTTTCTGTTTCTCCCATCAGCTGATTCTCCGAATTTCTGTCTAATTCCTGGACCTTGCAACATTCACTGTACATTCTCGTGAAGTGCCTATTCAGCTCATAATCTTTCCTTTCTACTACATTTTGACTGAATAGCCAAGTACATTTCTAACAATAACTGGCACCAATCTCCCACAGAGTTGCTATACATTTCACTCCGGCTGCATTGTATAATTCTGAGTATTCCGTCTGCTAACTTCTATTGAGTCCTAGTGTATTTTATTCTTTACTATAAAATAATTAATATCAGCTAAAGTATTGATGATATTAATTTCATATTTATGTAATATTATTTGTTAATTTTTCCTGCTTTTTATCATGTAATTTATAATAATATTGCTTGGTTAGTTCAAAAGTTATTATCTGCCGTATTTAATTACTATCAATCTATTTCTCATCATTTTATATCAATTGAGATTAATGGAGATGACTCCATTTTATACCATATGCCCAATCTTTTTCTCTGGAATAAGTGAGGATTTGAAAAATTGTCATTTTTCTAGAGAAACAGATTAATGCTCCTTACAGTACTATGACCTCTAGCTTGTCCTTTTAAATCCTTCCTAACATCAGAGTAGTGGCCTTGACCGACTCTCTCTATCTCCGTCCTTTCTTCACTGGATACCTTGTGTGAATGAACCTCACTGTGTTACGGTTATGTTATGATTCAATAACAACATTCCATGCAAGCATACTTTGCACATCGGAGAGTATTACCTAACCATCATAATATACACAAAATAAAATTTACCCTCTTACTAACTAGATATAGCTCTGCGGATTTGTTTGCATTGAGTCCTTTTTTAAAACTAGATAACACACATTTTAACTTGATACCCTTGATAAAAATAATAAATCACAGCGGCTATGGGTTTCTGCTAGTGTCCTTCTTAAAATTAGATAACACAACAGATTTTCTCACACGGAATTATAATATCAATGCCACTCTTGTCACATTCATACTATATTCAAATCCTTATACCACTTTTTCTTGAACTTAGCACGGAAAGCAATATGTCATTTCTACCCACAATGTTTTTGCCTGTTTACCTATTTCTCATTATAAGGTCGGATAAAAGACAAGTTATACCGCCCTATTACTTTATCATCATTTAGATTTGCAACCTCAAAACATACATCATTAAAAATCTGAGTTATCCGGAAAGGCCCGCGGTACAAAAGCTCGAGTTTATGCATTCTCTTTTTTTGTGCATTTGATAAGTTTTTCCTCCTTATCAGGACTTTTTCGCCTACTACTGGCTTCCATATGTTTTTGTACCTCTTCGCTCTTTCCATTCTTTGTAAAGCCTTCTTTCTGATATTTGCAATGGCGGTCTTACAATAGTCCTCTAATTTTCTGTTTACGCCTGTTTGTGGGATGGCTGGAAGTAGGCCTTTCACTAGTTCCTTCGGCTCCTCCCCTCTAAGTAACCTGATTGGTTCTACTCCTGTGATGGGATGTATTGAATGGTTAAGTATGTCCTCAATAGGCTGGATGTATCTGACCCAGGCGTTGTGCCTTTTGTAACACAATGCTCTTAAATACAAAGAGAGGTCTCTGAGACCGCGTTCTCCAACGTTTGATTGTGGGTGGAATTTAGAGACTTTATAGCATTTTATCCCTAATGATGACATTTTGTTCAGAAACCTTTTACTGATAAAGGGTGTCCCATTATCGGACAAAACCGCCTTAGGTCGTATACACTTTGGAAAGTAGTCGTAAATCAATTTTCTTAGTATTTCACTGGTATTTGCTGACCTTGTTGTGTACAACTTAACAAAGTGAGAAAAAACGTCATAAACAATCAAGATATACCTCATCCCATAAGCTCCTGTCACTAGCGGCCCATGAAAGTCAAGCGCTACTAATTCTCCCGCTTCTTCCCTTGTGATCGTTTTCGGCATTTTATCGAACTTTTTGTTCAGAGGTTTTGCTTTCTGGCACAAATCACAACAACTGACATATTTTCTGATTTTCCTTCCTAAGTTTTTGATGTACATTTTATTTTGCAAATATAACATCATTCTTTCAGTACCAGAATGTCCTAGCTTCTCATGTACCGTTTTTAGTATGCAATTTTCCATCTCACTTGGTATATAAACCTTCCATTCTTTTGTTTCGTTCCCACATAATTTATAAATAATGTTATTTATTTCCTTATATTTCAAATCCTCAGTAGCCACGCCCCCTTCTCTATTTAGTTCTTCTAAATGCAACCTGACAAGTTCTATTTCTGCGTCATCTCTCTGATATTCCTCTATGTGTTTGAAATATTGCTTTAAACTAGGTTCTTTGAACATCTGTACTTGCATTACTTGAATTTCATTTTTGTTTGATCCCGTTAGCTCAGGTATTTCTGCTTTATGCCTAGACAAATAGTCGCACAGGTGGTTGTCTCTACCAGCAACATGCCTAATTTCCATGTCATATTGGCTTAACTCATGGACATATCGAGATAATTTACTATTACCTAACTTCATTTTGTTCAAGAATGTGAGACTGATATGGTCTGTATATACGATCACTTTCCTGTTAAATATATACTGGTGGAATTTCGTGAGTGCATGGTACATTCCAATAATTTCTAGGCAGGTAACAGAGCCTTTACTCTCCACTGGGGTGAGTCCTCTAGAGGTCGTTGCTATTAAATGGTTAGAACCGTCTTCATGCTGTTGCATCAATATTCCCCCTACGGCAGTACACGAGGCATCTGTGTAAATACTGTACTCTAGGTCATGTCTAGGCCTTTCTAACAACACAGAATTTTGAAATGCTTTCTTTACCCTTTCAAATGCTTCTTCCTCCACCTCTGTCCATTTAAATTTATTTTGCTTCTTTAGGAGTTTTCTTAAGGGAGCAACATATTCAGAATATCCAGGGATGAATCGTGATTGGTAATTAAAAATACCGAGGACTTTCCTCACCTGCCTTACAGTTTTAGGCCTACTTATATTTGAGATTGCTTTTATGCGTTCCGGGTCGGCCGATACGCCATCTTTAGAGATCACATAGCCTACAAATTTAACTTGTTCTTTAAACAAATTTATTTTAGTGGGATTGACTTTCATTCCGCAGTGCAAAAATGTGCTAAGTACCAATTCTAATTCTTCTAAGTGTGTACTAAAATCTGCTGTGTGAATTAAATAGTCGTCAACAAAGGCGGTGATGTGGGGACCAGTTCCCTCCGGAAACATTATCTGTAAAGCTCTAAGTAACGCACTGCCAGAAGTGCGCATTCCAAATGGGGTTCTACAAAAGGAATACACTGAACCTTGGTGCACAAATGAGCAATATTTTCTGTCTTCTTTTCGAAGTCCAATTTGCCAAAAGCTTGACGTTAGGTCAATGCTTGAAAAGAATTCAGCTTCTCCCATCTTAGCTAATAAATGGTCTATCGGTTCCGTCTTAAATCGGTCCGGTTTCATGTATAGGTTAGCCGTTCTCAGGTCCAGGGTCATCCTAAGTTTATTACTTGCTTTTAATACCCAGCATATCGGAGATATATACTCTGAGTCCGAAATTTCTATGATATTATCTTCCAGCATTTTCGCGATAACTTTATTCGCTTCATCTCGCATCGACAGCGGAATAGGCCTACTCTTATGATTGAAAACTGGTGGGTTATCCATGGTGATTTTATGTTCATAAACGGTACATAATCCCGGGGTCTCGTCAAACACATCTTTATTCCTTAACAACACCTCAAATAATTGATCTTTCTGATTTTCATTGATAGTTGTGATACTGTTTACCTTCTGTTTTAATATCTCTAGAATTTCATCTTTTTGAACACAATTTTCGTTCCCTAGTTCCTCATAATTACTTCGATTATTTAAGTCAGCTCTAATCATGTTTATTTTGCAATCCCCTCCAATATCATACACTTCTTCAATAAAAGTGTCATTAAACTCATTAATCTCCTCGCTATAGAAACGCGTATTTTCCGCTGAGTCTATAAAATTTTCCGCCGGGCTTTTCTCGCCTACGACGTCAATAGTAGCATGATTTGATACGATAGTATCATCATAAAAACCTGTATCTGTACTCAGATTTTCAATAATAAAAACCTCATTTTGAATTGCCTTTTCACTTTCAGAGCATTCTGCGTAATCGTTATGATCATTCGTTAACAATGGAACTTCAATTATGTTTCCTTGATTATTTATTTTTAAGGAGTTTTCCCCAAAATCTAATATTCCTTCATATTCAATTAAACTATCACAACCAAGAATAAATGGGTGAGTTAAATTTTTGATAACTAACGTGTAAATGTCAGCGGACCAATCTCCAATCTCCAGTTTTACCATAATTTGTTTATCAATCTTATATCGAGTTCGGCTTACAGCTGTCGTGCAATATAATAGCGGGACATTTAGTTCTTGGAATTTTACATTGTTTATTTTTAATTCCTCGTAACATTTATAACTGCATGTACTCAACATTGCCCCACTGTCAACCATTACTTGGACTTTTAATTTTCCTATTTTAGCTTCAATTTGTGGCGGATTCAGAATCTTACTTTTTTCTGTTTTGATTTCTTGTGAATTACTTTTTTCATTGAGCCTCCCATCGGTGAACTGGTTCCCCACAACAGACATATGCTACTTACTAATATTCTCCATTGGGATTTAAATCCCCTTTATCCACTTTGTTTTGATTTGGCAACCCTGTTCTGTCACTTTGGTATGCAGTTGATTTAAGTTCGAGCGGAGTATTTTTGTTCTGTGTCCCCTCCTGGCTCGTATTACCGTTAGAATTCCACCAAGCATATCTACTGCCACTAACCTTTTCCTGCCATCTGTCATAGCTAACATGCCTCCGGTCATATTCCAAGAATTTTAAGGGTTTGACCTTAGTATGCTGAGATTGTGACCCACTTAGATCGTAATATTTATTACGTGAACTTTGCCTTTGTTCACTTATGTTTATTCCTGTCATTTCTCTCACTATCCTGTCTGACATGTCGGTTTCTATAACAATTGTTAACACTGTCTTTTTATTTCTCCCATTAGTCCCTACTTCATAATCTTGAATTGAGAAGCAACTCGCGTTAGGCCTATTAATGTAACCCTTCTGTACAATATTCCTGCCTACTTGAAAATTGTTATCTCCGATCCCAATAAGAGTTTTGTTTTCTACCATACTTTTCCATTTAACTGAATTTTGACTCCCTACATGCATAACATTGTGGTTATTTAATTTCATATTGCTTTGTATTTCGTCCGGTTCGGTAATGATGATAGGGATGTATTGATATCCGATTACTGATTTATTAGTTTGTAACATTTTGTTACTAGTGATATTGAGTATAGCAAGACACGCCCCTTCCTGATCAGTACCGCACCGTCCGTCCTGAGGTTCATTCTCACTACTATTTCTTTTCGCCTTCAAATTAATTGCCTCTTTCAATAAAGTCCCTTCCACTTCTTGAACTTTATGTAACATTCCCAATCTAAGATTTTCTTTTTCTGCCTTCCTGACTTCTGAACTCTGCGTAATTTGTTTTGTTTTCTGAGCATCACTTTCAGTGCCCTCCCCTTGAATTATCTTATCTTTCTCCCTTATTTTGTTAGGTAATGATTCTGCTACCTGACCTTTAGATTTTTGATTATCTTCCCCTGTTTCTTTTTGCATGTCAGACGAATTATCATCTATTTTCTCCTCTACTGTTTGGACTGTGTTTATCGCTTCTGCTCCTACTTCAACATTGTTTGTTTTATTTAACTTTTCTCCTGTTTCCCCCGTTTCTTTGCCTCTTTGACCTAATTGCTCTAACGTTTTCTTTTGTTCTGCTACCATTTTCCCTAATTTCTCTCTCTCTTCTAACATGAGTGCCATCATCTGTTGCATTAGCGATAGCAGATCTCCCTTTACATCTTTATTTACTTTTTCTACAGGACCAATCTTGTTCTGATTCTCTGAACTTTCTACCGCCACTTGAACTGAAGGTTCATCTGACTGAATTTCAAATTCCTGACTATTATTTTCTTCAATAACCCCTACTTCACTATCATTGTTTACTTCCCTAATTACGTTATTTTCACAATTTTCCATTTCCCCTTGACTTAATAAATCTTGTCCTAACTGACTTTCACTTGATTCCATTTCACTGTTTACAATTTTTCCACTCCGTAATTTATACATTCCTCACACTTGTATTTTCTTACAGCATTTCAGTTTACCCCCAAAATTTTTCATGCACATTACCCTCTTATTGTTTAACAAACACGTCATAAATTTCATGCACAATACAAAATACCCTTTTAACACTTTCATATAAAATCTTTTGACTTATCCGTTTTGGTTCCGGTTGTCATCCTTCCTTCTGGTTCAACCGTGTTGCCTTCTTTTTCTCTCTTCTTTTCTTCCTTCTTCTATTCTTCTTTCTTCTTTTCTTCTTCCTCGCGTTGCCCGGCTCCTAATCTTGATTCCCGTCGTCCTCCTTCTCACGCTCAGTGCCCAGCTCCTAATAGTGATGATCGTCGTCGGCGGTCGTCGTCCCTTGGCTTCACTCCTTTTTTCGAAGACCCACGTTGTATGTTAGTCTATAGATATAATACTCGTGACCCACGTAATTGGTAAGTCCATAGATATGACGATATCTATGTGTTTTTAAGTTCGATGGTTTATTTTTAGCGCCGTTCACTCCTTTTTTCGAAGCCACACGTTGGTAAAGCCATGGATATGATGCAGTACTTCACACTACAAGCCCTCGGTGTATGAGTTCTCCCAGTATGCTGCAATCGGTTTGTGGTCCACCCCCACAATATTGTACTTACTGCGAATTTTGTCTTCTTCAGCCTGGTGGAACCTCGGGTTGCTCAGTCGGAGTTGCTACGATTTTCTCTATCTTACCTCAGAGCATAAAATTGGGTGTGGAGGTTCTATATTTACTGTTTATCAATAATTAAATATTTATCAAAACACTGTCAAGTTTATTTAGTATTCCAATCAAAGTTCAAATGTATAAATGTTACTTCGTAAAATTATTAATTTTATTGATGGGATATTGAAGGGAGTCTAATATTGGCCTTCGCACTCGGACGTAAATACTTCCTAGTAGTGACACGCGGTATCTACGTAATCTTGTAATGATGATGACGTCAATATCACAACAGTACTTACTTGGCACACTCACTGAATTTATTTTAGTAAGTAGCTATAATAAGCTCTTACTGCAAGAATAAATGTATAATAGAATTTACACTTCGGTAATTTAGTGAAGTTATTTATATAGATACAGTCGGATTGACCACAATGTCAATACGACTTATGTGTAATTCGAGGAGAAATGCAGGAATATGACCTGCCTCCTCGAGTCCTTCGTACACAAGTGTAGTTTCGTAAAAGCCATGATCTTAGCCTCCTCTCAATTTCCCCTCTTTACCATAGTTACACAAAACCAATCATATGCACTGTTATAGCTAAATTCAGTTTTTTCTATCCTAAACTTAAATTCTATTGGTTGTTTCGATTAGCGTGGTTTTTAGCTTGGAAGTGATGCGTTTCTGTTTCTCCCATCAGCTGATTCTCCGAATTTCTGTCTAATTCCTGGACCTTGCAACATTCACTGTACATTCTCGTGAAGTGCCTATTCAGCTCATAATCTTTCCTTTCTACTACATTTTGACTGAATAGCCAAGTACATTTCTAACAATAACTGGCACCAATCTCCCACAGAGTTGCTATACATTTCACTCCGGCTGCATTGTATAATTCTGAGTATTCCGTCTGCTAACTTCTATTGAGTCCTAGTGTATTTTATTCTTTACTATAAAATAATTAATATCAGCTAAAGTATTGATGATATTAATTTCATATTTATGTAATATTATTTGTTAATTTTTCCTGCTTTTTATCATGTAATTTATAATAATATTGCTTGGTTAGTTCAAAAGTTATTATCTGCCGTATTTAATTACTATCAATCTATTTCTCATCATTTTATATCAATTGAGATTAATGGAGATGACTCCATTTTATACCACAATCTTGCTACAGATATCAACACTTCACTGTAGATTTCCATCTAATATTAATATTGACCCTAGAACATGTTTCAAGAGCTGTTTCTCTCATCCTCAGCTGATCTAGACTGCTGGATGCTTTGTAGTCCCTCTGGTGGGGGGGATGTATGTACCTTCTGATCAGACTGTCTTCTGCTGGTATTTCAAAATTCATTAACTTATCTTTGTGTGTTTGTTTGTTTGTTTATTTGGAGGGATTAAATACTTTCTCCTAGAGTGACTTTCTTGTGACCTTATTGCTGGTTCAGTACTAGGCTACTAAAACCAGTAGAGTAGTCATAAGAATTACTAGTCTGAAGAGAAAGTATTTTTCTAAAATATAAATACGAACATAGATTAATCATAATCAGTGCTATTTATGGAAATTGCAGATGGTATCCTTGTTTACACACCATGTTCATTCACATAAAAAAGTTTAAAATCTCAGATTTAAACCACTTGGGAATTTAGTTTATTCTAGAAGGTTTCCGAAACACTGGGAAAATGAAAATGTAACTTTTCTAACCTATAAATAACAGTCTGTGAACAGAAAATGGCTGTTGGAAGGCAAGAATTACAACTGTCAGAGTTGCGCATGGGTCATGTGATCCAGAAACAAGGCTGGGATTGTAAACTTGATGACAATCAACACTAATATCACTGTTCCTAACCGAACTGCCACCAACCCAGCTCTACATGTCACCAACACTATTATCACTGTTCCTAACCTAACTGCCACTTACCTAGAATTGGAAGTTAAGATAAGATAAGATAAGATTTATTGCTGTTCTGCATAATGTCAAGACATTTCAGAACATTGTCAAATTGTGTTTTTACAAACATACATATGTACTTTCAAAGCTGAAAACACAATAACAAAAGTTTAACATACCATGCAACATTCACACACTCATCTACCTAGGTATATACAACAAAATCTGCCATCTTCATAACGACATACACTCAGCACATTTACAGACATATATGCTTAGTCTAAGTTTGGCAGTTTAATCTAGCTTAAATTGGGCAATAAGGAAAGACAGTAAAACAATGAAACACTAAACATACGTTATTTATGGTTGTTTGCTTCTACAAATTCGTCAATGCTGTAGTACGCTCCATTCAGGAGATATTGAAACAGCTTTTTTTTTAATTGTTTATTATTTTGACATTCTTTAAGAGATCTGGGTAACAAGTTAAAGAATTTGGTCCCTGTGTAGATGGGAAGGTTTTCGTATAACTTCAGTATATGACCGATTGTTGCAAAATTGTCTTTGTTTGGTATGGAGTGAAAGCAAAAGTATGTGGATCGTTTTCCGCTGGTCATGTCTTTTATCCTATACCAACAATACATAGCTTTCCTGTCATTAATAACTTTTAAACAGTTGTATTTCCTGCCATTTAGATATTTTCCTTGTTGGCAGCATTGGTTTTCACTTGGTATTTCATTAAATTTCCTGTTTTGTTGCCATCTTCTGAACAAATAGTAATGAAGGAAACTAAACCCTAATCCATTATTAACATCAAACAGAGTTACACTCAGGCCGGTATTCATAGTCGGCGACTTAAGAACCGACTTTATAAAGCTGAACTTATTTGACAAGTCGACTTATGTTTTTTTCGTATTCATAGTCTTCTTTAAAGTCGTACTTTATTAAGTCTGACTTCATAAAGTTCTACTTATTCTACATACTAAAGTCGGACTCAATAATATGAAAAATCACACGTTCACTGCCGTAACAATTGTATTAGCCAATCGGGATTAAGATTTTTTCAGATTCTATGTAAAGCAAAGCCGTCTGAGTACGTATTGTCATGATATAAAAATACAGACAGCGCTGTGTATTGTAAACAAAGAATTCAATTCATCCAATCATATTATGCAGCGTGTAAGTAAGCTGATCAATAGTTTCTTTACAATATTTGGTGTATATATTAGCTTGGACATTGTTCAGAATTAAGACCGGTACGCTTATGCATTTATTTCGATATTAATTATTGTTTTAGAAAGATTCAGAACAGCTTAGAAAGCTTTGGGCTGATATGAAATACCATCAGAGAGAAATACCGATGAAAGATAGGCGATTGATATTTCCAAAATCGTGTCTTCTTGAAACGAAATCTCTTTTAAAATTAATTGTCACTGTAGAATTTGAATAGATTCATCATGTTTTGCAAATAACGCTTTGGGGTGTGATTTTATTCTAATACCACACCAAGATCCTCAAAATAACTGTCCATGGTTCTGGCTTAAACTGAAATAAGTCAGGGGGACCCTTGACTTGATAAAGTACGACTTATTTCGACAAATAAGTCATACTTTAGTGACTATGATTAGCAATAAGCTCGACTTTGTCAAGTCTGACTTTATAAAGTAACTACGTCGTAAGTCCGACTTGTTTGTGTCAGAAACTCAACGTAAGACGAGATTAAAGTTCGACTTGGAAATAAGTACGACTTATTGCGACTATGAATACCGGCCTCAGACTCACTATTATAAGTTTTCACTTGCACTGTTAGTAGATTACTTCAGCAGGATTGAGTTTGGCATTTGCTGAAAAGTACATTAAATGTGATTGACAAATTCATTCATCCGCCGCCAGAGGGCCAGTCGGAATCAGCTGATGATGGCGGGAAGACCCGTTGAAATGATCATTCTGGGTAAATATACCTTTTTAGTGAAGTCTTGTGTGTATATTTCCGATCTCAATCTTGCTACAGACATTAAATGAGTTTATATTTCAAAAAACCACAGATTAGTATCATTCGATGTGAGTTCCCTCTTTACCAGCATACCACAAGACAAGCTAATAGCCCATCTTAGAACATGGCTGAAGTCAAATGATCTGAACAAAGAAACCATTGAAGGATATGTAGAATTGACTAAACTTTGCATTGAACAGACATATTTTTCATATAAAGATAAATTCTACCAACAAAGTTCCGGAATAGCAATGGGCAGTCCTCTATCACCGTTCCTGGCCAACCTATACATGGGATTTTTTGAAACACATATCACACAGGCGTTTCCACATTTTTTCAAAAAATGGTTCAGATATGTGGATGATGTTTTTGCTATAATAAGTGAGAGGCATATCAAGGATTCGGTAAAATTATTGAACATGCAAGAACCAGCCATACAGTTTACGATTGAAATTGAGAAGGATAATGTTTTGAATTTTTTGGACCTCAAAATTATCAGGACGGAAAACAAAATTGAATTTGGCATCTTTAGGAAAGAAACACACATAGACAATTACATTAAAGCCGATGGATTTAACCCTAGGCCTCACAAACATGCCATTATAAATAGCTTAACCCACAGACTGGTCAACATACCATTAAAGAAGGAAGAGTATGAAAAAGAATACCACCACATTATTACAGCAGCTAAGAAGAATGGATTCCAAAGAAGCCTAGTAGACAAGAAAATTGACAGATTCAAAAAAAAAAAAAAGGTGTTGGAAACTACGACATTATTATCCCCAAGAGAAAAACAAAGTTTAAAAAATTCACTTACCATCCATGGGCAACTCAGGAGTTTCAGAAGATTTTTAAGGAATATGGCATCACTCTAGCTACGAAAAATAGTTTCAGCATAAAGAACACTATCAAATGCAAACAAGCTTACAATATAAAATTGTAAAAAATTACGAAGAAGTTGTTAAAAACCGTGGCACAACTGAATAATAAGATTAACACTTTAAAACACTTATGCACCACTTACGTCAAACATAAAAATTAGTAGGACATGGATGCCGAGGATGGGAGGTCTCCCGAAACATGTCCTACTAATTTTTATGTTTGACGTAAGTGGTGCATAAGTGTTTTAAAGTGTTAATCTTATTATTAAGCTTACAATATACCCTCCGGCAAGAAGCCAGGCATATACAAAATAGATTGCAAAGACTGTGATAATGTTTACATAGGTCAGACAAGGAGAAACATGGATGTCAGGCTTAAAGAGCACATTAGGAACATAAAATTTAAACAGATGGAAAAATCAGCAGTTGCTATGCATTATTGGGATGGGGGTCATGAAATTAATACAGAAGCAAAATTATTGAAATCAGTCCATACACCGGCAGAACTGTTAGTCTGGGAAAAAATATACATGAGAAAATTTGAAAACCAGCTAATGAATTTTGAAATTCCTGCAGAAGATAATTTGATCAGGAAATATATAAAACCGCCACCAAGGACTCATGGAGATTCTCCTAGCAAGCAAGGCTCGGCAGTTGACAAGTAGTTGAGGATGCATATGAACATATGTGAAACATGTTCTACCAAAAAAATTTGGTAAGTGGAGAAAATAGTGTGTAGTCAACTCGCATCATTTTCAAACATTAAATGAGGTTTGTGTGTGACTTCACTGTTTATTTGTAATATTAGTTATCTATACGCATGTGTTGATTATCATTATGTGTAGATTTTATTTTTATTTGTGCACTTTAATGCCAAATAATTTCCTAATCCTAGGTGTTATTCTGCAAACTAACAGAGGAACAGAGGAGCTTATATAAGAGTTATTTGGATTCCGGAGAAGTTGAGCGAATTCTTCAGGGCCGATTCCAAGTGTTTGTTGGTTTAATAGCACTTCGCAAGATATGCAATCATCCAGATCTATACTCCGGTGGACCTAAGCTTTTTCGTGGGGTGAGTGATTACAGTAAACTAGTGTTTAAATGCATATACAGATGGCACTATGTATCACAGATTAAGTTGAGCCATAGGCGTAACCAGGCCGACCATATGGGGGGGGGTTATAACATCTGGAAAGGGGGGTTCCGGGGTCCTTCCCCCGGAAAATTTTAAAAATTAAGATGCACAATAAAGAGTTTTAAGCTTCCCACACTTTAAACTCATATTAAGTAATTTATAAGCAGATTTTTAAAAAAGGTGGTATATCACAATAATGAAATAAATAGTACAATTTTCCCTTTTTTAATCAATGGGGGGGGGGGGTTGGGGGTTTGAACCCCCCCCCCCCTTGTTACGCCTATGAGTTGAGCTTTAGTGA
The DNA here is from genome assembly GCA_964059195.1 of Ectobius pallidus. Classification (NCBI taxonomy): domain Eukaryota; kingdom Metazoa; phylum Arthropoda; class Insecta; order Blattodea; family Ectobiidae; genus Ectobius; species Ectobius pallidus. The sequence goes on from CAXKWD010000007.1 coordinate 169,418,414, forward strand.
AATGAAAGTACATGAGTTGAGGAAACCAGGATAGAAAACTTGTCAGATTGTTGAATATCCTAGCCAAAATTAGACATGAGATGGCTGTGGAGAGTTTAAAAAGTATTTAATTAAGATTTAACTAAGCAGTGTGATATTCCTTCCTCTTGACTGCATAACACACAACCTTTCTCTCTGTCTTTCAGAAATATCACCCCTGTTCTCATCCATGCGTATTCTTCCCTTCCATGCTTATCACAACAATCCGCCTATTTCTCCCTTCCCTATTTCATGTTAATAAGAACCAGTCATGATTACTGTTTCTACACATTGTTGTTTAAAAACTTAAATTTTAAAATAAGCAGATTCTCCAATCTTACGACTTCATATATTATTAAAATAATTTTCTTTTAAATGAGGTACGACTACTATGTGGACAGATTTTTATTTTTCAATGCAGAAATTTGGGGCGCGTCCTTTAAATCAAGTAAATATGGTAATCAAACATCATTACAAACTTTTTCATTTTTTAAAAATTTATAGGTATATACGTTGCTTTAACTAAAAAGTCATATTGTGACTATTACTCTAAAATACATTGGAATTTACAAAGTTCAAGCCTATTATGTTTAAACAGAATAACGCAAAGGTTTTTTGTTGATTGCTTGCAGGATAATGAAGAGGATTTGCCAGAAGAAAGCCGCTATGGATTCTGGAAACGTGCTGGGAAAATGCTGGTTGTTGAGTCCTTGTTGAACATCTGGCATAAACAGAAACACCGTGTTCTCTTGTTCAGTCAAACCAGACAGGTATGTGTACATGCAGTGATGGGAAAAACACAAGAGACTTTACTTAATTAAAATTACAATTACTTTACTAAGTGGCAGTGTCTAATTTTTTTTGGGGGGGGGGGCATATGGCCAGAAACTATTAGGCCATTATGCCATTGGACAAACATATTATTTCACACTTGAGACATTGCCAAAATATTTCCTCATCAGAACCTTTGCTTCAGCAAGATTATTACTTCTCATCATCATTATCATCATCTACATACAGGGATTAGGCATCAATAGCGCCTGTTCCGGCCTCAAAAGTTTGCTGTGCCCATCTTGTTTTCGGGCGACCTGGATCCCTCTTTACTCTTGGTTTATAATTGAGTGCTTTTTTTGCTATATTTGTATTGGCCTGTCTACTTAAATGCTCTTTCCAATTTGTACGATATTCTGATATTTTATTATTTGTAGAGAAGATCCTTAATTACTTTCTTATATCATCGCTCCTCATGCGATCTGTCAATCTGTATCCAGCCACCGATCGTAAAAATTTCATCTCAGCAGCCTGGATACGCTTGTAATTATTTTTTGTTAGTGTCCAGATCTCGCTGCCATACAATAGAGTTGGAACAGTCATTACTTTATAGAATTCTAATAAAGTGTCTCTTTGTGCTTTCCCTTTAAGAGTCCTTATAATTGTGCCACACATATGTTGAAACCTATGTATTTTCTTTTCCAGATCATAAATAGCTTATATCACACCCTAGATAATTAAAAACCCTTACTATTATTATTTCTCATTTTTATAAAAAAAGATTTCCAGAAAACCTTTATTCCCTAAATAATTCTTTCCTTAACAAGCATTATCTTATGAGCCCCATTAGTAATAAAAAGTGATGATTTGCCATTTAGAAAGTATGTCACCATTAATTCGTCATTACTCAAGTACCAGTCAACCAATTTAGTCCTCAATCAATATGCTTATTTCTATGGACATTATAAATGTGTATACCAAATTTCATTAAATCCTATAAAGTGTATTTGAGTTATTGCACATACAGACGAACAGATGGACAGACATTTCCTTTCCATCATACAATCTCATAAAGTACCATTCTGACACTTAATAGTGAAATTTATTTGGATATTATCTTATTTGAATCTTCAGCCAGTGAAAGAAGTGCCAGCAAGAGCAAAACATTGTCACTGTGGTCATGTACCCCATCACTGATGATGCCCGCATGCTATACACAATAGAAGTCAGGTCTCCAGTTTGCACTGTATATTGTATGTAGTGTTTTTCTTCATGGAGTTTGTATGTTGCCTGCTCAGAAATACTTAAGCTGTCAGTGTGTTAAATTTATCTTTCCTTTTTTCTAGATGCTGTGCATTTTGGAATTGTTTATTCAGAAGAAGGGTTACAAATATCTAAAGTTGGATGGTGGAACCAGCATTGCTTCACGACAACCACTCATCAATAAGTTTAATGAGGTATTAGCCTTTGGATATTTGCTAGAGCTTCTAACTCATGTACACATTAATTTTTACCAATACAACACACAACATACTCACATATACAACACCATCCTTCCCATAGATTAACCCTCCTAGAACGTACCCCACAATACATGGGCATAAAAGCATACAATAAAATATCAAACGAAACAAAAGCATTAAATAGCAGACAATTCAAAATTAAAATTAAAAATTGGTTATTGCAAAGAACATATTACTCAATCAGAGAATTCCTTGAAGATGAGGTTAACATATAATTATAATTAATCAAAAAGTAGCAAAAGAAATAATTCCATTTTCAAGCATTAGAAAAATAAAGAATTACATTAGTGTTAGATTTTCCTTATTTGTAATCATGATTCACAAGTAATATAGTGTAGGCCTAAGCTAGAATATTCCTAATTTGTAACTTTAGCAAGTAAGCTCAAATTGACGAGTCACCAGTTTAGCAGCCAAAGCTGAATAAATGTAAATGATATGTGACAATTAATTAACATTAACTTGTTCTCCCCTGGGATGTCAAAATTCTGGAGGTTATTTCTATGTTTCTATGTTTCTGTATGTAGATCTTGTGAATTTATCGGAGATTTCCAAGTGACTCGTGGCATTACCTGTGCTTATGTATTTTTATTGCAGGATACATCCTATTTCATATTTCTGTTGACAACACGAGTGGGAGGTCTGGGAATAAACTTGACTGGTGCAGATAGAGTTGTGATTTATGATCCAGACTGGAATCCAGCCACGGATACTCAAGCACGTGAAAGAGCTTGGCGAATTGGACAGCAGAACAGCGTCACAGTGTATCGATTGGTCACTGCTGGAACTATAGAAGAAAAGGTATATACTCCTACTAGCTTCGCCTGTGATTATTTACTCAACTGCTAGATGTTTTTTTTAAATCATTTATTTAAATATAATTTATATTATATTTATTAACACTGATACCATTATTACATAATTGCAGGAATTACATAATTATATTCTTAATTATATTGTTTAACGTTAAAAATATAAATAATTAAATGAACAAAACGGATCTTATGTTGCCATATGGACCTACTAATTCAAAATGAAATGATTAAAATGAATCAAAGATTCATAAACCTTACTCAAATCATGCATAAACAATTTTACTATAACAATTGATAATTTTAAAAACCTAAAAACCTGGCTTTGAGGTGCATTTCATGAACAAAGTGCACAACCTGGGGGAAAATAAGACCTCAGATTCGAGTTCTCTAGCCCAAACAACCCCGCAAAATGAGTTTCATCCAAATCATTCAATGTTCTCCCATTTAGGCATACTTCCTGATCCCCCTTATGTCCAACCTATGAAAAAAAAAAAAATCATATCTCTGTCGAATCGTAAACTAAAAATGAATCAATATAGAAAATCTGAAAATTTATATAAATGATACACTTAGGCATATGGATGTTTGGTTTGTTGCAAACAAAATCTGTCTAAATTTGAACAAAACAATACTTATAAATTTCAAAACAAAAAATTCCAGGGATATAAATTTAGATGCTGTATGCAATATTATTCCAATAGCAAAGGAGAGCTCAACTAAGTTTCTGGGTTTGAAGATTGATGAAAATTTAAACTGGAAAAATCATATCAAATATATAGTACCAAAGCTGAGTAGTGCATGCTATGTTTTGAGATCCCTAAAAAATCTAGGAAATATAAACATGTTGATAACTAATAAACAGTATCTTGGTGGAACTTTTTAACAGTGAAGCACTATACTATGTTTTTAAAAACAAATTGGTTGACTTGACACACTTAAGACTTCACTTTTTACCTGTTTTTTGCAGGACGATCGTTTCGCGGGCTTTTCCCACATTTTCAACTGCCTTTCATTTTTCAACTGCATTTTCATTTTCAAATGTGGGAAAAGCCCGCGAAACGATCGTCCTGCAAAAAACAGGTAAAAAGTGAAGTCTTAAGTGTGTAAAGTCAACCAATTTGTTTTTAAAAACATATGTTGATAACTGTTCATTGTGACTATTTTCATTCTATCATGAGCTATGGGATTATTTTCTGGGGATGTTCTACGTATTGTAAAAAAGTTTTTATTTTGCAAAAGAAGGCTTTACGTATTATAACTGGGATACAAAGAAGACAGTCATGCAGAGCCATTTTCAGGCAGCTAAAAATCCTACCTTTGGCTAGTGAATATCTTGGGCAAATATTAAACTTTGTAATAGACAACATAGATAGTTTCAAAACTAACTCTGACCTACATAAAATCAACACTAGAAGAAAATCAGATTTACACATTCCCAGGCCAAATCTCAGCTATTATCAAAAAGGTGTTTACTATTCTGGAATTAAATTTTTTAACAAACTTCCGAAAGAGATTAAAAAATTTACTAACAAACCAAAGGAAATGAAATTATTGATTAAGAAATATTTAAATGCACACAGCTTCTACTCTGTTGATGACTTTATGACAAATAATATGTTAATAGTTTATAAATGTAATTCTGTTTAATGCTTTGACAAGTTCCACATCCTATAGTCATCAGACTTTTATGGGATCTATGGAATGCTATCTTACTTTACTTTACTTTACTTTACTTTAGCAACTGTGCAAGGTCTTCTTGAATTAATTTCACAATGGAATACTGTTTTGCACAACAATCAAATTGTTTGTGTGTTTCTTATGGAAGGTATTTCGTCTCCTCAAAAGCATTATTATAGTGTACCAGTCTCATCCGAAAGTGTGAATGAGTAGTAGTGATCAAAACGAAAGTTTTATTGTTAGCGAGTTACAGAATGCTTTGATTATTGCAGATGTACCACAGGCAGATATTTAAACAGTTTTTGTGTAATAAAGTGCTACGTGATCCTCGCCAACGTCGGTTCTTCAAGTCAAACGACTTGCTGGAGCTGTTCACACTTGCTGAGAGTGAAGGCACCACAGAAACAGCTGCGATCTTTGCTGGCACTGGTTCTGAGGTAAATAAAATACAAATTCTGTAGCTGTGACATCTTTCTATCTAATAGCAATGCATTGTCAAGGTAGCCACGTTTGTCTCTTGATTGCTGTTGTATGATAATTCCATCTCCTTTTTCCATGTTCTTGCAGAATGCTTCTCTAGGACAACTCTTCAGTCTCTTTCTTACTATTTTGTATATTATTAATCAATCTCATTTCCTTAATGGCCTATTAATTAAGTAAAATACCAGTATAACGAAATTTAGGGGGCCTCAGAAATTAATTTGTTATACAGTAGAGTCCCGGAAACTCGGCTCTCGATAACCCGGCAGTCAGGATAACTCGGCCCCACCCTTGCAGGGCAAAAAAATCCCATATTACGCATTTCTTTAAAAAAATCTAGCCAGTTTTTGCAAAGTCGGCTAGTTAATTTTCATTATAGACAGGTTTATGCCTTATGTATTCTCAAGCAACCAATACATACTAGTACTGTATTTTCTCAGGAAACACTTGTACTTATTCTTTTTTAAAACCTTTCCCGATAACCCACTCGGCCACCCTTCGGTCCACATTAGGCCGAGTTTTCGTGACTCTACTGTACTGAAACTTGACCAGTACACAATGTTCTGAACTTTATTTTTTTTAAAAAGGTTGTGTTTTTCTTTGGAACACTCCCAGACACAAAAGACTACTCAAGATAATCACCAACCACCACATATGAATTTAAAAACAGAATCTGTCATATTGCTTTGTGATAAAAGACAATGTGCCATCTGTCAAACTCTGCTGATCTTCCACCTCATCTTCACATGTCTGCCACAATTCCATCATCTGTGATTTCTTGTTACACTATTACATTACATTCAACATTGATGTAGTCAGTAAGATTCACACTTGCTGCCCATCTAAGATTTCACACAAACGCTTCCAGTTCTCTTCTGTTTCTGTCATCTAGCACTTCACTTCACTTGTGATGTCTTCATAATCCACTCCAGTTATTCTAAAGCAGTTAGCGATTACATATTTCTTCTTTAAGCTATTTCCACTCAGCACTCAACACAATATGCAAATATGCATTGATTATAAAAATTTGACACTAATGTCTCTCCCCGAGGCAATATTACACAGCATACACCAGAAAAATTAAAATTATATAACTTATAGGCAAACAGGCAAAATTTTGATTTGTTGTACTGTAAGTTCTAAATTTGTTATAATGAAATGTATTAACACACGCTTAATAGGGAAAAGGAAAGGGGCCAATACATAATTTTGCAATACTGAAAATGTTGTTATTCTGGTGTTCATTATACTGGTATTTTACTGTATCTGTCATCATCAACTGATTCTGACAGAATCAGTCTTTAGTTAATTTAACCTAACCGAATCAGCCAGAATCAGATGGGAATATCCATTGAAACGGTCGTTCTGGGTAAATATACCTAGTAGTGAAGTTAGTGTGCATATTTCCCTTCTCAATCTTTATACAGATGTTAACTCTTCACTGTGCTATTTCGCTAGTAATATTAATATTGAGAAATATCTTTGCTAGCCAGATCTGGCCCATGGGCTGCCTGTTGAGAATGCTTGGGCTACAGTAACTTAAATACATTTCAGGTGAAAATGTCTGCAAAGAAACCAAAATCTGTGAAGGAGAAGAAAGTGATGCCTGGAAACACAGAGACAACTAGACACAAAAATGGAGAAAGTGAAAGTGTGAGATTTTCACACTCCAAGTTGGAACGCATGAAACGTTTGGCAAAGTTGTTGAGTAACCAGATCGTTGCAGCAAATAAATCAGGTTAGCAGTTTGTGTATTTTAACCCTAGGATTCCAAGTTTCATTTTGTGTTGCGCAGTCTCAGGGGAGAGGAGGACATTGAGCCACTAGATGAAATTACTTTTGATTGGGGGAAGTGAACATTTTGTTATTTTCTTATCATTTTAACTGATTTTGTGTCCTTGGGTTTAATTAATATATATTACCATATTTCCCAGTGTTCGAGACATGCTTTTTTACCCTTAAAATAGGCATTAAAAATGATAAGTGTGTTTGTTATATGACAAATGTACAGATTTACTGTGCTCTTTTTTTTCTTGAAGTCTTGTGAGCTGTCTTTTGACTTCGAAGATCTTTGTCATATACATGCACTGCTTTTGATACTCAAAAGACTCGGGTCAGATAATGCAACATGGTAAACATCATACATGACCTTCCCATGACGTCTCACGTTATATGGGGGTCAGTATGGGAATCCTGTCTAAATGATGTCACCCGAATAATCAGTTACTGAGTTGAGTTTAAAAGTGTGTATGAATAATGAACTACTTTTTTTAGATTATTTTTTGCACTATTCACGTTTTGATGACATAACTTGACATTGGTCCTAATTTTCATTTTTCCATGTTAATATTTAAAATCCATTAAAAGTAATTACTTACAGTGAATGTATTAAAATAACTTCAAGCACAACGTTTCAGCTCCACCTCCGAGCCTTCATCAGGTGTACTCAAACCAGTAACTGCACTCCTAGACGAGGTAGCATCCACATGAATCATCAGCTTGTCACTATTGATAAAAAATATCACAGATAGATACAGTGGCGTACCAAGGCTACTTGGCGCCCAGGGCTAATTAGATGGTAGTCGCCCCCTAACACTAAATGGTTCAAGGTTCAATGAGTTTAATTTAAACACAGTTTAATGTTCACAATTATTTATTTTTAATAAGTAGTATGTTACTTTAACACATTATAAAGAGAAAAATATGAATGAAATAAAACTGTAAGTATTATAACATTAGTTTTTGAAGAAAAATAGATAAAATTGCTAAATTACACCGTAAACTTTTCCTGTGTGCTCGGCGCCCACGACCTATTTCGTATTGTCTATAAATAGTTTTAAACGAAACGTTTATTTCATTTCTAAATAACATTACTGCAGTATTTAATAAAGTAATAAAGACAATTTGACAATAAAACCTTATATTTTGCCTGAAAAATTATTTTTTCTTAAACTAAAAAAAAAAAATATGTTTTTCAATTTTGGCGCCCCCTTCTTTACGGCGCCCGGTGCGGCCGCCCCGTTCGCACCCCCCTTGGTACGCCACTGGATAGATAATCATGCGAGATGTGCGATATTTTTTATCGATAGTGACAAGCCGACAAGACATGTGATGCTATCTCGTCCAGAAATGCAGTTACTGGTTTGAGTACACCTGATGAAGGCTCGAACACGAGCCAAAACGTTGTGCTTGAAGTTATTTTAATACATTCACTGTAAGTAATTACTTTCAATGGATTTTAAATATTTTGATGACATATCTAGTAGGAAACCTGTTTCCAAGTCCTTATGATATTGGTTCGGTTTGTATTTCACTTCTATATCTATAATAGTAGCCTTGTTCCACAAGATTTTCACTCTATTGTTTTCCTGAATGAGTGAATGAATTAATTAATTGTTACAAGTAAGAATCAGCTTGAAAAATTTTATGACATAAAATTTTTCAAGCTGATTCTTACTTGTATTAATATCCCAGACATGGATTTAATGTCTATTTCCTTTCTCTCCACTTAATAAATAGTATATAAATAATAACTTGGCTTCAAAGTACCTACAAATGTAGGACACCATTGGATGTGTGTTCTCAACGGAGAAACCTCCCGTGGTCTGCCTTGTATTCTGAATCAGTTGAGGAATTTGATGTTGAACTGGCATGTTGTCATGGTAGCTCAATGGTAGAGCATCAGCGCGTTAAGCTGGAGATCCGTGTTCAAATCCCGGTTATGACATAAAATTTTTCAAGCTGATTCTTACTTGTATTAATATCCCAGACATGGATTTAATGTCTATTTCCTTTCCCTCCACTTAATTAATTGTTGTTACTGTTAATATTGTGTTGTTATTGTTTTATTATTGTTGTTGTTTTCTTCACCATCCTTATTGTTGATGTTTTATTATTGTTAAATTTGTTTTGTTTTCATTAAGCCGGGTCCCCACTACTTAACATTAAGCACCCACATGATGCAGTTAACATATGTTAAATGTTTATCATCAACTTGTTGACGTATACAAGTAAAGTGGTTTGTCTGTCTCCACTACAGTGTTATAGGTTAACATGGGTTGGCGTGGTTACGAACAGAAATTAACGAATAATAAATAACATTAAAAAAAAACGCCTCTGAAGAGGGCAGCCAGCATTACAAAATGAGAGTAATTTTGTATACTCGTTATTATCTTCTTGTTAACTGTCTATAACTTTTTATTCCTGTAACTGATATTACTACTTGTATAATACTTTTTGGTTATGTTTAAATTATTTCATTTTGTGTAACACTTTTTCGTGCTTTCAGCTTGTGAGATAAAGGAATTCAAAGCTGAACAAGTGGAAGCCAGCAGCTCAGAACCCTCTGCTTCCTCAGTTCAAATACCAGTGGAAATTACAATATCGAGTGAAAGCAAAGAGACACATCGCAACGATGTAAAGTGCAATAATAACAAGGACTGTGCTGAAATTACTGTTAAGCTGGAAGAAAAGTCAGTCCATGGCATAGATTCAGAAACATCACACAGACATGGGAAGAAACATCGTCACCACAGTAAGAAACATTCACGCAGGAAAAAGAAAGGTGCTGTTTTTGAAGGCGAGAGAGTTCCTTATCTAGTGGGCCAAAGTGAGTCGAAGGGACCTGAACCAGAGGAAATTGCTGAGGAGGATGACTACGTCCTGAGAAAACTCTTCAAGAAATCTGGTAAGTGGCAATATATGGAGATATACAGTAATACTTGTTAAAGTACGTCTTAAGGAACAGAGGGGGAACATCTTAAATGACATTAATAAATCTCACATAAGCCCAGTTGTCTGTGAGGGTTATAATAGCTTTAATGTGTTAATATGTGTGATTTTTTTCACTTCATAATTATATGTTGACCTAAACCAAGAAAAGTTGTGTAAGGAAATTAATTGACCTCTTGATATGTGTATATCTATATATATATAGATATACACACACACACAAGGCGTGTCCATAAAGTAAGTTTCCCTAGGGCCGTTTACACAAACAAAACAAAAATTCAGGGAAATATTTATTACAACAGATATAGCAAGTGTTCAGCTATTTTTCAACATATTCACCACAGGAGTTGAGACATTTGTCATACCATGGGACCAACTACTGTTCTCTATCATTCACTGTCATTTCTTGAGGAGTAGGAAAAGATGAAAATCTCTGGGAGTGTGATCCGAGCTGTAGGGTGGAGACTTCAACATCTCCCTGCACGTCTCCTGCAAAAGTTCGGCTAGGAGATGTTTCAACATCCTCCCTACAGCCTGGACCTCGCTCCCAGTGATTTTCTTCTTTTCCTACACCTCAATAAATGACAGATGGTTGTCACACAATGGTTCAAATCTCAGACAGCAGACTTCTACAACACAAGTGTTTAAGGGGAGATGGTAGTTACCGCTAGCAAAATGATAGAAAATATAGCATATGTTCAAGAAGCCATAACTCAGGTGTTAACAGTCAGATTTAGTTGCATTTTTTTATGCTTTGCAAGTGCACTCTGCATTTTAAAATAAGCAGAAAATGGTTGTTCTAGAACTCGCTGTTTGGTAGGAAAGAATTTTTTAACACATAGGTGATAATTTTGTTTTACAGTTACTTCCCTTGACACAGGCACACTTTATTCAATTTCTGTAGCTTAGATTTTTGTGAAACTTTGGGAACTTACTAACAACAGGTATTACTATTTACCCTAGCACAATCAGTCTAATATGTACATTATTACTGCATGAAAACTTCACGTCTAAAAAAAAAGATTTTTTATTTTAAATAAAAATAGTTGAAAATTCTGTATAGTCAAGACTATTCCCATAAATCTGCTAAGGGAGATTTGTCATCCATCCATAATGAATTCCTGAAAGTTTCATTATTCTAGCATGAATAGCTTTTCAGAAAATGGTACCTGAAGTACAAAAAATGTATTTTACAGGAGAGCGAAAAGAAAATGACGTGCCTTATGGTATTTTATCCATTTTAGAAAACTCCAGGTCGCTCTGCTTGGCTTAATAATAAGTAATAACGCAACATATAAGACCTATATATCAAAATGTTCACAAACTATGCTCTATTACATGAGCTTAAGAAAAAAAAATCGATTTTTTGACACTGATAACTACCATCTCCCCTTAAAAGTTTGTCCCACGATATGACAAATGTCTCAATTCCTGTGGGGAACATGTTGAAAAATAGTTGAACACTTGCTATATCTGTTACAATAAATAGTTCCATGAAATGTACGTCCTGCAAAAATGTAAGGAAAAGTGAGGCCTAAAGTGTTTAATAGTCAATAACTTTGTTAATTACATAAGTTCCATGGAATTTTGTTTTGTTTGTGTAAACGGCCTTGGGGAAACTTACTTTATGTATATATATATATATATATAATTTTGTTTAAGTGAACAGCTGTGCACTCATGTCCAGTCATCAACCGAAAATGTGCTACGGCTTCATATCTTGGTGATTCTGGGACATCATTTTTGGAGAAAATGGGATACCAGGATTTATTACTGCTTTTAGTTCTGAATATTTCTGCTGTTTGGTTTTTAATTTAATGCTATTTATGATTAATTTCGTGGAATGATATGTTAGCATCTGTTTGGTTTTTGTAAGATTTGGGTGCCTTTCTTTGCATGTTCATTACCCTGAAGACCACAATGAGCAGGAACCCACTGTAATTTTACTTTTCTATTTAGAGCAGTGAGCATTTGTATGATGTTTTAGGTTTCCCTTAACATCATAGGGAAACCCATCATCCAAGTGTTACAGTCTTCAAGCCATAGCGACAACATGGAATGATTATGTTACAGGTATTCAAACAGCCATGAAGCACGATGCTATCATGGGGGACGGTGATGCTGATTATGCTCTAGTGGAGGGAGAAGCAAAGCGTGTTGCAAAGGAGGCTATCAAGGCTCTCAGAGAGTCACGAAGTCACTGTTTCCAGGCAGACAGGGGTGTTCCAACCTGGACCGGACAGAGCGGGGCGTTAAGGCGGCCAAGTGCTTCGTCCTCACAGCCAAAGTAAGTGAATCCTGTCTGAAAGACCAATGCTAATAAGGGGAGCAAGCCTGATTTATTTTGTCCTTGTTAATTTTATGTTCTTAGGAACTGTTTACTCAAAACTGAGTTGACGTCTCAGAGAGTTTTTTGCAATAGCATAAGTTCTGATATAGCATACTGTAATATCACGTGGTCGAATGCCTTTAATGGAATAACGTCTTGTATCATGACAGGAATGGGAAACTGCTTCAGGTTGTATTTTGAGATCTTGTCGATGGTTTCTGGTGGATGAGATACTAAATCATCTTAACAGAAGAAAAAATTTCCAGGAATGAGACTTGGTGAATCTATCATTTGTTTTGAACTAATAAACTGATGAATGCCAACTCTGTTGAGTCCGATTTGAGAAAAGCATCTACAAATGCTAGCAGATCCATTGCGTAATACGCCACCAAGAGTTACAAGAGAAAATATTTTTCATTTATAAAAACCTTATTTTATCAATCAACTTCACTTTTGTGTGTTTACTTATACATAACGCGTTTCACAAGCGACTTGCTTGCATCCTCAGATGAGGTCCACTGCCGGGTCCATTGTTTGGACTGATAGATTTCTCTGTAGGATGGATCATTCTGGAGATAAGGCCGCTTTCCTTTGGCATGTCAAAATTTACTAAATTATTCTTATTTTTTTGGATGAAGATTTTTTCCCGTACAGTCAGATCAGTCGGTTTATGTACAACTTTTAATAATATAATGTCATTTTCAAACTCTTTTACATCCCATGGAATTCCGTGTAGAATGTCTTTGTATGAAGCGCTAATTGCACATGCGCTGAAGTGATGTGGAGATTAAAATGGGACTTGTTTATAAGTTTGGTAATCTTGGAACTTATTACAGTCTTGAACAGCTGATTGTATTTTAATTATTTTTCCTGTTGTATAAAAAATAGTGTGCAATACATGTATGTGAAGAGTACAACAGAATCTCAGAAATAAGCAGATAAGAATTCTCATTTTTTAATAACTTTTCCTTGATTCTGTTAAAATACATATTACACCACATGTATTGCATTATCTAAAGGAAATTATCCTATTATTATATTTAAGAAATGTACAATGTAGGGTTTTTTATCATAATTATCTCAAAATTATTTATCTAGGTTAGATTATAATTGTTATGGTTATTAATTCTATATTGTATATAGTAATTTAGCTTCATAAATATCAGGTACAATTTCAGTTTTAATATAGTGTTTTATTTAAAACATATATTAATTACTCTTTGCCTTGTTGTTACAATATTTGACAAGACATTGGGCTAAGAAAATTGTGATTGTGTAAATTTTTACCTCAATCAGCATTTTTCCTGTATTAAAAACAAGTAAAGTAAAGTGATCCCTATACAGGCCATGGCGGCCCAGAGGGTTCCAGGAGGTTGAGGCTCCCAGATTTTGAACATTTGGCAACGGGAAGGTGGTAAGGTTGTCAGCCTTATGCATCGGCCGCCTTTACCCCCAGGATTGCTCCTGGTACTCATTTCTGTTAGAGGCTGAGTTGACCCCAGGGCCATAGTGTCACCAGAAGGATTAGGCCAATTGAAAAAAATCTCAACGACCTCATTTGGAATCGAACCTGCGACCTTTCGGTTTGTAGCATAGCGCCTGAACCACTACGCTATGGCATACGTACTAAAAACAACATATAGTATGGTTTCCTTTTTACACTACATTTGCTAATTCATTATTTTATGTTTTGTAGACTGAAATTTGGAAAGAAAAAGCCAGCCTCTGCTTCGTTGGTCAGCTCTGCTACTTCGAAGGAAGAGACAAAAGAAGATAACAAAGACCAACCAATGTCATCATCAGAGTTGCTGACTCGTATGCGAGCTCGAAATCGTTTATTGGAACCTTTGGCAGAACAAGAACCCCAAGAGGAACAAGCTGAAGAACAAGAAGGAGTTGCATCGAGCAGCCGTTCGACTCTTCCCATTAGTTCTGTTGAGAGTGATCAAATAGAACTTCTGTCAGACATACGGAACTTTGTAGCTTTTGGAGCTTCAGTGGATGGACGAGCTTCCACTCAAGAAATCCTCGCCGAGTTCAGCAGCCGGTTACCTCCTGGTTCATCGCCGTTGTTTAAGTTTATGTTAAGTGACATTTGTGAATTTTATCGTTTACCAAGTGGGGAAGGAATGTGGAAGCTACGTTCAGAATTCAGGTAGTAAATACTGATGACACACGCATTCTTCTCGGATTTCCGTGCATTCTTTTTTAAACTGAATCAGTAAAGTGTTTCAATTTTGATACAGCAAACTAGAGTGGAGAAAGAGCGTCGTGACAGTCCGTCCAGCAAAACCTGTAAAGGAATATGTATTTTTACTAGATAAAAAAACCTCCTTATACTCTCAATATATTCATTTACTTTGATACTCCTAAAGAAGAAAACCATTAGCTGCCAATATTACAGGTTGTATTTTCTTTTTATAGAGATACAGTTTACAATTGTAACTGTTTGAATTTTTCCTTGGTATTTAAAACATATGAAAGGTATATAGAATAAATAAATTGAAAGTTTACAATTTACAATATATGTTATTATTTTTTGCTAGGCCTATGTTGTTTGTTATGTTTTTATAGCTAAGTATAAAACTTTAAGAGGGTTTGAAAGTTTAAAAAACACTGTTGTTAATGGATCTATAAAAATACACAAATTATTATTTACCAAACTTAAAAACAGCCTTAAAAGTTCTGTTAGTTCATATGATGGTAGGCCTATATGTCTTATCCCCTTTTTTTAAAATTTAAATCTTTGTTAGGTTCGTCATACATGTCTAGAGTTTTATTCACACACCTTCCCTAAAAACAGCTTGTCATTGTGGTAAAAATATTGTTAAAAATGCTGTGTTACTCACAGTTCACCCACACCACCGTGTATTTAATTTTCCAGGAGTTGGTCGTCTATGGCAGGGATGGCCAACTTCTTTTGCCCAAAGGGCCACTTCCATACTTTCGCTAAAAGCAGGGGCCGCACAAGAACTTAAAGGGAAATTTAGGCTATATAAATTAATGTATAAACAAATGCTATGGATATTGAACATACTTTAATGTTGAAATAATATATACTACTAATCATACAAGAGTTGAGCAGAACAAAATCAACAATTTTACTGAAAAAAAAAACCACTAGTGAGAACACTGAGGGCGGGCACAATCGTTCACAAGTTTGTCAAAATCAATTCTTGTCGAGGTGGTGGCCACTTTAAGCAAATCTTGAAGATGGTTGTCTGTAAGTCTGTTACGGTGAGTTGATTTTATAAATTTCATCGAGGAAAAAGTGCTCTCACAAATGTAGGTGCTTCCAAACATTGAAACAATTTTTTTACCAAAATCACGTAGTTTGGGATATTTGTCCTCAGGCAGCCTACTCCAGAATTCGACACCAGTTTCTGGTCTTTTCTGGAAAACTTGGTCACTTTGCAAATCACAGAGCTCCAACTGTAGGTCGTCATCTTGCTGGGAAATGTCACATGTCATGGGATTGTTGAATAAGAAGAGATGTGGTCGCAGTTCATTAAAATCCAAAAATCGTTCATTGAATGACTCCAAAAGCATATTCAATTTCGGTATGCAAAAACTGAAATCACTGGTTGGAATTTCTTCCATAATTTCTTTGCACGATGGGAAATGTACTAGATTAGCTTTTTCTAGGCTTGATATGAAAACCTTAAGTTTATTTACAAATCCATCTAAGTGTCCAACTAACTGAGGTACTGTTTGATTTCGACCTTGCAATTTCAAGTTAAGTTCATTCATGTGGTGACTTATGTCGGTTAAGAAAGCCATATTGCATAAAAACTTAGAATCTAGTAGTTTTTCTTGAACTTCTTTGGAGATAGGCGTATTTATATGTGCATTGAGAAACTCAGCTACCTCTTTTCTTAAAGCGAAGAATCGTTTTAAGCAGTTCCCTTTACTTAGCCAGCGTACTTCTGTGAAGAGTGTCAAGTCTCCATACTCTGCTTCGAGTTCTGTTAGAAAAGCCATGAACTTTCTATGAGTCAATGACCTATTTCCTCCTTTGATCATGTTGACACATTTCATAACTGTTTTCATTGTGTCTTCCATTTCCAGCATTTTCCCACAAAGAGCTTCCTGGTGTATAATACAGTGAAATGATGGACAGCTGATACCAGCCTTTCTTAACAAGCCCACTAGGCCTAGTTGAGAGCCAACCATAGCTTTGGCCCCATCTGTTACAATTGCTGACAACTTTTTTGTTCCTTCACAGCTGTTGAGGGCTTTCATAAGTGCATCAAAAATGTGTTGACCTTTAGTATGACCATGCAGTGACTCTAGAGCCAGTAATTCTTCATTTATCATGAAATTATTGTCTACTGTTCTGATGAAAATTAACAGTTGAGCAGTGTCTGTTAAATCAGTGGACTCATCCAAGGCTAGAGAAAAGTAGGAAGACTCAGAAACAATATTACTTATTACACTGGAAACATGTTTACTTATTTCTTCAATTCTTCTAGTGACAGTCTGTTTTGAAAGTGAGACGTTTTTAAACTCATTACTAAATTTTTCTTCACCAAAAGCTTGAGCCACTTCTATACAGCATTTCTTTACAAACTCACCATCAGTGAAGGGTTTTTTGGCTTTAGCTATCTCTGCACTTACAATATAAGAAGCTAAGAGTGCATTTTTTTGCAAAGTTGTGGATTTATTAAATAGGTTTTTTTGAGCACTAACCTTTTTCTTCAAGTCAGATACAATAGTAAGCCTAGCTTGTCCAGTGTAATCTTTGTACTTAGCTGCATGGTGCTGAGTGTAGTGCCGATTGAGGTTATATTCTTTATGGACAGACAGTACAAGCAAACACACTAAACACTGGGGTTTATTGTCCTTGTTATTTACAAACAGATACTCGGTTTCCCACTTGTCTTGAAACACTCTGTTTTCTTCTGAAACTTTTCTTTTCTTACCCATCGTGAAATAACGTAATTAGGTTTGTAAGTTAAAACTAAACACAGTGATGAAGCACCAGCAGTTTGACAGTAGCTAGCCTCGCGTGCGCACAGTCTTAGTATCTCAGAGTCACTGAGTGTTTTGTTTGGTTCCGAACGCGCAGTTGCCAAACCGTGCAGTCAGTCTTTTCGGAAAGCGTAGTTGCCACACCGTGCGACATCAAACTGGCGTGTTTGCCTTATAGGCCTACTCAAAGTATACTTCCTACTGATTCTCTTAAAGTAATTAAACCTTTATTTTGCTAGTTGTTAAAAAATTTATTATCAGGTCGTAATTATATACAATTTGAACTTAACCTGGACTCTTGTAGGAAATTTTGTATTTTATATTTCTGTTAAAAAATATCTACCGTAATACTTTTAAAAAGTTGTTCGGGGGCCGCCAGTTGGCCATCCCTGGTCTATGGTTTCATTGGTGAATCTTCTTTTTGTAGATAGTTGAGTGTTCGGAATGTACATGTAACTGTTCACATTTATTGGCAGCTGTTTTTCTTCTTTAGAGTATCATGGGGATGCATTTCAACCTTAAAAAGGTCATCCTCAGCCCTTGTTTTTTGAGCAACAGAATTTATGTTGGTTCAGATCAATAAGGTTTTTTATCTAGTAAAAATACATAAAACTTCCCTCATTGGTATAAAAATGAAGTTTGTGAATACGGTAAAGCGAGATCTGAGATTGTTTCACCACTGCTGATGCAACTGTAAATCGTTAACAGCTTTACATTTGTAGAAACTATTCTCGGGTTTCCAGTCAGGTAGTAAGATAATTAAATTCTTTTCGGCGACTGTCTGCATCGTCATCTTCGGAGAAGAGAGATCCAGAGGTTATGGCGTTGTATATATACCCATGGTAGGAATAGTCGTAGAGCCTGATTGGTCGGTGGAAGTAAATGGTCTCTGCCTCCGTGATTGGAGCAGAGAAATGGCAGGTTGCCAGGAAGCGGCCAATTGGAACCCTCCGTCTCTATTGATGTTATTGCGGTTCAGTCTGATGTGAAAGGCTTCTCTGATGAGACGGTCCCAAAAGCCTGTGGTAGAAGCCAGTACCGCTGTGTTGAGGTAATCCATCTCGTGGCCCACGTCGAGACAATGTTCGGCGATGGCAGACTTTTCAGGTTGCTCCATTGCTTTACATTTGCTTTAAAAAAGAATGCATGGTTTGCAGCCAGGTGAGAAGTTTGGCATTTTCCAGCATTTCAGAGGCCAGAGCTACCTCCATCTTCAGAGATTCTGACATATCGAGTGTCACTTCTTGGGGGATATATATATATATGTATATACACTGGTATATGTTATGGGTAGACCTGGGATTTAGGTAAACCTAGCTTTACCTAGATAAAATGCACATTATCCAACTGGGTCAAGTTGGAATAAAATACACCATATTTATCCGAATATCCACCCCTAAATTTAAGCCGCACTTGCCTTTTTAACAATAAAGTAAAGGAAAAAAATTAAATTAACCCCAAATGAACCAATCGGGCAACCAATTAGCAATTAGGACCAAATTGCCTCTTCTGTCTTTCTGTAAGTTGGCTTTGTAAAAGAAAGAAAAAAAATCAGTATTATGTCAGAATTGTTACGGTATACTAGTAAACCCACAAAAAATGTTGAACATTCAACATACATTCCCCCTAAAAGATAGTCTTTTGTTGGGTTGTTAAAATTAATTACTCAGAAAATGTATAAACAAAATTTTACAGACAATTTTTTAGTGTGAATGCATTTACAGTTTACAATACTCTATAAATAATTGATCTCAAAATACAATTATTTTGATTTTTGTTTTGTTTTTTCTTTTTTTGATAATTGATACAAATATGTTATATTTAGTGCCTCTTGAAAAGGCATAATAGTTGTTCATGAGTGAAAACGAACAAAAATAATATCAGTCTTACTAATAAGCAGGGACCGGATTTTGATGACATGTCATCTTTTAATTGGTACATCATGAACGTTGCCCACTAGTGCAGATATTCTGATCGTGTTTCCTATATTATAAAAATTGTGATTTTTAGGGCCATTTTTTTGTAATTTTTCCCCATGTACTTTATTTTTAGGTCTTTTGGAGAATTTATTTTTTGGCCATTTTACAGTCATTTTTTCACATTTCATATTTTTAGTCAATTTTTAAAATATATGTCATTATTTTCCATTTTGTGTTGTTTCTCACATTATATAGAGTTTTTGTGCATTTACTTACAGTATTATCGGAACTCTAAATAAGCATAAATAAATAAATCTTCTCATAATTATAATTTGGATACAGAAAGACGGTGTTTGCTATTTGCATTTAACCGTAAGTACCAGTTAACTAATTACAAGCCTATAATTGAACAACATAAGTCTAAACAGACACAAATCTGATGAATAAACTAGTATTTTGATACAAATTTTGGGGTAATTTTTTTTTAGTTTTTGGCTGATTTTTTGTACTTTTTCAGTCATTTTATAGCTCATTTTTTAAGTATGTTGTTCTTTGCTAGTGCTCAGGAACTTGGATTTCCTCCATTCTCCTCTGGGCGTTCCAATAGTAATGTGTGAGCTGGGTTGGTAGATCAGCATCAATCTTCTTGATTGCCGGGCAAGTCAGTAGGTGTTCTCCATTCATTATTGAAGCTGGATCGTTGCACAGGGTACATTGTGGTGAAGGATAGATGTTGATTCTATGAAGATGTGAACCTAAGTAGTCATGACTTGTAGTTACGCGGAAAAGAGCAACTGTTTGTCTTCTGGGTAGATCAGGAATGGCTGATTTATTCCTCAATAAGGAATTCCATGACTTCTTGTGGCTGTCTCATTTTTTAAGTATTTGTAGGTGATAAAAATCCGAGCGTTGTTAGTAATGAACGTGTAACATTTATACCAGGAATATACACAACCTAGGAGAAATATTTACTAATACCCCTGCATAAAAGACTGAATGTGTGCAACACTTTAAACAGCCTAACACTCTTGCATAAACGTGACATCGTTGGTGGATGTTTGAGACTGGATTTTGAGGTACTTTGTTATGTAACATTCTGAGCTGCTTTTGCAGAATTATTAACACTGTTCCTTGAAATTCTGATACTTGATTTTCTCACGGCAGATGACGTACTGCTGTTCGTTTTGGATGGATGGTGACACTGGTCTGAGTGCAGCCACATGCTTCCTATAATGTCGCAAGCGAGAAACGTCATACCCAACATGATGTGTTGATGGCATTTCACGTTCAAACTCAGTGTAACCCTTGGCAGTTATACAGGGATTATTAGCAGCATGGGTTATGTAGAACTTACGCGGTGATCAACCAAAGAACTATTCAACTCACTTGTAAGCAAAAATATTAAAAAAGTAAAGTGATCCCTATACAGGCCATGGAGGCCCAGAGGGTTCCAGGAGGTTGAGGCTCCCAGATTTTTGGACATTCGGCACGTGAAAGTGGTAAGGTTGTCAGCCTTATGCACCGGCCGCCTTTACCCCCAGGATTGCTCCTGGTACTCATTTCTGTTAGAGGCTGAGTTGACCCCAGGGCCATAGTGCTACCAGAAGGATTAGGCCAATTGAAAAATCTCAACGACCTCATCAGGAATCGATCCCGCGACCTTCCGGTTTGTAGCTCAGTGCCTCAACCACTACGCTATGGCATACCCCCAAGCAATTTTTATTAGTAAGTCTATATATCATTACTGGTTTTGGTACAAGGGAACAACAAATAGGATCAGATAGCAGGGTGGAAATGAATATTTGTTTATTTGGTGGCAAGACTGCATTACAGTTATATCTGCTTGGAATAAGTTTATCCATTATAATGCTACCTCAAATTTAAAAAATTTAAAACATGTTTTTTCACACTATAGCATTTATAAAATTATATAGGCTGGATATCTCAGTAGCATAAAAGTCATACAAAAGTGGATAGTTTATTCTTTATCAATAGCACTATAGACAATAATTAATTGGTACATATTTCTGTGTACAGTACTCGCCCTCAAACTGAAAGCATGGACGACATCACTGACAGAGGCAGCAAGAATTTGAATGCAAGCGAAACGTGCTGAGGTGAAACATTTACGGTATCATGCTAGTATCCACATGGTTAACTGAAGCACGTGGAGCCATGGTGAACTTGAGCGTTCCACACATGCGCACTGCCATGACATATTCAAATTTTAACAGTCGTGAAGCTTTCAGATTCCAGGCGATCTCTGTAACTTACTGATTATGGGTTTTTTTTTCCCCTGAGGCTGTTGTACTTTTTTGGGGGAAGGTAATAAATTAAGTGATGAATTCAACAATATTGGAAGTTAACACAGTAAAGCTATATTATACGTGATATATTGAGTTGGGTCTAGCATGTATATCTCATTTTTTTCAAGTATTTATACAAAAAGTGAAGTAGGCCTATACGTGCTAGACCCAACTCAATATTACATCATGTATAAGTGATGAAGATGATTCTAGAGATGGTAGAATTCTGCCATGCATCAGATCCATTGGGAAGATGATGAATCTTCTCAGAAAAATTCCGTCATAAAATCAGTGGCATTGGAAGCTCTCCAAGAAAATAATCTTGTTTGGGAACATAGCTTTGCTGTGAAAAGAGAAGTTATTGCCTGTCCTTGCATTTACGTTTTGAAACAGCATAAAGCACGGCAAGATGCAAATTGCAGTTGATTCAATTTTTTTGTAGATGTATGTATATTTATTTGTTATATAATGTAAATAATATGCTATTGTTTCTTACTGAATAGGATTTCTCATTAATGCAAATTTCCTTTTTAACACCTTCCTAATTGCATAATCTTAATCCCTCAAACCTGGACTATTCTTACGGTCTTACTAATGATCCTTGTGTAACATATTCCAGGAATATAGGACCTACACATCTGAGGATAAAATTGTTACTAATAATCCCTGCGTAAATGACTGAATATGTGCAACTCAATATGGTCAATTTATAAGCACTTTAAGCAATTTATAAGCACTAGCTTAGTTACTAATGATGGTTTCACGGGCTATAAGCCGAGTAAAAGCATATATTACATCCAAGCTTTTGGTGGCTGACATCTCTGCGGCCTTCCTCATTTCACTCTGTGATACACTCCAACCCATTTCCTCCAGTCACAAAATTTCATTTTCACTAAAAAACATATATAAGCTCTCTCTTCCCTTATTCTACATTCATTTCGCTGAGGAAGGCCGCATCCTCAGCGATGTCAGGGACCGAAAGCTTGGATGCAATATATCCTTTTACTCGGCTTATAGCTCGTGAAACCAACATTAGTAATCAATGCCGAGAAAGCCTCAAATCTTACACACTAGTTTAGTTGGTTGAATGAGTTTGTCAATATTTTCCCATAGTCACCTCTAGGAATTATTGGAAGATTTCTAATGAACTGTTCTAATTTATCTGTATTTCATCACGGGAAACCATCACCTTAAGGTGTTAAAGGCTACTGAGTTTTGGAGAAAAAAGAAATAGTCATTTTTCCCTTTGTTTTAAATCGGGTGCCAAAAAAGTACGGTTTCATGAAGAGTACAATAGTGAATTGATATTTTTTTTTAAAATTATAAGTGTGTTTATTTTGTGTTTTAAAAGTGATGCGCGCAGCTGTGGGATTTAAATATAGAGATCACAACACTTCGTGTTTGTTGCATGTTCACTTTTGGTTGTCATACGCTCTTGGAAACTTTAATTTTCTCCTGGCAATAATCCTTGGAGTCATATTACTCCTAGCACCATACTGTAGTTCCCAAGTTTACACTCCAGAGGGCAACACAATTTACACACAGAGCACATTGAAGCATGTGGTTTGTATTTCGAAATAATTTATATTTTGTGTGTTTATAGAAAGTTTCATATTGATAGTTATTGTAATTAATGTTGTTATTATTCATCGGTAAGGTAATTACGCAATAGCAGGCTGCAGTTATCAGGCAGGGAGCTTCTATAAAGGTTAGAAATTCAGTTTACACTTACAAGTAGTTTTTGTGTTAAAGCAAGTGTTTTTGCGGCAATTTTTCTTTTTTTTTTTGTATTTATAAGCACTATCTTAGCTGGTTAAATGGAGTTTGTTAGGTTGTTAACTTAACTGATAATAAGATTTCTCCTAAATGGGTAGACCTACAGTCTTTAAATTTTGCATAGCCTATGTACTCACAGCATATTTGTCCATGAAATTCTGCAGTCATTTAAATATATATTTATTTATAAAGGAGGTGTGATTTTTTATGTTGAGTAGGCTAATCAGATTCAAATGGAAAAATGCAAAATATAAAAAGTTTTTTTTTACCAGGAAAAAAAACCCATGCACCATTTCGTAATGTGAAATCTTTTTTGAATATATATTTTAACCATATCTAGCTCGTATAAAAATGTCATAAAGATACATTGAAAACACTGGAAATTTAAAAATCTCGGGGAAAAAACAATATTAGGTCGCGCTTTAGGCTCCTCCCACCAACTCTTTAACGGGACCCACCTGGGAAGGAGGGGTTAGGGTGGAGAGTAACTTGAAACATCAGCTACTAGGTGTGTCTATTTGAACAACTTCCAACGCCATCTATTGTGCAAATGGTGAAACTTGGATAACTTAAATAATCATTTTCTTCTTTATTCTCTACTTTTACCACCCTTTTCCTTCCTTTCTCTCACCTCCTCCTCGCCCTACCTACCTATTTGGAACCTATTCCTAACTGTAACTTTCAGATTGTCTGGTATATGAACTCATGTCTGCAAGCACTGTTACCAGCAGTCTTAACAGGGTGTCCACTGGTCGGGAAAATCCGGGAAAAGGCCGGGAATTTTGTAAGGTCGGGAAAATCCGGGTAAAGTCAATGAATTTATTAAAATATCCGGGAAAATTCGAAAAATTGCAAAGTGTGATAAAAAAGACTTCTAGACAATAACAGGCCTATATGAAAGTATATTTAATTTATTTTATTGTTCCTAATTTTTGTATCTGTTATAGCCTAAGTAATTATTGTTTGCAATTACTTTTGTTACTAAAAGTTTTTCTTATTTAAAGTATGTATAATCCTATAATTTTTCTTACACAGCTATTAGAAAGTGCTTCATATTTTGGTCGGGAATTTCTGAAATGATCAATGAAAATCAGGGAATAAGCCGGGAATTTTTTCAGCATTACTTGGTGGACACCCTGTCTTAACCACTACACTAAGAGCGATTGCTGACCAGTGAAAGGAAAATTCATCTACCTAAGTTTAGAGAGCTAATTAATATATGGGTAATTCTTCAAATACGGGAAAATTTGTGTTCCGGAGTGATATTTCCCTTCAAATTCAACTTTAAAAAAAATTAAAATAAAAGTTTGTTTCTACTACTTTCATACTACAACTATCAGTTTGAAATGTCACTAACTTTAAATTCTGATATTCCAAAATCAAATTTAATTCAATGAAATGTCATCCACATGCCCTGTCCCATACACCGGTTTTGTATATTCTAATGCATTTTTCCACAAAACAAAATGTTATTTCCTTTTCAACTTTTTTCCTGCCAATGAGTATGAATGGGTGAAGAATATTAACCCCTAAAAAATAAAATGAAATAAAATTGTCACCCCACCTAATGAACATAAAGAATGTCCCAAGGGTTTTTGGTCATCCACATGGCTGAAAAGAATAGAATTTTTTCTGCAGAAATGAGAAATTTGTATAACTGGCAACAGTGGTAGAAAGCCAACAGGGCAGCTTGTGGTTGAATTGTAAGGTTGAATTTTGCTTGCTTACAAACAGTTTGGGATTAACAAAGGACTTTGCATCATTTTCAAGGAAAGCGTTTTTATTTCCCGTCATTAACATCCCTTCTAGAAAGTAGGCAGAAAGTGAATATTAATTAATTTTGATTATGCACTATGATAAACCTTCCAATTCAAAGTACCTGACTGAAGTTGAGCCTACAAAGGTTTAGAAATGGCTTGCTGAGACCACTAAAACTATTTTTTTGTCATCCACGTGCCTGATTTTTGCATCATCCACATTGCCTCATGAAGGGGTATGTGGATGACTCTCAAGTCATGTAGATGATAAATGTAGGGTACTATTGTGTCTGCGGTGTCTGTGACCTGTACTTAAAACTGATTAAGTGAATTTCTGCTCGATTCCCCCCCCCCCCAAAACCATAAAAACGCATTCTAGTTTAAATTACATTAATTCCGGAGTATGCACACAAATTTGCAAATTTGGTGCAAAATCAACTGAAGCACACTGAGAAAAATATGTAACCACATAAAGAAAAGCATATTATTGCCAAAGTTAGTCATTAATGTGCCTTCTGCCACCCACATATACACGGATGTCATTCACATGGCTTTAAAAAAATTAAAATAAATAAAAATATAAACATTTAAGCTCTGCTGATGTCATATTATAATCAAGTAACCCCTGAAGTATTTTAGTAATTTTTTTGAGATTTTTGAAACAAAATAAAAAATTTGGATTTTACACACTCCAAATTTTCCCGTATTTGAAGAATCACCCATATGAGAAATAGATGTTTTTGTGCAAGTGTCTTTTTTTATAATTGTGACAAAATATTATATTGGTTCTGAAAAGAGCCGTTTTGGCCCAAGGGTCGTTTTCGTAATATTTTGTGTATTTTTTATATGGTGTAAGAGTCATTTTCATAACGCTGTAATTTTGTATATTTGTGTGTTTATGATGAAGGGTACAATAGTGAGCTGCAGTGTCGGCATTTAGCAGCTTGAAAGCTGAGATAGGGGATGCGTGTGCAAGGCTCAGAAGTGAGGGGAAGCGGTCGGAGCTTCGCTGGTGTGCGACCTGAAGTTGTCTTTCACCAAAATCTCCCTTAAGGGAATTTCTGTAGAATGTTTTAAGTCTTGCTGATTAGGTTGTCAATATCACTAGATATCAGTACTTTTATTCCGTCTGCCTGGATGGTGTAGTCAGTTTCACACTGGCTTTCTGTGCCCAAGGTTGCAGGTTCGAACTTGGCCCAGGTTGATGGGTTTTGTGTTTGCATAAATGTAACAGGCCGACGTCTAAAGGAAGACCGACTGAAACGTGGACAGATATGGTATAAGAGGGAGCATCGTAGCAAGAGGATTAGAAGACGAAAGGTACAATGGAGGAGCAAATTAGTTAAAAATACTAAAGGATGTGTATTAATGACTTTGTCTTGTTTGGTTGAAGAGAACCACAGCATTGTGGATAAACACTATGAAAAATAAATAATAGCATTACCAATTATTTTGAAAAAAAAAACAAACATATGGAATCTTCAGTATCCAAAAATATTGATATTTTATGGTACGGTAATATCTTACTATCAACACTTTTATTAAATTATAATATTGGTTGAATTGAACAAGGCTGCCCAAAGGCTCAGTGGTTAGATTGCCCCACCACTGCGACCCGGGATCGAATCTCTGTGCATCCATATTGAATTTGGGATGAATGGGGTCGGGCAGGTTTTCTCGGGTACTCTTGTTTCCCCTGCCATATATCATTCCACCGTTACTCCATTCATCATAATATTATGAGCATTTGGTTGAAGTAAAGGAATTATAATACTGAGGGATAGAATTATCCAAACATCCTTATTAGCGGACTATTTGAATTGATTTGCATTGCATCATGGGAAGCACCTTGACCAATTTCGTTTCATATAGAGATGGGAATCTGTTACTTTTTTTGGAACAGTTACGTTACTGTTACAGTTACACGAAAGTAACTGTTATTTATAACCGTTACCTGTTACTTTTCTTGTATATTACGTAGTTAATCGCCAGATCACTTCCCACTTGTAGGGGAATGCCCTTTATCTCCCCCCCCCCATAACGGTTATGGACGTAGCCAAGGCTGGGGCTCTAGGGAGGGACCCCCCGAAATAAAAAACAGTTGTAAAATTTAGCTTTCAATTAGGGATGATAATCGATAGTTAAAATATCGAGGTTAAAATCGGAGATAACCATCGATATGACGATAATATCGGCCTGAAAACATCGATGTATTTAGACAAAAAACATCGATGTATATTTAAAAAAGGCCTAGGTATCAGAAAATTAGGCAAAATTCATAAATAAACAGAAGTATTTCCATGAAAACAATCGATGTAAAAAATCAATGTTTTGGGAAATTAAACTCCTGTAAATAAAATTATATCGTAGAACCAAGGTAGCCCATTAATCTTCTTTTTGTTACAAAAACATCCATGTCGGGGAGAAACATCGATGTAGCAAATACATCAGTTGTTTTCCATCGATGTAAAAAACATCGATTATCGTCATGAAAATAAACTTTTTGGAATTTTCCTGTGGTTTACAGCCTAAAATTTCTAGTTTCTAGCTCATCTGGAAGTGGGCAAGCATTCATGTCAGTGAGCGAGCCCTTTTTTCGGGGGTTTTTAGGGCTAAAAATATAAAAACTACTTTTTGGAATTTTCCTGTGGTTTACAGCCTAAAAGTTATATGTGTACCAAATTTAAAGTTTCTAGCTATAATGTCAGTGAGCGAGCCCTTTTTCGGGGGTTATAGTGCTAAAAATTTAAAAAAATACTTTTTTTTGAATTTTCCTATGGTTTACAGCCTAAAAGCTATATGTGTACCAAATTTAAAGTTTCTAGCTCATCTGGAAGTGGGCAAACAGTAATGTCAGTGAGCGAGCCCTTTTTCGGGGGTTATAGGGCTAAACATTTTTAAAAATTACTTTTTTGGAATTTTCCTATGGTTTACAGCCTAAAAGCTACATGTGTACCAAATTTCAAGTTTCTAGCTCTTCTGGAAGTGAGCAAACAGTAATGTCAGTGAGCGAGCCCTTTTTCGGGATTTTTAGAGTCAAAAATAAAAAAAAACACTTTTTGGAATTTTCCTGTGGTTTACAGCCTAATAACTATATGTGTACCAAATTTCAAGTTTCTAGCTCATCTCGAAGTGAGCGATCCCTTTTTCGGAGGTTTTTAGGGCTAAAAATTAAAAAAAATACTTTTTGAAATTTTCCTGTGGTTTAGAGCCAAAAAGCTATATGTGTACCAAATTTAAAGTTTCTAGCTCATCTGGAAGTGGGCAAACGTTAATGTGAGTGAGCGAGCCCTTACTCGGGGGTTTTAGGGCTAAAAATTAAACAAAACAACTTTTTTGGAATTTTCCTGTGGTTTACAGCCTAAAAGCTATATGTGTACCAAATTTCAAGTTTCTAGCTCATCTGGAAGTGGGCAAACATTGTCAGTGAGTCAGTGAGTCAGTCAGTCAGCCGTGTGGCTTTATATTATAGGGATTTTATTATTAGTAGTAAAATTATCAATATTATTTCGAATAACTTACTACAGTTATTGAATTCATATTTCATGCTATATACCCGCATTCTAAGTTTAAATTAAATTAAATTTATTTTGATAAATTTTTTAAGTGGTATGTAAAGCAAGAAATATATATGAGATCAGACAGCATGAATTCTATGCATGAACTCTTTACGCCCATTAATAATTAAGAAAATAACTTTTTTTAAATTTATTTATTTTATTATTTTTATTTTTTGTTATTTTTTATTCTTATTTTTTTATTTATTTTTTATTATTTTTATTTTTTAATTTTTTATTATTTTTATTTTTTAATTTTTTATTATTTTTATTTTTAAATTATTTTTGTTTTTCAAATATTGGAAGTAACAGATGTAACGAAAGGCGAAAGTCACGGATAAAACACTTGTAACAGAAATATTAGAATTAACTGTAACAGGTCAGAGTAACTGGAGCAGGTGGAAATAACAGTAACAGGTCAGAGTAACTGGAGCAGGTGGAAATAACAGTAACGGGTCCGAGTAACTGGAGCAGGCGAGAGTAACAGTAACAGGTCAGAATAACTGGAGCAGGTGGAAATAACAGTAACGGGTCCGTGTAACTGGAGCAGGTGGAAATAACAGTAACGAGTCCGTGTAACTGGAGCAGGTGAAAATAATGTAACGGGTGTAACTCTCGACACGTTACTTTGTTCCAGACCAGTTACATTCGCTCGACACCGACAAATTTCTCAACGCAACTAATAATAACAATAATAATAAGTAAATAAATAAAATAAAAATCAAAACAAAAAATACAAGTATTAAAACAACCCTGAGAATTCTTATATATTTATATATCTTTACACGCTAGCGGCCGTAATTTTGAAGATATTTGAACCAAATTTTATTATGTTATTTCTAGGCCCAATAGTTAATGAGCAAAATTGGCCCAAGTGGGGGGGGGGTCGTGGGAGGGGGTTGAAATGTTGAAAAAATTATATCTCGGCCCCTATGAAGTATAGAGAGAAACTTTGTTGGAATAAATGAGAGTACTCCCTATGGAGTTCACAGTGACAGTAACGATTCGGGGGTTTTAGGGGTACGAGTAGGGGTGGGGGATGGAAATTCGAAATTTTTTAAGCCACGTCTTGTGGGGTATCGTTGAAAAGCTCTTGATGAGTACTCTACAAATCAATACCTAGTTTCTCGATAGCTCTCATATAAGGCGAGATTTGAATGTTTTAAAAAAGTGCTCTTTCCTCTTTTTTTGCAGTAATTATTGCGGGTTTATCATGCCAAGGCTAAAGAAGAAGAGAACTGCGCAGTGACAATAAATTAAACCAAAAGCACTTCGAAATCTACCTCAGCCTGTAGGCCTTCCTAAAGGGATTTTATTTCACTTCACACAAATGCAATTAATAGGAAATGATCAATCTCCGCCATTTCATGCAGATGTCTAAACTTAAATAGATGAATTTTCGCTTCTCATTGTAATGATTGCTCGATGGCGTAGTGGGTAAGATGAAGGGCTAATATGCTAGCGGTCCCGTGTTCGGATCTCCTTGGGTCGAACATTTAAAGGATAGGAATAGATAGGTAGGGTAAAGGAGAAAACGGATTGAATAGTAGGAAAGGGTAAAGAAGTGGTGAAAGGGGGGGAGTCAGAATTTCCAATACTGCTAGTAGTTCCACCATTGAATGAATGAAAGGAACAGCGCA
The DNA here is from genome assembly GCA_964059195.1 of Ectobius pallidus. NCBI lineage: Eukaryota > Metazoa > Arthropoda > Insecta > Blattodea > Ectobiidae > Ectobius > Ectobius pallidus. Next base: position 169,448,681 of record CAXKWD010000007.1, read on the forward strand.
CCAACGTGCATAGTATGTTTCGTTTACAATGTACTGTATTCTTTTAGCGAGACAGTTCGGTTTTTGCACTTTCACCATTCCACCATTCACATCTAGATGTCTCGAGTGGGAAGAGCTAAAGGGACGACCTGTTTTTCCCTCGTTTTTTAATAAAAAATCCCGGGGGAGGACCCCCATTTTTTGGATTTCCAAATAATAGCAAACTTTCGTCTGTGTCGGTCCCTCCTTTCAGTATTTTCTGGTTCCGCCTTTGGTTGAGACGAAAATAAGATATCCTAGGAGGAGCTTTGGTAACCGTTACTTTTGATTTTTTGTAACAGGTCGTTACCGTTACATACATGTAACAGTTACAAAGTAACAGTTACAAGAAATATTCCCCATCTCTAGTTTCATATCCGTGTGATAACGGGCCAAAAAATACTACTCTCAATTCGAACGGAAAGATGATTAACCCAATCGTATCATATAATATGGGACCATAATTCTAGGTTTGATACAATAAATTTAATAGTTGGGTACTTAATGATTGGCTGAAAGGTTGGCACTTTTGGACAACAGTCGATCCGATTGTCGTATTTCTCGAAACTTACATGATTCTGCTCTCAACTCTCAAGTTATCAACATTAGAATAGTTGTCCAGATGACAATTAGGAATAATCATGGAATGTAATATTTTTTGTTCTGTACGAACAGTATTTAATTCGGAAGAACACTTTATTTGATTATTTAAGGTATGATATGATTTAATATATTACGGGAATGAAGTACATGAAGTAGTTTTTTATCAAGCGAAATGTCATTTGACGTGTCGTAATTTATGCTTGTTTTCAGCTGGAATGACTTCTAGCATGGCCCTAGAAAGTGCAGGAACGGCCCTAGGAAATGCAGGGGATTTATCTGTTTCTGGAGTGCTTGGTTTGGGCGGAGCGTTTCAGAAAGGATTAGTGTTTCTTCTGAATCTAGCATGGAACTCTCGTTTTCGCCTGCCAGTTCTTATAACCGTAGGTTTCATGGTTCTTGATGTTCGGATGCAACTTGAAATTAATGTGGATATAGAGGTTAGGCACGTGCGTGTTGTAGATGATGAAGATGATGATGACGACGACGATGACGACGGTGATGATGATGAGGAGGACGAATTTGAAAGTATTGATAATGTTGATCCTGTTTTGTCGAACAGTGATAGTGAATCTGATCAACAAAATAAAAAGTAGGGCTAATGTGAGCGTATTCTCCTGCAGCGGTACGTCACAATTTGGGACGCCCACAATTTTACTGTGTTTTCTTGCCAGTTAGCCACCGTATAGGCATTAAGGACTATATGATTTATTTTTAAGAACATCAGAAAGTTGTCATGATTTCAATATCGTTGGTTTTTAAAAGTAACATTGTTTAAAACCTGTAAGACAATTGCTATACAGTTATGCTATTGATATTTGGCGGTATTGGCAAAAGATAGGTACTTGTGGCACCTTCTGCCCACTCTCACCTGGTCTGTAGTGGATTGCCATGGTGTTGGCCCACTACCCCTAGCCTTCAACCTTTCCCCTCGCTATGAAGCTGCTCAGTGCCAGCAATCCAGCTCATTAAGTACTTTCAAATCAGTTTTATTATGCATAAAACACGCCAGCCATATTATGGTTCTGAGCGAAGCAGGATACCCAACTCTAGAGTGATAGGGAAAAAGCGAATGTCAAAATACCAAAGTTTTAGGAGAGACAAATAATTTATTTTCACACCATTTTTTTTTACAATATTTAGATCAGTCCACCCAGATATTTTTACATAGTATAAGATAGTGAATAAAAATATCTGGTGGACTGAACTACATAGTGTAACAATGTTGTGAAAATAAATTGTTTTTTGTCATTCCTGAAACTTTGAAATTTTGACTTATTCGCTTTTTCCCTATTACTCTAGAACTGTCCTTCTTGCATTAAGGTAAGTAGTGGCAGGTAGATTTGATTTTAGCGGAAGTTAGGATAGGTAAGGTATGGTTAAGTTAGGTTAGGTTAGGTTAGGTTAGGTTAGGTTAGGTTAGGTTATGAACAGTGGTATTAGTTTAGTAGGGCATACCGAATTCACACGTTTCAAAAATGTGCCATATTATATCTCCTGTGAGGTTTGTCATGTTGGTTAACCTGTTACCCTGACTTCTAAGTCAAATCGATAACATAGCCGTCAGTTCTATCTTATTATCGTGAATTACGTATTTTAAGGTATGAGAATTACAGGATGTATTCTTATATATTAACAAATTTCGCACCTAATTATAATCCTTGCACCTAGAGACACATTTGTAACATTTCGTTTCGTAAAAATTAAAACTGTAATGTCGAGGAGATAGGGCTGAATCCATTAATTGGTGTTACGGAATTCATATTGTACCAATTTCTTGATTAAATACATTACAAAATTGACCCTTGTACCAAATTACCATGAAGTAGGTGGACAATACTGTCCAGTGAAGAGTATCATTAAAGCTCTTTAAACTTAAATAGATGAGTTTTCACTTCAACGCTCAGCAATCACTTGTGGTGTAGTGGTTAGGGATACTGCTTATAAAGCCAGCGACCTGTGTTCGAATACCAATTGGTGTGAAAATTTATGGTTAGGAATAGTTATCAAATAGGTAGTAGATAGGGTGAAGAGGAAGTGAGAGAAAGGGAGGAAAGAGGAGAAAACTGAAAAGAAAAAAGGAGTAATAAATTATTTAATTTTCCCCCATTTCACCTTCTTGCTACTAGATGGTGTTGCTAGTGGTTCTTCAAATGGCAGCCGCTAAATGTCTCACTGTTTATAGTTACTCCCCACCCTATTCCCCTCCTTCCCAGAAGGTCCTGTTGGTGAGTTGAAGGGGAGCTAGGGTGCCACAAGTATTTTTTCCCCGATACTCAATTTTATTTGTGTATGTGTGTGTATATACATCTTATCTATGTACAAAACTTAACAGAGCTTCAAATATAATTTTTCTTATGTACATGGGCTGGTTAATTTAATACATTTTCAGGGATTTCTTTGACAATCTGCACGAAGTTTGATTGATCTTGTGGCGTGGGTTACATGGCCCGTAGATGTCTTTCAACAAACTGATTGACTGTCTATCGTTCAACGCATTTCGATTTCATCATACAATGTTTAGCATGCAGGAAGAACAAGCACGATGTTAATGACAGGTAGCATGAGGTTTGTGGCAGGTCAGGTTAGGTTGGTTTAGTTTAGTGACAAGTAGTTCATAGCAGCAACACCACAACCAGCGTCAACATTGTCAGATTGCGTACACTGTTTCATGATATCAGTTCTTCACACCGTTCCCCATGTCATGACCATCTGTCGAATCTTATGAATTTAAGATTAACCAGTACAAAATAATTACGCCATTTAGGTTATATAAGTGCCCACTTCTTCAGGATTATTCTTTCATTTTGCGTATTATATATGAATTCTATACAACCTCAAATATGGCCGTTTATCGTGTGTCTAAAAAAATAGTGAGCAGACTGTCCAAAAATCCCCTATTTTGATTATCTTGGAATATCATTAACATACTGTCACGCTGCGTGTTACTGGAGTCCTGTTTATAGTTCCATTATCTGAAGATAGGATCACATGAGTCGAGAGGAACGATTATAATTATATTAATGATAATGGTACTGACAAGTATTCAAAATGTGCATTGTGTGTAATTGTTACAAAATTATTAATGGCAGCAGTTTTTTTTTTAAACTTTACTTTGCTTGCTTGCTAGAATAACATGGGAGGATGTTGTGAAGCAGATTGCTGTATTGACAGGGACTCAAGGTTCAAGAATTATTATTTGTCATTAGCAGGGCCTGGATTCTGATGACCTAAGATTGTTCGAAAAATGACCTATAAAATGACCCTAAATTTCAATGAAAATGACTTAATAATTATAAAAAATGACCTAAAAACTGATATTTTATTTATAAAAAATGATTATTGTACACCCAAAGTTATAGGCTAGTTTGTACATAATTGTAAAAACTGTAAATAATTGTAATGTTGTGAATGTTCTTTTCTCTCGGAAATTTATACTGGCACTGAGGCACTGCTGAGTCAAAATTCAGCATTTCCTTTTGTGGTCTGCTGGATTATATTGTTGTTTATTGAGGGTAAACAGTAGTTTGCATTCTGAAATCCAAGCAGGTGCCAGATCAATCTAATAACAATAGTAATATAATACAAAATGTTGGCGTTTCTTTGAATCTCATTTCCGACTGAGACATGACAACTGAATTTTTCCTTCTTGCATTAAACAAACAACACTTCAAAGACAGCACTGCTAGCGACGAGAAAAAAGTTAATACACTCAATGAAAATGACTAAATAAGGAAGCAAATGACATGAAAATTACAATAATGACCTAAAATTGAAATAAATGCCCTAAAAATATAAAATTGCATAAAATGACAAAAAATGACCTAATAAAAATGTATTTCTATAAACCAGAGGCCATGATTAGCATTTATCCACAAGTTGGCAATGTCGATGCAGCATCAATAAAAAGATGACATGTCATTAGAATCCGGGCTCTGGTCATTAGGTATTACATGTACGCCAGAGTCACAGTGTCAGAGGAATTTTCTCCTATAATATTCTCATGTAAAGTCCAACAGAGACAATAATCTTTCATGAATGCACATGCATATATCTATCTTGAATGTTACTGTACAATAACAGTGGAAGCCTGGTCACAAAATCACTAGTTAGTGTGCCTCACAGTACTGCATATGACTTAACTTGTCTGTCAGTGTGGTACACCATTAAGGGCAATCAGTCATAGGAGAAAGATTCTATCTGGCACTGTGAATTGAACCGAGGCTTAGCTCAGTTGGTAGAGCATTGGCGCAAATAGCCAAAGGTCCTGGGTTCAAGTCCCAGTGTCGGAGGAATTTTTCTCCTATAATATTCTCATGTATTGTCCAACAGAGACAATAATCTGTGGTACATGAATGCATAGGCTATATATCTAACTTGAATGTTACTGTACAATAACAGTGGAAGCCCAGTCACAAAATCACTAATTAGTGTGCCTCACAGTACTGCATATGACATAACTTGTCTGCCAGTGAGGTAGACCATTAAGTGCAGTCGGTCATAGGAGAGAGATTCTATCTGGCGCTGTGAATTGAACTCTGGTGTAGCTCAGTTGATAGAGCATTGGCACGGTTAGCCAAAGGTCCTGGGTTCAAGTTCCAGTGTCAGTGAAATTTTTCTCCTATAATATCATGTACTATTGTGTTACAAGGAGGTGACATCAAGATATTGATCATGAACAGCGATGCATCTTCAGTACCTTTAAGGTAGAGAAAATAGCACACATATATATATGAGATTGAGAGAGCCATGAAAATGTTTTGGAATACAAAAACGAGAATTCAAAAAATAATTAAATTTGGCAGTGAATAAAATATTAAAAACAGTCCTTTCTTGACTATGGTGGTGCATTCATGCGATCCTACTTTAAGGTAAAGGAATTAAAGATAGACGGTACTAACAAGCAGTGTGATGGTGAGATAATGGTATTCAAAGTTACCTATCTTTTGTGGAAGATTTTAAGTTGTTCCTAAATTTTATTGGTTGGTCATTTCTGCCGTCTTGGATTTAATTTTAAAATTGTCTCGGTGGACAATTTTGATATAACTTAAGCTATACAGATACCTTTCCTTTCATATGAATATTACGATTTGATGTATCTTTTACAGGGAAACATTGAAAGTTAGAAAAATAAATATATGATCCTTAGAATTGATTTCATATTGGCACCCTTAATTTAAGGCAGCTGTCCTAACAGGATTTCACCCCTAATATGTTCAGTATTTTATCTAACTTCAATTTTTAAAAACAAGTTATGGCTATTTTGAGTTTTTGAAATTGTCTTTAGCAATTTTTAGGTTTTATAAGATTGGTCTTTTGCCTGCCTGCCATGACAATGAAACAAATATATTAAAATATCCCAGTTAGCTAGGAAGTAGCAAGAAACTAAATAATTTAAAAGCTAAGAATCTGGGCCCTAGTTATGAGGGATGAAGGATTGCCATGATAAGGAAATAGATTTCTGCAGGAAATCAAGGTGTAAGGTATTAGTGGTACCGGTAATTGCAGTGCTAAAGGAAATAAGCTCTGCAGTGGAATTTGGCGTTACGTTGGCTGCAAGTAATCCTGTTAGCAGAATGCCCCTGCTCTGCTCAGTGGCGGATCCAGAGAGACATTTTGGGGGGGGGAACTAAAGTAGAGAGGGAAGTTTTTACTCATAAAAATTAATTATATCCAGTACACAATTGAAAACAAAATGAAAATTTCAGCATTTTCTTACAAAGGTATTTCAAAATAATGAATGTCGTTGCTTTAATTTAAGTATTTGGGTTATGTTCTAATAAATTTTCAATAATTTGTGCTTAATGTTACAAATTTTGGGGGGGGAAATTTCCCCCATTTCCCCCCCCGTGGATCCGCCCCTGCCTCTGCTGCAATACTGTAACATAAAAAACTCCCACTGAAGGGCCGTTCCTTTGGCACTGCACTTAACTCAAACTAAAAAACACACACTTAAAAAATAAAACCAACTTTATTTACAAATATAACAAAAACAATTACACAAATAAATTACTTTCATACTGTACCATGGTATTTCATTCACTCTTCAAACACTTAACAATGTTTACACAGGAGTTCGGAATGCTCAAATTGTTAGTCAACCTCCTCGATGGTGGGGCCTCCTCGTCCTTGATCTTGTGTTGAGTTCTTCTGAGGTCCTCCAGCTGCTCCCTGGTGCATCCTAGTCATGATGGGACTGCAGAATTTCTGCAACTCCTGCAGTTTGTGCTCCAACTCGTCCTTCTCAGCAAGGGTGTTGTTGTCGAGCCATTGCAGAATGCTGTCACACTGAGATCGCACACTCTCTTTGTCCTGGTCGCTCAGCTTGTTCCCTGCCTCATCCACTGCCTGTTTGACACTGAAGGCATAACCCTCCAGTTGGTTCCTGGCTGCTACCCTGTCCCTGTGCTTGTCATCCTCCTCTTTGTACTTCTCGGCTTCTGAAAGCATCCTGTCGATCTCTTCCTTGGACAGCCTGCCCTTGTCGTTTTGTATTGTGATGTTCTTTGAGTTGCCTGAGCTGGTGTCTTTAGCAGATACGTTGAGAATGCCATTAGCATCCAGGTCAAAAGTGACCTCAATTTTAGGGATGCCTCTGGGTGCTGGAGGGATGCCAGTGAGATCAAATGTGCCGAGGAGGTTGTTGTCCCTGGTCATAGCTCGCTCACCCTCGAACACCTGGATGGTGACAGCTGGCTGGTTGTCAGAGTAAGTAGTGAATGTTTGAGTCTGCTTGCATGGAATGCGGGCGTTGCGTTCAATGATTTTAGTCATTACTCCGCCAGCGGTCTCGATGCCTAGGGACAGTGGAGTGACATCCACCAGCAGGACGTCCTGGATTTGTGAGCTGGTGTCCCCACTCAAGATGGCAGCCTGCACAGCTGCTCCGTATGCTACAGCCTCATCAGGGTTGATGGAAAGGTTCAGTGCTTTGCCACAGAAGAAGTTCTGCAGGAGGCTTTGGATTTTAGGAATTCGTGTGGATCCACCCACCAGCACCACATCATGGATGGCGCTCTTGTCCAGCTTGGCGTCGTTGAGTGCCTTCTCCACAGGATGGAGCGTGGAACGGAACAGATCAGCACACAGTTCCTCGAATCGAGCTCGTGACACTTTAGAGTAGAAGTCAATGCCGTCGACAAGTGCATCGATCTCAATGTTTGCCTCTGTACTGGAGGACAGGGTTCGCTTTGCTCTCTCAGCTGCAGTTCTCAGGCGTCGTAGCGCTCTGGGGTTACTCTTCACATCTTTCTTGTACTTCCTTTTGAATTCTTCTGCCAGGTGGCTCACCAGACGGTTGTCGAAGTCCTCACCTCCAAGATGGGTGTCTCCTGCCGTCGCTCTCACTTCAAACAGAGAGCCCTCATCAATGGTAAGGATGGAAACGTCGAACGTACCTCCTCCCAAGTCAAATATGAGGACATTGCGCTCGCCTTTCAGGTTCTTATCTAGGCCATAGGCCAAGGCAGCAGCTGTAGGCTCATTGATGATTCGCAGCACGTTGAGTCCAGCAATAGCACCAGCGTCTTTGGTGGCCTGTCGTTGCGAGTCGTTGAAGTAGGCTGGTACTGTGATCACTGCGTCTCGTACCGTGCTGCCCAGGAAAGCCTCGGCAGTCTCTTTCATCTTGGTGAGGACCATAGAGCTGATTTCCTCAGGAGCAAATGTTTTCGTTTCACCCTTGTATTCCACTTGTATTTTAGGCTTCCCGCAGTCGTTCACAACCTTGAAGGGCCAGTGTTTCATGTCACCCTGGATCTTAGGGTCGTCGTAGCGTCTGCCGATGAGCCGCTTGGCGTCGAACACGGTGTTCTTTGGGTTCATTGCCACTTGGTTCTTGGCGGCATCTCCGATGAGGCGTTCGGTGTCTGTGAACGCCACGTAACTAGGCGTAGTTCGGTTTCCTTGATCATTTGCAATGATCTCCACCTTGCCTTGTTGCCAGACGCCCACGCAAGAATACGTGGTGCCCAGGTCAATACCAATAGCTGGTGTTTTCGGAGCCATTTCTCTTATTTCTCTCGCTTGCTTACTTTGCTTTCACGTTTCGCTTTGAGTTTGCTTTGAATAATACTGCCGTCTCCCGCGCGTAGCCTCGCTTATATACGCTCTCGTTGCCAGCGCGGCTCATTCGAGAAGCTGCGAGAATAGTCGTCTGTCTCTTTCGAAGCCAGCTATTATTGGAAAGCTTGTCATCTCCATGGCAACCACGAAAGCACTGGAAACACTCCGTCTCTTTCTGTTAATCTCAGCTGTGCATGTGTCTATCTCTTTCTGCGTTTCGAGAAGGTGCGAGAATAGTCTGTCTCTTTCTAAGCCAGCTATTATTGGCTGGTGTGCGTCATCTCCATGGCAACCGCGAAAGCACTGGAAACACTCCGTCTCTTTCTGTAGCCCTCAGCTGTGCATGAGTCTATCTCTTTCTGTGTTTCGCGAACCGTCTAGAATTTAACAGTACTGTATTTTTTCTGTAATAACGCGGTCACGTACTTATGCTCTTCTTCCACGCAGTTTTCGCTATTGTGGACGCCTGTATTATCGCTAGGGATGGTAGAATTTAGCAACTAAAAAATAAATATTTAGCATTTAAAAACGACTTTAGCAATTTATAGCAAATTTAAAGTTAAAATTTAGATTTTTTTTAAAGCTATTTGAGATGGAAGAAAATTATGACTGGAAAATTAGGTTTTACAAATTCAGTGCGTTATTAAGTATATTTATTGTTTTTCCAGTTACAATAGTTTCAAACATAAAGCAACATAAACTTTTGAAATTATGAACACTAAAATGCACGTCAAAATATATGCACTACTAGCATGTATTTGCCTATATGCATTTAAATCAGTATTCAGCACATATATTAAAAATTTAGCATGGGAGAAATTTCAATAATCCTGTCCTTTCCCTGTTTCGGCTATCTGTGACAGTTAAATTGTATTTATCTGAAAAAACTTACAACATCCACGATGTTAGTAGATGACGAGATTAGGCCTACCTGCATAGCTGCATTTTTGGGGGGGGGGGTGAGGGTCAAGGAACTCGGATCTGTGTTCGTTTTTTCCCCGGAAGCGCACTAGAATCGTGAAATGTAATTCGAAGGCGGATTTCAATTATTAATAGTTTTAATTGTTCATGAATCAATGTTTCTTTTAAGTATTTACTAAGTCTAACAATATGATTTAAAAAAATATAATTAATGCAATTTATGTAAAAATGTTTTCAATGTTAATGTTAATAAATATTATTCTTAAATTATTTTGTTATTAAATAAATTATTTAAAAAGCAGCTAGCGGTTTAATTAATAAAAGCATTATCCTGCTAGTATTGTATTAATCCGGCCTGGGACTCGCATTCGGGAGGTCCTGGATTCAAATCCCGTAGTCGGTCAGTTTGACTCCGGGTTTTCAGTTTAGGATAATAGTCTTAGTATTTTTTATTTTTAGATTTCTGGACAGAAGACGAGAAGATTGAACTGCATAAAAACAAGTACTTCCTGATTTCAGTCTACACTTAACTTTATCCTTAATATTATTTGTATCTGTAATTGTTGCTTCCAGAAATTTGGATTTCTCTACTATTGTTCCAAAAATTTACCGGCTATTCTAATATTTTGTAGCGCATTATTTTGACGGTAGTGAACAAAATACAAAATTACTTTATAAATACATAGTAAATAATATAAATACAAATTAATATAAAAAGTATGCACTGAAAAGTTTATTTATTTATTTTATTATTATTGTTATTTTTTTTTAAGAGTGGATAAAGTCCCTGTTTGGGATAAAGTAAAGGTTTTTCATTAGATTTCGACTTCTTCTGCCCCTCAGATGATCAAGACAGAGGAGCGTTTGCCTCAGGCGGTCGCTGTTCATTAAATTGCGCCCACAGAGAAAAGAAACATGGCCTTAATGCCTTCTTATTCAGGCTTACAGCAAGAGAACGTATTTTGTTTTCATTTCCTATCTTCCCATCTGAACTACAACGCAATAAGTACAGTGTAGAACAAGAAATAAACATCACGACAAGGAGGCCGTGAGAAAGAAAATAAAAGCTACATTCCAGGGTGTCCACCTTACCGAGCAATACAACAATCAAATGTGTATTATCTAAATATAATATTTCAACTCGTGTTTCCGTTTACATCCAACGCCACCTGTTTACAAGACACTATGCAGTTGTTAAATTAGGCATAATTGAAGGTTTTCTTGCTTGGTTATATATTACAATAGACATCACACATATATTATAACGTATATATTCTACTAAAAAAATCGGGACATTTAGGTGTTCTGGTCACTGGGACAATATGCTCAAAACAGGGATTGAACCGATCAAAACGGGAAAGAATGATAATATTATTATTAGAGTGTGGATTTAACATATTGACATTTTCCCCCTTAAGCATAAGGATATGCGTATCGACATTTCCCCCCATTAAGAATAAGGATATCCGTATTGACTTTCCCCCTTAAGCCTAAGGATATCCATAGTAACATTCCATAAGGGTATGGATATTGACAATTCCCTATTAAGAATAAGGATATGCATATTGACATTTCCCCCTTAAGCAAAAGGATATCCATAGTGACATTTACCCCATAAGCATAAGGATATGCACATTGACATTTCCCCTGAAGGATAAGAATATGCATATTGACATTCCCCCTTAAGCATAAAGAAATAGATATTGACATTTTCCCCATAAGCATAAGGATATGCACATTGACATTCCCCGTTAAGCTTAAGGAAATAGATATTGAAATTCCCCTCTTAAGCATAAGGATATCCATAGTGACAATTCCCCCATAAGCTTAAGGATATGCATATTGACATTTCCCCCTTAAGGATAGGAATATGCATATTGACATTTCCCCCATAAGCATAAGGATATGCGTATTGACATTTCCTCCTTAAGAATAAGGATATGCATATTGACATTTACTCCTTAAGCATAAGGATATGAACATTGACATTTACCCCTTAAGCATAAGGATATCCAAATAGAACATTATTTCATTTATTGTTGTTGTTTGTATTGTGCATATTTGGGGGTGATCTGTGGCAACAGTAGAGACAGTTGTTGGTTGAGACGCTGCGCTACAAACCGGAAGGTCGCGGGTTCGATTACCGATTAGGTCGTTGCGAATTTTCAATTGGCTTATTCCTTCTGGTGGCACTTTAGCCCTGGGGTCTGCTCAGCCTCTAACAGAAACGAGTACCAGGAGCTATCCTGGGGTTAAGGCTGATAACTTTACCATCTTCATGTGCTGGACCCATTATGTGCAATGTTTAATAGCAATCTTAGATTTTGAAATGTTACTTATTTTCCAGGTACAACTACTGACCGGACCTGGACACGGACACTATGGAGGACGCAAGCTTAACACATATGTAAGTATTTCACTGAGATTACTTGAATAGTTATTTATGATTAGAGACAGGCAAAATATGAAATTTCATATTCCCCCTCCCCCCCAAAAAAAGGCTGCTCCACAGTCTATTAATTAACGTAAATCTATCTATATTAATAAAAGGAAGTATCTGTCTGTCTGTCTGCGATGCCCAGCGAAATCTACTGAACGCAGAGATCTGAAATTTTAAACACAGGTGGACTGAAGGGTCGCAAAATGCATCTCGAAGTCGGAATTTTAATTTTCGCTTTCGTTCGTGAGTTATGAGTGAAACACGGGCAGAAAACGTGCATTTTTTGCGTTTTCGAAGCATCAGTTTTCAGTTACACATTTCAATGTCAAATCAATTATAGTTGGCTTTGGCTATTTTCGTCATACCTTGGAAATAAAAAAAGCATCGTGATCGCTTGAATGTTGTAAGCTCACGCTGGTCGATTCATTTGTTTATAATATCAAGGCACGCAGATATCTGAAATTTTCAGCATAGACGGAACAGGGATAATGAATAGCCTATAGGCCTAAATGGACAGACATTGATCGGTTTAGACGGAACTCACTGCAAGGGTTTTCTGGGCCAGGGAACTCGATCGCTTGATTTTGTAAGTCCATCCTGGACGATTAATTGTTTAGAATGTCAAGTCCCGTAGACATGTGAAATTTTCAACCTACACGGAAGAGGATAATCAATATAGGCCTAAATATGGTCAAACATTGTTCGATTTGGACGAAACTCATTATACAGGGGTGGTCTATTCTGGGCCAAGAAACTCGAATCTGAGATCGCTTTTATCAGGTGACGCTATCTAATCGTGGCATGTGGTCCACGTGATTTAGGATTTAATAAATAAGTATAATAATTTAACTATTATGCTCTTAATTTTTAATTTTTGAAATAATTATCGCGGGCACATGCTAGTTATTTTTATAACTCAGAAATTTATATGATTGGCAACAAATGTGTTTTACGTTTCGAATACATTTTATGTTTTAAAACTTCAATTCAGTAATGGTAGTAGATAAAATAAATTTGTAAACACTAACAATAAAAATAATATTTTTGTAATTTTTTTTAATATTAATTGTCCTGGAGGAGGTATATTTCGCGCTTCTTAACGAATTTTGTGAAATCAGACAAATTTCGCGACATTTCCTGGATATCTATAATTTACTTAACCCATTATTTGGAGAGACTCAATTTCTCACACATTATAATGTACCCGTGGCGGACTGCACAGAAAACTGTTAACGCAATGATTAGGCTCGTAGTTAATTTTTTTGCTTCCTTATTCTGTAATTTATTTGAAACTAGCAGGTGCCCGCAGCTTCGCCCGTGATAATTAATTAAAAAATTAAGGGCATCATTATAGTGAAATCATTATAGTCTATTTAATAACACCTAAATCACGTGGAGTACATTCCACGATTAGAAAGCGCCACCAGGGGAAAACGCCCTCAGATTCGAGTTCCCTGGCCTAGTGAGTTCCTTCCAAATCGATCAATGTTTGACCATATTTAGGCCTATATATTAATTATCTCTCTTCCGTCTACGTTGAAAATTTCAGACGTCTGCGTGCCTTAACATTTTAAACAAATGACTCGACCAGCGTGGGCTTACAACATTCAAGCGATCGCTTTTATTTCCAAGTTCTGACAAAAATAGGCAAAGCCACCTGCAATTGATTTGACAATTTAAATGTATAACTGAAAAGTGATGCTTCGAAAGCGCAAAAAAATGCACGTTTTCTGCCCTTTTTCACTCATAATTCGCGAACGAAAGCAAAAATAAAAGAATCCGGATTCGAGGGCATTCGCCCATCCTTCAGTCCATCTATGTTTAAAATTTCAGATCTCTGCGTTCAGTAGATTTCTTTGGGCATCGCGGAAAGACAGAAAGACAAACGCTTCCTCTTATTATATAGACTAGCAGGTGCCCGCGGCTTCGACCACGATTATTTACTCAACTGCTCGATGTTTTGTTTAAATAATTTATTTAACAGAAAAATAAATAAAACATTGTAACTTATTTATTAACACTGACATTGTAATCATAGGCGTAGCGAGGGGGGGTTTTGGGGGTTTGAACCCCCCCCCCCCCCATTGATTAAAAAAAGGAAAATTGTATAGTTTTTTAAAGTCTGCCCATAAATTACTTAATACAAGTATAAAGCGTGGGAAGCTTAAAACTCGTTATTGTGCATCTTAATTTTTAAAATTTTCCGGGGGAGGACCCCCGGAAGCATAAAACTTGTTATTTTGCGGCTTAATTTTTAAAATATTCCGGGGCAATACCCCCGGAAGCTTAAAACTCGTTATTTTGCATCTTAATTTTTAAAATTTTCCGGGGGAGGACCCCCGGACCCCCCTCTCCCTGGATATTATAACCCCCCCCATATGATCGGCCTGGTTACGCCTATGATTGTAATTACGGTACATAAACTGCAGGAATTACACAATCTTACTTTTAATTATATTGTTTAACATTAAAATATAAATAACTAAACGAACAAAACGAATCTTACGCTGCCATATGGGAATACAAATTCGAAGTGAAACGATTAAAATGAACCATAGATTCATGAACCTTGCCCAAATCATGCAACAACAATTTTATTATAAGAATTGATAATTAAGAAACTAAAACCCCGGTTTCGATTTACATTTCACGAATGAAGTGCGCCCCCCGGGGGAGAGGGGGAACCTCAGATTTCAAGTTCCCTAGCCCCAAAAAACTCCGCATAGTGAGTTTCATCCAAATCATTTATTGTTTTCCCATTTAGGTATGTATTCAATGATCCCCTTCTGTCCACTTATGTTAAAAAAATCAGATCTCAGCGAATGGTAGACAAATGAATGAAGATAGCAACCGAGCAAGGCCACCTTGAATTAATTTTCCACAACAAACGAATTGGTCGTGTGGTTTCGTATTTCGTCTCACCAAAAACATTTTATTTTTGGCGTTAATTTTTTTTTTTTTTGCACAGTCCTTTCTTAGTGTGCACTTACATTATGAAATGAAGGTACTGTCAAAATTCCAAATCTCTACCTATTATAGTTTAGGCTCTACGTCAGTGATTCCCAAAGTGGGGTCCGCGATGGTGTTTCAGGGGGTCCGCAGACGGTTCAAGAAGAAATAGGATATCCCGTAATTTTTTCAAATTACATATCTTCTAAAGCAGCTTCACTGTTCACATTAAGGAGTAAACTCTGTTTGTTATCATTGATATTGTTATTTTGTCTATTGAATTAAATACATTTGAATCAAAGTGTTTATTTAGTTCTTTTTTTTTTTTTTTTTCAAAACCGAGAGGGGATAGGCTACGCGAAATTTTAATTTTTTTCAAGGGGTCCGCGGACTGAAAAGTTTGGGAATCACTGGTCTACGTTGATTCTCTGTCACAAACAACTGTATGCTACAGGATACATTTGCAATTTAAGGGTTAATAGTGATATTTTAAGCCTTTATAAAGCTAAATATAGTCCAGGAAAGCTGCTTTGTATAATTTCATGATTATTGCTGTTACCAGAAAATACGGTATGTAACAATATTTCAAGATTAGAGCTGAAGTAAGATCAAGATTTCTCATTACAGCGCATATTTAAGAGGTTTTAATTCCATAGTTGAGTAGAAATAAATAAGAACTTTGCACGTGGAAGAGAAGTTATGTAGTGAAAAAAAATTGCGCGGTCCATGACCTCCAATTTAAATATCTCAGGTCAGCTTCCTCCCCTAGAAGGCGCGGAAACTTCTCCAGCACTGGTGTAGTGCGTGTGCTCTAAACACGACTGACAGGCGCTCGTACTCGGCCTCCTGTGAATACAACAAAAATCTGATCTAAAACATAACTTCCTCGACCGAACTAAACTTTTGGCTCTTATTATAATATACAGGGTGCCTCATGAAGAACATACTGTATTTAGGAATTATTATTTGTAACGTTATGCTGATGAAAAGAGTTCGTATGAACATGGGTTCGGCACAGCATATTTTCAGATGCTGCCACCGGTAAACGATAAAACGTTTTTGAGTTATCGCGCGTACAGACAGACGGACAGACATTTTCTCGTCCCCCACACAACCTCTTAAAGTACCATACTGGCACTTAATAGTATTAATATAAAAAATGAAAAAATGGAAATAAAGAAGGGGAAAACATATAAAACGAAGGAGGAAAATATATATACAGGGTTTTGTGAATATAAAGTCCACCTATGCTCAATATGTAAGAAAATTTTTAGTCATCTAACCTATTTTTAAAAACATGCTTATCCGTGGGTTGTTGGGCGTGCACATCTGCTTTTTATTATAAGACTTGAAAATTTTTAGGTAAAGTAAAGTGATCTCTATACAGGCCATGGAGCCCCAGAGGGTTCCAGGAGGTTGAGGCTCCCAGATTTTGGACATTCGGCACATGAAGGTGGTAAGGTTGTCAGCCTTAAGCACCGGCCGCCTTTACCCCCAGGATTGCTCCTGGTACTCATTTCTGTTAGAGGCTGAGTCGACTCCAGGGCCATAGTACCACCAGAATGATTAGGCCAATTGAAAAATCTCAACGAGCTCATCGGGAATCGAACCCGCGACCTTCCAGTTTGTAGCGCAGCGCCTCAACCACTACGCTACGGCGTACCCCGAATTTTTTTTAAGGATTTTAAAACATATTTTTAAATGTGTTAAGAATTTTTAATAGGGTTATGACTATTGTATCATATGTACATAAGTTTTTTTTTTTAAATATATTTATAGACTAGTAACTTATGCTGCTTTTATACGAGGTAAAATATCATAGGATAAATTATGTTTTTTAAAATAGGTTAGATGTCTAAAAATTTTCTGAGCATAGGTGGACTTTATATTCACAAAATCAAATTATACAGCTCAGTAGGAAGATGAAAATAATTGAAATATATATACAGGGTGTTAATGAATAACACCGAAATATTTTACCTGTGTATAGAGGGGACATAGACAAGCAACTTTTATCAGTAGGTCGCGAGAGCAATTTCGGTGGGTCACGAAAATGACGGGAAAAATTAAACTTGTTTTCAATACGTATAAGAAAAGAGTGTTAATTTAAAGAATCCAATCAAAACTTCCATAGCTGAAGGAAACTTTTAAGGCTACCAAGTACAAAGTTAATAACTAAATCTATTTAAAAAACATAATCGAATCTCTTGCAAATAAAAAAAGAAACAACAGTTCTTTATTGAAATAACCTGTACCATTTTTATTTCAATTGTGTTTTCTCAGCAGAGCATTTGAACACAATAAAACTATTGAAAGGCATATGAAAAACATGTGCTGTATTTTATATAGCCTATATTGGTTATCGTCGGCCGCGGTGGTCTGGAGGTAGCGTGCCCGCCTCTAGATCCGCAGAGCGCGGGATCAAACCCGGCCGCGGTAGATGGATTTTTCAGGACGTAAAGATCATGGGCACGGAGTCCTCCGGGAGGGACTTTAAGCTGGGGGTCCCGTGTCGTAGATTTACGGCACGTAAAAGAACTCCAAGCCTAAATTAGAGCCTCTGGACAAAATTTCTCGGCCCTTTCACGTCCAAGAAATACTTAGTTTCCAGAGGGGGGTTGCGAGGCGGTGGGCTTACCACCTGTCCCTCTACCCTCTCTCGGAAAATAAGCATATCAAAATTAGTATAGGTAATGAAACCTCCATTGGAGGCCCCTTCGCCCCACCTGGGGATCATAGGGTACCAGATACAGATATTGGTTATCGTTATGTAGTAGTGGGTCGCGAAAAAATTTCTAGGTGAAGGTGAAACCCAGGACAAAATGTTAGTGAAGATTTAGGCTATTGAAAGTTATAATGTATCAGTGTTTTGAATTGTAAGACACATTAAAAACTGTACAACACGTTTATGATAGTGTTGGGTCTTTAAAAAATAATTAAATATGTCAGTTTATATTTCAACATTTGAAAGTAGATATTCTATAATAGATAGAGACCGGATTTTAAAGGGAATTCCTTTTTTTTATATTTCATCACAAAACGTGATAAAATTGAACAGGACATTACTGGGTAAGTTTCAACTGCAAATGACCTGGTTTTAACTTCCCTTTTTTCCCCTTTTTTAGGCTCATCTCCCTTTTTTTAGGAACTTTCCCTTTCCAGTACCTAATTTGTTAATTTATTTTGAAAATTTCGTAAATTACCCAATATTTGGTAATATGAAAACATTAAAAATTGTTTTCACTGATTCACCATCGAAAAAATAATTCCTCCCAGCAGAATAGAGCGTTACAGGGAAATCACAGGCTTGCCATTGCCTAAGTTTCCCATTATAACAAGGTGGGGAACATGGATTTCGTGTGCTATTTTCCTCTGTGAGAATTTCAACAAAATAAAAAAAATGTCTTCAGTCATTAGATGTTACAGAATCAGCAGCTGTAGAGCAAGCAAAGGCTTTATATAAAACAAACATGTATTTCTCTGTTGAATTTTTACACTCTCTTAGTTTTATATCCCTTTTTTTCCCACATTTTTTTGGCAATAATTTTCCTTTTTTCCCCACCTTTTCTTGGCAATAATTTTCCCTTTTTTGGTGAAAATTTTCCCTTTAAAATCCGGTCTCTAATAATAGAATTAGTAGCAATGTTAAGATATCAAAATCTTGAAGTTGTTATAAGTCAATATCCTTAATGTAGCTGGTGTTCTGCCAATTTATTCTTGTGTGGCCTTATTGGAATTCTAGAGTGATAGGGGAAAAAGCGAATAAGTCAAAATACCAGAGTTTCAGGAAAGACAACAAAAATTATTTTGTCAGCATTGTTGCTCTATTTAGATCAGCCTACCCAGATATTTTTACCTAGAATAATATACTGTGTAAAAATATTTTTGTGGACTGAACTAAGTATTGTAACAATGCTGTGAAAATAAACTGTTTTTTGGCTCTCTTAAAATTATGTCATTTTGACTTATTCGCTTTTTCCCTATCACTCTAGAATTGTGGATAGGTATTCATGCAGATATGCCCATTTCGGTATTAATATACCAACATCAGTGTTGGGAATACTGGGTGAGATGTTTTTGTTTCCAGATACTGTAGTCAGTATCTAGGAGGCCTTGGTGACTGTTGAGAATTCAAGAACAAATATGGCATGAGGTTTTGTTATAAAGGAAATAAAGCTGTGTTCTTTTTTAAGTATATTTAATTATTTTCTCCATTCGGTGGAGGGCCAAACACTCGACAATCAGTCCTTAAAAAAGAAAATAATAAATGGAGATGAGTAGATTGGAAAATAGTATGAAACACACCAATTTTACGTAAAAAGAACGAGTGTTTTTTGCAGTATATCTATTTAATTAATATTTAAGAGCATTATCCTGTATTTTCAACAACTCTGATAATACTTACCACTCAACGTGGGCGTACGGTGAAATTTTGTTTGGGAGGGGTTCAATGTAAAGTCGTCTCAGCTCCATGTCCTTGCGCACATTGTGAATTGATACTTTTTTTTAAAATTACTCAACAGTTGTATTTTGATAATTAATACACTGTAATAAATTAATATACAGCTCAGTCTTTGAAACTGTTTTTCTTGAGATTTCTATCCATTTCTCGTTTAAGCTAGAGTCTATAAATAAAAACTTTCTTTTGAAAAATTTTCTTAATACTGTATGGTGCAAAGGGCACGTTTTTAAAGACATCTGTAAATCCACCGGTGGAAAAGCCCGATTAATGCCGATTACTTCATGATAATTTTTGATGAGCTCGTGATTACTGTTGGCTTTACAAACAGGTTGATGGATTTCGGCGGGAGTATTCGAGTATTTGACAGATTCCTAAGGGATTTTTGTTTATTAGTAATATATCACTGTTATTAAGTTGAAAAACTATCAACACGACGAGGTTTTGAAATTTGAATCTTAAATAAATTACGATAAATCTTAAATAATACTTTGATATGTACGAAATTGTAAAACATGTAACAACCGAATCAGAGTTTTTTTTTAGTCTTAAATATATTGCAGATATTTCGGGAGGGGTTTTAACCCCCTGAACCCCCCTTACCGTACGCCCATGCCACTCAATATATTACTTGTAAACTCTACGACGTGCCTCTTTAGAATCGTATTTATGAACATTTAGTGGTGATTTGGCGGAAAAATATTTTATACTCTTTCTTATCCCTTGTTTGTGGTGGGGGCAGACCTGGTGTTGTTACTCAGGTAGCAGGGAGGAGACATCAGTTTATCATTGCGCATCAGATGAGTGGGACTTCATCTGTTCTACAGTCCGGAAACGTTACAATTTTACAGGTGAGAAAATTGTCTAGTTTACATTTTGACAATACTGGGCTTCATAAAAGCTGACAACTTTAAAAAATGTCATGACAATTTTCTAGATTTGTGAGACAATTTTTCGATTTGTCTCATAAAATTTTTGGCGTTGAAAGGTACAAATCTGACATATTTGTCAGATCTTAGGATACCTACAGTTTATAAAAACATTAATTTTTTTTGGCATATTTAAAAATTTATAAAATGTGTAGAATTTTCGTTATTGAAGTGACAAGCAATCTTTCATATGTAGGCCTAGTCAGTAGTTTATGTAAAAGCGTAGGCCTGTGTAACTTGGCAAATTGTTTTTGTGAATGCAGTATTAGATTTCTGTGATGTAAACTTTGTTGTTGATAATGAACACTAGTTATAGTGATAATTAGCAGTAATTTTATCAAAGTTATTTTCTGGGTACTTTCTGAGATTGTGTGGGGGACGGCAAAACGTATGTCCGTGTGTCTGTACGTGCGATAACTCAAATACGCTTTATCGGATTTTCATGAAACTTGGCATACGCATTTATAACGTCCATGGGAAGAAGCCTATTAATATTGGGCCAAATAGGTTAGCTGGTACCGGAGTAATGCCCAATTTAGTGCCTGTTTTATGGTAATACAGTATATTAGAAATAATTTATCAAATGCAAATCAATCCTCATGACAACATATTGTTTTGTAGTGTTCATATACGGCTTTGGAAGTTACAATACAGTTAGCTTTGACAAATAACAATACCCACATATTCCTTCACATAATTATGCTTAACAAACTAGACCTTTGTTCTTCCGTAAGCCCTGCTTAATGAATCGATCTGGAGCTTAACTCGGAAATCGATTACAAAAATAACTTATTTTCTGCATATCATAATTGCAATTATCACTGATTAAATAAAAGCATTCTGGCTCTTTGTTATATCAGTTTACCTGATTCGTCCGCGATTATTTGCTCAACTGCTAGATGTTTTATTTAAATTATTTATTTAATAGGAAAATAACTAAAAATATATATTTATTAACACTGACATCGTTTTTACATAAATTGCATGAATTACATAATGTTATATCGTTTGACATAGTAAAAATAGATAATTAAACGAATCTTATGCTACCATATGGACATAAACATTCGAAATTACACGTTTAAAACGAAGCACAGATTCATGAACCTTACCCAAATCATGCATAAACAATTAAAGCGATTAATAATTAAAAAGCTAAAAAAAAAGAAAACTTCTTCGAGATAGATTTTACGATGGAATTGCGATGCCCGGAGAAAGATCTCTGCATGTTGAAATGTTATCAAAGGAATCAAGTAGAACAAGTTAACAAAATCCAAGCGATCGACAAATTGATTTGTTATATTGCAAAAAAAATCGATTTCAGCGATGCTCTTTTCTTCCGTTTGTATGTCATCGAGCAAGGCCGTCTTCAATTATTTTCACAGTTGAATACGGTCTTGTTAATAGGTGGCGTTGAGTCTACATTGATAACAGCTGGAATGTTTGAGGTGGTAGGAACACTCATAAGCAAACTGTAGCAGTTCGGCATATGCATGTTGTTTATTCAGCTTTGTCGCACTCGCCTTATATAAAGCATTCGGGAAGTCCCAGGTTCAAACCCCTTGGCCGGACAATTTGACTTTTTTCCCCTCTCTACCCGTACAATAGGTACTACAGGCAGAGGAAGTATTGTTTTCTACCCTCACGTTCGAAGTTGAGTTTTTAACATAAATTCACGTTTTGAGGTTTCCCTGCATCCAAAAACACTATTTTCGGAAACATGTCTGTGTGGATGTCTGTGAACAGTCTAGCTCCAGAACGGAAAATCGTATGAAAACGACATTTAGTATTTGGGTCAGGTACCTTCTGAAGATGTAACCCTAAGATTGGTGACAAGTTTCTGTTATTTTTAAGGGGACTTTACATGAAGAAATTTTCGTTTTCGCTATTTTCTTTCAAATTTGCACATGGGTTGCTTATACTAAGAGCTAAAACTTTTATTTCAAACATTTTTTCGTAAAAATTCTGTAAGGGTAGTTATAAGTAGACCTGGGATTTTAGGCTCTAAAAAAATTAGTTTTAGGCACCTAAATTAGGCATTTAAAACAAGTAAATAGGCTTCTAAAAGAGAAAATAAGCACTTAAAATATGCTTTAAAATGTGTAAATAGACAGAAAATAGACTTTAAAATACTATAATATGCTCTTCAACTGTAACGTGATTTCTGTAAAAAACGTGGTATACCTATTCTCAACAGAAATAATTGCAAAATTAAGACAGAATTAAAAATGCATTTATCAAAAACAATTTTGGATTATATGAAACACTGAAACAGTATGTCCCTTCTTACTATAGCCTATACCTGCTACTTGTTGTTTTGAGCTAATCCTTCCCCGTCAGCATTCCTTTGGCGACAAATGTTTGGGAAGTTTCTATGAAAAACCCACCCTTGCTGTTCTGCTCTTCATTCAGGGATGTCCATTAAATGATTGTAAAAGTTACAGAAGTTGAATTTTATTTTAAATGTGCAAAATAGCCATTTTAAGCACTAAAGTAGTAAAAAATAGGCTCCAAAGGTCAAAATAGGCATTTTAGGGCACTATAAAACTCTATAAATATGAGTGATTTATCATGAAATGTCAACATATTTTAAAATTCTCATGTTATTTCATAAGGAACAAAATAGGCATTTGCCTTGAAATCCCAGGTCTAGTTATAAGCCACCCATTCTGAATACGCGCTCTTTGCAATACGGCCTCTTGTAACGGAAAATCGTACGAAAACAAAATTTTGTAAGGTACCTTTCGGGGATGTGACACGAAGATAGGTTACTACTTTATCTTATTTTTAAGGGGACTTTATACGAAGAAAATTTATTTTGTCGCGATTTTCTTGAAAACGGCTCCATCTAAGAGGTTAACTTTTATTTGGGCAGAGGAAGTTGTGTGAGTTTCACATTCGTTTTTTTCTCTATGGTTTCCGCTGTCTTAAAGACAAATGCGGAATTGGATATTTATTTGCCCTGACCCTTCGCCTCTATTCGTTACTGTGCCAGGGAAACCCAACCAAAGTCGGTAATAGCTATTTATGTATCAAGTACGCAAAATAACATTTACTGATCCAGTAAACAGTAATTTATTTGCCGGTTATGCAGCTTCCTCATAAACATTAAGGAACTGAAGATGACAAAAGTAATTACATCATTGGGATTGCTGCGAAAAACATCGGAGGCCTAAGAATCTTATGTACAAGCTGGCAGTACTTCTGATCACCACACAAGTTTGATAACAGTTTTAGATCATAACAGACTATCTCTATATATATATAAGGCTTTGTCTTGACTGACTGACTGACAGGAATCAACGTAGAGCATAAACTATAACAGATAGAGACTTTGAATTTTGACAGTACCTTCGTTTTATAATGTAGGTGCTCACTAAGAAAGGATTTTGAAAAAAAAAATGATTTTGAATGCCAAAAATTAAATGTTTTTGAGAATACTTAATCCCTTTTTACGCAGAATTATCAGATCCAAATCACAGTTCACTTGACAACAGTATTGTTGGCAGTCTTCACATAAGGCTTTGGAAATAAATGAAACGAGACTTGACAAATTAGAGAACTATCAATATAATTCATGTTATAAATAAATATTAAAGAATGAAATCCACGAAAATAATGCAGTCACAAAACTTTCTCTACCCTGGACATAGAGAAAACAATACGAATTATGGTAATGTGTTTTGGGGAGAGAAGTATGAAAGTGTTATTGCATTTCTGTTTAATTTCATCCCCAAAACGGTTTTATGATAACATGAGAGTGCGCAATAAATATTCCCCAAAGACAATACAATTTTATGTTACTTGAATTTCTGTTTCTTCTTATTTGAACCTCTACCAGGCTTGCTGTGCAGTGTACAAGCGATGGGATGCAAAATTCTACATCCTCTATGAGCCATAAAAAGCTATATGAAGCGTTTTCTGAGGGAATAGTTTGAGTGTGATAAGTCGTTCTTCCTATTGCAAATTATAGGCCTAAATATCTATATCAGGACCTCGAATTTAAAAATCTAAAGTCCTTCATAAGTTAATTTCCAATTACAAAATAAAAAACCCGGGCGACGCCGGGCCTTTTAAGCTAGTAGCTGTATATGTGCTAAAACCGACAAATTTTTCTCTTATTGCCCATTGTTTTAGACTACTGAGAAATTTGGAAGAATCGCCCAAAAGACCTAAAAACTCACAATTTTGCACTTTTTTCCGGGGGCCCACTTTTTAAATTATCCTATACGCCCATACCCCCAATAATTTCAAACTTATCCTTATGTCAGTCCTTCCTACAATAAGTTCTGGATCCGGCTATGATACCCTGTATCTTGAACGGAGCTCTACCATTAAGAGATAAGGTGCGATATAGCCTAATGCCAAGGTTTTTACACTGTAACATGATACTAACAGTTTGTAGTATAGCCTACAGTGTACATTACAGAGGTGAGTCCAGACCAGGTTACTCGATTTTTGGGACATTTTCAAAATTTTACGGATATGTCAGGAATCCAAAGCTTAATTACTAGGGCAAGGCATTTAATGACCATAAAACAGTGAAAAAATGACACGAAATTAAAAAAAAAGACCAATAAATTTACCATTATTACTTATAATTAGTTTTACTTCCTTTTCTCGTACCATAGGTACTGTAGGTAGAGGAAGTATTGTTTTCGACCTCCAAATTAAAAGTTGCGTTTTTGACATAAATACACGTTTTGAGGTTCCCTGAATCCAAAAATACTATTTTCGGAAACATGTCTGTGTGTCTGTGTAGATGTGTCTGAACAGTCTAGCTCCAGAACGGAAAATTGTGTGAAAAAAAATTGTATTTGGATCAGGGACCTTCTGAAGATGTGACCCGAAGATTGGCGACAAGTTTCTCTTATTTTTAAGGGGACTTTACATGAAGAAATTTTCGTTTTTCACTATTTTCTCGGAAACAGTTCAAACGATTTTCTTCACATTTTGCACATGGGTTGCTTATACTAAGAGTTAAAACTTTTATTTGAAACATTTTTTCGAAAAAATTCTCTGAAGGGTAGTTATAAGCCACCCATTCTGAATACGCGCTCTTTGCAATACGGCCTCTTGTAAAGGAAAATCGTACGAAAACATAATTTTGTATTTGGGTTAGGTACCTTCTGAAGATATGAACCGAAGATTGGCGACAAGTTTCTCTTATTTTTAAGGAGACTTTACATGAAGAAAATTCCATTTGTCGCGATTTTCTCGAAAACGGCTCCGTACTAAGAGGCTAACTTTTATTTGGGCAGAGGAAGTTATGTGAGTTTCACATAAGATTTTTAATTAGAGAATTGCTAAAAGCAATTTAATTGATGACAGTGCGTTATATGTGAATTTACAATGTAAAACACACTTATTTTGTTACTAAAGAAGTAACCTTAGCGAAAAAGAAATTCTTTCTGAACTGGCATGCCCATCAAATTTCCCCTAGCAAAGAAATGCTGTTTAAAAAAAAAAGAAAAATATATTTATTGTCACCAGACACACTGCTATGGTGTTTACAATAAACCTGAATTAAAATTAACTATGAACACTTGACGGAGATTCTCAGATAAAAACGAATTGTCTGTTGTCTAAAATTAACGATTTGTACATGGAAAAGCTCAAGTCTACCTCCACTGAAACATGACTTAAAAATGCCGAAAATGACCCATCTCTTGAAAATGACGAAAAATGCAAAATAAAGCAAAAAAAAAAATGCAAAAACAAATTGCCCTTAGATGTATCAAAGAGGTTTTTAGTCTTATATCCTCAAAACAAAATACTAAGACGTATGTACAACACATACTAGTCCTAGTACTAGTCCAACTTCCATCAGATAGCTACTAAGCTTACGAGACTGAAGATGGTACATATACTGTACCGAAATGTACATATCTGAGTACTACCATCTACAACACAATTTTAATGAGGACAACCTTGACAGCCTTATAGTAACCTATCATCACGAAGCATCAAGCTTTTTTATACATATATGTGAACAATAATTATGAGAATATTGGACATTCAAGTGTTAATTGCAAAGACATAGAATATATAATCATAACAGTTATGCACATGTATATGCTTGTAAGCTCATCTCTTAATCACAATTTCAAGACATTTTATAATTTTAATTTTAAATGTGACATTTTAACATCATTACACGCAAGAATTACTCTTGCTACCTAACTTTATTAACCATTATATCTCAAATTGTAACAGCTATAACAATCCAAAGTTGATCATATATATTGATACTCATGTATTAATTCAACTATATGGACTATGCACATATGTAATCGCTTAAATATATAAGTTGATCAAACTTTTAACTCTTGACTATATTATTACTAGACCTGGGATTTTAGGCTCTAAAAAAATTAGTTTTAGGCACCTACAATAGGCTTTTAAAACAAGTAAATAGGCTTGCTTCGACAGTTGAAATCATTAGTATCCAAGTCATATTTACGAATGTCATATTTTGCTTTTTTTAATAGCCTATTGTTATATGGCATTACGATATGGGGGAACAGTCCAGGTGTATCAAAACTTCTCATTCTACAGAAGAAAGCCATTCGTATAATAACAGGTGTACAGTTCAATGAACACTGTAGACCGTTATTCAAGAAGGAGCACATCTTTACTATAGTTAATTTGTATATATTCGAATGCCTATTAACGGTGAAACATGGACTTAATGAATATAGTAGTGCTCATGATGTACATAATCATAATACAAGATCAAATTATCTTTTAATTGAGCCTGCAGTTAGATTATGTAAAACAAAAAGGTCATTTAATGCTATGTCTTTAAAACTTTTTAATAAACTACCTCAATGTGCTCATGATATTAGCTTGCCTAGATTTAGAGCAACCATAAAGAGATGGCTAGCGGAAAATCCATTTTACAAAGTGGAGGAATTTTACGAGCAAGTAGGAACCCTACAATTGTAATTTAGTTTAACATTGTTATTTTATTGTTACCTTGACTATACCATTACATACATCTTGTATGTGTAAGGTTGTAAAAATAAATGATTAGATTAAATGATTGTAAAAGAGAAAATAGGCACTTAAAATATCCTTTAAAAAGGGTACATAAATAGACTTTAAACTATTACAATATACACTTAAACTGTAACATGGTCCTTTTTTTTTTTTTTTTTTACTGCAAGAAATGTGGTATATGTATTCTTAATAGAATTAACTGCAAAATTAGGCATCACAAATTATATTCACTTAAACAGATGTTCTTTCACTGGTGACTAGACACAGTAGTCCTTCCTCCTTAATCCTCCCCCTCTCCCATCAGTCAGCATTCCTTTAGCGACAGTTGTTTGGAATAATCAAGTTTCTGTGAAAAACCCACTTCTGCTGTTCTGCTTTTCTTTGAGGGATGTCGATTATAAGATTGTAAAAATTACAGAAGTTGAATTTTATTTTAAATGTACAAAATAGGCATTTTAGGCACTAAAATAGTAAAATAGGCTCTAAAGGTCCAAATAGGCATTTTAGGGCACTATAAAACTCTATAAATGTAAGTGATTTATCATGAAACGTCCACATATTAAAAAACTGTCATGTTATTTCATAAGGAACAAAATAGGCATTTGCCTTAAAATCCCAGGTCTAATTATTACATATTGCCAATGTATTCTTACTGACTATCACTGGAATATTCTCACATGACATAGATGTTTTATGTATTGCCAATCCAATATTAATCTTAGAATTTTATCTTACTAGCTTTAATTACAAGTCACCATATATCATACTATGTAAGAATCAACTAATAAATTATTGATTTATAATTTACAAATTATAATTATAACAAGTTATATTGTAAAAGGTTGTCCCCACTTTCCTGTGTTGTTCATACGTCTTAGTATTTTATTTTGAGGGTATAAGACTAAAAACCTCTTTGATACATCTAATACATCCCTCAAAGAACCAAGATGAAATTTATCAATAAATTGCCCTTATTTAATCAATTATTTCATGATACACATTTATTTATATTAGACCTATCTTTTAATCTTCTTATAAAAACTATGCAATATCATCAAATGCCTTGCCATAGTCATAAGTAGACCTGGGATTTTAGGCTCCA
Organism: Ectobius pallidus; assembly: GCA_964059195.1. Lineage (NCBI taxonomy): Eukaryota > Metazoa > Arthropoda > Insecta > Blattodea > Ectobiidae > Ectobius > Ectobius pallidus. Next base: position 169,477,165 of record CAXKWD010000007.1, read on the forward strand.
AAAAATTACTTTTAGGCACCTAACATAGGCTTTTAAAAGAGAAAATAGGCACTTAAAATATACTTTAAAAATGTGTAAATAGACAGAAAATAGACTTTACAATACTACAATATGCTCTTCAATTGTAACGTGATCTTTTTTTTACTGTAAAAAATGTGGTATACCTATTCTTAATCGAAATAATTGCAAAATTAAGACATAATTAAAAATACTTTATCAAAAACAGTTTTGGATTATATGAAAAATTGACACAGTATGCCTCTTCTTACTATCTATACCTGCTACTTGTTGTTTTGAGTGAATCCTTCCCCGTCAGTCAGCATTCCTTTGGCGACAATTGTTTGGAAAAATCAAGTTTCTGTGAGGAACCCACCCTCTGTTGTTCTGCTCTTCATTCAGGGACGTCCATTAAATGATTGTAAAAGTTACAAAAGTTGAATTTTATTTTAAATGTACAAAATAGGCATTTTAGGCACTAAAATAGTAAAAATAGGCTCCAAAGGTCCAAATAGGCATTTTAAGGCACTATAAAACTCAATAAATATAAGTGATATATCATAACATGTCAACATAGTTTTAAAATTTTCATGTTATTTCATAAGGAACAAAATAGGCATTTGCCTTAAAATCCCAGGTATATATATTATATTAAGAACTAAAAGTTATATTTTGTGTGTTTCACATCAGATTTTTGTCTCTCATTTCCAGATATGAAGGGAATGTCCTCGGCAAAGATCCTAATTGCCCTGGTAACTCTATCAATGGGGAGAGCTGTGTTGTCGAACAGTGTGGAGAATTACGCTGAACAGTTGGAAAAGGCCGTGGTATCGCTTGGCAGATTGTTGGATTACTTGCATGAACCTAGGGATGTCAATGGAGACTTGTTGTTTGGGGTGCTTCTGGCAGGTGGTAAGTGGACCTCAACCTTCCAGGTACAAGAGCCGTATGAGCTGAGACATCATGTGCGATCATTTTAAAAAATGGTACTTGAGGGAAGTAGACAGTGTTAATTAAAAATCTTAATATTCTTTTAGCATAGTATCGAAAAAGTATCGATCTAACCTATAGTAGGGCCTAGTATAGTAGTATATCTTTAGGGCAGTAGTTCCCAACCGGTGACCCACTAGTGGGTCACGAAAGCATTACAGGTTGCGACTCGATTCTAAAACTATCAGAGACCATCGAATAAACCATTAGAAAAGATAAGAAAAATCGAATCAAATCAAACTGTGTTTTGATTGTTTTCTTGGTTCTTGATTTTTGACATCTGGGACGGACAACGGAACCACAGAACAAGGACAGAATATCCAACAGTATCCGTAACTGCATTGAGGTTTCTGATGGTATTCACCACTACGTATTTATCTGAATGTACTTTTTCAACTTTGGTTTTCCTAAAAAAAAAAAAAATACAGAAATCAACTCAATGTTGAAAGTGACTTAAGATTAAAAACATCTTCATTCAATCCTGACATTGTTAGTTCATCGAAACAGTCCCAAAAATCTCATTAATATAGTATTCTTACTTAAAAACGTAATTTTGCCTAAAAAAATAAAATGGTCTTTGTGTATTTTTATAATTGTAGTTTTTATCTTCACCTAGGAACACTTGTTAGTGAGTATGAAACCACTTGTTGCATATATTGCAAACATATATCTATTGTTAAATAAATAACTGTTTTGCTACAAAGTGCTTACATTTTGTCAACAATTTTCAATCAGAACACAAATTGTTTATTAGTAATCAATCTGTATCTTCAAAAAAGCATATACAAGCGTATATATATTTACAATGTTTGATGGTAAATTATATATAGATAAGGAAGGGATACGATACAAATAAGGTTTTTTACTCCACCATGGACCGATGGACCGCGGAAGTATTCCGATAAGGAAAGCTGGGTCGCCAGCTGAAAAAGGTTGGGAATCACTGCTCTAGGGTATAGAGGGTACTGAGGCATCAAAAATATCAAGAATCCATCTCTAATTTTTATTATTTTTAAATTTTCTAGCTCAACTTAAGTTTTTAAAAGAGCATATTACATTGAAGACAGTGACGAGTGCTTTGATCAGCCTTGAGACAGTTTCGAGGTTAGAAAATAAAACCTGGGAAATATACTATGACCACTACAATAAGATTCAAAACTGGACGGACAGAAGCGACTACAACAGCGGTGAGTAATGTATTGAACTAGAAAATAGCCCGTGGCTTTGCCACAGTTAAAATGATGCTTAAATACTAAACTTACAGGTCTAGAATCCTGAAGGCACTGACAATACATTTACAAAAGTTAGCGCTGGCTTCATCAATTTTTATTTAAAATATCTCATCATATACTATCACTTTTTCCTTTAGAATATAATTTGTTCCTACCAGTACGTAGATTTCAGAAATTAATTATATCGTAAGTTTTTTGCAGTTCCAAATCTACCTGTGAACACTGATAATACGTATTGTTTCTCAACTGTTTGTTGACAGATGAATATGTTGTGAATTTGATTTGATAAATTCAGTGAAATTGTCATAAATTATATAATTTATTAAGGGAAGGAGTGGTTTGTTTGGATTTTTATTGTCCACGATACTTCCAGGGTTAAACTATCAATATATTATAGGTGGTGTCCGCGGCTTCGCCCGCCCTTATTAATTGACTCCAGGATTTTTAAGAAATTTACACTGGCAGTTTATTAAAAATGTTTGTGGTTCAGAGCTATGAAAATTGTAAGTAAAAATAAAATTAGAATATTTGTTCATTGTGTTCATTTCACTTAGGCCTTATTTAATAAAGAAACGGTTTTCCTAATTTTGTAGTCTTCGTGAAAGTTTAGACTGCGAGAGACGAACATCGCCGAGTATACCCGATGTCTCACGAAGTGAGGGAGGAGCACGCTATTTAGGGCCATTGAATTGTATAAGAGTGGATTTATTTTTTTTTCCGCCCATTCTGATGCCTCCCTCATAACCTGGCCCCGGATTCTGATGACCTAAAATCGTTTGAAAAATGACCTATAAAATGACCCTAAATTTGAAAGAAAACGATGTAATTATTATAAAAAATGGCCTAAAAACTGATATTTTATTTATAAAAAATTATGATTGTACACACAAAGTTATAGCTAGTTTGTACATAATTTTAAAAACTGTAAATAACTGTAATATTATGAATGTTCTTTTCTCACGGAAATTATTATTGGCACTGAGGCACTGGTGAGTCAAAATTCGGCACATCCTTTCGTTGTCTGCCGGATTATATTTTTGTTTCATGAGGTAAACAGTAGTTTGCACTCTGAAATCCAAGCAGGTGGCAGACTCTTGTGCCAAGTCAATCTAATAAAAATAGTAATACAAAATGTTGGCGTTTCTTTGATTCTCACTTCCGACTGAGACATGTCAACACTTTAACGCCGAATTTTTCCTTCTTGCATTAAACAAACACTTCAATGACAACACCTCTAGCGACAAAAAAAAAGTGAATACACTCAATATAAATACATGAAAATGACTAAATAAGGAAGAAAATGACATGAAAATGACCAAATATTGACCTAAAATTGAAATAAATGAACTAAAAATATAAAATTGCTTAAAATGACAAAAAATGACCTAATAAAAATGCATTTCTATAATCTAGAGGCCATGATTAGGATTTATCCAAAGGTTGGCGATGTCTATGCAGCATCAATAAAAAGATGACATGTCATTAGAATCTGGGCCCTGCTCATAACCCACTCACTATTCTTACAAGGGATAATTATTGTAATATTTCCAGTTATGGAGACAATAGTGAAACCTGAACTCTGGACTCTAGAGATCCCAATAACATTTGGCAAGCTGCAGGAACCATCAATACAAAAGCTACAGTTCAAGGAACCAAGAGAATTAAATGTTAGTGAAAAAATGCATTTATTAATGAGTGGAACTCCCAAATCTGGAGAATCGGACAAATGTTTAAGAGGATTAGTGATACCAGAGAAGTGCGGCATGGACGACGATTGCAAATACATAGAAACCAATAAGGATGAAGTTACTGGATACTCCCTCACACATAGGTTGCTTTTCTACCAAGTAGCAGAGAGGGTAAGTTGATGTCTAATCTGAGGAAAGAGGAGAGCAGCCAGGATTATATGAGGTGTGATAAAAAATACGGTGAATGATTTTTTTATAGCGGCAACTGCTGGCACTACATCCATTTGACATATTATGTCTGATAGCCTGATCCTTTGAGATAGGCAGTGTCAAGTTTGAATACGTTCTGACTTGTTAGTCAGCTTCCAGAGCCTCTAGAGTGAGATCATGTTTATCGTGTCTGTCGTGCATCATGGGATTTCAAACAACTTCGTCAACATTCAGTATTTTTTTTAAGTTACAAAAAAAACTGTGAATGGAACGCCACGTGACAGAAGTAAAAGTTGTTTGAATTTTTTGATTTTTTCAATTTTGGATTATTGGATCTTTTAAATTTTGGATTGTTGGACTTTTTAATATTGGGTTTTTAGATTTTGGATTTTTAAATTTTTTATATCTTTTAATTTTTTTATCTTGGGTTTTTTAATTTTCGATTTTTTTAAATTCTAAATCTTTGAATTCTTTATTTTTTGGATTTTCAATTTTTTATTTTTGAATTTTTTTATTTTTAAATTTTGGATTTTGGTTGTTTTAATTTTGGATTTTTATTTTTTAAATTTTGGATTTTTGAATTCTTTTAATTTTGAATTTTTTAAATTTTGGATATTTAGATTTTTTAAGTATGAATTTTTTATTTTTTAAATTTTGGATTTTTGTAGTTTTTAATTTTAAATCTTTAAATTTTTTAATTTTGGAATTTTGTTTTTTTAAATTTTGGATTTTTAAAGTTTTGGATCTTTGGATTTTTTTATGTTTTGAATTTTTTGATTTTTCAAATTTTTTATTTTCTATTTTTTATTTTTGGATTTTTTAAATTTTGGATAAGCCTAATCATTGAGTTGATTGTTTTCTGTGCAGTCCGTTTCACCACACCTCACTAATTTCGTGATGATTTTGAGCGTGACACTAATTTCGTGAATGCTTTGAGCGTTACACAAGCTCTCGATTCACCCCTACCGCGGCTAAAGAAGTTTTACTTCAAAAATGCCAAAGTAGCTCATGATATGTTGGAATCAGTGTATGGGGATGATGTGGTAACTTTGAAGACTGTTTACAAGTGGTATGAGCGATTTAAAAGCGGAAATGAGTTGGTGGAAGATGACAACGGTAGGGACTTCCATTGACCTCAAAAACAGACGAAAACATGCAAAAAATGGCAGCACTTGTTCGTTCAAACAGGTGAATGACTATTAGATTGCTTACCGAAGATCTGAATGTCTAAGAAAGAGACCAGAAAATGACCAGTGGCTTCCTTCTTCATCATGACAATGCACCGTGACAAACGTCGCTTCTGATTCATGAGTTTTAGGCTGGAAAAAGTATTCCTGTCTGTCCAATTCCGCCTTACTCACCAGATTTAGCACCCTGCGACTTCCGGCTCTTTCCAAAATTAAAAAGCGTTTTGACACTATTCCCGACATGGAGATAGATGGCTACGACACAGCAGCTGAAAGCCCTTCCTTAAGAAGCCTTCCAGAAATGCTTCCTGTCATGGATTCAATGTTGAGACAAGTGTATTGCTAGCCAAGGACAGTGCTTTGAAGGAGATTAATTCAAATTCTATGTAAATTTAATACTTTGTTTATAATAAAATTATTCACCGTATTTTTTGATCACAACTCGTAATTATTTTACTGACACTTATTTTATGCAATACTGGTACCAGGATCATACATAAAGTATAAATAAATAATGTTAGTTAAAATAATTAGTATATATAGTCAAACCTCGATATCTCAAATCACTAGAGAATGCAAAAATAAATTTGAGTTATCAAAAATTCGAGTTATAGAGATCACAAATATTGCTGTAGTCCTAAAAACTATATTTAAATAGTCTTACCTTTTATTGAATGAAAACATTGATCTTAATAAAAGAAAAAATTATTTATTATTCTAATTAATGACTAATGTAATTAAAATAATAACAAAATAAAGGAGCCACATTTTTATGACTTCAGGAAGTCAATCATTTTCTTCTGCTTGACTTTTCTTCTCGGGCTTCTTTCACAAAGTTTTCGACTACGTTCAATGACGTAAACACACACTCACTCACAGATGGTTGTACATTTATAAACATTCTTAGAATTTCTAACACCTGGAATGCTTGATTCATTGTTAGTTGAACATTCGTAGCATAGTATTTTTAGAGAATGAAACGCCCTCATCTAAAACCATATCTGAGGAGAGTGTGTTATTGATGGACAGAAAAAATTGCCAAGGTCAATGCACCAACTTCCTTGTTTTCCATTCATTGGTATACACTCGTCCGGTACCTGACTGGTTAACAACATTCTTAATTGGGGGTTCAGTTGTAAAAATTACAAGATCTAGGAAGCTTGCTCTAGACTTCGTGCTATATTCAGTAATTTGTTATCTTACCATTCTGATATTATTATATCCTTATAAGTATTCCAGTTATAGAATTCATTTAAGTGTTAAAGATATAATTTAAGCTTTGAGTTATCAAAAAATTTGAGTTGCAGAAATTTGAGACTGATAGATAGGGTAATTATAGGAATTTTGTTCGGGAAATATAAATTACTTCTTAAAATCGAAAATTGTAGTAGTAGAGGTTCGACTTATATTGAATATAATATTTATTTTATTTTTTATTTTATTTATTTATTTTATTTTTATTTATAATTTATAAATTTATTCATACAAATACAGATACATGTTTATACAAGTAAAGTAAAGCAGAACAAATACAAATTTCAAAAATAACTATAACTGCTATTTAAAAAACAAAAAGAAAGATAGGCAAATCTTACATGATTAATAATTATTCTAGCACAAGAAATATTAACATTTAGAAATACACCTGAATGAGCAAGACTGATCGTGCTCGGGTGCAGTTTCAAAAATATCGAAGTGAAGAAAGAGGAGAGACAAAGAAAACAGAGTGTATAAAAAAATGTGATTAACTAATAAAGAAAGTAAAAATAAAATGTTAAACATAAATACATAGAAAAAATGAAACAAAAATGTCTTAAACAGGTAAAAAATTACATGAAAGGCTTACATATCTATTAAACTTAACAGTTGAGTATGCTGAGAGATCAGGATACTTTCTGATCATTGAGTTATAGAAGCGGGGTCCAAAATTAATGCTATGTTTTAATCCTGCCGTTGTGAGACATTTGGGTTCTGATAGGAGTAAATTAGTATTCCGTCTAGTTTTGTAAACATGATCACTGGAAGAGTATTTTACACAATGTTTGTGAAAATATTTTAATATAGAAAATTTGTAGAGTTGATCCAAACTGAAAACATTAAATTCTGAAAATATTAGACCAGTTGGGTAATGAATGTGTTTTTTTAGACAGATTTTTATTGTAATTATTGTATTTTGATAATGCTTGTGAATGCTATATGAGCATTTTACTCACACCCTTACTAAAACTGTAATAATTATGCCCATCTCTTGTATGGGCATCTCTCTTCAGTTGCATGCCAATTTTTTAATTTTATTTCACAACAAATGTTTTTACAAAGCATGCAACTTTGCAGTTTTTGTTGCAACCAGCCGATGACTGACTAGCCTGAAGAAATGTTTGAGTTTTGCTCATGCTGATCAGTTGTTGCTTGTGATTTAGAAAACAGGTTTTATAATAATGAAGTGCTTATCACTTCAATGACAAATAGAAGGAAATAAGTAGGAAAAAATAGAGTTATCAATAGTTTGCTGCGTAGTTGTACATGAGAGTCTAAGGGCCTGTATGACGACCACCTGATAGCATATTTATCTGGCTGATAGAGAACTTATCTGGAAGTTTGCCAAGAATTGCATACTCCTGACAAAACTTCCTGGAAAGACAACTCCCAGTTAAGCTAGCAGGAGGATGGAGTTGTGCTGATAAACTACCAACTGCCAGTCAGGGAAGCTAGGTGGAAACAAGATGGCAACACTCTGAAGCATCGTAGCCATCTGAATTTTAGAATCGATGCTAGAAGATTTATCTTACACAATAATGCCGTTTTAGACTCACATTTGAATGAAATAGAATTGCACAAATTGATTCATGCACTTAGAATGATATGTTCTTATGTAATTTAATTTTACAAATACATATTCGAGTTATCACACTTAGCGGAGGCCGAACGAACTACAACAAGCACACCTCTCTGCTCAACGAGCTAAGGATCTTTTTTTAGAAAAATTTACTGCGTTCTCCTCGATAGCAGTTCAGCGGTGGTATTACAAGACAACTTCCAGTTAAGTTATCTGGAAGTCATGTATCAGGAGGAATTGTCAGGATGTGGTAATACAGGCCCTAAGCATTCTACAAGTGTTAGTAAATGTCGTGGAAGATATGCTGAGAAGAATAGCAACTTCTATGCATGAATAGTCATGCTTATGAGAAATTAAATGTTATCATTGTTCTGAGCCTAATGCAATTTTTACCAAAATCTATTGCACACCTTTTTTGTCAGTTTGTAGTGTTCGAAATTGTGGTGCACATTCGTTAATTTTTTAGTTTTAGGTCACAATTTCATTGTTTATTATAGTACTAGCTATTTGTGCTAGATAAAATTTAGCTAGATTCATATTGTTGATAACAATATTTTGAAAACAATTTTCCAGTACGTAGTGCATGAACTCAAGACACATTACACACAAAATTAAGACACGAATGGTTTCACATTTTTCAGAATGCTTTACTTTCACTAATACATTATCATAAACTTGCATTTTACTTACTTACTCAATGGCAATAGGCAATTCCTCAGCAAGCTAAAGCTAGATTATTGACTTCATTACATTTATCATTGGCCTATTCATTATTGATACTGCAATAGAGCGTTTAAAGATTGTAAGTTGCAAAATGGGGGAAAGCAGAGAAGATAATATTTTCAAGTGTAATTCTTTATGCTGAACAAAATTGTAACAGAAATGCAGGATTATAGTTCAATGTAGCGGAGACAACTCAGTGAGAGAAAATATCGTACGATTGCATTTCCCAACAAACTCTTCTTTTTTAATGATTTTAAGTGTAAAATATTGTGAGTATTAGAATTAAAGGCTCATTAGATTTGTGTAAATGATAATAATAATAATAATAATTTATTTCTGTCCAATACAGTGTAGAATACACAAGTGGACTAAGTCAGTCCCTACTAAAACGTATATAGAAAAACATAAAAAATCAACACGTTCCCATATATACAGTTATTCATTTGTCGACATGCAAGTGAAACAAAGTCATACTCTTACTTCCTAAGTTTAAAATAGATACATAACTAAAAGATGGTGTCTTCATTTACTCACACCCAATACATTTAACCATTTTGCAGTTTAATTTATTACTCACATATTGTTCATTTTGCTGTCCGCACACTTGATATCATAGCGAATTTCCTTAATGGTTGTCCTCCAAAAATTCCTCTACGTTATAATACGCTTTCTGTGTTAGGTATTTCATTAGTGTGTTTTTGAATTTTAATTTATTTTGTACTAATGAGTGGTGTAGGAAAGGGGGAGTTCAGGGGGGTCCGGACCTCCCCCGAAATAAAAACCTAAAGTTAGTTATTTAAGCTCGATTTTGTCAATTGTTTAATTATTTTATTTAATAATAAAATACTGAATTGTAAATGTAGTCCTATTATTTCCACACTCCATGTGTTAGTTAACTTTTCTTATAAATACTAATAAGATGGGGCGGATTTCTATGACGTGTCATATTTTCCCCCTTTGCATTATTTCAGGTTTCCGACTAATTTAAACCCGATTCCAAGCATCCTGGTGAAAATGGAACGGCTTTTAATGTTCATATAACTGCATATTTAGGAAATTTTCAACTATTGTAGCGTATTTAGTGTGAATATGCATATTTAGGTCATATTTTTGGCATATTTGCGTGCATATTAAAGAAATTTTGAAGTTTCATATAATATTTTGTAAATTTTGCATTATAATGATACTTTTTTAGAATTTACAGATATTTTAAATAATTAACACTATATTTTAATAAAATGTATTGTAATGAAACTTAAAAAAATATACACAATGTATAAATACTAAAGTCATATTTTAAATTTTATTGGTCATATTTTAGTGTTTTTAGGTCATAAATGCATGCATATATCCTATTTTTTAGGTCATAGAAATCTGCCCCCTAGTTATAACTTAGGTAATGATTTCTTCTTTAAGTTGGCATGTCTTTAGAGTATAGTTAACAAATTTCCTAAATAGTTTTCCAGTGCTAAAATAGCATAAAATGTGATCTCCATTAGTTTAATATTTAAAATTTTTCCGGGGGAGAGCCCCCAAACCCTCCGGCACTTTCATCCCTCCCCAAAATTATTTTCTGGCTACGCCACTGGTGTAAATATTTGAGAATACTAACTAATGTATGTTTCTGATTATTTTCAGCTGGGATGTGATAAACGTGAAAATTTCAAGGACCTACAAGAACGTGTGGTGAAGTTGTGTTCTGACATACTGGCGGAGATGTATCATTTAATATTTCTAGGAATATCTCCCGAGTTCCGTGATCTGTTCCTGGAGCAAAGTAAGTTAATATAAATTAAGTAAGCTTGCAGAAATCTTGTACTATCTACATAGTAAGAGGAAGTGCTCTTATAATGAGAGGAATTTGTTTGTGGGTGATGCCCAACCAAATGTAGGAAACGCAGAGTTATGACAGTGTTAACATAGATGGACTGAAGGGTAAGAAAATGTACCTCGAAGCCAGATTTTTAATTTTTGCTTTCGTTCACGAGTTATAAGTAGACCTGGGATTTTAGGCTCTAAAAAAATTCGTTTTAGGTACCTAAAATTGGCTTTTAAAACAAGTAAATAGGCTTTTGAAAGAGAAAATAGGCACTTAAAATATGCTTTAAAAATGTGTAAATAGACAGAAAATAGACTTTAAAATACTACAATATGCTCTTAAACTGTAACGTGATTTTTTTACTGCAAGAAACGTGGCATAGGCCTACCTATTCTTAACAGAAATAATTGCAAAATTAAGACAGAATTAAAAATACATTTATCAAAAACAGTTTTGGATTATATGATAAATTGACACCGTATGTCCCTTCTTACTGTATACCTGCTACTTGTTTTGAGCTAATCCTCCCCCGTCAGTCAGAATTCCTTTGGCGACAATTGTTTGGGAAAATCAATAGTCTGTGAAAAACCCACCCTCCGCTGTTCTGCTCTTCATTCAGGAATGTCCATTAAATGATTGTAAAAGTTACAAAAGGTAAATTTTATTTTAAATGTACAAAATAGGCATTTTAGGCACTAAAATAGTAAAAATAGGCTCCAAAGGTCCAAATAGGCATTTTTGGGCACTATAAAACTCTATAAATATAAGTGATTTATCATGAAATGTCAACATATTTTAAAATTTTCATGTTATTTCATAAGGAACAAAATAGGCATTTGCCTTAAAATCCCAGGTCTAGTTATAAGCAAAGAACTGACAGAAAACTTTATTTTTTGAGCTATCTAAGCATCAGGTTCAATTATGAAATTATTTGCAGGTGGCCTTGTTCTGCAGCCATAGCAACTGTGGAATAAACAAGAGTGCTCAGATATATTTCTTTCAACATAATGCATGAAATTACTGAATGCTTTGATTTTGTTTGTATGCTCTGCTTGATTCATTTATTTATATTGTTACGGCAGGTGGAGATCTGAATTTTGAAGTAAAACTTCTTTAGCCGCGCTAGGAGTAAATCGAGAGCTAACCCAAACTTGTGTTACAGACAAAATCGTCACAAAATTGTTACGCTTAAAATCGTCACGAAATTAATGGGGCTGTGTTGGAACAGACTGCACAGAAAACAATCAACCTCCACTCTTACATAACTCATTGATTAGGCTTATCCATCGGAGGTTAAAAAAATAGCCCTCGTAACAATGAATTTTACAGTAATGTAATTGTAATGTATCAGCTACAGTGTAACTCAGTTTCCTTTTCTGTTTGCAGTTGTGCTCTGTGGTATAGAAGGATTTGCCGAATTCCTGAATCCTCATGTTATAGACTGGGCAGTGCTGCAGCAGATGCCAGAAGGGTGTTTCACAGAAAAAAATATCAAAGAGTATGTGTTGCTGACATTTACATCACCTTCCATAATATAAGAATTTCATAGATTAGAATTTATTTTATCCTCGGAACATCCACATGTTCTGGGACATGCTAATTCCAGGGTGCGCGGGTAAAGAGAGTTAAGTCCACTTTCTTGTTACTGAGAATTAGAGTGACTTATCACACTATACCAGCCCAACATAGCTTTAGAGATGGATAAACCCATGAGGCACACATCCATAACTACCGTACAATTTTGATTATGACTTACTGAAATTAACACAAATGTAGAGAACATTTTTATCTATAACTCTATGGACATATCTCAATTTTTTAGGATGGTGGACTTAACTCCCTTTGCCCACGCACCCTGGAATTATACAAATTTATACAAAGTATAGTTTTTACTTACTTAGCTACTTGCTTAATGGCAATAGACAATTCCTCAGCAAGCCAAAGGAATATTATCTATTTTCTGGAACCCGAAGGTTCATTACCGCACTTACCTGAACCCGCCATTCAACCCTATTCTCTTCTAACTCCATCCAACCATCCCTCGCAAATCCTACTTCCCTTAAATCTATTTTACTATTGTTCTCCCACCTACGTCTAGGTCTTCCAAGTGGTCTCTTCCCTTTGGGTCTTCCAGTCAATATTTTTGAGATATTTCTTTCCTCCCCCATGTCCAGCCCATTTCATCCTCCGTGATTTAATTACCTTTACTATATCTGATGAAGAATACAGGTTATGAAGCTCATTGTTATGCAGTTTTCTCCAGTCCCCATTTTCATCTCTCTTAGGCCCAAATATCTTCCTAAGCCCCCTGTTGTCGAACACTCTCAGATTATTTAAGCAACTATGTCTCACATCCATATAATACAACCGGCAGGATAATAGTCTTATAAATCTTTATTTTTAGATTACTGGACAGAAGACGAGAAGATAAGAGTTTCTGAACTGCATAAAAACAAGCATTTCCTGATTTGAGTCTATACTTAACTTCTGCCTTAACATTATTTGTGTCTGTAATTATTGCTCCCAGATAATTGAATTTTTCCACTTGTTCGAACGATTTACTGGCTATTCTAATATTTAAAGTATAGTTTTTACAGTTTGAAAATAACTTTTACAAAATAAAATAAAAATAAAACACATAAAGAACTTATAATATAACCGTGGCATGTTTCTACATACCTATTTAATCTTATTTACATTTGTTTATAATGAAAACAATGTAGCATTGTGGCATTTTTCTTCAAATTCATCAACACTGTATATAATATTGTTTGTTAGGAATATTTCAAAAAGGGTCATGAAGATTTTTGCTTTGAGATTTCTAATTTTGTGTGGTAAGTTATTGTACAATTTGAGACCTATGTACTTATAATATTTATTGATAGTCTTAAATATAGGGTGTCCAGGTCTGTTACCAGATAGGGTTGCCAGATTTCCATATTTAGCAGGGCATGACCGTATATTTTAAGAATGTCTTGGCATCAGTATTTATTTTTCAAAACCTGCAATATGTCCGTATTTTTGTATAACCAATTTTTTAAATTACTTATAATAATAATAATAATAATAATAATTTTTATTATCTGTTTGCCTTACTTACAGTACAGATAGAATCATCAAATAAAAACCGTAAAAATTAACAAATACAATACAATACAATACAATTAAAAACTAAATAATTCATTTAACTCATAAAACAAATTCTTACATAAAATTGTCTTTAGTCTTAACTTGTACAGATGAAGATTATTAATACTAGAAATGCTGTTTGGAAGTTTGTTTACTATCCTATCCTTTGTAGTTGAGTAATGAGATATGTGCACATGATTTGTTTGTCTTGTTTCATAATTATGTATATCCATGTTAAGTCTAAAATTTTGGAGATTCTTCTTATAAAACACACCAGCTTTAAAAATTAAAATGCTTGTGACAGTTAGAATATTATATAACTTAAAATACTCACGTAAAGAATCTCTTTGAAAGGATGCTTTTGTTTCCATATTTTACACAATAGATGTCTCTGAGCACGGTGTCACAATCTAATTTCTACTGAAATCGTAATCTCTTTGCACACTTTTGCACATTTCAGTTTTATTATTACCGGTACCGGTAATAATCCCTTTGTTATAATTTCTTTGGAGGAAATCTTGAATTTATATTCTGTTGTTGGTAGTAATGACTAGAATGTTACATACCGCACTATGCTGTGAGTTCATATGCCTAAATGATAAAAAGTTTACTGCTGAGTTAGAGATGAGACACAAGTGCTTCTGATGAGGAATCCGAGCTTTATTTGGCCAATCTGGGAAACAGGTCTCTGTTACTTACCATGGAGCACTTAGCGTCTGTTCTCAATTATATGATTATCTGAAACCCAACAGACTGTCATATAAGTGTGGATAGCTAGCAGTGGATAAGAATGAACAAGGTGCGTCTATAAAGTAAGTTTCCCTGGAGCCGTTTACAGAAACAAAACGACAGAGACAGCAAGTATTCAGCTATTTTTCAACATATTCGCCACCAGAATTGAAACATTTTTCTTACCGTGGCACCAACTTTAGAATACCTGTGTCGTAGAAATGTGCCGCTTGGGATTTGAACCACCGTGTGACAACCACCTTCGTCTCTCTATCAGTCTCGGTCATTCTTTGTCATTTCGAGAGGTGTAGGAAAAGATGGAAGTCACTGGGAGCTAAATCCGGGTTTTGGGGTGTATGTTTAAACACTTCCCAGACGAACTTCTGCAGGAGACTTGCTAGGAGGTGTTTAAACATCCACCTTACAGCCTGGACTTTGCAATTTGAAGGTACAGACAGCTTGAAATTCTTTCAGATCTGTGGTGGTAGCCAAGCCTGCAAATAACAGACCCGATCAAATTAGCAGCTGGCATTTTAAAAGCTGTACTCCAGTGAACAGCCCGACGTATCGTATAAGAGGGTTAATCTCGATACATATGATAATTGAATTTGATCATGCATTAAAATAATCGTTATGCAAGAAAGTAAGAAAATAGTATTTGCAATAGTATTTACCAGTGATAATGTACTTCCGAAGGAATTTAGAACACGCTGCAGTGCACTGGGGGTGGGGAGGGGTTCAGACACACAGATAACTGGTGCCACATGCTAGAAAACAAAAGAGAAGCGTAAATCACATTTACATATTTCATGTGAGTTTGCATTTTTATTTGAAGGTCAGTGTCTGAAGCGAAATCTTCCCGGCGAGTCAAGCGAGATGATGGAGAAATGGGTGGAGGCTGCACCATGCACATAACAGGAATTGCTGCCGCTTTCCTCGCTGTGAACATCAGAGGGATAGTGGAGTACTGGGGATCAGAGTAATGTAGGCCTACTGTCAGTATTACTATATTATGTACAATAAAGGAGAACCCACCTCAAGTCAAACACAAGTTCTTTCAACTACAATGTCGCAAACACAGTGATCTGCTCAAACTCCAGCCCTAAATCCTATAGAGCAGGGGTTCCTAACCAGGGGGGGCATTAAGGCTCTTCTTAGGGGGGCGTGCATCAATTTGAAATTCATATTTTGATTTAGTGTTGTTGCCTTGTCGGTCGATAAGAGTTCTTAATCGGTTTACTTTAACCAAACAAATACACAGATACATACCGTAATTAACAAGAATAACAGAGCAGTGTGAATTTACATTTTATAATCTTATAAATTGTAACTATACTTTCCCTGTCATATTAAATAGTCATATCTTGTCCTCAACAAGTTTATAATAATTTGGAAATCCAAATACGAAATACGAGTGATCTGCGTTGTGCTCTGTCAAACATAAAACCTAATATCTCAGAGCTGGTGAAAGCAAAACAGTGCCAATCATCTCACTAATATTCAGTTTTTAACTCTACATTGGACATTTGTGTTTCTACATTTAACTTTTTTTTTATGAACTGTACTGAGACTGAAATAAGATTCATAATAATTAGATATGCATTTTCGTGTTTTATATGTGTGTGTGTGTGACAGTAAAAGCAACACAGGATAAATAAGAATAATAAAAGAGGTGAGCGATATTAATTTTGTTTTTACAAGTATTATAGGGATCTTTTAAAGTACAAAAGTCCTGGAAATCACGTTTTTAGGGCTCTTTTTCTCCATCACTATCAAAGGGGGCGTGAGGATTTCATGATATTCGAAGGAGGGCATCAGTTGAAAAAGGTTGGGAACCACTGCTATAGAGCATATAGTTAAGGGATTTGCTGAAAAGAATGCCGGGAGTCCTGCAATTTATTGATGTCAGTGTTAATAAATATAATGTTTTAATTATTTTCATGTTAAATAAATTATTTAAATATAACATCTAGCAGTTCTGTAAAAAATTGTGGGTACCTGCTAGTTTGAAACAAACAAGAGTGAAATAAAAAGTTGTGGGTTCAACGAACAGACCCTTGGGATTCCTAGGGTTATCAATATTTCATCCGACAACTGCACCCATTGTTCTCTTCAATCTACAATAGAGAATTTGTGTTTGATGTTTTCATTTCAGTTTGCCTACTTTCTGACTGTGGAATATGGAAATCTTTCTACAAAGTATAGTAATATCCAAAATATTTCTGTTTAATGGAAAGTCTTATCTATGAAAATATTAAATTTGCAATAATTAAAATAAAAACATGCATCATCATTATACGAGAAATAATAAAAACTATTTTAAGAAATTGTTGAGAGGTTCTTTAGGCAACAGGCGTATAGAAATTCTTGCAAAGGACCTATACAATCACACTGAAAAATATAACAAATAATAAATTCAAGCTAAGAAGGATAAAATCTTTTCCAATAGAAAATGCCTTTTTACACAACAGATGAATTTAAAAAAGTATAAAATACAGAGAGGACTAAATTATAGAATATGTAGGCTATATTCAGTAAATTATACCAATTTATTAATTTTTAATATAAGTTTATAACCTAG
Organism: Ectobius pallidus; assembly: GCA_964059195.1. Classification (NCBI taxonomy): domain Eukaryota; kingdom Metazoa; phylum Arthropoda; class Insecta; order Blattodea; family Ectobiidae; genus Ectobius; species Ectobius pallidus. Next base: position 169,494,286 of record CAXKWD010000007.1, read on the forward strand.
AAATTAAGTAGGCTACATTTTTGTAACTAAAATTTATTTTGTTCAATTCATATCTTGACAAAGCCTTGAAAACCTTTTACATTTGGCTAATAAATCTTGAATTCTTGTACTTTGTTTTGTCAACATTCAGTATCAAATTATGATCCTGAAATATAAAATAATTTTTAGTTTTATGCAGGTGCACCATATTTTTACAGCTCTATAACATTATTATTTAAACAATAATATAAACTCAGGAAACATTAATTCATTTTACACTTCATGATGGAAGCTATTCTGGCTAAGTTGATCTTTAGTCACTTAAATGAAGAACTTATCGATAAGTTACTTGCTGATGAATTAAGTGAACAGTTCAACGTCAATCACATATGGTACATATTACTCAATAATACAACTATTTAAATTTATATTTCAAATTGAATCTTGGTGCTATCAGAATTATGATGATATATCCTTATATGACACCATAATGAATTCTCGTTACTAAAGTCCTTTCTGCAGTGATTACAACGGAATGCATCTAATTTCTCAGGATTATGTTGAGACCATATATGATACTGTAGACTTTGTTTAATAGTATATGACTTGTCACAGTGTGCACAATGGAAATAGTTTGCCATCTCCAAACAGCACAGTTCATTGGCTTTCTCCAGTTTATTCTGGTCTTTTGTGCACTCTTTAGAGAGAGTTTTGTTGCGATATCTAGAAGAGGAGGAGCTGTTTGAGTTAGGTCTTGTAAGAAATTTCCCAGACTTAACACGACCTTTTAAGCATTCATCAATGCTTGGTGTTTTCTTAAACTGAGCAGAATCAATGTATCTCTTCTTCCCTTTGTACGGATGAAGATGATTTCTGATATGTGAAAATGAAATAAACTTTTCTTTGCAAATCTCACAAATATTCTCTGCCTCATTATACTTTATGCTCAATATACATTTTTCTCCTGGGGAAGTTCGGACAAATTTCACATATGAAAACAACTTGTCTGTAAATATTTCTGATTCCTGTGTTATTCTTGATGACATCTTTGTTTGAATGAAAGGATCCTTTGTTTCTGAATTGTGTTCTTTCATTTCTTCATAGCTTGAATCCTTCGAGCAATTAGGTAGAGATATATTCACAGAAGATGCAGTAACAGCACCACCATTATTTCCATTTGTTGAATGAATGCTCACAGCTGCATTAATCAAATTTGCTTTCTTCTTTTTTTCAGATATTCCAATGACTATGGGATAATCCTCATTCTTTTGAAGAGGAAACTTCAGACTGCTTTCTCTATTAAAGTCTTCTTTGAATGTCTTTTTAAACTCATCTTCATTCTCTATGCTACTGTCATCATCATTTGTACTAGAATCTTCTTCAACAGAAAGTATCACTTCCTTTATTAATCTCATTTCACCTGTAATAGGCTTGATGAAATCCTCACTAGATTTGAGTATGTTACTGGGTGAGAAGAAAGCTCCAGATTTCGAAGCTATCTCATTGTAGTTATAATGACTTTCAGTGCAGAATAATTTCCTTGGTATTTCGTTAGATCTAAACAGCTGATTATTTTGCATTTCTTGTAAAAGGCGTGATCTTGGTACTACAGTTTTTGTAATAGTTTTGTTTAGATTTGTGCAAATATTACCTCTAATGCCGTCTTTGCTTGCTGCATACATCACATCAGCTGTCATTTCTTGTTCATGGAGTCTTTTATTAAACTTAGGTTGCATGTTACTGTTTTCAGAATGTCTTCTTTCCATCACCTCAAAAGCTCCCAGTCCTTGCTTGCCATCTCCACCAAAACAACTTTTCAATCCACCCTTTGATGCTCGTTTTATCAAATTAGACACGCCAACATTTTCAGAAATGCCCTGCATAGATGCAATGCTTGTTTTTTTTTGTCGTTCATCTGTTTCCTGGTACTTTTTATTTTCAATAATAAGAATACATTCATTTTCTTTGTGGGATACATTGTCCGTTTTATTTACAGAAATATTCTCATAACTTAGACTTCCATCCATCTTCTTCTATACATTTACCAAATAGATACAGTTATATTTTTAAATTGAAGAAATTTCATTAGAATAATATATTTTAATGCCTACACTCCAGAAAATGACCGTTCTGAATAAATGGATGAATTCTTTTAAACTCCTAATAGCACGAATGATCACCGCAGTTAATAACTCATTAATAGAACAGAAGGAACTTAACATTTACATAAGCCGCCCTCGGGATCACAGAGCACTTGTAAGAAAAAGTGAAACTATATAGAAGTAAGAGCGCACAATGTGCATGATATATAGAGCGTAAATAAATTGAGTGTAAAATATCTTCCGTAAAATATTGAAACAATTGGATAGTCCTGACTTGCTACCATTAATCACTTGTGTTTTTAATCATAATTAAGTCGACTAATAATAGATGACATAATAGCAAATAGTATATCAAGTACTCTCATGAGTGAATTTGATACAGCGGCTTGAAATGTCGTGCTCTTTCCATAATGAATCATGATGTTTATCGATTGCTATTGCAGAGTTCTTTCGAGACCATCGTAAATACCAATAGTACATTTAAGAAGGACCTTTTTGTAATATTATTTCAGTTATAATATGCATGGTGTATTTGAGAAAAAATACAGGTAGTAACGCGGTTGGAGAATTTGTAAATTATGACGTGTTGGACGAATCTCTTGCACTTACCGTGATCGAAAACTATACACTCATGGTTATAAGATTTGCTGTCAAGTTTGTGAACTTGCTTTGTTTTGGTTTTTGGCGCGGTTCGTACGCATTCCTGTCAAAAAAGATATTGTAAACTGAAATAGCCCACAACAGCATTATATAAAAAGAACCATCGTGATCGCGATTATAGTTTAGGATGCACTTTCATGGGAATTGTATCTAATTGCGTAGTAATATAATGTGGACCAAAATCTTGATTGGATTTGACGCTGAGGACGAAACTATAAATTTTGGTACTCGAATAGTTTCGGAAGGCAGTAATGGCATTTTTGAAACGTATACACTTGCTTCCATACAACCCGAAGGACAGGTAAGCTGAAGCATGCAGTTACGTTGAGTCATGACAGTTTGAGATTATGGCAATGGCTAAACCAGTTTTGTAGATATTTATTAGTTGGAGACTAGATTAAATTTGTGTTTCAGGTTGTGAAAGCTCCCCATGTGACTGCGTGTTCCTTTTCTACAGGACAAGTTTGTGTAGCTGTCGATGAAACACTCATAGTGTTCACTGATGAAACGTGTTCCCAATTCAGATTGGTCAACACATTTCCGTCTCGAATTGACTGTTTTGCAGTCTCAAATTATGGACCCTTTGTTTTTGTTGCTATTGGGAATATTCTCTACTGTTTATGTACTGACAGCAAGGACAGCCTACAATTATCAAGGTACTCTATGTTTTCGTGAATATTGTAGCTTTTTATAGTTCCATAAGTGTAGCTTGAATACTATTTGGGGGAAAGTTTGGGAAAAAATAGTTTTATGCAGCGCACTAGGCTCCTCCCACCAACTCTAATAGGGCCCGCTTGGGAAGGGTTTTGACGCAGAAGAGATTCAATGTGAGACATAATACACCTCGTGCTATTCAGTATTTTTCTCCTAAACTTACAATCGTTCCTAACCTAACGAAATGGCAGAGCTTGGCTGGTGCGCGCCATAAATCTATCTTTTACCGAAGGGGTATTTTATGTATGACGAGGTTTTCCTGGTGTACCATATGGAAATCTCGTTTTGCAGCTAGGTGAGATATTTGGCATTTTCCGATGTTCAGAAGCTGTTGCTGTCCCCATTTTCAGAAATCCTGAAGTGTTTAGTCACATCATGGGAGGATCGCTGATTGGTCAACTCCCCAAAATGAGTTTGTATATGTCCCCCGTGAAGTGACAGTCCACAGTTCAGGATCCCTGAGTTGGATGGAGGCAGTGTCAGCCTCTGAAACATAGGAAAACAGTAAAGCTCTATCCACAATATGCAGTCGGCAGTTGCAGTTGCAGTTGGCCGCTTGGGAGCAGCACTCGAGCTGCCCACAATATGCAGTTGACATTGAGGTTAGGGAAACATTTTACAGTATAAGAAATGTGGAGGAATAGCTTTGTAATTGCATAATATGTGTAATAAACACATCTTGCTTTCTCGTAATATGCTAATCTGTTTATTCAAATTAGTAAATCATATTTCAATCTCGTAATATGTTACTTGCAGTCGGTAGTCGAAGATGGATTTCCCGACTGTCGATTGCAACTGCACATTGTGAATGGCGTCCATGGTATGCTGCGTCCATTACTCACACACTTTATATTTCGACTACCAACTGCCGACTGCACATTGTGGGTGGAGCTTAAGCTTCTCAGCTGGCTACATCCTGAGAAGAATACTTCCAAAGGTATTTCAGTTTGTTTGGTTTACTAGAAGCATGCAATATCAGTAGACCACCACCAGAACAGCTGTCTACAGTGTAGACCCATTTGTGCTCCTTTTGCGATAACATCAGTGTACATGGACGTACTACCAGAAATATGAATGATCTACACAGACCAAATAACTCGTTAAAACTCTTTCAGAAGGGTGCTTATTATTCTGCAGTACAGATATATAACAAGCTTCCAAACTACATTAAATTATTATGTATTCAAAGAAAGAGCAAACCTTTCAAAACAGCTGTCAAGGAATTTTTAATAACTCACACCTTCTACAATTTGGAGGAATATTTCCAGTTTGGATAAATTTGGCTGCTTGCAGTTTCTGTAGGCCTATATTATTGTTATAACAGGCATGTATTTTTTGATCTGACGTGTTCTATATCCTTGAGCCCCGCTCAACACAGGATCTACAGGACGAGATATCTACATCTACATCTACATGTGCCTATCCTCTCTCCCTTCCTCCTCCCAATTCTCTCTCTCTTTTTTTTCCTTTCTTTCTTTTTTCGGAAAAAAAATAGTTTTATGCTGTGCACTAGGCTTCTCTCACCAACTCTAATGGGACCCGCCTGGGAAGGTGGAGTTCAGAGTTTCGTCACAGAAGAGATTCAATGTGAGACATAATAAATCTCGTGCTATTCAGTATATTACTCCTAAACTAACATAAACTTTCCTAACCTAACAAAACGGCGGAGCTTGGCTGGTGTGCGACATAAATCTCCTTTTCTTCTCTCCTTTCTCTTCTGCTCGTTTCCTGTAATTTCAAGGGTTAGTATGTTACAGTTGCTTAATTTGATTGTAATATTTACAAATTTTTGACACCACAGGATCCAGCTTCATAGCCTGTCTCCTTAACCCCTCAGCTACAGAGGAAAGTTATAATAATAATAATAATAATAATAATAATAATAATAATAATAATAATAGTAAGTATGATTTGCACACAATGTGCATTGTTTATTCTTTTACTATTCCCGAGATGCTCTTCTCACGTTGTGCACAGGTCAGTATGTGATACTGTTTGCACTGTTGTCCAGATAGCTCACAGGTACATTTGACGTGTGGGTCATGGAACCTTTTCTTAGTGCATATCTTGAAATGAAACCCCTATACCGCCAGACCAGTTACTATATGCCTCATTTTAAATCCGGCCTCCGCCAATTCACAGTGTATCATGGCGTTTGTAGCAAAGAAATCGTTCCATATTTCTCTTTTCTTTTTTTCTCTTTCTTCCATTATAATCTTGAAACTTTCTGTGCATGGTAGTAACAGATTGATTTGGAGATCTTCCAAGAAGAACTTTTCTCTGGCTAACTCATACACAAGCCTCGAGGGCGTATATTTTGATAGGCAGAGGGCTCTCTTCAAGAACCCTTTATGTTCTCTATGCTCCTCAGCTGGTTTGCTGTCAGGTGGTCCCAAATGATCTCTATACTGTTTGTGAATGTCTGCCAGATTTTTACCGAGTCTATTGACATCTCAGACATTTTATTTCATTGATGGCACGTACAGCTGCCACTAATCTGTCCTTTAAGTGAACTGAGAAGGCCTTTCCTGTTTGGATGGTCATACCGAGGTACCTGAGTGCATTTTTAATTTTCAGTGGCCTCCCATTGCGTACCACTTTATCTTCTCTCGTCGGCAGACCGAGGAAAGTAATGAGAAGAGGGGTATAAACCCTAGAGCAAATTTACCACAGTATTATTTGGGCAAAGATAGATTTATGCCATGCACTGGGCAAGCTCCGCCTGCTGGCTGCTTCCCATCGCTTCTGAGCCTCACCTCACTACGCATAAAAATGTACAACATCACAGTGTTATGAAAATTACCCTTGCACCATATCAAAAGAACCGTGAAATAAAATATTCCGAAAATGACCCTTGCACCAAAACTGTTATTTCACATGTACTATAATGCTCTCTAAACTTAAATAGATGAATTCTCCCTTTACCGCTCAGCTTATCGCTCGTGGTATAGTGGTTTCTGTTGATGGTGATAGGTTTTTTTCTTTGTACAAAAAGACAGAATCTGACATTCAAGCATTTGGAAATGGTAAATGTGATCAAATTCAACTCTCTTTATTTTATATATACAGGGTGTAAATAAATAACGCCGAAAGTTTTTACCGGGATATAGAGGGGACTTAGACAAGCAACTTTTATTAGGAGATTTTTGCTCTAGGACATAAAATGTGTATGCTACAGGGCATTCAAGTCATTACAATTCAGTGCTCATAACTCAATAATTTAGCGAAATAAGGTTAAAATGTTCATTAAATTGACTTCATGCCTTCTTGGTGATTGACAAAAACCTGACTCTTAATCATTCGTCAACCGCTATATCATAATTGTTTCTAAAATCTGAAAAACTTACAGATTAATCACATGACTGGTCGTCACTGCATTAGTATTTTTTTATTCATTACTACTGACTACAGTGTTAACAACGAAGTTCCTTTGTTTTGCATTTTTTTTTTTCCTAATGTTAGAAGTCAGCCTTGGGAGGTTTTATGCTGTAAGAGGAAAAATTGAATCCAGAGAGCAAAAATCTCCAAATAAAAGTTGCTTGTCTATGTCTCCTCTATACACAGGTAAAATGTTTCCGTGTTATTCATTAACACCCTGTATATGTGTTTATATTAAAAAATAAAAAAACCACACACACAAATGAATATCCCTTTCCCCTTTTTTAAATTGCAAACTTTCCTTTTAAAATCCCATCTCTGGTTATTAAGATTCCATTCATGCTTAAAACTTGTATTTGAATTGACAGCTTTGAATTTGAATTTGAATTATTTCCAGCTTGGATAAATTTGGCAGCTTGCAGTTTCTGTATATTAGTGTTATAACATGCATGTATTTTTTGATCCGACGTCTTCTATATCCTTGAGCCCCGCTCATCACAGGATCTACAGGACGAGATATCTACATCGACATCTACTTATCCAACCCCAAGAGCTGTGTTTTGCTCACTTGATGTTCTGCTGTTAATTTCAGGTTGGAACTGCCTGTAGACGAGGGCTGTAGGATTGTTAATATGTTTGTGCTTGAGAAAGGGGATGTCCTCATTGTTAGCAACGAGGGGCAGATCTTTGCAGTAGTGTTTAACCTGAATTTGTCATCAGTAAACTTAGCAGTTGCCCAAGTTGACGTTCTAAAGGCCCGAACCCAGGGATGCAAGGTAAGAATGTGTAGTGAACATGGAAAAAGTGTCATTTCGAAATCAAGCCTCTTTCAAAGTATGGCAATAAAGGAACCATACTGATTTTTAAGCAAGCTTTCTGTAGATGTGGGAACAACCGTTATGGTAAAGCTTCTCTCCCTATTTGCTGTTTAGAAAGATCTGCTGTACAGTGTCTAAAAGAAGACATGTACCTACGCTGCATTGGAATTATGCTCAGTGTTAAAAGTGAGCAATGAGTGAATATGAAATTCTTAGGCTGGTATTCATAGTCGAATAAATAAGTCGTACTTTATCAAGTCAAGGGTCCCCCTGACTTATTTCAGTTTAAGCCAGTACCATGGATAGTAATTTTGAGGATCTTGGCGAGTATTAGAAGAAACTCACGCCCCAAAGCGTTATTTGTGAAACATGATGAATCCATTCAAATTCTACACTGACAATGAATTTAAAAAGAGATTAGACACAATTTTGGAAAGATCAATCGCCTATCTTTCATCGGTATTTCTCTCTGATGGTATTTTATATCGGCCCAAAGATTCCTAAGCTGTTTTTAATCTCTCTAAAAATAAGTAACGTCGAAATAAATGCATAAGCATACCGGTATTAATTCTGAACGATCCAAGCTAATATATACGCAGAATATTCTCAAGAAACTATTGATAGCTTATTTACATGCTTCATTATACGTTTGGATGTATATTACCTGCGCGCCACTTCTTGGGCGCTAGATTTACGGGGAAGTGAGGGTCGGGGGGAACAAAACATAGCTAGTCCGCCAGTCTTTCTGCAGTGTTGTCAACCAAAGAAATCACGTTTCAGCAGAATTGCGCGTATGGTATTTTATGTACTGACATTCAATATACAATGATTTTAATGCAGTCCAATAATATAATGTGGTGACGGTATTGCGTAACAATTAATTACACGTCATAAACGTTTGGTTATCAAATAAGTCACCAAATAAGAATATTATACATAATATAGGCTCAATATTTTTACACTGGATGACTAATTTTAAGCATAAAGAAGAGTCTTAGCAGAACATGCTTCACCATTTCGTGTTGTAAAACGTAAGAGAGGTAAGGCATCTAAAAGTGGAGAAAACTATAGGCCTAATTTTAAACGTATTTAATACATTTTGTGAAAAGTTTGCTCAACTTTCAGTCCATGAAATTGACATCAGAGTTCACGGGATCGTCAGAAATTAGCACATACGGAATTCTTAAAGAGGTAAGGAAAGTGTTGGATGTACAATGAAGTGTACTTGTGAAATCAGCAATTCGAAAGATTGTATTTTTCTCCATAAATCCATGCGTCAGAAAAGATAATATCAATAAATAAAAAAGGATCTTGACACAGAATGAAAGCTTAGTATTGAAGCCACTAGATGTCAGGGTGTATAGCACACTTCGTGTTTCAATGTTGTCAGCTCTACCTACGAAGTTGAACGAAATCTACCAAATGAGGACTAGGGAGCCGAGCGCCCAAGAAATCGCGCGTGGGTAGTATAATTCTTTGTTTACATTGCACACTGCCATCTGTATTTGTATATCAAGGCATCGAAATACACACCCAGATGGCTTTGCATTACACGAAAACTGAAAATTCACTGATTCAATTGTTGTTAGAAGTGAACATGCTTTCATATTATTAAGTTCGACTTTAATATGTAGAACAAGTAGAGCTTTATGAAGTCTAACTTAACAAAGTATGACTTTAAAGAAGACTATGAATACAAAAAACATGTAAGTCGACTTGTCCTATAAGCTCAGCTTTATAAAGTCGTTCTTATGTCGCCAACTGTGAATACTGGCCTCAAACTGTACAAGAACTAACCACACACTAGACATCTCAAAGCAAAATACTTCATGACCTGTATTAAAACTTTCCCAACAAACAATATCATATAGAGTGTTGATGAATTTGAAGAAAAATGCCAGAATACTGCATTGTTTTCATCGTAAACGAATGTATATAAGATTTAATAGGTATGTAGAAACATGCCACAGTTATATTATAAGTTCTTTGTGTTTTCTTTTCTAATTAAGATAAAATATTTCTAATAGAAACATGCCATGGTTGTATTAGAAGTTTTCATGTGTTTTCTTTTCTAATTAAAATATTTCTAATAGAAACATGCCATGGTTGTATTAGAAGTTTTTCATGTGTTTTCTTTTCTAATTAAGATAAAATATTTCTAATAGAATCATGCCATGGTTATATTAGAAGTTTTTCATGTGTTTTCTTTTCTAATTAAGATAAAATATTTCTAATAGAAACATGCCATGGTTATATTAGAAGTTTTTTATGTGTTTTCTTTTCTAATTAAGATAAAATGTTTCTAATAGAAACATGCCATGGTTATATTAGAAGTTTTTCGTGCGTTTTCTTTTCTAATTAAGATAAAATATTTCTAATAGAAACATGCCATGGTTATATTAGAAGTTTTTCATGTGTTTTCTTTTCTAATTAAGATAAAACATTTCTAATACAAACATGCCATGGTTATATTAGAAGTTTTTCATGTGTTTTCTTTTCTAATTAAGAAAAAATATTTCTAATAGAAACATGCCATGGTTATATAATAAGTTTTTCATGTGTTTTCTTTTCTAATTAAGATAAAATGTTTCTAATAGAAACATGCCATGGTTATATTAGACGTTTTTCATGTGTTTTCTTTTCTAATTAAGATAAAATATTTCTAATAGAAACATGCCATGGTTGTATTAGAAGTTTTTCATGTGTTTTCTTTTCTAATTAAGAAAAAATATTTCTAATAGAAACATGCCATGGTTATATTAGACGTTTTTCATGTGTTTTCTTTTCTAATTAAGATAAAATATTTCTAATAGAAACATGCCATGGTTGTATTAGAAGTTTTTCATGTGTTTTCTTTTCTAATTAAGATAAAATATTTCTAATAGAATCATGCCATGGTTATATTAGAAGTTTTTCATGTGTTTTCTTTTCTAATTAAGATAAAATATTTCTAATAGAAACATGCCATGGTTATATTAGAAGTTTTTTATGTGTTTTCTTTTCTAATTAAGATAAAATGTTTCTAATAGAAACATGCCATGGTTATATTAGAAGTTTTTCGTGCGTTTTCTTTTCTAATTAAGATAAAATATTTCTAATAGAAACATGCCATGGTTATATTAGAAGTTTTTCATGTGTTTTCTTTTCTAATTAAGATAAAACATTTCTAATACAAACATGCCATGGTTATATTAGAAGTTTTTCATGTGTTTTCTTTTCTAATTAAGAAAAAATATTTCTAATAGAAACATGCCATGGTTATATAATAAGTTTTTCATGTGTTTTCTTTTCTAATTAAGATAAAATGTTTCTAATAGAAACATGCCATGGTTATATTAGACGTTTTTCATGTGTTTTCTTTTCTAATTAAGATAAAATATTTCTAATAGAAACATGCCATGGTTGTATTAGAAGTTTTTCATGTGTTTTCTTTTCTAATTAAGAAAAAATATTTCTAATAGAAACATGCCATGGTTATATTAGACGTTTTTCATGTGTTTTCTTTTCTAATTAAGATAAAATATTTCTAATAGAAACATGCCATGGTTGTATTAGAAGTTTTTCATGTGTTTTCTTTTCTAATTAAGATAAAATATTTCTAATAGAATCATGCCATGGTTATATTAGAAGTTTTTCATGTGTTTTCTTTTCTAATTAAGATAAAATATTTCTAATAGAAACATGCCATGGTTATATTAGAAGTTTTTTATGTGTTTTCTTTTCTAATTAAGATAAAATGTTTCTAATAGAAACATGCCATGGTTATATTAGAAGTTTTTCGTGCGTTTTCTTTTCTAATTAAGATAAAATATTTCTAATAGAAACATGCCATGGTTATATTAGAAGTTTTTCATGTGTTTTCTTTTCTAATTAAGATAAAACATTTCTAATACAAACATGCCATGGTTATATTAGAAGTTTTTCATGTGTTTTCTTTTCTAATTAAGAAAAAATATTTCTAATAGAAACATGCCATGGTTATATAATAAGTTTTTCATGTGTTTTCTTTTCTAATTAAGATAAAATGTTTCTAATAGAAACATGCCATGGTTATATTAGACGTTTTTCATGTGTTTTCTTTTCTAATTAAGATAAAATATTTCTAATAGAAACATGCCATGGTTGTATTAGAAGTTTTTCATGTGTTTTCTTTTCTAATTAAGAAAAAATATTTCTAATAGAAACATGCCATGGTTATATTAGACGTTTTTCATGTGTTTTCTTTTCTAATTAAGATAAAATATTTCTAATAGAAACATGCCATGGTTGTATTAGAAGTTTTTCATGTGTTTTCTTTTCTAATTAAGATAAAATATTTCTAATAGAATCATGCCATGGTTATATTAGAAGTTTTTCATGTGTTTTCTTTTCTAATTAAGATAAAATATTTCTAATAGAAACATGCCATGGTTATATTAGAAGTTTTTTATGTGTTTTCTTTTCTAATTAAGATAAAATGTTTCTAATAGAAACATGCCATGGTTATATTAGAAGTTTTTCGTGCGTTTTCTTTTCTAATTAAGATAAAATATTTCTAATAGAAACATGCCATGGTTATATTAGAAGTTTTTCATGTGTTTTCTTTTCTAATTAAGATAAAACATTTCTAATACAAACATGCCATGGTTATATTAGAAGTTTTTCATGTGTTTTCTTTTCTAATTAAGAAAAAATATTTCTAATAGAAACATGCCATGGTTATATAATAAGTTTTTCATGTGTTTTCTTTTCTAATTAAGATAAAATGTTTCTAATAGAAACATGCCATGGTTATATTAGACGTTTTTCATGTGTTTTCTTTTCTAATTAAGATAAAATATTTCTAATAGAAACATGCCATGGTTGTATTAGAAGTTTTTCATGTGTTTTCTTTTCTAATTAAGAAAAAATATTTCTAATAGAAACATGCCATGGTTATATTAGACGTTTTTCATGTGTTTTCTTTTCTAATTAAGATAAAATATTTCTAATAGAAACATGCCATGGTTGTATTAGAAGTTTTTCATGTGTTTTCTTTTCTAATTAAGATAAAATATTTCTAATAGAATCATGCCATGGTTATATTAGAAGTTTTTCATGTGTTTTCTTTTCTAATTAAGATAAAATATTTCTAATAGAAACATGCCATGGTTATATTAGAAGTTTTTTATGTGTTTTCTTTTCTAATTAAGATAAAATGTTTCTAATAGAAACATGCCATGGTTATATTAGAAGTTTTTCGTGCGTTTTCTTTTCTAATTAAGATAAAATATTTCTAATAGAAACATGCCATGGTTATATTAGAAGTTTTTCATGTGTTTTCTTTTCTAATTAAGATAAAACATTTCTAATACAAACATGCCATGGTTATATTAGAAGTTTTTCATGTGTTTTCTTTTCTAATTAAGAAAAAATATTTCTAATAGAAACATGCCATGGTTATATAATAAGTTTTTCATGTGTTTTCTTTTCTAATTAAGATAAAATGTTTCTAATAGAAACATGCCATGGTTATATTAGACGTTTTTCATGTGTTTTCTTTTCTAATTAAGATAAAATATTTCTAATAGAAACATGCCATGGTTGTATTAGAAGTTTTTCATGTGTTTTCTTTTCTATTTAAGATAAAACATTTCTAATAGAAACATGCATAGTTATATTAGAAGTTTTTTGTGTGTTTTCTTTTCTAATTAAGATAAAATATCCTTCAGGTGAACTCTGCTGCAATGCTGAATGAATGGGGAGAACTGAAGCTTGTTCTTGTGGGAGACGTGATGATGGTGTGGGAGGCGGGAACTTGTCAAAGCTGGCAACTTGACGAGCCTTTGTCCCACCTTAACAAAATCAAACTCATCCAGAATTCCGGCTTGTTACTGGCTCTTACTACAGATGGAAAATTGGCAACAGTGTGCTCCCATACATTGATGTTTCTGTCAATGTGGGAGGAGACTGATGTCCAGGACTTTGTTCTTGTGGACAGCTCCACAGCTCTTCTACTGGTGTCGCCTAATGGAGACGGCTCATGTGTTTTGAAACAGGTGTCCCTCCCTGGTGAGTATAGAGACAATCACCTGCAGAGCAAAATCAAGAAGTCAGAAATTTGCCAAACAACATGACCTTAAGGGCCTGTATTACCACCTGCCGACAATTCCTCCCGATACGTGACTTCCAGATAGCTTAACTAGATGATGTCGTGTAATACCACCGCTGAACTGCTATCGGGAAGAACGCAGTAAAATTTTGTAAAATGGTCCTTAGCTGATTGAGCAATGAGGTGTGTTTGTTGTAGTTCGGTAGGCGTCCGCTAGGTGTGGTAGCTCGGATTTGTATTTCTACAAAATTGAATTACACAAGAACATATCGTTTTAAGTGCATTAATCGATTTGTGCAATTCTATTTCATTCATAAGTGAGCATAAAATGACATTTTTGTGTAAATTAAATCATCCGGCATCTAAAATTCAGGTGGCCAAGGACGCTTCGCGGTGCTGCCATCTTGCTTCAACCAAGCTTTCCTAACTAGCAGTTGGAAATTTGTCAGCCACTCCATCCTCCTGCTAGCTTAACTGAGAGTTGATTTTCCAGACAGATTTTGTGAGATCATTGTATGCAATTCTTGGCCAACTTCCAGATAGGTTCTCTATCTGGCAGATAAATATGCTATCATCAGGTCGTCGTACAGGCCCTAAGAATAGTCAAATATGACTCAAAAAATAAAAAAAGACCAATTAAACACCTATGCAATGAATCACACTAAATGTCTACATTATTTGAATATTAATGGTCTTACTAATAATCCATTTGTAACATTTATACCAGGAATGTACACAGCTGAGGAGAAAAATGTACTAAATCCTTGCATAAGGTTGAATGTGTGTAACACTTTACACATCCTAACACCCTTGTATAAGCTTGACAAATAATCAAGACGGCCGATATCTGTAACAGCCGGTCGTTTCGTAGACGTCTGAGATTGAATTTTGAGGTTATGCATCCATTCTTAGGGTCATTTGTTAGGAAACATTCTGAGGTGCTTTTGTGGAATTATAAATATTGTTCTTTGTTTGCGGGACATATTTCCATAATTTTACCCATGATTACAGCGTTCTGAAAACAATATAATGAAATACTGATACTAGAGTTTCTCTCGTCAGACGATATACACTAATGGAATGATAATTCTTTCACACTGGCCGTGTGTAGGCTAAGATGGAAAGGTGAAGTCAGACTGAAAAATGTTATGCCGGCATGTTGCCATGGTAGCTCAGTTGGTTAGAGCATCGGCACGGAGAGCCGAAGATCCTGGTTCAAATCCCGGCTTGGCATAACATTTTTCAGCCTGACTTCACCTTTCCGATATACACTACCTAGGTAATATTTGTTCACTGCTTGGACAGATGGCGACATAGGCATTCTGCAGTCGCATGATAGCCCTTGGCAGTTATGTTGGGTTTATTAGTAATTTTTTTGTCATTTTATGCTATTTTATACTTTTAGGGCATTATTTTGTCATTTTTGTGTCATTTGCTTCCTTATTTTGTCATTTTCAAGGATTTACATTGAGTATATTGTTATGTATTTAAATAAATTACTAGGTTAAATTAATGCAACATTTTTGTAGGATCTACTTTAAAAACAATTTTCTTACTTTTCTTCTCAGATGCTCCAATCCAAGTTTTTAAACCTACAACATCCTTTCTGCATTTACAGTTTTTACAGTTATGTATGTGTGTACAATAATAAATATCAGTTTTACGAGGGTTGGTCAATAAGTAAGGTCTCCAACACTCTAGCCCAAGTTCACAACGTAAGACGAGAGATTTGGCACCACTGCCATGTCCCGCTATCTCCCCTCTTTCAAACGAGCCATTGCTGCAGCCGCTGAACCTTTTAGTGTTTGAAATGGATCTCCCGATTTCCGTCCCCGCCGAGTGCGGCCTCCACGAACCCACCTCGCACAAACCTTATGGAACATCAATTTGTCACTCAAAATGGTCTGTATGGAACCTTTAGAAATGTCAGGAAGCAATACACAAAGTTCACTAGTAGTGACGCGTAGATCTTGTCGCACCAATTCTTCGACTTTTGCCATCATCAAATCTGTGACGGCTGTTGTTGGTCTCCCACTTTGTTCTTCATCATGAATATTTTTTCTGCCCTGTTTAAACTCACGAACCCATTTACACACATGTTTTATGTCCATACATCCCTCTCCATAAACTTCGCAAAGCTGTCTGTGAATTTCAATCAGCGGAACTTTTTTTGCAGTAAGAAACCGTATGACTTCGCGTAGGCGCACTTGGCGGGGACAGAAATCAGGAGATCTATTTCAAACAGCTCTATCTCGGACACTAAAAGGTTCAGCGGCTGCAGCAATGGCTTATTTGAATGAGGGAAGATAGCGGGACATGGCAGTGGTGCCAAATCTCTCGTCCGACGTTGTGAGCTTGGGCTAGAGTGTTGGAGACCTTACTTATTGACCAACCCTCGTAGGTCATTCTTTATAATTATTAAGTTATTTTCTTTAAAATTTAGGGCCATTTTATTGGTCATTTTTCAAACAATTTTAGGTCATTGGAATCCGGGCCCTGGTAATAACTTTCAGTTCTAGTCAATTTGTAAGATTCATCCAGTTAACTCTACTGTTTGTTGTGTTTCAGAGTTCACCGAGCAGTTTAGCATTCAAGTGCCGTGCAAGGTTTCCCTCGCAGTAACAATGCAGGAATTGCTGTTTATGGAAGTAATGGACGAGGTTGTGAGGGTGAAGACCGTGGTCGAGTGTCGACCAACAGACAGATTGAAACGACTGTTGAGAAGGGGAAAGTTTAATGAAGCCGAGACGTTTGCCAGGAGTTTCAATCTGAACATGCAGTTAGTGCATAAGGAACGAGTGCGACACTGTATGCAGAAGCCACAGCCCTGGTCAGATTTCAACGAGTTCCTCGACCTGTTGTCACAGATTGAAGACATGGAGTTTGTCTGTGAGGTCTGCATCAATGCATTGACAATAGATCTAGAAAAAACACCCCAACTTCTAGACTACGCCCTCAGCAGAGTGAAGAAGGTTAGTAGTGGATGTGCCCACTAGGGTGATATTAAATTATGTACACTGAAACCTCATTAAGTAATTATAGTGGCGGAAATGGAGAGAAAATATCACATAATGTCAAATAGTTAACAGCTTACTTCAATAGCAAAGTTATGTTCTGATGAGATTGTATAATCTCTGCCCATTGTGTGATTTTGAACTATTATTAATGTTTATTAAGAGAAAATGAAGAAATGCATGCTGCCGATTGCTTTTTGTTTGCCAGAAATTTCCGAAACAAACCCGATATCGACCGATTAGTCAGTTGACTTGATATATTGTCCATTTTCTCCGGAAAAAAATTAAAATCTGTAAACGTTAAATGCAACACGCTGGGTTTGCATGTCAAGTCAATTGGAACACGAAATTGCAATATACATGTTAATATTGACTTGTTGGTGTTAAATGTTAAGCAGTGGAGACCCAGCTTTAGATAAGCAGTGTAGTGTTGGTATGCCTACATTGTAATTTTTTTGAATTCAACCTGAAATTAGGCTACAATCTCTTCGCTTGACTGCTATAATGGCGTACGTGCATTTCTGCCAGAAAGTTGAATATGCAACATACAGTATTTTGGTTCTGGATGGATATATATACATTCATGAACTATAAATTTTTGTCTTTGTTGGACATTACAGGAGAAAAAATTCCTCTGACACTGACTGGTATTTGAACCCAGGACCTTTGGGTATCTGTGCCAAGGTTCTTAAAATACTAAAGGTTAGTCCACATGCCACCCTGAGCTGTGGGCTGTGACGTGACAAGAATTACAGGCAGCCCCTCTCTCATAAGAAGTTAATGGAAAACAGATTGTTTTTAAACTTCAATATTTAATTACAGGCAGCAACTATCAAGTGTTCTAACATGCCAACCCAAAGTATAATAAAATCAGGTAAACTGATGTAACAAAGTGCCAGTATGTTTTTGTTTAATCAATTATGACTGCTATTATGATATGCAGAATATGTTTTTTTTTAAAATTGATTTCCAAGTTAAGCTCCAGATTTATTCATTAAGCAGGGCTTACGGAAGAACAAAGGTCTAGTTAAAAAAAAAAAAAAAATCTGATTAAAATCGCACAATCGCACACACACATAAAATTACAAAGAAAGTCAAATTGGCTGGTTTTGGGATTTGAACCATGGAACTCCAGAATGTGAGGCCAAGACGTTACCATCTCGGCCACCTGGGTCAGTTTAACGGTCTAGTTGGATAAGCGCATGTAAAGCGATAGTATATTTGGTCATAGCTAACTGTATTTTAATTTCCAAAGCCTTATAAAATCACAGTAAAACAATAGGCTATGTTGTCAAGATAACTGATTCGCATTTTTTTATAAATTCTTTCGAATACGTTATTACCATAAAATAGGCACTAAATTGGGCATTACTCCAAAACAGGTCAACCGATTTTATCCAATATCAATAGACATCCTCCCATGGACATTATAAATGTGTATACCAAGTTTCATAAAAATCCGGTAAAGCGTATTTGAGTTATTGCGCCTTTAAAATGACACTAAATTGGGTTTTACTCCGGTACCGGACAACAGATTAGATTCTAATTCAATAGGGAAATTCTCATGGACGTCATAAATGCGTGTGCCAAGTTTCATGGAAATCCGATATAGCGTATTTGAGTTATGGCGCCTTTCTATTAGAAAGGCGCCATAATCTATTAAAATAGGCACTAAATTGGGCATTACTCCGGTACCGGTGAACCGATTTGGTTCAATATCAATAGGGTTCTTCCCATGGACATTATAAATGTGTTTTCCAAGTTTCATGAAAATTTGAAAAAGCCTATTTGAGTTATGGTGCGTACAGACGCACGGACAGACTGACAGACAGACGGACGGACGGACAGACATTTTTTCGTCCCCCCACACAATCTCATAAAGTACCATACTGGCACTTAATAACTATTCTGTTAGGCGGTGTGGTAGAAACTGTAAAAATCGATCGGGTTTGGTCACACACATATATAAATTTTTGAACGGGCGGTGGTTTCGTACTTAGGGAGGCATGAAACGTAAAGATATGAAAGAATTTTTCGAAAGTCATGACATGGTACCGATCCCAATTTAAGTAGATTTTTCTTCGAAATCTACATAAAATAGCTTCAAAAGATACAATTTTTAAACCAAACCGTATAGACTTTTACAATTTCTCCCACAAGGCCTAATAGAACAGTTATTATGCTTGTGGTTGACATCTTACAACACAAGATAATTGCTGCCTATAATTAAATATTATATTTTAAACATCAGCTGTTTTCCATTCACTCCTTACAGGTGAGGGGTGGTCTGCCAACGTAGTGACGTCACAAGACAAAACCGCGTGACTGGAGAAAGTTTGAAAACATGGCCAAGTGGCAACCCCATGATCTGTGCCAATGTTCTACCAACTGAGCTAAGCCGGAGTTCACTTCACAGCCCCAGAAGGAACCTCTCTCCTACGACTGATTGCCATTAATGGTCTTAATGCTCAGTTGGTAGAGCATTGACATGGATAGTCAAAGGTCCTGTGTTCAGATCCCAGTGTCGGAGGAATTTTTCTCCTATATTGTTCTTTGGTTCTGGAGTTATTGGAAAAAATAACATACAACCTCATGTGTACATTAAGTAAGAGTGGTTTTCAACATACAAGCTTTTGGTACAAGATAGTTCGCATATGTTTGAAGTGAATTAGTGCATACAAATTTTCAGTATGACAAGACGTTTTGATGTGTTTGCAGGACATGGATGTGAGCTTGGAGCGCAAACTACTGGCACTGTCGCAACTGCTGGACACATTCCATCTCATGCAGGGTGACATGGAGTGGTGCAGGCTGGTGCGAGCCGACCTCCAGCTCGAGTGCTGTCGACTTCTCCAGCAAGGAGATGTGACGCGTGCTGCTCTCCTGTGGACTCGCCACTGGACTAGTTTCCACATCACAGAGGCCACAATTCAGAACCTGCTTGCATCTGTCCCGGTCGACATGAAGATGGCAGATCTGTTGCCATGGTTACATCACTTCATCCCAGCGGTTGTTAGCCAGGCACCGGAATGTTTGCACTACATTGTCAGGTGGACACTTGCTGCTATCAGGTAAGGGAGCAGAATACGGATGTAACCGGGAGTGAGATTTTGAATTACCTGCACATAATTTCAAATTTCCGGCACTTCATTTCATCATATCTTGCACAGAAAATGTTGCATGCCTTCTAGAGAATCCAGTAACATTCTCGTTACACAAAATGGTGACATGAAGAGCGGGAAATTTGAAATTAAGTATGGGTGATCAGGGTGTCCAGCAGCCTTGAAAATCGGGAATTATGCTTGAATTTTCCATGTAGGGAAAAATCCTTGAATTATGCTTAAATTCTGTGAACCGTCAGGAAAAATCACATTTTTTTTTAAGTTGATAGTTTTTACGAAAATTCTACCATTTTCAGAAATATTAGTCATTAATATTTTTTGGAGTTGATAGTTTTTACGAAAATTTTACCATTTTCAGAAATATTAGCCATTAATATTTTTTTTAAGTTGATAGTTTTTACGAAAATTCTACCATTTTCAGAAATATTAGTCATTAATATTTTTTTTAAGTTGTTAGTTTTTACGAAAATTCTACCATTTTCAGAAATATTAGCCATTAATATTTTTTTTAAGTTGATAGCTCTTACGAAAATTTACCATTTTCAGAAATATTAGTTATTAATATTCACTCATTGTGTCCTATGTTCATAAATTTTTTAATATTAGTAAATAAAGCTATTGTTTTAAATTTTGGAAATTCAAGCCTTGAAATTCTTGAATTTTGCTTGAATTTCTTCGGATTGCCTCACTGGACACCCTGGTAATTCAAAATCTGTTTATTGCTAAATTTACCGTATTGGCCCAAATGTAAGACGACCTCGCATATAAGACGACCATGAATTTTTTAAGGATAGTTACAAAAAAATTAATAAAACACCTTATTAATACATTAATAAAGCTTTTAAACTGTGATTAGTATATCGCCATTCAAAGAATTATTAACGTATACATAAGAACAAACACAACAGATAGTTGGTAACTTTTTAACAATTGTCAGTATGACATGTATATACTTGTATATAATCCGGAATCAAAAGTGTACAAGCTATTCTATCTTGCACTCTTGGGAAAAACAAATCTTTCGTTGTGCTGCCGTTATTCGTTTCTTGCCAAATCCGATCCCATTGGCTTTATTATATTGGATTATATTATGACTCAATTCTTAACAGGGCATGGGAAATTTGGTGAATACTTACATAGATTTAAAATTTCTACCTCTGCAAATTGTAAATGTAAAGAGGAAAGTCAATCTGTTAGGCACCTCTTATTTCATTGTCCATTATTTACGCACGAACGTTATCAGTTAATATTATATTTAAATTTTCTAAATTTTGACTTTACTACACCAATCTGCCGTCTCTTCTTAAATAAGCAAAGTTACAAAGTTGTTTTAAGTTTCATGAATAGTGTTTTTGCAAAATTGTAATATGTATATGTAGTTTACTGTATACTCTGTATATATGTTTAATCTATAACCCTAATATGCCATCTGGTAAAATAGGGTTCTGTATTTTTGGGAATTCAATAATAATAATAATAATAATAATAATAATAATAATAATAATAATAATAATAATAATAATCCATCCCCAGATCCTGCACAGTATAGACCCATTACTTGCTTACCAACATTATATAAAATATTAACCTCAGTAATAACCTCCAAAATATATGGCCATCTTGAGAAGAATCAGTTGTTGGATGAGGAACAAAAAGGTTGCAGGAAAGGATCCCGGGGAAGCAAAGAACAGCTGGTTATTGATTCTGTCATTACAAATCATGTGAAAAAGACCAAAGGGTCCCTTCACACTGCTTATATTGACTATCGGAAAGCTTTCGACAGTGTACCACATAGTTGGCTAATGGAAGTCCTCCGGATATATAAAGTAGATGGACAAGTCATAGAATTCCTTAGACATGCAATGGAAAACTGGAAAACCATGTTAACTATTAACACAAAAATGGGAAGTTCTAAAGTGGGCGACATCAAAATAAAACGTGGTATTTTCCAGGGTGATGCGTTAAGCCCTTTGTGGTTCTGTCTTGCCATCAAACCGCTAACGTCGATATTAAATAACTTAAAGAAGGGATATACTTTAGGAGGGTTTAATATAACACACTTGTGGTACATGGATGATCTGAAGCTGTTTTCCAATAATGGACAAAGTTTGCAGAAAGCTTTGAAGACAGTGGGTGATTTCAGTTCTGACATTGGAATGCGATTTGGCCTAGATAAATGTAAGACCAGTAGTATGGTTAAAGGGAAGTGGTATAGAAACGACGGTTACCACATTGCACACCAGGGGCAGATAGTTGGAATGGAGAAATACGATACATACACTTATTTGGGATACCAACAAGCTCAAGGCATAGCGTACCAAGAATGCAAGGAACAAGTCACTAAAATATACCTAACACGGCTGAAGTCCATTTTAAAGACAGAACTCACAGCAAGGAATACGGTGAAGGCAGTTAATACTTATGCTGTACCAGTAATAGAATACAGCTTTGGTGTATTGACATGGACAGCAACTGAGTTGAAAGCATTGGACATCAGGACCAGGAAGGAATTTATGAAGCACAGAGCACATCACCCCCATAGTTCAATTGAACGTTTTCACCTGCCTAGAAAACTTGGGGGCAGAGGAATAGCCAGCTTCCCTGATAGACACGCCAAGCAAATAAGCAACCTGCGGAAATATTTCTATGAGAAAGCAGACTGTAGCAGGTTACATGAGATGGTAGTGGAAAAAGATAACAAATTAACTCCATTGAAGCTAAGTGATAGAAATTATGAACCCGGAGAGAATGTAGCGACATCAGATAAACTATTAAGCCAGTGGAGATCAAAATGCCTACATGGGAAGTATAGGGCTTGCATAGAGCAGCCACACATAGATACTGAAGCATCGCAAAAGTGGTTAATGAGTGGAAACTTATTCAAGGAAACGGAAGGTTTTGTAGCAGCCATACAAGATCAAGTAATACCAACGCGCAGCTACCAAAAGAGAATCATGAAGCAAGCGGTAGAAAACATCATCTGTCGTATGTGTGGGAAAGCAGAAGAATCTATAAGTCATATAATATCTGGATGTGAGGTGATGGCACACAAGCAATACCTTGATCGTCATAATAAGGTAGCCAATATTATTCACCAAGAACTGAAAAACATGTTCTTTGAAAAGGAACCTACATTACCCTGTTATAAATATGTTCCTTCTCCTGTATGTGAGGATCAGAGGGCGAAATTGTACTGGAATAGGAAGATCATCACAGATAAGACCATACAAAATAATATTCCAGATATTGTGCTTTCCTTGAAGGAAGAAAAACTCACCTACATCATCGACATTGCGGTTCCGTTAGCAGCCAATGTAGAAAAAGTTTATGGGGAAAAAATTAATAAATACTTACCACTTGCTGATGAGATCAAGGCTATGTGGCATATGGACACTGTACAGATTGTGCCTATTGTGCTGGGATGTACTGGTGAGATTCCCTTCAAGCTTCAAGACAGTTTAAAGCGATTAAAAGTACAGAAATATTTGTACTTATCTATGCAGCGTGCGGTAATCCTAGAAACGTGTAACATCGTCAGAAGAGTTCTTGGGGAAAAAGTGGACCAGTAGAAGTTGTGTACAACAGGACAATTGTTGTTACTATATACATTTACAGTGTACTTACCTGCATGTAAAGCTGTATGTACATATAT
The DNA here is from genome assembly GCA_964059195.1 of Ectobius pallidus. Taxonomy (NCBI): domain Eukaryota; kingdom Metazoa; phylum Arthropoda; class Insecta; order Blattodea; family Ectobiidae; genus Ectobius; species Ectobius pallidus. The sequence continues at coordinate 169,517,795 of CAXKWD010000007.1, forward strand.
ATACCTGTTTAGTTAAACAGAGAAATAAATAAAGGATTAATAATAATAATATATACTTGTATATAAGTTTTAAGAATTTATAAAATATTACTATAGTAAATAAAACAAGAATAGATACCGTATATCCAGTTATTACTAGCTGCAAGTTATATGTTTTGTGGTATAATGTGGAACATTTAAAATTACTTTATTACTTTATTAGTTTTAAAAAATTGCAGGTGTTAAGCTGTACATATTCCCTATGTCCTAAATGTCTGAGCTGTATGCATGAAATCGAAGGAAACGACTCTAATTTAAATTTGCACTGTTCACTCAAATCCCTCATACCCAGAGTTTTAAGAGTTCTGAAACTGTTGTAGGAAGCTGGAGCGAGAAAGAGTTAGCTGGCCGGATTCTGGTCTGGAGTTTGCCAATCAGCTACTCAAAATGCTGAATGAGCACTTGGACACAAACAGACTTCTCTTGTTCAACACGGAGCTGCTTGCATTGGTCAGAGCATTGAAAGACATCGAACAACTGAAACACAAACATAAGATCTTCATATCGTGCAGCGACTTCTGTCAGGTGAGAATATGAAGCTTCATATCCAAATCAAACAAAAATACTGGTGGTGAATATTCAGATGACGATCCTAATTGTGAGAATATTACAGGAGAAAATTCCTCCGACACAATCATAGGAGAGAGGTTCCCTCTGGCGCTGTGAATTGAGCTCCGGCTTAGTTCGGTTGGTAGAGCATTGGCGCGAATAGCCAAAGGTCCTGGGTTCAAGTCCCAGTGTCAGAGGGATTTTTCTCCTGTAATATTCTCATGTGGTGTCCAACAGAGACAATAATCTATGGTTCATGAATGTCTATATATCGATCCTAATTATGTTCAACGAAAATTTTCAGAAACTTCAGGCTAATAATTTCTGTATTTCCTCTATAACATGATACTAGGGTCGGTATTCGTAGTCGCAATAAGTCGTACTTATATCCATGTCGAACTTTAATCTTCTCGTAAGTCAATTTTTAGCACAAACAAGTCGTACTTATGAGGTAGTTACTTTATAAAGCGAAATTTGACAAAGTCAGTCTTATTGCTATTCATAGCCACTAAAGTACGACTTATTTGTCGAAATAAGTCGTACTTTATCAAGTCAAGGGTCCCCCTGACTTATTTCAGTTTAAGCCAGAACCATGGACAGTTATTTTGAGGATCGGGGCGAGGTATTAGAAGAAAATTACGCCCCAAAGCGTCATTTGTGAAGCATGATGAATCCATTCAAATTCTAAAGTGGCAATGAATTTTAAAAAGAGGTTCCATGTTAAGAAAAATACAATTTTTGAAATATCAATTGGGATCACTTCGGGACACAGCTAATTTCATAATATTAAACGATTGATAACAGTAGCCGAAGGAATTAAATGAAGGTTATTTATTCATATATAAGATAATACACTACAAAACAGAATTAAAAATATTTATTCATAAAATAATACGTAACTGTGAATCATTGAACCACTCATAGGCTAATACAATAGTAGACTGCAAGCAACTGTTTTTTCAATCAGTAACAAAGTTTTAAATTGTTTTTACTTTCCTTTAGGAGTCTATTAACCACTACTCCATACTCAGTTACGAGTGTTTGTGGAAGTCTATACTGATCTGTGGTGAACACCGCATAGCAAATATCTAACCCCTGTCTGTTCAAGTCTTTTCATTTTACACTAGCCATCACTGCATGTCAACACTGCTATCTTCATAAATCAAAAAATCAAAAGCTGCAGTTTAACTCTGGGATGAACCATGTTTTATTGGTTAAAAGGGAAAGTTATGTAATGCCACCCCCTCGAACTGGTCATCCTGTGAGCTGTGAACAGAATTGCTAGCTCCAGTACAACACATTACAGTTGAATTAGAAACGAAACCCTTAAAAACGAAATTTTGATTGATGTACAGTACTTGGAAATAAAGCCGCAAAAATGAAAATGTGATAACAAAACCGAATCTTTGATCACAATAAACAGCATTTTTTCATATATCAGTATTAATCCGTACGGGACTTCGTAAAAGTGATAACATTACCCGATTGATAACATTATCTGCAATTACATTAAGCGGCGTTTACTGTATACATAATATACAATATACTACATATACATTTTACAATTTTGCATATACGCTATTCATGAAACTTGAAAAAACTTTATAACTTTGCTTTATTTAAGAATAGGCGATAGATCGGTGTAGCCAAGTCAAAATTTTAAAAATTAAAATATAATATTAACTGATTACGTTCATGCATAAATTATGGACAATTATTATCATTATACACCATTTAAAAGGGAAAATTTCAAACTTTCAAACCATATCATTGTAATTTTTGTATAATTATAGCATTTTTAAATTTAAATTTTGAAATGTTACCTGTATTTTTCACCACAGAATGACCCAACGCTTGAAACTGTTGTTTTTGCAGGATGACAAGAAAGAAGTGGCATGCATACTGCTACGCAAAGTGGCCCCAGAAAACATCAAGCCACTCTTGAATGATTTCCTCAAACAGTTCATGTTGAACAATGGCCTTGCAGCAGACACGGTGCTGTCTGATTGCGTTCATGGAGTTCTAGAGCTGTCGCACAACTGGTGGTATTACAATGCAGAGGCTCCATGGGAAGAAATGGTGGCTGCTGTCATACCGTGTATCAGTAGCGAAGAGGTGATCATGTTTTCTTGTTTTAGAATCGTAAATGTAGTATTTTGATTTTTAAGATTTTGCGGATCTTAGCATTTTGCCTAATAACTAGACCTGGGATTTTAAGGCAAATGCCTATTTTGTTCCTAATGAAATAACATGACATTTTAAAAATATGTTGATGTATCATGATAATCATGAGTTTTATAGTGCCCTAAAATGCCTATTTGGGTCTTTAGAGCCTGTTTTATTATTTTAGTGCCTAAAATGCCTATTTTTTACATTTAAAATGAAATTAAACTGCTGTAATTTTTACAATCATAGACATCCTTGAGTGAAGAGCAGAACAGCAACTTGATTTTCCCAAACAATTGTTGCCAAAGGAATACTGATTGAGGGGGGAGGGGAAGGATTAGCTCAAAAGAAGGAGCAAGCAGTAAGAAGGGACATACTGTGTCAAGTCGCCAGTGTGTTGACCACATGATCATCCAATATCTGCAGGCCATGAGCTGGCCGTTATTGAAATCCAAGGCCCTTCAAGTGATCTAACTTTTCTGATGACCCATAACTGCTTTTAATAATTGTCTTTTTAATTCTGCCTTAATTTCGCAGTGATTTCTGTTAAGAAGAGATATACCACGTTTCTAACAGTAATAAAAAGATTATGTTACAGTTTAAGTGTGTGTTGTAAAATTGTAAAGTCTATTTTCTGTCTATTTTCACATTTTTGAAGCATATTTTAAGTGCCTATTTTCTAGTTTAAAAGCCTATTTACTTGTTTTAAAAGCCTATTTTAGGTGCCAAAAACCAAGTTTTTTAGAGCCTAAAATCCCAGGTCTACTAATAACATAGATTAGACCTTGTAATGATTTGATATGACTAGGGCCCTTTAATATGTAAATAAGTACCATATTAAACTTGGGGCTAATTTAAGTGTCCGTGTCTTTGTCCACAATAATTAATTCGAAGATTAAAAATTAAGAGCAAAATAATTAAAACATTATACAGTATTTATTAATACTTAACTCGAAAATCATTCACGAACAAAATGATTAATAGTTATAATGAAACAGCTAAAAATCAGACTTTGGAGTGCATTCCACGATTAGAAAGCACCGCTAGGGAAAAACTACCCCAGATTAGATTCCTCGGCCCAGAAAACCTGTGCATAGTGAGTTCCATCCAAATCGATCAATGTTTGCCCAGTTAGGCCTACATTCATTAACCCTCTTCCGGCGAGGTTGAAAATGTCAGATGTCTGCAGGACTTAGCATTGTAAACAAATGAATTGACTAGGGTGATCTCACAGAATCGAAGTGATCGATAATTCCATACGATGTATTGAAAAAAATTGAAATGCTATTATTTCCAAATTAGGTCAAAAAAAGAAGGCAAAGCCACCTGCAATTGATATTTTACAATTGAAATGTATTACCGAAAACTGTTGCTTTGATAGTGCAAAAAATTCATATTATCTGCCAGTTTTTCACTCATAGCTCGTGATCGAAAGCGAAAATTAAAAATCCGGCTTTGAGGTGCACTCTGCCACCCTTCAGTCCATCTATGTTCAAAATTTCAGACTTTTGCATGCAATAGATTTTGCTGGACATTGTGCACAGACAGACAGATAATGTCATAAATATTAAATGGTATGATATAATACATTTACCCTATTATGCGTAGTAAATGTATCAATGTATTCAGTATTACATAGAATATCATAATAACCATGAAGTTGAATATTTCCAATGGTAAATTACTAGAAAATAGCCCTTAAAATGATGCTTAAATACGAAACTACAGGTCTAGACTCCTGAAGGCACTGACAATACATTTACAAAAGTCAGCGCTGGCTTCATCAATTTTTATTTAAAATATCTCATCATATACTATCGCTTTTTCCTTTAGAATATAATTCGTTCCCACCAGTACGTAGATTTCAGAAATTAATTATGTTGTAAGTTTTATGCAGTTCCAAAGCTACCTGTGAACACTGATAATACGTATTGTTTCTCAGCTGTTTGTTGACAGATGAATATGTTGTGAATTTGATTTGATAAATTCAGTGTAATTTTCAGAAATTATATAATTTTTAAGGGAAGGAATGGTTTGTTTGGATTTTTATTGTCTGCGATACTTCCTTGGTTAAACTATCAATAATATTGTAGCTGGTGTCCGCGGCTTTGCCCGCCATTATTAATTGACTCAGGATTTTTAAGAAATTTGCACTGGCATCTTATTAAAAATGTTTGTGGTTCAGAGCTATGAAAATTGTAAGTAAAAATAAAATTAGAATATTTGTTCATTGTGTTCATTTCACTTAGGCCTTATATAATAAAGAAAGGGTTTTCCTAATTTTGTAGTCTTCGTGAAAGTTTAGACTTCGAGAGATGAACGAGTGAGTGAGCACGCTATTTAGGGCCAATGAATTGTATAAGAGTAGATATTTGAGGATTCCAATGAGTATTCCCAGTAAAATGTGAAGAAGTGTAATAACAAAAATCTATTCCAATGAGTATTCCCAGTAAAATGTGAAGAAGTGTAATAACAAAAATCTATTCCAATGAGTATTCCCAGTAAAATGTGAAGAAGTGTAATAACAAAAATCTATTCAGGTTTTAACTTGAACTGGAATAAGCCAGCTGTTACTTTACTTTCTAGTATTTGTGGGTGTGTGCTAAGTGTAAATAAAATAGCATACTTATGGGATGATTCCCCGCACGTAATTCATTGTTAGGAACTGTCATAAAGTTTGAGAAAAAGCAATTTAAAAGTGTTTTATACTAAAACTTGTTAAAAATCATGATTTCTTTTGTTACAGCAGTAAATAAAGTTCTTAATTACAAAATTAATAACTTAATGAAAATGGCAATCGAGAAACAAACATGTCTATCTGCCCTGCATGTAGATAGGGGCTTGGTCACTGATTTGATTAGCACAAAAACAATTATTCGGGAGGTCCCAGGTTCAAATCCCATGGCTGGCCATTTTCACAGAGTTTTTTCATGTTTTCCTCGATAGTAAGGGCAAATGTCAAATTTGATATTGACATACCATGAATCATCCTCACCATTTCATCTTGTATCATATCTATTTAAATTAATATCAGTTAAATTTACTCCATAAAGTACACTAACAATAGAAATAATAGGTAATCAATAGTTTCATGACCTACCCTATTCTGTAGACATACATCCCGAACTCCTGATATGGCGTCGTTGCTGTATTAAAAACAAAAGTTATAACCCCATGATGACTTAATTTCTTGTTCATTCTTACAGGCGAGAATCAGGTGCATTATTGACATTTTAAAAATGGCTCCTGTTCCTTGGAGTAGTACAGTGACTGGCATAGCAGAAAGCGGAGCTAAGCTGGATCATCCATTGGCTAAAGAGATTCGCTGTGAGCAGAAGATGATGGAAATCAAAATTGTGCAGAAGAAGTACGGTTTTGTCAAACTGTCCATCTCCAACTGTAATGTAAGTTACATGTTTCTATGCTAATTTCACGTTAAGTTCAAAGTAGATGTAAACAAAGCCACGTGACAAGGGAGCGCCTCATTGGCTAGTGGACGAACTGTAACTTTTGCTGCTTTGTATGCATACTCTTGCTCTTAATAAAATAGTTCGGTTCAAACCGTACTTTTCGTAGCTATTTTCATGCAGAGAAATTTAAAAACACGTTTCTGAAGCAGATCTGTATATGAAACAAAATTAATTTGGTCAGATTTTCCTGACTCATAATAACTAAGTGAACTAATTAAACCGTTACAACAGATGTAAATTGTAGGCGTTTACGATGGCTGTGCGCATGCTCAAGTACGCCATCTTAGAATGAACTTGCCACAGACCCCTTCCAAGAATTTGGTGTGACCTGCTGAATGTGCGTTCATTTATTTATTTATATCGGCTATACAACATGTACGTGAGGACAAGAAAGTCGTGTGATAGAATAAGACAATAATTTGGTCAAAAGTTGCATGTAACCTAAGCTCTGATAGGATTGGGGCGGTTACAAACAGAAATTAATGAATAGTGAACAGCATTCGAAAAGAAAACGCCTCTGAAGAGGGTAGCCAACATTGCAATTGAGAGTAATTTTTATACTCGTTAATATCTTCTTGTTAACTGTCTATGACTTTCTTACATACTAAAGCTTAATTTTGTACAGATGTAACGATCTTTTCAAAATAAATATCACATTTTTCAACAATGGCGAATGTCATAAAAAATAATTTAAAAGTACTATTGAGAACACTGGAATATTCACAAATCCTCATTTAATTTCTTTCCGCGGCGGGTAAATTTCCACGTGGTATTGTCACATGCTCGGCGGAGTGGTACGTTAGAGTTTGTTTACATCTACTTTGAACTTAAAGTGAAAATAGTATAGTATATATCTCACTTAACTGCCAGAAAATGTCTCTGTACACACAGTAGATTGTTGAATTATAGGAGTCTGATTGTTTTGTGTATAAAAGGAGCAAAATTCCAGCAAAGCTTGACTTATTGGTGTCCCAAAGAGGAAATTCATAATAGAGCTGTTTCACACTTGGTCGCTTGTGACAGTCACCGGGAAAGAAGCATCGATACTCTCGATACTTGCATGGTATCAGCATCGAGCGATACTTCAGAAAACTCGCTCGATACTTTTTCGATACTTTGGTAATTCTGCAATTTAAGGAAATGCGGTATCTCTTTCTGCTTTTAGTAGTCTACTAAATATAGTAAATACTTCTATTTCTCCTTGAAATGGAGAAAACCACTCTGTGACTTTTGTGTAGTCATAAATAAAGACTTTTCCTTACATTTTTGCAGGACGTACGTTTCATGGGCTTTGCCCACATTGTCAACTGCTTGTCAACTGTCTATTTTCTGTTTGTAAGGAAAAGTGAAGCCTAAAATATTTAATAGTCAACAACTTAGTTTTTTATTTATTTATTAAGGAATATTCCACAATACAATGGTTTTCCTTCATCCCACAACAATCTTTTGCCTCCATAAGTCCCTTTCCATAGCATCTTCTTCACTTAATCCTTTTCTCTCCTTACTTCTTTTCACGCCATCCATCCAGCATTCTTTGGGCTTCCCTCTTCTTCTTTTTCCTTCTACTTTCCAATCCAAAATTTTCTTTGGTATTCTGTCCTCTGTCATTCTGAGTACATGTCCATACCATTTCAAGCGTCTTTCTTCTACAATTTCCAAAATATTCTTTTCAACTTGCATTATTTCCCTTATTCTACGAGGCGCGTTCGGAAAGTTACCTCCGATCGGTCACAGTGCGGGTAGTGGGGGGAGTAGCGACGCCATCTGTGCATTCACGCACTCAGCAGGTCAGTCGGCATCAAGCCGTGGTCGAGTGAACGTCGTACCTGCGCTAGTTTAGTTTTTGTGGCAGTTTGAAATGTGTGCTGCAATAGAAAACCCCGCCAAATGTGAAGTGCGTGGTGTGATAAGGTTTTTTACAGCCAAAGGATATTCTGCAGCAGCTATTCATCGTGAGCTTTGTGCCGTGTACGGACCAAGAGTTATGAGTGAAGGAGTTGTCCGTGAATGGGTACGTTCATTTAAGAGTGGACGAGAAAACGTTCATGATGAAGAGAGGAGTGGTAGACCATCATTGGTGACTGACGAACTCGTTCAGACAGTTGATGCAAAAGTTCGTGAAAATCGACGTTTCACAATGTCGGAGTTGTCTACTGATTTTCCACAGATTTCTAAGACTCTCTTGTACGAGATAGTGACAGCAAGATTGGGTTACCGTAAGGTCTGTGCACGATGGGTGCCCAAAATTCTTACCGACCACCACAAAACTCAAAGAATGGCCTCTGCATTAGACTTTATGTCACGTTATGCAGACGAAGGAGAACCATTGTTCAACAGAATCGTGACCGGTGACGAAACCTGGATTAAGTACGTGAACCCTGAGACAAAAGAACAATCAAAGATGTGGGCACATTCAAATTCGCCTACCAAACCAAAAAAAGCCCGGCAAGATTTTTCTGCCAGAAAACTGATGGCAACGGTGTTTTGGGATGCCAAAGGGGTGTTGTTGGTTGAATTCATGGAACGTGGGACGACCATTAATCAAGACGTGTACTGTGAAACACTAAAAAAATTACGACGGGCTATACAGAACAAACGCCGTGGTATGCTGACTTCCGGTATCGTTTTTGTGCACGATAACGCCCACTCCTCACTCTGCTCGCAGAACAACAGCCCTTCTTGAGTCCTTCAAGTGGGACGTTTTCAACCATCCACCTTACAGCCCAGATCTGGCGCCAAGCGATTATCACCTCTTCATGCATATGAAGAAATGGCTCGGGTCCCAGTGGTTTGATGACGACGAAGAGCTCAAAGATGCGGTCACAAGCTGGCTCCAGGCACAAGCGGGTGATTTTTATGCAGAAGGAATTTCAAAGCTTCTGAAGAGATACGATAAGTGCCTCAATCGTTATGGAGACTATGTAGAAAAATAGTGCAAAGATGTAGTTGTAAGATGTATATATTAAAATATTTTTATTTAACTTGGTGTATTTTTGTAAATCAACCGGAGGTTACTTTCTGAACGGCCCTCGTATTATTCCGAATTTTTTCTTTCCTGGATTTTCTTGCTGAACGCCTCCAAATATCCATTTCTAATACCATTAATTTGTTTGCTTGTTGTCTACTTATGGTCAAAGTTTCAGCGCCATATAATGTTGTACTTTGGAGTAATGCCTGATATATTAATTTTTTGGTTCTGTGTAAAATATTTTTACTCCATAAGATTGAATTTAGAATTCCTATAATTCTCTTCCCATCCGTTAGTTAACAATTAACTTAGTTAATTACATAATTTGTTGCTTCACTGTATTAAGTTCCATTATCTCTTGATTCTTCATCATCAAATTATTTGTTTACCTGGTTGCAGCTGTACAGTCTGATCCGGCCAATCAAGATGATACTCCAGAGGGGAAAGGCCACAATGCTAGAAGATGCCTTACGTTTTGCATCCATCTCCTCTCAGCTGACAGAGGAAACATACATACTGTGTGTGCAGCATTATCTGGAGCGGGGAGAGGAGGACAGAGCGATGGAGCTGTTGCATTCGCTCAGGAAGGAACTGGTCACTAAGTGCTCCACACGGCTGGTACTCAAGGCACAGAGCCTGATTGAGAGCAGTCGCCACCTGCCAGTGTGCGATACTTACATGGAAGTACTGCGCAGTCTGAACACAGATCTGCCTGTCGAGGAACTGCACAGCTTGTATCTCCTGCGCACCCGCTTTGGCAAGAGAATGCTACTGAATGATTACTCTTGCCATGAGCAACGCATTTCTGTTCTCAGAGAAGGAGTGGCAGACATTGTACAGGCAGGGGAGGATGTCTTTCATATGAGTTGTAAGGTTAGAAACCTTTCAGAGCTGTTGCAGTTTCCGTACGAGGAGGGATTGATGGAAATGTTGCTTCTGGCTTTACAAATGGAGGACAAGACGCTTGCAAATGACATTCTGAGGTAAGCTTCCAGACTAAATTGTAATAAAATTATATTGTTATTGTTTATCTTAGGCTTTCACCACCAGAATCATGAGTTCATTGTTGAATAATAGACATGTTTTCCAGGATGAGGATTCTGTTCATTTGGGATATTTACGAGACGTGTCCACAAAGTAAGTTTTCCTAGGACTGTTTGTACAAACAAAATAAAATTTCATGAAATATTTATTGCAACAGATAAAGCAAGTGTTCAGCTATTTTTCAACATATTTGCCACATGAATTGAGACATTTGTCATACCTTTGGACCAACTTTTGTATCCTTGTGTCATAGTAGTCTGCCGTTGGGAATTTGAACCATTGTGTGATAACCTTCTCTGTTTCTCTGTCAATTACTACCATTCTCTGTCATTCACTGTCATTTCTTGGGAGTAGGAAAAGATGAAAATCTCTGGGTGCACGGTCGGAGCTGTAGGGTGGAGACTTCAACACCTCCCTCAAGTCTCCTCCAAAAGTTTGGCTAGGAGATGTGGCAACCAGCTTCACCTCTCTGTCATTCTTTGTCATTTCTTGAGATTTATGGAAACATGGAAATCACTGGGAGCGAGGTCCGGGCTTTAGGGTGGATGTTTAAACACTCCCCAGCCGAACTTCTGCAGACTTGCTAGGAGATGTTTAAACTTCACCCTACAGCCTGGACCTCACTCCCATTGATTTTCATCTTTTCCTACACCTAAAGAAATGACAGGGAATGACAGAGAGGAGGAGATGTTTGTCATACAGTGGTTCAAATCCCAGGCGGCACTCTTCTACGACACAGGTATTCAAAAGTTGGTTCCACGGCATGACAAATGTTTCAATTTTGGTGGTGAATATGTTGAAAAATACCTGAATACTTGCTGTATCGGTTGGAATATATATGTCCACGACGAAATTGTGTTTTGTTTCTGTTAAGCAGTCCCAGGAAAACTTGCTTTATGGACGCGCCTTGTAGCTATGACGATGTTTGACACTTTTCTCTGTAAAAGTCTAAGCAAATAGGAAAAGAATATTATTATCGTCATCATTATCTTTATGAATTTATTGCAGGATTGTATCAGACTTGCCCGCCCTTAGCGAGAGGTTTCTTTCGATTCTGTACACGGCATTATGCAAATCCTGCGACTCTGATGCCATCCTCAGCATTGCTAACCAGATGTGTGTTTCTTCATCACAAGGTATGTGTACTGTTATAATTTATCAGACATTCTCACAGCCACATAGTTCACAAGAAAACGTGACATCTTTGCAGTAGGAGGAAGCTTTAGTACTTTATGGGTTTAGCCCTATCTTGTTAACATTACAGTTTTAATTTCTGCTAAATGTAACAACATCAAAAATGTGTCCCTAGGTGCAAGGTTTATAATTAGGTGTGAAATTAGATGTGTAGGCCTATAAGAATACATCCTGTAATTCTCATACCTTAAAACACGTAATTCATGATCATAACTGACGGCAATCTTATGTGGGTTAACAGGTTGACCAACATGACAAACCTCGCAGGAGATATAATATGGCACATTTTCAAAATACCGTAATTCAGTATGCCCTACTAAATTAATACCACTGTTCATAACCTAACCTGACCAACCTAAACTAACCTAACTGCCATTAAAATAGAATCTTCCTGCCACTACTTACCAGAAGGACAGAACAGTTGGTCATCCTGCTTTGCTCAGAACCATAATATGGCTGGCGTGTTTTATGCATAATAAAAATGAACTGATTGAAGTGGGTAAAAATATAAGATCAAGTTCTGAAAACTACTAATTTCATCCCTTAATCAATCCCTTGAACAAAAGTATGCATATTTAATGAAGCATTCAGTTCCAGAAAGGAAAATTGAAATGTTATGGCGATAGTGCTCTTGCCGTACTTTATTGCTTACACAGTTCAGTGATACATTACAAGTGTAACAATTTGATGGAAAGACCTTGAATGGATTTATTTACAACCTTAAAATAATCACAGCATAAGTGCATATACAGTGAAATCTCAGTCTAGAGTACCGCAAGTTATTTATATGTCATTAATACACCTGGGATTTTTAAAATAAAATTCAACTTAAGTAATTTTTACAATCTTATAATGGACATTCCTCAATGAAAAGCAGAACAGCAGAGGTTTGTTTTTCACAGAAACTTCATTATTCCAAACAATTGTCGCTAAAGGAATGCTGACTGACGGGGGAGGAGGAGGGTTAAGGGGGAAGGACTACTGTGTCAAGTCACCAGTGAAATAACATCTGTTTAAGTGAATATAGTTTGTGATACCTAATTTTGCAGTTAATTCTGTTAAGAATAGGTATACCAAGTTTCTTGCAGTAAAAAAAGACCAGTTTAGTGTATATTGTAATATTTTAAAGTCTATTTTCTATCTTTTTACAAATTTTTAAAGCATATTTTAAGTGCCTATTTTCTCTTTCGAAAACCTATTTACTTTTTTAAAAGACTATTTCAGGTGTCTAAAACTAATTTTTTTAGAGCCTAAAATCCCAGGTCTAGTTATTAAATGAGATGGTTGACATTTAAACACTTTAAGCTGGGTCCCCACTACTTAACATAACACCAACATGTTGCAGTTAACATATCATCAATATTAATATTAGATGGAAATCTACAGTGAAGTGTTGAAATCTGTAGCAAGAATTATATACACTAAACGTCACTAAAAGGTATATTTACCCAGGATGATCATTTCAGTGGGTCTTCCCACCATCAACTTCCGACTGGTCCTCTAGCGACGGGTGAATGAACTTGTCGATCAAAGCTCCTTGTATGCCAACTGAAGTGTCAAAGTTTAAGAGATTTTTTCGGTTCTTTTTAATGAATATTTTATAATTGAACTACACTACAAATATATACATTCATTCGTATTTTTATTACAGCAGCAGGTATTTTACATTCCTGAACCATCCCAAGATTAGGGGTAAAAACAGATGCCACCCCTGGTTGTCTAGATAGCTCAGTTGGTAGAGCATTGGCATGGAAAACCGAAGGTTGTGGATTTGAAACCCAATGTCAGAAAAAATTTTCTCCTAACATATACCGTATTTTACGGACCATAAGACGCACCTTAATTTTAGGATGGAAATTTAAAGGAAAATAAATTTAATGTGATTCTAAACTAAACATTTTAAAGGGAATAATATTCTTAATTGCATAACATAAACAATGGGATCAGTGAAAATACTTTTACACCCTCTAACCCTCAATCAGCACACGGCAAGCTGTTTAGAGGTTATTGCATTCATTTAAACCACCCAGTGAAGACACTCCTTTTGTATAAAAGAACTCAACATTCCTTTCTTTTCGCATTGTAGTCCATACCTGGCTTCCAGCTACCCTCAGTTTACGATTGTGACAAGTGCACTGATGTAGGCTACAGTCTGTGCCAAAATTTGTAACTACCTTATTGTTTACAACACTTTCTTTGTAACTATGGTATTCCGGCAATATTTACCATAATTTTAATTTTTTTAGTATACATCGGACCATTAGATGCACCCAACTTTTAAGGATCTATTTTCAAGGTAAAAAAATGCATCTTATGGTCCGTAAAATACGGTACTCATGTTTTGTTCAACAGAAACAGTATTCTGTGGTTTCATGGAGTTATGTACTGTTACAGCGAGTCTGGAACACTGTTTGGCGTTGCAACGCTGGGCTCATTTGGTTCAGATCATTGCTCCCACTTCTGAAGTAAAGACTCTGGAAATGATGTCAGATGATAACATAATGAAGTGGCGCTTCACCCCAATGTACCAAGATCCAGCGCAGCCTTTGTATAGCGGTGAAGTGTTGGCTTTTGTTAACCGAATCATCAGCCTGCAATACTGTCCTGGCAACTCTGACTTTATAAAGGTAAGATTCATGTTTGCATGTATGTGTATTTGTCTGTACAGGTAGGGAAGAAAAAAGTCTACAGACTAAAATATCTAAGTTGCCGATATGAGCTACTAAGTATGCCTAGCAGCATTCACAGGATAGCAGGGAATACAGTGGAACCACGTTAAGACGTTTTTCTAGGGACCGAAAAAAATAGACGTCTTAAACGGGAAAACGTACTACTGAAAATTTAAAAAAAAATTGTATGGAATATGTAGATAGGACTATGTTTTCTAAATTGCTCAGAACCACCCAAACATGCATCCTAATGGCTCAGAAATACCCACAGTGACACACATGAGCTTCTGTGCCAAGCCATTAGTTACCAGAGATAAAATTATGTAAACGAATACATAGGCCTAACAATTTTATTTGAAAAAAAAAAAAAAAAAACTTTAAAAAATTTAAGGAACGTATGGGAGCTATATTTAATGAAATATCAGGCGAAATTCACAAAAAAAAAATCTATTTTATTCTGAAAAATCACACATGAAACAAGTTGCACTCCACAATCTATTACCAAACATAAAATATTGTAATTGTGCAAAATTTCACACGTGCCAGTTCCGTAAACAGAAGGTTATGAAGTCGTGTACACGGTCATGTTCACAGCCACAATTTGCTAATGAAATGCGATCCAATACCGACGTGAGAAGCATGATCTGCTTTTTTGGCATACATTTCTTCAACCATGCTAATATTTTCTTCTCCTCACCACACGAACCGTAAGAAATTAAAAATATATTTCACTACCTAAAAATTACGATATAAAATGGCGGCCTAACAGCTGACTGCAAAATCGGCGCCAAGTCAAAATGACCAATGAGAAGCAAACTGCAATGGTTCAAAATGGCTGATTGGTCCCATAGAGCAAAGGTTGAGACTTGGACACCAGAGAGTACAAGAATTCTTACATAGAGATTACACAATTGGATGCCCGACAAGGCTTATGTTTGGGAAAGTGTGGTTGGCGAGCCAAATACGAACGTACTAAGCGTTAAACCAAAACGTGTTAAAGAAACATTTAAACATGTAATTATTAAGATTAGGACCGGGACATCCAAAAATCGACGTACTATGCGGGAAAACGTGGTAATGAGGAACGTGCTAACGAGGTTCCACTGTATATTGAAATTTGTTCTAGTGTCGATAAATTGCTTTAATTGAGAAATAATTTCACGTAATTTGCATTGCTTGTGAAAACAAATGTTTCCGTTACATCTCGTACATTTATTTACGTATCACAAGGCTCTGAAATCAGCTACAAGAGTTGGTTCGCTTTTTTTTTTTCTCCCTACCTGTACATACATGATTCAGAAAATTCCTGGAATAATTTTTTTTATTTTCATTTATTTATTTATTTGTTTATTTCAGCTGTGTTTATACTCCTTTTCGGCCGGTGCGTAAGGCTGACAACCTTACCACCTTCATGTGCCGATGTCTAAAAATCTGGGAGCCTCAACCTCCTGGAACCCTCTGGGCCTCCATGGCCTATAATAGGGAACACTTTACTTTATACTCCTTTTAGCTTCGTGGCTATATCAGGAGTTCGGGATCTGTGTCTGTACAGTAGGGTAGGCCATGGAACTATTGATTGTCAACTGGCTTCTATTGTAAGATTATTTTATGGAATAAATTCCAACCGATATTAATTTAAAACGATATGATACAAGATGAAATGGTGAGGATGATTCATGGTATGTAAATATCCCATTCGGCATTTGCCTTTACGACTGGGGAAACCATGAAAAAACCCATGTCAAATTGGCCGGCCACAGGATTTGAACCTGGGACCTCCCGAATGTGAGTCCAACACTTTACCATCTCGGCCACCTCGCTCGGTGGAATCAGTCTTGCTACTAATTTCTTTGTTAAAATTAATAGCAAGATGGAATTTGGAAATACATTTACTTTACTGTTAGGTGATGTCCCAATTTTACCGAGACAGTCCCGGTTTTGAGCAGCTGTGCCATTGTCCCGAGAAAGTTTTCTGGACACCTGTATTCTTGAGAAATTGTTACTTATTATATTATTTGACATGATTTTTGTGTTTTATTTTCTGTTATTGCATTACACTAACTTGTGCAGTGTTGGTCGTTTTTAATTTGTGTCTGTTACTGTCTACTGATTTCTTAAGTTTTTGCACTGAGTTTAGTTTGATTCTTTTCAATGTACACTGAAGATTTTTTCCTTTGCAGTCTTATAAGTGAGCATTCACACCGAAGTAGCATAGCATGCGAATCGCACTTCCTGGATGCAGGCTGCACATCGAGTTGCATGGTTCACAGTTTTGCATTCATACCGAAGTAGCGAATGCGATCTGCAGTTTAACGTAAATTATATATTTTCATTTGAGCAATTGAGTAACCCATTTAAAGTAATGTAATTTACCTAAAGAGGATATAGTTTCAGCAATTTTAACCCAGGCTTTTTTCATACTAGTTTCGATTACCATATCGTATAGTCTACGCATATACAAATTGTGTTAAATAGCTCTCTTTCCAGCAGTTTTCATGACATCTTTGGCATAATCTACCGCTACACAAGCGAATATGTGTTGAATTTTCTTAACAACTAGAAAACAGCTGAAAAGGCAACTGTACACATGCGTCATCCCAAGTACCGTCGCATGAAATAAGTCCAGATCTATCTGAAGAAATGAATGTCGCACTCTGCGAGATTCATCATTGCCACGCTACTTCGGTGTGAAGACTTGAACTTGTTTATTTGGGATTTAAAATGAGTAGCTCACAACCTGCATCCAACTATTGCGACTCGCTTGCTACGCTACTTCGGTGTGAATGCTCCCTAAGAGAAACTAATGATAGAAAAACCAGGAGCTCCTAAAGGAAATTAATAGTTCTGAAAAGTGAAAAAAAAAAAAGAGTTATACTTTACTTTGACTATGGTAATTAGTATTCTAATTGCAACAATTTGAATTCTTCATTTGTAAATAATAATGTGTTTAATGAAAGAAGTAGTTCAAAATATTCCATTAAAATAATGTAGGGCCCTGTCCTTTCAACTACACACTATTAAAACATGATATAAAACAATGTCACTGATTTATAACAGTGGATAAAACAATACGTTGTAAAACCAAACACTATGTTTCGACCTGCCCCCCTGGCCTTTCTCAAGTGCACTGACTGCATAAATCATAAACATCCTGTTATTTCCATGCAGCGTGGTCGTTTTCACGTTGTTGTTGATGTTGATCGTTGCTGCCTTCACCGTTTTCGCCCTCCCGCTTTCTAAACGTGTTATCCTTGTAATGCTCATTAAACCATTCTCCTGGGATATCAAAATTACATCATAAATCACTCTTGGGCTGGGAAAACTTGGAACTTCATATGTCCTATTTAAGTTCTTAATCACATTAATCCCCTGTCCTAAACAGATTAGTAATAAACACACAAAAGACCATAGCAATATCGTTTCACCATATACAGAACATTAACACTGTGCATCCAGCAGTAACATTTGGGGACAATAATGTAACATACAATGAAAGTACTAAGTTTTTGGGATTGTGGGTGGACGAAAATCTAAAATGGTCTCTTCAAATAAAAAAAACAGCAGAAAAACTTAGTAAAATATGCTTTGCACTGTATACAGCCTCAAAAGTTATGAATGTTGAAAACGTCCTCCCTATATGTTATGCATACTTTCATTCTGTATTATCAGGGGGGATAATATTTTGGGGAAATACAGCAGGAGCTCAAACTATTTTCAAGCTACAGAAAAGGGCTGTTCGGTCTATGCTTAAACTAAAGAAAACAACCAGCTGCAGAACATTTTTCAAAGATCTAAATATATTGCCTCTGCCTTGTATTTATATCTACGAAATAGTGACATTTGTCAAATCAAATTTAAACATGTATACCATCAACTCACAAATACACTCCCATAACACAAGAAACAGAGAAGAACTTAGGATAATTCCGCATAACACAAGCTTGTTTGAAAAGAGTTTTATATATACTGGCCTCCAGCTTTATAATGGCCTACCACAATATCTAAAGGAAATCTCTGTACTGCATAAATTCAAATCCTGTGTAAAAAAGTTTCTAATAGAGCACTGTTTTTATAGCTTAGAAGAATTTTTTGAAACTGTTAGATATAAGTAAATTAGGTTACTAGTTATAAAATAAGTTAGTAGCTATAAGCACTTTGTAAATATTAATTTTAACTTATAGGTAATATTTTCAGCATTTGCAATTTTAAATTTAAGAACTAGCATTGTATACTTTAGTAATTATGTTATTTAATAATTAATATAGTCATGTAAGAATCTGACGTGTCCGATATCATGTAAAATGATCAAAGGATGAATAAACATACAATACAGTACAATACAATACTGTTCCCCTAAGTCTCCGTCATAATTATTTAAGCATTTACCCCTCCTGCCAATGATATTCACGGCTTCACCAATTTTTCTCCGTAAGCGGTTGCCTTCTATCTTCACCACTTCCAACTTGCCCATCTTGTGCCCTTCCTTAATCATATGTTGGCTCAACCCTGTACAATATTTTTTTGTTTTTTGTATCCCTTTCATACTCACGTAGTCTTACACTGAAAGTTCTGCCTGTTTCCCCTATATATACATATATATCCCTTCACAGTCACTGCAAGAAATAGCGTAAATTCCTGGTTTTTTAGTAGTTCAAAAGTTGTATTGTTCGGTAAGGTGTCCCATTTATTTTATTTTACAATCTGGTCACTTGTTTCAATGGGTATCATCATCATTATCATCATCATCGGTTGATTCTGACATTGTGAGAATCCATTGTGAAAGCAGTGTGTGTTTGTTACTGTTTCAGACTGACTTGGATGGTGTGATGAGACACCTGCAGGAAATTCAATGTGATCTCGGAGCTCTGACTCTTCTATGTTTGATCAAGTTCTGGCTTCTTACTCAGCCCAATTCACGTGGACTTTGCACACAACTGGACTATATCGGCAGACTCGCTGCACAGAAGCTCCTGCGCAAGGTGGTTGGAGCACGCAGGCTAGATGTTGGTTTGGGGCTTGCATTGCTTTTGTTTCTCGGAGACAAAGCTGCGCTGGATTGGCTGCAAGAGGGACTGGAGTTGTACAAGCAGAATTACCAGAAGCTCGGAGCCACAGCTCAGCTTGGGTTTGTTTATGCTGAGTACAACGACAGCGTGTGCTCGGGTCCTTTCCACCAGATCTTCACGAGGTGGAAATGGTACAAGAAGCTTGCTCAGCTCGGAATTGCATGCGATGACATTGTGAAAGGGAACAGAGACCAGAATATGAAAGTATTGAAAATGATGATGGAGTTGAAGACCACAGGAATCGAACTTGTGTCCCAGTTCTGTGCAGACTTTGAAATAGACCAACAGTATGGCTTGTTGACATTTCTGGAGATTCTCCTGTTGTCATGGGAACCTCAGTTTGAAGTGTTAAAGACATTCGATGGGGACGAGGAGCTAATCGTTAAGGAATTTGATTTTGTGAGAGACAAGAAATGTAGGAAGATTATACGGCTAGTGGACGACGAAGAAGCGATAGTGGCTTGCCTCAACGATGTGTGGAACAAACTTAACTACTACAATTACGAGGGTTACATTTATGTTATCCACCTGCTGGAAGACTTGAAGCCAGCACACCACTTCATTAGTGAAAAGGTGCTGCTGCTTTTTCTAAAGAAGTACACAAGAGCGATAAAGCCCCAACCCGGCGAAATAAACCAGTGGCTTGAGAACTTCCCCAGCTCCCTCGAGTTACCTGCCATTTCACAGTGGCGACTCCCATTCTTGACGTTCTTGGAGGACAAGAAGTGGAACTTCTTGAAGCAGGAGTTGAACCTGGCAACATACAAGCAGTGGATAGACGTATTGAGCTTGATGAGCTATGAAACCGATAGCATTTGCACCGTGACTGTGAAACACAGCATGCTTACCCACAATGCAGCTGGTGCACAGTCGGCGTGGAACGTGCAGTCCGTGGACTCGTGCTTCCTTGCTCTGCTGGAAGAATGTGTTGGGCTGGTATCAGACCTCGAAAAGGCTAGCGCATGCATGTACTTTGTGATGAACAATATGCCACCTGGTATCGACCAGGTGAGTGCTTGTGAACTCTGCTATAGCTTCACACTCAAGTGGTACGCACAGAAGAAATGCACACATGCACAGGAGAAAGTGGCGAGTTTAAAGCAGAAGTTGCTGAGCCTGAGCACCACACACGTCCTGTACAAATACGGGCTAGCAATGCCTCAGTACCTCAAGCTAGTGCTGAGCCCGCAAGACCTCCTGGTAGCCCTGAGTTCGGACCCCAGCGTTGTCTCCAGGAGCAGACTCCCTACGGTGCACTGTCCAGATATTAACAGTGCTGTAGAGGAAATCGCCCAACTCCATAACGTCAACATTGTGAAGTTCCGTCTGACTCAAGCAAGCAGGTGGTTACAGCTGCAGCAGAACCTGTTGGATGAAACTTGCGACCTCACACGACTTGCAAGCGCTCCTGCTGCCGACCAAGATAATCTTATCAGGTACTCATCCATTTCCCACTCATTTCTCTATTTTGAAGTGAAACTTCTTTAGCTGCGGTAGGGGTAAATCGGGAGCTTATGTAACGCTCAAAATCATCACGAAATTAGTGTCATGCTCAAAATCGTAACGAAATTAGTGAGGTGTGACGGAACGTACTTCACAGAAAACAATCAACTCATTGATTAGGCTTAACCAAAATTTTAAAAAATCAAAAAATTCAAAGATACAAAATTAAAAAATCCAAAGTTAAAAAATCCAAATTTTCAAAATTAAAATATTTTAACATCGAAAATTAAAAAGTAAAAAAAATCCAAAATTTAAAAAATAAAAAATCCAAAATTAAAAATCTAAGTATCCAAAATTTAAAAAATTCAAAAATTCAAAATTAAAAAAATAAAAAATCCAGATTTGAAAAATCCACAATTTAAAATAAAAAATACAGAATTGAAAAATAAAAAATAAAAAAAATAAAAAAATAAAAAAGATCTAAAATTTAAAAAAATGCAAAATTAAAAAATTAAAAGATAAAAAATTTAAAAAATCCAAAATTAAGAAAGTCTAAAAACCCAATATTAAAAAGTCCAACAATCCAAAATTGAAAAAATCCAATAATCCAAAATTTAAAAAATCCAAAAATTAAAATAAGTTTCATTTCTTTTGCGTGGCGTTCCAGACACACTTTTTTTCCTACTATTTTTATTTAATTTTGTCAAGGTATTTTTGTTAGAATTTTTAAGGTACTATGTGTGTCTAGAAAGAAAGTTTCCCTGGGACTGTTTACATAAACAAAACACAATTTCATGGAAATAATGATTGCAACAATACAGCAAGTGTTCAGGAAATTTTAACAAATTTGCTACCGGAATTGACAATGTTTGTTATACTGACAATGTTTGTTATACTGTGGGAACAACTGTAGACCAACTGCTATGATCCTGGAAATTGAAAAATCTCGGCGCAAGTGCCTTGTTTTTTCACCGCTTGCGGAACTAGTATCGCAATATACTATTCTGTTTTCAGTTTTTCTGAAAATAAATAACCTGTCATTTAATTCGAATTTTTTTGAGTTGTAAATCTTAGATAGGAGTTTAAAAAATATAAATACAGTGGTTGGCAGGATAAAATATAAGTACTGATATGTAACAGTTAGCTTTTTAAAACAAATTACGTTAATGAACCCATATTGAATAAGAAAGTATTTCTGTGTGCATTAAAAAGTAACTGGGGGGCCCAAAATATTTTTGCTATGGGGCCCAGCTGAAAATAAGTTTTTTCTTTATTTTTTATTTATCCGTCATCACCTTAGAGTACACAAGTACATCTGATATTGGACACCTAATATATAATACATAATATAAAATAATTTAGATCAGTACGAATACAAGATATAACTGACAGCAACATTTAACCCCAAAAAACTATAAAATTAAAGTTTTTTATATTTGTTGTAATTTAGATACTCTTGGACTGTATAAAAGCAATGCTTCTGTAAAAAGGCGGAGTGTGATGAATTTCCCCAGATTATTATCCCTTATTTTACACCACTGGTTACGCTGTTATGTTTTTTACATATGTTACATTTATTATGTGATTTATTATTAAGAGAGAAAATATTGCAACATTTGAAATTTCACAGAACTTCGCCTTTCATTTGAAACATTCAATTTTTGGAAAATGTTGATGCCAATATGATAACGCTTGCTTTCAGGGTGTGCTATTTGCTGAAGTGCAGCGATGAACCTGCACTTGTCAACTCCCTCGTCAACTTGGTGTTTGATCTCAAGTCAGACAATTCGATGACCGTGCGACTGCGAGCTCTTCAGTGTCTGGTAGCCATTACTGGGGTCACTGCCTTGGAAGAATTAACAGAAATGTCTGCTGATAATATTGGGTATGTGATGCTATATATAGGATGATTCACAAAGTTTTACCACCATTAATGTAGCAATCATACTTCACTCACTCAATGGCAATAGGCAATTCCTAAGCAAGCTAAAGGAATATTATCTATTTTATGGAACCCGAAGGTTCATTGCCGTGCTTACATGAGCCCGCCATTCAACCTTATTCTGTGCTACCTCCAACCATCCCTCGCAAATCCTACTTCCATTAAATCTACCCTAATATTGTCCTTCCACCTACATCTAGGACTTCCAAAGGTTTTCTATCCTTCAGGTCTGTGAGTCAATATTTTTAGATATGTCTTTCCTCCCCCATGTCCAGCCCATTTCTTCCGTGATTTAATTGCCCTTACAGGTGATTTAAAACTGTACAAGAGGCAGAACTGGCGTACGAGGGCGATTTAAAAAGTTCTGCATACTGTAAGATAAAATTTAAGAAAATAATTTATTTTGCAAAATACCTTTACAGGCCTTCAATACAACCTTCATTCTTGCTTATGACAGCTTCCCAACGTTTTGGCAAATTCTGTATTCTGGATAGGGCACCTTCATTGTTGAGCTGTCTGATTACTCAGGTCACCTCACTGGAAGTTTCATCAATTGTAACAAAACGTTTTCCCAAGTCTATGGATGGGAAAGACTTCTCCACTCATCATGCAGTCCTGATTTGAGCCCACCAGACTTGATTTGTTTCCCAAATTGAAGGAACCACTCTGTGGAAAACGTTTTGTTACAATTGATGAAGCTTCCAGTGAGGTGACCTGAGTAATCAGACAGCTCAACAATGAAGGTGCCCTATCCAGAATAAAAAATTTGCCAAAACGTTGGGAAGCTGTCATAAGCAAGAATGAAGATTATATTGAAGGCCTGTAACGGTGTTTTGCAAAATAAATTATTTTCTTCCATTCTGTCTTACAGTGTGCAGAACTTTTGAAATGACCCTCGTATAAATATGACACCACAAAAAATTGCATAAAATCTTTTCCCTAAGTGACGGTAGAACTGTGTAAGGGACTCGCTGCTTGGTTGCAGGAAACTCCTGGTGGACTTTACTCATATCAGCCTTCTGGAGTCACTGGGCTGCAATTACTCGCTCACTAACTTCAAGACTTGCAATAAATTTGAGCTGGTAAAAAGCATCTGGAAGACCCAGAATAATAACCCACAAGCTCTGGTCGTGATCTCTCGTCTGCTTATGGATTATGACATCTGGAAGGTGGATTTGTGCGAAGCATTAGTGAAGCAAATGATGAAATATTCCATGGTAAGAAAACAAGACCTTTCTGTGCATGAGCTTCATAGTGAAGTAAACCCCAACCTTCCCCCCACCCCAAATTATTTAGTCTTTTGTTGGGTTGTTTAAATTAAATACACAAAATAGCTAGGAACCATATTTTTTGGTAAAATAAAATGTCTGATTTTGCTGTTAACATCCTCCTATTTCATGGGTATTTCATGAAATAAAATATTTTATAAAATTATCCTTATGGGGATGCTATGGAATTCTGCATGCTGTGTTCTATAGAACTAAAAAAATTTGCCATATTTGAGGTTATAATGTTCTTTAAAACCCATATGTAAAATTTAAACAAAATCTTAAGAGCTATTTTCGAGAAAATCGCAAAAAACAAAATTTTCTTCGTGTAAAGTCCCCTTAAAAATAAGAGAAAGTCATCGCAAATCTTCATGTCACATCCCTAAAAGGTACCTAACCAAATACAAAATTTTGTTTTTGTATGATTTTCAGTTACAAGAGGCCATATTGCAAAGAGTGCATATATCCAGAATGGGTGGCTTATAACCACCCTTCAAAGATTTTTTTTTCGAAAAATGATTCAAATAAAAGTTTTAGCTCTTATTATAAGCATCCCATTTGCAAAATTTGAAGAAAATTGTTGGAGCTGTTTTAGAAAAAATCTTGAAAAACGAACATTTCACGTAAAGTCCCCTTAAAAATAAGAGGAACTTTTTGTCGATGTTCGTGTTACATCCTCAGAAGGTACCTAACCGAAATACAAAATTTTGTTTTCATACGATTTTCCATTCTGGAGCTGGACTGTTCACAGACATCTTTTTGGATTCAGGGCACTTCAAAACGTGTATTTACGTTAAAAACTTAACTTCGTTTTTGGGGGTCGAATACTTCCTCTTACCTATATATAGTACCTATGGTACGGGCAGAGGAAATAAATATTGTTATATTTAGTGACTTGAAAAGGCTCCATAGAGTTGCCCTTTTCCTCAACTACCATAAAGCCTACAGCAATGAATAAGGTATCAGTGGACTCTGACGTAGCCTACTCACTACTCGTCGTTTGCACAAGCCCAGACTTAAAGTCCTGCCTTTGTGTGAGGCTAAGACAATTGAATACTCACTCCCTCCAATACGGCCTCTTGTTCCATATGAAAATGGGAAGTGAGAGAGTGATATTGTCCATGTCCTTGTCTTCACAGTGTTAAAATACTTACAGTGTATGCATTGTACACAACCTTTAATAATGTACTTTGCCTTTATAAGTATTTTAAAACTTACTATTGTGTCCGGCTTTTTGTTGAAAATCAGGTTTTTTTGAAGTGAAACTTCTTTAGCCGCGGTAGGGGTAAATTGAAAGCTTGTGTAACGCTCAAAAATCATCACGAAATTAGCGTAACACTCAAAATCGTCACGAAATTAGTGAGGTGTGAGGAACGGACTGCACAGAAAAAAATCAACTCAATGATTAGGCTTATCCAAAGTTTAAAAAATCCAAAAATTCAAAATTAAATAATTAAAAATACAAAATTTAAAAAATCCAAAATAAAATAAAAAAATTCAAAGATAAAAAATTTAAAAACCCCAAAATTAAAAGATCCAAAATTCAAAAGTCCAAAAATCCAAAATTTAAAAAATAAAAAATCCAAAATTAAAAAGTACAAATATCCAAAATTTAAAAATAAAAATTCAAAACTTAAAAAGTAAAAAATCCAAAATTAAAAATCCAATATCCAAAATTTAAAAAGTAAAAAATCCAAAATTTAATAATAAAAATCCAAAATCCAAATTAAAAAGTCCAAAAACTTAATATTAAAAAGTCCAACAATCCAAAATTGAAAAAATCCAATAATCCAAAATTGAAAAATCCAAAAATTAAAACAATTTTCACTTCTGTCGCGTGGCATTGCACGCACACTTTTTTTAAGTAGAGAAAATGTCCTGCTTTTCATTTTTTTTCATCTGGTAACCCTATTCCTGGGGTTATAGGAGTAAGTAAGTAGAAATTCTTGAAAAATTTGTTGAAGTAAAAACAGTTTTCAATTTCGTATCATGTTGCAGGTTACAGAGCTGGAAGTGTTCCTGCGCCATCCTGCGCACGTCAGCTTGATGAGGAGCTCCCCACACTATGTGCAGACTTGGCAGTCTGTGCTGCTCGCTCCGTTCAGCAGATGTGAGAGCGAAGCCGCCTGCATTCATGCTCTCATCTCGCTTCAGTCGTGTCCTGTGTTCAGGAAGATACAGCTGAGTCCCATTATTGAACAGTGTTCACAATCTCCATGGCCTTACCTGGCTGCAGCTCTTGTTCCTCTTCTGAGTGAAGATGAAGCGAGTTCATGGAGAAAGGTAAACACAAACTCCAAAGTTTGTTATTATAAAGGTGTTTGTCTGTCTGTCTGTCTTCTGTCTGTAAGCAATGCCTAGTGAAATCCACTGCATGCAGAGATTTGAAATTTTGAACATACACAGATTGAAGGACGGCCAAATGCAACTCGAAGCCGGATTTTTAATTTTCGCTTTTGTTCACGAGTTATTTGTATTTGTATTTATTTTCTTACACTGCAAGTGGGTCACCAACCCGGTGGCAGTGGTGCAATAAATATCAACCATACATATATACAAAAATGACACTACACATTAAAATAAAGATATGTGAGTGAGTTGGAGAATTTAATGTCGTACTGGCATATTGCCATGGTAGCTCAGGTGGTTAGAGCAACATCACAGAGAGCTGAAGATCCTGGTTCAAATCCCGGCTATGGCATTGAATTTTTCAGTCTGACTTCCATTTTACTAAATTACTAAATTTAATTGGAGTATAAAAATTATGTTAAATTTATTACTAGCTATCTCCTAGGTATTTATGTTTTGATTTTCTATTAAGTCTTTATTTTAAAAATTTTGTCATATTTTACATAGGTTATATGACTTTTTTTATTTATTTATTTATTTTTTCATTTTCTTTTTCACTCTGTTCTTTGTCTCTCCTCCTATTTCACTCTGCTCTCTTTGGACCATGCTCATTCGGGTTTATTTTCTGAATATTACATTTATAGTATATTATGTATAAAAAATTAGTAATTGCTTGTGTTTAAAATTTAAATTTATTGTTTTTATATGTCTGATATGTCATAAATATATGTAAAATTAAAATCAAATAAATAGAAATTAAGACTTAAGCAGGCATGGCAGCCAATATTGGCCTGAGCTCTCACTTCCACATTAAGTATTGGCCATGAAAAGGGCTGATTTTACATCTCACCCTACTATTGAATTAAGTTTTTCCTTTTTGACCAATCAGAACTCTCTGTTTAATTGATCTACTTTCTGATTTCTTATTGGCCACCTAGCATTTCCCGTCTCGCCACAGGTAATTTCCCAGAAGCTGCCGGAAGCTCGGAATCAATCCTTTTCCTCACCCCGTTGGAAGCCCAAGAAAGCATTATTCTGTATGAATTTGAAAATCATCGTCCTTTAAGGATGGCAAATTTTAGAAATTAATCTCTGTTTTTTTGCATGTGTAATTTTCCCAACGGTTAAGTCAAATATACCCAGGTATATCCTCCTCCTCCTCCTCCTCCTCCTCCTCCTCCTCCTCCTCCTCCTCCTCCTCCCCCCCTGCATGTAGGGAGTTTTAAAATTATGTTTCCTTATAACTGATTGAGATCTATATGTCTACGAAAAAAATAATAATTGAGAGCTCAGGTCTTTACCTGTTGAGGAATCTGGCAAAATACATGCCCACACACATTAAAAATGGCATATTATGGACTAGTACACAGCCAAATTAATTACGGGATAGAAATATGGGGAAGTGCCGGGATTACAGGTCTGAATGGAATACTGATACTACAAAAGATGTGCTTGAGATGTATATATAGGTTAGACAAATATGCATCATGCAAATCTAAATTTAAAACCGAAAATATTCTAACAGTAGTATCTTTATATGTCTACAAAGTAATTCTGCTGGTACAAGGCGATAGATACAGTATTAATCGAAATAACAACTACTACAGTTACAACACTAGAGGCAGGGAAAATCTCCACAGGCTATACATAAGAAACAAATCTGCAGAAAAAGATCCACTAATCCAAGGAATAATACTATACAACAAATTACCAGGAGTATTAAAAACACTACAAGGAGAAAGATTTAAAAAAGAACTTAAGAAATATCTAATAGAGAGGATCTGTAGCAAGATTGAGATCGGAAATATACACACAAAACTTCACTAAAAAGGTATATTTACCCAGAATGATCATTTCAACGGGTCTTCCCGCCATCATCAGCTGATTCCGACTGGCCCTCTGGCGGCGGATGAATGAATTTGTCAATCAAGGTTCCATGTATGCCAACTGAAGTGTCAAAGTTTAAAAGATTTTCTCGGTTCTTTTTAATGAATATTTTTTCCCATACCATAAGATCTATTGGTTTTTCAACTTGTTTTAATAATTCAATTTCATTTTCAATTTCATGGCCTACTTCCCAAAAATGCATTGCCAAAGCGGATTTTTCAATTTGTTTATTCATAATGTTCCTAAAATGTTCTTTTCTCCTTGTGTCTAAATTCCTTTTTGTTTGGCCAACATAAAATTTTCCACAATCTTTGCAATTAATTTTGTAAATTCCGGCTTTTTTGTAATGAGGGACCTTATCTTTCTGGTTGGTAATCTAATAAAAACCAACCAGAAAGATAAGGTCCCTCATTACAAAAAAGCCGGAATTTACAAAATTAATTGCAAAGATTGTGGAAAATTTTATGTTGGCCAAACAAAAAGGAATTTAGACACAAGGAGAAAAGAACATTTTAGGAACATTATGAATAAACAAATTGAAAAATCCGCTTTGGCAATGCATTTTTGGGAAGTAGGCCATGAAATTGAAAATGAAATTGAATTATTAAAACAAGTTGAAAAACCAATAGATCTTATGGTATGGGAAAAAATATTCATTAAAAAGAACCGAGAAAATCTTTTAAACTTTGACACTTCAGTTGGCATACATGGAACCTTGATTGACAAATTCATTCATCCGCCGCCAGAGGGCCAGTCGGAATCAGCTGATGATGGCGGGAAGACCCGTTGAAATGATCATTCTGGGTAAATATACCTTTTTAGTGAAGTTTTGTGTGTATATTTCCGATCTCAATCTTGCTACAGATTTGAACACTTCACTGTAAATTTCCATCTAATATTTATATTAATAGAGAGGAGTTTATATAGGATAGACGAGCTGTAGACTCTAGATATGATAAGCTATATGAGCAAAATAGTATTGTAATAATACTGTAGGAATTGTATGTAAATGTATATGAATGTATATATATATATATATATATAATTTATGTATAAGTTCAGTGAGATTTGTATAATAGAGAGTAAGAATTGTATAAGTGTGAATGTGGATTGTACAGTATAAGTGTGAATGTGGATTGAACAGTATGAGTGTGTGTGTGAATTGTATAAGTGTGAGAGTGGATTTGCATATAGATTAAAGAAGTATATATACCAATACATAATTAGCTTTTGACGATGCTTAAAACATGTATATGTCCACAAGCAAATAAATATTATTATTATTATTATTATTATTATTATTATTATTATTATTATTATTATTATTATTATTATTATTATTATTATTATTATTATTATTATTATTATTATTATTATTATAGATCCATACACTGCTTCCCTTATTTTAATTACTAACCTGAACCCAGGTTTCAGTGAGCCTTCCCACCATGTTCACCAGTTATACTCCATCTGACTGTTGGTCTTCATCAGCATCCTCTCGTGGGCTTTTGATGAACTTCTTGACGAGGTCATTTTCCAAGGGAATCTCAAAATTCATTAGATTGTTCTTATTCTTGTGGATGTAGATTTTCTCCCAAACCATAAGTTGTCTGTGTCCCTGAATACATTTTTTCAATTCTGGTTCCAATCCTATTTGGTGACCAGTTTCCAAAACATGTGCTGCTACTGCTGATTTATCCCCTTGAGCATATTTAATGTGTCTAAGATGTTCCTTTGTTCTAGTTCCCAGATTTCTTTTTGTTTTGCCTATGTATTTCAAGTTGCAGTTGTTGCAATTGAACTGGTAAATTCCACATTTTTGTTCGTGTGGGATTTTGTCCAGGTGCATGGATTGTATCAAATTCTTAATACTGAACTTATTTACTGGTGCCAAGGTGATGTTGTATTCCCCAAATATTTTCTTTAGTTTCCTGTCTGCAATTGGATGATATGTTATTTTACTGTAGGTTAAATTTTCTTTCTCTGTTTTTAGGGTGGTTGTTTCATTGATTAATTTCTGTTTTTTATATTTTCTTACCTTCTTTATGACTAGGTTTTTGTCTAATCCATTGCTTTCAGCTATACACATTATATTCTTGTATTCTGTTTCATATTCTATTTTATTGAGTGGGATGTTAATCAGTCGGTGTATTAGGCTATTTAGTATTGCTTGTTGGTGCCCAATTGGATTGAAGCTGTTTGCCTTAATATAACAATCTGAATGTGTCGGTTTCCTGTAAATGCCAAATTCTATTTTTGTGCCCATGTTTAATATTTTTAGATCCAGGAATGGTAGAAAGTTGTTCGTTTGTTCTTCTATTGTGAAGTTTATGGATTTGTCTTGAATATTTAGGAGTTTTAGCGAGTCTTGGATGTGTTTTTGGTTTACTATGGCCACTATGTTATCGACATACCTATGCCATATTTTGAACATATATGGAAAGGCAGATGTCACATGAGTTTCCAAAAAAACTCGTATATAGATCAGCTAGGAATGGCGATAAGGGATTTCCCATTGCCAGACCTGAACTTTGTTGGTAATACTTTCCATTGAATATGAAGTAGGTTTGTTCTATACATAGGGCTGTTAGAGTGCAATATTCTTCTATCTTGTTGTTACCGAAGCCAATGGATTGTAACCATTTTTTCATGTATATTAATAGTTTATCCTTAGGGATACTCGGGAACAACGCCACTACATCGAAGGAAACTAAAATAAGGGAAGCAGTGTATGGATCTATCTCAATATTATTTTTTTCGTAATATTAACTTTGCTGTATAAACTTTCTAAAATTCTATATCTATATGTCTGTTTACAGAAACTGTTGGATAAGTTCGGAGCGAGTGTTCTAGTGGAAAAGCTGAGGCATCTTGTTCATTGTGGTGTAGTAATAGCAGAGAGAGTAAGTAATACAACATTTCAATTATTTTCACATTTTATTATTCATGAAAAAAAAAGGGTCATTCCATGCTAACAGAGAGTTTTATCAAAAATTTCAAATATGAATTTTAACATTAGGAGAGTTCTTTAACTCAGCGCATTTTCGTGTGCATGAAGTGCGCATGCATCGAGAGCATTCCTAAACACAGCGCTGGAATCCATCGGCTCGTTCTCCTTTCCAGCGCATGATTCATCGCACTTCAAACGCTTCCATCGGTCTTTGGTACGGATGGAAATGCGATTGACCATTGCCGTCTGCCATTATACTATGGTCGTCTGCTTTTCGGTATAGGGACGTCGTAACTCGTAACACTTAACCTATACAGTATGTCGACACAATGAAGGAAACTGCATTACTGCAATGAATCTTCAGATTCAGATAGTGATAGTAACATTAATATTTTATTATATGATTGGTTAATTTAAAAAAATCCCTTTTATAAATTGGCGATTTCTTTCAATTTAAAGAATTTGACAAATCAAGAACTTTGGAAATTTTACTGAATCAATATGATTTAATTTAACGCAATAAGTTTATTTTTAATGTTTTTTGACGTATTTTATGCTTAATGACAAAATATGCCGAGATTTGGAATTTTCAGTATTATGTTTACATTTGGTAATCCGTCGGATTGTTCTTATTTACATCGCTCAACGTACTCATCGCATATCCACCGGCTTTAAAAAAGCGCATTTTCTCCGATGACTTTAAGAACTCTCCTATAATTTTTTTCTGGAAGTTGGTACACAGGACATCTGAGAGTTTGACAATTAGAGAAATACATGATAAATTTAAAGTAATGTATTTCTTAGCTAATTTCTTTATTGATATTCAGTTAATATTTCTGATGTAATGTAAGCTACCATTTCTGATGTAACATAAGTTACCAATGTTTATGTTAAATATCCAGAGTACAAATTTATGTAAGGAATTAAAATATGCCCTCAGTGTTCTTTACACTTTTATGGTTTATTTTCAAAAACAATTATTTCAGTTTTCAATTCAGCGGTACAGTGCAATTGACTACTCCTTTTCTTGTAACATAAGTTACCAACAACAAAATCCTGATTTATTTTTTAACTATGCTATGCTATGCTCCTATGCAGTCTGAGACAACTTGAAGAATATAGTCTATTCTTCAGTCTGTAAGTCATACAGTTTTTTATTTCCACTCCAAATCAACCGAATCCCAATGAAATGAGTTATTTCTTCTTGCAAATTTAACGAAAGTTACCATGGAATGACCCAAAATTGAAATATTTTCACTCTGTAGTAAGTTCCTAGACAAGTAACCTGGTACGTAGATACTGAGATTTGGAAGAACACAGTGAAGTCACAACATATATATTATGGTTTATAACACACTTAACTTCACTTTTATAGTTATTACTAGGGACCGGATTTTTAGGTTTTTAAAAACACTGTTTTAGGTTTTCCATTAGGTGAATTAGTTTTTTTTTAGGTTTTTTGTCCAAAATATCGTTTTCGGGTAGAATAATTGGTTTAATGAATTTGAATGTGCTACATAGGATTCAATACATAATACTTGTAAAGTTTAACTTAACAAAATTGACTGTGTAAACTTGCTTTAAGACAATATTATACAATTGAAGAATTAATGCATAAACAATCAAAAGAAGCAGTGAAAATAAGATTGCCTCACATTTCCTGGTTACAGTAAATCACTAAATATCTTTCAAGATTCTCAACTGTGAAGTTCTTCCTGTTATCTCTTAGTTAATAGTTAATACTGTATCTAGACACTACTCTTCTCAGGATTCGAATCCGATGCTCCTAATTTAGTGAATAAAATACTTTATGGTTGGATGTGGAAAATGTGAAACTGATTATTTTCCTTTCTTTGGTTGTTATGCATGCTAACCGCACAACAGATCAACTAGGGACGAAAACTTCCTCCTTTTCTAGAAAGGTAAATAATATTTACGTATTTCTGGCAGGCTTGACAAAATATTACTTTTCCATCGGTAGAGGAATTCAGGTCGTCGCCTATCCACTGCCGGGATAAACTCGATTTCATTTGTTTCGGCATAATTAACACGTCTATTTAAAAATTAGATGAATAACAGGGCAGAACAATCGTTGTTTGTACGAATATTTTAAAAAGAATACGCCGATACTCTTACACTTCCTCTTTAGATACTGTCCATCCTAGACGACAATGGGTTGAACGAAACGCTGGTAGTATTAATTTCAACCCGACAAAAATTGTCTCTCCGCAAAATACCGATTTCTCAACCGACAAACAAAAAAGACATAAAAAGTAGCCTAAATTACATATATTAGGTTTTATATCCTGTTTAGGTATATTTAGGTTTTTATACCCCATTTAGGTATTTTTAGGTGCTACAGAATTAATGTGGGTGAATCCTATGGACATGATTCGAAAAAGTGTATGAGCGCTTTTTGTTTTGGAAGTAAGGAAAAAAATAGGTGAAAACCTAAGAATCCGGTCCCTAGTTATTACCTTAGGACTTTGTAGTTTCAATCACCATTGTGATCATCCTCAGCTACCTCTGAAATTTGGTTCCCCTGGTGATTGAAACTATGTAATTCTAAGGTAAAAACTACAAAAGTGAAGTTGAAGTGTATTACAAACCATAATAAGTTATGTAATTCATGTTTGTCTTTAGATATGAATAAATTATCAGTCATGCACTATCGTATCTCCAAATATGCACAATGAAGGGCGAAACATGCACTATCAAAAATCCGCACTGTACTGCAATATATTTCAATTTATCTTAAAACAATATACAACAACTAGTTTTTCCAAATTCTCCTCACTTAAACTCGTGTGTTTATCAGTTAGGACATTCTTGAACGCAGAAAAGGATCTATCTACTTCACAAGAAGTAACAGGTGCATAGGCCTACTTAAGGGAAGAAATTTGACTGAGGGTGAGATCGAATTCCATGTCTTTTACATTTTCTCCACATAATACGTCTTTCACGTTTTCAGAAGTTTAAGATCAAGGTTTGAACTTAGTACCTTCTTAAGTTTTTCCCTGACTGTCACACCCGTTTCTCCACAACACGATTCTAAAGTATTCAAAGTCTTCAACAATGGCTAGTGACTGACAAATTCAAGCAGTGAACATTCTGTTTAGCAGTTTTCTTTCAATGGAAGGTGGTGGGGGTCGGCGAGTCGGCATTTTCTTTTGTAGCATTACTGTTTATTTAGGGTAAACAGTAGCTTGCACTCTCAAATTCTTGCAGGTGGCAGACTCTGTTGCTCTAGTCATTATATATATGTACAGTGCTTTTTTTGTGATGGTACACAACAGTATGCGTAATTGAGTAGTTCAGAGTTCGTGATTAGTTAGAATTTATGAAAAAGTGTTTTTTTCCTGAAAAAATGTGTTAAATTTTGGAATGCATCTTTTACACTGGAAAGTACGGTATTTATTAAATTAATTGTTTTTTAATTATAAATGTAAATAGTGACCTTGAAATCCCCTAGATAAATTCCCTTGTGACTAGATCGTTCGTGAATTTGGTGATCTATATTTACCCCTATGTAATATACTAACACATTTTTATGTTATTGGTTTTGCAGGCAGTTCCAGTGTTCCAGGAAAACCAGACTGACATGGGATCAAGGTGTCAATGAGGTGATTAGTAGAATTCTTGAAGAGAACTTTTTTTTTTTTAAATATTTCTTATTTCTCTGTACATAACTTAAGGGAACCTTGAAAAATTGTATACGGTATATATATATTTTTTTTCATTTTTTGTTCTGTTCCATTATATGAGAGCTATTTATTTTTTCATCTCCGGCAAGACGTGAAATCAAATCCGGAGTTCTTAAAAGAAAATCAAAATTATTCGATTCGTGCAAGTTTTCGAGATAACATGACTTGTTATAAAAAGTATTTGAATGATTATTAGAATGATTTAATACTACAGTATTTTTCAAATGAGAAGTAATTTCCTTCACTGCCAATCACGTGTAAGAGCGAACGAAGTGCTGCCAGCAGTAAGTACCGTCTCGCCATCTCTGATTGGACTGCGTATCTAAGCAGGAGAAGGATAAATTGTTTATCATCTGCAAAACACTAGGAATAGCGTGAACTGAGTTCTTGAGTTCTCGGGCAGTCGTATCGTGTAAGTTCTGTTAGCACGCTATAAGTTTTGCAGGCAAGAAAGACATATATATGAACGCACAGCTACCATGCACACAGGGCAGTACAGTGTTGCCAAACTGCAGATTTTTAGCATAAGATCTCAGGGCAGACGAAGCAGCATACTTATTTATTTATTGAATATCCAAAATTGGATAAAACCCTATTTCACTCGAAGATATATTAGGGTTAGAGATACAATACATTTCAAATATTTACAATATATATCTAGAATTCTAATCTGAGCACAAGCTTGAAAGAAAAGTCATAAAGAAACAAAGAAATAAGCATTAACAAAAGGGAATCAAAAATGTACAAAGATGAAATAAACACTAACAAACAATGTAACTCATAGTTTTTAGAATATACTATTTACAAAATATAAAATAAATAAATAAGATACTATTTAATAAACAGTATCTTGGTGGAACTTTTTAACAGTGAAGCACTTTCCTATGTTTTCAAAAACAAATTCGTTGACCTTAACACACTTTAGACTTCACTTTTACCTGTATTCTGCAGGACGATCGTTTCGCGGACTTTTTCCACATTTTCAACTGCTAGTCCACGAAACGATCGTCCTGCAGAATACAGGTAAAAGTGAAGTCTAAAGTGTGTTAAGGTCAACCAATTTGTTTTTGAAAACATAAGATACCATTTGCTCAACTAAGATATATTTTTGTGATCTGTCGCCTAGGCCTTTCAGTGTCTCTACGTCATCTTCAGGGCATCTCTTGCTGGCTTGGAGCTCCAATAATTAAAATAAAAGCTGCATTGATAGTCAACAGACACGTCGCAGGGAGGCCACAGAAGATAGTTCCATGAGAGTGATTTTATAGGATTTTATAAATTTTATCTTATTTTATAGAGGTGATGAAATGCAGTTTTTATTTTAATTATTGGAGCTCCAATCCAGCAAGAGATGCCCTGAAGATGGTGTAGAGCCACTGAAAGGCCTAGGCCAGATCACAAAAATATATCTTAGTTGAGCAAATGGTATCTTATTTATTTTATTATATTGATCGAGTTCAACGGCGTTGAACATGTATTTTGATACTATTTACAAAATACGAGAAATATTTATATCCTGCATTATTAGTGTGTGTGTTGTTCAGTTGGTGCAAATATCTTCTGTATGTGTATATGGGACAAGAAAACAGGATTGGTGACTAATTGTTCACCTTCTCCACATTTACAGTCGGCATTGTTAGTTACACGGAATCGGTGCAAGTACTGTTGAAATTTTCCATGTCCTGTATAAAACTGTGTCATGATATAGCTTGGTACCAATTGTTTACATTTTATTCTGTAGTAAACTGATGGGAAAAATAAGTTCCTAGTCATAGATCCATTCTCGCTGTTCTGCCATTGGTTATTCCATTTGACAATAGTGCAATTTTTGAAGTAAAACTTCTTTTCTCGCGGTTGGGGTAAATCTGGAAAATCAGTCACACTAAAACCGTTACAAAATCAGTCACACTAAAAACTACGTGTTTCGGAGCGGACTGCACAGAAAACAATCAACTCAATGATTAGGAGTAATCAAAGGAAATTTTTCAGACATTACTTCCTCAATGGCAATAGACAATTCCTAAGCAATCTAAAGGTATATTATCTATTTTATGGAACCCGGAGGTTGATTACCGCGCAAATCCAAAATTAAAAAATACAAATTTCCAAAACTAAAAAAAAATTAAAACAATAAACTCTATGATTCAACTCAATGATTAAGCCTATCCAAAATTTAAATAAATTATCCGACATTGGAAAAGTGTGTTAAAACCACCGCCTTCTCGAGAATTACACTGAATCTTTCTTTTCGTTTGACTGTGTACATTTTGAAAAAAGTTGAACAGCACTATAATCAACAAAGTCGTAGCAGAAAACGCATACGATTTTAAATGAAGTGCATGATAGAACTGATACGTATGAACCTATATTAAAATCTATTTTGCCTTATGCAAACTATAAATCTCATAAAAAGGCACACACAGACTTTAAAAAACCGAAATCAATTGCAGAAAGAGCAAGAGGATAGCGTGAGAGGATGAAAGTGACAAAGAAAAGGAAAACTGAAAAAATACATAAATAAATAAAAAACCGAAATCAATTGCAGAAAGAGCAAGAGGATACCGTGAGAGGATGAAAGTGACAAAGAAAAGGAAAACTGAAAAAATACATAAATAAATAAAGTTTTACTTCTGTCGCGTGGCGTTCCACGCACTCTTTTTTTTTTTTTTTTTACTTGTCTCTTTATGCGAGAAATGGGATAGAGGGTGTAATATTGAAGGAGGTTAGAATCTGTAGCCAGTTTGGTTAGTTCATCCGTTCTTTCATTCCCTTTAATCCCAGAGTGTCCACGGACCTAAGATAGGCAGATGTGACCAGGAAAATACCCTAAATAAAACTGCGGATTTCATGAGCAACTGGGTGTACGTTATGTTTGACATCTATACCTTATGGAGCTTTACTCTGTGCTAGCTGTACAAAGAGATTAACGCAATATCTGACAGCACTGCACCAAACTAACTCCTATTGGCTTGTGGTGAGTCACACACATTGCAGGAACTAATAACAGTAGATCGTGTAACATGACAAAATTGCCAAACTGAGCATTTGAATAACAATTTGAATTATCAATCGAGTCAGATTTTTAGTAGTTTTCACATCTCGACTACAGACTCGAGTTGTGAATTCTCAGATTCTGCTTTCATACGAGAACTTCTTCACTTCATATATCATTCAGTTCTTTATATTATTCGAAAACAGATTACTCGATCCTTAAAATCACTTGCACCACAACTTTTTGCATGAAAAAAAGGAAGAATAAAATTCCCTACATAGTAGTCAATACTATCTGAAGTCGTAAGATTGGCTGGCCTGTTTATTTTTAAATTCAAGTTTTTAAACAATAATGCATGTAAATAGTAAACGTGATTGATTCTTTTATCGCACAAAATAACATTCAACGATTGTCGATTAATATTGCAGTATTCTTAAGGCATCTAAGACAGCTGTGTTGATAAACTTGTATTTGGACAATGGATAAGAAACGACCAAAATATTCAAGTTACACAGCAAATTTTAGTTTCAAAGTTACCAAATTCCACGGAACATCAAAGTAACAGAGCCACTGGACGAGAATTTACAATATCTGAGCGTAATGTGCGTGTTTCTTGTCTGGTTACGCAACTGCCAACTATTGATCATCATATGTGTGACTCAATCGATACATTAGTTGCGGTCAGTATATTGGTACGTATATTATTGATTGTTAGCTGGTTATCTTATAAATGTGTTTTTCTGCTTGCATTAAGGATTCTGAGGAAAAAGCGCATCTATTACACGGGTAAATTTGGTATTGTCCCTACATCTCTAAAGTACTTGGTGGTACCTAACAGACAGGAGAGATATAAATAGTTGGGATATACTGTAACCTTGGATGGTCATTTCCTGCAAGTTTCTATTTTCTATACAAAATATACTGTTTTTCTACGATAGAGTTTTTTCATCCATTTCGTATTCTTGATATTTTGGTAGAAATTTGAATTTCCTACCTCAGTGCTGGTAATATAACAAACTGTGTTAACCCTTTGCAAGGGAGAGTTTTGTGGCTGTACACGGCAGATTCTTGTTAAAATAAAAAAAAAATTGAAATTTATTGCTGTAAATGTTTCTCAAAAGACATGCAGTATTGCATAACATCAAACATTTGCCATGTTCTGAAGATACAAGGGTTGATTTTTTAGTAGTGGCGACTATTTTATTTCTCCACATACAGCATATGTACATGTTCCCAGCGATGCGCAAGTCTTTGGATCCCATTGGCACTGCCTAATCTGTTGATGGTGCGAAGAGAGCGGACGGTTGCCTGTAAAACATGATTGGGATGATGTGATCTTAAAACATACTGTTCCCCCAAGGCAGAACATTATTGCGGAGTACTACTGTTTGTTTTTGCAAATCTGCGAGCATCTCTAAAAAGAAAACAGCGACACTTCATGGGTAATTCACCCATCGTCTCTGCATGACAACGCTAGGGCATATAGGCTAAAGCAGGAGTTGTGTCTGAACTGTTTAATCGCTGGGGGTGGGAAGTGCTCTATCACCCTCCATACTCTCCAGTTTTAAGTCCCTGCAACTTTGATCTAATCCTGAAGATGAAGGAGCCACTTTGTGAGATTCGCTTTTGTATGGTTGAAAATGTTTTACTGGGAACATGTTGTACGCAATGGTAGTGATTATATCAAAGGCCTATAAAACTTAAAACCATGTATACAGGGTGTTAATGAATAACACCGAAATATTTTACCTGTGTATAGAGGGGACATAGGCAAGCCACTTTTATTATGACATTTTTTGCTCTATGACGTAAAATGTATATGCTTACAGGGCATTAAAGTTCTTAAAATTTGGTGCTCATAAATCAATAATTACGGGAAATAGGGTTAAAAAGGTCATTAAATTGACTTCATGCCTTCCTAGTGATCGATAAAAACCTGATTCTTAATAATTCATCAACAGCTATACCATAATTTAGAATTTTCATAATCTGCAAAATTTACAGACTAATTACATGATTGCCCGCCACTGCATTATGTATTTATTCCTAACTTCAGACCTAACAAATATGTTTCGTTTGTCTTTTTTTCCCCTCAGAGTTGTAAGATATCGATCGTCATTTTTTACAATTTTCCTGACCACTACACAATATTCACTGTTCCTTTGTTTCCCATCGTTTCAAGTATTAGAAGTCAGTGGCATGCATATC
Source organism: Ectobius pallidus (assembly GCA_964059195.1). Taxonomy (NCBI): domain Eukaryota; kingdom Metazoa; phylum Arthropoda; class Insecta; order Blattodea; family Ectobiidae; genus Ectobius; species Ectobius pallidus. The sequence goes on from CAXKWD010000007.1 coordinate 169,557,703, forward strand.
CTTGGGAGATTTTATGTTATAACAGGAAGAATTAAATCCAGCAAAAATCTCCTAATAAAAGTTGCTTGTCTATATCCCCTCTATACATAGGTAAAATATTTCGGTGTTATTCATTAACACCCTGTATATGCTTATGTATAGGGAAATAAAATAGTTGCCAGAACTAAAAAAAAAAAAACCCTTGTAATATTCATTACTGGAGTAAGTAGGAGATGATAAAAAAATTTCTGTGAGCCTTAGTTACCAGAAAAGTGGCATAAGGGATATTCCACTATATTCCAAGATTAAAATAAGTTATTTTTTTAATAGATTTCCAAGTTAAGCTCCAGATTGATTCAGTAAGCAGGGCTTACGGAAGGACAATGGTCTAGTTTGATAAGCATATGTGAAGGAATATGTGGGCAGTGTTATTTGCCAAAGCTAACTGTATTGCAACTTCCAAAGCAATGAAGAAAGAGAGAGAAAAAGTTTAACTATTTAAGAAGAAAAAAACAAAAACATTGATAACTTAATAATAAAACGAACTACACTAACCACAGTAAGTGTCGAATGTGGGATTTTTGTGGATTTGTGATGATGAATGGAAGGTCGTGGCTAACCTGCACAGATGCAGTACACGCCCGCATCCTCATCACTAGACTTCGGATTTTAGGTAAAAACCTATTTTAATCCTTAAGTGATATATGGACGAAAACTTGTATATGCATGTTTCATAAGTGACTATGCCTAAAACTGATACTTTTATAGGACCTAAAACAGCCTATTTTTACATTAGAGCCTAATATTGCCTTTTTGCTTGTTTTTCCTGTAAAGTTCAAAATTAGTCATTTTTTGTTATCAATTCTAGCATTTATTTTCAGTTCGTACTAATTTTTTTAGCTCGGAATGTGGAGTACATGACACATTTGTGACGTGGTTAAATAATAAGGAATGTTTCGTCTTCAGTAGAAAAATTCCTTGGAATTCCCAAGAAAATGTACTGTTTACTCCCGACCCCCACAGCCTACTCTGAATCACTGAGGAATACAAGGTGTTGAATATGCTAGTATGATATACGTAGCTTCTGGGCACAGGGATTAGGTTTTCATTGTTATACAGGCCCTAGTAATAGGTCTATATAATTCTGTGTACCATAGGCCTATATCTGTGTTTTATCATGATTATTGATTAATGGTGACTTCAATACATATAATACTAGCATGTGCCCGCGGCTTCGCCCGCGATAATTATTTCAAAAAAATAAAAATTAAGAGCATAATAGTTAAATCATTATATTTATTAACACCTAAATCACTTGGACTACATACCACGATTAGATAGCGTCGCCTGGTAAAAGCGACCTCAGATTCGAGTTCCTTGGCCCAGAAAACCCCTGTACAGTGAGTTTCGTCCAAATCGAACAATGTTTGACCATATTTAGGCCTATATTGATTATCCCTCTTCCGTGTAGGTTGAAAATTTCATATGTCTTCGGGCCTTGATATTCTAAACAAATGAATCGTCCAGGATGGACTTACAAAATCAAGCGATCGCCCGCGATAATTATTTCAAGAATTAAAAATTAAGAGCATAATAGTTAAATCATTATTTTATTAACACCTAAATCACGTGAATTACATACCACGATTAGATATCGTTGCCTGGTAAAAGCGACCTCAGATTCGAGTTCCTTGGCCCAGAAAACCCCTGTATAGTGAGTTTCGTTCAAATCGAACAATGTTTGACCATATTTAGGGTTGATTATCCTTCTTCCGTGTAGGTTGAAAATGTCATATGTCTGCGGGCCTTGACACTCTAAACAAATGAATCGTCTAGGATGGACTAACAAAATCAAGCGATCGCGTTGCTTTTATTTTCAAGGTAGGCTATGAGGTATGTTGACAAAAATAGCCAGCCATCTGTAAGTGATTTGATATTGAAATTTATTACTGAAACTGATGCTTCTAAAACGCAAAAAAATGCACGTTTTCTGCCAGTTTTTCACTCATAACTCACGAACGCAGGCGAAAATTAAAATTCCGGCTTCGAGGTGCACATTCCGACCCTTTAGTCCGCCTACTTATAAAATTTCAGATCTCTGCGTTGAGTAGATTTCGCTGGGCATCGCGGACAGACAGACGGAGGACAGACAGACAGACGGAGGACAGACACTTCCTTTTATTAATATAGATTCTGCATTGCAATTGAGATATTTCAGAAACTTGGCAACTTAACGGTTTTATAAGAGACTATTTTACGATTTTTAGAACCTATTTTCCCATTTTTAGAGCCTATTTTAGGTAACTAAAACAGCATTTTTAGCGACCTAAAAGTCCGAAGTCTACTCATCACCATCCCATCATCAACCAAGTTGTCACCGAAATTCTTATTCTGGAAGCCAGACTTCAGGCATCGGTGTCTACCAGTAGGTCATCCTGGCACCACAAAGTCATATCCAGGGGTTAGTTATCCTTTATTTGTAATTTGTTTGTGTCCTTGTGTGTCTTATATCATACGTCTTATTGCCTTTGTCCCTATCTTCTTTTGCTTTCTGGGAAACTCTATTTGCTGCTTCATCCAACAACTTCCACGAGTAGGGGTATCTTATTATTAGACCTGGGATTTTAAGGCAAATGCCTATTTTGTTCCTTATGAAATAACATGAAAATTTTTTAGATATGTGGACGTTTCATGATAAATCACTTACATTTATAGAGTTTTATAGTGCCCTAAAATGCCTATTTGAACCTTTAGAGCCTATTTTACTATTTTAGTGCCTAAAAATGCCTATTTTGTAGGCCTACATTTAAAATAAAATTCAACTTTTGTAACTTTTACATCCCTCAATGAAAAGCAGAACAGCAGATGTGGGTTTTCACAGAAGTATGATTATTCCAAACAATTGTCGCTAAAGGAATGCTGGCTGACGACAGAGGGGGAGGATTAAGGGGGAAGGACTACTGTGTCAAGTCACCAGTGAAAGAACATCTGTTGAAGTGAATATAGTTTGTGATGGCTAATTTTGTAGTTAATTCTGTTAAGAATAGGTATACCACGTTTCTTGCATTAAAAGAAAAGACCATGTTACAGTTTAAGTGTATATTGTAATATTTTAAAGTCTATTTTCTGTTTATCTACACATTTTTAAAGCAAATTTTAAGTGCCTATTTTCTCTTTTAAAAGCCTTTTTTACTCGTTTTAAAAGCCTATTTTAGGTGCCTAAAACTAATTTTTTAGAGCCTAAAATCCCAGGTCTACTTATTATGTTCGCTATTCAGCTATCTTGAAATAGTCTCTGAAAGGATTCCCTCAACTGAGCAGTGTTTTGGCGTTCCCAAACCACATGGTCAGGAGCTGTGCATGAGCTGATGGCGCTAAAACAGAATCTAGTTAAGGAAATCGATAATACATATTACTGTTATCAACAGATGAGATCTTGTCTGGATGTGCAAAGTTCAAAATTTATGTAAAATGAAATGAGTATTGCATTTGAAGATTATATTATACGACGAACAGAAAACAAGCTGTGTGTTGGCAGCACTGCAACACGTTAAAAGAAAGCGCCTCTGCAAAATCATTGTTTTTGCAGACTTAAGAATTAGTTATTTTAGTCCCTAAGCCAAACCTTCAGTTTCAGAGCTCGCCTTCAAACTGTAAGCATGGACCACGTCACAGACAGAGGCGGCGGGAATTCGAATTCAAACTAAACGTGCTGAGTTGGAAACATTGACAGTATCACGCTATACATCTGTCAACAAACTAAAGCACGTGGAGCTGTGGAGTATATTTTCAATGTGGACTTTAGCTCTTCACACATGCGCACTGCCAACGGCAGGTTCAAATTTTAATGGTTGCCAAGCTTCCAGATTCCAGGCGATCTCTGTACTTCAGAATTTCTTGAGCTCTGAGATGCAATATTTAGATCATAAGTTGACTATAGCTCATATCTGAGTTTGTATGCGAGGTGTTCTAAGGGGTTATGCGGATTCGCTAGTGTACCAACACTCCCATTGGCTACTGGTGTACATTTGTCTCATTGGACCTTTTTGCACAGGCTGGCCAATTCCTTTATTCGTGTGCATTATGGTACCGGCGCAGAACACATGAATGCTATCAGAATGGCTGGTGCTGTTGCTGTTAAAAGATTTCACTCACGTGAATTGCACCATATTTGCTGGTCTGAAAGATAGGCAATGTGATACACGTTCGGGCACTTCCAATGCTACTGGACTATTGCTGGCAAATTTTACCTCGCAAACTATAGTCATGGATTCTAGGTAAGTGTCAGTTAAGTTAAGAGTAGTGACATTAGTGTTGGTGACATGTTGAGCTATACAGCTCACACTATACAAAGGAAAATGATGTGCGCCAATCCTTTCCGACTCTTAGGGCACTACTAGTGCATAAGGTGGAAAAATTCTCTTATATTAAAACTAATTATCAGCACTAGTGGAAAATGAAGTTCATCAATGGTCTTAGGGCACTGTTGTTGCATTGTAGGAAGAAAGAAAGAGAATGTAGATATCCCACGGCTGCTCACAGCAGGTGAATGACTGCTCAACAGTCGTACTTATTCAAAACCTCATAAAGTAATGGTTTTTGAACAGCTGGCTTCGGAAACATTTCTTCTTTCTCATGGAATACTTTATGCAACTGAAGTTGCACAATGGGACGCTTCTGTTAGGTGGGGAGTTATCTGAACTGGACAACGTTTCCTCTTTACCATTCGCTACTCGCACAAGCGGGACCCGCTAAAACCCCCACCTTCATACAGCGTGAGCCGTATAGTATGGTGGCAGTTAGGTTAGAAATAGTGATACTGTATTAGTGTTGATCGCCATAAAGTTTACAGGCCTGGTTTCTGCAGCATGTGACCCAATGATTACCTGCCCTCCCAGAGCTGGACATTATATTATAGCACTATTTTAGGTTAATTCTATTCGAACTATGGGGTGCCACCTCAAAAACTAACTTCCACAAAATCTTTGTACTGCAAAAAAGAGCAATACGTTATTTGGCCAACTTACAAGATAGGGAAACATGTAGACAGGCTTTTAATAATCTAAAAATTATGACATTAGCTAGTCTCTATATTTATAAGGCAATAATATTTACAATTAACTTCAATTCACCCATTAAAAACAACATGATCCACGCATACAATACAAGAAACAAAGACAATTTTGCAACTATCGGTCATAAACTGAAGTTATACGAAAAGCTTCCCATCTACACAGGGACCAAATTCTTTAACTTGTTACCCAGATCTCTTAAAGAATGTCAAAACAATAAACAATTTAAAAAAAAGCTGTTTCAATATCTCCTGAATGGAGCGTACTACAGCATTGACGAATTTGTAGAAGCAAACAACCATAAATAACGTATGTTTTAGTGTTTCATTGTTTTACTGTCTTTCCTTAATGCCCAATTTAAGCTAGATTAAACTGCCAAACTTAGACTAAGCATATATGTCTGTAAATGTGCTGAGTGTATGTCGTTATGAAGATGGCAGATTTTGTTGTATATAGGATGAGTGTGTGAATGTTGCATGGTATGTTAAACTTTTGTTATTGTGTTTTCAGCTTTGAAAGTACATATGTATGTTTGTAAAAACACAATTTGACAATGTTCTGAAATGTCTTGACATTATGCAGAACAGCAATAAATCTTATCTTATCTTATCTTAACTTTTAAGTTATTTTTTTAAATTTACAATACAGTGCCCGCCGCTTATTGTGATTAGATGATATTATTCGATTGATAACAGTAGCCGAAGGAATTAAATGAAGGTTATTTATTCATACATAAGATAATATACTACAAAACAGAATTTAAAATATTTATTCATAAAATAATACGTAACTGTGAATCATTGAACCACTCATAGGCTAATACAGTAATAGACTGCAAGGATTATTTTTTTCAACCAGTAACAAAGTTTTAAATTGTTTTTACTTTCCTTTAGGAGTCCATTAACCAATACCCCATACTCAGTTATGAGTTACAAGTGTTTTTGGAAGTCTATACTGATCTGTAGTGATCATTGCATTGCAAAACATCTAACGCCTGTTTGATCAAGTCTTTTCATTTTATACGAGCCACCACTGCATATCAACACTGTGTATCCATAAATCAAAAGCTCCAGCTTAACTGTGGGTTGAAACATTTTTATTGCTTAAAAGAGAAAGTTATTTAATGCACCCCCTCGAACTGGTCATCCTGTGAGCTGGGAACAGAATTGCTACCTCCAGTACAACACAATACAGTTGAGCTTGAAACGAAACCTTGAAAAACAAAATTTTGAATGACGTACAGTACTTGGAAATAAAGCCGTATAACAAAAAATGTGATAACAAACCGAATCTTTGATCACAATAAACAGCATTTTTTCAATGTACCAGTACTGAGCCGTGCAGGATTTAATAAAAGTGATAACTTTACCCAACTGATAACATCCGCGATTACATTAAGCGGCGTTCACTGTATTCCTACAAAATAAAGTTGCTTAGGTGTAGATTCTATGGGTTTTAAGAACAGGATAACGTGAATTTTAGCCTTATTTCGAAAAATATATTTAAAAAAAGGAGCCAGGTAAGAGCTGAAGTTTTCCCACAAAAACCTCTTTACTTGACCCGTCTTTTTTACTTCCTATCGAAATATCACAACCTCGGAACAAGATACCATCAGAATTCAACCCTGTGTATTTGCCCATTACCATACTGTATTTTATTTTTCGTCCTCTATTGGGACAGCTGGTGTGTGCAATTCCTTACCTGAGGATATAAAAGTCTACCGTTCACTCAGAATGTTCAAGATCAAGTTAGTTGATCACCAGCCTTTAATATTCATGTCACATACTACAGTATTTAGATGTTTAAAATAAGTTATTTTTTAATTTTTTTCTATTCAGTTATTTTCGTCTTTTTGTTTAATTTTTCTGCTTGCCATTATAAATTATCACGTTAACAGTGCATTTCATTATTGTAGTTTTAATTGCCTCTAGTATTGAATTAATTATATGTAATATGTTTCACTCATGTATTCAAACTAGACTGCTGGATATGTTTGCATATGTCTGGTTGGTGGAACAGAAGGTGTTAAGTACACCAGAATAAATAAGTAAATATCAGTGCTAAATGGGGACCGTTATAAGCTAGGACACAGTCTTCGTATTTTAGTACTTAAGTTTTCGACAGCTGTCCTTTTATGCAATTTTAACATTTGGATCTGTTATTGAAGGCTCGGCAGTAACTTAGTCCGGTTTTCCACCATCAAGAACTTCAGCAAGTGAATCATTCAAACGAAAGTGCATGCTCTGAATTTTGTAAGGTTTCAAACTCTTACCCATCTGTTTAGCGGTAAATTATGGAGGTGCTACATATCTCATACAATGCTCGGAACTCTCTTAATTCATCTCCCCCTCTCTCCATGTGGCCCACGCCGCCCGGTCCTTACAGGACCGCGACCTGTAGGGAGAGGGATTACCTTGGGGTCACTTTACATACTTTTTTGATCAGACAAGGGCATGATGAGGGATCAATTCTATGCTGTGGCCACCTCCGAGACAACTCAAACACGTATCAATATCAATATCAATATCAATCTTTATTTGCTGGAAAGTAAAAACACTTTTACATGTAGCATCGTCAAAAGAATAAAATATTTACAATAGTCTAAAATCACTGTTTAAACATTCACTGTACTTATAAAATGGATTCTGTTTCAGCCAGCGCATAATTCTGTTTTTAAAAGGCCTCATTGCCAATGTCCTAACATTTACTGGTAGTTTATTGTATAAGGTCATGCCATTTACTATATAATTGTTCTGTGTCTTCTTAAGCCTCCTGAATGGTATATTTATGTCATTCGCCGTTCTGGTTCCATAACAATGCACGTCAGTTCTTAGGTCGTATGTATTTATATTACCTTTTATGTGTATTAGTACCATGAAAGCATAAAGATTTACAACGGTCATGATCCCCTCACTTATAAAAAGTGGTTTACAGTGTGCAAAAGGGCTGGATTTTGTAATTATTCTGATGGCCTTCTTTTGTATAATTAAAATATCATCAAGATCACTGGCGCATCCATAAAACATTAAACCATATCTAATTATGCTTTCAAAAAATGCATAATAAACCTGCTTCATGTATGCTAATGGAACAATATTGATTAATTTTCGAAGGAGGTATAATACTCTAGACAGTTTTTTACAGACAAATTTTACATGTGTATTCCACTGCAGTTTGGAATCTAAATAAATGCCCAAAAATTTTACAGATTCATGTACAACATCTCTTAGGCTAAACATTATTCGTTCGGTTTTGTCCTTATTTACTAAGAAACTGTTTTTTGAGAACCATAATAATACTTCATGTGATACTTGATTACAGTGTAGCCTTAAATCATCAAGATTGCAATTTGACGTAAGAAAAGTTGAGTCATCTGCATACAATATTGTTTTTGCTGTTATATTATTTGGAAGATCGTTTAACATTATTGAAAACAAAAATGGGCCTAAAATTGACCCTTGAGGAACACCAAATTTTATAAGTGACGGTCTCGACCTTAGTCCATTTGTTTCAACAATGAAGAAACGGCCCGTTATAAAGGATTCTAGAAGTCTTAGTTCATTACCAGTTATTCCATAGTAACGCAATTTTCTTATTAATAGATCATGCGATATGCAGTCAAAGGCTTTACTGAGATCGAACAGCATTATCTCAGAATAAGAGTTATTTTCAAAGACCTCATAGACATTATTCAATAGACTATCTATCGCATTATTGGTTGAACTTTTAGGACGGAATCCAAATTGGCATGGAGTTAATAAGTGATTGCAAGTAAAATAATTATACAACTGAGTTAAAATAATACCTTCAAAAATCTTACTCATGATTGGTACAATAGCTATAGGCCTATAACTACTGGGGCTATCTCTTTTCCCTTTCTTATAGATGGGAATTGTTTTGGCAGTCTTAAGGTAGTCAGGAAAATATCCAGATGCAAGGCAATTGTTGATGCATGAAGTGAGTGGTTTACATATATAAGGAGCAATTGCTTTAATGGTACTGTTACTAATACCATATATATCCTTGCTAGTGGAATTTTTGAAATTATTCACCACCCGTAAAACGTCGTATTCTGAAATCTGTTTCCATTTAAAACTGATATCATTTGGAATTATTTTGTTTCTTAAAAAATCCTCAGCTGTGACTAAACATTCCATAAACTGATTTTTAGTTTCTTCACTAACCTGTTGGACGACATTAGAAAAATATGATCTAAAATCTTCCGCTTGTATTGGGATATTACAGTTTGGAGTTTTAATCTCCTTATTAACAATGTGCCATGCTGCATTATATTTGTTATCAGAAGTTTCAATTAGTTTGGCATTATGTTCCAATTTGGATTTTTTCAGATCACTTCTGTATTCTTTTCTGAGATCTTTGTACACTTTCAGTACGTTACTGGATCCTGTTACCTTGTGAATAGTGTTTAATGCTAGAATCTGTTTTCTCTTATTATCTAAAGCATTATTATACCAAGCAGGTCTACCCTTATTTTGAGAATTTCTGTTATGATTAAATATTACTTTTTTAAATGGAAAACACACATCAAATAGATTTAAAAATATTACAAAAAAACCATTAAAATTGTCGTAAGCTGCAGTATCCCATTGTACATTGTTAAGATAAGAAATAAAATTATTCATATTGTTTGGAGACATGTTCCGAGAAAGCACACATTTAGTATACTGGCTACTGTCGGTATTCTTCCAGTTAACATCAAGATTAAATATTACAGAGCTGTGATCTGAAAGAGTATAATCAATTACATCTCCTTTATATTGACTTCTGTTAAGATTAGTGATAATGTTGTCAATGCATGCGACTTCTCTTGTGGGTTTAAAGTTTGAACAATAAAAACCATAAGATCTTAACAGATTTAAAAATGTTGTGCTACGATAATTTTCAACGAGTATATTAATATTAAAATCTCCACATATTATTACCTTAAATTTGGAGTTGATAAAATTTAGTAGCATTGCTTCTAAATTGGTCATGAAATTGTTAAAATTACCAGATGGGCTACGGTATATACAGACAACTATTATTTGCAAACTTATAATATTAATTGCTACTACTTCAAAGTCTATTTCTGTGCAATATGATTCCATGTCAATGACCTTGAAGTCGATACCGTTCTTGACAAAAATAACTACACCACCATGTGTCAAATTAGTACGGCAAAAACAACTTGCTCGGTTATAGTTGTTGATGCTATATAGGTCCATCTCCGCACTAACCATCCAGTGTTCTGAAAAACATGCAATTTTACATTCAATTTCGTTCAAACACAGTTCTAATTCTGGTACCTTGTTTCGTATGCATTGTATGTTCGTAAAGAGAATATCAATTGGTTCGTTGTATTTATTTTGTTGAAGATCATCACTTGTACTTATTCTTTCTTCTCTCCGTTTTTTGGACGTGGATGAATAAAGTATCTTACACATGTGTTCACTGGCCATAGATCGGAGTCCATAACATATTTTATGTTGTTTTCATGTACATCTATTTTAAAGGAAGAGTATTCCTGGGGATGCCTGGACGGTAATTGTTCACATTGTATTTCTGGACACTGTGCCTTTAGAAAATCTTTAAGTTGTTCAACATTTGTGTTAGGGTCCAATCTATAAACATGGAGGGATACTAATTTTGGAACACCTCTTAACTTAAATTGATTTGGATCATTTATATCCTTTGTATCCTTTTTACCTATAATGATTTGCCTATTAGGTTTTCGACGCACGATTTCAACCCATGAGTCTGGTTTACCATTATTTCCGGAACCGGAAGTTCCCTTGGATACTTCAATAGGCAATTGGTCACGTATTTCTTTAGATACTTGAATCTGGTTATAACTTGATGCACCAGTCCTAGAATTATCATCATTACTGACTGTGTCTTTATTTACTGGGTTAATTTTCATGCCGGCCATTTGATTTGGCAACACTTTGTCACAGTTCACTTGAGCCCTATTAGAGAGTAGTGGTTGTTTTTCAAGTAGATCAACATGTTTCACTAAGATATTTATTCGTTCTTGAAGTGCGTTAATAACAGAGTCTTTCTGTTTCAAAAGGAATTTTAAAATGCGAATATCAATTTTACCGTCACTATCACAAGATCCCTGAAGTGCTTCGTAAAATTCTTCATTTTCATCTACTGGTATCACCATATCGCCATTGCCACTGTCGGGTTTCCCATCACTCTCACAACATTTAATAAAACTGTTCTCCAAGATCAAGACTCCATTAATGCGTTTTGCACAACTATTATGGTAGTAATTATTACAATCTTTACATCTGAGTCCATTTACAACTTTGGTCTTACATCGCTTGCAGATATTAACTTCACTTGAGTTGCTTCCATTGCTACTCTTACATGGATCCGTACTTGAGAGAACACTGGCAGCACTAGTTCCAACCATGGCTGAGCGAATACGTCCGTCCAGCTCAACAGCTAAACTACGATGGGACGATGCACAACATTCTAAGTCAGGAAAGAGCCCCACTTCGGTAACTTGTCCTTGCCAGGAATCGAACCCGGGCCCGCTGCGTGGGAGGAGCGCACGGTCATGGACTAAATGCCAAAAAGTAAAACAATCTAAGTATATTTATTTTTCCAAAATGGCATCAGTTCATTCCAACATGACTGACCATGGGGGGTCTTGAATATTGGTACTGTATGCCTCAGTGTTTACAATATTAAAACTAAACTCCATGACGCTACATCCCTTAAGGGACAAGGCCTACCAACCGACCGCTGCAGATGGCAGGATTGTGGGGCATGTGGTCGGCCGTTAATGGTGATTTCCATGACCCTGAGTTACTTTCATTACACTAGCAGGCTCCGAGATTTTATATTGTATTACTCTTCATGGACGGACTGGGAATCATTTTTAAAATTGACCCTTATCAATTACTAGCGTGTGCCCGCGGCTTCGCACGCGATAATTATTTCAAAAATTAAAAATTAAGAGCATAATACTTAAATCATTATATTTATTAACACCTAAATCATGTGAATTACAAGGCAGTGGAATTACATACCACGATTAGATACCGTCGCCTGGTAAAAGCGACCTCAGATTCGAGGTCCTTGGCCCAGAAAACCCCTGTATAGTGAGTTTCGTCCAAATCGAACAACGTTTGACCATATTGAGGCCTATATTGATTATCCCTTTTATAATAATAATAATAATAATAATCCTCTTCGGCGTAGGTTGAAAATTTCATATGTATGCGTGCCTTCACATTATAAACAAATGAATCGATCAGCGTGAGCTACAACATTCAAGCGATCGCGATAGTTTTATGTCCAAGGAATGACAAATATAGCCAAAGCCTATTGTAATTGATTTGACATTGAATGGTATTACTGAAAACTGATGCTTCGAAAACGCAAAAAATACACTCGTTTTTCACTCATAACTCACGAACGAAAGGAAAAATTAAAAATGTAATATGCCAGAAACCTTCCCGGGAATGCACTCAACAACTTCCCAAAGTTTCATGGCGATCGGATGAATGGTGTAGTAATACATAAAGGACACACACACACACACATACATTCATTTCTATATATATATAGATAAGAGTAATAACTAGGGTTCGGATGTTTATGGCATGTCATATTTTATCCTGACATTTCGCCGCTAATACAAATTAAACAAGAATTGCTCATTTGTTATCCTAATCGGACTGTTTTTATTTTGCATATAAAGTCTTATTTTGGTCAATTTTATGGTCTTGATCTTATTTTGGCCATATTTTGAATTTTACGTCATATTTCAGTTATAAATTCGATAAAAGAGCACAATTATGCAGTAAGTGCACTAAATTGTCGACTTATTTTTTCCGAAACAACTTCCAATAGATATGTTTAAAAATATTTTCGGTTCACATTTGCATTGGTACTCGTATCTGGAAACAAACAGATTAGTAGTTCTTTACAAGTAAAACTGTAAATCACATGTAAAATTGTTAAGAAGTGATTATCTGATTGAATTAATAACTTATGATGTAACAATTTAATGTCATTTAATGTTTTAAACTTGAACATTTATTTTTTTAGAAAATGCCTTTGAGTCATATTTACTCATTTTTAAGGTCATACTTTCAGTCATATTGTCCACTTTTTTAGGCCATAGACTATAGACATCCGAACCAGAGTAATAATTAATAGTAATAATAGAAATTCATCCGTAACACGCAAGGTTGGTTGGCTGGTTGGTTGGTTGGTTTGTTTACTTGCTTTTACGCTTTTAACTAAAGTATCATTGATCTGATTTACATGTTGCTTTTTATACTTTATACCGTAGGTATTTAGAATGCTTAGGAGGGCAATGATTACAGATACAAATAATGTTAAGGTAGAAGTTGAGTGTCGACTAAAATCAGGAAATACCTGCTTTTTCTGTCCCGAAATCTAAAAATAAAAATTTATAATATCCTGCCGGTTGTATTTGTGAGACATGGCCCCTTACATAATCTGAGAGTGTTCGAAAACAATGGGCTTAGGAAAATATTTGGGACTAGGAGAGATGAAAATGGGGACTGGAGAAAACTGCATAACGACGAGCTTCATGACCTGTACTCTTCACGGATATAGTAAGGGTAATTAAATTACGGATGGTGAAATGGGCTGGACATGCTGCACGCATGGGAGAGGAAAGACAAATCTCAAAAAGTATTGCCTGGGAGACCCGAAGGGAAAAGACTACTTGGAAGAGCTAGACGTAGGTGGGAGGACAATATTAGGATAGATTTAAGGGAAGTAGGATTTGCGGGGGATGGTTGGTTGGAGTTAGCACAGAATAGGCTCAGGTAAGCGCGGCAATGAACCTTCGGGTTCCACAAAATAGATAATATTCCTTTAGATGTTCTCATCTATTACGTTTCTTTGGTACAACTGTGCTGTGTTTAAAACTGAAACAAAGGATTTTGCGTTTCTATTTTTGCCGAAGCAGGATTGCGTCTTGCGTATCAGTACAATGAAGTTTCGTAACGAGCCATGCCTACCTCTGTAAGTAGACGCAGTTAGTTTATAGTTCAGAGGCAGTTAGGTTAGTACAGTTGGTTACTTTAGCTCATATTCTACACTAAATGTTCCAAAGCCCCCCCCCCCCCCAAAAAAAAAACCCGCATAACGAGTTTCGTCCAAATCATTCAATGTTCTTTTTCCCAATTGAACACTGTCTTGTTAATAGGTGGCGTTGGCTGAGGGTTCATGAGATATACACGTAGAGTGGTTTTTATATAGGCCTATTACTAGCTTACAAGGCCCGGCGTCGCCCGGGTTTTTTTATTCTGTAATTGGAAATTGACTTATGAAGGATTTTTAAATTCTAGGTCCTTATATAGGTATTTATAATTTGAAACAGAAAGAACGACTTATCACACTCAAACTGTTCCCTCAGAAAACGCTTGATATAGTTTTTTTTTATGGCTCATAGAGGATGTAGAATTTTGCTTCCCATCGCTTGTACGGTACACAGCAAGCCTGGTAGGGGTTCAAATAAGAAGAAACAGAAATTCCGGTAATATAAAATTGTATTGTCTTTGCGGAATATTTATTTCTCACTCTCATGTTACCACAAAACCGTGTTGGGGATGAAATTAAACAGAAATGTAATATCCCTTTCATACTTCTCTCTCCAAAAACCTGCGATATAATAATATACACATTACCATACCTCGTCCTATTGTTTTCTCTATATCCAGGGTAGAGAAAGCTATGTGACTGCATTATTTTAGTGGATTTCATTCTTTAATATTTATTTACGACATTAATTATATTGATTGCTTCTCTAATTTGTTAAACTCCTATTTCATTTATATCCAAACCCATCTGAGGCCACTGGCAACAATATGTCGTCGTGTGAACTGTGATTTGGATTTGATAATTCTGTGCTAAAAGGGATTAAGTATTCTCAAAAACATTTGATTTTTGGCATTAAAAAAATCTAAATCCTTTCTTAGTGAGCACCTACATTATGAAACGAAGGTACTGTCAAAATTCCAAGTCTGTTATAGTTTAGGCTCTACGTTGATTCCTGTCAGTCAGTCAGTCAGTCAGTCAGGACAAAGCCTTTTATATAGAGAGAGATTTACTAGCAGATACCCGCGATTATTTACTCAGAAAAACCATTAAAACACTATTTATTAACTCTGATATCATTTTTGCGTGAATTGTAGGAATTACATAATTTTATTCTTAATTATATTGTTTAACGTTAAAAATACAAATAATTAAACGAACAAAACTAATCTTAGGCTGCCATATGGGCATACAAATTCGAAATGAAACGATTAAAATGAACCATAGATTTTTGAACCTTACCCAAATCATACATAATAATTATTAATATACATTTTTTCCTTGCGCCCCCCCACCCCCGGGTATGGGAGTGAATTTATTGAATATTCACTTCTGAAGAATTACCTAGGTATGAGAGACCTTTTAAACTTGAACGTTTTTATTTTTAACGCTAATTTTGAAACAATTTTCAACCCCCCAGGAAATTCATAAAACGATAATATTTCCCCCACCCCAGAAATTTAAATGACGCAGTCTGCGTCTTAACCCCCCCCCCCCCGTGGGCACCCCTGCTTATCCTCAAGGTACTAGACGGAAGGAAGAAGTCTACCACAACTTTCATTCTGTATTTAATAACTTCAACAAATGAAAACAGATTCTCTTTTATTACATTGTAGATTAATAGCATTAATAATAATTTATAATTTGATGTCTCTGCATATTTAGTCTCTTGTTTTCAACTTTCAAAACATCTGTCAAGGAATTTTTAATAACTTACACCTTTTACAATTTGGAGGAATATATAGGAACCATATACTAAATTATATTCTTCGTATTTACTATGTCCCCCGTTGAATTAGAAATAATCTGGTCAGCCTAACAAACATACGTACACCAGAATTGGACTTAGAAAAAAAAATATGAAGGGACTTTTTGTAAAGAAGATCCACTATATTTCCTTTGATAGATCGTAGGGATGGTTATAAATGCTTGAGCTATCGATTTGGAAGGGAAGGTTACGGACCCTGTTTTGAGTAACATTGGGGCGCAGGTGAATGGGATGGTGCGCATGCGTTATTACGTTGGGGGAGGTCGCGGCTAGTCAGAGCACATGGAGCTGTCAGATGGTTTTGAGCGAGCGTCATCTGAAGACAAGTCAACCAGCTATATCATCACAGCGCCAATTTCAAGGTAACGTACCGGCTTCTTGCATTCGCATCATAAGATGTGTGCTTATTCAGTTTAAAAGATAAATTATACAATAAAATTTTTTTTATTGTATAATGACATGATTGTAAAAATAGTTTTAATTTAGCATATGCTAACGCCAAATTAGCGAATATATTCACTGCAGACTTTTATATGACTGTTTAACAATTTTTAACTTGATGTAATTGTTTTTATGTATAGCAATAACCTATACTGGTCCTAGACTGCACAAGTGTACAATTATTTTGAGAAAAACTTTTTTCTAACAACAATTCTATCCTAACAAAATAAATTTTTTGTAATACATAATTAACTTAATTCTAATAAATTATTGATTTACCATAGAACAAGATATTTGTAAAAGGTTGTCCCCACATCCTTGGTTGACGGCATCTTATTAATATAATTTTGAGGGTATAAGACGAAAATCTCCTTCATACTTCTATATTTCCCTCAAAGAAATTAAAGATGAAATTTATTAATAATACCGAATTCGTAGGTCTTTTAGTCACAGTAGGTCTACCTAGGATACAGGTAGAGAAAATAAAATATTATCGGTACAATTTACAGGCATCGGCCTTCGCATCGATGATATGAGTAATATGAAAAGATTATTACAATCTAGCTTACCAGCATTACGGCCGATAATAACTACAATATTTTCAAGACTTCAAGCAAAGTTAGCGAACTTAAGTTAAGGAATGCATAGCCTACTCTGTAACCGGAGCGAACTAATTAGGCCTACCGTACTTTGATCATATGCGGCATTGTGAAGCCACTGGTTTCTTTCCTTTGACGTACAGTCAGTGGCGTACCAAGGGTGGGGCGGTCGCACCGGGCGCCGTAAGGTGGGGGGCACCAAAATTGAAAAAAAAAAATATATATATATTATTTTAATTTAAGAAAAAATAATTCTTTTCAGGCAAAACATAATGTTTTATTGGTCAAATTGTCTTTATTACTTTGTTAAGAACTGCAGTAATATTATTTAGAAATGAAATAAAAGTGTTGTTTTAAATTATTTATAGGCAATACGAAATAGGTCGTGGGAGCCGAGCACACAGGAAAAGATTACTGTATACGGGTGAAAGAAAGACTAAGTAATTTAGCAATTTTATCAATTGAATGTGATGTGATTGTTATTATAGACTTGAACTATATTATAAATAAATTTGCATCCCTCAAGGCTAGGGAGGTACATTTTAAAATTTTTGTTATGACTCTGAAACTTCTTTTCTCTTTATTTATTTTTTCAAACGAACTAACCATATAATACTTACAGTTTTATTTCATTCATATTTTTCTCTTTATAATGTGTTAAAGTATTAAAAATAAATAATTGTGAACATTAAACTGTATTTAAATTAAACTCATTGAACCTTGAACCTTTTAGTGTTAGGGGGCGACTACCATTTAATTAGCCCCGGGCGCCAAGCAGCCTTGGTACGCCACTGCGTACAGTGGCTCACATATAGGATAGGGACCGTTTTCAGACAATATAGGAGCACGAAAGTAAAGAAATGTTGCTTGTGGTTCACAAATAAAATATAGAAGTGTATATAAATCATACATTTTAATTGGACTTTATATTAAAACACTGGGCAGTGGGCACTGTAAAAAATATATAGGCCTACTTATTTTAACCTAACCTGGAATTTAATACATAGTTCACTTTTCGTGTTTTAACACATTCTTAATCTATTAGGCATGCTCTCCATTAGATCTTTTGAGTAGGGTCATTCCATATGAAATCATCCAAATTTTTAAAAAATGGTTGCATGACCATTTTAGACAAAAATATTTTTTTATATATGAGTTCATACATGTTTCAAGATATCAAAACAAGTTTTCAAAAAAATATTGTGTTCTTGGTTTCCCAGGGGTGTCCATTTTTCAATCCTGGTGTAACACATTTTTTGCTAATATAGCTGATTACGAATGTTTTCATAACTCAACAACCATAAGAGTTAGAAATTTGAATTATGAACTATTTTGTAACTATTGAAGCGTACTTTCAGAAATACTTATTGTTTTCTTCAAGACAAAATTTTTCATATAAAAATATGAGTTTGAAATTAGGGTAAATTTTTCCAAAAAATTCACTTTTTGGACCAAATTTTATATGAGAAGGAAGTGATTGTAAACGTTCAAATTTTTGTTATGTTCAAACCTACATGTGATTTGTCTGTGAGGAAAAAATCATGGTCCAAAAATACATCCCTTATTTCTAAACTGGCCTCGAATATTAGCGTTTTTCAGATTTTGACTACTTTTGGGCTTAAATATCTCTGGTGGGTACCCTTCAAAAAATCTGAAAAATTGCATAAAAGAAGCCTTTCATGTGCCTAACTCATAGTTAAATTTTCTATGTCTAGAAACAACTCTTTCTATTAATTTTAGAGAGTTGAAATATCACACTATCATATATTATGTAGTTTCTCCCAAATACGCTACCCTAAAAAGTGTGATATTTCAGTTCTATAAAATTAATAGGAGGAGTTGTTTCTAGAAATATAAATTTTAACTGTGTGGTAGGCACATGAAAGGCTTCGCTTATGCGATTTTTTCAGATTTTTTGAAGGTTACCCATCAGAGATTTTTGAGCCCGATAATTGTCAAAATCTGAAAAACTCTAATATTCGAGGCCAGTTTAGAAATAAGAGATGTATTTTTAGACCCTGATTTTTTCCTCACAGTCAAATTACATGCAGGTTTTAATATAAAAAAATATTGAATGTTTACAATCACTTCCTTCTCATATAAAATTTGGTCCAAAAAGTGATTTCTTTGGAAAAATTTACCCGAATTTCAAACTCATATTTTCATATGAAAAATTTTGTGTTGAAGAAAACAATAAAATATTTCTGAAAGCAAGCTTCAATAGTTATAAAATTATTCATAATTCAAATTTCTAACTCTTATGGTTGTTGAGTTATATGTAGTTTCTCCCAAATACGCTACCCTAAAAAGTGTGATATTTCAGTTCTATAAAATTAATAGGAGTTGAATCAAGAAATATAAATTTTAACTGTGAGTTAGAGACATGAAAGGCTTCTATTATGCAATTTTTCAGATTTTTTGAAGGGTACCCACCAGAGATATTTAAGTCCAAAAGTAGTCAAAATCTGAAAAACGTTAATATTCGAGGCCAGTTTAGAAATAAGGGATGTATTTTTAGACCATGATTTTTTCCTCACAGACAAATCACATGTAGGTTTGAACATAACAAAAATTTGAACGTTTACAATCACTTCCTTCTCATATAAAATTTGGTCCAAAAAGTGATTTTTTTTTTAAATTTACCCGAATTTCAAACTCATATTTTCATATGAAAAATTTTGTGTTGAAGAAAACAAAGTATTTCTGAAAGTACGCTTCAATAGTTACAAAATGGTTCATAATTCAAATTTCTAACTCTTATGGTTGTTGAGTTATGAAAATATTCGTAATCAGCTATATTCGCAAAAAATGTGTTACACCAGGATTGAAAAATGGACACCCCTGGGAAACCAAGAACACAAGATTTTTTTGAAAACTTGTTTTGATATCTTGAAACATGTATGAACTCGTATACAAAAAATTATTTTTTTCTAAAATGGTCATGCAACCACTGTTGGATGATTTGTCATGGAATAACCCAGTAATGAGTAATAACTAAATCAGCTAAGATTTCTCCATGCTTTCTATAGTTTCTGCTTCAGACAATTTTTTAAATTATGGGACTGGGATTTTTCTTGCCTCTAAATAGGCCTATAATTACCCCTTAGCTGCTCAATGGAACTCATGTCCAGTGTCTTGGGATCTTAACGTCCATTTCTTCTACAGTAACCTCCAATATTTTATTTATTTTAAAATCTTTAAGTAGGAATGTTGATTTCGGGAAAAAATAGTTTTATGCCGCGCACTAGGCTTCTCCCACCAACTCTCTAATTCGACCCGCCTGGGAAGTGGGGTTTAGGGTTTCTTCGCAGAAGAGATTGAATGTGAGACATATAATAACCTCGAGCTATTCAGTATATTGGTCCTAAACTAACATAAACGTTTCTAACATAATAATAACAATAATAATAAACTATTTTCTTGTCATAGAGCTAAAAACATTTAGCTATGGACGACGTCAAATAATATGAATATATCAAGGTTAATCACGAGCATAAAAAATTGTCCAAATATCATATAATTACGTCCCAACTAGCCCATAAATAATACATAAAACCCATGTAAAAGAAAAATGTGTGCACACCTACACCTACCGCGATTTCTTACTTAACTGCTAGATATTATGTTTAAATCATTTATTTAACATAAAAATAATTAAAACATTATTTTTATTAACACATATTTTTTGCATGAATTGCAGAAATTACATAATTTTATTCTTAATTATATTCTTTAACGTTAAAAATATAAATAATTCAACGAACAAAACGAATCTTACGCTGCCATAAATTCGAAATGAAACGGTTAAAATGAACCATAGATTCATGAATCTTACCCAAATCATGCATAAACAATTTCATTAAAACGATTGATAATTAAAAAAAAAAAAAAAAAAAAAAAAAAAAAAAAAAAAAAAAAAAAAACCTTCGTTTCGAGGTTCATTTTACGAACAGAGTGTGCAGTCTGGGGAAAAAAAGACCACAGATTAGAGTTTCCTAACCCCCCCCCCCCCAAAAAAAGAAACCCGCATAGTGAATTTCGTCCAAATCATTTAATGTTTTCCCATTTAGGATTGCGTTCATGATCTCCTTCTGTGTAAATAAGATCTCTGCGAATCGTAAACAAATGAATCAAGATAGCAACCGAGCAAGGCCACCGAGAATTAATTTCACAATTGAATACTGTCGAATTTTGACAATTTGGTACTTTTGCAATAGTTCACTTTGTATTAGTGCGATCAGATGTGATTGTAATTCTTAAATAAAATACTAAATTTCATCTTTTTAAATGATTATTATTATAGTGTTGGGTCAAAACGCGTCAAGTCCGTTACTTTTTAAACTTTAACTATCAATAAAAGATGTAAATGAAATGAATGATTTGACACACACAATACATTTAACTATAAATTAATTACTGATTCTGATAAAAAAAATATTGCAAGTTCGTTTGATAGTTTGGCCACAAACAGTTTTTCGTCATTCCTGAAAAATCATTATTTGTGGACTAAACTAGTTTTGAATCGACACTCCTCATTTGTTTCATTGTTGCAGCAGAATATAATCCACATTCAACCCACACTTCAGGTATACCGGAACCTTCAATGACCTCTCGTATTGTTTGGAGCTGAGCAATTATAATATGCAGCTTGCCAGGTTTCAAAATCCATTTTCCCTTATTGACAGCCATTTCCAAACAAAGAAATATAATAATAGCTTAATGTAGTACTGTAAAAAAAAATGTAAATTAACAGGTCCTAAAAATAAGTAAAGCATGTAAATATGCGCTTGCAAAACCCTCACATTGAGACATTCATTTTTAATTTTAAAATAATAAAAATACTTTTTATGAGAAATGGTTGATCCTACATAAAAGTTGTAATAACCTTTTCTGTGCAGAATCTATGTACCGGTAGCTACATTTCTTATTTCAAACTTTTTTTTTCGTAATCCCAATGGTTACTGATATAAATAGGAAAACGTGTTTGCGATGATGGCCATTTTGTTTTTTGCCCCCACCATTTTCAACTGGGGACAGGGGCCGTGAAAGCCTAAATACTTAAAAGTTGCGATTTTTCACATTGTCATGTCAAAATGACATGAATGTTAAGTGGGATTATTGAGATTATTATTCTTCTGTTTTAGAATCATGACTGAGGAAGATGACGAGAACCTCCTAGATTTGAAAATAAATGAAGTTGTGCTTAAAGACACAGATCTGTCAGTGACAGATTTCCACAAAGTGGTCTCTTTGGACACGTTAGTTTGGTCTTATCGGCTCTGTGATGTTGTATATCATGGCATTAGTTATGGACTTGTAAGCAAAATAAGTGGAGTCTTCCTACTGCGTCGTAACAAGAACAACGTGTATAATTCAGGACAATGTTCTAAGTTTTGGAATCACTGGGTGAATAGTAGATACTACGAGATACTACGAGGGCAAAGTTACTAATGACTCAAATCAGAACATTGTCGAACTGACATTTCACCCAAGTATAACAGAGGAAAGACATTTTTTGTCTGTTAGAATAATGCTCCAGCTTGGTTTGACGGCTAAAATGTTAGCCTCAGCGACGAATGCCGGCCTTATAACCAGCTTGAGAGGGACATTTCATCCCATAAAAGAAAAAGAAAAACTTATTTTTTCATTTGAAGAAACTCTGAACTTATTGCAAGCACATGTCTACAAACTTTCAAACGCTAACAGAATTGAACTGAATAAAGCTAAGATAGACGAACTAGAAGAAGTAGAAGACTAAAGCTGGATTTACGACCTGGAGATTTGTAAAATTGATAAAACACCATAAGGCAAGTGATTTTCTTTTCGCTCTCCTGTAAAATTACATTTCTTGTACTTCAGGTACCATTTTCTGAAAAGCTATTCATGCTAAAATAATGAAACGTTCAGGAATTCATTATAGATGGATGAAAAATCTCCCTTAGCAGAATTATGAGAAAAGTCTTAACTAGACAGAATTTTCAACTATTTTTATTAAAGAAAAATTCTTCTTTTTTTAGACGTGAAGTTTTCATGCAGTAATAATGTACATATTAGACTGATTGTGCTAGGGTAAATAGTAATACCTTTTATTAGTAAGTTCCCAAAGTTTCACAAAAATCATAATATAAAGAAAATTCTAGGAAATGTTCATATTTTTAAAAGTAATTTCTATGTACACAGTACCAGTACTAGAAACATTAATAATCTATTTAGACCAAAATTAGTATCTATGGATTTTATTTTCTGTTAGCGAGATGCTTGTCATCTTATTTCCTCAATTATAGACTAAGAATTCTATCCTCACCTTCTAGTTAACAGTACCTCTGGTACCGTATATCTTCAGTATTAAAATTCAATATACAAATTATAATTTACAATATTTTCAGTTGTTAAAAATCCTAGTATGTATATAACCATAGGCATCAAGATATAAAATAGTTTTAGATGTGTACAGAATTAAAATTTTAAATATTTAAAACTTGTTAAAAACTGAACACACCCATCATAAAATTTCCATGCACTGAATTGTACAGTCGGTCAAATAAAAAACGTCGGGACTCGTATGCTGTTAAAATTAAAGTTTTGACGCATTAGTTCACAAGTTTCCTATAAAAAACACAAAATACAGATCATTTTCGGAACATATGAGGCCATGCGGCAGGAGGGAAAATATGAACAAGGAGGGAAAAAATGAACAACGCGGAAAGCGCAACACACGATATTCAACTTAATGCATTGTCATAATTCATTTTGCTTTGTGTCATCGCCACATACAAATGCTAACGTGAGAGAAAGTGTAGTTAGGGCTGTAATTGACCTGCATTTTTCGGTCTCTGAAGCAGCGAGAAGGTTCCATATTTATGAAAGAGCAGCTCAGAGGTGGGAACTTTACTATAATGCGACCGGAAGTTTTCATAGCAAACGTTGATCTGGCTGGACGCGTATTTCGATGCTAAGATTGGTTGCAGAAGTTGAGCGTAAGTTATTGATTTTGCACTAGAAGTACCGGTATTATAAAATAAAATCTAAAAAAAAATGCTCCTTGAATAAACACATTCCTCGCGAATCTATTAATTATTATTATAAAAATTTGCAACCAAGAATATGGCGGATTTGAGGCATATAGCCACAGCTTTCTATACACGTTTGTTTTGGAACAAAACTGACTAAATAATCAAGAAAATACATGGATAGACAAGAGGCGTGTGTGAACCTAACCTTAAGTCTTCCTGTACATGCGCATATGCTCGTTCGTGATACTTAATCAAATACCGCCCGACGTTTTTTATTTGGCTGACTGTACATGTACATCAATTAATTCATTTTTTATTTTTTAACTAATCTGTGTTTATAATTTTAGGATGTGGTGTGGCAATTCGAGAAAACCTACCGAAAAGGAGGATGTGCCAGGAGCACCCGTGTAACAGCAGAGAGAAAATTAGCAATTTTGGACAAGGTTTGTTTTGAATAAATAAATAAATCAAGGAGGCGATCGAAATTAAGCTTGAGGCTAACAATTTCAATAGAGACGGAGGCCTCAGCATCAACCCTGCCTGGAATCACTGTCTCAAACAACTAAAAGACAGTAGAAGCCGATTGGCCGAAAAGAAGACGATGGAAAAATGAATTGGCGCCTGATTGTTCGACTCCTCGCAACTCGCGATCTGTATATATATATACCACCTCGACATGACAGACTCGACACTTCAGTATCCCTGAGGATGGAGGCAGTGTGGGCCTCTGAAACGTCGGAGACACTTGATCTTCAAACCTGGCTGTCTACCCGGGAAAAATTTATTCATACTCTTCGCCAGGAAAATCTCAAATCTTACAAGGTTTGTTTTCTTTTTTATATGCAACTCTGAAGGTGGCTTGGAGCTGAATAAGCATGAACCAAAAAACATTCGCGTATCACATGTGAAAAATGTAGACATACTGCAAAACTTTTGTCAAGAACAGATACCTGTGCTTTGAAAATTGCATAAAATTCATGTATTTGCCCAACCATCAGCATGTTCTCATTCGGTTGGCATGTTCATGAAACAATATTAAAAAATTGTAAACAAATTTGTCATAGGCCTATGTAACATTTACACAAAACAATATACCAACTTTCATACTTTCAGTAATTAAAGAATATTTTGATAATTTGAATTTTTCCTTCAAGATTCTATAATCAAATGAATGCATGCACAGAAGTTTTCAGTTATAAAAGAAACAAACTTATGCTTTACTAAATTTCCCCTTTTTAATATACAGTGCATGCTGCTTATTGTGATCACTTGGGGTCGCAGCTAGTCTGATATTAACCGATTGATAATAGCCGAAGGAATTAAATGAAGGTTATTTATTCATATATAAGATGATACACTACAAAAAATAATTCAAAATATTTATTCATAAAATAATACGTAACTGTGAATCATCGAACCACTCATAGGCTAATATACAGGCTTTAAAACTTAGTGCCCGAACCCACAGAGGGAGATGATTCCGGTTACCAACAACCTGAGTATAGGGGGTGGGGGCGATTGCGTAGGCTGTTAAGACAGTCATTGATGGTAGTACTGAGAAGTCAATACGCTCGTAGTACGGTGCCTCTCAAATTGGTCAACACTGTACCTTGTCATTATGCGTGTTTATAAATGTATAATACGTGTTCGGAATACCGAAAGTAAAGTGTTCTAAAACACAAACATATATTGAAACATTTGGGAGGAACTATTAAACACAAACAGGAAAACGTAACGTTTTGCATGCTTGTAATGTGAGTTTAGAGAATAAGAAGTTATTTTGTGGTCTTTCTATACCTGTAATCCGCTTTGTTTACTATCACGTGAACTAGCATATGGTAGCTACCGCATACGCCGAGCAAAGTCTGTACAGTACAGTTGCTGTTAACATATTCGATCGGGCACTAAGTTTTAAAGCCTGCTAATATAGTAACAGACTGCAAGCAACTATTTTTTCAACCAGTCCATTAACCAATACAGAGTTACGAGTATTTTTGGAAGTCTTTACTGATCTGTGGTGAACACCGCGTAGCAAAAATCTAACGCCTGTCACTTCAAGTCTCTTCATTTTACACTAGCCATCATTGTATGTCAACACTGTTATCTTCATAAATCAAAAGCAGCAACTTAACTGTGGGGTGAAATCTGTTTTATTGCTTAAAAGATAAAGTTAGGTAATGCCACCCCCTCGAACTGGTCATCCTGTGAGCTGGTAACAGAATTGCTACCTCCAGTACAACACAATACAGTTGAGTTAGAAACAAAATTTTGAATGACGTACAGTACCTGGAAATAAATCTATAAAAAGGAAAATGTGATAACATAAACTGAATCTTTTATCACAATTAACAGCATTTTTTCAATGTATCAGTATTAATCCATACAGAACTTCCTAAAAGTGATAACATTACCTGACTGATCATTATCCGCGATTACAATAAGCAATGTTCACTGTATTTTATTGAGATCTGCCTCCGATACAACTAACAAACAGTTGGCTACAAACAGTTTTTCGTCATTCCTGAAAAATAATTATTTGTGGACTAAACGCGTTTTGAATAGACACTCTTCATTTGTTTCATTGTTGCAGCAGAATATAATCCACATTCAACCCACACTTCAGGTATACCGGAACCTTCAATGAGCTCTCTCGCATTGTTTGGAGCTGAGCAATTATAGTATGCAGCTCACAAGATTTCAAAATCCATTTTCCCTTATAGTCATTGACAGCCTTTTCCAAACAAAGAAATATAATAATAGCTTAATGTAGTACTGTAAGAAAAATGTGAATTAACAGGTCCTAAAAATGTCAAGCATGTGAAGATGCGCTTGCAAAACCCTCATATCGAGACATATTCTATAATAAAATATAAAATGCTTGGTCCAAACTTTCCACTAAAAACTCAATTAAAACTGTATGTAAAATGTATATCACAACACTATTTATTTAGTGGTTAAAACATTAATAAAAACGGTTAAAAACTTTACACTGTACGACGTTTCAGCCTGTCTCCTCCAGGCCTTTTTCAGGCCTTTTTACATACAGTTTTAATTGAGACATATTAATTTTTAATTTTAAAATAATAAAAATACTTTTTATGAGAAAACGGTTGATCCTACATAAAAGTTATAACAACCTTTTCTGTGCAGAATCTATGTACCGGTAGCTACATTTCTTATTTCACACTTTTTTTTTCGTAATCCCAATGGTTACTGATATAAATAGGAAAACGTGTTTGCGATGATGGCCATTTTGTGTTTTTCCCCCACCATTTTCAACAGGGGACAGGGGACCGTGAAAGCCTACATACTTAAAAAGTTGCGATTTTTCACATTGTCATGTCAAAATGACATGAATTATATATCATGTTAAGTGGATTATTGAGATTATTATTCTTCTTTTTTAGAATCATGGATCTGCAGGAAAATGTAAACGTTCTTTACATGAAAACTAATGGAATAGCCCTTAAGGAAACAAATACATCAGTTACGTATTTCCAGAGGGCTGTTTCTTTGGACAGTCTATCTACCTGTTATCGCCTCGCTGAAGTTATATATCATGGCCTGATCGGAAAAATAAATGGAGTGTTCGAACCGAGACCTCAGATAAGAACCTATTATACTCCAATCGAATGCTCAGATTTCTGGAAAGGCTGGCTGGATGGTAGACACGAGGGCAAAGTTACTGATGACCCCAACCTGAACGTCTTCGAACTGAGTTTTCAGTCAAGTTTCTGTGAAGAGAAACAATTTTTTCAGCCAAAACTCTGCTCCTGAGTGTTATGACGACCAGAATGTTAAGTACAGCGGCGAATGCAGGGATCATCGTCGCCTTGAAAGGCAGGTTTCTTCCGATAAGGGAAAAGAAAAGCCTAATTTATTCCATTGACGAAACAATTAATCTCCTGCGAATTCAAGTATACAGAATGTCTAACAGAGAATATGTTTATAAAGCTAAATTAGCTTTTTTTATTTAAATAAATAAATAATAAATAAATAAGAATTTTATTGTCCTTAAACCATTTCCTTAATAGACAAAGTCAGTCGAGGGTCATTCATTCCAGATCATCCAGCCAAGCTATGCATTGTCCACCCCACCATCTCAGATTTGGATGAAATTTGGTACATGGTATCTTCAGACAAATATAAGAACCCGTATTTTTCATTTTTGGAATATTGGCTCTATGTAGTTTGGAATTTATAGCCTTTCAGAGTTTCACTCTGTTTGGTGGAATTTTTTTCAATCTGCAACCAAAGCAAAGTGACAAATCTTGCTTAAACTTGAATTTGTAATAACAGTTATTAATAGGGACCGGATTTTTAGGTTTTTAAAAACACTGTTTTAGGTTTTCCATTAGGTGAAATAGTTTTTTTTAGGTTTTTGTCCAAAATATCATTTTCGGGTAGAATAATTGGTTTAATGAATTTGAATGTGCTACTTAGGATTCAATACATAATACTTGTAAAGTTTAACGAAACAAAATTGACTTAAATTTGTATAAACTTGCTTTAGGACAGAGCAGACGTAGAAACCCGCGGGGTGCAACGTCATAAAATAACCTCAGAAGAAGAAAAGAAGGGGGAAATATGAAATTTAGGTCATCGCCAACCCACTGACGTAATAAACTCAATTTCATTTGTTTCGGCATAATTAACACGTCTTCTTAAAACTCACAGTGTGTCCACTCAGTATGAATGACTAAAGGCAAAAAGCGCTAAAAAAAACATACATCTATATCCTTGTTCATACACGGCAACAATGGTTGTTCATACGAATATTTTAAAAGGAATACGCCGGTACTCTTACACTTCGTCTCTTGATACTGTCCATCATAGACGACAACGGGTTGAACGAAATGCTGGTGGTATTAATTTCAACCCGACAAAGTTATTGTCTCTCCGCAAAATATCGATATCTCAACTGACAAACAAAAAGGACAAAAAAGCAGCCTAAATTAGATATTTTAGGTTTCATATCCCGTTTAGGTATATTTAGGTGCCACAGAATTAATGTGAGTGAATCCTATGGACATGATTCGAAAAAGTGTATGAGCGTTTTTTGTTTTGGAAGTAAGGAAAAAAATAGGTAAAAACCTAAAAATCCGGTCCCTAGTTATTAATGTAGAATCGTGAAATTCACCATACTTATTCAGAATTTCATGTAGATTTTAAATATCACTTGCAAAATAGAATGAAATGCCCAGAAAAGGTGCAATTTATGTTAGAAATGGAAAAATTGTAAACATGGGTTCAGTAATCCTGTTATAACTTTTTTCTATTAATCTTTACAAACTCTGGCTTGGTACCATTAGAAAGAGCACAAAATTTGCTGCAAAATGGTGGAATAAAATTAGTGGATATTTACCTTCCTTCTTTATAAAAGCAAGTTATCTGTGAAAGAAGGGGTTAAGATGGTTATGAATCAGTTTTAAGTTTACAAAATAATTTGTACAGACAGACGTCAATATTTAGTAAACTTTTTTTATTGCAAGCATGATTGAAATAATTATTTAGCCTTGTTGGAAATGCACATTTAATATATTGTAGGCCTATATATGAAAAATACAAATGAAAAGAAAAGTTATGGTTGAATAAATGTTTGGTCACTCAATCAGTTTGCATAATATTGCACCCTCTTAAATGTAGATGATGCGATATATTCCATCACCCACATCTACATGTTTACTGAAATCTGGGTTTCAAATACCATGTCCAATTTCTGTAACGTGAGTTACCAAACTTGAGGTTTCACTCATGCATTTTTGGCTGCTTATGCATTTTCTGGAAATTATTTAATAAGAGTTTAACAAGTAAAAAAATCTGATGTGAAAGTCACATAACTTCCTCTGCCCAAATAAAAGGAGTATTCACATATCCTTGTACACAATCGCAAGACACAATTTTACGTTAATTATCCTATAAATACCTGATAACCTCCTCTTTGAAAATGATGCGACTAATAAAAGTGCAGACTATATAGCAAACAAAAACAAGTGACTGCAGACATTTATTGAAACTTCCGTCGTTAAGAATAATTTCCGAACTTTAACGAATATTTTCCTCCAATATGTCTTTCTCACTTCATTCTTATATAGAACTAGCTTAAAAGGCCCGGCGTCGCTCGGGTTTTGTATTTTGTAAATGCGAAAATAACTTATGAAGGACTTTCGATTTTCAAACTCGAGGTCTTTAAGGTCTTTATATAGGTATTTAGAATTTGAAATGGGGAAGAACGACTTATCACACACAAACTATTTCCTCAGAAAACGCTAGATAAGCTACAGCTTATTATAGCTTATAGCAGATCCCCGCGGCTTCGCCCACAATAATTAATAGGAAGATTATAAATTAAGAGCAAAATAATTAAACTATTATATTTACTAACACTTTGCACACGAAACATTCATAGGTCTAAATTAAACGATTGATAGGCCTAATTAATGGAACAACTGTAAATCCGGCTTTGAAGTGAATTCCACGATTAGAAAGCGCAGCATGGGAAAAATAACCTCAGATTCGAGTTCCCTGGCCTAAAAAACCCTGCATAATGTTTGTCCATTTAGGGCTATATTCACTATTCTTCTTCCGTCTAGGGTGAAAATTTCATCTGTCTGCGTGCCTTGACATTATAAACAAATGATTCGGCCATGGTGGGCTTACAAAATTCGAACGATCGCGATGCTTTTATTTCCAAGGTATGACGAAAGTAGGCAAAGTCATCTGCAATTTATTTGACAACTGAAAACTGATGTTTCGAAAGCGCAAGAAATGTAGGCTACGTCTCAATCCCGTTTTCACTCATAACTCGCGAACGAAAGCTCGTATAATTAAAAATGTAGTATGCCTTTGCGGGAATGTATTCAACAACTTCTCAAAGTTTCATGGTGATCGGATGAATGGCATAGTAATGCATAAAGGACAGACACACATACATTCATTTTTATGTAGGCTATATAGAAGATCTATATAGATTACCCGTCGAGCGTTGCTGCAATCTCAGAAGATTATGAGAATTGAAATCGATTAAACTCACGATGAAAAAAATGTGTGTAAATGTATTTGACAGACAGACATATATTCGTTTTTATTTATATATATGAAGAATGAAATAAGCCTACTGAGGCCATAGTTTCTATATTCATTTGTCCAGACTTATAATTCCGTTACATTTCAGGCAGATTTAACGACCCTACATAAGAGATTTTACTTATGATTACATATAGAATTGTTGTAGCCTGGACCCCGAACTAAGCAACTTCCCCGGAATTTTCTGTAAACCATCTTTCATAAGAAGCATAGGCCTATTCCACGTTAAATAAATATTTAATATTACCTTATCATCACCTTATCATTAACTTCTCTGGCGTTTATAATAACATGAGATATCCATTGCCTTCCAAAGCGATCGCGATGCTATTGTTTCCCAAGTATGACAAAAATAGACAAAGCCTTCTGCAATTGATTTGACAACTTAAATGAATAACTGAAAACTAATGCTTCGAAAGCGTAAAAAATGCACGTTTTCTTGCCGTTTTTCACTCATAACTCGCGAACGAAGGCTAAAATTAAAAATGTAGTGTGACAGAAACCTTCCCGGGAATGTACCCAACAACTTCCCAAAGTTTCATGGCGATCGGTTGAATGGTTTAGTAATGCATAAAGGACACACACACACACACACACACACACACACACACACACACACACACACACACACACACACACACACACACACACACACACACACACACACACACACACACACACACACACACACACACACACACACACACACACACACACACACACACACACACACACACACACACACACACACACACACACACACACACACACACACACACACACACACACACACACACACACACACACACACACACACACACACACACACACACACACACACACACACACACACACACACACACACACACACACACACACACACACACACACACACACACACACACACACACACACACACACACACACACACACACACACACACACACACACACACACACACACACACACACACACACACACACACACACACACACACACACACACACACACACACACACACACACACACACACACACACACACACACACACACACACACACACACACACACACACACACACACACACACACACACACACACACACACACACACACACACACACACACACACACACACACACACACACACACACACACACACACACACACACACACACACACACACACACACACACACACACACACACACACACACACACACACACACACACACACACACACACACACACACACACACACACACACACACACACACACACACACACACACACACACACACACACACACACACACACACACACACACACACACACACACACACACACACACACACACACACACACACACACACACACACACACACACACACACACACACACACACACACACACACACACACACACACACACACACACATTCATTTTTATATATATATAGATAAGAGGCCGTGAAAGAGTGTGTATTCAATTGTTAACCACACAACACAAACTTTTTACAAACAGTGGGTGAACAGTAGGTGGCTTGTAACTGCCTTCAGAGAATTTTTTCGAAAAGAAAGTTTCAAATATAAGTTTTAGCTCTCACTATAAGCTACACTTGTGCAAAATTTAAAGAAAATCGTTAGAGCCGTTTTCGGAGAAAATCGCGAAAAACGAAAATTTCTTCATGTAAAGTCCCCTTAAAAATAAGAGAAAATAGTCGCCAATCTTATCCTCACATCTTCAGA
This sequence comes from Ectobius pallidus, assembly GCA_964059195.1. Classification (NCBI taxonomy): domain Eukaryota; kingdom Metazoa; phylum Arthropoda; class Insecta; order Blattodea; family Ectobiidae; genus Ectobius; species Ectobius pallidus. The sequence continues at coordinate 169,590,497 of CAXKWD010000007.1, forward strand.
AGGTACCTGACCCAAATACGAAATTTTGTTTTCATACGATTTTCCGTTTTGGAGCTAGAGTGTTCACAGACAGACAGAGACACAGACATGTTTCCAAAAATAGTATTTTTGGATTCAGGGGGCCTTGAAACGTGTATATATACTAAAAACTCAACTTCGAATTTTGGGGTCGAAAACAATACTTCCTCTACCTATAGTACCTATGCAGTAGCGGACGCAGAATTTTTTTTCGGGGGGGGGGGGATTTGAATAGGTAGAAAGACTTACATACATAATTACCAGTTTATAAAACTGGCCACTTAGAGTGCATATATAGCCCTTTATCAAATTTCGGGGGGGGGGGGGGATCTATCCCCCCAATCCCCCCCTCTGCGTCCGCCACTGTACCTATGGTACGGGCAGAGGAAGTAATAAGTCAATTTGTAATGTGAGTTTCCATGGACATGCCCTAATCCATTTGTAACATTTATACCAGGAATATACACAGCTGAGAAGAAAAATGTACTAATAATTAATCCTTGCATAAGACTGAATATGTGCAACGCTTTACACAGTCTGACCCCCCCCCCTTGTATAAGCTTGACGTAAATAATCAAGATGGCCGATATCCATAACAGCCGGTCATTTCATAGATGTTACATTTTTGACCAGACAAGGACGTAATGAGGGATCAATTCTACGCCGTGGCCACCTCCGAGACAACTCAAACACGTAGGACGATACACATCATTCTAAGTCAGGAAAGAGCCCCACTTCGGTAACTTGTCCTTGCCAGGAATCGAACCCGGGCCCGCAGCCATGACTAAATGCCTAAAAGTAAAACAATCTAAGTAAATTTATTTTTCCAAAATGGCATCAGTTCATTCCAATATGACTGACCATGGGAGGTCTTGAATATGGGTACTGTATGCATCAGTGTTTACAATACTAAAACTAAACTAAACTCCCTGACGCTACATCCCTTAAGAAACAAGGCCTACCACTCTACTGCTGCGTAATCTACCATGGGCAGATGGCAGGATTGGGGGCATGTGGTCAGCATGCCGAAACCCACGGCCGTTAATGGTGGTTTCCATGACCGGAGCCGCTATTTCTGTATCTAGTAGCTCCTCAATTCCATCTCCGTTTACTCTATTAAAAGAAGTTAATAATCCAATTATAACATTAAAAACAATTGGTCATCAATGGCACTGAAGTTATGAATACTCAAATTTTCTTAAAGTGGAATTTGATTCATTTATCATCGCACAAGATGAATTATCAGTTAATAACTTTCGACTTCTAGATGTAGATAATCGAACCAGGGGCGGATCCAGCGAGACATTTTTTTTTGGGGGGGGGGAACCAAAGTAGGGAGGGAAGTTTTTACTCATAAAAATTAATTATTCCCAGTACACAATTGAAAACAAAATTAACATTTTAGCATTTTCTTACAAAGGTATTTCAAAATAATGAATGTCGTTGCTTTAATTTAAGTATTTGGGTTATGTTGTAATAAATTTTGAATAATTTTTGCTAAATGTTAAAATTTTTGGGGGGGATTTCCCCCATCCCCACCCCCGTGGATCCGCCCCTGAATCGAAGTAGTAGATGCCGCAGCGGTCGGGTGGTAGGCCAAGTCCCTCCAGGGATGTAGCGCCACGGAGTTTTAGTTTCTTTACGGGAGAAGATAATTCCACGTGAATTTGAATATTTTAAAACGTACCTCGCTACCAGAGTCTCGGGTTTAAGAATAGCGCATGAAGTGAGGTAGCCAGCGAAACGGAATAATTAGCGAATTACCTGCGAAAGTATTGAGTACTCCAACAGCTGGTAAGGCTTCAGTCTGCTGCTTGCCTTGAGTGTGGTCACAGCGTGTGCTCCCTGCCTGCCTACACCTCACGTGAGTTACTTTCATTACACTAGATTTCATATTGCATTACTCTTCAGGGACGGACTGGGAATTATTTTTTAAATCGACCCTTATTAATTATTTAATCATCTCTCTCTATATATAAAAGGCTTTTACTGACTGACTAACAGGAATCAACGTAGAGCCTAAACTATAACAGGTAGAGGCTTGGAATTTTGACAGTATCTTCGTTTCATAATGTAGGTGCTCACTAAGGAAGGATTTTGAAAAATTCTGATTTTAAATGCAAAAAATCAAGTGTTTTTGAGAATACTTAATCCCTTTTTACACAGAATTATCGAATCCGAATCACATTTGACAGCGGGTTTCAGATGGGTTTGGAATTAAATTAAATGGAAGTTTGACAATTACAGTTGGATTTGTCTATTTTTGTCATACCTTGGAAATTAAACTTTCGCGATCGCTTGAATGTTGTAAGCCCTAATATGGTCAAACATTGTTTTATTTGGACGAAACTCACTATACAGGGGTTTTCTGGACCAAGGAACTCGAATCTGAGGTCGCTTTTACCAGGCGATGCTATCTAATCGTGGTATGTAGTCCACGTGATTTAGGTGTTAATAAATATAATGACTTAATTTATATGCTCTTAATCTTTAATTTTTGAAATAATTATCGCGGTCGAAGCCGCGGGCACATGCTAGTGAGTAATAATTAGGGTTCGGATGTTTATGACATGTCATATTTTTATCCTGACATCTCGCCGCTAATACAAATTAAATTCGAATTGCACATTTGTTATCCTAATCGGACCATTTTTATTTTGCATATAAAGTCACTAGCTTAAAAGACCCGGCGTCGCCCGGGTTTTGTATTTTGTAATTGGAAATTAACTTATGAAGGACTTTAGATTTATAAATTCTAGGTCCTTATATAGGTATTTATAATTTGAAGTAGAAAGAACGACTTATCACACTCAAACTATCCCCTAAGAAAATGTTTGAAATAGCTTTTATGGCTATATGTAGAATTTTGCATCCCATCGCTTGTACAGTACACAGCAAGCCCGGGAGGGGTTCTAATAAGAAGAAACCGAAATTCCGGTAACATAAAATTGTATTATCGTGGCTGAAAATTTTGTTTCTCACTGTCATGTTACCATAAAACCGTTTTCGGAATGAAATTAAACAGAAATACAATATCACTTTCATACATCTCTTCCCAAAACATATTACCTTACCTCGTATTGTTTTCTCTATTTCCAGGCTAGAGGAGGTTTTCGTGAATTTCATTCTGTGATATAATAATATATATATTACCATACCTCGTATTGTTTTCGCTATGTCCAGGGTAAAGAAAGTTATGTGACTGCATCATTTTCGTGGATATTGATAGTTCTCTCATTTGTTTCTCTCATTTGTCAAATTTATTCTACTTTCATTTTTTTTTCCTTGGCCATCTGAGACCCGCTGGTAACAATATGTTTTAATGTCAAATGTGATTAGGATTCGATAATTCTGTGTAAGAAGGGATTAAGTATTCTCAAAAACATTTGATTTTTGGCATTTGGAATCAGAATTTTTCAAAATCCTTTCTTAGTGAGCACCTACATTATGAAACGAAGGTACTGTCAAAATTCCAAGTCTCTACCTGTTATAGTTTAGGCTGTACGTTGATTCCTGTCATTCAGTCATTAAGTCAGTCAGGACAAAGCCTTTTATATATATAGAGATATTTTGGTCATTTTCATGGTATTGGTCATATTTCGGTGATAGTTGTAAGATAACGTCATATTTCAATTGCAGGCCTAAATTCGGTAAAAGAGCACAATTATGCAGTAAGAGCACAAAATTGTCGACTTATTTTTTTTCCGAAACAACTTCCAAGCAGGGCCGTAGCAAGGTCCTTCTGCGCCCTTGGCGAGTTTGACAAGTATGCGCCGTCCAATTTCTGTAAAATTGTTTATTATTTTAATATAAAAACACTGTTATTATCAAAGAAAACCTAAACCTCAATTTGAAAATGAACTAAGTGTTAGACTTTCAAGGTAGGCTACTAAAACCTTATTTTCAGACGGTTGAACTACTTAAAAAAATAATTAAATCATAAAATCTAGTATCAAAAATAAATTACATAATAGGCCTGAGATCTAGTGAAATGTTTAACACATTAATTTAGGTAAAGGTATTTTTTTCGAATAGTTGAACCACTTTCATCTCAATAATAACGTACATTTTAATTTTTATTGTTATATCATTCCATACAGTTCATGATTTGTTATACTCTGTCAATAAAAAACGTTTTAATTAAAGAACGTTTCATGACTGTTTTTTGTTTGTAGACAATCGGCATAATACTACAGATAGTTCACGTGCAGTAATTTTTAATAACCTGAAAGATTTCTTCCATTAACGTGGAATTTTTATTACTTGATAAATTGCACCAGTCTAAAAAAAAAAAAAAAAAGGCGGGATTTTTCATGGTTAACTTTGCGCCCTTGGCGGGGGCCCATTTCGCCACCGCCTAGCTACGGACCTGCTTGCAAGTAGACATTTAACATATTTTCAGTTCACATTTGCACTGGTTTCTGGAAACATTAACAGATTAGAAGTTCTTTACAAGTAAAACTGTAAATCACTTGTAAAATTGTTAAAAAGTGATTATCTGATTGAATTCATCTGATGTAATAATTTAGTGTCATTTAATAGAACATTTATTTTTAGAAAATGCGTTCTTTTATGAAGCCATATTTAAGATTTTTTATTCATATTTAGTCATTTTTAAGGTGATACGTTCAGCCATATTGTCCACTTTTTCAGGCCATAAACATCCGAACCCTAGTAATAATTAATAGTAATAAAAGGAATTCTTCCTTAACATGCAAGGTTTGTTTGTTTGTAATGTTTGTAGCCTACGTAAGTATCACTGATCCGATTTTCATGCAGTTTTCTATAATTTATACAGTAGGTATTTAGAATGCTTAGGAGGGCAGTGATTACAAATAATGTTAAGGGTGTCGACTAAAATCAGGAAATCCTTGTTTTTATGGAGTTCAGAAACTCTTATCTTCTCGTCTTCTGTCTAGAAATCTAAAAATAAAAATGTATAAAACAATTGTCCTACCGGTTGTATTACATGGATGTGAGACATGGCCCCTTACATAATAGTCTGAGAATGTTTGAAAACGGGGCTTAGGACATATTCGGACTTTAGAGAGATGAAAACTGCATAACGACGAGCTTCATAAGCAGTACTCTTCACCGAATATAGTAATGGTAATTAAATCACGGAGGATGAAATGGGCTGGACATGGGGGAGGAAAGACCTATCTCAAAAATATTGGTTGTACATAAACAGTCTGTATAATGTTATTTATTGTATTTACCTGAACATATTTTATACTTTGTAACTAAGTATACGGCCATGAAACGTCATAATATTGGGCAACAAAATATTAGAATAGCCGGTAAATCGTTCGAACAAGTGAAGAAATTCAAATATCTGGGAGCAATAATTACAGATACAAATAATATTAAGGTAGAAGTTAAGTTGTCGACTGAAATAAGGAAATTCTTGCTTTTATGCAGTTCAGAAACTTTTATTTTGTCGTCTTATGTCCAGAAATCTAAAATAAAAATTTATAGAACAATTATCCTGCCGGTTGTATTATATGGATGTGAGACATGGTCCCTTACATAACATGAGAGTGTTCGAAAACAGGGGGCTTACGAAAATATTTGGGCCTAAGAGAGATGAAAACGGGGACTGGAGAAAACTGCATAACAGCAAACTTCATAACCTGTACTCGTCACCGGGTATAGTAAGGGTAATTAAATCACGGAGGATGAATTGGGCTGAACATGTTGCACGCAAGGGGGAGAAAAGACATATCTCGAAAGTATTGTCTCAGAGACCCGAAGGGAAGAGTCCACTTGGAAGACCTAGACGTAGGTTGGAGAGCAATATTAGGATAGATTTAAAAGAAGTAGGATTTGCGAGGGATGGTTGGATGGAGTTAGCACAGAATAGGGGTGAATGGCGGGATCAGGTAAGCGCGGCAATGAACCTTCGGGTTCCATAAAATAGATAATATTCCTTTAGCTTGCTGAGGAATTGTCTATTGCCATTGAGTGATAACTTAAAAATTCACTGACGTCACTGTTGCCATCTATTACGTTTCTTTGGTCGACTGTGCTTTGTTTAAAACTGAAACAAAGGTTTTAGAAAAGATAGTGTTCTGCAATGCGAATGAAATGCTTGGCTCACACCGGTGAATGCTTGCGTTCTCCCTCAGCCGAAGTCACGGAGTAATAGTGACTGTAAAGACCTCAGTTCTCGCATATTTGTGACATTTTTCCATTGATCAGCTCATGGCATATTCGTACGGATTTTGCGCTTCTATTTTTGCCGAAGCAGGATTGCGTCTTGCTTATCAGTAGCTTACAGTGATGTTTCGTAACTAGTCATGTCCACCTCTGCATTGAGGTAAGTAGAGGCAATTAGTTTATAGTTTAGTGGCAGTTAGGTTAGTAGGGCCTACAGTGGGTTACTTTAGCTCATATTCTACACGAGATATTCCAAAGCCCCCCCCCCCCCAAAAAAAAAACGCCGTAGCGTAGTCGTTGATGCGCTGCGCTGCAAACCGGAAGGTCCTGGGTTCGATTCCCGATGAGGTCGTTGAGATTTTTCAATTGGCCTAATCCTTCTGCTGGCACTATGGCCCCGGGGTTGACTCAGCCTCTAACATAAATGAGTACCAGGAACAATCCTGGGGGTAAAGGCGGCCGGTGCCTAAGGCTGATAACTTTACCACCTTCACGTGCCGAATGTCCAAAAATCTGGGAGCCTCAACCTCCTGGAACCCTCTGGGCCTCCATGGGCTGTAATAGGGATCACTTTACTTACTTTTTAAATAAATATTGAAGATGAAATCCACGAAAATAATGAACAATATGATGCAGTCACATAACTTATTCTACCATGGGCATAGACAATATCCCACGTTTTTGGATCAATTATGGTGTTATTGTGTTTATGCGAAATTGTCGTTTTTTGCGCGAAATTCCTCTTTTTTTAACGATTTTTTTTACTTTCAAGGGAAGTCTCGGGTTTCAGAAAAAAATAACTAAATAATTTGTCCTCATTAATACAACAAAAAGTTCAATAATCAATGTTAATAACAGTTCTTAAACATGTAGGCCTATGTTCTGAATATAAAAGCATTTTTATTCCGTTGAATAATGTAGATGCTGAGAGGGCTTTCTCAGGATATTCAGACATTCTAACCGATAAGAGGACAAGACTTTTTCCTCAAAATGTGGAGACTGCTTTAAGTTTGTAGTTTGGGGATGGGTGCAATTTAGAATAAAATAGGCCTACAGAAATACTCTAAACTTTATTTTTATGGGTAATGGTGCACATTTTCCATTCAGGTTTTCTTGATCATGCTCATGTGCAGAAATACACAATTATTTGCACCACAAAGGCTAAAAATGTATTTAGTTTTTATGCGAAGTAACACCGAAATTTATTTTTTGTGCGAAATAACACCGTAATTGATCCAATTTTTATTCCGAAATTTAACATTTTTATTCACCGCAAAATAGCATCTCTACCTATAATTTAAAAATCGAAAGTCCTTCATAAGTTAATATAGTGCACGGCCTACTGCTATAGAACCTAACACACACGATTTTACCTCTTACTTAAAACATGTACCGGTATAATTAAATATACAGGGTGTTAATGAATAACACCGAAATATTTTACCAGTGTATAGAGGGGACATAGACAAGCAACTTTTATTAGGAGATTTTTGCTCTATGGATTCAATTTTTCCTGTTACTGCATGAAATCTCCCAGGGCATGGCCGCCACTGATTTCTAACATTAGCAAGAAATGAAAAACAAAGGAACTTCGTTGTTAACTGTGTAGTGAGTAGTTATGAATAAAAAAAATACTAATGCAGTGGCGACCAGTCATGTGATTAGTCTGTAAATTTTGCAGATTATGAAAACACTAAATTATGATATAGCTGTTACTGAATGGTCAAGAATCAGGTTTTTATCGATCACTAGGAAGGCATGAAGTCAATTTAATGAGCATTTTAACCCTATTTCGCGTAATTATTGATTTATGAGCACCAAATTATAATGACTTTAATGCCCTGTAGCATACACATTTTACGTCATAGAGCAAAAATCTACTGATAAAAGTTGCTTGTCTAAGTCCCCTCTGTATGCAGGTAAAATATTTCGGTGTTATTTATTAACTACAAACTCCTTATGCTGAATATCATGGATCAGACATCCGAAAAGCGAATTGTTATTAATTCTATTTTGCATTGATTATAATGGATAGAACACGTGCAGATTATACGCAGCGCTACGTAACTTAATCTAGGTCAGCCTCGGTAATTGACAACAGCAGCAACAGGTTTCTGATTGCTTCATCTCAACACATAATATGTGGATTCCTTACTTTACATTCTCTATCTATAAAGTACTTAGGAAGGTAATTTTCTTAATACTATTTTACACGTAAAATACATGCATAATACGTAAAGCGATTAATAAATTAATATTTAATTGATTTTGACAATTGACCATTCGTTATAGATATATGCATATGCATTCATGAACCACAGATTATTGTCTTCTGTTGGACATTACATGAGAATATTATAGGAGAAAAATACTATGGAATATCCGAAGACAATAATCTGTGGTTCATGAATGCATAGGCCTATAACTTATATCCAGGGGTACGCCGCAGCGTAGTGGTTGAGGCGCTGCGCTACAAACCGGAAGGTCACGGGTTCGATTCCCGATGAGGTCGTTGAGATTTGTCAATTGGTCTAATCCTTCTGGTGGCACTATGGCCCTGGGGTCGACTCAGCCTCCAACAGAAATGAGTACCAGGAGCAATCCTGGGGGTAAAGGCGACCAGTGCGTAAGGCTGACAACCTTACCACCTTCATGTGCCGAATGTTCAAAATCTTGGAGCCTCAACCTCCTGGAACCTTCTGGGCTTCCATGGCCTGTATAGAGATCAATTTACTTTAACTTATATCCATCTTGAATGTTAACTGTACAATAACAGTGGAAGCCCGGTCACAAAATCACTAGTTAGTGTGCCTCACAGTAGGCCTACTGCATATGACTTAACTTGTCTGTCAGTGTGGTACACCATTAAGGGCAATCAGTCATAGGAGAGAGATTCTATCTGGCACTGTGAATTGAACTGTGGCTTAGCTCAGTTGGTAGAGCATTGGCGCAAATAGCTAAAGGTCCTGGGTTCAGGTCCCAGTGTCGGAGGAATTTTTCTCCTTTAATATTCTCATGTATTGTCCAACAGAGACAATAATCTGTGGTACATGAATGCATAGACTATATATCTATCTTGAATGTTACTGTACAATAACAGTGGAAGCCCAGTCACAAAATCACTAATTAGTGTGCCTCACAGTACTGCATATGACATAACTTGTCTGTCAGTGAGGTAGACCATTAGGGCAGTCAGTCATAGGAGAGAGGTTCCATCTGGCGCTGTGAAGCAACCTCTAGCTTAGGTCAGTTGGTAGAGCATTGGCACGGATAGTCAAAGGTCCTAGGTTCAAATCCCAATATCAGAGGAATTTTTCTCCTATAATATTATGTCCATTCGTTTCTTTATTAAGTGTCAGAATGGTACTCTCTAAGATTACATGGTCTACGGGAAAAATGTCTGTGTCTGTATACGCGACAACTCAAATACGCTTTTTCACACTTTTATGAAACTTAGTATATACACTTATAAAGTCCATAGGAAAAAACCCATTGATTTTGGACCAATTAACGATCACATGCTTTTTAACTTTTGAACACTTGTGTCGCAGAAGTCTTCCGCCTGGGATTTGAACCATTGTGTGACAACCATCTCCCCTTTTCTGTCATTTCTTGAGGTGTAAGAAAAGGTGAAAATCACCGGGAACGAGATTCGGGCTGTAGAGTGGATTTTTAAACACCTCCCAACAAGTCTCCTGCAGAAGTTTGGCTGGGAACTACAGCCCAGACCTCGCTCCCAGTGATTTCCATCTTTTCCTAAACCTAAAGAAATGACAAAGAATGACAGAGAGATGGTTGTCACACAGTGGTTCAAATCCCAGGCGGCAGACTTCTACGACACAAGTTTTTAAAAGTTGGTTCCACGGTATGAAAATGTTTCAATTCCGGTGGCGAGTATGTCGAAAAATAGCTGAACACTGGCTGTATCTGTTGCAATAACTATTTCCATGAAATTGTGTTTTGTTTCTGTAAACGGCCCTAGGGAAACTAACTTCGTGGACGGCCCTCGTACTAAGAGGGAAAAGTTTTAATTGGGTACAGGATTTTTAACACTTGGATCACAAGTCCAAACCCTTCTGGACATGAAATGTGGTCTATGTACTAGTTACGTCATAAATGATGTTATTGCAACTGTGTAGTTAAACATTTATTTCATGTTGATATGTATGTATGTAATTAACTCTTTCTTGAAGATCCTGACCCCGTAGACTTATAATTTCTTATACAAATAAATGAAGTGCAATGTTGCGAAAACACCCAATGCTTACATGTGTTTGTAAACACCTGTTAATTATTGTTCCCACTGTGTCATGGCAATTCACTCTTCATCGGTTTCAATCTTTCTTAATTTTATTTGTTCACGCTTTGGTAATGACTAGACTTCGGATTTTAGGTAAAAACCTATTTTAATCCTTAAGTGATATATGGACGAAAACTTGTATATGCATGTTTCGTAAGTGACTATGCCTAAAACTGATACTTTTATAGGACCTAAAACTGCCTATTTTTACGTTAGAGCCTAATATTGCCTTTTTGCTTGTTTTCCCTCTAAAGTTCAAAATAAGTCATTTTTTGTTATAAATTCTAGCATTTATTTTCAGTTCATACTAAATTTTTAGCTTGGAATGTGCAGTACATGACACATTTGTGACGTGGTTAAATAGTAAGGAATGTTTCGTCTTCAGTAGAAAAATTCCTTGGAATTCCCAAGAAAATGTAGTGTTTTTCTCCCGACTCCCCCAACAACAACAACAAAAACATAGTTCTCTGAATCACTCAGGGATACAAGGGGTTGAATATGCTAGTATGATATGCGTAGCTTCTGGGTCCTGGGATTAGGTTTTCACTGTTATGGTAGTAATACAGGCCCTAGTAATAGGTCTATATTATTCTGTGTGCCATAGGCCTATATCTGTGTTTTATCATGATTATTGATTTGGTGACTTCAATAAATAATATATTACGCATTGCAATTGAGATATTTCAGAAAATTGGCAACTTAACGATTTTATAAGAGACTATTTTATGATTTTTAGAACCTATTTTCCAATTTTTAGAGCCTATTTTAGGTACCTAAAACAGCGTTTTTAGCGACCTAAAAGTCCGAAGTCTAGTAATGGCGAGTGGAAGGCTTTTGATGATTTTGCATCTTTTTTGTATGAAGTTGAAAGATTGCTCGAATATATAGGATGTTAAAGAATAACAACGAAATATTTTACCTGTGTATATAGTATACATAGGGAAGCAACTTTTTAAAGGAGATTTTTGCTCTGTGACGTAAAATGTGTATGCTACAGGGCATTAAAATCGTTATAATTTAGTGATCATAAGTCAATAAATAAGCGAAATTGGGTTAACATTTTCGTTAAATTTACTTCATGCCTTCCTAGCGATCGATAAAAACCTGACTCTTAATCAATCGTCAACAGCTATATCATAATTTAGAGTTTTCATAAACTGCAAAATATACAGACTAATCACATGACTGGCCGCCACTGCATTAGTTCTTTATATTCATAACTCCAGCGTTAACAACGAAGTTCCTTTGTTTTGCATTTTTTCAAATGTTAGAAGTCAGTGGCGGCCATGCCCTAAGAGATTTATGCTGTAACAGGAAAAATTGAATTCATAGAGCAAAAATCTCCTAATAAAAGTTGCTTGTCTCTATACACAGGTAAAATATTTCGGTATTATTCATTAACACTTTGTATATAAACTCATGTACTCAACTGCTAGATGTTTCAAATAAATCATTTAGGCCTACTTAACAGAAAAATAATTAAAACATCCAAATCATTCAATGTTTTCCCATTTAGGCGTGCATTCATCAGCCACTTCTGTTCTCCTGCGTAAAAAAGAATCAAATCTCTTCGTGTCGTAATGTTATAAACAAATGAATTGTGTAGAGCGGGTTAACACAATCGAAACGCTCGGGAAATTGACGTGTTATTTTTTTTAATCGATTTGAACGATGGTCTTTTTTTTACCGGTTGCTATGCCAACCAAGTAAGGCCACCTTCACAGTGTCTACACGGAAACACCAGCTCAAGTATTATATTAAATGTGTATCATGAATTAATTTATTAAATAAGGGCAATTTATTTGACTAACTATTGTATCCTACGCGCTATATTATGCACTTAAGGGTTAAAAATGAGTTAAATGAAAAACTTGACAGTAGGGTCAAAGTTTGAAATTTCCTTTCTCCTCCTGCATAAGTGGCTCGTATATGCGAGTGCCCATGGGGGAAGAAGCGTATTTATGGATAACACACATTTACAGTTGGTGCCATTTTAAGAAGGCCTCGTCCCAAACCAACGTCTTTGTACAAAAGAATATAGGCCTAATAGCATTGTTCCCTAACCCGAAAATCTGCACCGACTTCGACACCGACAAAGAACAGGTACTCTTGTAGTCGCGTGGTTTTCTCCAGTGTTGCCGCTGTCATTCACTACTTCTTAAGTGAATTAAGTGCTGTGGTGCGTATTTGGCAACATTGTACTGGACTGCAGACAAGTGTGAATACGCCTATAGTGTTTTGCAGATGACAAGCCCTTTCTTCCTTCTCCTGCTTAGATACGCGGTCCAATCAGAGACGGCGAGACGGAGGGAAGACTCTTACTACAAGCGGCAGTTTTTTAGCCCGTACACGTGATTGGCGGTGAAGGAAAAGGCTTCTCATATGAAAAATACTTGTAATTACGTTTCTATTCACTGATTGATACGTCGAAGAGGATTAGGGCGGCAGCAGGTAGGGAAAGTACTTGGAAAAAAAGTCTTTAAAAAGTGGTACCAACATTACACAGGACATGGTAGAACTCCCTGGTGTGTGATCGAACTTGCGTGCTTAGGAGTTTCAAAGGGTATGCACGCCACTGACTTCAATCAAGTAAAATTTGAAATGAAATTATGGTACATAATGACTAGTGTTGTTTATTAGTGCTTTTTCATTACTCCGTGGTCACAATCATCATCATTACATAACAGGAAGACAAACACGAAGTGGCAAAACAGCATAATCACAACTTTGTAACGACAGCAGTATGTGCAGTGGCGTGCAATCAAGTGATCACATTATGACACGCCACTGATGGTGCAATAATCACTTAAATTACAAAGTCAAATATTTTACCTTATTAGCTCCAACATTTCATCCATCACTACAGCTACACCACCAATTGTACTAGGGTCATTCTCAATCAAATTGCCGTTTTGCCTCCTCGACAGGATAATAATAATAATAATAATCTTTATTGTTCATTGAGGTTCTACATAGTAGAGTTCCTATTGAACATTGTCATAAATTTTCAAACAAAATGCTTCGCTTCAGGGAAGTTACAATTATAGTTGTTTGGAGAGATTAAGTTCAAGTCGATCCCTTGTTCTAACAAGAAAAAATGTATGTCAAGTTTATCTATTAAAAACTATTAACAGGGTTAAAAATAAAAAAAAATATATATTATTGAAGTATGAAGTTATTTGGATTAAATTCATTCAAGGAATAATATGCATTAGTTACTAGTACATGTCGTATAGTTCTACAGAATTTGATTTCGGACAAATTCTTCACCTCATGGGGAAGCTTATTGAATATTTTGATTCCCATAGCAATGGGACTCATTGCTGTTATTTGAAGATTGTGTCTAGTTATTTGCTATATTATTTGCTGTTCTTGTCTCATGGTCATGAATATCTTTATTTTTGTTGATATTTGGTTCATTTGTTTTTATCAGTTTAAGTAACTCATATAAGTACATACCAGTCATAGTGAGGATATTATTGTTTTTAAAGATATTTCTGCATGAATGCCTTCTACTTAATTTAAATATAATTCGAAGGGCTCTTTTTTGTAATTTGAATATGTTTTCGCTTTCACTTGAATTCCCCCAAAAAATTATTCCATAATTTAGATGTGAGTAGAAAATTCCGTAGTATATATTAATTAATGCTTTAATTGATACTAGGTCTCTAATATTTCTTAACAGGTAGATGGTAGAGCTTAGTTTTTTTACTTAAATGTATGCAATGATATTTCCAGTTTAGATAGGGCCCTGATTTATTGGTGAAATAAAATGGCTGATTTCGGTGTTAACTTCCTTCTATTTCGGTGGGTATTTCGTGAAATAAATTACTTATACTACATTGGGAACATTGCGCAATGATAAACTTTGGTTCTTTATTTACATGAACTAACACCCCCCCCCCTCAATTTCCATATTCTTCTGCCCTTGCATGAACTGAAGTAACTTTCAATTTAGACATGATTAGAGTTAATGTTCAAATATAATGACGAGAAATATTATCGTAATTTCTACTAAACACCATCAGATAGCCATTTGCAAACAGAAGTGCCAACCATACTACTGTGGATAAAAGGCGAGATCTGCTGTAATCGATCATAGGCATCGCTAATTTGGCAAAGAGATAGCAGGAAAGGAGTGTACTCAACAGTACAAACCAGGTCACAGACAATCTTTGCGTAAATTCTGCAATCTTTGTAATCGATTACAAATATCGATATATCGGTAAATCTTCGACAGCAGCCACAGAAACAGCATAAAAAAAATGCTGCTAAGAAATAATAAATATAGTACACCAAAACACAATATTGTGATTTTAAGGCACATTTTCATGCTCATTTCGCACTTTACGGACAGAAGGGGCATATTTCGCGCTTATAGACACATTTCGCGGAATCGAGTAAATTTCGCGATATTTCGTGGATTCAATTTGGTTCATATTGGTATTTTAAGCATATAAAAGCTAATTACAGCTAAGGGAGGTTGTTTTATAAAATATCGCGCTTATCGTTGTTACCAAAAAATACGGCCCCTACAGACTGAACATTCAACTTCGGTTTTTCTGAACGACTGGTTTTCCATGGCATCATACCACTATTGTAGTTTACGAAACCGCATAGGAATCATGACTTTCCTCGTTTTGTGATTGTAACTTATATGAGTTTTGAAGTTGGTGGAACTTATTAAATTTGTAATGAGTGTTACCACTGTTCTTGTCCTATTTCAACGTGTTTTCAGGTCTTTTAAAATAGAAATGGACTGAGCTTTGACTTGAAATGCTGGAGACAAATTAAAATGGTTTACAAAAGACGCGACACAGCAACTTACGTAAGGAGTGTTACCCAAAACAGTTTTCTTCAATCTTATTTTCTCTTTTCTTGCTCTCCTCCCTCCTCGATGTCTGGTCGGAAATTGGTCGTAGGAGGAAAAGATGACCCAATACTTCACCCCTTAATTCTTCTTTGGGGAGCACTAGACCGGGTAACACTCCTTATCACGTGTTCCTGTGACAAAGATTCAAATGAACTTCCTGGCTTAGATTTTCTTTTTTTAAATTTTGAAACGACCTCTAGAAAGTTTCATTTGGATGTTGAGGTAACATTCCTGGGCGTACGGTGGGGGAGGGTTGAGGGGGTTGAAACCCCTCCCGAAATATTGGCAATTTTTAGAATTATTACATTGTGCTCAATAATTTAAAAAAAAAGAATGGTTTGGATATTTTATTATATTTTCTTACATAATACAGCATTACAAAAAAAAACTCTTGAAAATTTTATTTTCTCGTAATTTATTTAATAATAATGCACATACTTCATCTCAATCAGCAAATGGTCTGTAATAACTTCTACTGTAGAGGAAAGCGTAGGCCTATTGTTATTAAATAACTTATTATTACTGGTGGGTTTTCAATTTTATTCTTCTTATAACAATGACGCCTTATTGATGAACAACATTTCCTTTGGAATTGTTCATAAATCTCTATATATATAAAAGGCTTTGTCCTGACTGACTGAATGAATGACTGACTGACTGATTGACTGAATGACAGGAATCAACGTACAGCCTAAACTATAACAGGTAGAGACTTGGAATTTTGACAGTACCTTCGTTTTATAATGTAGGTGCTCACTAAGAAAGGATTTTGAAAAATTCTGATTCTAAATGCCAAAAATTAAATGTTTTTGAAAATACTTAATCCCTTTTTACATAGAATTATCAATTCCAAATCACAGAATATATTGTTGCCAAATGGTATCAGATGGGCTTGGAAAAAACAAATTAGCCTAAATGCACTTTTGACAAATAAGAGAAGTTATCAAAATAATTCATGTTATAAATAAATATTACAGAATGAAATCCACTAAAATAATGGAATCACATAACTTTCTCTACCCTGGACATAGAGAAAACAAAACGAGGTATGGTAATCTGTATATTATTATATTATATCGCAGGTTTTTGGAGAGAAAAGTATGAAAGTGATAATGCTTTATGGTAACATAAGAGTGGGAAATTTCCCGCCTAGATATTACAATTTTATGTTACAGGAATTTCTGTTTCTTCTTATTTAAACCTCTACCAGGCTTGCTGTGCACTGTATAAGCGATGTGATGCAAAATTCTAGATCCTCTATGAGCCATAAAAAACTACTAGCTTAAAAGGCCCGGCGTCGCCCGGGTTTTTTATTTTGTAATTGGAAATTAACTTACGTAGAACTTTAGATTTTTAAAGTCTAGGTCCTAATATAGGTATTTATAATTTGAAATAGAAAGAACGACTTATCAAACTATTCTCTCAGAAAACGCTTGATATAGTTTTTTATGGCTCATACAGGATGTAGAATTTTGCATCCCATCGCTTGTACAGTACACAGTAAGCCCGGGAGGGGTTCTAATAAGAAGAAACCGAAATTCCGGTAACATAAATTGTATTATCGTGGCTGGAAATTTTGTTTCTCACTGTCATGTTACCATAAAACCGTTTTCGGAATGAAATTAAACAGAAATACAATATCACTTTCATACATCTCTTCCCAAAACATATTACCTTACCTCGTATTGTTTTCTCTATTTCCAGGCTAGAGGAAGTTATGTGACTGCATTATTTTTGTGAATTTCATTCTGTGGTACATATTACCATACCCACTGCCTTATAAAGAAGGCAGTGCCATACCTCGTATTTTTTCTCTATGTCCAGGGTAAAGAAAGTTATGTGACTGTATTATTTTCGTGGATATTGATAGTTCTCTCATTTGTTTCTCTCATTTGTCAAATTTATTCTACTTTCATTTTTTTTCCTTGGCCATCTGAGACCCGCTGGTAACAATATGTTTTAATGTCAAATGTGATTCGGATTCGATAATTCTGTGTAAGAAGGGATTAAGTATTCTCAAAAACATTTGATTTTTGGCATTTAGAATCAGAATTTTTCAAAATCCTTTCTTAGTGAGCACCTACATTATGAAACGAAGGTACTGTCAAAATTCCAAGTCTCTACCTGTTATAGTTTAGGCTGTACGTTGATTCCTGTCATTCAGTCAGTCATTCAGTCAGTCAGGACAAAGCCTTTTATATATAGAGAGAAGAGATATCAAGCGTTTTCTGAGGGAATAGTTTGAGTGTAATAAGTCGTTCTTCTTATTTCAAATTATAAATGCCTATATAAGGACCTAGAATTTAAAATTGAAAATCCTTCATAAGCTAATTTCCAATTACAAAATACAAAACCCGGGCGACGCCGGGTCTTTTAAGCTAGTGATTCGATAACCCGGATGTTTCTGTGGTGTGATCGGTTGGATCTCAGGAGTCCAATGGATGTCAGCTTTCAATACGTAAAACCAAATTTTCTGGAATGTTAGCTCCAGAAACCAGCGCAAGTAGTTAAAACGAAATTACCACGTCTGCAATCAACTTGCCGATACAGAAACTACATAATATAGATACAATGATTCAAATGTGCGCAAGGACATTTAGCTGAGACAACATTATATTCAACCCCCTCCGAACAGAATTTCACCGTACGCCCATGGTAACATTCATCCGCGAATGACGATTCATTTTGGGCCTTTTCATGTCAAGAAGTTAAAATGCTGGATGCAGAATATGGGTTGTGACAGCCACATTCCTTACTTTTTCCCACTTTTGAAGTGAAACTTCTTTAGCCGCGGTAGGAGTAAATCGAGTGCTAACCCAAACTACGAACAAAATCGTCACGAAATTAGTGGGGCTGTGACGGAACGGACTGCACAAGAAACAATTAACTCAATGATTAGGCTAATCCAAAATTTAAAAAACCCAAAATTAAAAAATTCTAAAAATAAAAAAGTCCAAAATTAAAAAATCCAACAATCCAAAACAAAAGAATCCAAAATTTAAAAATCCAAAAACTTAAAAAATTTACGGGAAGCCCGCGGAGGAAAGATATAAGCCATTGAGTGGGGGCTATTACTGCTTCGAGCTAGTGGCGTGGTGAGCCCTTCGCCATTAGGATATTAAAAAATCGAAAATCCAAAATTTAAAAATCCAAAAAATTAATAAATTCAAAGATCCAACATTAAAAAATCCAGAATCAAAAAATCAAATTAAAAAATTTGAAAAATTAAAAGATCAAAAATTAAAAATACAATAATCCAAAATTGAAAAAATAAAAAAATAAAAACAAGTTTCACTTCTGTTGCGTGGCGTTCCACGACGTATACATAGAAATTATTTATGGGTGTCGCAGAAACTCGCATGGGTTTGGGGCAAAATCTGAAGAAAAAAATTGCTGGATATCTCAACTAGAAGTGTCTTTTTCAGGCCTGTGACACCAAAACGGCATTTTTTTTTAGAATGTCCCATTAACGTTTTAACCACTAAAATATCTCTATATTATACAAAGAGTAGTCATGACGTCATTAGGCGTGCATCCCGTAGACCTTCTGTCTTGCACCGGAGGCAATGTACTATTACGTAATACCGGAAACAAACTAACAAATCGATGACCGATATAAAATATGAATAACTCTGTGTGAATGTCCTATAATGTCTATAATTAGTAATCACGCCACAGTACTAGGGTGGCCATTTCCAAACTTTGAAAATGGAGGACACGTTAAATTTTGACTCCTAAATATCGTGCGTTTTTTCTTTAATTAATTTTTAACCTCTCAGTCCACCTTAAATTGCTTCAAACAAAACAGCAGAGGTGTCAACATTTATGAACTTAAAAGGAACTTACAGAATCTAACATCATATTTAACCTTGTTCTCCGTGTAGGCCTACATCTAACGCCACCTATTAACAAGACAGTATTAAATTTTATAATTGAAAGGGTTCAGAGCCTATAAAGTTCTTAATAATTATGAAGATCTGAATATGTGAATATCCTTTTTTATTTACATTCTTCCCTAACAGTGTTCATACAAGGCACGTAAGCCTACATGCATGGACATCCGCAGAAATTTTGCCAAGGAGGGGCAAATGAACAAATTACTGTCATCACCATCATCACTAAGCTATTATTACTAGAACCAAGTTATTATTATTATTATTATTATTATTATTATTATTTTTATTATTATTATTATCATTATTATCATCATCATCATCATCATCATCATCATCATCATCACATCCTTGATTTACTGTAGTTGGACCTATGGCGATGAATAAACAGTAAAAATTAAATGTAGTACACTCACATTACTTTTTCTACCCCTTACAATTTCACAGATTTATTCATATAAATTGGGATAGACTACATTCATTGCTTTACCTTCATTACAATAAATTGCTTGGCTGGAAATGATTTCAAGTTTAGTGGAAATAATTATTCCTACATACCGGTACTCCTTTCTAAGGTATTCAGCTGTTAAAAACAACTCATCTATATTAATAAAAGGAAGTGTCTGTCCTCCGTCTGTCTGTCCTCCGTCTGTCTGTCCTCCGTCTGTCTGTCCGCGATGCCCAGCGAAATCTACTCAACACAGAGATCTGAAATTTTATAAGTACGCGGACTAAAGGGTCGGAATGTGCACCTCGAAGCCGGAATTTTAATTTTCGCCTCCGTTCGTGAGTTATGAGTGAAAAACTGACAGAAAACGTGCATTTTTTTGCGTTTTAGAAGCATCAGTTTCAGTAATAAATTTCAATATCAAATCACTTACAGATGGCTTTGGCTATTTTTGTCAACATACCTCATAGCCTACCTTGAAAATAAAAGCAACGCGATCGCTTGATTTTGTTAGTCCATCCTAGACGATTCATTTGTTTAGAGTGTCAAGGCCCACAGACATATGACATTTTCAACCTACACGGAAGAAGGATAATCAACCCTAAATATGGTCAAACATTGTTCGATTTGAACGAAACTCACTATACAGGGGTTTTCTGGGCCAAGGAACTCGAATCTGAGGTCGCTTTTACCAGGGGACGCTACCTAATCGTGGAATGCACTCCACGTGATTTAGGTGTTAATAATTATAATTTGAAATAATTATCGCGGGGGAAGCCGCGGGCACATGCTGTTTGTCTGTCTGTCCACGATGCCCATCGAAATCTACTGAACGCAGAGATCTGAAAATTTAAAGATAGATGGACTGAAAGGTGGGCGAATGCACCTCGAAGCCGAATTTTTAATTTTAGCTTTCGTTCGCGAGTTATGAGTGAAAAACTGGCAGAAAACGTGATTTTAGCGCTGTCGAAGCATCAGATTTCAGTA
Source organism: Ectobius pallidus (assembly GCA_964059195.1). Classification (NCBI taxonomy): domain Eukaryota; kingdom Metazoa; phylum Arthropoda; class Insecta; order Blattodea; family Ectobiidae; genus Ectobius; species Ectobius pallidus. The sequence continues at coordinate 169,611,175 of CAXKWD010000007.1, forward strand.
ATACATTTCAATGTCAAATCAATTGCAGTTGGCTTTGGCTATTTTTGTCATACCGTGGAAATAAAAGCATCGCGATCGCTTGAATGTTGTAAGCCCACGCTGGTCGATTCATTTGTTTAGAATGTCAAGGCCCGTAGACATATGAAATTTTCTACCTACACGGAAGAGGGATAATCAACATAGACCTAAATATGGTTAAACATCGTTCGATTTGGACGAAACTCACTGTACAGGGGTTTTCTGGGCCAAGGAACTCGAATCTGAGGTCGCTTTTACCAGGCGACGCTATCTAATCGTGGTATGTAGTCCACGTGATTTAGGTGTTAATAAATATAATGATTTAATTATTATGCTCTTAATTTTAAATTTTTGAAATAATTATCGCGGGCGAAGCCGCGGGAACATGCTAGTTTTATAGTATTTGGAAACCTAAGCCTCACTTCATATTAGTTGCTTATAGTAATTTAGTTGACAGATTTATGTGTAAACAAAATTTCCAGAGGGGGGCAGCGGCCCTACCTTGCCCCCCCCTTCCGGACGGCCATGCCTACATGGCTGAGCACTTTGGTGATATGTTGAAAATTTTGAGCTGTGTTTTAAGCTGTGGACGGTACTTATGGTTCAACGTTAAAAAGGAGGACAAATTAACGTCCGGCATGAGTTGGTGGACGCCGGAGGACAGTTAGCTCAAAATCCGGACTATCCGGCGCAATGCCGGACGTATGGCCACCCTACACTGTACTATGACGTAGGTTGAAATATCGGGTCAAACACAATTGGTACTCCTTCCATAACAAGATGGGGAAAAATGTGATCTCTTCTCACGTGATGAAGGTTATGGATATTATTAATTGAAGGTTAACTTGTGTGTCATTTAAACCACGCATTATTTCATCACTCGGAGTATCTTAAGAACACTTTTTATTCCTACCAGTTTCTTTAAAAGCTTGATTTACCAGCCAAATATGTTAATTTTTTATGATGAAGAAATGAAATGGACATATGTAAATGTTCCGTTCATATACGTTTTACGTAAACAGTGATTACTTAGAGAGATATGGCACTGTTGCCATAGTGCATAGAACTGGTTCCATTGCAGTTTCACCTAAAATGTTCACAAAACTATGCTCTATTACATGAGCCAAATGGATGTCTTCATCAGACTTGAACTTCTGCCCTCCAAGGAGCTCCTTTAATGCACTAAAGATGTGGAATTCTGATGGTGCCAATCCTGGCAAGTATGGCAGATGTGGGAGGCACTTGAAATATATGTCGTCGATGATTTTTATGGTTGCACGAGCAGCATGAGGACGGGTGTTATCATGTTGAAGCAAAACACTTGCTCTCAGCAACCCCCTTCGCTTTGTCACCATCAGATTTCCAAATTTTTGGTCCATTAAAGGATCTCCTTGGAGGGCAGAAGTTCAAATCTGATGAAGAGGTCCAAGCGATGGTGCACGAATGGCTACAGCGTCTACCAAAATAATGTTTCTCATGCGGTATCGAAGCTCTTCCTATCTAATGGCATAAGTGCTTTGAACTGGGAGGGGACTATGTAGGAAAATAATGTACAAGTAAACATTCTTCCTGCATTAAAGCAGTGGAAAAAATTACTAGCCTATATTGCGGTTTTCATTTAATTCTCCCTCGTATATTTTATGATAATACCACCCTCATTGGAAAAATGAAGTTCATTCATGCAATAAAAATGTTTTTCAATTATTTAATTACTAGCAGGTGCCCGCGGCTACAGGCGCGTTTATTTACTCACCTCTTGATGTTTTGTTTATATCATTTATTTAACAGAAATAATTAAAACATTAGTCCTAAATTAATAACATCATTTTAGATAAATTGCAGGAATTACATAGTTTTTTCTTAATTACATTGTTTTACGTAATTAGGGACCGGATTTTTAGGTTTTTAAAAACACTGTTTTAGGTTTTCCATTAGGTGAAATAGTTTTTTTTAGGTGTTTTGTTCAAAATATTATTTTTGGGTAGAATAATTGGTTTAACGAATTTGAATGTGCTACATAGGACAGAACAGACGTAGAAACCCGCAGGGTGCAACGTCTAAAATAACTTCAGAAGAAGAAAAGAAAAAGAAGAAGAAGGGGGAAAAAGATGAAATTCAGGTAATCGCCAATCCACTGCCGTAATAAACTCGATTTCATTTGTTTCGGCATAGTTAACACGTCTTCTTAAAACGCACAGTGTGACCACTCAGTATGAATGACAGGGAAGTACTAAAGGTAAACAAGCGCTTTAAAACACAGAAATCTATATTCTTGTTCATACACGGCAACAATGGTTGTTCATACGAGTATTTTAAAAGGAATACGCCGGTACTCTTACACTTCGTCTCTTGATACTGTCCATCCTAGACGACAATGGGTTGAACGAAACGCTGGTGGTATTAATTTCAACCCGACAAAAATTGTCTCTCCGCAAAATATAGATTTCTCAACTGAGAAATTTAACAAAAAAGACAAAAAGTAGCCTAAATTAGGTATTTTAGGTTATATATCCCGTTTAGGTATATTGAGGTTTTTATACCCCATTTAGGTATTTTTAGGTGCCACAGAATTAATGTGGGTGAATCCTATGGACATGATTCGAAAAAGTGTATGAGCGCTTTTTGTTTTGGAAGTAAGGAAAACAATAGGTAAAAACCTAAGAATCCGGTCCCTAGTTATAAATATAAATAATTAAACGAATAAAACGAATTTTGTGCTGCATTATGGGCATACAAATTCGAATTGAAACGATTAAAACGCACGACAGATTCGTGGACTCTACCCAAATCATGCATAAACAATTAAAATTGATTGATAGTTAAAAAGCTAAAACCCCGGGTTCGAAGTGCATTTCACGGTTAAAGTGCGCCGCCTGGGGAAAAAACGAACTCAGATTCGAGTTCCCAACCTCCCCCCTAAAATAAAGTCCGCATAAGAGAGTTTCGTCCAAATCATTCAATGTTTACCCATTTAGACATACCTTCATGATCCCCTTCTGTCCATCTATGCAAAAACAAATCAGACCTCTGTGAATCGTAAACAATTAATAGCAACCGAGCAAGGCCATCTTGAATTAATTTCACAATTGGTCTTGTTAATAGGAGGTGTTCTGTGGGAGGCGTTGGTGTAGAAACCATGCAACTAAAGTATAAGGTTTGTTCGCAAAGCAGTCAGAAACCAGGAACAAATCGTTCGCGCATGCGCTCTTTCTCCACACGCGCTCGCAAAGCGAGAATCCGTGATTCTGATTTCAATCTTCTGTTCGCAAAGCTCTCACGGACAGTTTCTGTACTATAAGAAAAATTTGCAGGCTCTACCATGAATTGTTATCAGAGACATGCGCAGTAACCTATTTTCACGCGCCTGACTCCTCCCTCCAAATCCTTGCTCCAGATTTATAAGCCTAGGCTACTTATATGTATGAATAATGGAAGATAATTAAAAGTTTCCCAAAATATAGTTTATATTGCCGATGTATATTGCATGTATAACATGTTAAAGGGAAATATATATTTTATTTGCATATCATATCGATTAAACGCAGACACTATCGATTCCAAATTCTTCTAACCGTTCGCAAAGTGCAAATCACGGGTAAGTTACAGACTGGACATGCGCAGAACAACCAATTCTCAAGCGGTCACGGATTTGCTTTGCGAACAAACCTATAGGTGTACTCCCGAGGGAGAGCTAAAGAACGATCAACTTATATGATTTGAATTGATATCTGTGGATACTTATAATGGTTCCTTGTTCAGTAAGCCGAGTCAAAGTGACTTGATTATCCAAGCTTTTCTCTGCTCTTCCAGGAAGTAATCATAAAAAAAAAATCATCTGACCTTGAGGAAAAATCTCCATTCGGTTCTTGAAAAAAAAAATGAATACGCACGAGGCGCGTCCATAAAGTAAGTTTCCCTTGTGCCGTTTACAGAAACAAAACACAATTTCAAGTAAATAGTTATTGCAACAGATACAGCAAGTGTTCAGCATTTTTCAACACATTCGCCATCGGAACTAAAACATTTCTCTTACCGTGGGACCAACTTTTGAATGCCTATGTCGTAGAAGTCTTCTGCCAGGGATTTGAACCACTCTGTGACAAACACCTTCATCTCTCTGTCATTCTCTGTTCTTTCCTGTCATTTCTTTAGATGTAGGAAAGGTGGAAATCACTGGGAGCGAGATCCGAGCTTTAGGTTGGTTGTTTAAACACCTCCAAGCATGTCTCCTGCAAAAGTTCACCCTAAGCCCAGACCTTGTATTGAACTCGCTTTCGAAAGGTCCCGTGTTCAAACCCGGCAAGTTGGTTTTTTCTCAGTCATAAAGGCAAATGTCGAATTGGATATTTACTTACCATGAGTCATGAGAGCAGTTAAATCCTGTACCATAATCGTTAAAATTGAATATTACTTAAAATTATCAAACGTCATAAACACATTAACAATTGAAAATAGTTAAGAATCAATACAGTGAACGGCGCTTAATGTAATCGCGGATAATGTTATCAATCGGCTAATATTTTCACTTTTACGAAGTCCCGTACGGATTAATACTGATACATTGAAAAAATGCTGTTTATTGTGATCAAAGATTCGGTTTATGTTATCATATTTTCCTTTTTGCTGCTTTATTTCCAAGTACTGTACGTCATTCCAAAATTTCATTTTTAAGGGTTTCGTTTCTAATTCAACCGTATTGTGTTCTATTGGTAATGTTCCCTGTTCAATCGATGACCAGTTTGAGGGGGTGGAATTCCATAACTTCCTGTTTTATACAATAAAACATGTTTTACCCCACAGTTAAGCTTTTGATTTATGAAGATAACAATGTTGTCATGCAGTGATGGATAGTGTAAAATAAAAAGATTTCAACAGACAGGCGGTAGAGATCTTTTGCTACTCGGTGTTCACCACAGATCAGTATAGACTTTCAAAAATACTCGTAACTGAGTGTGGAGAATTGGTTAATGGACTCCTAAAGCAAAGTAAAAACAATTAAAACTTTGTTACTGGTTAAAAAAATAGTTGCTTGCAGTGGTTCAATAATTGACAGTTATGTATTATTTTATAAATAAATATTTTTAATTCTGGTTTGTGGTATATTATCTTATATATGAATAAATAACCTTCATTTAATTCCTTCGCCTACTGTTATCAATCGGTTAATATTATCAGATTAGCTGCGTCCCGAAGTGTTCACTATAAGCGGCGTGCACTGTAGTTGCATGCTACTGGTTCACACACAGAACCTAAACTCCTGATTTGACCTCGATGTTCAAAGGACTGAAATAAAGCTAAATTAAAAATAATTAACCATGTGTTACATAATTCTTGCGTATTTTTAAGTTTCGGAATTACATAAATTGCATTCCCCCAATTAAGAGGCCACCCAATTTCCTATGAAACCCTCTCAGGTCTTTACATATAGGTTTTACCGCATTTGGAGACATTGCATGAGATCCTCTATGCAATTGACATTGAAAACGCCAGCGATTATGTGCGAACTCCAAGGAAGAGAGAAATAAATGTGTAGACATGGCCTGCCTTCACATTTCATTTCACATGCAATCTTCTTCCATTGTTGCCATGTCGCATGATCTTTCAAATCTCTAATACGATGAAATTTTCCCAAAGAGAAAAGTTACTTTATTTTCTACTAGCAGATCCCGCGGCTTTGCCCACGATAATTAATTGGAAGATTAAAAATTAAGAGCAAAATAATTGAAACATATTTGCACGCGAAACATTCATAGGCCTAAACTAAACGATTAATAATTAATGAAACGGCTAAAAATCCGGCTTTGAAGTAACTTCCGCGATTAGAAAGCACAGCATGGGAAAAACAGCCCCAGATTCGAGTTCCTTGACCTAGAAAACCCCTGCAAAGTGAGTTCCGTTTAAAACCTATATTCATTATCCCTCTTCCGACTACGTTGAAAATTTCAGATGTCTGCGGGCCTTGGCATTATAAACAAATGAATCAACCAGGGTGGGTTTACAAAATGAAGTGATTCTATTATTTCCAAATTATGACAAAAAAGGCAAAGCCACCTGCAATTGATTTGACAAATGAAATGTATTACTGAAAACTGATGCTTGGATAGCGAAAAAAAAATCACGGTTTTTGCCAGTTTTTCACTCATAACTCGCGAACGAAAGCAAAAATTAAAATCCGGCTTCGAGGTGCATTCGCCCACCTTTCAGTCCATCTACGTTTAGAATTTCAGATCTCTGCGTTTAGTAGATTTCGTTGGGCATCGCGCACAGACAGACAGACAGACACTTCCTTTTATTATTATAGATTCTCACGGTCATGGTTGCCAACTGAGGCTCCCGGGAGACCTCACGTCATACCCCATGCAACCCCATCAATGGGTGGCGGTGCACTTTTTTATATTGTTTATACATTAAGTTTAAAAAAATATTTTACAAAAAAAAATTATTTTTAGTCTTATGAGTAACCTATGTATAAAAATAGTAATTTTATTACACACACATTACATTGGGGAAAAAATGTCACAGCCTGTATATCTATTTTTGTAAGAAAAGATAGATTTTGAATGTGGCAAAATAACATGCAAATTGAAACTGAGAAACCATAGTTTGCATTAAAGTGGCTTTTGCAGAGTTACGTTTGTTATCTCTACCACGGTTTTCGAGAAATGGGGCCTGACATTTTCTCTGCAATCAGGAAAACAAGTGAGCGCTACAGCAATGGTAACCATGACTACGTTGTCAATGTTACTGATTCAGCATTAGCACGTGGTTATTTTCCTTTCCTCTTGGCTCCAAATTGCATTTATTTGCATTAATGTTGCTACACATGTCATTCTGTCTCTGGCTATTCTCCAGTTGTTTTTCATGTGCCCTTGTGAAAACGACTCCAGTTACATACATGTGAGATGCTCAGCAATCTCTCGCAGCAGTTCTTAGGTTGGTCGCAAACCTGTCAGACCCCAACTCTAGAAAATAGAGGTATAGCTACTTTTCATTTTAAATTTAGCGTCTTCTGGTGAAAGGTGTAGAAACCCTGTAAGCGTATCATCTCTATATATATAAAAGGCTTTGTCCTGACTGACTGACTGACTGATTGACTGAATGACAGGAATCAACGTACAGCCTAAACTATAACAGGTAGAGACTTGGAATTTTGACAGTACCTTCGTTTCATAATGTAGATGCTCACTAAGAAGGGATTTTGAAAAATTCTGATTCTAAATGCCAAAAATTAAATGTTTTTGAAAATACTTAATCCCTTTTTACATAGAATTATCAATTCCAAATCACAGAATATATTGTTGCCAAATGGTATCAGATGGGCTTGGAAAAAACAAATTAGCCTAAATGCACTTTTGACAAATAAGAGAAGTTATCAAAATAATTCATGTTATAAATAAATATTACAGAATGAAATCCACTAAAATAATGGAATCACATAACTTTCTCTACCCTGGACATAGAGAAAACAAAACGAGGTATGGTAATGTGTATATTATTATATTATACCGCAGGTTTTTGGAGAGAAAAGTATGAAAGTGATAATGCTTTATGGTAACATAAGAGTGGGAAATTTCCCGCCTAGATATTACAATTTTATGTTACAGGAATTTCTGTTTCTTCTTATTTAAACCTCTACCAGGCTTGCTGTGCACTGTACAAGCGATGGGATGCAAAATTCTAGATCCTCTATGAGCCATAAAAAACTATATCAAGCGTTTTCTGAGGGAATAGTTTGAGTGTAATAAGTCGTTCTTCCTATTTCAAATTATAAATGCCTATATAAGGACCTAGAATTTAAAATTGAAAATCCTTCATAAGCTAATTTCCAATTACAAAATACAAAACCCGGGCGACGCCGGGTCTTTTAAGCTAGTAGACTATATTGCAGCTTACGGGTAGAATTGATTTGTACAAACTGACTCCACTTCAGAGGATTTTAATTCGTATATGTGGGTAAGTCTGGGAATGTTCCGTAAAGTCAAAAGGGAGAGTAACCCTTAATTTATTTTAGTGTTAACCCCTTGCGAACTTGGAATTTTCCGCATTTTATGCAGCAATTTTGTGTGTTCCTTTTCGAAGGCTGTCATGTTTTGGCCTTTACTGTACATTGGGGATAGCGGACAATAGCCACATCTACAATACATAGTAGCCTATTGCTTCGGGGATAAGACTTAAGGATGGTTGAAACATAGGACGGTATTCATAGTCGCAATAGATTGTATTTATATCCAAGTCGAACTTTAATTCCGTCTTAAGTTGAATTTCTGGCACAAAGATGTCTTACTTATGACGTAACTTATTTACTTTATAAAGTGGGACTTGACAAAGTCGACTTTATTGCTATTCATAGTGACTAAATTACGACTTATTTGTCGAAATAAGTCGTACTTTGTAAGTCAAGGGTCCCCCTGATTTAGGCCTATTTCAGTTCAAGCCAGAACCATGGACAGTTATTTTGAGGATCCAAGCTAATACATACACAGAATATTCTCAAGAAGCTATCGAAAGGTTTACTTACATGCTGCATAATAACTTATGACTGGATGAATTTAATTCTTTGTTTACAATGCACCGCCTTCTTTATTTGTATATCACGACGGCGAAATATATACCCAGATGGCTTTGCATTACACGAAAGCTGAAAAAATCTTAAGTACGATTCACTGATTCAATTGTTTTGGCAGTGAACGCGCGATTTTTTCATATTATCGAGTTCGACTTTAGTATGTAGAAAAGTATATAGCTTTATGAAGTCAGACTTAACAAAGTAGGCTACGACTTTAAAGAAGGAATACGAAAAGCATATAAGTAGACTTGTCCAATAAGCTTAGCTTTATAAAGTCGGTTCTTAAGTCGCCGACTATGAATACCGGCCTGTATTAATAAGGAATTTCTGTGTAGAAGTTATCATGAATTCGGTCAAGTTTTATGTCTTAAATGTACTTAAAATCTCATCTCACTGTGGTGAAGATACAACTTACAGAGTAACGTATATACATGACTAGCATGTGCCCGCGGCTTCGCCCGCGATAATTATTTCAAGAATTAAAAATTAAGAGCATAATAGTTACATCATTACATTTATTAACACCTAAATCGCATGGACTACATACCACGATCAGATAGCATCGACTGGTAAAAGCGACCTCAGATTCGAGTTTCTTGGCCAAGAAAACCTCTGTATAGTGAGATTCGTCCAAATAAAACAACGTTTGACCATATTTAGGGCTTACAACATTCAAGCGATCGCGAAAGTTTTGTTTTCAAGGTTTGACAAAAATAGCCAAAGTCAACTGTAATTGATTTGACATTGAAATGTATAACTGAAAACTTATGTTTTGAAAACGCAAAAAATGCACGTTTTTTGCCAGTTTTTCATTCATAACTCACGAACGAAAACTAAAATTAAAATTCCGGCTTCGAGGTGCATTTTCCGACCCTTCAGCACACCTATGTTTAAAATTTCAGATCTCTGCGTTCAGTAGATTTCGCTGGACATCGAGGAGAATTCCTTTTATTAATATAGATAATATGAATTATAATGATACCTTCTCTAATTTGTCAAACATCCATTTAATTTAATCCAAGCCCACCTGATACCACTGGTAACAATACGTTCTGTGAATTTGTTTTGATAATTCTATGTAAAAAGGGATTAAGTATTTTCAAAAACATTTAATTTTTGGCATTTAGAATCAGAATTTTTCAAAATCCTTTCTTAGTGAGCACCTACATTATGAAGCGAAGGTACTGTCAAAATTCCAAGTCTCTACCTGTTATAGTTTAGGCTGTACGTTGATTCCTGTCATTCAGTCAGTCATTCATTCAGTCAGTCAGTCAGGACAAAGCCTTTTATATATATAGAGATTGATAACTTATAAAGAAATGGGAATTTGCCGTTTCAATTAAGTCAGATGGTCATATCTTACTATAAGATAGGGATCGCTTGATTTCATAACATCACCTGGAGGTAATAAATTATGCGATCAAAATATTTTCAAGGTTGGAATGAAATGCTATGCAATAATTTCTTTATTAATTATTATACGAATGCACTTGCTGTTACGATATCAGCAGCTTTGAAGGTCACGATAAGTTGTTTTTCCATGTGCAAGGAAAACATTGCGGCGTTGTTCATTAATATCCTGTATAATACAGGGTGTTAATAAATAACACAGAAATATTTTACCTGTATATAGAGGGGGCATAGACAAGCAACTTTTATTAGGAGATTTTGCTCTATGGATTCAATTTTTCCTGTTACAGGGCATTAAAGTCATGATAATTTGGTGCCATAAATCAATAATTGCGCAAAATAGGGTTAAAATGTTCATTAAATTGACTTCATGCCTTCCTAGTGATCGATAAAAACCAGACTGCTAATCAATCGTCAACAGCTATATCATAATTTAGTGTTTACATAATCTGCAAAATTTACAGACTAATCACATGACTGGCCACCACTGCATTAGTCTTTTTTTTATTATTCATAACTACTGACTACAGTGTTAACAACGAAGTTCCTTTGTTTTGCATTTCTTTTCTAATGTTAGAAGTCAGTGGCGGCCATGCCCTGGAAGATTTTATGCTGTAACTGGAAAAATTGAATGCATAGAGCAAAATATCTCCTAATAATAGTTGCTTGTCTATGTCCCCTCTATACACAGGTAAACTATTTCGGTGTTATTCATTAACACTCTGTATGTAACAAGGAAATATTCGAATAGGGTAATATAACACATAAAGCAACTGACAATTTTCCAAGCTTTGCTAATGAATGATGTATTGCAAAGATGGCGATGGCGACGTATTGAGGCCGAAGGAATCCCAGAACCGGACGAGGTGTTCTTGTGCGCCGATCATCAGCCCATGGATAGCGATATGGTCTTATTTGTATTTACTAAGTGCCAGAATGGTACTTTCTGAGATCGTGTAGGGGACGAGGAAATGTCTTTCCGTCTGTCTGTCCGTGTGACTGTACGGGCGATAACTCAAATACGCTTTATCAGATTTTCATGATACTTGGTATACGCATTTATAACTTCCATGGCAAGAAGCCTACTGATTTTGGACCAAATCGGTTGACCGATGCCGGAGTAACGACTAATTAAAGGTCACATGCTTTTTAAATGGGAAATCATGACTATAACTTATTACAAAGCCGCGTTGCTAATCCCTGAGGGCCTTGACTACAATGCGGTTAGATTTTTGTAATTTTATTATACCATGCCTTGCTTTAGATATGAGACATTTGTTGTAATTTTGTTCAGTTGCTAATCCACTTATTCTTTCATTTAAATAAATAAATATAAATAAACATAAATAAAATATTAAAAAAATCTAGCCGTTGAATACTTAAACGCAGCTGCTGTTGATATAATATTATGCATTCCATCGAAATGTAGGGCTACCGATATCAACATTATATTTTAATGTGAGTATTTTTCAGTTTAAACGCTGCTGTGAAAGCAAATAGACGTAATATAACTTAATTCCTTACAGATTGATTTCATATTGAATTTAATTAATTCATAACTTATACGGCTGTTTTAAACCTGAAACAAACATGTCAACGAATCGCAGGCCTACACTTATTGCCAGTGCATTTTGTGAAATGTTGAGATATTTTAAAAATTTCTTATATCAGTGTATACGAGTATGAATTAAGATTAAGCATCAAACTTTAGACCTTTGTTCTTCCGCAAGCCATTAAATAAAAGCATTCTGGCACTTTGTTATATCGGTTTACTTGATTTTATTCTTATTAAAATTCTCGGTTGGTTTGTATATTAGAAAAATCTACCCATTGCAATCGATATCATGTTATGACTAGAGACCGGATTTTAAAGGGAATTCCTTTTTTTTATATTTCATCACAAAACGTGATAAAATTGAACAGGACATTACTGAGTAAGTTTCAACTGCAAATGACCTGGTTTTAACGTCCCTTTTTTCCCTTTTTGAGGCTCATTTCCCTTATTTTATTAACTTTCCCTTTCCAGTACCTTTTTTGCTAATTTATTTCGAAAAATTCGTAAATTACCCAGTATTTGGTAATATGAAAACATTAAAATTTGTTTTCACTGATTCACCAATGAAAAAATAATTCCTCCCAGCAGAATAGAGCGTCACAGGGAAATCACAGGCTTGCCATTGCCTAAGTTTCCCTTTATAACAAGGTGGGGAACATGGATTTCGTGTGCTATTTTCCTCTGTGAGAATTTCAACAAGATCAAGGAATTTCTTCAGTCATTAGATGATACAGAATCAGCAGCTGTAGAGCAAGCAAAGGCTTTACATAAAACAAACATGTATCTCTCTGTTGAATTTTTACACTCTCTTACTATTATATCCCTTTTTTCGCAATAATTTTCCCTTTTTCCCCACCTTTTTTTGGCAATAATTTTCCTTTTTTTCGTCCTTCTTTGGGTGAAAATTTTCCCTTTAAAATCCGGTCTCTAGTTATGACTTTCGAAACATTCTTTCATATCTTTACGTTTCATCCCTCCCTAAGTACGAAACCACTGCCCGTTCAAAAATTCTTTTGTGTATGTAGAGTAAACCTGCCAAATATGGGCCCCGGCTTAATATGGGCCCCTATGATATTCGGCGTGATTCGTATTGCCATCTTCAAATTCAAGTCAGATATCCTTCAACACGACTCAAACAGTGTCACGGTGTGTTTAGTCTGTGTGAGAACCTACCGCGAGAGCTCACACAACATCATTTTTAATTTCGTTGGTTTTGAAGTTTTTGCAGCGTTTGACGTCACTCCATATTATTCATCAGAGGTAAGATATATTAATATTTAAGTTAGTATTTCTTAAGAAGCTGTAACTGAGGTATAGAAACATTATGATACATAAAGATTTCAGACTCAAGTTGCTTGTAGAAAAATGGATGACCGCTGTACATTATACCTGCCTTTTATGGGCCAGGGGCCCATATTAGGAAGGTCATCCATTGTAAACCCAAGTGAGTGAAATGGATCCATTCTCACTGTACACAAAATTCAGTCCAAGTGAATTTCATTTGTGAGAAATGCCTGAATGGCTAAAGAAAGCATTAGCAATATTGTGTCTTAATTTTTAATAATTTTTTGTAGGGGCCCATAATAGGACATATACCTTCCTAATATGGGCCCCTCTTACTATTTAAATAATCTATTATATTTGCAATTACTGTGCAACAAAAACTCTTTTTTTGGTCTCATCATCTATAATAAATGCTATTGAATACATTTGGTGCTTTATAAAGTCTTGAAAAAATTATGAACCGGAAATATCAGCAACTTAAAAAAAGGGGCCCATATTTGGCCCATATATCAAGAGCTTTGTTGAAAAGCTCTTGATGAGTACTCTACAAATCAATAACTAGTTTCTCGATAGCTCTCATATAAGGCGAGATTTTTGCAGTTATTATTGCGGGTTTGTCATGCCAAGGCTAAAGAAGAAGAGTGCTGCGCAGCGACAATAAATTAAACCAAAAGCACTTCGAAATCTACCTCAGCCTGTAGGCCTGCCTAAATGGATTTTTAATTTTTTTTTCTCAGCGTCCACTTCTTCGAGCTGACCATTCTGGGTCTCGAAACGTATTGTCGGATCCCAAATCCCTTCATTGCTAGATGGTATAAAAGAAATCAATACGCAATACGCCTATTACTGCCATCAGTGGCCAGACCTGAAACTTCTTCATATACAGAGTAACCGTGTTCTCTCATGGAGTTGGTTGTCACATGCCGGATGGTGATGATGATGATGATTTCGCAATACTTCAGGTGTGCAGGACATGTAATTGAAACTGAACAAGATGTAAATGTTGTGACATTGAGATTATAGCGAACTGATTGCTCATGAAATTGTTACTCATCAATGTCCTTATCCGTATTGAGTTGTAATGATCTACAATCCTTTCACGTTGGATAAATAACAAAATTGTAGGGTCTAGAGTGAACGCCACTTAATGTAATCGCGGATAATGTTATCAGTCGGGTAATGGTATCACTTTTATAAAGTCCCGTAGGGATTAATACTGATACATTGAAAAAATCCTGTTTATTGCGATCAAATATTCGGTTTATGTTATCACATTTTCCCTTTTTCCGGCTTTATTTCCAAGTACTGTACATCATCCTTTCAAGTATTAGGCCTAATGGCCTGTTACGGTCTCCTTCCATCGCCCACAGATCGTTTCCCACATGGAATATATTGAAGAATTTGTTTGGGTATTCTGGAACGGTTCATGCGGTGAATATGGTGTAGCCAGTTACGCCTGTATTCACTCAGGTATTGAGAAATAGGTGTAATATTGAGTTCTTTAGCTATTGTTACATTTCTTTGGTGGTCTAGAAGACTATAACCAGCCGTTCTACGTAAAAATTTCAAGCATTTCGTTTCTAATTCAACTGAATTCTGTTATACTGGGGGTAGCAATTCTGTTAATAGCTCACAGGATGACCAGTTCGAGGGGGTGGCATTACCTTAACTTTCTCTGTTAAGCAATGAAACATGTTTCATCCCTCAGCTAAGCTGCGGCTTTTGATTTGTGAAGATAACAGTGTTGGCATGCATTGCTGGCCGGTGTAAAATGAAAAGACTTGAACAGACAGACGTTAGATGTTTTGCTAAGCGGTGTTCACCACAGATCAGTTTATACATTAATAACGATGCCAGTACGCAGTGTTGGAACAGTATTTATGCTATGAATGAAAAGGCACACAGATTGTGAGTAGTTGTCCTTGGTTCCGACTCCTGTGCATATCCTCAGGGGCACTAACCTTAACTTGTCTCAATTCCTATCGACCTGGTAGCCTACAATGGTAAGAGTGCAATCCTACTCGCAGTACCTACTTGTTTTATAACTGCATTTTGAATGCAGTTTTATGCATTTTTAGCGGACTAGTCGATGTGTACGAGGGTCATTTCAAAAGTTCTGCACACTGTAAGATAGAATGGAAGAAAATAATTTATTTTTTAGTGCACGCTCTCTAAAACAGCTGCTTATCGGACTGGTAACAAGCCGAAAAATTGCATTTTAAAGGACAAGGCCGCTAAAATTGCATAAAAGTGCATTCAAATTGCATTCAAAATGCAGTTTTAGCGGCCTTGTCCTTTAAAGTCGTCATGGCAATCTATAAACAAAACCCAGATGGCATTGACCAGTCACACCAACTTTAACATGGATTTACGCATATAATTGCTCATAAAACAAACAAATTTAAGCCAACACGTTTCTTTATGAAAATCAGAAACTTTACCAGGATTTTTCGCAAAACACGGTAGCCCACTTCATCACCCGACAACAAATATAAGCGAACAACTTTTCACATCTTCGTTCACATAGCTTACATGGATGCACCAGCATTTAATTGCAATATATTCCCTATTCCTTCTGCCGTGATGTTGCTGGCACCAGCTCCAATTCAATGTTTTTGACTTGGAGTGAAATTTCCTCGGGATTATAATACATATTTTCACAAGCTTTTCATAAATACTAGTTCGTATTTATTATTGTTTACAAATCAGCGACTCATGTAACGCATTCATAGCCTACCGCATTTCGTACGGTTCATTGTTGTCTTGCGTTTGAGAGGGCCGTGAGAATATGGTAGACTACCTTTCATTACAATTAATTATATACGGTATTTTGTTTCATTTCATATAATTTAGAGAGCTATTACTAAAAAATATTGTATGCACCACGTACGCAAAAACTTTAGCGGACGAATCTAGTATAGCAGCCGAGGCGAAAGCCGAGGCTGAAATACTGGATTCGTCCGCTAAAGCGTTATTTTGCGTACTTGATACATAAATAGCTATTACAAAATACCTTTACAGGACTACAATATAATCTTCATTCTTACTTATGACTAGACCTGGGATTTCAAGGCAAATGCCTATTTTGTTCCTTATGAAATATCATGAACATTTTTAAATATGTGGACGTTTCATGATAAATTACTTACATTTACAGAGTGTTATAGTGCCCTAAAATGCCTATTTGGACCTTTAGAGCCTATTTTACTATTTTAGTGCCTAAAATGCCTATTTTGTCCATTAAAAATAAAATTCAACTTCTGTAATTTTTACAATCTTATAATGGACATCCCTCAGTGAAAAGCAGAACAGCAGAGGTGGGTTTTTCACAGAAACATCATTATTCCAAACAATTGTCGCTAAAGGAATGCTGACTGATGGGGGAGGGGGAGGATTAAGGGGGAAGGACTACTGTGTCAAGTCACCAGTGAAAGAACGTCTGTTTAAGTGAATATAGTTCGTGATGCCTAATTTTGCAGTTAATTCTGTTAAGAATAGGTAGCCTATACCACGTTTCTTGCAGTAAAAAGAAGACCATGTTACAGTTTAGGTATATATTGTAATATTTTTAAGTCTATTTTCTGTCTATCTACACATTTTAAAGCATGTTTTAAGTTCCTATTTTCTCTTTTGAAAGCCTATTTACTTGTTTTAAAAGCCTATTTTAGGTGCCTAAAACTAATTTTTTTAGAGCCTAAAATCCCAGGTCTGCTTATGACAGCTTCCCAACGTTTTGGCAAATTCTGTATTCTGGATAGGGCACCTTTATTGTTGAGCTGTCTGATTACTCAGGTCACCTCACTGGAAGCTTCATCAATTGTAACAAAACGTTTTCCAAGTCTATGGATTGGAAAGACTTCCCCACCCATCATTCAGTCCTGATTTGAGCCCACCAGACTTGATTTGTTTCCCAAATTGAAGGGACCACTCCGTGGAAAACTTTTGTTACAGTTGATGAAGCTTCCAGTGAGGTGACCTGATTAACCAGACAGCTCAACAATGAAGGTGCCCTATCCGGAATACAACATTCGCCAACAAGTTGGGAAGCTGTCATAAGCAAGAATGAAGATTATATTGAAGGCCTGTAAAGGTATTTTTTAAAATAAAGTATTTTCTTCAAGTTTATCTTACAGTGTGCAGAACCTTTGAAATGACCCTCGTATTTGTAAAAATGTATTGGTTTCAGAAAATTAGGCAAAATTCATAAATGAACTGAAATATTTTCGTATAAACTATCGATATAAAAAATCGATGTTCAGGGAAACTATACTGCTGTAAATAAAATTATATCTAGACCTGGGATTTTAGGTTCTAAAAAAATTAGTTTTAGGCACCTAAAATAGGCTGTTAAAACAAGTAAATAGGCTTTTAAAAGAGAAAATAGGCACTTAAAATATGCTTTAAAAGTGTATAAATAGATAGAAAATAGATTTTAAAATATTACAATAAGCTATACACTTAAACTATAACATGGCCTTTTTTACTGCAAGAAACGTGGTATACCTATTCTTAACAGAATTAACTGAAAAATTAGGCATCACGAACTAGATTCACTTAAACAGATGCTCTTTCACTGGTGACTTAACACAGTAGTCCTTCTTCCTTAATCCTCCCCCTCCCCCGTCAGTCAGCATTCTTTTAGCGACAATTGTTTGGAATAACCAAGTTTCTGCGAAAAAACCCACCTCTGCTGTTCTGCATTTCATTGAGGGATGTCCATTATAAGATTGTAAAAATTACAGAAGTTGAATTTTATTTTAATTGTACAAAATAGGCATTTTAGGCACTAAAATTGTAAAATAGGCTCTAAAGGTTCAAATAGACATTTTAGGGCACTATAAAACTCTATAAATGTAAGTGATTTATCATGAAACGTCCACATATTTAAACATTTTCATGTTATTTCATAAAGAACAAAATAGGCATTTACCTTAAAATCCCAGATCTAATTTTGACGACATTCTGCAGAAAGGAACCTACCCACATGATTTTTAAGCTAAAAAGCAGGCATTTATGGTTAAATAAAAAGCCACTTGGATCTTTTCAGTGTGTTTTTGTTTGTTCTATAGATGGCATATAAATGGATGAAGAGGGTTGGTTGGTTTGCACAACGTAAATATATAGTTCAGTAGCAAAAATTTAGCATCTATTCCGGTTTTTTAAATTTGAGGGCTGGTTCCTTTCTGCAGAATGTCGTCCAATTATATCTTAGAACCAAGGTAGGCCTATTAATCTCATTTTTATGATAAAACCTGTGCAGTCGGGGAGAAATATGGATGGTTATTTTCCATCGATGTTTTGAAAACGTCGGCCATCGATGTTTAAAACCCTAATTCTGGCGATGGGCCTGACCCTATCCCCCCCCCCCACAAAGGGGAAGGCGGGTAGATTTAAAGTCCGAAGCTTTAGTATTGTGGGAAACACATCTGCTGCTAACAAAATATGACAAATATGGTGATTTGCGCACACGGAGAATAGATTATTTGTGGTATGCTCGTTGCATCATTATCAGGACGGCCTTCTGGAGACTTCCTCATGAATGGCAGGCAGACAATCAGCCATTGTGTAAGTACAAATAATGAAGTCACATGGCTATGGCAATTGTGCGAGTCCTTCACCATGTCAGCATCTTCATCTAAACAAATTTCCCAAAATTATTTTTTACTACCAAACTGGAAAAGAAGGCTGTGCTTATCCGATTATTTCAGCCGAGGAATCCATTAAATCTACTCAGCGTGGTGCACACGTGGTCTTGAACTCTTAAGGAGGAACGGAAGCTTCCCTGGGGCCGTTTACAGAAACTAAACACAATTTCAAGGCAATATTTATTGCAACAGATACTGCAAGTGTTCAGCTATTTTTCAAAATATTCGCTTCCGGAACCGAGACATTTTTCGTACCGTGGGATAAACTTTCGAATACCTGTGTCGGAGAAGTCTGCCGCCTGGGATTTGTGAGAAATATCTCCGCTTCTTTTTCATTCTTCGTCATTTCTTGAGGTGTAGGAAAATATGGAAATCACTGGGATCGAGGTCCGGACTATAGAGTGAATGTTTAAACACCTCCCAGCCGAACCTCCGCAGGAGACTTGCTGGGAGGTGTTTAAAAATCCACCTTACAGCCGGGATCTCGCTCCCAGTGATTTCCATATTTTCCTACACCTCAAGAAATGACAAAGAGGCGGACATGGTTGCCACACAATTGTTCAAATTGTTATGAGTGGTTCAGTGATGCACAATTACGTATTATCTTATGAATTCTTTTAATTCCGCTTTTGTAGTGTATTATCTTATGCATGAATAAATCTGTGGCTTGGTTCTAAAAGGGCCAATGTCAATTTCTTGCAAAAATGAGATCTAAGCATTATTGAGCTCGGCTAGTCTTTATCTTTTCGTATAATATAAATGCCAGTGTCTGTTGCTATTAAGGGACATAATACAGAAACCTTAGAGGCCAATGTCGGAAGTTCTCAGCAAAAAATGTTACTTCTACAAAGGCTTCAGTTACCTCAAAAGCAAATTTTATGAAATTGGCCCTTTTAGAAGCAAGCCACAGAAATAAACTGGCTACTTTCGGCTACTGTTATCTGTCGGTTAATATTATCAGATTAGTTGCATCCCGAAATGATCACTGCATTCCACGGTAAGAGTACATTAAAAGAGAATGATTATCTTGTTATTCGGATTTGAAAACACTTAAGGAGGTTCTAAGAACTGAGCTCGGTCTGTGTACCTACCGTGGAGGAATAGCTTGTGTTGGCTCAAGCTTAAAACTATATTATAATGTCAACAGAAACAGCAAATATCTCCTCAGTCCCAGACGTAAAAGTAAGGACCGTCAGAATCCACTTAAACTTGACACGTCATTAAAGAAAAACCCTCGTCACTCATGAAATAGATGAATAAAAATGTATAAACACTCTTTGTTCGACCATTCTGAAATACGTTTATGACCAAGGTTCAGATAGATATACGCATATGCATTCATGTAACTTACCACAGATTATTTTCTATGTTGGTAATTAGTCCTAGGAGAGAGGTTCTATCTGGCGCTGTGAATTCAACTCTGGCGTAGCTCAGTTGGTAAGAGCATTGGCAGGGATAGCCAAAGGTTCTGGGTTTAAGTCCCAGTATCAGTTGGAATTTTTCTCATAGCATTATCATTATAGGGTCTGAAATTTATGACATGTCATATTTTTATTTTGACCTCAGTTCTCGCCGCAAACACAAATTAAACATGAATTGCACGCTTGTTATCCTAATCGGACCGTTTTTATTTTGCACATAAAGTCAAATTTTGGTCATTTTTGTGGTCTTGGTCATATATCGGTAATATTTGTACTTTAACGTCATATTTCAATTTTAAATTCAGTAAAAGAGCACAATTATGCAGTCAATTATGCAGTATGTGCATTAATTTGCTGACTTAATTTTTTTTCCGAAAGAAAGTCACGAATATTTTGGTTTTACTGTAACTGAAATGTGAAGGGACAATACCAAGTAATAGCATAATTAGGCCTACCTCTTCCTCCTTGTTCTTAACAACTTCCAATAGACATGTTTCAATACATTTGCAGTGGTATCTGGAAACATTAACAGATTAGAAGTTCTTTGCAAGTAAAACTGTAAATCACCTGTAAAATAAAAATAAAATAAAAATTATCTAATTTGATGTCATAATTTAGTGTTATTAAACGTTTTAAGTCGAAACGTTTTTTTTTTTAGACAACACGTTCTTATATGAGGTCATATTTAGGATTTTTTGATCATACATAGTCATTTTAAGGTCATATTTCCAGTCATATTTTCCACTCTTTAGGTCATGAACTTCCGAACCCTCCTTATGACATTTGAAGTACTTATCATAATGATATAATTACGATATGGATTTTCATTATAACACAGGTGTAATATCGAATATTATCGAACATGGAACGATCTTGAAGCCTTGAGAGCAGCAAATTAAACTACACAATAAACAACCTGTATTTAAAATAAAATAAATTCTGTTCATGCTAATTTTAATATTATACTAAATTGAATTCATTTGGTGTTTTTAAAATTTCGTTGGTTTCATGAAAACGACCAAGAAGAAGCTTCGACTTGACCGTAAGCCATGAACTGCCCCCTATCGCAGAAGACATGAACTACGAGAACTTACTAACAGCTGATTGCCGTGGTCAGCCGATTTCTTTTTTTTTATGAGTCTAAAATTACGAAGCTTTAATATTTAATTTTGGTCAAACAAAGCTTGCCTATAATGGTAACTAAGACACTCGTATGAGAATTATAAAACTAGCTTTGCGGCGGTTACTCGGGTCCGTTCTAGATTTTCTTGGCTAACTCAAGTAGCATGGTAGGCCTACTTTAAGTCAAGCTCACAGTCTTCACAGTAGCACACTCACCTCATCATCATCTTCTATATGTAGATTCCTTCCAGTTTATGTAATTCTAGTGTGTTGTAAATATTCGCCCTGCATCAACTCATCATTCACCTCATCGTCATCTTCTACATATGTACTGACTAGCATGTGCCCGCGATAATTATTTCAAAAATTAAAAATTAAGAGCATAATAGTTAAATCATTATATTTATTAACACCTAAATCACGTGGACTACATACCACGATTAGATAGCGTCGCCTGGTAAAAGCGACCTCAGATTCGAGTTCCTTGGTCCAGAAAACCCCTGATTAGTGAGTTTCGTCCAAATAAAACAATGTTTGACCATATTAGAGCTTACAACATTCATGCGATCGCGAAAGTTTTATTTCAAGGTATGACAAAAATAGACAAAGCCAACTGTAATTGTCAAACTTCCATTTAATTTAATTCCAAACCCATCTGAAACCCACTGGCAACAATATGTTTTAATGTCAAATGTGATTCGGATTCGATAATTCTGTGTAAGAAGGGATTAAGTATTCTCAAAAACATTTGATTTTTGGCATTTAAAATCAGAATTTTTCAAAATCCTTTCTTAGTGAGCACCTACATTATGAAACGAAGGTACTGTCAAAATTCCAAGTCTCTACCTGTTATAGTTTAGGCTCTACGTTGATTCCTGTCTGTCAGTCAGTCAGTCAGTCAGTCAGGACAAAGCCTTTTATATATATAGAGATTGTTTCTGATTTATTGCCATTGTACCATGTTGTAATATTCACCCTTCGCTAATTCATCACTCATATCATCATCATCTACATTTATACCAAGATAGCAAACTGTATGTAAATATTAGTCTATGCATTATCTGTATTCTCCCCAGTAGTGTAGCCTCCGGCTGTGGGACTCTGGGTCAACTATGGTCAAATAAATTTAAATAAAAGTAGCAGAGGTAATCCTCCGCTAGATTAAACCTAAATAGGGGCTGTGAAATGGGATGATCCCCATAAGGTAGTTTATATGTCGTATTTGACTGTAATCCTTTACCTAAGGAATGTAGTTTGGAATATAGAAGCATCAGGATATCCGTGGCCAAATATCAAACTATACATACTTTAAATTTTGTTAATTGGCTTTGTCAAGTGCTGCATGCGGCCCGCGGGCCGCTAGTTGGGTAACCCTGATGTATATGAAATGGTTAGAGCAAGTCGTGCGTTTATTTCTACGTTGTCACGGGTTGTTTAGGTAACCAGCGAGGCGGTACAATAACAGAAAAGAGAAAATAATTAATTATTGGTTAAGATACAGCCTACCGTACTTTTAAATTAATAACTCCATATCAATTAGGTTTTGTTAACGAATTAAGTATTCATTTTAAATCATTTGAAATTTCAGATTCTTTGGACTTATTTCCCCCCTGTAATGTTATTTTTGGTTTCCTACTTTTAGCTAGTCCATCGCTGTGGCGTAGGAGATGCGTTCAGCGGGCTTAGGTTCGATTGCTGGACGTGACAAGTTACATAGGTGGGGTTTTCCCCGGCGTTTCCCTCCCTTTGAGAAGAATTTCGGGTAACTTTAGGCCCTTTTTGGTCTCCGGATATCATCTGGCCGTCATTATCATCTTTATCCCATCCACGACTTCTTCGGCATGAGTCTAGTTTGATAAGCATATGTGAAGGAATATGTGGATAGTGTTATTTGTCAATGCTAACTGTATTGCAACTTCCAAAGCCGTTTGCGAACAATGTAAAACAATATGTTGCCATGAGAACTGATTTGCATTTGACAAATTCTTTATAATATTATATTACCATTAAGTAGGCATTCAATTGGGCATTTCTCCGATACCGGTCAACCGATTTGGTCCAATATCAATAGGCTTCTTCCCATGGACGTTATAAATGCGTATACGAAGTTTCATGAAAATCTGATGAAGCGTATTTGAGTTATCGCGCGTACAGACACACGAACAGACAGTCACAGACATTTTCCCGTCCACCACTCAATCTTATAAAGTACATTCTGACACTTATTAAATTTACCGGACTGTGTTATAGTCAAGGCATCCTCTATTTAATATCAAGAACGGAATAAGTCTACGGAGGCCGTGGTTTCTACATTCATTTGTCCAGACCTGGCATATTTCCGTTAGATTTTTAGCTAGCGATTCCCCATAAGAGCTATTTTAAAGACGTTTAGAAGAGAATTTATTAGTAATCAGGTGCAAAGTCTTTGCGTGTGGGAACCAGGATATCCGAGACATGATCATATCGGCGAATTCTGAACACGTCGCAGCTTACACAATAAGTTAACACTTAGGTCGGTGAACAAAATAGAGCCTTATACAGTTAAGCAAGTACTGTTTAAAAATACATACGGATACAGCTATGGAGATGCTATTAATATCTACTTATGTTTCAAGTTAGCAAAATAAGTCTTCAGCGGACAAATTAAGTACCGGTATCATATTCCGGACGCATCGTGGTACGCGTTGTCATAGCTTTAGTAAAAGCTCTCTTAATTATATGAAAAGAAATGAAATAAGTATCTTTAGTATATTGGAAATTCTGTTTCTAATGATTTCAATCCCCTACCAGACATGGTGTGTAGAAGCAATGAGCCATAAAAAGCTATATCAAGCGTTTTCTGAGGGAATAGTTTGAGTGTGATAAATCGTTCTTCCTCATTTCAAATTCTAAATACCTATATAAGGACCTAGAATTTAAAAATCGAAAGTCCTTCATAAGTTAATTTCGAATTACAAAAATTTTGTATTTAATACAAAACCCGGACGACGCCTTTCAAGCTAGTTTAACGGTTTAAACAATTTAATATTTTTGACGATGAAAGTAATAATAATAAAATCAGGTAAACTGATGTAACAAAGTGCCAGTATGTTTTTGTTTAATCAGATATGACTGCAATTATGATATGCAGAAAAGAAGTTATTTTTTAATCATTTCCGATTTAAGCTCCAGATCTATTCACTAAGCAGGGCTTACGGAAGAACAAAGATCTAGTTTGATAAGTATATATGAAGGAATATGTGGGTAGTGTTATTAGTCAAAGCTAACTGTATTGCAACTTCCAAAACTGTATATGATCACTGTAAAACAATATGTTGTCATGACAACAGATTTGCATTTGATAAGTTCTTTTCTAGAATATTACCATAAAATAGGAACTAAATTGGGCATTACTCCGGTACCGATCAACCGATTTGGTCCAATATCAATAGGCTTCTTCCCATGGACGTTATAAATGTGTATACCAAGTTTCATGAAAATCCAATAAGGCGTATTTGAGTTACCGCGCGTTCAGACACACGGACAGACATTTTCCCGTCCCCCACACAATCTCATAAAGTATCATACTGGCAGAATAAAGTCTAGTGGTATATCTTGCTGGGCCGTACCCCACTAGTTGAATTCTTGTGGGCACCTGCTTCTTTGCGCTACCTAGTTCGAATTTGTGTATTTTAAAGTCAATAAGTCTGAGAGTGTTCGAAAACAGGGGGCTTAGGAAAATATTTGGACCTAAGAGAGATGGAAACTGCATAACGACGAGCTTCATGACCTGTACTCTTCACTGGATATAGTAAGTGTAATTAAATCACGGAGTGTGAAATGGAGGAGGAAAGACATATCTCAAAAGTATTGACTGGGAAACCCGAAGGGAAAAGACCACGTGGAAGACCTAGACAATAGGACAATATTAGGTTAGATTTAAGGGAAGTAGGAATGGCGAGGGATGATTGGATAGAGTTAGCACAGAACAGGGTTGAATGGCGGGCTCAAGTAAGCGCGGCAATGAACCTTCGTGTTCCATAAAATAGATAATATTCCATTAGCGTGCTTAGGAATTGTCTATTGCCATAAGTAAGTAAGTGAAGTAAAGTCAATAAGCGTTGGTTTGTGACGTAACGTGTGGAAGGAAGTGGCAATTATGAGAATACGGTTCCTTGAATAAATCTCCTTGAGCGTGTTAATGCGGGTAAGGTTACTGAACACACAGTTTGCCATGATTTTAGCACTTCGCAAGGTAACATTAATTAACGGATAAGTTCAAGGGACCCTCTTAACGAGATGTTTTAAAATGTGTACAAAAATATATGCGATACAATACAAATACAGGAAAGTTTGCCATCGTGCTGAGGATTACACTGACTATCATGAATCCAGTGTAAGAATACGTAGAACTAGCAGATGCCCTCGATTTATTAAATCAATCTAAACTAACTCCGTGGCGCTAACATCCTAGAAGGGACAAGGCGTACCATCCGACCACTGCGTCATCTACCACAGGCAGACGGCAGGATTTGGGGGCATGTGGTCAGCATGCCGACACCCACGCCGTTAATGGTGGTTTCCATGACCGGAGCCGCTACTTCTCTATCAAGCAGCTCCTCAATTTGAATCACGAGGCTGAGTGCACCCCTACCAGACCTCCCAGCTCAGAAAAATCCAAGGAGATACAGGGGATCGAACCCGGGCCGACGGATCTGTAGTCAGCGATGCTAACCACACAAGACCACGCCGGCGGTCTATTAATTCAATCGCTAGATGCTTTTAAATAATTTCCTTAGCAGCAACTCATAAACAATTAATACTATTATTAAATTAAAAACACTAAAAATCCGGCTTCGATGTGCATTTCATGATTAGGAAGCTCTGCCTGGGGGGTAAACCTCAGATTCGAGTTCCCTGGCCCAAAACTCCTCCGCAAAATGAGTTTCGCCCAAATCGATCAATGTTTTTCCATTTAGTACAACAATCATGATTACGCTTATGTGAAAAAAAAAATCAGATCTTTCCTTATAAACAAATGAATTAAACAGAGCGGGCTAACAAAATGGAAGCTATGGACGATTTTATGCATTATGTTGAAAAAATGTTTAAGCGATGCTTTTTTTTTTGCCGGTAACTATGGCAGCAGAGCAAGACCACCTGAAATTAATTTCACAGTTGAAATGTATTGGCGAAAGCTCTTGTTTTGAAAGCGCAAAGGATTGCGTTTTCTGCCTTTTTCTTTCGTGAACGAATGCGATAATAAAAAGAAATGGCTTTCACGTGCAATCGGACACTCTTCAGTCTATGGTAAGGATCTCTGATCTCTGCATCGCACATCGACAGACAGACAGACAGACAGACAGACAGACAGACAGATGTTTCAGTGTTCATTCCTTGTGAATTTACTTAAAACAAGTGTAGGCCTACTGGTAGGGGGAAAAAAGCGGACCAACTAAAATATCTAAGTTGCCGATATGAGCCAGCAGCATTCACAGGATAGCAGGGAATGTATTGAAATTTGTTCTACAGCAGATAAATTGCTTGAATTGAGAAATACTTTCACGTAATTTGCATTGTTTTTGAAAACAAACTTTTCCGTTACATCTCTTACCAGTGGCGGACGCAGAAATTTTTTTCGGGGGGGGATTTGAATAGGTAGAAAGAATACTAAAAAAAATTAATCAACTTACATATACAATTAGTTTATAAAACTGGCCACTTAGAGTACATTTTTTCAAATTTCGGGGGGGGGGGATGTAACCCCCGTTTCCCCCCCCTGCGTCCGCCACTGTCTCTTACATTTATTTACGTATCGCAAGGCTCTGAAATCAGCTATAAGAGTCGGTCCGCTTTTATGTTTCCCTATCTGTACATAGGTGCAATAAAATGGAAATGATAAAAATAAAACGATAAAATTATGATACTTGGGATTGGTTGAAATACTGGATTAATGAGATAGATAGTAAATTTAAATAAACTCAAGGTTATGATTTTTCCTTTATGAAACGACTAGCAAAGTGCGTTGGTACGAGTGAAGACTGTATAGAGAACTTGATGCAACACGACTGTGTAATGCCCACGAATTTGCTGACTGCACAGTTCAGTTATTTGTCAACGCTGCGATGTTTGCCATCATAACTCGTGTAGTGTCCAAATATTTGGGTTAGATAGAGTTCATCTACAGCTGTTTTCAAGCTTAGAAAATAGTACAGGATAATTATATGGGTCCTTCCC
Source organism: Ectobius pallidus (assembly GCA_964059195.1). NCBI lineage: Eukaryota > Metazoa > Arthropoda > Insecta > Blattodea > Ectobiidae > Ectobius > Ectobius pallidus. Next base: position 169,638,412 of record CAXKWD010000007.1, read on the forward strand.
CATGTTACACCACTGTTAACATTGAAAGGTAACTAATTTAAGAGGGTACTGAGAAGTAGGCGAGATTGGTTATTTTTTCTTATCAATTAATTGTTCTGTAACCGTGTAATCTAACATGCTCAGTGGCGGACGCAGAGGGGGGGATTGGGGGGATAGATCCCCCCCCCCCGAAATTTGAAAAAAAGGCTATATATGCACTCTAAGTGGCCAGTTTTATAAACTAATTATATAAGTAAGTTAATTAATTTTTTTTAGTATTCTTTCTACCTATTCAAATCCCCCCCCCCCCCCCCGAAAAAAAATTCTGCGTCCGCCACTGAACATGCTCTTTATTGAGTACTAGCTTAAAAGGCCGGGTTTCTTTATTTTGTAATTGGAAATTATCTTATGTAGGACTTTCGATTTTTAAATAGGAAGAACGATTTATCACACTCAAACTATTCCCTCAGAAAACGCTTGATATAGTTTTTTTTTGGGGCGGGGGGGTCCTCAGAGGATGTAGAATTTAGCAATCCCATCGCTTGTACTCAGCAAGTCTGGTAGGGGTTCAAATAAGAAGAAACATAAACTTCGGTAACATAAAATTTTATTGTCTTGCGGAATATATATAAGTTATATATATATATATATATATGGTCATGAAACGTCAAAATAATGCGCTACAAAATATTAGAATAGCAGATATAAAGCATTCGAACAATATTGGAGAAATTAAAATATTTGTGAGCAATAAGCCTAATTACAGACAGAAGTTAAGTGTACGCTCAAATCAGTAAATGCTTGTTTTTATGCAATTCATCGTCTTCTGTCCTAAAAATTCGCTGTGTAGGTCACCGTGCTGTATTGTGTGGGTGGATCTATTGCCAATAATCCAAACAAGAAGTTTGTCATAGGCTCAGGTTTTTAGATAGTCAAAAACAAGCAATTTCCATTTGCAAAATAGTGGCGACAAAAACCTGTTCTCCTTCATAGTTTTAGCGATATCGTAGGTTCTATTAAATTCCAGATTCATTGGGAAACGCGTTGTGCACTGTGCAGTTTGCGATATTCTGCTGCTGGCTCAAGGTAAACTGCCTATACCTTCCATCAAATTAGGTGAGATGTTCTCCATTTTCCTAGTCTAATTAATAAAAGGAAGTGTTTGTCTTTCTGTGCGCGATGCCCAGCGAAATCTACTGCACGCAGAGATCTGAAATTTTACTCGCAGATGAACTGAAGGGTGGCTGAATGCACCTCGAAGCCGGATTTTTTATTTTATTATTATTATTATTATTATTATTATTATTATTATTATTATTATTATTATTTATTTATTTATACTGGCGCAGTTAAGGCCATAAGGCCTTTTCTTCCACTGCACCAGTAAAAATATACATATCGTAAATAATACATAGGCTACTACAAACAATACCAGAATTGATAAATTATAAATTAAAACTAAGCATGCTATTTTCGCCTTCGTTCGCGAGTTATGAATGGAAAAACTGGCAGAAAACATTGTTGTTATTATTATTATTATTATGGTACTATTATTAAACATTATTTATTTATTTTATTTTATTGTATTTATTATTATTATTATTATTATTATTATTTTTTTTTGCTATCGAAGCGGGTGGCTTTTGCCTTCTTTTGTCAAAAATTTATCGATTTGGACGAAACTCACTATGCAGGGGTTTTCTGGGCCAGGGACCTCGAATCTGAGGTAGTTTTTCCCAGGCGGTTGTTTTTAATCGTGGAATTCACTTCTAAACCGGATTTTTAGCTGTTTCATTGATTATTATTAATCGTTTAGTTTAAGCCTATTAAAGGCCTATATGTTTCATTATAATCGTTTAATTTATGGATGATTCGCGTGTAGGTGTTAATAAATATAATGTAATTAATAATTTAATTTATTAATTATTTTGCTCTTATTTCTTAATCTTCGAATTTATTATCGTGGGCGAAGCCGAGGGCATCTGCTAGTGTTATAATAATGAGCTAATTTAGTTATTTTTCGTTCCTGTACGATTAAAAATCTCTGCTAAAAATCAGGAGTTTCTACCAGTTCCTCGTTATTACTAACACCTCCTAGCAAGTCTCCTGCAGAAATTCGACTGGGAGGTGTTTAAAAACCCACCCTACAGCCCGGATCTCGTTTTCAGTGATTTCCATCTTTTCCTATACCTCAAGAAATGACAGAGTATGGCAAAGAGGCGGACACGGTTGAAACACAATGGTTCAAATCCCAGGCAGCACACTTCTCCGACACGGGTATTCAAATGTTGGTCCCACGGAATGAAAAATGTCTCAATTCCGTTGGCGAATGTGTTGAAAACTACCTGAACACTTGCTGTATCTGTTTCAATAAACAGTTCCTTGATATTGTATTTTGTTTCCGTAAACTGCTCCAGGGATGCTCCTGGGTTCAATGTTAATATCGCCCTTGCGTTGAGGGAAAGAATTAGAAATGTGCCTGCTAGCATGGGCGCCCATACCCGGGGAAAGGGGGGGGCGTCCCCCCAGCTCTCAGAGAAAGGAAAAAATTTATATTAATAATTCCGGGGTGCGCGGGCAAAGAGAGTTAAGTCCACCACCCTCAAAAATTGAGTGAGATGTGTCCATAGAGTTATAAATAAAAAATGTTCTCTACATTTGTGTTAAGTCCAGTAAGTCATAATCAAAATTGTACGGTAGTTATGGATGTGTGCCTCATGGGTTTATCCATCTCTGAAGCTATGTGGGGCTGGTATAGTGTGTTAAGTCACTCTAATTCTCAGTAACAAGAAAGTGGACTTAACTCTCTTTGCCCGCGCACCCCGTAATTGTAGTCAGGTGTTTCTCTTTTAGGACAGTTATTCAAAAGTCAGTACAGACATTTAAAGTTGGCAGAAGTTTTACCAAATCGACAACATGGAAGCAGAATCCACAGTGAATTGGGAAAGGGGGGTCAAGGGGTTTCGGACCCCTAAAAATCTAAATCTAAAATTCTATTTTTGCATTTAAAAATATTTATTAAATTAAACAAGTTTCGTTGGCGTGTCAAATATGATATAGCAGTTACTTTGTTTTCATAACATAATGAATAGGCTATTATTTCCATTGTTCCATGTGTTATTTAACTTTCCTTATAAATAGTAAGTATTATAATTAAGGTAACGATTTTTTGTTTTCGTTGGCATGTCTTGCAGTATGGTAAACAAATTTTCTAACTAGTTTTTCAATGCTAAAATAGCATAAAATGTGATTTTCGTTATTTCAATATTTAAAAAATTTCCGGGTGTGCACCTCGACCCCCCTTCCTTGGGGGGTATTCCATACCCCGAAACTCTTCGGTTCTTTCAACCCTCCCCGAAATTATATTAAAGGCCTAATGTTACAAAGTGGCCCAAGAAGTTAAAGCGACAAAACATAAATTAATTTAAAAAATTCGCCCCCTCCTAGAAAATATCATATGGAGCTCTTGCCTGCTAGGGATGCTGAAATTCATCTGTGCTTTGAAGTAAATCCAGGCACAAATCCTAAGACATCAAATAATGAAACATATCACGTGAAACGAAAGCGAAATTTGAAGGGTAATTTACTGTAGCGGAAACTGCTCAAGGCCTTTTTTTAAACGCCTTTACCTTAGTGAATAGCTCAAATGAGGTGCATACGGACTGTTGACCTTCACAAGTGTGGTTTTGTTGGCAGACTCGGATTCGGAATGTCCATGTTTGACGTCGTGAATGTCAATTCCCTGCGTTACGATACGTGCCAGAAATTTTTTACAAGTTCACGCACACATTGCAGCGACAATGTGATGTACCGGTATCTGCTCTCCATGCGCGGGGCCCCCTAATCACGCTTAGACTGAAAAGGTTTTGTTTTAGTGCACGCTCTCTAAAATAGCTGCTTGTCGGACTGGTAACACACCGAAAAATTGCATTTCAGCAAACCAAGGCCGCTAAAATTGCATAAAACTGCATTCAAACTGCAGAGAGCTTTTACTAAAAAATATTGTATGCACCACGTAAGCAAAAACTTTATCGAACAGATCCAGTAATTCAGCCTGGGCTTACGCCTCGGCCGCTATACTAGATTCGTCCGCTAAAGCGTCATTTTGCGTACTTGATACATAAATAGCTATTTTAGATAGCCGACAATAAAATTAGCACTTTGGACGGTAGATGGCCTTAATTAAGCGGATAAAATTATGCCAGTGAGTGTTTTAGATGGAAAATGCGTTTTAACTAAAAAGATGTTTGCATGTGATTATTAAATAGACTCAATTAGATAAAAATTATTCACTACGCCTTTTTAAATGTGAAATTTCTCAAGGTGATTGCAAAAAATGTCATACTTGGTGGGTGAAAAGTGTTGTCCTTACGTTGGCAGCCCTGTACAGCTGTCTGTGCCCTCCAAAATGACTGGTCTCACGGTACGTAATTCATTACTAAGGCAACATTTGATGATTTTGCATCTTTTTTATATGAAGGTTAAAAGATAGCTCGAATATATATAAATGTGTATCTTGAAATAATTGATCAAATAAGGTAAATTTGTTTTTGCATTATTTTGCTTTATTTTGCATTTTTCGTCACTATCAAGAGATAGGTCATTTTTTGGCAATTTCTAGGTCATTTTCGGCATTTTTAGGTCATTTTCGGCAATTTTAGGTCATTTTCGGCAATTTTTGGTCATTTTAGGCGATTTTAGGTCATTTTCGGCATTTTAGGTCATTTTCGGCATTTTTAGGTCATGTTTAAGTGGAGGTAGAGAGGAGCTTTTCCATGTACAAAACGTTACTTTGATACAACAGACAATAGTTTTTATTTGAGAATCTCCGCCAAGTGTTCATAGTTCATTTTAATTCAGGTTTATTGTAAACACCACAGCAATTTGTCTTGTAGCAATAAAGAATTATCTTTTTCTTTGTTTTTAAATAGCATATAGGCTATTTGCTAGGGGAATTTGATGGGCATGCCAGCTCAGAAAGAATTTTGTTTTTCGCTAAGGATGTCCAAGTAGTATAAATTTACTTAACTTCTTTAATAACATATTAAATGTGTTTTATAGTGTAAATTTTATATAATGGACTGTCATAAATTGTTTTTAGCAATTTATTACTTTACAAACTAATTATAAGAAATAATGGTATATTTATTGGTTCTTTTTTAATTTCGTGCCTTTTTTTACTATTTTATGGTCATTTTGCCCTATTCATTACCAACATTTGTTATTGTTTAATACATTTTAACGACTGTGTAAAATAAATGGTGCAAAAATATGTTGCACAAATTTTCTCGCATATACATTAAAGGCTAGCACAGAAAAAAGTAAATTATAGAGACAATTAAATTTTATTTATTACATTTTCATAAAACTAACAAGTACCTAGAAAGGAAAGCATCAGGGCCGATCTTTATGTTGAATGCTTTTACTGTGAAATAATAATAATAACAACAATAATAATAATAACATTAATAATAATAACAACTTGGGGTTTGCACGGTTTCCTCAATCACAAAGGCAAAAATACAGGATATACTGTGATATCCCCGAAGAATAAAGCAAATGCTACACGAATGAGTTATTACAATAGCCTACTGGTAAATTTGAGAGGTCACGAGGTTTCATTTGAACCCAGGATCTCTTCCCTATTAGCCTATACCACCTCGCTGTAATTGGTTTTGGTGTGTTCATTACGACTGAGCTAAACTGACTGCATTTCAGAACAATTAGTTTTCTTGTTACTAAGGGTAACAAGGTATCATTCATATTTTAATTAACATTGTTCCGAAATTCGCATTTAAGTCGTATTTATTAAATGCCAGTATGGTACTTTATGAGATTGTGTGGGGGACGAAAAAATGTCTGTCCGTCTGTCTGTCTGTCTGTCTGTCCGTGCGTCTGTACGCACCATAACTCAAGTACGCTTTTTCAGATTTTCATGAAACTTGGTATAAACATTCGTAATGTCGATGGGAAGAACCCTATTGATATTGAACCAAATCGGTTCACCGGTGCCGGAGTAATGCCCAATTTAGTGCCTATTTTAATAGATTATGGCGCCTTTCTCATAGAAAGGCGCCATCACTCAAATACGCTGTAACGGATTTCCATGAAACTTGGTATACCCATTTATGACGTCTATGAGAAGTGCCCTATTGAATTTGAACCTAATCTGTTGACCGGTACTGGAGTAAAACCCAATTTAGTGTATATTTTAAAGACGCGGTAACTCAAATACGCTTTACCGGATTTTTATGAAACTTGGTATACACATTTACAATGTCCGTGGGAAGACGTCTATTCATAATGGATAAAATCGGTTGATCTGTTTCGGAGTAATGCTCAATTTAGTGCCTATTTTATGGCAATATACGTATTCGAAAGAATTTATAAAAAAAATGAAAATCAGTTATCTTGACAACATAGCCTATTGTTTTACTGTGATCTTATAAGGCCTTGGAAATTAAAATACAGGTAGCTATGACAAAAACACTATTGTTTTACATGCGCTTATCCAACTAGACCGTTAAAATGACCCAGGTGGCCGAGATGGTAGACCTTTCTTCTTCCGTAAGCCCTGCTTAATGAATAATCTGGAGCTTAACTTGGAAATCAATTTAAAAAAAAAAACATTTTCTGCATATCATAATTGCAGTCATAACTGATTAAACAAAAACATGCTGGCACTTTTTTACATCAGTTTACCTGATTTTATTTCTTTTTTATCTTGATGCGTATTAATTGCGTTAAAAAATGGGTTTAACAAAAAATGTTCAATTTAATTTTCTCTACAACTTTACTGTGGTAGGTTTTTTGTGTATCGCCTACTGCAATGGATAAAATTCCAACTGGAAATGAGGTTGATAGAGCGAAAAGAGAATGGTCCGAACTTGACTATTTTCCCTGTTTGCACTCACATTTGCATTTGCACAACATGGAGATGAAGATGTGAACAGGAAAGGAGAAGTGACCATAAATGTACAGGCTACGTGTGATGCAGAGGAGGAGTTCACCTGAGCATGAGCAACCAGAGGATATGGCACATGACTCCTAACTCCTAATCTAGAATAATTGAAAATAGATACGAGTGAAGTACCCCCGAAGTCGTTTTCCCAGAAAAACGGATGTAGCTATTTTAATAGCCATAGATAAGAGTTTCCAATTTTACATTTTTATTAAAATCGTTAGAGCCAATTTTTAAAAAATCAAAATTTTTCAAAAAAATTTCATGAAAAGTCCCCTTAATATTTCAGTTATAAAACTCAATTTCTGGGCGGTTCGATAAAATTCAGAAAAAGTCCTTAGTTCAAAAAATGAAGTAAATACATTGAACCGTTTACCAGGAGTGTTTGTCCGCAGACAGACGGACAGACGTCATTCCAAAAACATTTTTTTCGGTTTCTTGAGAAATCTTTTCCCGGTGTGATTTCGATTTCGATTTTTTGTCACGATCACAATACTTTCTCTATACTACGTATATGCTCAAATCCTTTCTTTTATCAAACTGTTTTTATAATATATGTGATCTCTATTCTTTGTAAACATAACCTACTCGCAAAATAAAATCTTGTTTTTAACACTTGGGTCATAAATAGGGTTCGGATGTTCATGACATATCATATTTTTATCCTGACGTCTAATCTTGCCGCAAACTGAAATTATATACGAATTGCACTTTTTTGTTATCCTAATTGGACCGTTTTTATTTTGCATATAAAGTCATATTTTGGACATTTTTATAGTTTAGGTCATATTTCGGTCATTTTTTAATTTAATGTCATATTTAAGTCATAAATTCGGTAAAAGAGCACAATTGCACAGGTCATATTTTGGAAATTTTTATAGTTTTGGTCATATTTCGGTCATTTTTTAATTTAACGTCATATTTCAGTAATAAATTCGGTAAAAGAGCACAATTGCACAGTATACTGTAGGCAATAAATCGTAGAGTTAAAATTTTTTCGAGAAAGAGTTACTAATATTTTGGTTTGACTGTAACTGGAATGTGAAGGGACAGTAAGTAACAAGTGCAGGTAGTTGAAGCACAATGCACGGGGTTTCACCGCCTTCCTCCTTGTTGTTAACAACTTTCAATAGAGACAGTTTTAAAAGATTTTCAGTTCACACTTGCAGTGGTATCGGGTAACATCAAAATGCCGAAAAATAAGTGTTCTGAAAGTGTAAAACTAAAAAGTTTTGTTAAGGAGTTTGGAGAAAACCACTTCTGCACAGACGGGAAAATTTTGTATTGCAAAGTGTGTGGAATTAAAGTGACGGCTGCAAAACGATTTAATGACGTTACCTGTGACATCCTGTAACGTCGAAAGGAGCTTCTCGCGGTTTAAGACGATATTAAGTGACAACAGGAGAAGATTTCTATTCGATAATCTTAAAATGCACGTGGTTGTATAGTGTAATGCAGACAAAAAAGGAGACTGAAAACTGGTAGGCCTACGTATTAGCCTACTTTGAAATTTATTTCATTAATTTAATGTTTATGCCCAATTAATAGAAATTTAATTTTTAAATTAATGCAATTTTTCACGTTTTATAGGGACACGCATGGACTACAAAATATTATATTGAAGTGGTGAAGCAATCGCACAGAAGCAAATGCTTTAAAATTAGATGCCCATTACAAGCAAAACTGTGAATAATATGTAAAATTCTTAAAAACACGATCCTGATTGCATTCATGCGATGTAGTAATTTAGTTTCATTAAACGTTTAAAAGTGGAACATTTATTATTAGAAAATACTTTCTTTTATTAGGTCATATTTACGATTTTTTGGGTCATATTTAGTCATTTTTAAGGGCATATTTAAGGTCATATTTTCCAGTTTTTTAGGTCATAAACATCCGAACCCTAGTCATAAATAATTAATATGTAGGTGTGCCCGGAAATGATTTTTCTCTTTCCTCGTCACAGCTCATTTACTTCAGCTTATATGACATTTGCGCAACTCTTTTTTTTTGTAATGCCATCAGGACTAATTTACTTCCTAAAAAGTGGCATATCCTTCCGCGCCTGTCGCCCACCAGCGCCTGATAATTATGACTGGCTGGATTGCCACATGAAGCACAGTTCTGTTAGCATTTTCCAGTGTGAACAACTGCAGCTGTTGGTGAGAAAATAAAATTTGATTGGGAGGTGCTCCAGCATCCTCCATACAGTTCAGACCTGGCACAGTCGGACTTTCGTTTGTTTGGTCCCGTGAAGTAATTTCTGGCCGGTAAAACGCTTTGCGTCAGATGCAGAAGTGAAAACAGTAGTCCGCAGATGGCTATACTCCAACCGAACGGTCTTCTATGAACAGGGTATTTTGAAACTGGTCTCACAATGGGAGAAATGTGTTGAGAAACAACAACATAACAACACAACACAATAACATATTATTCGCTATATATATGACTAGCTGGTGCCCGCGGCTTCGCCCATCAATTGTTTACTTAACTGATATATGTTTTATTTAATTAATTAATTTAACAGAAAATTAATGAAAACAATATAAATGCAAACACTGACATTGTTCTTACATAAATTCCACGAATAAATAGTATTATTCTGTATTAATATTTTCATGTAATAAATACGAGGGTCCACCGCTGTGGCGTAGGAATTGCGTTCGCCCGGGGCCCGGGTTCGATTCCTGGTCGGGACAAGTTACCTAGTTATGTTTTTTTTCTGGGATTTTTCCTCACCTGTGAGACAAATGTCGGGTAACTTTAGCCCTTGTGGTCCCCGGATATCATCTGGCCGTCATTATCATCTTCATCCCATCCTCGCTTTGTTTGGAGTGAGTGTGTGTGTGTGTGAGAATGGTGTGTCTCGTGTTCGTGTTGACTCGGAGGTGGCCCCGGCATTGGGCTGATCACTCATCCGGGGAGGCCCTCCATGTCCTTGTCTGGTCAAAAAAGTATCTATGTGATCCAAAGATAATCCCTCTCCCGACAGGTCGCGGTTCTGTAAGTCCCGGCGGCTTGGTTCGCTTAAATCCTAAAAGGGCGATGTAAAACTAAGATAAAGAAAAAAAAATACGAGGGCCGTCCTTAAAGTAAGTTTCACTGGGGCCGTGTACAGAAACAAAACACAATTTCATGCAAATGTTTATTACAACAGATACAGCAAGTGTTCAGCTATTATTCAACATATTTGTCACCGGAATTGAAACATTTGTCATACCGTGGAATCAACTTTTGAATACCTGTGTCGTAGAAGTCTGCCGCCTGGGATTTAAACCACTGTGTGACAACCATGTCCGCTTCTCTTTCATTATGTGTCATTTCTTGAGGTGTAGGAAAAGATGGAAATCACTGGGAACGAGTTCCGGGGTGTAGGGGGATGTTTAAATTCTTCCTAGCCGAACTTCTGCAGGAAACACAGGTATTCAAACGTTGATCCCACTGTATGACAGAGGTCTCAATTCCGGTGTTGAAAAACACATGCTGTATCTGTTGCAATAAACATTTCCATGAAATTGTGTTTTGTTTCTATAAACGGCCCCAGATAAACTTACTTTATGGACTTCCCTCATATAAATAATTAAACGAACAAAACCAATCTTATGCAGATTCGAAATGAAACGATTAAAACTTACCGTACCTCAGATTCATGAACTTTATCCAAATCATGCATAAAAATTAAAAGATTGACTACATAACTAAAAGCCCGGATTCGAGGTGCATTTTACTATTAAAGTGTCCCACCCGGAAAAAAAAGCCCTCAGATTCGAGTTCCCTAGCCCAAAAACCCCCGCATTGTGAGTTTCCTCCAGATCATTCAATGTTTTCCCATTTAGGTAAGCTTTCATGATCCCGTCTGTTCACCTATGTCTTGTAATAAATCAAATGGACCGGGTTAACGGAATCGAAGCTATCGACAAATTGGTGTCATATTACAAAAAGTCAATTTCAACGATGCTCTTTTTTTCCCTGGTTCCTATGGGAAACCGAGCAAGGCCACCTTCAATTAATTTCACAGTTGAATACTATCTTGTTAATAGGTGGCGTTGGGTCTACTCTGAAACATGAGCTCAAATATTATATTAGATATAGCCTATTATAAGTGACGAAAACTTAACAAAGTAAAAGCTAAAAATAATGTTTATAATGTACATACTAGCTTAAAAGGCCCGGCTTCACTCGGGTTTTGTATTTTGACATTCGAAATTGACTTATGAAGGACTTTAGATTTTCAAACAGGTCCTTAAATAGGTATTTAGAATTTAAAATGTGGAAGAACGACTTATCAAACTCAAACTATTTCCTCAAACGCTTTCCTGAAGCAAAAAACGCTTTTATGGCTCATAGAGGATGTAGAATTTTGCACCCCATTGATTCTACACACCAAGCCTGGTAGGGGTTCAAATAAGAATAAACAGAAATTCCAGTAACATAAATTTGTATTGTCTTTACGGAATATTTTATTTCTCACTCTCATGTTAACATACTGCTGCTTCTCTAATTTGTCAAAGTTCCGTATAATTTATTTCCAAACCTACCTGTGACCACTGCCAACAATAGCCTACACTGTTGTCATGAGAACTGTGATTTGGATTTGATAATTCTGTGTAAAAATGTATTGAGTATCCTCGAAAACATTTGATTTTTGACATTTCAAATCAAAATTTTTCAGAATCCTTTCTTAGTGAGTACCTACATTATGAAACGAAGGTACTATCAAAATTCCAAGTCTCTGCCTGTTATAGTTTAGGCTGTACGTTGATTTTCTGTCAGTCAGTCAGTCAGGACAAAGCCTTATATATATATATATATATAGATTTTTCAGCGCTATAGTCGAAAAAAGATATCTGATGTGGAACACGTCATATCCCCCTTTACCCTTTACAGTGAATAATTTGGCACATAGTTAATTATCAAGTGCCAGAATGGTACTTTCTAAGATTGTATGGTGGACGGGAAAAATGAAATTTCGATAATATTTCGAAGACATAGGTGGAAAAGATACATGAGTTTGAAAGCGAAATGAAATCTCAGAAAGTTTTTGCTAGATAATTCCTCCGCAAAGACTTATATAACTTATTTATTATCTTGATTGACACGGATTGTTTTCATGGTTGCTCTACATATATATAATTAATAAAAACATAATTGCATTGTACTTGACCTTGAATAATATTTTCATCGCTTGATGTTACGAAAGCAACCGATCCTTAAACCCCATCACCCAGCAGTGGCGGCTAGTGTGAGCTATACTACAGTAAAGGGGTAGAAAGCAATCAAATAGAGAGAAAACAGACGGAAGGTCTAGAGCAGTGATCACCAAACCGTCGATCGCGAGCTACTAGTAGCTCGCAGGGACATTTTCGGTAGATCGCCTCAAGATTTCTCTACTTGTATCATGGAGAATTTTGATTTTGAAGAAGACAGTGCTGCAGTGGAGTTGGAACTGATTGATTTTCAAAATGATTTATCTGTAAAATCGCTTTCTTCAAACTCTAAAAAAAAATTTGGCCTCTTGTTCCTTAAGAAAAATATCCAATTTTGGTCCAGGTTGGTCTCAAAGTGAAGGAAATGTTCAGCTCTACATATCTGTGCGAGGTTTCTTTTTCCAGTATGAAATTTAAGAAAAATAAGTACAGAACAGACTCACTGATGAACACTTGAACATTCGAATGGCAGCCAGTACCTACTCTCCCAACATTAAAAAACTTGTTGATGACAAAAAAGAGTTCCATCCTTCTCATCTAATAAAAATATTCTGCCCGTACTTTTATTATTTATTACCAACTACATTTCAATTTCTTTCTTATGTAGAATTCTTTTTGTTATATACGGTTTGATTAAAATTTATTTCATATTTAGGTAATAAACAAATGTAAGATTTTTTAAGTTGGTAGTTTTTTGGTTGGTAGCTCAAAGTGGGATTTTAAAACTGTACGGTAGCTCAGAAGCTTCATGAGTTTGGCGACCACTGGTCTAGAGAATATATGCCTATCGGTTTTTGTGTACTTTTTTTTAGATCTAATGACAGTTCGTCTACGAAAACATGCCTACTTAATGTAGGTTTACTCTACAACTCCACCTGAAATTTATTTTATGGTAGTAGCCTACTAGCAGGTGACCGCCGGTGTGTGGTCTTGTGGTTAGTGTCGCTGACTACAGATCCGTCGCCCCGGGTTCGATCCTCGGTACCTCCTCGGATTTTTCTGAGGTAGGGAACTGGGTACACTCTGCCTCGTGATTCAAATTGAGGAGCTACTTGATAGAGAAGTAGCGGCTCCGGTCATGGAAACAACCATTAACGGCCGTGGGTGTTGTCATGCTGACCGCATGCTCTCAATCCTACCATCTAACTATGGTAGATGACGCAGCGGTCGGGTGGTATGCCTTTTCCCTTCAGGGATGTAGCGCCAAGGAGTTTAGTACTAGCAGGTGCCCGCGGCTTCGTACGCGATTATTTGCTCAACTGCTAGATGCTTTGTTTAAATAATTTATTTAACAGAAATTGATTAAATCATTATGTTTATTAACACTGACATCTTTTTTTTACATAAAATTTATGAATTACATAATTTTATTCTTAACTAGCGTGTGCCCGCGGCTTCGCACGCGATAATTATTTCAAAAATTAAAAATTAAGAGCATAATAGTTAAATCATTATATTTATTAACACCTAAATCACGTGAATTACATACCACGATTATATAGCGTCAAGGTCCTTGGCCCAGAAAACCCCTGTATAGTGAGTTTCGTCAAAATCGAACAACGTTTGACCATATTGAGGCCTATATTGATTATCCCTTTTATAATAATAATAATAATAATCCTCTTCGGTGTAGGTTGAAAATTTCATATGTCTGCGTGCCTTGACATTATAAACAAATGAATCGACCAGCGTGAGCTACAACATTCAAGCGATCGCGATAGTTTTATGTCCAAGGAATGACAAAAATAGCCAAAGCCTACTGTAATTGATTTGATATTGAATGGTATTACTGAAAACTAATGCTTCGAAAAAGCAAAAAATACACGTTTTTTGCCCGTTTTTCACTCATACCTCACGAACGAAAGGAAAAATTAAAAATGTAATATGCCAGAAACCTTCCCGGGAATGCACTCAACAACTTCCCAAAGTTTCATGGCGATCGGATGAACGGTGTAGTAATGCATAAAGGACACACACACACATACATTCATTTTTATATATATAGATTATATTTTTCTTTGTAAACAATTAAAGCAATTGATAATTAAGAAACTAAAAATCCGGCTTCGAGGTGCATTTCATGATTAAAATGCGCCACCCGGGGAAAAAGGACCAATTATTCGAGTTCCCTATAGAAATAAAAATAAAACCTCACAGTCAAAACCAAGTGATAGATAAAACCTGATTTTTAATCATTATCAGCAAAGCTGATCAGATTGTCCTCTTAAATGCATTAAATTAAATATTCTTAATATTTGCTGAAAGACTATTAAAAAGTTTCAGACTTACATTTTCAAGGCTTTTAACAGTTTTTCTATATTTACATTTACGTTCGTTTACGAGTAGGATAATTATGAAAATGTGAACACTGAGCGTATAAATTAATGTTATTCTTCACATAAAGACAGACACTGACGGCAAAGTAAGAATCTGATGTTGAACAAAAAGTGGTTTACAATGATTAAGCATAATTCCTCTCTTTTGCAGAATAAAAATTTTCAAGTCGACTTGTCTCCCCCCCCCCCACCCCACAGGAGGCGGCACTGACTCAATGACCATTAATATAAATAGTAAAATAAAACCAATTCATTCAATTGCTGTAACAGCAAAATAAACATGGTAATTAGTTCTAGGTGAGAATAATATACTAGATGACCTTCAATCTGGTTTCTGGACAGTCATAATTACTACAAGCAGTATTAAAAACTAATTTCTCTTACTTAGTAAGGCTTCTCATTCAATCCACACCGAATTTCCTTTGTGCAGTGCTTTAAAAAAATTAAAAAAATAAATAATAAAAAAAATAGTGTGCGTGGAACGCCACGCGACAGAAGTGAAACTTGTTTTAATTTTAGGATTTTTCAATTTTGGATTATTAGATTTCTTTGAATTTTGGAATGTTGGACTTTTTAATATTGGGTTTTTGGACTTTTTAATTTTGGATTTTTTAATTTTCGATCTTGGATTTTTTAATTTTAGATTTTTTATTATTAAATTTTGGATTTTTAATTTTGTATTTTGTATTTTTTAAATTTTTGAACTTTGAACATTTTTATTTTAAAATTTTGGACCTTTTTTTTAAAATTTTGGATTTTTGAACTTTTGAATTTTGGCTCTATGAATTTTTTTATTTTATAATTTTGGATCTTTTTTACTTTGGATTTTTAAATTTTTGATTTTTTAATTTTTAATTTTTGGATTTTTTAAACTTTGGATAAGCCTAATCATTGAGTTAATTGTTTTCTGTGCAGTCCGTTCCGTCACACTTCACTAATTTCGTGACGATTTTGAGCGTTACATTAATTTCGTGACGATTTTTTAGCGTTACACAAGCTCTCAATTTACCCCTACCACAGCTAAAGAAGTTTCACTTCGAAAATCTGATGTGAAACACATTGCACTTTTAGGTAGGATGGAATTATGAATTATGGGAATATTATGTGACCAGGGCAGCAAAGGCTATAGGCACAGATTAAAGTATATCTGTATCCCCTATGTTGGGGCGAAGGACCTCCAAGTAGAGGTTTCTGTTACGTATGTGAATTTTGTTACGCTTATTGTCCGAGAGAGGGTAGAGGGCCAGATGGTAAGCCCATCTCCTCTCAACCCCCCACCGGAAACTAAGGTATTACTTGGACGTGAAAGGGCCGAGAAATTTTGTCCAGAGGCTCTAATTTAGGCTTGGAGTTCTTTTACATTCCATAAATCTATGACACAGGCCCCCCAGCTTAAAGTCCCTCCCGGAGGACTCAGTGCCCAGGATTTTTACGTCCTGAAAAATCCATTGACCACGGCTGGGTTTGATCACGCAACCTTAGAATCTAGAGGCGAGCACGCTACCTCCAGATCACCGCGGCTGATAGATAGAAGTATAACCAACATAAAATTTTACATGTAGCTGTTGGTAGTAAAATTTCCAAACACATTTTATTTATTTTTCAAACTGTTTTGTTGTAGTTTTTTGAAAAGTTTATTTTGTGACGTTTCCTGTCATAGTACTATGTAAACGGAATGACTTTAAAGGAATAAATGAAACTGAAAGTTTAACATTATGCATACCAGTGCATTCCCTCCATAAAATCAGAACTATGATAAAAAAAAATTCAGGGTCCAAACTGATAGGGGTGACATAAGGAGAGCAAAACAAATTTATTTTTCTGAGAGAACCATTGATTTGTTCCCTAACACTTACATACCAGCTCTGCAATGAGATTCATGATGGTCCCTTTGAACTCTGATTTCCACAGGAAAGTAATGAAAAATATGTCCCTTTGTTTTATTTTCAGTCACACCTGATAACTTCCAGTCATAATAATAATAATAATAATAATAATAATAATAATAATAATAATAATAATAATAATAATTTATTTGCTGTCAATTGACTTGATACAAGTTTCTGACATTGTCAAGCTTACAGACTAAGAGCTAATTTCTACAACCTAGATCTAAGGATAAAAGTGTGTGATTGATCAAAATGTAATAATGTATAGGCCTATGTGCTAATCAGTTATTACAATTCGTCTAAAGAATATAAACATTTTTCTATTAAGTATTTCTTCAGAAGTGTTTTGAAATTTTTCTTGTCAGCATTCTTAATTTCTACAGGTAGCTTGTTGTATAATATTTTTCCAATTACACTTACGTCCTTAAATATAATTTGCTTTTTGCATGTATATCTATGATAATCTAAGCTACTTCTTGTGCTATAATTATGAATTTCACTATTTTTTGTTAGATTTTTGTTTTGTATATACAGTACTGCTCTATAAACATACAATGAGTACACTGTCAGCTCGTATTACCTATAGATGTTTAGTATTCAATATGAGTACTTTATCAATACCAATCATAAAATTTATGTAGTGAAGTTAATAAATATATATTAATACTTGAGATGGAGATTTAACATACATAACTTCACTAAACAGCCATTGCACGGAAAGTGAGCCTGAAGTGTCCAGATCGTAACAACCTTTTAATATTAATTTAAAATAAGCTATATGTCATCATTGAAAAATTATGAAATTAATTTTGAGAATTAGTTCTTCAGTAGACTAGTACTGAAAATTAATTTCATTAATTTATTTTATTTTACCACAGAAAATTGAACTGAAGTGCAGTGTTGATTATTCTGTAGTCAACAAAATGAAAAGAAAAGAAAAAAAAAAGAAAGAAAAAAAAGAAAAAAAAAAGAGTGTTGTTTAAAATGAGTCTAAGAATAAAAACACTTATTGCTCCACTTACATAATAACATATGAAAGTGGAGCAATAAGTTTTTTTATTCTTTGACTCATTTTAATCATCATTTTGCTCTACTGTATAAAACGCTTTATATTATATTATGGTTTTAAAAAAAAGTAGCCGACGATAATCACAATGTTGATTGAAACTACGTAGTCCTACCAAGGTATGAAATTAGTGAAGTTTAAGTGTGTTTTTTAAACCATAATAAGTTATAATACTATGACTTCACTGTGATCTTCCCAATATCAGTTTCTATAACGCTTTATATTGTTTATTAAAAAAAGTGTTGTTGGTAATTCACAGTCAGTGGTGATTAAAGAAGCTGTGATTTTCAAATACCTGAAGAGAAACTGGAAGATACTATCAGATGGTTGTGTCGATTTAAAATAAAAATTTGTCACTGAACGAGGTGACAGAGATGATAACATCTTCGACTCGCATTCGGGAGATCCTAGGTACAAATCCTGTGGCCGGCCAATGTGACGTTGGGTTTTTTTCATGGTTTCCCTGTCGTAAAGGCAAATGCCGAATTGGATATTTACATATCATGAATCATCCTCACCATTTCATCCTGTATCATATCCATTTAAATTAATATCAGTTGAAATTTACTCCATTAAATACACCGACAGTAGAAACTATTGACACGCAGTAGTTCCATGACCTACCTTACTGTATAGAAACAGATCCTGAACTCCTGATATAGCAATGAATGAAATTTAAAGAAATGTTATCCACCTTGTGCTTATACCCTCAAAAAATATATAACCTAAAGACTGATACGCCGAATGGAGAGAAGACTGCAGCTATACAGGGTGTTAATGAATAACACCGAAATATTTTACCAGTGTATAGAGGGGACATAGACAAGCAACTTTTATTAGGAGATTTTTGCTCTATGGATTCAATTCTTCCTGTTATAACATAAAATCTCCCAAGGATATGCACGCCACTGACTTCTAATACTTGAAATGATGGGAAACAAAGGAACAGTGAATATTGTGTAGTGGTCGGGAAAATTGTAAAAAAATGACGATCGATATCTTACAACTCTGAGGGAAAAAATGACAAACGAAACATTTTTGTTAGGTCTGGAATTAGGAATAAAAACATAATGCAGTGGCGGGCAATCATGTGATTAGTCAGTAAATTTTGCAGATTATGAAAATTTTAAATTATGGTATAGCTGTTGATGAATTATTAAGAATCAGGTTTTTATCGATCACTAGGAAGGCATAAAGTCAATTTAATGAAAATTTTAACCCTATTTCGCTCAATTATTGAGTTATGAGCACCAAATTTTAAGGACTTTAATGCCCTGTAGCATACACATTTTACGTCATAGAGCAAAAATCTCCTAATAAAAGTTGCTTGTCTATGTCCCCTCTATACACAGGTAAAATATTTCGGTGTTATTCATTAACACCCTGTATATACAGATTGCAAAGTAGCTTTAGCCATATTGCACAACAACAGCAAACATAATTCTATAGCAGAGGAGACCCTTAACGTACTCAAACTTTTAGAACAAAACCAGTGGACAATACACTTCAGTTGGGTGAAAGCCCACGTGGGTATTAATGGAAATGAATTGGCAGATAAAATGGCAAAAGAAGCTGCGGAAGATGATGAAATGCAGAGTATATACCATAAGGTTCCAAAATCTTTCATCAAAACAGAAATAGAAGAAGCAGGATATCAACAATTGCAGCAGAGATGGGACAGCACGAACAAAGGGGCCCTTAGTAAATCATTCTTCCCTTCAATAAAGGACCGGCTAAAGAAAAATCTTCCCATGACACCGACCTTCAGAGCAATAGTTTCAGGACACGGAAAAACCAAAGCTTATTTACATAGGTTTCACCTCACAGATGATCCTCAATGCACATGTAATAAAAGACAACAAACAGTGAATCATTTTATATATGAATGCAGGGACATACGGCAACAAAGGCGTATATTAATATTAAGAAATACAGAAAAATGGTGGAAAGTGGCCAGTGACAAATCAGAATCTTGTACATAATCACTTAAAAGCATTTTGTAAATATGTTCACTCAATTTTTTTATAAACGACAATTAAGTTAAGTAGACTTGCACAATGAGAACATACATACGTAACTTACATAGTGTATTATACTGATATATTGTAAAAATGAGCTAATGTAAAATAGGATGTTTAAATATTTAAAACCATCAGGAATGATTCGTATCTAACTCATTTGTAAATATGAATTCAAATGTAATACTGCAAGTTAATGCATGTAATATTACGTTGTAATGGGGCATGCAGTTAATAAATAAATAAATTTAAAAAAAAAAACCTACAAACCGACGAATGATTTTGGGATTGCTTCGAAAATTATGACTTATGCATAAACACAAGACCATCATAATCATATGTTATAGGATAATTCTATGTTTACATGATGTTTTTTTACTGGACTATTCCATTCTACATGGATATTTTTACATGGTGTTTTTAATGAACTAATCCATTCCACGTGACTAATGTATATGACTGATTTAGTATTTTTAATGATAGGTTATATAAATGTGTACGCTTTGAACAAATGTCTTTGTAAATACGTTTTAATATTGTAATGCAAAGTGTCAACCTTTTAATATCTTTGAAGTTTATCTGTAAATATGTTTTTAATTTTATAACGCACATGCTCAACAATTTAACGGGCATAAAATACAAAATAAATATTGTGCAAAAAATCTTGGGATTTTCGAAGCAATCCCAAAATCATTCGTCGTATTAAAACATAAATAATAATAAACTTTCGTGGTTTGTTGTATAAAAACAAAACTAACAGCTGCGAGATCTTGGCATACTATGAATCAACCACCCATGAATTGATTCAAGTTACCATGTCATGACCAGTGCTACCAATGGTGCATCACATTTTAACTTTCTTTTGAAGGTTCCTAAGGAAAGACAGGCCGCAAAAACCTCTGCACAGGAAGTTCATTCCAATAATTTATTGTTCTGTTTAGGAAAGAGAATTTACCTACCATACATCTGTTCTTCGCTCTACGGTTTTAATTTTGAACTCGTGATCGTTTCTTCCATAGTAGGTTGGTTTTTCTAAACGTGTTGTAATATCAGCCCATGCCTTTCGTATAAGACATAGTTAACTTAATTCAGTTAAGCTAACAGCAGAACAGAATAAAAGCACAAGAACTGGCTTGCACCGAATCGAACTTGTGTTTTAATCGATGCACATTTCTATTATTTCAATTTCCAAACAAGATATGTTGTATAAAATCATCTGTTTTCGTGCTGCTTAATGACAGCATGAGACATATTAATCACGGCACATTGATGCTTGAGTGTCCAGTAACGAGCTGATCATTTTATCGGCTAATATCCCATCCTTGTATTAATAGCAAGCATTTTATAAGATAAACGATCATGATTGGTCTGTATCCGAGGAATTGCTAAACGTTATTGTTTAATATCAAACACAAAGTGTATGAGTGGAATAATCCAACAAAAAATACAATGGTTGGCAATGCTGTCTTTATGTTTGTTGTGATAAGAAAATGTAGTACAAGAATGAAAACAGTAGATGGCGTCAAAATCTAAAAATGCCTTTTATACCCTGACAGCTGTTTTCTACTGTTACAGAAATGTGTTGACCAACTTGGTGGTCAGGTTTCCTTGGCACAGTCACATATGGATACTTTGAACTGACCCACACGTAATGCATGTATTTATCTGTTACAGGTCAAGATGGGGGAGACTTCACCAGCAGTACTGGTACGAAACGCATGTAAACAATATGGACCCCACGTCGTACTTAGCGATCTCAACATGACTGTGTACAGGGGAAGTATGTAAGTGAACCAATTTCAAAAGAGGGAATTACATTTTAATTTTGATATACAGTGCCCGCTGCTTATTGTGATCACTAGGGACCGGATTTTTAGGTTTTTACCTATTTTTTCCTTGCTTCCAAAACAAAAAGCGCTCATACACTTTTTCGAATCATGTCCATAGGATTCACCCACATTAATTCTGTGGCACCTAAAAATACCTAAATGGGGTATAAAAACCTAAATATACCTAAACGGGATATAAAACCTAAAACATCTAATTAGGCTACTTTTTTTGTCTTTTTTGCTTGTCAGTTGAGAAATCGATATTTTGCGGAGAGACAATAATTTTTGTCGGGTTGAAATTAATACCACCAGCGTTTCGTTCAACCCATTGTCGTCTAGGATGGACAGTATCAAGAGAGGAAGTGTAGAGTACCGGCGTATTCCTTTTAAAATATTCGTACGAACAACCATTGTTGCCGTGTATGAACAAGGATATAGAATTCTGTGTTTTAAAGCGTTTGTTTGCCTTTAGTACTGTCTTGTTATTCACACTGAGTGGTCACACTATGCTTTAAGAAGACTTGTTAATCATGTATTGAATCCTATGTAGCACATTCAAATTCATTAAACCAATTATTCTACCTGAAAACGATATTTTGGACCAAAAAAACCTAAAAAAACCTATTTCACCTAATGGAAAACCTAAAACAGTGTTTTTAAAAACCTAAAAATCCGGTCCCTAGTGATCACTTTAGGACGCAGCCAGTTAGATAATATTAACTGATTGATAACAGTAGCCAAAGGTTATTTATTCGTATATAAAATAATACACTGCAAACCAGAATTATAAATATTTATTCGTAAAATAATACGTAACTGTGAATCATTGAACCAGTCATAGGCTAATACAGTAATAGACTGCAAGGAGCTATTTTTTCAACCAAAGTTTTTAAATGTTTTTACTTTCCTTTAGAAGTCCATTAACCAATACTCCATACTCAGTTACGAGTGTTTTTGGAAATCTATACTGATCTGTGGTGAACATTGGATAGCAAAACATCTAATGTATGTCTATTCAAGTCTTTTCATTTTACACTAGCCATCATTGCATGTCAACACTGTTATCTTCATAAATCAAAAGCTGCAGCTTAACTGTGGGGTGAAATATGTTTTATTGCTTAAAAGAGAAAGTTATGTAATTGAGTTGGGAACAGTACCGTTATTTCCAATCCAACACAATACAATTGAGTTAGGAACCAAATCATTAAAGACCAAATTTTGAATGGTGTACAGCACTTAAAAATAAAGCTGCAAAAAAAGGAAAATGTGATAACATAAACTGAACAGCAATTTTTTAATGTATCAGTATTTATCCATATGGGACTTCATAAAAGTGATAACATTACCTGGCTGATAACATTATTCGTGATTACCAGGGCCCGGATTCTGATGACCTAAAATTCTTTGAAAAATGACCCATAAAATGACCCGAAATTTTAAAGAAAATGACTTAATAATTATAAAAAATGACCTAAAAACTGATATTTTATTTATAAAAATTATTATTGTACACACAAAGTTATAGACTAGTTTGTACATAATTAGAAAAAAAACTGTACATAACTATAATGTTGTGAATGTTCTTCTCTCACGGGAATTTATACAGGCACTGATGCACTGGTGAGTCAAAATTGGGCATTTCCTTTTGTGATCTGCCAGATTATATTGTTGTTTATTGAGGATAAACAATAGTTTGCACTCTGAAATCCAAGCAGGTGGCAGACTCTGGTACCAAGTCAATCTAAACAATAGTAATATGACACAAAATTTTGGCGTTTCTTTGATTCTCATTATGACCCGAAAATGACTATATAAGGAAGCAAATGACCCTAAAATGACAAAATAATGACCTAAAGTTGAAATAAATGCCCTAAAAATATAAAAGTGCATAACATGACAAAAAATGACCTAATAAAAATGTATTTCTATAATCTAGAGGCCTTGAGTAGGATTTATCTACAAGTTAGCAATGTCTATGCAGCATCAATAAAAAGATGACATGTCATTAGAATCCGGGCCCTGGTGATTACATTAAGCGGCGTTCACTGTATTAAAAAATACAATGAAAACCTTCTTATAATATATTGCAGATTATGTTATTGAGGGGCTGTGATATATATCACATATCTGTGGCTTGGTCCTAAAAGGGACAATGTCAATTTCTTGCAAAAATGAACACACTATATATTCTACTTTTCTCAAATTTATTGACAGAACATGTTTCATGGGCTTTTGTTCACATCTTAGGTATACTTGTCAACTGAAAATTGCCGAAGTTACTGCTAGTCATGCAAACGAAGCAAACCCTGATGCTTAATGACCAGAAATTCCCCTAGATTGACAGGCCTTGCCAACTGCTGTGTCATCAGGTGACTCAACCACTGAAAGCACAGCTGATTTCCACAAGTTGTTGTTGTTATTATTATTACAGTATTATTATTATTAAAAATCATTCTGTTTTTGTAACAAAATTTTATGTTAATTAATGCGTCAAATCTTTTACCCTTTCAGAGCTGAATTGATATAATATATAAATTCAGCTCTGAAATATCTATATTAATAGTATTAATATAGACATTCATAAAGTGAAATCACCAATAGATTATAAATTTGAAATCAAATAGGAAAATTTCAACAGAATACCTGGTATCCAATTGTAACACAAGAACAAAAATTATCGCTTTTCAAGATAATTGTATAGTTAATAATTAGGGGTGGATTCCTATGACTAAAAAATAGGATATATGCATGCATTTATGACCTAAAAAACATTAAAATATGACCAATAAAATTTAAAATATGACTTTACCACTTACACAATGTGTGTATTTTTTTAAGTCATTGCAATTCATTTTATTAAAAAATAATGTTCATTGTTTAAAATATCTGTATATTCTCAAAAAGTATCATTATAATGCAAAATTTACAAAATATGATATGAAACTTCAAAATTTCTTTAATATGCACATAAATATGCCAAAATATGACCTAAATATGCCAAAATATGACCTAAATATGCATATTCATACTAAATATGCTACAATAGTTGAAAATTTCCTAAGTATGCAGTTATATGCTCAATAAAAGCCGTTCCATTTTCACCAAGATGCTTGGAATCGGGTTTAAATTAGTCGGAAACCTGAAATAATGCAAAGGGGAAAAATATGACTTGTCATAGAAATCCACCCCCTATTAATAATGAGGTTCTGAGTTTGTGCAATTTTTTGCAGTGATGAATTTATATGTCAGTAGCAGTGCCAATGTATGTTGCTATTAATAGGCATAATACAGAAACCTTAGATGCTAATGTCAGAAGTTCTCAGCATAAAAATGTTACTTTTATAAAGGCTTCCAAGTCAGTTATCTCAAAAGCAAGTTTTATGACATGGTCCTTTTACAACCAAGCCACAGATATTAGATTTATTATGGCTGCATGCTGAATACTTTGTGATCTATTGGATAATTCAAGGAACAAACATGCAATGAGATGAAACATAATAAATCACAAATCCAAATCTTAGGCTCTTTTCACAAGTGACGGCGAAGAAGCATTGGTTTAAATGGGAGTATTCACACTGGGTCACCACGGTGACCCACCCAAACACAAGTGAGGCTGAAGTGTATACTTCGAACACTTGTGACGGTCGCTGTCACCGGCAAAGAAGCATTGGTTTAAATGGGAGCATTCACACTGGGTCACTTGTGATGGTCACCGCATTTAATGATTACCAACCATGCAAGTTGTATATACATAATTCAGTTGCATAATCGAGTTCAGCGAAACTAGTTATCCAGCCTTGAGTTTAGATTTGATTAATACTGAAGGTTTTATAAATGAAGTGAAATGTCGACCTGCCTTTTGGGTTGTCAAAAGCGATTACAAATCGTGTTTCATGTAGCTACTATTGGCAATACTAGGGGTGATTGTCACAAGTGACCGGCGTGTGTTCACTGCAATCACCAGTGACCCAGTGTGAAAAGAGCGTTAAAAGACATCATATTCTGTTTCTAAGCTTACTGACATCTGTAGACTGGTATCCATAGCTACTTTACACCCCATTACTTTAACATTATGCCAAGTTTTGAACCTAGGCATATGCCAGATATTTCAAATAATGCCCATCCGTACCAAACTTTAAAGGATCATGGAGTGGGTACATATGCATTCATGCTTCCAATTACCACAATACATTAGAGTGGCACGATGCAGTCGCATATGTTTCCTTCACTATCCTACTTGTAGTACCTACAATCTGCATCTTACATACATTCCATGCCCTGCCCTTTCATTTGTATATTTCAAAAATTTTAAAATGGTTCCTCATTTTCAAAAGAAAAAATAGTTGCCATGATAGGCAATATTCTACAGGCACTGGTTATATTCTACAGGAAAATTAGAAGAAAGCTTTTATATTTTTTATACAAATAAAATCAGGTAAACTGATTTAAGAATTGCCAGAATGCTTTTGTTTAATCAGTGATAATTGCAATTAAGATATGAAGAAATTAAATTATTTTTGAGAATATTATAGAGAAAAATTCCTCTGACACTTAAATTTGAACACAGGATCTTTGGCTATCCGTACCAATGCTCTACCAACTTAGGTAAGCCAGAGTTCACTTCACAGCGCCAGATGGAATCTCTCTACTATGACTGATTGCCCTTAATGTTCTACCTCACTGACAGACAAGTTATGTCATATGCAGTACTGTGAGGCACACTAAGTAGTGATTTTTGTGACTGGGCTTCCACTGTTATTGTATAGTAACATTCAAGATTTTATTCTCCTATAATATTCTCGTCCAACAGAGACAGTAATCTATGGTTCATGAATGCATATATATAAGTTATTTTTGTTATAATTTTCCGAGTTAAGCTTTAGATAGATTCATTAAGTAGGAAAGAACGAAGGTCTAGTTTGATAAGCATATGTGAAGAAATATTTGGGTAGTGTTCCTTGTCAAAGCTAACTGTATTGCAACTTCCAAAGCCGTGTATGAGCACTGTAAAACAATATGTTGTCATGAGAACTGATTTGCATGTGATAAATTCTTTCTAATATATTACCATAAAATAGGCACTAAATTGGGCATTACTCCGGTACCAATCAATCAATAGGCTTCTTCCCATGGGCAGTATAAATACCAATACCAAGTTTCATAAAATTCGATAAAGGGTATTTGTATTATCGTGCATACAGACACAAAGGACAGACATTTTCCTGTCCACACAATCTCATAAATTACCATTCTGGAACTTCATATACATGTTTTGCTAACATCTTTTACCCTTAATAAGAATATGGGGGGAATGGGGTTTGTTGAGTTTTTGCACAAATAAGCTAGTTATTGTTGTTGTTGTTTCAGATACGGATTGCTTGGAGCCAGTGGCTGTGGCAAGACAACGCTACTCAACTGCATTGTGGGACGACAGCACTTCAACACTGGAGATGTTTGGGTGCTCGGTGGCAAATCTGGATCAAAACACAGTGGAGTGCCTGGCCCTAGAGTAGGATACATGCCACAGGTAATACTGACAGCAGTGGCAGCTATTCAGGGGAAGTAGGTCAAGTGGCACTTCCTTTGTCACATACGAGAGTTGATTTTTTAGTAGTGGCAATTATTTTATTTCTCCACATATAGCATATATACAGGTAGGGGAAAAAAAGCAGACCGACTCTTGTATTTTCATTGCTAATGTCTGCCTGAGAATTTAATTTCTAGTAATGAACTCATTTGCTGTTTCATCCATGACATATCTTGCATCTTTGTTATATTTTTTCCCCCTAGATACTATTTAATCCATGCTTTTATTATTACATGTTACAGGATGTAGCTCTAACAGGAGAATTCACGGTAAAGGGCGCTATATGTTATTTCGGCTGGATATGCGGCATGACAAATGAAGAAATAGATGACCAGTTCAAATTCCTTTCACATCTACTGGAATTGCCTCCTAAAGATCGCTATATAAAAAATCTCAGGTATGAAACAACTTAATAAAATTAGGTAACAAAGTGCCAGAATGCTTTTGTTTAATCAGTGATAATTGCAATTAAGAAATGCAGAAAAAAAGTTATTTTTGTAATCAATTTCTGAGTTAAGCTTTAGATCGATTCATTAGGGCAGGGCTTACAGAAGAACAAAGATCAGAAATTTGATAAGCATTTGTGAAGGAATATGTGGATAATGTTATTTGTCAAAACTAAATGTATTGCAACCTCCAAAGCTGTATACGAACACTTTAAAACAATATGTTGCTATGAAAACTGATTTGCGTTTGATAAACTCTTTTTAATATATTACCATAAAACAGGCACTAAATTGGGCATTACTCCGGTACTGGTCAACTGATTTGGTCCAGAATCAATAGGCTTCTACCCATGGACGTTATAAATGCATATACCAATTTCATGAAAATCCGATAAAGCGTATTTGAGTTATCGTGCATACAGATAGACGGACAGACATTTTCCCATCCCCCACACATCTCATAAAATAACATTATGGCACTTAATAACTTTTTAACTTTATTTAAGCTGAAAAATGTCTGAGTGAAAGAATTGTAGGGTCGTAAGACTTGAAAGATTCACAGCATTGGTTAGTTGTTGTGACTTGACCAGGCCCTGATTTCAGGTACTTTGCATCCTTCATATACCGTGATCTCTCATCAAGTTGGCTGTCTCATGCCGGATGGTATGATGATGATTTTGCAATACTTTCCCATACGGACAGTCACCCAAGTCATGGGTTTCATGCTCTCTGTGGCAGCACTGGCACAACGTAAGCCTTCATGATCTCTCATCCACTTATTTACCGGTGCAAAGTCCTGGAGTCGCTCTACATCTTCTCCTTTGTGTGGAAGTTTGGCCCACAACTCAACTCCCTTGTCCCATAGGATTTTCCGCACCTTCCTTGCATTGGGAAGAGAAGTACGTTCAGATAGAATTTGTTAATTTTTATCTACACCTGGGTCATCGGTGGCATTCTTGTTCTAGATTTTGAGTGGCATTGATATTATCCATTGTTAGCCTGTCTGAGCTTTTTGCATTATTATTATTATTATTATTATTATTATTATTATTATTATTATTATTATTATTATTATTATTATTATTATTATTTTTATTATTATTATTATTATTATTATTATTATTATTATTATTATTATTATTATTTTCAAAATTTTTAGATTCACAGTGTTGAGGCTGGATTTAAGATTCTGCTCCAGGATGCCTCCAGCCCCCTCAGGAGCAGATTCTTCACGGGTCTGGTCCTTATAGAACCTTCCTCAAAATGTGAGCAGTTCCAAGCAGAGTGATCTCTTGAATTTTGGAAATCTATGCTTCTCCCATTATCTGTGATAGATTTTTTTTCCAGGTTTTTTTGGTATCGTACCCAGTGCTCCAACTATAATAGGTATGACTTCAGTTTTCGCGTTCCACATTCAACATTTCTATCTGAAGGTCTCTATAGTTCAGCCTTTTTTCAGCTTCCTTTGAAACCACATTCTGGCAGTTTGGGATTGCAACATAAATTAATTGGCAGGTCCTATTCTTAGCGTTTCGTATCACTATGTCTGGCTTGTTTGCAGTGAACGTTTGGTCTGTATGGATTTGTCGATCATACAGTACTGTAACATGTCCCATACATTCAACAGGGTTTGGGCTATGTTCATACCATCTACTGCATATTTCTGAGCTTAGGGATTTGCATACTTGCCAATGTAGATATTTGCATACATTATTATGTCTCTCCAAGTATTCTTTTTTTGCTAGAATAGGGCATGCTGAGATAATATGGTCAATAGTTTCTGATTGGCTCTGACAGAGGTGACATTTATCATCTTGTGAATTCTTTATTATTATTATTATTATTATTATTATTATTATTATTGTTGTTGTTGTTGTTGTAGTTGTTGTTATTTATTGTTATTGGTACTAGTATTATTACTGCTACTAGGAGTTCTGTAAACAGTAAAACTTGCATATAAAAATCTAAGACCTGCTCTTCATCTTAGAATTAATAAAATTAAAAAAAAAATAAAAACCTACACATACGTAATTTTTCATGACTAAAATTGGAAGGAAATCAAACAGCGCATTTGGTCGTAACTGCATAACAAACAAATTTACTGACACACAGACAAAATGCCCCAATGGTCGAGTTAAAAAAGACTTCGCTTTGCTCGGACTATTGTTATTCTTATTATTGTTTATGTGATACCACATTAATTATACTAAGAATCTCTCCAGTGAGAATAATAAGTATTTGTTTTTACAGCGGAGGACAACAGAGAAGAGTTTCCTTTGCTGCAGCATTAGTCCACTCACCAGAATTGCTTATATTAGACGAGCCAACTGTTGGTCTGGACCCTTTATTGCGAGCCAGGTATGGTTTTATTTGTAATATTAAAAGTGTAAAGAAATTCATTATTCAGGATTTTTTAAGGTAGGCTATATACAACATCTTTAGGTATGAAAATTTTATGTTTAAGTATTAGGACTCTCAATTTTTTAATATATTATATTATACAGCTGTATATTAAGACATTCCAAATGAAAAATATTTGGTAATTATTTATAATTTGTTTATAAAAATGGTTTTCTAACACTCTCAGATTATGTTCTTCCCAAAGAGTAAGCGACCATGTTTGGCATCCGTATAATACAACTGGCAGGAAAATAGTCTTATAAAACTTTTTTTTTAAATCACTCAGGAAATAAATTAATAATAAATGAATAAACTGACATTAGCAAGGATCCTTCTTAGCTTTAGCCAATACACTCCATTTATTTATTTAGATTTGTTCATCATAACTTACAGTGCGCCCGAGAATATTCTCCGCAGCGGCTACTTGTTGGAGAGGCAGCTAGCTGCAGCAGTTAAGTTGGTACTCACCACAGCTGATCATTGCAGGTGCTGGAAGTCCTGTCACAATATTCAATCTAAAATGCTTGCACACTGCAATATGCACTGATTAGTAATTAGACAATGCACCCATTGATAAAGTGTCAGTGACCTCTGCCTGCCTGCATACACAGCTGGCGGTTTGTTTTTATAAAAGCCCGTGTTGCCAACGTAACTGTTGCACCTAGCCCTCTCTCCAGCAAATAGCAACTGCGGAGACTGTTCTCGGGCGCACTGTAGTACAAAATACATGTTTATGAACATCTGCATTTGCACCTTTGCATTCATAACAAGCACTCTATAAAAAACTCAATATTCACAATACAAAGATATGCATAATAAATGTTACATAATATACAACATATATACAGACGTGTACATTATGTACATTAAGATAAATCATCCTCCAAAAATTCCTCGACATCATAGTATGATGAGGAAGCTTACAAGTAATTGTTTGAATTTTTTTCTTTGGTTCAGTATTTCTCATGTATGGCGGGAGTTTATTGAAAAATTTAGTGCCGATGTAGCTTGGTTTTTTTTCAAAAAGCTTAAGTCTATGCCTGGTGATAGCCAGGTTATTAGCACCTCTAGTTTGGTGATTGTGAACATCCGAGTTTTTTGCTACCGGGGTTGAGTTATTATATTTTAAGTACAATATGGAACGTAGAATGAATATCGAAGGAACAGTCAACAGCGATAGTTTTCTAAATGTTTCCTTACAAGCACTATTATATGGCAGTTTACCCATGTATCTAACTGCTCTCTTTTGCAATGTAAGAATTTTCCTAATGTTTTCCTTAGATGTATTGCCCCATAATTCAATCCCATATGTAATGTGTAAACTGTAGTAACAGTGAGCCAGCTGCATGCCTATCACCAGAATAATTGAACTAAAAAATATAACTTGATTGAATGATGATTTTCAGTATATGGAACCACCTGGTTGAATTGACAGTACATCAACATCTTACAGTCATCATCACCACACACTACATTGAAGAGGCGGCCCAAGCACACAGAGTGAGTACTACAGTCAATCCTCGATATAATGCCACCATCCGTTCTCCAACATTTAGTGGCACTAAAACAAAAATTTATTTTTTAAAATAAAAATTGCATAATACAGTATTGCCTTTGCATCTCCAACCAACAGTTTTCCCCCACAATACTGAAAAATGTGTTACCATAGCCTGCTGGCTAGACTTTGGAAATCTTCCACTGTATTCACAAACTTCTCGTTTCTCTTGAAGCGTAACAACAGCACTCTTCATTTGAACAATCTTACGAGTAACTGTAGCTGAATGGACACAGGACTAAAAGAAGTGAAAGTATGGAATGTCTCATTGTATGAAGGGCTCTTTCTACCTGCTCCACCCTCATGCAGGCTATCTATCCAACTTCCTAACATAGCTTCCTCATTTCACCGCACTACATTTACACTCACTTCTTGGAAATACAGTACAGTATGTTTCTTAAATAAAATCTTCCTAGTTTTAAAAGAATTCTGCATCTTAAAAGAAATCACTGCAACGTATATTTTGTAAAAATCTTGACTTATATTCACTGGTACTAAATAAATGGCACAGTAACGAGGTTTCTTGTGTATTTTATTTGGGAGAAGATCCGTTCACTTGTATTTACTGGTGCAGTGCGAGGGTGGTACTGTAAAGAGGGGCATCATATCGAGGGTTTACTGTATCATCATTGTCATCGTTGTCATCGTAGTATACAGTACTTTATGTTATTTTGAATCGTAAACATTGTGTAACAGAACGCTGGCCACCTATATAAAGTTCCATTTTATGGACTGATTGTGAGTAAGGATGAAAAAAGTACTGATATTGGCAATACTTCAATAAAAAATGAAATTCATAAAGAGTATTACCGTATTTTATGAACTATAAGACGCACTTTTTTACATTGAAAATAGAACCTCGGAAGTTGGGTGCGTCTAATGGGCTGAAGTACACTAAAAAATTTAAATTATGGTAAATATTGCCGGAATATCATAGTTATAAACAACGATAAGATATTTACAAATTTTTGAACAGACTGTATATCAGTGCACTTGTCACAATCGCAACTGGAAGCCAGGTATACAGTGCGAAAAGAAAGGAATGTTGGGTTCTTTTATACAAAAGGAGTTGTCTCTGCCAGGTGGTTTAAATGAAGGCAATGACCTCTTAACAGTCTTGTATGAACAAGATTATAATTTATTTATGCAATGAAGTAGGCCTATATTATTCTCTTTAAAATTTTTCGTTTAGAATCGGATTAAATTTCTTTTCCTTTAAATTTCCATCCTGAAATCAAGGTGCATCTTATGGTCCGGAGTGTCTTATAGTGGGTAAAATACGGTAATAAGTTAATGTAATTTATAAATATTTTCAGATTGGACTTCTAAGAGGAGGGAAGCTTCTTGCAGAAAATTCCCCGGTAGAATTGCTGTCAGTATTCAACTGCAGAAACCTAGAAGATGTATTTCTAAAGCTTAGTAAGAAACAGGAAACGGCTCAGTTGGAACCAGCACAGGTAAGTGAAAACCTGAATTCTTTCTCAGCATTCATCTCCTTATTCTTCTTAAGTTGGGACATACAGCTTTCGGTGAAATTCATAGGTGAGAAATAGGTGAACTTCAATACTTTTTTCCACAGCAATGAATTGCTCTACAATCTTGCAATCTGACATACTCTTTATTGACTACTTCTACAATTGCGTACTATTTTAGAAATTAATCAAACTATTACAGTTATGGGTAATTAATGTTTCAAAATGACAGCCATGTTTCATGCATTGAAATGCCGTAAACATATGTTTACTAACATGTAAATTTACACTAAACATATGTGTAACATTTTAATTCCAACACAGGGTAAATCCACTGGAAACTTCTCGGCATTTAAATGTTTGACTTGAGGGGTTAACACACAATACTTAATTCCACCGACCTACTCAATTTTGTGGAGTTGTATGACCACATGTCCAGACATGTGTTTAGTGTTAAACGTGATTCAGCTCTGAATGCCACAATACATGTTGTGAGAAAGATTTTTATCTGTTTATATGCTATTAGCAGGTGTCCGCAGTTTCGCCCGTGATTATTAACTCAACTGCTAGATTTTTTGTTTAAATGACTTGTTTAACAGAATTATAATTAAAACATTATATTTATTAATACTTACATTCTTTTTACATAAATGTTTCATCCTATTTTGTCTTCTTTTACATGCTTAGGGCCTATGATAAACATCCATATTATTTTCTCAACTAAAAATACAAAGCCTTCAGCTATGAATAATGTATCAGTGGATAGAATTTTTTACCGACTTCTGATATAGCATTGCTCATTGGCACATTCAGACTGAAACAACTGAAAATGCTGTCCCTGCAATACGAACTCTCGATCTACATTAAAATGTGAAGTGAGATATTCTCCATGTCTGGGGCAGAGAAAGTTATGTGACTGCATCATGCATTATTTTCATGGATTTCATTCTTCAATAATTATTTACACCAATGAATTCTATTGATAGCTTCTCTAATTTGTCAAAGTCCCTTATCATTTATTTTAAAAGCTACCTGTGACCACTGCCAACAATACACTGTTGTACATGGATTGTGATTTGGATTTGATAATTCTGTGTGAAAAGGGATTAAGTATTCTAAAGAACATGTGTTTTTTGGCATTTAAAATCAAAATTTTCCAAAATCCTTTCTTAGTGAGCACTTACATTACAAAACGAAGGTACTACCAAAATTCCAAATCTCTACCTATTATAGTTTAGGCTTTACGTTGATTCTCTGTCAGTCGTTCATTCATTCAGTCAGTCAGGACAAAGCCTCTCATATACTGTTTATATGCTATTTACATTGTGTTACGTTTTGTTTTTTTCAGGTAGACACTATTGTTGACTGCACATTAAACAATGGAAATGTCTACAAAGAGGAGCAATTGCCTGTAAGTGAATTTATTTCATAGAGTTTAATCCTGTTTTATTCTGGTAGTTCTTCTCATACCTTTTCTTATTTGTTACTGTGTGTTGTAACTCTGGACTTAAACGCTTCTCTGCTCTCTTCCATTTGTATCATATGTCAAGCTTATCCATCTTCCACATTAAAATTAAAGAGTATTCAGTCTTGGGGGTAAAGGCAGCCGGTGTGTAAGGCTGACAACCTTACCACCTTAATGTGCCGAATGTCTTAAAATGTGGGGGCCTCCATGGCCTGTTATAGGGAATACTTTACTTTACTTTATATTATTCAGTGCTTTTTTTCTGGGGATACGCTGTGGTATGCACATCCCTTAAAGATTTTTCCTGTTTTATATAGGCCTAGGCTACTATTAATTTCCACAATTTTGAAATCTGGATAAATTAGTGCCAAACAAAATAGCAAAAGTGATTATACGCATCGTTTGCATTGAAATAGCTACAGTGTGTTTCACATACAAGTTGGCCAATCATGCGGGTTCCTGCATCGCAGCAGTCACAACTGTAACTCCCGAGCGATCGGGTGAAATATCTATGCAAATAAAGCTGCTAACGGTTTAATGGTTCAGGTACAGTGTAAATAACCACGTACATCATCACAAGAGATGTTGGAAATGTCCTCCTCTTGCATCCACACAACACTGGCACCTTTTTAGGAAATTTCCATTCAGTTTGACCTGATTCATTACAAAGTTAGTGCCTTTATTACTCAGGAGTTAGAATGGCCTCCACGATGCAGAAACCCTCATGATTGACCAACTCTTATGTGTAACACACTGTATTTTTAGTGTTTATGTTTGTTATCTATACCATAATTTTCAAGAGGTGGGGCTGGCATTAGCACTGCGATGGGAAAAACAAATGAGCGCTACAGTGACTATGAGGCCAATGTTACTGATTCAAGAGTAGAGTTTGTTGTATCCCTTTCCTCTTGGCTTCAAATTGCATTTATTTGCATTAATGTTCCTGAACATGACAGTTTGTCTCTGGCTATTCTGCAGTTGTTTTTCATGTGTTGAATTATATGTGCCCTTGTGAAAATAATCCGCTTATAGTACCCCTTAAATTGTTTATAGAAAAAAGCACTGTTATTATTAATTATTATTTTTAATTATTTGATTGATTGGTTTGTGTAACAATAATAATAATAATAATAATAATAATAATAATAATAATAATAATAAAAATAACCATCAATATAATCATAATAGTATAATAATAGTAATATATTATTATTATGGTTTTTATTGTTATTATTATCATTATTATTATTATTTAAAATTTGTAAAATTTCTCTGTAGCATCTGTAAATAAATAAATGAAATGAAATTATTATTATGGTTATTATTATTATTATTATTATTATTATGACTATGACTATTGTTATTGTTATTAATGTTGTTATTATTACTATTATTATTGGTTATTATTATTATCATCATCATCATGATTATTATCAAGATGATGATGACGATGACGATGTTGATTTGATTTAATGTAATTAGTGAATAATGTTACTAATTATCTTGTTTTAGACAAAAATGAAGACCTACAAATCTTCCTACAATTCAAAGATGAAAGCACTTCTAGTTAAGAATTTCTCAAGAATTCTTCGGCATAAAGGGTAAGTTAGTAGTATGTTGCATTACATTTTGAGAAGAATGAGTTCAATGTTCTCCAGAGCATTAGACACACACGCACATTTTGAGGAAGAAAAAGTAAACCAGAAGTCAACTGTATGATGTGAAAGTGCTTCTAAAATGCCACCCGCTCATTCACTCGATTCCTGCTACTCTCTGTCTAAAATGCCAACGCTGAAAAGAGCAGAATTCAGTTATACACTGACCGGCAAAAAAAAAACCGATCACTGTAAAATTTGTTGTACTTTTAAGATTAAACATAATTTTGATTGGATGTTTATACATTGTTGTTGGTGAGGATGAATTATTATTTGTAATGGATCATTAGCTATAGGCCTAGATACAGCATATCTTCATTCTTCATGTCTTCACTTTATCACCAAACAAAACAAAAAAACATCGCAATACGGTGATTCCAATATGATTATAAGCACTAGCTTGTCGTACATATTGCTAGGTGTTTCATTGTTGTATTGCGTCATTTCCTTCCAAACTGAACGGAAACTGTCTCCCTTCGCATCAAAGTGATTCTGTCAGTAAGTTTAGTTGAAATTACACCTCTCAGTCTCGAAGACGTTGCCAAAGCTATTGCTCTAATTGATTATGGTTGCAGCCTCCGTTATGCCCTTGCAACCTTAGGCTCACCATTCACCACGGTGCAAGAGGCGACATGGGGAATTAAGTGTGAAATGTGTCATTACATTTTAATCTTAAAAATGTATACAATTGCAGTAATTTTATATCAAGCACTAGGCCTACTACATAATTTTTATTTAAAATTAATTTTTAAAAATTTCTTTAAGTGATCGGGTTTTTTTCCGGTCAGTGTATTAAATAATGTAGGCCTACATATTTTTGAAGCAGACTGTATCTTGAAATGTATGACAAAAAAATTTGGTTTCTCCACACTTTTCAACAACATACTTTGTGAGGGCTTTCACCTTCAGAAAGGGAATATTTTGTGAGTGAAACAGATTGTAGTAATTTCTTTGTTTGAGAGAGTGATGTTTTGGCGGGTGAGTCTGAAAATAAGTTTTCCCTGGCGACTGTGTACAGAGGTGTGGATATACCAGTAATGAGACATTAAAGATAAAACATACCTTTATTTTTCCACATAATTACCATGTACATTGAGACATTTGTCTTACCGCTTTAGAAACTTCAAAAAGCTCGATCAGGAAAAAATCAGAGCTCCACCATTTCACACCCGAATCGAAGGCCACATCTATGGAGTGGAAACATCGGTCATCACCTGTCCAAAAGAAGTTCGAAACAACTCCTCTGCAAATAAAGTGCTCCTCACAGTGTTCTGGGACGTCTGAGGCATTTTGTTGCTGGATTTTTTGGAGGATGGAACAATCACTGCTACACGGTACTGTCACACCCTGTCGAAATTGAAGGATTCGGAAAAAGCGGCCTGGCCTTCTTCAATCTAACAATTCACAATGTTACTCAACTATCCATAATTTCATTTTAAGAATTCTGCAGAGCCCTGATTTTTTCCTGGAGGGCTTTTTCAAGCTTCTAAAGCAATATGACAAATGTCTCAATGTATGTGGTAATTATGTGGAAAAAAAGGCATGTCTTATCCTTCATGTCCCATATTCTTTTGTCTTTCATCCACAACTCTGCACACAGGGGAAAATCAATGACCTCGCAAAGCGTCTTTCAGCAGCCCAAACAAATGAAAGTCCGAATTACATTGTTGACTAACTAACTTAAACCAACAATTCACAACAAATGACAAGGTCTTTTATCATGGAAAGTGTTGCTATTGCATGATAACGCCTGCCCTCGCAGGGCTCGACTCACCCTTGAAAACATCCACAAATTGGATTTTGAAGTGCTGGAACATCCACCTTACAGTCCAGATCTTGCTCCATCAGACTTTCATTTAAAAGGTGCTTTTTGAGGTCATCGATTTTCCTCAGACAAACAGGTGCAGGAAGCAGTGCATCAGTAGCTTTGCAACGAATCAAAAACCTTCTTTTCGGCAGAAATACACAAGCCTGTGGACCGCTGGACCAAATGCATTACAAAAAAGGGAAACTATACTGAAAAATCATGAGAAAATCATACTGTATTTTTTAAGTAAAATGTTTTTTTTTTGCACGATTTAACTAATTAGTGGTACTTACTAATATTGTTGCCGTGGATCGTAAGTTGACATTCCTACACGCAATCTTGTTGCTATGTGCGGTAAGAGTTTCCGTGCTGTTACGAATATTACGCCACACCTCATAATACAAGCCTTTATGGACAAGGCCCCCCAGGACAAATATTCGGTTCCCATAAACAACAACAATTGCGAATCACTTTCTGAAATAAACATCTATCTTCAAGAATGTATATACATAATATTTTCAGGTAATATCACAATTAATATAATTAAATTGATATAAATAATCATCGTTCAAAAAACAGCATGCAATACTCGTGCCGTAAGCCCATAACGGATCTCGGAAAATTGAAAAAACTCGGTGCGAGCCCCTCGTTTTTTCAAACTATTTCCTCGATCTGTATGCATCGCTTACGGCACTTGTATCGCAATATACTATATGAAAATTCCAAATAATTGTTGACCTTCCTCATATAAAACAAAACAGAAATAAACATCCCAATATGAAATTAATTCCTTCGAAGTCTTGTCCAAATTATTACATCTGGTACGGTAACTCAGATGTTTTCTTGTTTTCAGAGGACTGTTCTTCTTGATATTCTTTCCTATTTTGGAACTGGTCGTATTTTTCTTGGCGATTGGAGGAGAACCTAGAGGTTTGAAGTTTGCTGTGGTGAATGAAGAAATACGTAACTATACAGACTGTGATGAATATAGTCGAGAGAACCCGATCGCTCCAGTTCTTTATGATGAATACACGTGTGAGTTCCAAGGGCTCAGCTGTAACTTTCTCAACAGAATCAAAGAAGGAAAGGTAATAGTATAACACAGAATTCCAGACAGGTTACAATCAAGTATAAGAGGATCACCCAGAAAGTAATGCACCTCATACGATACAAACAAGCATTCAGAAATAACATCCACATTTTATCATAGGTAATCCCACAAGAGTTAATAAGTTTATCTATAGATTTGCGATTACGCTGCAGGAGCGAATTTATCTGATGAAACTTGTAAGTTCGAGTTGGATTTATTAAGTTTATTCCATGAATAAATGTAACGGATTATACAACAAATAATAAGTACTTTCATGATTTGTTATATAAAAACAAAACTAACAGCAGTGACATCATCGCATACTATGAATCAACCATCCATGAATTGATTCAAATTACCGTGTCGTGACCAGTGCTACCAATGATTCATATAAGACATAGTTAACTTAATTCAGGCAAGCAAACACAATAAAAGCACACAATCTGGCTTGCACCAATTCAAAATTGTGTTTTTAATCAATGTACATTTCTATTATTTCAATTTCCAAACAAGTTATGTTGTATAATATAATCTGTTTTCGTGCTGCTTAATGGCAGCATGTGACGTATTAATCACGGCACATTGCTGCTTGCATGTCCAGTAATGAACTGACGTTTTATCA
The DNA here is from genome assembly GCA_964059195.1 of Ectobius pallidus. NCBI lineage: Eukaryota > Metazoa > Arthropoda > Insecta > Blattodea > Ectobiidae > Ectobius > Ectobius pallidus. The sequence goes on from CAXKWD010000007.1 coordinate 169,677,796, forward strand.
GGTAAAATCCCTTCCTCATATTAATTGCAAGCATTTTATAAGATAAATGATTGTGATTGGTCTGTATCCGAGGAATTGCTGAACTTTTTTGGTCAATATCAAACACATGGCATATGAGTGGAATAGTCTATATAATAACAGAAAGTATTTGTCTGTCTCCAATCCTGCCATCTGCCTGTGATAGATGACTCAGCGGTCGGGTGGTAGGCCCAGTCCCTCCGGGGATGTAGCGCCACGGAGTTTAGGTTTGTCTGTCTGTCTGTCTGTTTGACGGTGTGATACATTGAAGAGATTAAGGGGAAGAGAAGTAGACCACAATTCCAGCCTGTGAGATCAATGTTTTGGGCTAAGGGTTAAACTTGCATGTTGTGTGGAAACAATGCGAGTGAGTAGCTTAGTTGTTTTCCATTGAAGTTGTCAAAGTGGTACTATTGTAAACAGGTTTACTACAGGGACTTCAAGACTGCTTGGAACTCGGTGAAGAATGGATCAAACACTGGTCTTCTTCATTTCTCCAGAAATTTCAGCAAAGAGCTGCAAAGGAGGAGGGAAGATGGAAGATACGTTACAAATGAAACAATCGAACAAAGCGATGTGAGCATCCATCTAGACATGTCTGGTACGTACACAATTCAAACCCATGGGTGAAATGCTGTACAAAAGTTATTTCTTTCATGAAATATTAAAATTAGGGATCCTTGATACTTTCGATACCTCGATACTCTCGATATGTTAAATGATGACAAGACGAATGTCTAAATTTTAAAGTAAATTCAGATGCAAGTTGTTTTAGTTTAGTTTAGTTTAGTTTTATTAATCGTCACATAGCATTTACATGGTTGAGCATTGCTCGTAAACTGGTGACTCGTCAAAAGTTCCTGAACAGGATACAATTATTAATACAATGTTGTTATATAAAATAATAATACCATACAACGATATAAAAATAATACAGTAATCATATGTACAGAATATAATGAAAAATTAGGTAGTGGTGAAACAATACTATAAGTAATGTTAAATTAAACAATTTAGTAAATACTAAGAAAGCCAAAATGTAACTAACATTTATGTCATGAATTCCGATGGACCCACTATTTTTTCACTACTCATTCATATATTCTTTCACTGAATAATAAGCCTTGTTTATAAGTATTTCTCTCACGGTTTTTTTTAAACTGATTATGGTTTTCTATTAGTCTAATAGGTTTTGGCAATTTATTAAATACCCTGATTCCCATGTAGTATGGACTCTTTTCCAACAGTGTTAGCCTATGAGATGGATATTTTATGTTTTCTTTGTACCTGGTATTATGACTATGCTGATTCTGATGCTCTTGAATAGTGTTGAAATTGATGTGAAAGTAATTTAGCAAATTGAAAAGATAGAGAGAAGGTTGAGTTAGAATTCCCATTTTTTTTAACAATGGTCTGCATGAGTCTTTGAAGCCAGCATTTGCCATTATCCTTATAATTTGTTTTTGAATTTTGAAAACCCTTTCCCATCCTGTGGCTATTCCCCATACAATTATTCCGTACGACATTATTGAATTGAAATAGCCATAGTATATCATTTTTTTCGTTTGAATGTTAGTTATTTGAGCAAGGCAACACATATTATGTTAGGTGTATATTTAGGTACAAAATTGACTTGAATATATATGCAATAAACTGTCTAGTATAGTGTACTTAATGAGAAGACTGAACACAATAATAACATATAAGTATGTAAACGTGGCATACTTTGCGTATTTTCAAAGTATTCTAAACTATGGTATAATACTGTGGGTGACAGTCCAGATGTAAATAAAGTCTTTACGCTACAAAAGAAAATCATCAGAGTCATGACCAATTCAGGATATACCGAACACTACAAACCACTCTTTGTTAATCAGAGAATTTTAACAGTGACTTGTTTGTATATAAAGAGTTTACTAGCTTATTTTAAAGACAATATTAGTAATTTCACAACTAGGAGTGACATACATCAATACGACACTAGGAACAACAAAGAATACAATATTCCATATAATAGGCTATCAAAATCAATAGAAAGCTTTGAATGTATGACAATCAAGGTAGCAAATAAGATGCCACCCGACTTATTTCTTAGAAATGAACTACACTTCAACAAAAGTATCACTTGCTGGCTCCTAAAGAACCCATTTTATAATATAAGTGAATTTATGGAAATTAAGTCCCATTATTTTGTAAATATTATTTGTATTAATAACTGACAATGTCTGTAGTGTAGTCTACACTCAATGACTGTAAAATAAATGAAATAAATAAATTAAATAGGTACTTGCATGGTATCGGCATCGAGCGATACTTCAGAAAACTCGCTCAATACTTTTTCGATACTTTGGTAACTCTGCAATTTAAGGAAATGCGGTATCTCTTTCTGCTTTTAGTAGTATACTAAATATAGTAAATACTTCTATTTCTCCTTGAAATGGAGAAAACCGCTCTGTGACTTTTGTCTAGTCATAAATTAAGACATTCCGACTTATAAAATCCAAACAGAAGAGATTCTTAAATGTTTCGTTTTCTGTGAAACGTTTCAATAACAACCAACAAGCAAAGCTGACTGCCCAAACCCCATTGTAATTTTTCAACAAAAACTTGTAAGTGAACTGTTTCAAAAACTAATTTTAGTTTTAATGTAGAGTTTAAAAATAATTATAGGCTACTGATGATATTAAATTTTGTCTCATTAAATATGCACACTTAATTAATTTAGTTGGTATTACACAGTTCTCTCAACTTTCAATTTTTAATGTACCTATTTATTGAAACTGGAAATGTTGACCGTATCGAGGAAAAAATCATGCATCGGTATCGACCCATCCCTAATTAAAATACATTTGTTATGTTTTCTAGAGTCATCTAACAATCTCTACTCAAAACACTGTTTTTTACCTCCTCTCCCCCCAAATTCAAAGTTGAGTTTTTAACATAAATACATGTTTCGAGGCCCCCTGAATCGAAAAATACTATTTCCGGAAACATGTCTGTGTGTGTGTGTGTCTGTGAACAGCCTAGCTCCAGTCGTATGAAAACAAAATTTTGTAATTGGGTCAGGTACCTTCTGAAGATGTGACACAAAGATTGCTGACAAGTTTCTCTTATTTTTAAGGGGACTTTACATGAAGAAATTTTCGTTTTTCACGATTTTCTCGAAAACGGCTCTAATGATTTTCTTTAAATTTTGCACATGGATTGCTTATACTAAGTGCTAAAACTTTTATTTGAAACATTTTTTCAAAAAAATTATCTGAAGGTTAGTTATAAGCAGTGAAGGAAGTGAGAAAAATCCAGAGGCGGTATACTATCCCAATATTTTTCCCTAACATACCTCAATTTAAAAAAGCACATTCCCTCCTTTACAAGATAATAATTATGTGATATGCAGGATATGTGATGTCCACTTGGTGGTGTTTTTAATTAACTTCCTTCATGAGTAACCAACACTGCTTTATAGATGATTACCAAGTAGGAGCACAACACAAGACTAGAACGCCATGTACTGTCGATTAACAGATCTTTGTTTATTTCACATCACGGAAACCATCATTAACAGCAGTGGGTGTCGGCATGCTGACCACATGCCCCCAATCCTGCCAACTATGGTAGATGAGCAGCGGTCAGGTGGTAGGCCAGGGATGTAGAGCCATTGAGTTTAGTTTATTTACTTCAATAAAGATATTTTAAAAGTATTTAAGACCTATTTAAACAATATAGAAGTCACAACATTTTGTTACCGATAAAAAATGTTAAAACATAAAATCTAGTGGTGTAGCCATTAAGATGGCAACAAAGACTACCGATGAAAGTGTACGTTTTGGTGAATAATCATCAGGGCCCGGATTCTAATGACAAGTCATCTTTTTAGTGATGCTGCATACACATTGCCAACTTGTTGATAAATCCTAATCATGGCCTCTAGATTATAGAAATGCATTTTTATTAGGTCATTTTTTGTCATTTTATGCCATTTTATGTTTTTAGGGCATTTATTTCATTTTTACGTCATTATTTTGTCATTTTTGTGTAATTTTCTTCCTTATTAAGTCATTTTCATGCATTTTTGAGTGTATTAACTTTTTTCGTCGACAGCGGTGCCGTCTTTGAAGTGTAATGTATAAATGTAAGTATAAACAATAATATAATCCGGCAGACGACAGAAGGAAATGCCGAAGTTTGACTCGCCAGTACCTCAGTGCCAGTATAAATTTCCGTGAGAAAAGAACATTCACAACATTACAGTTATTTACAGTTTTTACAATTATATAGAAATTAGTACCTATAACTTTTTGTGTAAAATAATAATTTTTTATAAATAAAATATAAGTTTTTAGGTCATTTTTTATGATTATTAAGTCATTTTCTTTAAATTTTAGGGTCATTTTATAGGTCATTTTTCAAACAATTTTAGGTCATCAGAATCCGGGCCCTGATAATCATGAAAAGTAATTATTATTTGGCCCAAAGGAACATTAACAATTTGTACTAAATAGCCATTGATTTTCAGTGACTGTATGCAATTTCACTATTGAAACCAGTGCCGGTATGCCATTGGACCTTCAAAAGCAGTGCCGGTATTCCATACCGGCGCATACCACCTCACTTCCCTCACTGGTTATAAGCCACCCACTTTGATTACGCACTCCTTGCAATTTGGCCTCTTGTTCTATATCAAAATGTGAAATAATAAAAATGCCTTGGCTAAAGTAAAGAAAGTTACGAGAGTATATTAATAAGATTTTATTTGGCTTGTGTATCCTTCGGGTATGCGATGTGATGTGGTAATAACATTCGCTTCATTTTTACAACCATTTTACATGAAGGGAATGTCATACACTAGTAGGTGCCCATGGCTTCGCCCACGATAATTAATTGAGAAATTAAAAACTAAGAGTATAATAATTATTAAAGCATTATATTTATTAACACTTGCACGCAAATCATTCATAAACTAAACCATTTGTAATTAATGAAACAGCTAAAATTCCGGCTTCAAAGTACATTCCACGATTAGCAAGCGCCCCCTGGGAAAACAATCTCAGATTAGATTATGCAGTTTGAAAGGAACCTGTGAACACATAATACGTATTGTTTCTCAACGGTTTGTTGAGAGATGAATATGATGTGAATTTTATTTGATAAATTCAGTGTAATTTTCAGAAATTATATGATTTTTCAAGGGAAGGAGTTATTTTGTTTGGATTTTTACTGTCCGCGATACTGCCCACGGCTTCGCCCGCCATTATTAATTGACTCCAGGATTTTTAAGAAATTTACACTGGCATTTTATTAAAAATGTTTTTGGTTCAGAGCCATGAGAATTGTAAGTAAAAATAAAATTAGAATATTTGTTCATTGTGTTCATTTTACTTAGGCCTTGTATAATAAAGAAACGGTTTTTCTAATTTTGTACTTTTCGTGAATGTTTAGACTGAGAGAGACAAACATCGCCGAGTATGCCCGATGTTTCACGAAGTGGGCGAGCGAGTGAGCACGCTATTTAGGGCCATTGAATTGTATAAGAATAGATAATATTTATATTATACGAAGAGGCTAAGTTTTATTTGGACAGAGGAAGTTATTTGAATTTCACATAAGATTTTTTGTATTAAAAGCTACTTTATACTTTAAGTTGTATGTTAAATAGGTTTCAGTCCCTCAGGCATTTTTCAGTCTCTGTAATTACATGATATTAAAAATCTGATGTGAAACTCACATAACTTCCTCTGCCCAAGTAAAGTTTTCTTCTTAGCATAATTCCTTTGCTGAGGAATTGTCTGTTGTCATTGAGTAAGTAAATAAGTTAGTTAGTTCTACAGGGTATGACTGGCAAAATATTACACCGTTTTTATTTTTATTTAGTCAATAGTTTTTGCAATAAAAATTAATATATATGTGATGACAATGAATTTTTTCTCAAATTTGAGACATGCTTTGAATATTTTTCTCTTTTATACTAAAGATATATATATATATATATATTTTTTTTTTCAGATCGTCAGATTGCTCTCTTCACACAGCAACATTTGTTGGACGCATACAAGTCGTTTGCAGAAGACACTTTTACTGCATGCAATCTGAGTGCCAAGCTTGCAAAGATTCCCATTCAGGTAAAGTATTCTCACATCCAAAATAATGTATTTTTTAAAAGTTTTGATGTGGACAATATGAAAAATTTTAATGATAATTCTTTCACACTGGTCATGTGCAGACTAAGATGGAAAGGTGAAGTCATACTGCTCTAATGCTCTACAAAATATTAGAATAGCTGATAAATCGTTCAAACAAGTGGAAAAATTCAAATATCTAGGAGCAATAATAATTATTACAGACTTAAATAATATTAAGGCAGACGTTAAGTGTAGATTCAAATCAAGAAATGCTTATTTTTATGCAGTTCAGAAACTCTTATCTTGTCTTTTGTCCAGAAATATAAAAATAATTATCCTGCCAATTGTATTATAAGGATGTGAGACATGGCTCCTTACATAATCTGAGAGTGTTCGAAAACAGGGGGCTTAAGAAAATATTTGGGCCTAAGAAAGATGAAAACTGTATAATGACAAGCTTCATGACCTGTACTCTTCACTGGATATAGTAAGGGTAATTAAATCACGGAGGATGAAATGGGCTGGACATGGGAGAGGAAAGATATACTTCAAAAATATTGACTGGGAGACCCGAAGGAAAAAGACCACGTGGAAGACCTAGAAGCAGGTGGGAGGACAATATTAATGGAAGTAGGATTTGCGAGGGATGATTGGATCGAGTTAGCACAGAATAGGGTTGAATGTTAGGCTGAGGTAAGTGCGGCATTGAACCTTTGGGTTCCATGAAATAGATAATGTTCCTTTAGTATGCTAAGGAATTGTCTATTGCCATTGAGTAAGTTAGTAATATCTAACCACTTCTTGCCTCTCTAAGTGCCCTAAATGGGAGGAATTAATAATAATAATAATAATAATTATAATAATAATTATAATAATAATTATTATTATTATTATTATTATAATAACATAATAATAATAACATAATAATAATAATAATAATAATAATAAATGTATTCTTTCTACACAGTTCAACACTCCAGTGTTTGGTGCCCGTATGCAGAATTATGCTGAGTTCATAACACCTGGTCTCATCATCACGTAAGTATAATGTTATACAAAGCACATAATGTAAATAAACATAAACCCGATTTCCTTTACAAATACATTTGAAAATATACTTCTGTGCTCTTTATTTATTAATTGCCAGAATGGTACTTGATGAGATGTATGGGGGACAGGAAAACATCTGTCCATCTGTCTGTCTGTTCTTGTGTCTGTAAAAGCAAAAACTCAAATACGCTTTATCAGATTTTCACGAAACTTAGTTTATGCATTTATAACATCCATGGGAAGAAGCCTATTGATTTTGAACCAAATCGGTTGACTGGTACCGGAGTAATGCCCAATTTAGTGCCTATTTTATGGTAATATATTAGAAAGAATTTATCAAATGCAAATCAGTTCTCATGGCAACATATTGTTTTGCAGTATTCATATATGGCTTTGAAAGCTGCAATACAGTTAGCTTTGAAAAATAACACTACCCACATATTCCTTCACGTAGGCTGTGCTTATCAAACTGTAGACCTTTGTTCTTCCGTATAAAGAAGTTGATGTGATATAAGCTTGTAAGATGATTGTGTACTATTCTAAGGTGATCAGATGTCCCTTTTTTAAGGGGATTGTCCCATTTTTTTATACTCTGGTCCTGTTGTCTTGACAGAACCTTAAAAGGATGCCTTTGGTCCTGTTTTATGGTCTTTGATCCTGTTTTGTCCCTTTTTATCTTAAATTCATAGCTTCTTCTTCTTCTTCAGTTCCCTTTACTGCCTTCCGGCGTCGGGGTAGCCTCGTTCAATCCATCTCCTCCATTCTAATCTATCCCCACTTAACTTCTTCAGCTCTACCAATGTCCTTCCATGTTTCTGCCCAATTTTCTCTATCCTATCCTCCCAAGTCATTCATGGTCTCCCTCTGCCAGACCTTCCTTCCACTTGCATTTCAAACACCTGTTTCATTTTTCTTTCCTCGCCCATTCTTCTTACATGTCCATACCATTTTAGTTGTCTCTCCTCTATTATATCAAAAATTCATAGCATGACTTCATTATTGTATGTTCAAACGTGTTGATTTCTTATATTTTGAGGTTGAAAATATCCACCTTCATGAAAGCACTCTCTTTGCAACGATTTGTAACACTACTACATGAGGTGTGTATGCCGATGCCAGTCTGTATGCATTGTACCAGTAATTACTCGTATAATAGTGAAGTTATTAAAGCTATAAATATATTTTGAGAGGGATATTTCATCCTGGTTTTTACCATGCTGAAGTGAAAATTTCACTTGAGATCCCTTCTTCAGATAAGACAAGTCGCTATGTACAGTGTGTCATTCCATTTTTTGATTGAACACTGAGGATATTCAGAAATAAAACAACATTCGAACAAGCAAAATACAAGGGCTGATTGAAAAGTAACTCAATATATATATATATATATATATATTTTTTCTTTACAAAACATTTAATAGGTACAATTACAAACAAATGCACATTTGAAGGGACATCTTTTCCCTATCTTTTTATATAGTCGCCAAGTTTCTCAACACATTTCTCCCATCCTGATAACCAGTTTCAAAATACTCTGTTCATAGAAGTCTGTTCGGTTGGGTATAGCCATCTGTGGACTGCTGTTTTCACTTCTGCATCTGACGCAAAGTGTTTACCGACCAGGGATTTCTTCAGCAAGGTGTAGTGTGATTTTTATGGGATAAAGGGCATAACTCGAGTGAAATTCACAGGGACATGGGTGGCATGTATGGGGACGACTGTATGGACCATAGTAATGTCTCCAGATGGTGTGCATTCATCGAAGATGGCCGTGATAACTTTTCATTTGTTTGCTTCTATGAAGAAATTCCTGCCCAATAAATGCTTTGTGTCAAATGCAGAAGTGAAAACAGCAGTCTGTAGATGGCTATACTCCAACTGAACAGACTTCTATGAACAGGGTATTTTGAAACTGGTATCACGATGGGAGAAATGTGTTGAGAAACTTGGCAACTATATAGAAAAATAGAGAAAAGATGTCCCGTCATGTGTGCATTTATTTGTAATGGTACCTATTAACTTTTTGTAAAAAAAATGATTGTGCGTTACATTTCAGTCCACCATCGTATTTTTTCAAACAAACAAAAAACCCTATTCTGTAGAAAGTTTGAGTAGGGAAATACACACACTAACTTCACTATTAGGTATTATGCCAAGAATAATCATTTCAATGGGTATGCCCATCATCATCTGCTGATTCTGACTCAGTCAACTGACTCAAGTCGATTAAGTTGATCATCAGCTGATTCCAACTTAATCGACTTGAGTCAGTCAGCAGATGATGATGGGGATACCCACTGAAATGATCATTCTTGGTAAACATACCTAATAATGAAGTTAGTGTGCATATTTCCGTACACAATCTTTCTACAGATGTTAACACTTCGCTGTGCTATTTCTAGTAATATTAATAGTGAAACCCTATTCTGTTGACAATGAAGTACACTGCTAATAATCAAAGAAGCCATTATAAATCACTCCCCCCCCCCCAATAAAATTACTGTACTGTATGAGTTATTAATGGATTTTTATTTTATTATTTGCAGAATGATATTCTTTCTTGCCACTACTCTCACATCTACCATAATTATAACAGAGAGGAATGAAGGCATCTGGGATCGCAGCATTGTGGCAGGTGAGCAGTTATTTTTGGTTTAAGCAGAAATTAAGTGTCTTTCTCATTCATTGTTGTTATTGTTGTTATTGTTATTATATTATTATTATTATTATTATTATTATTATTATTATTATTATTATTATTATTATTATTATTATTATTATTAATTTATTTGTACTGGCAAAGCAAGCCTGTAGCCAGGTATGGGCTAGAGAGGGTGCTTCCCACCAAAAATATTCAAGCAGTAATATTTTTAAAATCTCTTTTGAAACATACAGTATATCAGTACATGGTTGTTCAATATAGATGTTGGGTGGATTTTTGTGTGTTTGTATATTTCCAGATGTTCGATTGTGTTAAGTTTGTGGCTTTTGTGGAGTGTGTGTGTGTAGAATTTCCATGTTAGTGTAGTTGACACTTGACACAAACTACAACTACATTAACCTAGACACTAACACGGAAATTCTACACACACTCCATAATACAATTTTATGTTACCAGAATTTCTGTTTCTTCTTATTTCAACTCCTACCAGGCTCGGTGTGTTGAAGCAGTAGGATGCAGAATTCTACACCCTCTATGGGCCATAACAAGCTATATCAAGCGTTTTCTGAGCAAATACTTTTAGATTGTGATAAATCGTTCTTCTTCATTTCAAATTCTAAATATCTATATAAGGACCTAGAATTTGAAAATCGAAAGTCCTTCATAAGTTAGTTTCAAATTACAAAATACAAAACCCGGGCGATGCCGGGCCTTTTAAGCTAGTATCATATAAGCTTATATATTATACTAAGTAATACTTTATTTTATGCAGCCGCTTAATCCCTGGTACATCATTATTGTAAGTGCCTGTATCGTAGAGTTTTTCAGAAAATGGGTCACCTGAATAAATAATTCAACATGTCTACCAATATGTCATTACTAGTGCACTACATTATTCTGAATTGTTTTCCAGGTGTAACCTCAGGAGAGATCCTGTTTTCTCATCTCGTCTCGCAGACGCTATGCATGCTGATTCAACTCATCTTAGTACTTGTACTATCATTTTGCGTTTTTGGAGTTCCAAATCTAGGGGACTATTATTCCATGGTCGTGCTTGTAGGATTGCAAGGTTTTTGTGGCATGTGCTTTGGTAAGTACCAGAATGTCCGAGGGCTATTTTTTTTTTTCAACCTCCTATTGGGCATAAAATGAAAACCGTAGTGAAAATCAAAACTGATTTATTTGGAACATTTAGGTACACCTTCCACCACCTACTTCTATACATAGTCGCGGCTCTGATCGAGATATTTTTCGTATCATGGTATCAACTTTCCAATATCCTTTTCATGGAAGCTTGCTGCCAGCGTACTGAGAAGGGTCTTCACTGCATTTTGAAGTATTTTGAAGTTCTTCGTTCGTGTGGAAGCGCTGTCCTTCCATATCTTTCTTAAGCTGCTGAAAAAATGAAAGTCACTCAGCACAGGAACGGGTTTCTGAAATCCATCGTGACAGGGGATGAAATCCATAATCAAAAGAACAATCCAAACAATGGATGCACACAAATTTTCCAAACAAACCCAAGATCTGGCTTCCACACAAACGAAGAACTTCAAAACACTTCAAAATTCCGTAAAGACCCTTCTCAATATGCTGGCGGCAAGCTTCTATGAAGAGGATATTGGAAGGTTGGTACCATGCTACAACAAATGTCTCAGTCAGAGTGGTGACTTTGTTCCAAATAAATCAGTTTTGATTTTCACTATGGTTTTCATGTTATGCCCCGTAGGAGGTTGAAAAGAAAAATAATCCTTGTATGTTTATTCATATTCTCGTTGATAAAGCTTTCCAAATGGAGCTTTATTTTTTTATTTTTTTATTTATTTATTTATTTATTTATTTTTTTTTTTTTTTTTTTTTTAATTTTCATTGCATCTGTGAGTGATGTCACATGTGGTTTCATCATGTAAAAATCAAAGATATGGATTTGAAATTTTGTGAATTTTTTATTTCCCCTTGCTCTGGGTAGAGCGGAAGAGAAGGCCAAATGGCCTTAGCTCTGCCAGAATAAATAAACAGAATAATAATAATAATATATATGTGAATACCATGGACCTCTTAGGCTGGTATTCATAGTCGGTGACTTAAGAACGACTTTATAAAGCTAAGCTTATTGGACAAATCAATTTATATGTTTTTCGTATTCATAATCTTCTTTAAAGTCATACTTTATTAAGTCTGACTTCATAAAGCTTTACTTGTTCTACAAATTAGAGTCGAACTCGATAATATGAAAAATTATGCGTTCACTGCCAAAACAACTGAATCAGCTAATCGTACTTCAAATTTTTTTTCAGTTTTCGTATAATGCAAAGCTATCTAGGTACCTATTTCACTGTCGTGATATAAAAATACAGATGGCAGTGTGCATTGTAAACAAAGAATTCAATTCATCAAGTAATTTATGCAGCATGTAAATTAAACTCTTCAATAGTTTCTTGAGAATATTCTGTGTATATATTAGCTTAAACATCATTCAGAATTAATACCAGAACGCTTATGCATTTATTTCAATATTAATTGAGTTCTAGAAAGATTGAAAAACAGGTTAGGAAACTTTGGGCCGATATGAAATGCCAGTGGAGAGAAATTCTGATGAAAGAAAGCTGATTGATATTTCCAAAATTGTGTTTTCTTCAAACAAAACCTATTTTAAAAATTTATTGTCAATGTAGTATTTGAATGGATTCATCATGTTTCGCAAATAACACTTTGGGGTGCGATTTTCTTCTAACACCTCGCCCAGATTTTCAGAATAACTGTCCATGGTTCTGGCTTAAACTGAAATAAGTGAGAGGAACCTTGACTTGATAAAGTAAGACTTATTTCGACAAGTAAGTCATACTTTAGTGACTATGAGTAGCAATAAGCTCGACTTTGTCAAGTCTCACTTTATAAAGTAACAATGTCATAAGTATGACTTGTTTGTCCCAGAAATTCAACTTAAGACGTGGTTAAAGTTCGACTTGGATATAAGTACAATTTATTGCGACTATGAATACCAGTCTTAGAGCTGTATGTAAAAAGTGGATGTTGTTTTGTTTTCATTGCCAATTACTTTGCCAGTTTGGCAGCTTTTGACTGAAGCAAGTAGTGGTAAATCATTAATAATATGTGAAGTCTGCTTTCAATACAGAATTATAAAGCTGATACCATTTTTTTCAGGTTTCCTTGTTTCAACGCTATGTGATAATTTAACTACAGCAAACTATTTAGCACTTGGCAGTTTCTATCCCACCATATTTTTAAGTGGTAAGTAAATATAGCTATTGTTTTAATGTTAAAAAGCACACACAAAAACTTCACTTAAGGATGTCCACCCTAGAACATGTTTCATCTGCTGATTTTTCAGAATTTGTTAACCTATATTGATCCTGTATTTTTTGACAGTAGTATCAAAATCAGAAAGATTTATAAGACAATTATCTTGACAGTTCTATTATATGGATGTGAGACATGGTTGTGTACTCTTCGGGAAGAGCATAATCTGAGAGTGGTCAAAAACAGGGGCTTAGGAAAATATTTGGACCTAAGAAATATGAAAATGGGGACTGGAGAAAAATACGTAATGACAAGCTTCATAACCTGTACTCTTCATTAGATGTTGTAAGGGTAAATAAATCATGGAGGATGAAATGGGCTGGACATGTTGCATGCATATCTCAAAAGTATTGACTGGGAGACCCGAAGGGAAAAGACCACTTGGAAGACCTAGGCATAGGTGGGAGGACATTATTAGGATGGATTTAAAAGAAGTAGGATTTGCGAAGGATGATTCTTTGGAGTTAGTACAGAATAGGGTTGAATGGCAGGTTCAGGTAGCTCCCATCCTCAGGTGATCTAGACTCTTGGATGTTCTGTAGTCCCTCTGGTGTGTCTGTACGGTATATACGAGGGATTTTTTTTGTTTTAACCTTTATGGGGCATAAAATGAAAACCACAGTGAAAATCAAAACTGTTTTATTTGGAACATTTAGGTATGCCTTCTAGCTACTTCACTACGTAGTCATGCTCCGATTGAGACATTTGTCATAGCATGGTACCAACCGTTCTCAAAGTGCAAAATCACAAATAAGTTATAGATTGGACATGCACAGTGTAGGCTACAGCAAATTCTCAAGCAGTCATGGGTTTTGCTTTGGGAACAAACCTAATAAGTATACATTTAAGTTACAACAAAAACACACAAAAACTCCACTTAAGGTAACTATAGTACCAATGTTTCAAGAACAGTTGCTCCTATTCTCAGCTGATCTCAATTGCCAGATGCTTTGTAGTCTCTCAGATGATGGACAGATGTACCTTCTGTCATCTGCTGATATTTCAAAATTTATGTATAGCGTAGAGCTTTATCACTGGTACTCACTACTAAATTGCGGTATTTTGTTACCTGTTGGAGCGCTTTCAACCGCATGGAGCGGCCATCTTCAGCAACTGACTTCCGTGGTGTTGTTGTTGTTGGGAAGACATTTCTGGATAACTGTATCGTACAGCGTGTGCGATTTGAATTGTAACTGTTCGTTTAGCTCTACGCTATACATAAATCATTAAGATTATCGCTACAGAATGGACAAAACTCAAGAATTTCAAAATTCGTTAACCTATACTGATCCTGTATTTTGTGACAAAAGTATCAAAATGAAAGATTTATAAGACAATTATCTTGACAGTTCTATTATATGGATTTGAGACATGGTCGTTTACTCTTCGGGAAGAACATAATCTGAGTGTGTTCGAAAACAGAGGGCTTAGGAAAAGAAACATGAAAATGGGGACTGGAGAAAACTACATAATGACAAGCTTCATAACCTATACTCTTCATTAGTTTAGTTTAGTTTATTTCATCCTCTGAATCATTACAAAATGATATGGGACACAATTTGATGGAGTTATACAATAAGTACTGTTGAAGTGGACAACAAAATACAATACAATACAATGCAAATTAATAAAATATAGATGATTACAATACAATACAAATGAATAAAACGTAGATGATTACAATAAAAAACAAATGAATAGAACATAGATGATTACAATGAAAATTATTAATTACTACAGGATTTAGCTTGCTTACATTGACTAGTCGAGACTATGAATGGAGTTGTTTTAGTTAAAACGTTGAGTCTAAGTAATCTTTAATACTAAGGAACTTGCCATTCAGGAGTATATCTTTTAGTTTTCCCTTGAAAGTTTTGATGTTGGATTTTTTTATTTCTGGTGGCAGTTTATTGTACATGAGAATTCCTGTGTGAGATATGCTAAGAAAGCTTTTAGATATTGTAACGGTAATTATGTAGGTTGATCCTAATAAATTTCAGAAACAAGTAATGTAAGTATTTTACGGAACTGTATTATTAATAATCTATTGCGCACATACCCGTTTAAAATCTAGATTGCCGGAGTATTCGAAGTTTATTTTCGTCAAAGTCATGACTGCCGCAGCAGGTAGAATTGGTTGCGGCTTGAGTGATATAAAATATCACCGATTGTTGAAGTCTCATTTAAATTAATAAAATTGCAGAGACAAGCATCGGCAGAAATAAACACCCATCCCCCTAACCATAATATTATTGGACACGTGAAGTCAGAATGAAAAATTCAATGCCATAGCCGGGATTTGAACCAGGAACGTTGCCATGGTAGCTCAGTTAGTTAGAGCATCGGCACGGAGAGCCGAAGATCCTGGTTCAATTCCCGGCTATGGCATTGAATTTTTCATTCTGACTTCACGTGTCCATCTTAGCCTACACACGGCCAGTGTGAAAGAATTATCATTCCATAATATTATTGTTCGTATCAACACAGCAGTCAATTCAGCCGCGTTTTATTACCTTTGTTGACTGCATTTAAAACTAAAAGAAGTTTCAACACGCATATTGACTTGTAGAAAGTTGTTAAGCTTAATTAATTGTTTTAAAAATCATGTTATTTTCTTTAAATTCCTTGAGTCATTTTTTACTTACAAAGACACATTTTTATTTTGTCACCCCCGCGGCACGCACCCCCCTTCCTACGCCACTGACTTGGGAATAAAAGCATTGCGATTTTTTCAGTGTATCGCATGGAATTATCGATTGTTTTGATTTTTTGAGCTCACCCTGGTCGATTCATTTGTTTATAATGTCAAGGCTTGCACACATCTTAAATTTTTAGCATAGACAGAAGAGAGATAAAGAATGTAGGCCTAAATGGGCAAATATTGATTTGGATGGAAGTCGCTAGTCATTATGCAGGGATTTTCTGGGCCAGGGAACTCTGTTCTGAGGGTATTTTTCCCCAAGCCATGCTTTCTGATCGTGGAATGCACTCCAAACCAGGATTTTTATCTGTTTCATTATAATTGCTTTTAATCATTTAGTTTATGAATGATTCGCTTGTAATAATGTTTTCATCATGCTTCTCTGAATTTATAATTTTTAAATTAATTACGTGGGCGAAGCTGAGGACACCCGTTAAGGATGGAAAAAACCCGAAATTGTGTCTTTTTTAGTTTTGCCATTAAATTTCCTTTTGAGAGTTCCATAGATAGTTTGAAATATTTGAATTTTCTGAGAATTACTTAATCGAAAACTATGAGAACATATTGCGGTGTTGACCCATGGTTATAACCAGTGGTTCAACGCCAAAAATTGGTTTATTAAATTTAAAATTGTGAAGGTGATTCATTAAAAGTGTCCAGTATGTTATACCATAAGAGCATTGAAGACAGCTAACGGAACTTATTTAATTAAACGTGCAAATAGTTTCTTGTCGAAAAATATTCTTCATCTGCTGAACTATTATTGTAGTAGAATTTTTATGAATGGTATCTCTTTTCCTATTGACAGTAATTTGAAACATATGAAAGAAAAACTATTAAAACAGAGTTAAATCTTAAAACGTATTGTGCAGCCATCTAGTGGGAAACTACCTGACTTTGTGGTTGCCATCTTTGTTTGTTGTCCGGCTTCTAAAGCTCAGCAGATAGTGTGAATGGCGCTCAGTTCAAATGCAGTAACATAAATTCCTTATTTATCTTTTTCGTACAATGTTTCTAGAATATGAGAAATGAGACTGAAAAACAATCGGTGGGTGCGCGTCGCGTGAATATTGGTTACGTCATAAAAACTGATTCTAAGATATTTGAAATTAAAGGTTTAATTAATATGGAAGAATGGATATTATTTTTATGAAAATAATGTATGTACTTTCACTAACTGTTTAGTGGTCCTAAACACACTATAAAGGTCTTGATGTAAATTCCAATAGAAAATGTGACTTATCTTATTCGAAGTTAGAGATAACAATTATTTCATGACATTCAAGTCAACATGTTATTAAGTGCCAGAATAGTACTTCATGAGTAGGGACCGGATTTCTAGGTTTTTAAAAACACTATTTTAGGTTTTCCATTAGGTGAAATTTTTTTTTTTTTGTCCAAAATATAGTTTTCGGGTAGAATAATTGGTTTAATGAATTTGAATGTGCTACATAGGATTCTATACATAATACTTGTAAAGTTTCTGTATCTGTATCTGGTACCCTATGATCCCCAGGTGGGGCGAAGGGGCCTCCAATGGAGGTTTCATTACCTATACTAATTTTGATATGCTTATTTTCCGAGAGAGGATAGAGGGACAGGTGGTAAGCCCATCACCTCGCAACCCCACTCTGGAAACTAAGTATTTCTTGGACGTGAAAGGGCCGAGAAATTTTGTCCAGAGGCTCTCATTTAGGCTTGGAGTTCTTTTACGTGCCGTAAATCTACGACACGGGACCCCCAGCTTAAAGTCCCTCCCGGAGGACTCCGTGCCCAGGATTTTTACGTCCTGAAAAATCCATCGACCGCGGCCGGGTTTGATCCCACGCCCTGCGGATCTAGAGGCGGGCATGCTACCTCTAGACCACCGCGGCCGGTTTGTAAAGTTTAACGTAACAAAATTGACTTAAATTTGAGTAAACTTGCTTTAGTACAATATTATACAATTGAAGATTGGAGAAAGCCAGGCTGCTTTTTCCAAATCACCTCCTTCAATTTCGACAGTAGTGCATAGCAGTGATGATTCCAAAAAGTTCAGCAACAAAACCTCTTGGGCTTCCCAGAACACTGTGAGGAGCACTTTACCTGTAGAGGGCGTTGTTTTGAACTTCTTTCAAACAGGTGATGACGGATGTTCGATGCTTCTTCTGTATGCAGAGCCATCATTTTTTCCTGGAGGGCTTTTTGAAGTTTCTAAAGCGGTATGACAAATGTCTCAATGGATGTGGTAATTATATGGAAAAGTAAAGGTACATCTTATCTTTAATATCTCATTGTATTTTTTGTTTTTGTCCACACCTCTATACACAGTCGCCATACCCGCTCTCGTAGATATAGATACAGATATAGATATAAATCAGTGGTCTAGGGACCATGAGGCATAAAACTAAGTAGAAATTTTCAGAAGTCATACCATGGTAACAATTGCAATATGTAGCCTTTCTTTGAAATCTATGTAAAGTAAATCTTTTCAGTGAGAAGTGACTGGAAGCCTAACATAATAGCTATTTATGTACGAAGTATGCAAAATAAGGCTTTAGCAGACGAATCTAGTATTGCGGCCGAGGCTTAAATACTGGATGAGTCCGCTAAAGTTTTTGCATACATGGTGCATAAAATATTTTTTAGTAAAAGCTCTGAAATTTTACTACTAATGAACTTAGTTTTTCACTCATGTTCAATGATTCTGCATAATGAAAGCAAAGATAATGGCGATTGTATCAGTTATGCCTGTTTACAAACTTCGCTTGCTGTGGATTGTTTCTTTTCCTTAAAAAAAACTTTTAAGCTAATAATATTGACTAATTGAAATAAATATATTTACCTCAATCGAAATTACACGTCACTTTTATCATATTTTTACTTCCTCTGCCCGTACCATAGGTACTGCAGGTAGAGGAAGTATTGTTTTCGACCCCAAAATTCGAAGTTGAGTTTTTAGCATATATACACGTTTCAAGGCCCCCTGAATCCAAAAATACTATTTTTGAAAACATGTCTGTGTGTCTGTGTGGAAAATATCTGTGAACAAGCTAGCTCCAAAACGGAAAATCGTATGAAAACAAAATTTCGTATTTGGGTCAGGCACCTTCTGAAGATGTGAGGATAAGATTGGCGACTATTTTCTCTTATTTTTAAGGGGACTTTACATGAAGAAATTTTCGTTTTTCGCGATTTTCTCGAAAACGGCTCTAACGATTTTCTTTAAATTTTGCACATAGGTTGCTTATACTAAGAGCTAAAACTTTTATTTGAAACATTTTTTCGAGAAAATTCTCTGAGGGTAGTTACAAGCCACCCACTGTTCACCCACTGTTTGTAGAAAGTATGTCTTACGTGATGAACAACTGAATTCGCGCTCTTATTTTATATAAGAATGTGAAGTGAGAAAGATGTATTGTTGGCCATGCATAGAGTAAAGATGTATCTGAGGGAAATATTCGATAAATTTCGGAAATTATATTTTACGGCAGAAAGTTCAATAAACGTCTGCAGTTATTTGTTTTGTTTTTTTTTTAAAGTTTGTTATATAGACTGCGCTTTTAGTCGCATCATTGAAAGAAGAGGTATTTATAGGATAATTAGCGTAAAATTGTGTCTTGCGATTCTGTACAAGGATATGTGAATACTGCTAACTTTTATTTGGGCAGAGGAAGTTATGTGACTTTCACATCATATTTTTTGCAATGAAACTTATTATGCCTTAATAATGGAACCAATCGTACAAGAGGCTCATCTGAAATCATTCCTTTCGACTAGCATGTTGGTCTAGACAGTGGACTAAGCTGGTGCAGTAATGCAAACTTCATGCGTTCGAGTCCACCTGTCATAAAAATTATGAAATGTTATTATTATCAAATTTATTTCTTAAATTCAAGATTTCTAAATGAAAAGTTTTAGTATGCTTGTTAATAGACAATGAACAATAAAGCCTTTAACATGTAAAATTGAACACTGTAGAGACATCTAGGAACCACAGTTGGAACTTCGTCCACTAAGGGTTACCATGGCAACTTTACCATACTAGTATGGTAAAGTACTAATGCAGTAAAATACCAGTAAAACAAAATTTAGGGGACCTCAGAAATGAATTTGTTATAGTGAAATTTTGTTATACTGAAATTTAACAGGTGTACAATGTTCAGGACTTTATTTTTTGGAAAAAGTCAAAATTTTGACTTTTTCACACCAACCACTGCACATGAATTTAAAACAGAATCTGGTATACTGCTTTGTGATAGAAGAAAATCTTGAAGACTATGTGCCATGCATTGCCTGCAGAAGAGTCAAACTCTGTTGATCTCTGTGATCCTCTTCAACCTCATCACATGTATTTCTGTCATCTGTGATTTCTTGTTACACTATCACTTCACAGTCCACACTGACATAGTCATCTGACTTTTCCAGTTCTCTTCTCTTCTCTTCCAGCACTTTAATGTAGCTTTTCTAAAGCAATTATTATTTCTTTTTTAAGCTATTTCCATCCAGCATTCAACACTCAGCATTAATTTCTCTCCCTAAGGCAATATTACACAGCATATGATGGAAAAAATAAAATTATATACAGGCAAATAAGCAAAATTTTATTTTGTTATACTGAAAGTCCTGATTTGTTATAATGAAATGTTTTAACACATATTAAATAGGAAAAAGAGAAGGGGCCAATACATAATTTTGTAATACTGAAAATTTTGTTTTTGTTATACTGGTATTTCACTGTACTAGTAAAATTACTTTACCGTACTAGTATGGTAAAGTGCTACTTTCCAGCATGTTAGCAGTCCAAGAAACAGCCACTTTGCAGAGAGTGTACTAAAAATACATTACTTTTTTGTTTGCTTGTTACAGGAATGTTGTGGCCACTGGAATCTATGCCCACAGTTTTGCGCTGGTTGGCAAAATGCCTTCCAGGAACAGTACCAATCCTCTCTCTTCATGACATTCTGGAAAGAGGAAGAACAATTTTGGAATCTCAAGTATACGTAGGATTTATAATAACTGTGGTTTGGATTTTCCTCCAGATTATATTATGTTATTTTATTCTTAAAATCAAGAGTAAATGAGATTTATATAATGTATGAGGGCTGTTCAATAGAGGCTGACAATGATTCTTTCTCAAGTTCCCTAATCTATTTTATGTAGTTCCAAAATCTCAAAAGAGTGGATTTTCGTACAAGGGAGAGTCAACAATTATCCAGACTATTCATAGAACATTTTATTTACTTCAAAAATACTAGGAGTGGGTCCTCGATACTCTCGATACTTGCATGGTATCGGCATCAAGCGATACTTCAGAAAACTCACTCGGTACTTTATCGATACTTTGGTACTTCTGCAATTTAAGGAAATGCGGTATCTCTTTCTGCTTTTAGTAGTCTACTAAATATAGTAAATACTTCTATTTCTTCTTGACTTTTCGACTTCTAAAATACAAACAGAAGAGATTCTTAATTGTTTTGTTTCCTGTCAAACATTTCAATAACAACCAACAAGCAAGCTGACTGTCCAAACCACAAAACTTGTAAGTGGTCTGTTTCAAAAACTAATTTTAGTTTTAATGTAGAGTTTAAAAATAATTATAGGCTACTGATGATGTTAAATTTTGTCTCATTAAATATGCACACTTAATTATTTAGTTGGTATTGCACAGTTCTCTCAACTTTTAATTTTTAATGTACCTATTTATTGAAACTGGAAATGTTGATGGTATCGAGTATTGAAGTACCGAGTATCGAAGAAAAAATCGTGTATTGGTATCGGGTATCGAGTATCGAGAAAATCTAGTATTGACCCATCCCTAAAAAATACAGAATGATTTTCTCATGATTTTTCAATATAGTCTCCCTTCTTTGCAATGCACTTGGTCCAGCGGTCCACAAGCTTGTGTATTCCTGCCGAAGAGAAGGTTTTCAGTTGGTTGCAAAGCCATTGATGCACCGCTTCCTGCACCTCTTTGTCTGAGGAAAATCGATGACCTCACAAAGCGTCTTTCAACAGCCCAAACAAATGAAAGTCCAATGGAGCAAGATCTGGACTGTAAGGTGGATGTTCCAGCACCTCAAAACCCAATTTTTGGCTGGTCTCAAGGGTGAGTCAAGCCGTGTGAGGGCAGACGTTATCATGCACACTTTCCGTGACAAAAGACCTCATCATTTGCTGCAAATTGCTCGTTTTAGTTTGTTAATGAACAATGCACAGTAATATTCTTTGTTGATGGTTTTCCCCTGCTCCATGTAATCTTCCAGTGCAGGAAGCGGTGCATCAGTGGCTTTGCAACCAACCGAAAACCTTCTTTTCGGCAGCAATGCACAAGCCTGTGGACTGCTGGACCAAATGCATTACAAAAAAGGGAGACTATACTGAAAAATCATGAGAAAATCATACTGTATTTTTTAAGTAAATAAAGTGTTTTATGAAAAGTCTAAATAATTGTTGACTCTTGCTTGTATACATTTCCTGTAGTTGTCAGCAGTGATGGAAGCGAATGTGATAGCCACAAAATGAACAGTTTTTGGAACAGCTTGAGAGCATACAAGCCAGTGAACAGCGAGGTTTGCTCAGCAATTGGTCATTGCACTGTCCCAAGCTGAGAAAACAAAAGAGGAACGATTATTGCAGTACCGGAAATGAAATTTTCCAGTGCATGAAAGCAATGGATCAATCTACAATGCACCATGTGAAAGCTTTGTTGCCCCAATATCACAAAAGAAAATTATTCCACAGGGTACATGGCCAATTATTATCTTCACTAAAGAATGCACAAAGTCAAATGGTGAAATTCATGTATATAGATAGCCTTAATGATCTACTAGTACTAAATTTGTAAACTCAACAAACAAATAAACCTACAAAAAAAAACTGTGGAAGTTCTTCAGACTTTAACCTAATCTTCCATTAAGGCACCACTGACATTGGCGCTACGGAAAAGGTAAGGTTTAGAGCCTGTATGATGACCACCACCTGATATATTAATCTGCCAAATAGAGAACCTATCTGGAAGTTGGCCAATAAATACGTATTATGATCTGACAAAATCTGTCTGGCAAGACAATAATAATAATAATAATAATAATAATAGTTTATTCATCCTCTGAACATTTACATGTTATGGGATATGTTAACTATACAAGATCAGACAGAGTTGTGTTACAATTTGCATATAGAACAGAGAGAGAAAACATTAAATCTTCCAGATAAGCTAGCACGAGGATGGAGTGTCTGACAAACTTCCAACTGCTAGTTAGGGAAGCTTGGTAGAAACAAGATGGCAGCATTCCAAAGCTTCCTGGCCACCTGAGTTTCTGAGCTGATGCTGGAAGATTTAATTTACACAAAAATGTCATTGTATACTCACATATGAATGAAATAGAATTGCCTAAATTGATTAATGCACTTAAAACAATATGTTCTTATGTAATTTAATTGTACAAATACAAATCTGAGCTGCCGCATCTAGCGGAGATCTAACGAATTACAACAATCACACCTCTTTGCTCAATGACCTAAGGATCGTTTTACAAAATTTTACCGCGTTCTTGCCGATAGCAGTTCAGGGGTGGTATTACAAGACATCTTCCAGTTTAGCTATCTGGAAGTCACGTGTCAGGAGGAATTGTCAGCAGGTGGTAATACAGGTTCTTAATGTGATAGAGACCAAAAAATTATTATTCCTAGTCACTAAATAATCTGTGTGTATTTGTTTCTAATTTTTTTTCCAATGATACACTGACTTTATTCATCATCTCTGTACTGAATCCACATTGTATTATTCCTTTATAAATAAAATCAGGTTAACTGATGTAACATAGTGCCAGAATGCTTTTGGTTAATCAGTGATAATTGCAATTATGATATGCAGAAAATTTAGTTTTTTTTTTAAATCGATTTCAGAGTTAAGCTCCAGATTGATTCATTAAGCAGAGTTTACAGAAGAACAACGGTATAGTTTTTAAAGTAAATCAGATTATTATCATCTAGCATCAGTAAAACTATACAGATTTGTGATATCTTGACACTCGAATAAAAATGAATGAATGAATGAATGAATGAAAAAAAAAAAAATCAAATTATCCGGCAATGGGATTTGAACCAGGGACCTTCAGAATGCAAGCCCAAAACGTTACCATCTCTGCCACCTCGCTCGTTTTTAACAGTTCAGTTTCATAAGCATATGGTAAGGAATAGTGTTATTTGTCAGAGCTAACTGTATTGCAATTTCCAAAGCCGTATATGAATAGTGTAAAACAATATGTTGTCATGATAACTGATTTGCATTTGATACATTCTTTCTAATATATTACCATAAAATAGGCACTAAATTGGACATTACTCCTGTACTGGTCAACCAATTTGGTGCAATATCAATAGGCTTCTTCCCATGGACGTTATAAATTGTATACACAGTTTCATGGAAATCCGATAAAGCATATTTGAGTTATCGTGCATACAGACACATAGACGGACATTTTCCCGTCCCCCATACAATTTTATAAAGTACCATAAAGTGTAGGTTTTCCACGTGGTCTTTTCCCTTTAGGTCTCCCAGTCAATATTTTTGACATATCTTTCCTCCCCCATGTCCAGTCCATTTCATCCTCTGTGATTTAATTACCCTTACTATATCCGGTGATGAGTACAGGTAATGAAGCTCGTCGTTATGCAGTTTTCATCTCTCTTAGGGCCAAATATTTTCCTAAGCACCCTGTTTTTTAACAATCTCAGATTATGTTCTTCCCGAAGAGTAAGTTAAGTGACCATGTCTCACATCCATATAATATGGTACAACCGGCAGGATAATTGTCTTATAAATTTTTATTTTTAGATTTCTGGACAGATGAAGGGTTTATCGATCTCTAAAGCGATGTTGGGCTGGTAAAGTGTGATAAGTCACTAGCTCTAATTATCAGTAACAAGAAAGTGGACTTAACTCTCTTTGCCTGCGCACCCACGAAATTGCATGAGGTTATACGAATTTAATTCTCTGAGGTGGGGTCAGTATATACATATCAAGTCTACCCGTAAGCTGCAATTTATTCTATGATACACTTACAGGATTTCTTGCACCTTTCACTAGGTGCTAAATTTAAAATGAAAAGTATAGCTATTTTCAAAAATTGGGGCTTGACAGTTTTGTGATCAACCTTGGAACTACTGCGAGATATTTCTGACTATCTGACAAGTATAAGCATAGTCATTTTTACAAGGACACACATAATTGAATGCATGAAAAACAACTGCAGAATAGCCAGAGACAGAATGACTTGTGCAGCAGCATTAATGCAAATAAATGCAATTTGAAGCCAAGAGGAAAGGGATACAACATACTAATGTTGAATCAGCAACATCGACAACATAGAAACTCTGGCGCTCATTTGTTTTCCTAATTGCAGAGCTAATATCAGGCCCCACTCCTCAGAACTCATGGTATACATAATGAACGTAACACTGAAAATAGCTACTTTAATGCAAATTATGTGTATAAATGCTTTCGTTATTTTGTTTGGCACAAATTTCTCCATATTTCAAAATTGTGGAAATTAATGATTTTCTCCTATACGAAACTGGAAAGATCTTTAAGGGGTATCGGTATGCGTACCCTCAGAAAAAAAGCACTGGATTTAATATTCTAAAATACAAGCCCATTTTAATCTGAAATTACTTGGATTTATTTTCAGTATTCCTTTATTAATTTTTTTGGGGATCAGACTATCAGGGTGCTGTTGTATTACTATTATTATTATTATTATTATTATTATTATTATTATTATTATTATTATTATTTATTATTATTATTATTATTATTATTATTATTATTATTATTATTATTATTATTATTATTATTATTGTTGTTATTGTTATTATTAGGTTTGTTCTCAAAGTAAATTCATGTAGGCCTACTGTCATTTATTGTGTGATGCATTCACACATTGTCTCAGGTGCCTCACTTTTTTCATCTTCTCACCGTGCGCTTTCTTTCTTCAGACCAAGTTGCTCCATTTTTCATATTATTATTATTTTGGAATACGTAATTATTGTGCATTGTCAGCCTCAGTGGTCTAGAGGTAGAGTGCCGGCCTCTAGATCCGAAGGTCACAGGATCGAACCCTGGCGTGGTCGAGGGTTTTTTCAGGATGTAAAAATCCTGGAGTCCTCCAGGAGAACTTTAAGCTGGGGGGCCTTCTGTGTTGTAGAATTACGGATCAATTAGAGCCTCTGGACAAAATTTCTCTGCCCTTTCACGTCCAAGTAATACCTTAGTTTCCTGAGGGTGGTTGAGAGGCGATGGGCTTACCACCAGTCCCTCTGCCCACTCTCGGAAAATAAGAGTAATAAAATTCATATAGGTAACAGAAACCTCCACTTGGTGGCCCCTTCGCCCCAAGGGTTCTAGACAGACCAGAATTATTGGGTTGAGGAAACCTGAACATTGTGGAAAAAACCCTAGGGGGAAAATTATTAGTTTATTATTATTATTATTATTATTATTATTATTATTATTATTATTATTATTATTATTATTATTATTATTATTATTATTATTATTATTATTATTATTATAATGTGAATGGATTTTAAGAATCGATATTGATTATCGATCAAATTTATATCACGATTCATATTAACGTGGTAAACTGGTAACTTAAATTATTGTATGTTTATTGATTGTATTGTCAGTATCAAAGAACAATAATGACCTACACAATTTCCAAACTCTCAAGATTTCCAAATAATTAGACAAAGAAAGAAAACATTTGGTTAGAAAATTGATAACTATCGAATCGAATTGAATGGTAATCAACTGGTTACGATTGTCAAGATAAATAAAACATCATCTCCAACCCATGAAATCTACAACAACGTGATAATAATGTGCTAAGACATCGTGAAAACTGAAATGTGAAAGTGCCCTCGAACGCTCAGCTTATGTTATGAACCCAAAAATTTATATGGTAAGGTAACAAGATTCAATTTGATATAATAATTCGTCATTTCAAAATTTAATTACAAATGTCAGAAGCTGAAAAGCTGTTGGTAGTATGGATGCCTGTCAAGTGACGACATCCTCCCTTCCTGATTTGTGAGAAGAGTATTTAAAAGATAGTTGCTAAGTTTAATTAGTTTAGGATGGGCTTATTCGGTAAAACACAAGAAAAGAATCCAAAAGATCTAGTAAGTAAAACTGAAGAATTGACGGTATCATGTGTGATTGATCGAGATTCGCTATTGTCATTAGACATAACCTAACTTTTTTGTGTAGGTAACTGAATGGTCTCATAAAATAAGGAAAGAAGGTTATCAGCTTGACCGCCAAATCAGAGGTAAGTCTCTTAAGGAGCGTACTACTTTTATTTAGTCCTTAAATATTCTATTAGGAGTAACATAATGCCACATGCCTCAAGGTTGTGTTTGTTCATCACCGTTTAAATTACTAATGTCTGTCTAGTTTTTAATAAGTTTGCTGTGACTCCTTCGATTTAGGTGTGATGGAAGTATGAATTTAATTATTCACGGAATGTCTCATGTCTGTAGGCTACACTACAGGCATGTAAAAGAATTCCTGCGATACAAAGTTGTGGCACACAACAATAGTTACAGGCCAAATTAGCAGTATACAACCATCAGCGACATAGCTAGAATTTTGCAATGTTGTTTTTGGAGGGATCCAGCCTTTGCTACTGGTCATGGCCATGTATGGTACAGTACAAGCTAACTTATTGCCTATCCTTTGTATGGGTAAAAAAGTATGGTAGGCCTACCAATATACAAGTCTAAGTCTGTAGACTTAGCAGAAGGATTTCAACACCATCTTATTTGCATTTTGTTTTATTTATATGTATGAGAAAACGAGTCGGATCAAACCTGACAACAGAGATTAGAATTAGGTGCTACAATTGCCTGACAGTCACAGCAAGACACCAGAAGAGTGTTAGGCAAGCATGAGTTAAATGCAGACAGGCAGATCTCTTAGCATCATTCTCAAACTCAGAAAGAATGTCAGGTATCCTACTCTGATAAACGAAGTTTGATCAAATTCAAACAAAGTATGGTGTCTCTTGGGTAATGCTAAAACCATGTCATGTACAGGTCCCCTTTCCACTCGCTATCCGCCTGGCCGGCCGTTTTCCTGCCTGACCACTTCCCCTATCTTCTCCTATGCACCTGTCAGCCGCTGCTCAACGCCGGTAATAATATTCCACAGTAAAAAAGATACTTTCACCAAACATAATATTTCACAATTATAAAAAACCCCATATAGGCCTATATGCCAACAAAACATTTCATAGTTATAAAAAACAAAATAACATAATAGGCCTACCCTTGCACCATACATAATATTTCACAATTGTAAAAAACACCACGTATTATAACATAAAATACGGCTTAATTGATGCAGGAAAATTTCCTTGCACCAACACTGCTCTTTTTATATAACTAACAAAATATCTCAGAATTATAAAAACTGATTCTTGCGTAAAACTTTTTGCATGTATGCAAGCTACCGTATCATAACTAAAATATACCAAAGCTTTCTTCACTGCTCAACGTCCGCTCGTGATGTCATGGATAAGGCTCCTGGGTACGGTGCTAGGGGTCTCGAGTTCAAATCCTGGTCGATCCAAAATTTACGGTTAGGAATAGGTCTCAAATAGGTAGGTAGGGTGAAGAGGAAGGAGACGGGAAAGGAAGAGAAGAAGAGAATGAAGGAGAAACAGATAATTTAATTTTTTTAAGTTTCACAAGTTTACACGTAGATGCCGCTAACGTTGCCGCTGGTAGTTCAAATGCCTCTGCTAGATGTCTCCCCCTCCCAAAACGCCTACTTTCCAGGCGGGTCCCGTTAGAGAGTTGGAGTGGGGGACTCATGCACTGCATAATGTTTGCTTCTATACCTGACTGGATAGACACTTAACCAGCTAGAAGTACGAGGGCTGTCTCAAAAGTAAGTTACACTATTTTTTTTTCCGTGTGGTAGGCAGGAAAAGTGATAGTTGCAGGGAATTTGCATCTGGGTGTAGTGGCAGCACTGTAAAATTCCAATGTGTGTGCGTCCATCGGTCCAGCAGTCAGGCTCCAGTCACTATGGAGATGCAGCTTGCTCCTACCACCGATTGCAAAGTCCTTGGTGTTATAAAAATGCAAGTGAAATTCACCGTGAGTTGTGTAGTATTTGTGGTAAAGATGTTATGTCAAGGCCAGTGGTTTCTTGTTGGCGCCAATCATTCATAGAACGGAGAACAACATTACACGATGAACAACGAAGCGGCCGCCCTTCCACTTCCCGCTCCCCAACTGTCGTTGAAGATGTCCGAAAGGTCGTTGAAACGGATTGGCACCTAACGCTTGATGGCATCCTTTCCAAACTTGACATAATATCTTCACCATAAACACTACACCACTCGCAATGAATTTCAGTCGCATTTTTATTTTTTGTTGTCAAAAATCTAATAACACCACGAACTTTGCAATTGGCGATAGGAGCAAGCGGAATCTCCATAGTAACTGGAGCCTGACAGCTGGGCCGATGGACGCACACACATAGGAATTTTACAGTGTTGCCACTACACCCAGATGCAAATTCCCCTAGACTCTCAGACTTGAACCACCTACCACACAGATAAAAAGAAAAATAGTGTAACTTACTTTTGAGACAGCCTAAGTAAAATAAATTACCGGTAACATTAATGTAATCCAATGTAACAAAACCTGATGGTAGTAGGTTCAAGAATTTAAGTATCCCAGATTTTTAGACATTCAGCTCATGAAGGGGTAGGTTATGATCCTGGTAGTCATTTTGGTTAGAGGCTGCTGAAATCTCTTACTGGTAGGGATTATAAATTAAAGGATGTTGGGTTTGCTTACCTATTTTAATACAGTTCATTTATCTGTTGTATAGTTCAGATCAGAATTTCGTCTTGGTTCAGTATTTATTAGAATGTGATATTAATAAATATTGTTCTAAATTTTTATTCATAGCCATTCAGCGAGAAGAAGAAAAAGTAAAACGCTCACTTAAGGAAGCTGCTAAGAAGGGAGACAAAGATGTTTGTGTTATCCTTGCCAAAGAGGTAATTCGAGCACGGAAAGCTATTACTAAAATCTATACATCCAAGGCTCACCTTAACTCCATTCAGTTGCAGATGAAGAATCAACTAGGTAAGTAGATTTATCTATCCTAAAATAAATTGAAAGGGGTTCTGCATAGGTAGATATTTATTAACTTTCAGTGCTAACCAAGGATGAAGCTGCTAGACCTCTACCGTGTATTGCTGCAATGATAAATGCTAAATGAAAATGCAGGGTGAAGAATCGATTTACTGTCGCATTATGTACTGTACCTGCTCATACCCATTGAACTAATTCTGTTCCCATATATGTAGGATTACCAACTGTTGAAGGAAGGAACTGGGGACAAGTCAGTCAAGAAAGGGGGACATTCTACAATTTTGGGGGACCAAGAGTTCTCTTACATAGAAAAATACATTTTGCATTATATTCACATATGCATTTATATTTTTCTCTTTTGTCTTCTTGGATTTAAATGATGTAGAAGTAGCCTACAGTCATCACCATCCGATGCCGAATCCATTTAAAAATCACAAAACTTTAAAGATAAACACCTGTTAACAGAGGTGCTGACTTGAAAATGTGTACGGGACGGCCGGAAAATATATCCGGTCCGAGGGCAAAAATGTACGGTAGGACCGTGAGGACAAATGTTAGGTTAAGGTACTTCTCAAATAGGAATAACATAAGATAGGAAAGATTAGCCACCTCTGAATAGCTAGTGAGGACCAGATTCGAATGAATCAAAATGAGAGCAAATAGACTGTAACCTCAGGACACTGGTATCAGGAATCCACGGACTACTTAAGGAAAACAATTTAAATATGAAATAATCACAACGTACTAGATTCACACACAATGATTATTGAAACTAATTGAAATGAAACACTGATACATAAGATGCAAGAGTACGTCATCACACGTGGTTGTAAATATTAATTTCTTGGCAAACTTGATAAATAATATCTTAAAATGCGTAGATTAACTTGCTCTTGAAGTTAACACTAAACTTTTGCATGTAGTTTAGTCGTAAAAGCTGATATAAGCACTGGAACATGTAGCGTTGGTTGCACAACTGTTGCGTAATATCAAACTTCTGTAATTCGGAGAATTCACTCGCGAATTTGATGAATTATATGTAATTATGTATGAATAATTACTGAGAGCCACAATTGCGCACAATTGTGACTATTCACCGCTTCCAGAGCAAGTTTAATGAAACTTGGTAGAAAAAGCGGGAATGACTCGAGCCTACTAGATACACTGTTATCTGCGTGAGGTCTCGTACAATACTAACTGGCGTGACGCTACACCACCACATATAACAAAAGAAATTAGCAAGTCATGCATGATCCCACAATGCCTTGACGCGGGAATAAAAGGACAATCAAAGCGGGACATTGCAAGCGGATAATTTGAAACATTTTAAAGTAGAAACATGTTGCTTGCGCGAACATACCGACCCCTTTGAACTATTTAGTTCAACAAAATAGATAAAGAGCAAGCTATGAAAAATACATTCAAATGGATAAATAATATAAAAGAAAACACTTATTATATACATCACAATAACACAGTTTATCTCCGAAAAGTAAAACCTTATTGTGTAAGGAGGAAAATCAAAAAACACTTATTACAATGTAACGGTTTGTCTACACTATAATTGCTTGTAAAACAATAAAGAGATATGAAATATTAATTGCACTGTATTACACTTATTATTGATCTGGCAATGGACATAATTTCACTACCGGGCGCTTGTATTCGCCACTAGGAGTGCGAACTGTCGCCACACGAATTAGACCGTCTTCTCCATATCTGATGCAGATGATTTTGTAGACTTTGCCATTTTTCAAGACATTTCATATCGTAGAAAGGGCCTAACAGGAGTTACTCTGTAGTTAGGAAGATTGCCCATCAGCTGTTGAGCAGATTGTGCCTTTAGTTTATAGCAAGTCAGACACTTGTGTAGAACAGATTTCACCAGTCTGCGCACGCAAGGGATCCAATATGCTTGTCTTAAAGAGGCTATCGTAAGCTGATGTGACGCATGTAAAAGCTTAAAATGTTCATGCTTTACAATTAGAGCAGTTAGATGGTGCTTGCTTGGCAATATGATCTGATGTTTAGCATCATATGCAAGATGAGATTTATCTATGCGACCACCAACTCGTAGAAGACCATTTTCGTCCAGAAATGGTGTTAATGTATGAATAGAACTTTTAGCAGAAGTTTCTTTCAGATTTTTAAGATCTGCAATTTCACTCTTAAAAGATGAATGCTGAGCACTTTTAACACAAGTTTGTAAAGCTTGTTGAAGCTCTTCAGCTGTAATAGGTCCATGAAATTTTGTTTCATGGCGACATGCAGCAATAAATCTATTCATGTAGCATGTTACTCTTTGCAGGCGTCGGAGATCTGAGAATGTTGTAAGAAAATGTTCTCTCTCCTTTGTTGACACCAGACAGACATTTGCAAGTTGTTCTGATGAATCAGGAACACTTAATTGTTGTGGTTGTTTTGGCCAGGATGTCTCTGGTGAAGATAACCAGTTAGGACCGTGCCACCACAAATCGATTTCAAATAACTGCTCACAAGAAATTCCCCTTGAGACGAGATCTGCTGGATTTTCATGTGTGGCAATGTGTCGCCATGTAGCAGTCTCCGAAAGTTCTTGTATCTGTGACACACGATTTGAAACAAAGGTTTTCCACTTTCGTGCATCAGTTTTGAGCCAGGACAGTACCACAGTAGAATCTGACCACAAATAATTTTGTGAAGGTTGTACCTTGAGGTCACTTAGCACTTTGTTGTATAATTTAGCAAGCAGAAGTGCACCACAGAGTTCAAGGCGTGGAATGGTTTGCTTCTTTAGAGGAGAAACCTTAGATTTTGAACATAACAGTTGAACAGTAGTTTCACCTTCACTATTTACAGAACGAATATATATACAAGCTCCATACGCCTTCTCGGAGGCGTCACAGAAACCATGTAATTGAATGTCCTGCACTGTACCAGATGTAAGCACATATCTGGGAATACGCAAGGTGTGAATAGTAGCTAATGTTTCACAGATTTCCAGCCATTTCTCCACCAGATGCACAGGTACGGTTTCATCCCAGTCTAATTTCTCAATCCAGAGAGATTGCATAAAAATTTTAGCATTTATGACAATAGGACTAGCCAATCCTAGCGGATCAAAGATAGATGAAATAAGTGAAAGGATATTTCGTTTGGTTAGTTTACCTTGCACATGGGTTTGGAGTGAAGGATGTGATTGGATCTGAAATTTATCATTAACTGGATGCCAAAGTAAGCCTAGGGCATGTATGTTTTCATTGTTATCAAGTGCCAGGGGCAATTGAGTTTCTCGATGTGAAGGAGGTACTGATTCCAATAAAGCTTCATGGTTGGAACACCATTTTCGCAGAGGAAATCCACCACAATTGAGCATATCTGTAAGCTCCCTTTGCAGTTTCAGGGCTTCTTGGATGTCATTGTGGCCTGCTAAACAATCATCAACATAAAATGATTCCCGTACTGCCTGAGCAGCAAGCGGATACTTCTCTTCTTCTTCTAGCGCAAGCTGATGTAAAGATCTTATGGCCAAAAATGATGCAGATTTGGTACCATAAGTGACAGTAGTTAGAGCGTAGTCTTGTATGGGTTCATTAGGACTTGAACGCCACACAATTCTTTGAAGATTCTGATCTTCTTTATGCATCCTTACTTGCCTGTACATTTTAGAAATGTCTGCTGAAAATGCATACTTGTAGGTGCGGAACCGAAGTACAATAGATGAAAGATCGTCTTGTATAGTTGGCCCTAGTTTCAAGATGTCGTTCAATGACTTGCCTGAAGACGACTTTGCTGAGGCATCGAATACAACTCGGGTTTTCGTGCTAGTTGAACTAGGTTTTATAACAGCATGATGCGGCAAGTAGTAACATTTTTCTCCAGGCTGAGGAAGTGAAACCTTCTTCATGTGGCCTAGATTTTCATACTCTTCCAGAAATTTGGAATAGTCTTCTTTTAAGCTAGGGTTAGCTTCAAGTTTGCGTTCCAGGTGTCCTAAGCGTTTTATAGCTTGTTGCCTAGATTCGCCCAGAGAATCTACAGGTTGATTCTTGGGGAGTTGCACTACGAATGCACCATCAGTTGCACGAGTGGTGTTTTCTACGTAGTGTTCTTCACATTCACGTTCCTCTTTGGTGTGTACTGCGCTGGGGAAGTCTTCCAGCTCCCAAAATTGCCTTAGTTGCCTGTCCACGTTGTCGACAGTTACAAACAAGTTATGCTGTGAGAACGTCACCTTCTTGTTTTTAATGGCAGACTTAGGAACTGTACCACTGATTATCCAACCAAGCTCGGTGTTGGTCAGAACAGGCTGATTTGGTTTAACTATTCTTTCGTTTGTGATTAATTGGAAGAATAAGTTGGCACCAATTAGCAATTGTACATCACCAGGTACATGGAATTTAGGGTCAGCTAATGGAAGTTCACTGGGAATATTGAATTTGTATGGGTCAATTTGGACAGCAGGAAGCTTATTTACAATGTGAGGTAGAACTAGGCAGTTTAGGTTAGCTTGGAAAGCGTGGATCCTGGATCTCATATTAATAGTGATGCTGTGACCACAAGCTGAGGTGCCATTAATACCTCTTATGTGAGTATCCACTGCGCTAGTTGGTAATTGTAATTTCCTTGCCAAATCTTCCGTGATGAAATTAATCTGACTACCAGAATCAAGCAAAGCTCTGCATTTTACCAGTTTTCCATTTTTGTCTTCTATTTCGACCACTGCAGTTGCAAGAAGAATTTCACATTGGCTAGCCTTTTCTTTTATAGAACAGTAACTAGCTGGAATGTTTGTTGCCGTGCTGGCTGTAGAACTTTCTGAAGAAGGATTCTGACGAGAAACCTTTTCACTTGAATGTGTGTCATTGTGTAACCATTTACTATGAAAACCTTTTCCACATTTGCAAAACGATTTTAGCTTGCACTGATCTCTTCTGTGGTTAGGAGAGAAGCAGTTAAAACACAAGCGTTTAGATTTAATGACATTCCATCGTTGTGATACACTTAGTTCTTGGAAGTTCTTGCAATTTAATAAATTATGATTATCATCGCAGCATGGGCACGTGTCTTCTTTTGTCGCAACATAAGAATGACGAGTGTGTTTTTCTGACTTCTTCTTCGTACTTTGCTCACCTTTGTGCTTAGATGGGCTGGACGTGTTGTTTACATCTGCCAATACTTCAAGGGAATTTGCCTTAGCTTCTAAAAACTTGATGAGGTCTTGAAGTGGTGTGAAATTCTGAGAATCAATTCTTCCTTCCCATTCTTTTCGTACACTCTCACAAAGGCTGTCCAAGATTAACTGCATAAGCATAATATCTTGTAATGGTATCTCTACATGTAAAGCTTCCACAGCATATATGTTGCTTTGGAATTTGTTAAGAATACTACGAAGATCATTCACATTTTCACTCTTCATCGTTGGTAAAGAGAGTAGATTACGTACGTGAGCTGTGGCAATAATTCTTGTATTATCGTACCTGGAACATATTAGATTCCATGCTACACTGAAATTTTCACTAGTCACTGGTAGATTTTTTATCAGTGCGTGTGCCTGTCCCTTTAATGATGACAGAAGGTAATGCAATTTCTGTATCGGTTCTAAGGCTGCATTATTGGCTACAAGACTGCCGAACGTGTCTTGGAAATGTTTGAACGTTGTGATGTCCCCAGAGAAGGTTGGAAGCTGTATAGCGGGAAGTTGTATTGGCCTATTGTTGCACTGAGAAACAGCTGAATGACAAGTATGATGTGAATTGGCACTGTTATGAGATCGCTGACTGTTCACAGAGTTTGCACTATGCACTTGCTGCTCGTGATGACATAGGATTGCACTGAGTTTAGCTTTTAACTCGAAGTAACCATTCATCATAACTTCCTTGTATTCTGCATGTTCATCCAAATCTTCTTCTGCTTCCACAAGAGATTCTATTTGTGTTTGAACAATATCAAATTTGCCCCATATTTCATTTATCTTGTCAAATTTAACTTTTAATAAGAACACATCGGTGTCTTGATTTGCAGTTTCACAAGACTTTTGTAGAAAAGTAAGCTCTCGCTTAATAACGCCTCTACGTCTAATTAAGGCTCGTAAATCACCTTCCATGTTGTGTGTGAAATTACTTGTAATTGACAGTTGAATTCTACCACTGCTGCACGATAATATGTGAGTCAGCTGTTCACTGCTTTCTTGATATCTTTTGAGCTGTTGTGTTTTCTGTAGTACTGAAGCACTGCCGAATAGATGATACAGAGTTTATGTACTAGAAATCGTAGCTCTTGAATACGCGGATGCCGTCGCGGTTGAGTCTGCATACAATGAACGAGATCGATAAGACGAGACAAACCATATATATGTGTGTGAATAATGAAATTGTTTCTTTAGTAGTCCGGTCCGTTGAGGAACCAAAATGTACGGGACGGCCGGAAAATATATCCGGTCCGAGGGCAAAAATGTACGGTAGGACCGTGAGGACAAATGTTAGGTTAAGGTACTTCTCAAATAGGAATAACATAAGATAGGAAAGATTAGCCACCTCTGAATAGCTAGTGAGGACCAGATTCGAATGAATCAAAATGAGAGCAAATAGACTGTAACCTCAGGACACTGGTATCAGGAATCCACGGACTACTTAAGGAAAACAATTTAAATATGAAATAATCACAACGTACTAGATTCACACACAATGATTATTGAAACTAATTGAAATGAAACACTGATACATAAGATGCAAGAGTACGTCATCACACGTGGTTGTAAATATTAATTTCTTGGCAAACTTGATAAATAATATCTTAAAATGCGTAGATTAACTTGCTCTTGAAGTTAACACTAAACTTTTGCATGTAGTTTAGTCGTAAAAGCTGATATAAGCACTGGAACATGTAGCGTTGGTTGCACAACTGTTGCGTAATATCAAACTTCTGTAATTCGGAGAATTCACTCGCGAATTTGATGAATTATATGTAATTATGTATGAATAATTACTGAGAGCCACAATTGCGCACAATTGTGACTATTCACCGCTTCCAGAGCAAGTTTAATGAAACTTGGTAGAAAAAGCGGGAATGACTCGAGCCTACTAGATACACTGTTATCTGCGTGAGGTCTCGTACAATACTAACTGGCGTGACGCTACACCACCACATATAACAAAAGAAATTAGCAAGTCATGCATGATCCCACAATGCCTTGACGCGGGAATAAAAGGACAATCAAAGCGGGACATTGCAAGCGGATAATTTGAAACATTTTAAAGTAGAAACATGTTGCTTGCGCGAACAAAATGTTTTGTGGAAGGAAGGCAAGAATTGAATTTTAAGTAGTTATACATAGGTCTTATATCATAATCTTAAATGTTGAAGAGGCAGAAAGTACCTTGTCCCCCCTATGCCAATTAATACAACACGTCCATGTTGATGCACTTTGTGTTACAGAATGGCCACACAGGCCATACCATGGACTAACGGTACCTCAGAAGTTGGAATGTACATCCTAAACGCTTCTCCCTATAACCTGCTTCTTTGCACTTTCAGTGATCATACTGTTGGCAACGGTTACCGTACACTATGTTTAGTTAAAGCTGGTAGGACAGTTGCGTATTGTGAAAATTTGTACCGATGGCAATAATACGAAAGTTCATTGAGGTGGAAAACTAAACAATTGCAGGACAAACAACATCCTGTGTGGGACATTTACAAAATACCTTAAAACGCACTGCAAAATGCAGGACAGTGTCTCTATATAGCTGATAATAAATTTCTGATAACTGTAGCTCCTCAAAATATTTGGCCACATGGTAAAAACATATCCTATAAAGACATAGCTATTCTAAGGGCATAGGATATCCAATCACCATGACAGTTTTTAGGTCTCTCCGCTACTTTCATCTCTCACTGAAGACTGAACTAAGAGAATACTCCAATGAAGAAGAATATCTCTATTAACTCACTTATCTTAAAAGTAGATTGTGAAAACACTGTCTTCTTTGATCTATATTAAGTATCTGAGAATGAAATATAAATTTTATATAAATGGAATTTCAAACTTTTAAATCTCCTTAGCACTGATGTTCAAGAAATCTAACTTCCTGAGCTAAGTGATGACTGGGTAATTAAGTATGTTTGAATTGCAGCAACGTTGAGAGTCGCTGGAGCTCTGCAGAAATCGACAGAGGTGATGCAAGCAATGCAGTCACTGGTTCGAGTTCCTGAAGTAGCTGCTACCATGCGAGATTTGTCCAGAGAAATGATGAGGGTAAGCATGTGACCAATGCGTGGCTCTCACTTCCGAAGAATGGAAGCATAAGCACACCTATTAGTTTAGCCTATATAGGAAGTAGGAGTGTTTTAAAGTTTAATGTATAGGCTAATGTTGACTATTCCACTCATACGCAGCGTGTTTGTTATTGACCAATCATTTTTAGCAATTCCTTGGACATACACCAATCAGGACCGTTTATCTTACATTATTCTTGTAGGAATTTCGAGGATGCCGTTTTATCGGGTAAAATGTCAGCTCGTTACTGGACACAGACGCATCAGTGTGCAGTGGTTAATTCATCACATGTTGCCACTAAGCAGTACGAAAACAGATTACTATCCGCGCGCCACTTCTTGAGCGCTGGATTTACGGGGAAGTGAGGGTCGGGGGGAACAAAACATAGCTATTCCGCCAGTCTTTCTGCAGTGTTGTCAACCAACGAAATAACGTTTCAGCAGAATCTCGCGTATGGTATTTTATGTAGTGACTTTAATATACAACGATTTTAATGCAATTCAATAATATAACGTGGTGACGGTATTGCATAACAATTAATTACACGTCATAAGCCTTTGGTTATCAAATAAGAATATTATGCATAATGTAGGCTCAATATTTTTACACTGGATGACTAATTTTAAGCATAAAGAAGAGTCTTTGCAGAACATGCTTCACCATTTCGTGTTTTAAAACGTAAGAGAGGTAAGGCATCTAAAAGTGGAGAAAGCTATAGGCCTAATTTTAAACGTATTTAATACAAATTGTGAAAAGTTCGTTCAACTTTCAGTCCATGAAATTGACATCAGAGTTCACGGGATCGTCAGAAATTAGCACATACGGAATTCTTAAGGAGGCGAGGAAAGTGTTTGATGTACAATGAAGTGTTTGTGAAATCAGCAGTTCGAAAGATTGTATTTTTCCCCATAACTCGATGCGTCAGAAAAGATATTGTCAATAAATAAATAAGAATCCTGAGACAGAATGAAAGCTTAGTATTGAAGTCACTAGATGTCAGGGTGTATAGCGTACTTCGTGTTTCAATGTTGTCAGCTTAACCTACGAAGTTGAACGAAACCTACCGAATGAGGACTAGGGAGCCGAGCGCTCAAGAAATCGCGCGCGGGTAGTATTTTATACAACATATCTTGTTTGGAAATTGAAACAATAGAAATGTATACAATAATTAAAAACACTATTTCGATTCGGTGCAGCCAGTTCATGTGCTTTTGTTCTGTTCTGCTGTTAGCTTACCTGAATGAAATTAACTATGTCTTATATGCACCATCGGTAGCACTGGTCACAATATGGTAACTCAAATCGATTCTTGGATGGGTGATTCATAGTATGCCGTGATCACACAGCTGTTAGTTTTGTTTTTATACAACAGCACGAAAGTAATTATTGTTTGTATAATCCGTTGCATTTTTATTCAATAGTCTTAATAAATCCAACTCAAGTTGACGAGTTTCATCAGATAAACTCGTAAACTCTTGTGGGATTACCTATGATAATTAGGGTTCGGATGTTTATAAGTGGAAAATGTGATTGCAAATATTCCCTTAAAAATGACTCAATATCAACCAAAAACCCTAAATATGACCTAATAAAATAACATGTCTTCAAAAAAAATAATTTTTTCAATTTAAAACGTTTCAAGACACAAATTCGGTTACTGTTATAACTTTTTAACAATTTTCGTGACTTGCAGTTTTACTTTAAGCAAATAAATAAAATAAAATTAACCTGTAACATCCCATTAAGGGCCAAGGACTCCTGCGAGTGCAGGGATAGCTAGAGAATCTCCTTAGGGGTGCTATTCCTAAGGAGGGTAAGTTTTACTTTAATGAACTTTAATTTTTTTAAGAATTTTCTCCTGTTTGCTCCCTTCATCAGCTCCAAATACTTGTAATATTTTGTAGACCTTGCATATCCCTATAGAATATGAACAATTGGATTAATTTTAAAATTTAAATTACCTATTAATTTGGCATAAACATTAAATTAATTCTACAAATTTCAAATTTAACTTGACCATGTAATACACTGTATAATTCTGCTCCTCTACCGTATTTGTGACTTAAATATGACGTTAAATAATATGACCAAGACAACAAAAATGACTAAAATATAACTTTATATGACAAATAAAAATGGTCCGATTAGGATTACAAGCAAGCAATTAATGTTTGTGTTTGCGTCAAGAACGGAAGTCAGGGTAAAAATATGAAATGTCATAAACATATGACCCTGTTGATAATTCACAGCGCGTTCCCAAATTCCCAAATGATATGAAATGTCATAAACATATGACCCTGTTGATAATTCACAGCGCGTTCCCAAATTACTTAATAAAAAATAAGCTTAATTTATTAATTGTGAGTAAGATGTGATTTCAGGAAAGGTAATTTTAGATATGAATTTTAGAGCCTATTTTTAATTTTTAGGATCTGTCTTAAAGTTTTATTGAGCCTGTTTTAGGTACAGTCGGTCAAATAAAAAACGTTGGGACTCGTATGCAGTTAGAATTTAAAGTTTTAACGCATTAGTTCAAAAGCTTCCTATAAAAAACATAAAATACAGGTCATTTTGAACATATGAGGCCATGCGACAGAAGGGAAAGAATGAACAACTAGGGGAAAAATTAACAACGTGGAAAGCGCAACACACGATATTCAACTTAATGTATTGTCATAATTAATTTTCCTTTGTGTCATCGTGCCACATACAAATGTTGCTTGAGAGAAAGTGTAGTTAGGGCTGTAATTGACCTGCATTTTTCAGCCTCTGAAGCAGCGAGAAGGTTCCATATTTCTTAAAGAGCAGCTCAGATGTTGGTACTTCACTATAATGCGACTGGAAGTTTTCATAGCAAACGTGGATCTGGCCGGCCGCGTATTTCGATGCTAGATTGGTCGCAGAAGTTGAACGTAAGTTATTGATTTTGCACTACAAGTACCGGTATTATAAAATAAAATCTTTAAAAATGCTCCTTGAATAAACATATTCCTCGCGAATTTCTTCATTATTATTATAAGAATTTCCATGCAAAAATATAATGGATTTGAGGCATATAGCCACAGCCTTCTATACATGTTTGTTTTGGAACAAAACTGACTAAATAATCAAGAAAATACAAGAGGCAGGTGTTAACCTAACCTTAAGTCTCCCTGTACATGCGCATATGCTCGTTCGCGATACTTTATGAAATAACGCCCGACGTTTTTTATTTGACTGACTGTACCTAAAATGTAATTTTTAGTACCTAAAAATTCAAAGATTCGGGTTTTGCAGGCTGGGATCATTGAAGAAAT
Source organism: Ectobius pallidus (assembly GCA_964059195.1). NCBI lineage: Eukaryota > Metazoa > Arthropoda > Insecta > Blattodea > Ectobiidae > Ectobius > Ectobius pallidus. The sequence goes on from CAXKWD010000007.1 coordinate 169,719,380, forward strand.
GCTAGAAGAAACGATGGACACTTTGGAGGATCAAGAAGAATTGGAAGAAGAAGCACAGGAAGAAGTTGATAAGGTAAAGGAAGACTTAATTAAATTCATCATCATCCTCACTGTCATCGTCATCAGTTGTCGTCATATATTAACTTTATCGTCATAACTAACCTTATCCACACTTTCCACATTCTGACTGGAATCATGATCTAGTGGTCAGAGCCAGGTCCGAGGAGAGGGAGGGGCAGCCGGGGCTCCAGCCCCGGGCCCCGGGCCCGGGCCCGAAAAGGTTTTATTTTTTTCTTTCTAAATTTACCCTAAAATAAAATTGGTTATAAGTCAATAAACAGCTTATGTTATATTTAAAAAATGATGGAACATATACAGTGAAGCAACTATAATATAATAATTACAATTTGAGTTGAACTTAGACACTGCAGCAAGATTTATATAGGAAAAACAAAAAGAAATGTTGAGACTAGATTTAAAGAACACATGAGAAACCTTAAAAATTGTCAGTTGGAAAAATCGGCCGTTGCAACGCATTCTTGGGAAAATGACCACAGAATTTGTAGAGAACCAAAATTGTTAAAATCAGTAAGCAAACCAAAAGAACTGGACATCTGGGAGAGGATCTACATACAAAAATTTGATAGTAATCTCATGAATTTCGAAATACCAGAGGATGAGAACCTCATCAAGAAGTTCATAAAACCACCACCAGGGACACTTCATGACCTTCAAAAGCAGGATTTGTCAGTTGGACACGTAGCCGAGGATGGGGACAAGGGTCCTTGAAACATGTTCTACCAAAAAGTTGGTAAGTGAAGCATAAGTGTCTAAGTTCAACTCAAATTGTAATTATTAGCTTATGTTATGTTTTATGTGTTTATTTTATCTGCATTGTCCTGTCGTATAACTGTGACAGGGAATTTATCAGTTAATCTGAAACGGATTATTGTTGAAGAAAAATTGCTATTTTTGAAAAGTAGAAGCAGAAACCTTTTTGGACTCAACAGTAGGCTTCACTAACGTACGGCATTTAAAATCATAATTTTCAAAAGATTAAACTGGTACATGCAGATAAAATTGTTCCAAATTACGACATTTTAATGTATTTTTCCGTTTCGTGCCCGGCATCAGTTAACCGATTTGGTCCAAAATCAATAGGTTTCGTCTCATGGGCGTTATAAATGGTATACCAAGTTTTATGAAAATCGATAAAGCGTATTTGAGTTATCGTGCTTACAGACACACAGACAGTCCGGACGGACGGATATTTTCCTGTCTACCAGACAATCTCATAAAGCACCGTACCATTCTGGCACAAAATAATTATGTAATATCATTACTAGGGCAAGGCATTTGATGATTTTGCATCTTTCTTATATAAAGGTTGAAAGATAGCTCGAATATACATAAGTGTGTATCATGAAATAATTTTCCGTTTCGTGCCCGGCATCAGTTAACCGATTTGGTCCAAAATCAATAGGTTTCGTCTCATGGGCGTTATAAATGGTATACCAAGTTTTATGAAAATCGATAAAGCGTATTTGAGTTATCGTGCTTACAGACACACAGACAGTCCGGACGGACGGATATTTTCCTGTCTACCAGACAATCTCATAAAGCACCGTACCATTCTGGCACAAAATAATTATGTAATATCATTACTAGGGCAAGGCATTTGATGATTTTGCATCTTTCTTATATAAAGGTTGAAAGATAGCTCGAATATACATAAGTGTGTATCATGAAATAATTGATCAAATAAGGGCAATTTGTTTTGGCATTATTTTGCTTTATTTTGCATTTTTCGTCACTTTCTGGAGATAGGTCATTTTTTGACAATTCATAGGTCATTTTCGGCATTTTTAGATATGTTTCAGTGGAGGTAGGGAGGAGATTTTTCCATGTACAAATCGTTACTTTCAGACAACAGCCATTCGTTTTTATTTGAGAATATCCACCAAGTGTTCTTATTGTTAGTTAATTTTAATTCAGGTTTATTGTATATTGTAGCAATAAAGATTTTTTTCTTTCTTTTTAAATGACACATTTTTGCTAGGGGCAATTTGATGGGCATGCCAGTTCAGAAAGAATGTCTTTTTCGCTAAGGGTGTCCAAGTAGCATAAATCTACTTATTTCTTTAGTAGCAAAATAAGTGTGTTTTATAATGTAAATTCATATATAACACACTTTCATAAATTGATTTTAGCAATTCATTACTTAAAAAGCTAATTATAAGTAATAATGGTAAATTTATTGGGCATTCTTTTTTAAATGTTGGGTCATTTTTTCACTATTTTTAGGTCATAAATGCATTTTTATTTTGCATCTTTTTACTATTTTATGGTCATTAAATGCCTTGCCCTAATCATTACATAATCTTTTTGTTGCATACATTATAAAGGGCGAGTTGGGTAGTGAATTTAATATTTGATGGGGGCCCGGGAAAATTTGTCCCTGGGGCCCTTGGTTTCTTTCCACAACCCTGGTCAGAGCTTCTGGCTGCTAGTTGTGAGGTCTTTATAGAGGAACCTGTTTTTTGCATTGCTCAAAATGAAAGATAAAGGGTAGAGAAAGTTTTGTGAGTTCACATCATATTTTTATTCACATTGGTTTCTATCACTACTAGGAGGTGCCCACGGCTTCGCCCTTGATAATTAAATTAAAAATTAAGAGTATAATAATTATTAAAGCATTATATTTATTAACACTTGCACGTGAATCATTCATAAACTAAGCCATTAATAATTAATGAAACAGCTAAAATTCCTGCATTAGAGTACATTCCACAATATGAAAGCGCCGCCTGGGAAAACGATCTCATATTTGATTATGCAGTTCCAGAGCGACCTGTTAACACTGATAATACGTATTGTTTCTGAACTGTTTGTTGACAGATGAATGTGATGTGAATTTTATTTGATAAATTCAGTGTAATTTTCAGAAATTATATAATTTTTCAAGGGAAGGAGTTATTTTGTTTGGATTTGTATTGTCTGCTATACTGCCCGTGGCTTTGTCCGCCATTATTAATTGACTCCAGGATTTTTAAGAAATTTACACTGGCAGTTTATTTAAAATGTTTGTGGTTCAGAGCTATGAAAATTGTAAGTAAAAATAAAATTAGAATATTTGTTCATCTTGTTCCTTTCACTTAGGCTTTAAAAATAAAGAAACGGTTTTTCCTAATTTTGTACTCTTTGTGAAAGTTTAGACTGCGAGAGACGAACATCGCCGAGTATACCCGATTATTGATTTATAGGAATGGATTTTTATCGACATCCTCTCTAATTTTATCAATTACGTAAAATCCAATCATCATGCAACTTCCTAAGCAATCTGTGTACAGTCAGGTGCATGGAAACTTTTGGATGCATCTGGTTTCTTCTAGTATTTATTTTTATTTTTTATTTTTTTTTTATTTTTTGTTATTATTATTATTATTATTATTTTTTTTTTTTAAATAATTTATAATTAGCAATCTTCGGAAGAATAGGGGTGACAGGAAGCTGCAATGGAATGATGCAGGTAACCCAACCCCAAAGTGCTGGATGGCACTTATAGATGACTTACTAGAAGTGGGATGGAGGGGCGCCAAAACCACCCTCTATAGCAGGGGTTCTCAAAGTGTGGTCCGCGGACCCCTGGGGGTCCGCAGTCATGGTTTGAGGTTTTTGAATATTGAATATTGAAGTATATTTATGGCTGAAGTTATCAAAAATAAAACCCAATATTTCAGAGATTGTCAAAAACAAAAAACAAACAATCATTCTCACTGAAATTAGTGGTATTTTACTACATAACTGTTCCATTGGTAATTTTTTTATAATTAATACTAAGAGTCCTGTCATTTTGTAATTGAATTCGATGTTAGAAATAAAATAAAAAGTATCACAACAAACAGACTGCTTTCTCTTTCTATCCTATAGCTTTTCGTTTTGAATTAAATATATTTCAAATGGTTAATAGGCCTACTACAAAATTAGTAAAAGGGTCATTTTTTAGGGGTCCGCAATGACAACATTAATAATTAAAGGGGTCCTCGAATAAAGGAAGTATGAGAACCCCTGGTGTATGGGACCCTTCTATGGGCCTTTACACTGTTGAAGAATATTTGAATTGTGATTTTTAATATTTTTCTCATTTGACTTAACCTATTGTAATCTTGTATTACCCAATGGTGACAAATATATTATTATTAATTATTATTAACTGTACGGATGCTAACGCAGTGTTTGTGCTTCAGAAGAGGGCTGTGCGCATCATGGTCACTGCAAAACCTTTTTTATTAAAATGACGATTCTGCCCTTGATATGTAAGTTATATACAGTACAAGGTGACACAAAAAAAGGGAACTTTTTAACATCCAATAATAAAACCAAGAGTGATGGATGAAAACATTTTATTCATAGTAACTGAAACCTTCAGACTTGCCATTTAAGAAACATTAATGGAATTTATCATTTTTTAAAAATTACTTCCTTCAAATGGCGTCCTCCTGTACGAATGGATCCTTGAAACCTGCTGTTGAGATTCCTCATTGACCGCTGCAACATCGCAGCTGGGATACTGTGAATTTCATCACGATTTCTCTGTTTTAACTCATCCAGAGTTCTTGGTCGAGTCGTGTACACTTTCCTCTTGAGATAGCCCCACAAGAAAAAATCACAAACAGACAAATCTGGCGATTCTAGGGGGCCAGGGAACGTTACCGAATCTTGAAATCACACGGTTACCGAACAATTCTCGCACAGCTTCCATTGATTGCCGTGCAGTGTGTGATGTCGCTCCATCCTGTTGAAACCAGGGTTCTTGAACGTGTGAAAAATTGTTCAATTCTGATGTAACGGAAGATTGTAACATCTCCACGTAATGATCACCATTGACAATTACTGTGACCCCCTGTACACGACTCGACCAAGAACTCTGGATGAGTTAAAACAGAGAATTCCTGATGAAATTCACAGTATCCCAGCTGCAATGTTGCAGCTGTGAATGGGAATCTCAACAGCAGGTTTCAAGAATCCATTCGTACAGGAGGATGCCATCTATAGGACGTAATTTTAAAAAAAATTGCTCAATTCTGATGTAACATTAATAATTAAAGGGGTCCTCGAATAAAAGAAGTTTGAGAACCCCAGCTCTATAGTATGAAAATTTTATAGAAACATAAACTAACAATTTATCATGAACTAAGTACTGGTATGTTATGTCAGAAATCTGTAAAAAATCTTATCCACTGCTGTAGGCTTTGTATTAGTCGAGAAAAATGAATGTTGACAAAATAAATAATATATGGTAACAAATCTACTATCACGGATCTTTCTTTGGTTTTAATTCAGGTTCTTTGGGAGATAACAGCAGGAGCACTGGGGCAGGCCCCAGCCATTGTCACGGAATCCCTGCCGCCAGCTGCGGTTGCAGAGACAGCTGGGCCATCTGCTGATCTCGAGAATGAAGAGGAATTGGAAGAAATGCAGACTCGGCTGAAGGCACTTCGCAGTTAGCCAGTCTTGTTGTGTACAGGATGAAATATCAAAATGAAATCATTTTTAAGTATTTAGACATAAGAGTTTGCTTCCTAATGAAGATATAATATATTTCTATTGTTAAGATATTGATTTATTGTATATAACAGATGGCACCAGTACAAGTGATTAAAATTGTCTGGTAGCAAAGAGTGAACGATACAGAACGTCCAAATGAATACCCAAGTGGAAAAACATTGCAAGCGAAAAATTTAATTACACTAAAACTAGGGATGGGTCCTCGATACTCTCGATACTTGCATGGTATCGGCATCGAGCAATATTTCAGAAAACTCGCTCGATACTTTTTCGATACTTTTGTAACTGCAATTCAAGGAAATGTGGTATCTCTTTCTGCTTTTAGTAGTCTACTAGATACAGTAAATACTTCTATTTCTCCTTGAAATGGAGAAGACCACTCTGTGACTTTTGTCTAGTCATAAATAAAGACTTTCCGACTTTCAAAATCCAAACAGAAGAGATTCTTAATTGTTTCGTTTCCTGTCAAACATTTCAATAACAACCAACAAGCAAGCTGACTGTCCAAACCCCATTGTAATTTTTGAACAAAAACTTGTAAGTGGACTGTTTCAAAAACTAATTTTAGTTTTAATGTAGAGCTTAAAAAAATTATAGGCTGCTGATGTTATTAAATTTTACCTCATTAAATGATGATGATGATGATGAGTGTTCTGCCCGAAGGCAGGTTCAGACCTGGGACAAAGCCATGGGGTGATGACCACGACTCTTCCGAGGTGATTCAGGCAAGGGTGATACCGCGGAGATTTGCCATTGCCTCTGGCGGGATGGGAATGAAAGGACAACACAACACCCAGTCCTGAACCCAGGAAGGAAATTTTCCACCACTGAAAAATCCCCGACCCGGCCGGGAATCGAACCCGGGCCGCCAGGGTGAAAGGTAGTCACGCTACCAACTCACCCACGGCACAATTAATTAATTTAGTTGGTATTACACAGTTCTCTCAACTTTTAATTTTTAATGTACCTATTTATTGAAACTAGAAATCTTGACGGTATCGAGTATCGAAGTATCAAGTATCGAGGAAAAATCATGTTTCGGTATCGAGTATCGAGAAAATCTGGTATCGACCCATCCCTAACTAAAACCAATTATATTGACATACATGCTTCACTATGGTTTTACCTTTTTAACAGGACAAATTTGTTTCTGCCACCATGATTGTATAAGACCTTGGTGAAGCATGTACGAGGTCTGTTAGATAAGTATCCGACCTTATTTTTTTTCTCGGAAACCTGACGGATTTGAATCAAGCTCGCTTGCATGAGCCGACCTTGAACCTTCATGTGCATGTGTGAATTTTTTCCCCGCCTGTAGATAGCGTCTGTTGCTGGCAAGCAGCATTTGAGTGAGGTAGTGTATAGTGCTCTCGTCGTTGCAAGGAAAATAACGATTGTGACGACTGGAATTTGGTTTCCGGGTCATACCCGTACACCAGAACTTGTCACCACTCATTAAGGTGTTCATAAAGTCGGGGTCACTGTTTGTGGTCTCAAAAGCATGTCATGTGAGACTTCAACACGAAGTTGCTTTTGCTCTGCCGTCAGCAGCATCGGCATTGAATTTCGCCGCCACTCTCTTCATGGCCAAATCTTCGGTCATAGTTAAATGGGCCGAAAAAGTGATGATGCCCACCTCTTCCGCAATTTCTCGGATACTCACACAACAGCCCCGCATCACCACAGCGTTCACTTTGGCAATGACCTGGTCATTTCGGCATGTTGATGGGCGACCAGAGTGTGGCTCGCTCACCACCGATGTTCGGCTGTCTTTAAACCGGTTGTACCACTCCTTAATCTGTGTGATGACCATAGCATCATCGCCGAAAGCCGTCTGAATTTTCCGAATGGTTTCCACCTGGCTGTTGCCCAGTTTCAGACAAATAGCGCTGCTCCAGTCATTCCGTTATTTTCCTTGCAACGACGAGAGCACTATACACTACCTCACTCAAATGCCGCTTGCCAGCAACAGACGCTATCTACAGGCGGGAAAAAATTCACACTGTGCACGAAGGTTCAAGGTCGGCTCATGCAAGCGGGCTTGATTCAAATCCGTCAGGGTTCCGATACTTATCAAACAGACCTCGTATGTAAATATAATTAGTTTTAGTGTAGTTGAATACCACTTGAATGTGTAATTCCCAGCAATAGTTAATTTAATAAAATTTAAATTTATACAGCATGAGGAGAAATTTAAGTTGGTTGTATCGGAAATGCAGGCACAGAATTAGTGGAACGTCTGTGGCCTAAATCTATGATTTGTTTTCATATTTGCAATAAATAAAAAAGACCACTGGCTGGTTAGTGTCGCTACAGATCTGTCGGCCTGCGTTCGATTCTCTGTGCCTCCTCGGATTTTAATTTTAATTGTGAGAACCTGAATCATTACACCGTTAGCAGCTTTATTTGCATAGATATTTCACCCGATCGCTCAGAAGTTAGAGCTGTATCTGCTGCGATGCAGAAACCCGCATGAATGGCCAACTGTTACATGAAACACACTGTAGATTCAAGTATAATTTTAACCACCAGAGTTCACTACAGTATAAAAGATAATTTGTTCTATATTTTTCCGTTAAACATCGACATGTGGCATGGCTTTCCACTTGGGTATATAAATAAAAAGTATTCAGTATTGGAAGTAGGAGGAAATCAAAGAAATGTGTGAATGTGTTAGGTCTGCTTCAAGGAACAGTGTAAATGAAATAAATATAGAAGACTGACAGACCTGTTCAAGTATTTCATAAAACAGAAGAGATTCTTATTTCAATACTGCAGTTCACACATAACCCACAAAGCCAGCTAATTTTCCATTTTGTCAGAATTTTCCAGGAAGGAAAACATCTGCAGTAGAACCCCGATTTTTCATGACCCTTGTAGTCGATTAGTACGAGGGGGAGTCTGACGACTGTGTACAGTGGTATTAATGAGACGTGGCAGTCCAAGCATGGATGCTCAGTAGATGCAGACGAGTCCAATAAACATTCGTACTGCATGGAGGAGTGTATGGGTTAGTTGTGTCGTTGCTTTCAGTGAGGTAAGATCGTATAATGCAGTGAAGAAACAAGAGACCTTGTTACAATTGCTTCTCCTCTCCCGGTAGTGCAGTTCAACATTCTTACCCCTCCCCATGATTCCTCCTACATGCGTCACCTCTCTCACGCACATCTGACTGCCACCTCTCATTAATACCACTGTACAGAGGTGTGGATGAAAGACAAAAAATGTGAGACATAAAGATAAGACGTAACTTTATTTTCCCACCTTATTACCATGTACATTGAGATATTTGTCATACCACTTTAGAAGCTTCAAAAATCCCTCCAGGAAAAAATCAGGGCTCTGCATATGGAAGAAGCATTGAACGGCTTGAGTGACGTCAGCAGTGCTCCCAAAGCGCCTTCTGCCAAGAGTCTTCTTCAAAGCCGGAAACAGATGGAAGTCACTGGGTGTGAGATCAGGACTTTATGGTGGATGGGCTAGGAACTCCCAACCAAGAGTTGCAATATGGTTTTGCGTATCCATTGTCATCTAACAACAGAACACCAGATTAGAGAAGGCCAGGTTGCTTTCCCCGAATCGCATCCAATTTTGACGCAGAACCCTGATTTTTTGCTGTAGGGCTTTTTGAAGCTTCTAAAGCGGTTTGACAGATGTTTCAATGCACATGGTAATCATATGGAAAAATAAAGGTACGTCTTATCTTTAGTGTCGCATTGTATTTTTTGTCTTTCATCTACACCTCTGTACACAGTCACCCGGGGAAACTTATTTCCGGACTCCCCCTTGTACATTACCTCGAAGATGAAAATGTCAAGAACTGTATATGTACAGTGACCATACGTCCTGTTTTTTGGTGTGTCCCGGCCATCCCATTGGTATTAAAGAAACCTATCAATTACCTCGTTTTATAAAATTCTAAGAATAAGCTCAAGAATAGAACATACTCTTAAAGATCTGCAGATCTTATTGGATTCATTGTTTGTCTGTGTAAGCCTTTTTTAGGTCTACAGCACTTAGCAGGTGTTTGGGCTATTTGAAATAGGTTATTTCAAGAAGAGTTTAGACAGAAGAGGCCTAATATTGGATATGTTCCCTATATTGGATAGAAAGATATTAGCTATAGGAAGTACTGCACCCTGAAGTTTTTGTGGAATCACTACCCTTTCGGTATGCCATTCTGATGTGTTGAGATGCAAGCGATCAGTTGAAAACCTGCTGCGTGAGATATGTGTTTGGGATCAGGACCATAAGGAGCAAATGTTAGGTTAAGGTACTTCTCAAATAGGAATAACATAAGATAGGAAAGATTAGCCACCTCTGAATAGCTAGTGAGGACCAGATTCAAACGAATCAAAATGAGAGCAATAGACTGTAACCTCAGGACACTGGTATCAGGAATCCACGGACTACTTAAGGAAAACAATTAAAATATGAAATAATCACAACTTACTAGATTCACACACAATAATTATTGAAACTAATTGAAAATAAACACTGATACATAAGATGCAAGAGTACGTTATCACACGTGGTTGTAAATATTAATTTCTTGGAAAACTTGATAAATAATATCTTAAAATGCGTAGATTAACTTGCTCTTGAAGTTAACACTAAACTTTTGCATGTAGTTTAGTCGTAAAAGCTGATATAAGCACTGGAACATGTGGCGTTGCTTGCACAACTGTTGCGTAATATCAAACTTCTGTAATTCGGAGAATTCACTCGCGAATTTGATGAATAATATGTAATTATGTATGAATAATTACTGAGAGCCACAATTGCGCACAATTGTGTCTATTCACCGCTTTCTAGAGCAAGTTTAATGGAACTTGGTAGAAAAAGCGGGAATTCCTCGAGCCTACTAGATACACTGTTATCTGCGTGAGGTCTCGTTCAATACTAACTGGCGTGACGCTACACCACCACATATAACAAAAGAAATTAGCAAGTCATGCATGATCCCACAATGCTTTGAGGCGGGAATAAGAGGACAATCAAAGCGGGACATTGCAAGCGGACAGTTTGAAACATTCTAAAGTAGAAACATGTTGCTTGCGCGAACATACCGACCCCTTTGAACTATTTAGTTCAACAAAATAGATAAAGAGCAAGCTATAAAAAATACATTCAAATGGACAAATAACATAAAGGAAAACAATTATTATATACATCACAATAACACAGTTTATCTCCGAAAAGTAAAACCTTATTGTGTAAGGAGGAAAACCAAATAACACTTATTACAATGTAACGGTTTGTCTACACTATAATTGCTTGTAAAACAATAAAGAGATATGAAATATTAATTGCACTGTATTACACTTATTATTGATCTGGCAATGGACATAATTTCACTACCGGGCGCTTGTATTCACCACTAGGAGTGCGAACTGTCGCCACACGAATTAGACCGTCTTCTCCCGGATGCACCTTGGTGATGACGCCTATCTTCCATTGAAGTGGGGCTACGTTGTCCTCCTTCAGAATGACTAAGATGCCTTCTCGCAGATTCTCACTGGAAGATGACCATTTTTGTCGCTGCTGAAGTGTATGCAAATACTCGGAAGACCATCTTTTCCATATATGATGCAAATGATTTTGTAGAATTTGCCATTTTTCAAGACATTTCATATCATCTGTGGGAGGATGAGATGGCAGGGACGTGAGAGGCTCACCGATGAGGAAATGCCCAGGTGAAAGATATGAACAGTCGTTTGGGTCGTCACTAAGACGAACGAGTGGTCTGGAATTCAAACAAGCCTCGATCTGAGTGAGCAGCGTACAAAGCTGTTCAAATGTGAAGATTTGTGCACCCATCGTTCTCCTTAGGTGAAACTTCATAGATTTCACAGCGGCTTCATGTAACCCACCGAAATGCGGAGACGACGGGGGAAGAAAATGCCAGTTATAATCATTGGTTGCAGCAAAATCTTGAACTGACTTCTGAAATTCTTCGGATTGTAGTAGAATACGAAGATCTTTCAATTTGTGATTCGTGCCTATGAAATTAGTACCGTTATCGCTGAAGATATCCTTGCATAGGCCACGACGGGAAGTAAATCTTCTTAGCGCGGCTAAGAAAGCTTCTGATGTGAGGTCTGATACCAATTCAATATGAATGGCTTTAGTTACAAGACATACAAAGATTGCAGCGTATGCCTTGGCAATGATTTTACTTCTAGGCGATCCGTATCTTATGCTGAAGGGACCAGCATAGTCTACTGCTGTGCGTAGAAAGGGCCTAACAGGAGTTACTCTGTAGTTAGGAAGATTGCCCATCAACTGTTGAGCAGATTGTGCCTTTAGTTTATAGCAAGTCAGACACTTGTGTAGAACAGATTTCACTAGTCTGCGCACGCAAGGGATCCAATATGCTTGTCTTAAAGAGGCTATCGTAAGCTGATGTGACGCATGTAAAAGCTTAAAATGTTCATGCTTTACAATTAAAGCAGTTAGATGGTGCTTGCTTGGCAATATGATCTGATGTTTAGCATCATATGCAAGATGAGATTTATCTATGCGACCACCAACTCGTAGAATACCATTTTCGTCCAGAAATGGTGTTAATGTATGAATAGAACTTTTCGCAGAAGTTTCTTTCAGATTTTTAAGATCTGCAATTTCACTCTTAAAAGATGAATGCTGAGCACTTTTAACACAAGTTTGTAAAGCTTGTTGAAGCTCTTCAGCTGTAATAGGTCCATGAAATTTTGTTTCATGGCGACATGCAGCAATAAATCTATTCATGTAGCATGTTACTCTTTGCAGGCGTCTGAGATCTGAGAATGTTGTAAGAAAATGTTCTCTCTCCTTTGTTGACACCAGACAGACATTTGCAAGTTGTTCTGATGAATCAGGAACACTTAGTTGTTGTGGTTGTTTTGGCCAGGCTGTCTCTGGTGAAGATAACCAGTTAGGACCGTGCCACCACAAATCGATTTCAGATAACTGCTCACAAGAAATTCCCCTTGAGACGAGATCTGCTGGATTTTCATGTGTGGCAATGTGTCGCCATGTAGCAGTCTCCGAAAGTTCTTGTATCTGTGACACACGATTTGAAACAAAGGTTTTCCACTTTCGTGCATCAGTTTTGAGCCAAGAAAGTACCACTGTAGAATCTGACCACAAACGATTTTGTGAAGGTTGTACCTTGAGGTCACTTAGCACTTTTTTGTATAATTTAGCAAGCAGAAGTGCACCACAGAGTTCAAGGCGTGGAATGGTTTGCTTCTTTAGAGGAGAAACCTTAGATTTTGAACATAACAGTTGAACAGTAGTTTCACCTTCACTATTTACAGAACGAATATATATACAAGCTCCATACGCCTTCTCGGAGGCGTCACAGAAACCATGTAATTGAATGTCCTGCACTGTACCAGACGTAAGCACATATCTGGGAATACGCAAGGTGTGAATAGTAGCTAATGTTTCACAGATCTCCATCCATTTCTTTTCCAGATGCACAGGTACGATTTCATCCCAGTCTAATTTCTCAATCCAGAGAGATTGCATAAAGATTTTAGCATTTATGACAATAGGACTAGCCAATCCTAGCGGATCAAAGATAGATGAAATAAGTGAAAGGATATTTCGTTTGGTTAGTTTACCTTGCACATGGGTTTGGAGTGAAGGATGTGATTGGATCTGAAATTTATCATTAAGTGGATGCCAAAGTAAGCCTAGGGCATGTATGTTTTCATTGTTATCAAGTGCCAGGGGCAATTGAGTTTCTCGATGTGAAGGAGGTACTGATTCCAATAAAGCTTCATGGTTGGAGCACCATTTTCGCAGAGGAAATCCACCACAATTGAGCATATCTGTAAGCTCCCTTTGCAGTTTCAGGGCTTCTTGGATGTCATTGTGGCCTGCTAAACAGTCATCAACATAAAATGATTCCCGTACTGCCTGAGCAGCAAGCGGATACTTCTCTTCTTCTTCTAGCGCAAGCTGATGTAAAGATCTTATGGCCAAAAATGATGCAGATTTGGTACCATAAGTAACAGTAGTTAGAGCGTAGTCTTGTATGGGTTCATTAGGACTTGAACGCCACACAATTCTTTGAAGATTCTGATCTTCTTTATGCATCCTTACTTGCCTGTACATTTTAGAAATGTCTGCTGAAAATGCATACTTGTAGGTGCGGAACCGAAGTACAATAGATGAAAGATCGTCTTGTATAGTTGGCCCTAGTTTCAAGATGTCGTTCAATGACTTGCCTGAAGACGACTTTGCTGAGGCATCGAATACAACTCGGGTTTTCGTGCTAGTTGAACTAGGCTTTATAACAGCATGATGCGGCAAGTAGTAACATTTTTCTCCAGGCTGAGGAAGTGAAACTTTCTTCATGTGGCCTAGATTTTCATACTCTTCCAGAAATTTGGAATAGTCTTCTTTTAAGCTAGGGTTAGCTTCAAGTTTGCGTTCCAGGTGTCCTAAGCGTTTTATAGCTTGTTGCCTAGATTCGCCCAGAGAATCTACAGGTTGATTCTTGGGGAGTTGCACTACGAATGCACCATCAGTTGCACGAGTGGTGTTTTTTACGTAGTGTTCTTCACATTCACGTTCTTCTTTGGTGTGTACTGCGCTGGGGAAGTCTTCCAGCTCCCAAAATTGCCTTAGTTGCTTGTCCACGTTGTCGACAGTTACAAACAAGTTATGCTGTGAGAACGTCACCTTCTTGTTTTTAATGGCAGACTTAGGAACTGTACCACTGATTATCCAACCAAGCTCGCTGTTGGTCAGAACAGGCTGATTTGGTTTAACTATTCTTTCGTTTGTGATTAATTGAAAGAATAAGTTAGCGCCAATTAGCAATTGTACATCACCAGGTACATGGAATTTAGGGTCAGCTAATGGAAGTTCACTGGGAATATTGAATTTGTAGGGGTCAATTTGGACAGCAGGAAGCTTATTTACAATGTGAGGTAGAACTAGGCAGTTTAGGTTAGCTTGGAAAGCATGGATCCTGGATCTCATATTAATAGTGATGCTGTGACCACAAGCTGAGGTGCCATTAATACCTCTTATGTGAGTGTCCACTGCGCTAGTTGGTAATTGTAATTTCCTTGCCAAATCTTCCGTGATGAAATTAATCTGACTACCAGAATCAAGTAAAGCTCTGCATTTCACCAGTTTTCCATTTTTGTCTTCTATTTCGACCACTGCAGTTGCAAGAAGAATTTCACATTGGCTAGCCTTTTCTTTTATAGAACAGTAACTAGCTGGAATGTTTGTTGCCGTGCTGGCTGTAGAACTTTCTGAAGAAGGACTCTGTCGAGAAACCTTTTCACTTGAATGTGTGTCATTGTGTAACCATTTACTATGAAAACCTTTTCCACATTTGCAAAACGATTTTAGCTTGCACTGATCTCTTCTGTGGTTAGGAGAGAAGCAGTTAAAACACAAGCGTTTAGATTTAATTACATTCCATCGTTGTAATACACTTAGTTCTTGGAAGTTCTTGCAATTTAATAAATTATGATTATCATCGCAGCATGGGCACGTGTCTTCTTTTGTCGCAACATAAGAATGACGAGTGTGTTTCTCTGACTTCTTCTTCGTACTTTGCTCACCTTTGTGCTTAGATGGGCTGGACGTGTTGTTTACATCTGCCAATACTTCAAGGGAATTTGCCTTAGCTTCTAAAAACTTGATGAGGTCTTGAAGTGGTGTGAAGTTCTGAGAATCAATTCTTCCTTCCCATTCTTTTCGTACGCTCTCACAAAGGCTGTCCAAGATTAACTGCATGAGCATAATATCTTGTAATGGTATCTCTACATGTAAAGCTTCCACAGCATATATGTTGCTTTGGAATTTGTTAAGAATATTACGAAGATCATTCACATTTTCACTCTTCATCGTTGGTAAAGAGAGTAGATTACGTACGTGAGCTGTGGCGATAATTCTTGTATTGTCGTACCTGGAACATATTAGATTCCAAGCTACACTGAAATTTTCACTAGTCACTGGTAGATTTTTTATCAGTGCGTGTGCCTGGCCCTTTAATGATGACAGAAGGTAATGCAATTTCTGTATCGGTTCTAAAGCTGCATTATTGGCTACAAGACTGCCGAACGTGTCTTGGAAATGCTTGAACGTTGTGATGTCCCCAGAGAAGGTGGGGAGCTGTATAGCAGGAAGTTGTATTGGCCTATTGTTGCACTGAGAAACAGCTGACTGACAAGTATGATGTGAATTGGCACTGTTATGAGATCGCTCACTGCCTATTGGACTTATGCAACGAAGTGGCTGTTCATGCTGAACAATGAGCGCACTAAGTTTAGATTTCAACAGATCATAACTACTTCTTATCTCTTCGTCATACTGCATGTGAACTTCGATGTCTTCTTCTTCTACTATTAGCGATTCAATTTCACCTTGTACAGTTTCATATCTATCAAAAAGATTATTTAGGCTGTCATATTTTAACTTTAAGATGAAACACATCAACTTCCTCCTGGAGGCTATCGTAGAATTTCTGAATAAAGGTGATTTTTCTCTTGATGAAACCCCTTTTCTTGATCAGATCCTTGATTTGACTCTCCATGATGATATTATTTGTATTATTTGTAACACTTTGAGAACTTTGTAGAGTTGTCACTGCACATGTGATGTTCTGGTGTGATGATCACTGCCTTCTTGAAGTCTTTTGAGCTGTTGTGTTTTCTGTAGTACTGAAGCACTGCCGAACAGATGATACAGAGTTTATGTACTAGAAATCGTAGCTCTTGAATACGCGGATGCCGTCGCGGTTGAGTCTGCATACAATGAACGAGATCGATAAGACGAGACAAACCATATATATGTGTGTGAATAATGAAATTGTTTCTTAGTAATCCGGCCCGGAGGACCAAATGTTTGGGATCAGGACCATAAGGAGCAAATGTTAGGTTAAGGTACTTCTCAAATAGGAATAACATAAGATAGGAAAGATTAGCCACCTCTGAATAGCTAGTGAGGACCAGATTCAAACGAATCAAAATGAGAGCAATAGACTGTAACCTCAGGACACTGGTATCAGGAATCCACGGACTACTTAAGGAAAACAATTAAAATATGAAATAATCACAACTTACTAGATTCACACACAATAATTATTGAAACTAATTGAAAATAAACACTGATACATAAGATGCAAGAGTACGTTATCACACGTGGTTGTAAATATTAATTTCTTGGAAAACTTGATAAATAATATCTTAAAATGCGTAGATTAACTTGCTCTTGAAGTTAACACTAAACTTTTGCATGTAGTTTAGTCGTAAAAGCTGATATAAGCACTGGAACATGTGGCGTTGCTTGCACAACTGTTGCGTAATATCAAACTTCTGTAATTCGGAGAATTCACTCGCGAATTTGATGAATAATATGTAATTATGTATGAATAATTACTGAGAGCCACAATTGCGCACAATTGTGTCTATTCACCGCTTTCTAGAGCAAGTTTAATGGAACTTGGTAGAAAAAGCGGGAATTCCTCGAGCCTACTAGATACACTGTTATCTGCGTGAGGTCTCGTTCAATACTAACTGGCGTGACGCTACACCACCACATATAACAAAAGAAATTAGCAAGTCATGCATGATCCCACAATGCTTTGAGGCGGGAATAAGAGGACAATCAAAGCGGGACATTGCAAGCGGACAGTTTGAAACATTCTAAAGTAGAAACATGTTGCTTGCGCGAACAATATGTATAATCGTTTTCTGGTGTTGTGAGGTTTTGCAAAGGTGAATTTACCAGCTTATGGTGCATAGAAGGTGTGTCAAAATTAATTTACTTATTTAATTAAAGTTATATTATATTGTAGTTTACTTATGCTGTATTTCATTATGCTTGAGTGAACAATGGGAGAGATATATTAATATATTTAATATTGCTGCTGATGCCTAATACCAGATGGATATCTCATATTAGGCATCTTGCGTTTCGAGAGTAAGCCATGGTTCAGTCAATTAATAATTTCATTATTTGCAGATGGACCCTGTACAGTCAAAACCATCTAGAAAAAAATGGGACCCTAATGCAATGATGAAAGATATGGAAGCACTGAGCTAAAAGAAATGGGCTACTTTAAAACTTCCAAAACTTTTAAAGTGTCTAAGGCCCACTTCTGATTACTGTTCTAATCATACAGGTAAAGATGTTACACTAAATTGGGACAAACCTGTTCTATCAGAAAGTCTAAAAGTGAATTAGTATTTAAGACTTGAGGCCTTCTCGGCGTCTGCTTTGACCCATATTATTAACCTTTATTTTTCTCTCACTGGTCCTGATATGGACCAATTGCATCTTCAATGTTTTTACAAGCAACAAAATTCCTTCATTCTGATTGGCCGATATGCTCCAACCTATTTCCTCCAATCACAAAATTTCATTTTCACTAAAAAAAAACATATATAAGACCTTATTCTACACTCATTTCCCTGAGGAAGGCCGCTGAGATGTCAGCGACCGAAACCTTGGATGCAATATATCCTTTTATTCGGCTTATAGCCCATGAAACCATAATTAGTGAATTAGCATTATTTAACAGTGGAGTTATTATTTAACATTATTATTTACTATTTAACAGTAATCATGTGACTTGTGTGGCAACTAGCCATAAGAAATAATTTCAAGCACCCTTCCTTTGAGAATTCAGCAAACGTGATTAAAAAATGGTTCAGAAATTTTTCAGCAACATCAAAATCTATCTCTTTGGAAGCAAGGGTTTTTTTTTAAATTTTTTTAAAGAGCAAGGAAGCCTGCCTGTTAAAAACTTTGAAGAGACTTCAGACATGACTGATGAAGAAGAAAACATCACTGAATACCGGTACTTTTATTGTGGAGGGCTTTTTTCTAAGGATGAAAGTAATCTATAATAATAAAAGGAAGTTTCTTCTTCACACCTATTTTATAAGTCAAAACTTACCAAAAGGACGATCATTTCGGTGAGTGACTGTGAAGAAGAATATTCTTATTGATTATATATAATATACACTTCACAATGTTTTCCCGATTAATTTAATCAAAAATAAAAGGAAGTGTTTGTCTTTCTGTCTGTCTGTCTGTCTACATGCGATGCCCAGCGAAATCTACTGAATGCAGAGATCTGAAATTTTAAACGTAGATGGACTGAAGGGTGCGCAAATGCACCTCGAAGCTGGATTTTTTGTTTTCCCCTTCGTTGACGAGTTATGAGTGAAAAAAACTGGCAGAAAACGTGATTTTTTTCGCTATCCAAGCATCAGTTTTTAGTGACACATTTCATTTGTCAAATCAGTTGCAGGTGGTTTTGCCGTTTCTTGTCATAATTAGGAAATAAAAGAATTATTTCATTTTGTAAGCCCACCCTGGTCGATTCATTTGTTTATAATGTCAAGGCAATTTTCAGTTTAGTCAGAAGAGGGATAATGAAAATAGGCTTGAATGGGAAAATTGTTAATTTTGGCTGGAACTCATTATGCAGGGGTTTTTTGAGTCAAGGAACTCGAATCTGAGGTCATTTTTACAAAGCGGTGCTTTCTAATCGTGGAATGAACTCTAAAGCCGGATTTTTAGCTGTTTCATTATAATCATTTAGTTTATGAACGATTCACACGTAAGTGTTAATAATGTAATGTTTTAATTATGTTGCTCTTAATTTTTTATTTCTGAATTAATTATCATGGGTGAAGCCGTGAGCACCTGCTAGTACAGGGTGCGGCATTTAAAGTTTCCCATTTTCAAAACCGTGTAACACATTTATTTAACAAAGAAATAAGCTACAGTGAACATTTTTAAATGGCTTACAGTCTTGGATTTACAATTCTGGTCTTACTTTTTGAATATGATTTCCTTGAGATTCCCTCCATTAACTTCAACACATTGCTGCAATCTCCCTCGTACACTGGGCTTTATGTGGTGTGTGGTGTCTTGCGTAACATTTGCACTTTCCTGCTGAATTGCATTGTTAAGACTGTTAATGTCAGGGAGTGCATGAGTGAAAACTTTAGACTTCAGATAGTCCCACAGAAAAAAAAAATCTGCTGCAGTAAGGTCGGGAGATTTGGAGGGAAAGAATTCGACCGGGGAAAGCAGCATGAAGGGTGTCCATTGAAAGATGTGCAGTATGTGCTACAACACCTGTTGAAACCACAATCTCTGAATATCCAAATTACGATGTGTCGATTCTGGTAGGAAGAAAGTTTGCAGCATGTGATTGTAACGTTCAGAGTTGACAGAAACCGAAGCACCATTGTCGCTCTCAAAGAAGTAAGGGCCAATAATACCCTGTGCTGCAATGGCACACCACACCACGACCTTAGGACTGTGAAGTGGCAGCTTGTGGATTATGCGTGGATTTCAGGAAATTGCACATGTTACGCAAGACACCTCACAATGCGTAATGGTCAGTGTACGAGGGAGATTGCAGCAATGTGTTGAAGTTAATGGAGGGCATCGCAAGGACACCATATACAAAAAGTAAGACCAGAATTGCAAATCCAAGACTGTAAGCCATTTAAAAATGTTCAATGTAGCTTATTTAAGTTTTAAATAAATGTGTTACACGGTTTTGAAAATGGGAAACTTTAAATGCCGCACCCTGTATTATATAATCTAGAAAAATGTCCCCATTTCATAGAGAATGAAAGAATCGACGATATTACATTTTTCAAGTTATCTAAACAAATTTCTTTGGCAACTCCCTGACCAAGTTATCCTGGTTACCATAGCAACAACTTGAAGACTGCAGATTCACTGTGGATTTGTTTAAAGCGAAGATAAAGCCCTTCAGCGTTGCTTTATATCTGCTGCATCAATGGTGAAACAATTTCAGATGCTGCTTTTTGGGGTCTGCTCTATGAACTCTCTTGTGTATTTGACGTGAAAACATTTGTAAATTTTGTTAGGTTAACAGGTAAAATTTCTATCCAACAGATTTCATGACGTAATAACTCTGTGAGTGATGAACAGATAGCAAGTAACCGGCTTAATACAGATAGCGTGCACATGTTAGATTCCATTGCGACAATCTCGGGACATGGCGGGGTGGTACCATAAGATGTACGTCAAGGGAGAGTGTGGCATCTCTAGTATATGGACACATCATATGGTAGCATTGTGACATACGCTTATATGAATAGAGGCAATGGTAATTTAGTTGTTAGTCATCCGCAGTGCAGAATGGTTATGACAAGATGTGAACAGCGTACTTACGTGAATAGTTATTCCCGAGGGAGAAATGTCAGAGAATACCACAAGGAGTTTGGGGTATAATGCCCATGCATACTGAACTTAAAGGGATCATGGAGTGGGTATGTGTGCTTTCCATGCTTCCAACTGCTGCAATACATTAGAGTGGCACGATGCAGTCATGTATGGATGTTTATGGGTGTCCTTTGCTATCCTACATGTAGTACCCATAATCTGCATTATATACACTCTATACCCAGCCCTTTCATTTGTATATTTCAACATTTTAAAATGGTTCCTTATTAACGAAGGAAAATTCAGTTTTGTTTTTGACATGAAAATGTCTGTAGGTTTGGCAGAGCCACTAAAAATTTACGATCCAACAAAATTATGTGGAATTTCATGCTGTAATAACTGTGTGAGTAATGAACAGATAGCAAGGAACCGGCTTAATACAGATAACGTGTACATGCCAGAGTTAATAGTGGCAAGTAACGCAATCTCTGAATGTGGCAACTGCATACAAAAGAGAAATATTGAAAGAGTCTATTTTGTGAACTTTCAAAGCTAGGACATGGCTGGGATTCCTTAAAAACACTTGAGAGGCTCTACTTGAACCTCAAGTGATAATTATTGCTTCGAGAACAATCGAATATCTATAAAATTGAAAAATTAGAATTTTACTTGACAAAAATGTCAGGGTGACAGGGACGATCTGAATCGAAGGAAACACAATTAAGAGAGTACAGATCAAGGAAAACCAAACAGCCCCCCCACCAAGTCCACCATCAATTGAACAAGAGAGCTATGGAAGCGCTGAAGAAGATTTAGTTGCTAGCACACACAGCGGAACAGCTTCAATTTGTCCAAATGTGAAAGTGATTAAGAACAATGATGGAGCGCATCCAGAGGAGGTGCAGGAACGATGGGGGAAGGTATTGGAATTCATCACCTCCTATATGCTGCAATATATTATTTCCACCTGGAATGGTCATGTTGTAGACCTTTCTAATTTTTGACAATTGTTTATCTTTTGGGCTGTAGGCCGTGGTCAGTGGCTTCTAACGTGCCAAATGTTTCGTTCCCACTGTGCTGAATGAACTATCTTCTGAGATGCAGGGTTGCTTATATATAAGCGGAGGGCATGGCTTGCCTGGTTGCAACTGCTACCGCCCAAGGCCGTAGCAAGGTCCTTCTGCGCCCTTGGCGAGTTTGACAAATCTGCGCCTTCCAAATGAACAATTTTTTTTAATTTCTGTAAAACTGATTTTCTTAAATTCGCTTGCAGGAGGATTTTTTTGGTCCCATTTATTAAAAAACCACTGCCTAATAGATCAAAACTAATAATGTAGACTAAGCTATGATGGTCATGGTAGTTTTAGTTGGCACATTTTTTTACTGAAATCATTCTTACCTATACAACAGAAGCAACGCCAACATCAACAAGAGACGAAACAACACAAACATTAATATTGTTTCACTGTTTAATTTAAAAATCGCTTAGTTAAAAAATACAATAATAACCAGAGCCCGGATTCTAATGACATGTCATCTTTTTTATTGATGCTGCATAGACATTGCCAATTTTTAGATAAATCATAATCATAATTATAGAAATGCATTTTTATTAGGTCTTTTTTGACATTGTATGCAATTTTATATTTTTAGGGCATTTATTTCGTCCCCAGCAGTGCTGTCTTTGAAGTGTTTGTTTAATGCAAGAATGTCAAGTCTCAGTCGGAAACGAGAATCAAAGGAACGCCAAAATGTTGTATTACATTACTGTTGTTATTAGATTGACTTGGCACCAGAGTCTGCCACCTGCTTGTATTTGAGAGTGCAAACTACTGTTTACCCTCAATAAACAATATAATCCGGCAGACCGCAAAAGGAAATACTGAAGTTTGACTCGCCAGTGCCTCAGTGCCAGTATACATTTCCGTAAGGAAAGAATATTCACAGCAAAACTCAAAGTTTTTTAGACCTACAACATCCTCTCTGAATTTAAGGTTTTAACAATTATGTACAAATTATTCTATAATTTTGTGTGTACAATAATAATTTTTTATAAATAAAATATCAGTTTTTAGGTCATTTTTTATAATTATTAAGTCATTTTCTTTAAATTTTGTGGTCATTTTATAGGTAATTTTTCAAACAATTTTAGGTCATCAGAATCCGGGCCCTAATAATAATACAGTATAATATAATTAAAAATAATAGCAGCGACTATAATATCAGCGCCGGCCTTAGAAGGGAACTTGATCAAAACAAACAGCATGTGTACTGCCAGCTGGCAGAGCGTGCATCGGCCGCGGATCACAACACATTATTCAATGTAAAGTTACAGAAATTAATTTTAATGTACATTAATACATTGTGTGATTTAAAAAACTAAACATTTTTAAAATAAGAAATTTTAGTTCACACTTAATTTATAATAAAAGAGTAATAACAAAAGGAATTGAGATCTGCACATTCGGCTTTTTCTGTTGTAATAATATAGTTGGTCAGTCATTTTTGCATGTAGCATGTAACATGTAACAGTATGAGCGATGCCATTGTTGATCGCTTTGTAATCAATCCTGCCGACAGTAGTAGCACTGAGGACAACAATCAGCTGGAAAGGGATTGAGTTGAACCACTTTCATCACAATAATAACGTACATATTCATTTTCATTGTCGTTATATCTTTCCATACTGTTTATGATTTATGTTTTACTCTGTCAATATGAATCGTGTTAATTAAAGGACGTTGCATGACTGCTTTTTGCTTGTAGACAATCGGCATAATACTATAGGTATAGATAGTTCACGTGCATTAATTTTTAATAACCTGAAAGATTTCTTCCACTAACGTGGAATTTATATTGCTTTATAAATTGCACCAGCCTAAAAAAAGCGGGATTTTTCATGGTTAATTTTGCGCCCTTCGACCCTGCGCCCTTGGCGGTCGCCCACCTAGCCACCGCCTAGCTACGGCCCTGCTACCGCCCCGCCAATAGGAGCATTCGTAGGGAAGCTGGGAACCATGATTTAGGGAGTTTAAGTCCTTCTTCTTTTCATTAAAATTATCTTTGGCCTCAGGATTTCTAATATACACTTACATTTAGATAGCAATATGCTATATGTCTAATTAAAACTTAACCATTAAAAATATATACACTGATGCTGTGCACTGTAAGTTAATTTAAAAAACACACTGTTGTCATCTGTTAAAATATGTAAAATTATGCCGGAGAATATCTCAGCAATAGTCATTAAAAAATATAAATACACTTGAATACATGTAGTTTAAAATAACTACATAACATATGACTACATAATTTTATATCCAAACACATATTTTATGACAATAGTGAATCTTCAGAACCAACAAGATATTGAACAGTTTATAAGAATCTATAAATTCATATAGGAGGACATTATTTGGTTTGTATTTCTGCATAAATCCAATTAATATTACAATACTATAGGGCGTAGTGACGTTGCATCGATTGAACTTTGGTCTATTGTGGTTTGTGGTCAGGTGGACGTGTCTTTTCATATTAACAAATATTATACAATGTTTGTGATGTAGTTAAAACATTTTCTATATCGGTGCTCGAGCACTCTACGAAACGACCCAGCCACACCGCTTGCCGGAAGTCAACGCCCCCATGATTTTCAACCCCTTTGTGTACTGTAGCACTGGACATATACTGTAATAAATTGAGTTACTGTACAGTATTTTATTTTGTGCTTAAGTTCTCTATTTACCTTTTACTTAATTTTCTTTCATAATTCAGTACAGTAAATTAATACAGCACTGTATTGTGCCATTTTTATTTTAAAAACTAAATTCGTTTTAGTGCCACCATGGCTTTGTGCCACTAGATGTTAAAGAACGGATGGTGAGATTATATCGAGGGTTGACTGTAGTTGAGTAGTTAATGACCGCCTCTGTGGTCTAGTGGTTAGCATTGCTGAGACTATGGATCTGCACCAGTACTTCCTTGGATATTTCTGAGGTAGAAATGGGGTGTACTCAGCCTTGTGACACCAAAAGAGGTGCTGATCGATAAAGAAGTAGCAGCTCCATCAATGACAGCCGTGGGTGTCTACATGCCATCTGAACATGGGAATATTTTAGGAGAAATTCCTCTCTGACAACTGGGAGTCGAACCCATGTTCGTCGGCTTTCCCAACTGAGCTAGCCAGGGTATGATTCACAACACCAGATGGAATCTTTTGTATTCCTACAAGGATTGTAATGCCATGGAGTTTATGAAGTAAAGTGGTTCCTATATAGACAGTAAAAGCCCTTAGGATTCCAGGGGGTTGAGGCTCCAAGATTTTTAAACATGTGGTACATGAAGGAGATAAAGTTCCAGCCGCACTTCCCTTAGAGTTATTCCTGGAACTCATATCTGTTAAATGCTGAGTTGAGCCCATGGCCATAGTACCACCAGGAGGATTAGGCCAATTGAAAAATCCCATTGACCTCATCGGGTATTGAACCCACGACTTTTTAGCACTGGATCTCAACCAACTGCTCTTCGGCATACCCCCTTTAGCTAAGTATGTAGCTAATATTAATTTAGGGGTTCCATTCGGTCCACTTTTCCCAGGACAGTCACGTTTTTGTTAAATATTCCACTGTCCAGAAACTTTTATTGGGGACGCTAAAATTTCGCATTTTTTTAGGTTACCTATTACAATCGATACCATGTCATGACTTTCGAAAAATTCTTTCATATCTTTACGTTTCATGCCTCCCTAAGTACGTAACCACCGCCCGTTCAATTTTTTTGGTATATATATATATATCTTTATCTTTACACGCTAAAGGCCGTAATTTTAAGATATTTGAACCAATTTTTATTATGTTATTTCTAGGCCCAATAGTTCGAACAAGTTCGTTAATGAGCAAAATTGGCCCAAGGGGAGGGTCGGGGGAGGGGGTTGAAATTTTGAAAAATTTATATCTCGGCCCCTATTAAGTATAGAGGGAAACTTTGTTTTAATAAATTAGAGTACTCCCTATGGAGTTCACAGTCGTTTTGGGGGTACGAGTGGGGGTGGGGGGATGGAAATTTGAATTTTTTTGAAACCACGTCTTGTGGGGTATTGTTGAAAAGCTGTTGATGAGTACTCTACAAATCAATAACTAGTTTCTCGATAGCTCGCATATAAGGCGAGATTTGAATGTTTGAAAAAGTGTCATTTCCTCTTTTTTGCAGTTATTATTGCGGGTTTGTCCTGCTAAGGCTAAAGAAGAAGAGAGCTGCGCAGCGACAATAAATTAAACCAAAAGCACTTCGAAATCTACCTCAGCATGTAGGCCTGCATAAAGGGATTTTTTAAATTCCAAGTGGCTAATGCATTTTACGCTACGTTAATAAAAGTTACGAAAGTGAAGGCCTTTAATGGAATATCGTTAGGGTTTTACCGATGAGAACATCAATAAAACCAGATTTATATTGATGTGTATTATTTTAATAATAATTAGGGCAAGGCATTTAATGACCATGAAATAGTGAAAAAATGCAAAAGAAAAAATGTATTTATGACCTAAAAATATTGAAAAAATGACTCAAAATTTAAAAAAAAATACCAATAAATTGTCCATTATTACTAATAATTCGTTTTTTAAAGTAATGAATTGCTAAAAGCAATCTAATGGATGACAATGCGTTATACATGAATTTACAATATAAAACACACTTATTTTGTTACTAAAGAAGTAAGTAAATTTATGCTGCTTGGATACCCTTATCGAAAAAGAAATTCTTTCTGAACTGACTTGCCCATCTAATTCCCCCTAGCAAATATGTGTCATTTAAAAAGAAAGACAAAAATATTTATTGCTACAAGACAAATTGCTGTGGCGTTTACAATAAACCTGAATTAAAATGAACTATGAACACTTGGTGGAGATTCTCAAAATAAAAACGATTGTCTGTTGTCTGAAAGTAACAATTTGTACATGGAAAAGCTCCTCTTTGCCTCGACTGATGCATGACCTAAATTCCCAAAAATGACCTATCTCTTGAAAATGACAAAAATACAAAAAGAAATTGTACTTATTTAATCAATTATTTTATTATATACATTTATATATAAATATATATATATATATTTATATTCGAGCTATCTTTTAACCTTCGTATAAAAATATGCAAAAACGTCAAATGCTTTGCCCTAATAATAATAATAATAATAATAATAATAATATTTCCTAATGTTTAAAGTCATTCGATAGACATTGTTATTGCAACCAATGAGAAGATAATTTTTACTATATTACTATGTAAAATTTCCCTCGACAATAGTTTCCTGTTGGCCGCAGATAGATTCATAAAACCGGACACTCCGGCCGGCGACCGGATATCTGGCAACCATAGATATCGTGCGAACTTTTATGGCAAAAAATCACAAGAAACTGAAATTCTTTATATTAAAAACAAGTTAAAAGTACGGTGACAATGAATACCTAGGTAGTTCAGGGGAATAAATTATTTACACCAGCCTGCGGAAGAAATTTAAGGAGTCATTCACATAATTGGGATAACAGGTAAATTTAAAACGTTTTTGCACGACTTAACTAATTAGTGGTACTTACGAATGTCGTAGCCGTGGATCGTAACTTGACATTCCCACACGCAATCTTGTTGCTATGTGCGGTAAGAATTTACGTACGGCACATCATAATACAAGCCTTTATGGACAAGGCCCCCCAGGACAAATATTCGGTTCCCATAACAACTAACACATGCGAATCACTTTCTGAAATATAACATCTATCTTCAAGAATGTATATACATCATATTTTCAGGTAATATCACAATTAATATAATGAAATTGATATAAATAATAATCGTGCAAAAAATAGCATGCAATACTCGTTCCGTAAGCGCATAACGGATCTCGGAAAGAGAAAAAACTCGGCGCAAGCGCCTCGCTTTTTCAAACTCTTTCCTCGATCCGTATGCATCGCTTACGGCACTTGTATCGCAATATACTATTATTTAATTGTTCCAGGATTTTCGCATTTTTAAGCCCTGTTTTTATATACACACTACCAGGTGCCCGCGGCTTCGACCACGATAATTAATTAAGAAATTAAGAGCAAAATAATTCAAACATTCTCTCTCTCTCTTTTCGTAGATTTACCTCTCCCTTGTAGAGACCTTTATGCAACCTTTATGCGTCACCTGTCGGGAGAGGAATGAACAATGGATCACAACAAAGACATACATTTTTGACCGGACAAGGACATGGAGAGCCTCCCCGGATGAGTGATCAGCCCAAAGCCGGGGCCACCTCCGAGACAACACAAACACACAGGACGAGACACACCACTCACTCCAAACAAAGAGAGGATGGGGATGAAGATGATAATGACGGCCAGATCATATACGGAGCCTAAAGTTACCTGACATCTGGCTCACAGGTGAGGGAAAATCCCACCTAGGTAACTTGTCCCGACCAGGAATCGAACCCTGAGCCACACCGGTGAACTTAAAACTAATAGTAATTATAACGAAACAGCTAAAAAAATCGGCTTTGGAGTGCATTCCACGATATAAAAAAAACTCAGATTCGAGTTTTCTGGCCCTTTTCTTGGTGGGTATTCCATGCCCCCAAACCTCCCGACACTTTCTACCCTCCTCGAAATTATTTTCTGGCTACATCATTGTTTCAGTTATTATATTATTAACTAGCTTAAAAGACCCGGCGTCGCCCGGGTTTTGTATTTTGTAATTGGAAATTAGCTTATGAAGGATTTTCAATTTTAAATTCTAGGTCCTTATATAGGCATTTATAATTTGAAATAGGAAAAACGACTTATTACATTCAAACTATTCCCTCATAAAACGCTTGATATAGTTTTTTATGGCTCATAGAGGATCTAGAATGTTGCATCCCATCGCTTGTACAGTGCACAGCAAGCCTGGTAGAGGTTTAAATAAGAAGAAACAGAAATTCCTGTAACATAAAATTGTAATACCGAGGCGGGAAATTTCCCACTCTTATGTTACCATAAAGCCTTCATACTTTTCTCTCCAAAAACCTGCGATATAATATAATAATATACACATTACCATACCTCGTTTTGTTTTCTCTATGTCCAGGGTAGAGAAAGTTATGTGATTCCATTATTTTAGTGGATTTCATTCTGTAATATTTATTTATAACATGAATTATTGTGATAACTTCTCTTATTTGTCAAAAGTGCATTTCAATTGTTTTTTCCAAGCCCACCTGATACCATTTGGCAACAATATATTCTGTGATTTGGAATTGATAATTCTATGTAAAAAGGGATTAAGTATTTTCAAAAACATTTAATTTTTGGCATTTAGAATCAGAATTTTTCAAAATCCTTTCTTATTGAGCACCTACATTATGAAACGAAGGTACTGTCAAAATTCCAAGTCTCTACCTGTTATAGTTTAGGCTGTACGTTGATTCCTGTCATTCAGTCAATCAGTCAGTCATTCATTCAGTCAGTCAGGACAAAGCCTTTTATATATATAGAGATTTAATGTTACAAATGGCCCAAGAAGTTAAAGCGACAAAAAATAAATTAATTTAAAAAATTTCACCCTAGAAAATACCATATGGGCGACCTTGGTAGTTAATATTAATTCCCTCAAGTTCGCAATCACAGCGGCAGTTGTTTCCACGGTCTCCTATGACAGAAACCTGGTTTTGGTCAAAGATATTGATCTGTTATAATATTAAGTGCCAGTATGTTACTTTATAAAATTGTGTGCAGGACGGGAAAATGTCTGTCCGTGTGTCTGTGTGTATATGTACGGGCTATAATTCAAATACGCTTCATCGGATTTTCATGAAACTTGGTATACGCGTTTATAACGTCCATGGGAAGAACCCTATTGATATTGGACCTAATTGGTTGAGCAGTACCAGAGTAATGCCCAATTTAGTGCCTATTTTTATGGTAATATATTAGAAAAGCGCGATAACTCAAATATGCATAGGATTTTCA
Organism: Ectobius pallidus; assembly: GCA_964059195.1. Taxonomy (NCBI): domain Eukaryota; kingdom Metazoa; phylum Arthropoda; class Insecta; order Blattodea; family Ectobiidae; genus Ectobius; species Ectobius pallidus. Next base: position 169,749,106 of record CAXKWD010000007.1, read on the forward strand.
TGAAACTTGATATAGGCCTACGCATTTATAACATCCATAGGAAGGAGCCTGTTGATATTGGAACAAATTGTTTGACCGGTACCGAAGTAATGTCCAGTTTAGTGCCTATTTTATGGCAATATATTACAAAGAATTTGTCAAATGGAAATCAGTTCTCATGACAACATATTGTTTCACAGTGTTCATATAAGACTGGAAGTTGCAATACAGTTAGCTATCACAAATAACATTATTCCTTTACATATGCTTATCAAACAAGATCGTTAGACTGAGCGAGGTGGCCGAAATGGTAACGTCTTGAACTCACATTTTGGAGGTCCCGGGTTCAAATCCCGAAACCGGCCAAATTGACAATTTTTTTATTTTTATGTTATTTTTATGTGAGTGTGCGATTGTCAAGATAGCACAAATCTGTATAATTCAGCTGATACTGGACGATGTTAATCTGATTTTAAAAACATAGACCTTTGTTTTTCTGTAAGCCCTGCGTAATGAATTAATTCAAAGCTTAATTCGGAAATCAATTTTTTAAACTTATATTCTGCATATCATAATTGCAATTATCACTGATTAAACAAAAGCATTCTGGCACTTTGTTACATCAGTTCACCTGATTTTATTAAGTGCCAGTATGGTTCTTTATGAGGTTGTGTGGGGGACGAAAAAATGTCTGTCCGGCTGCCTGTCTGTCTGTCTGTCCGTGTACCTGTACGCGTCATAACTGAAATACGCTTTTTCGGATTTATATGAAACTTGGAAAACACATTTATAATGTCCATGGGAAGAACCCTATTGATATTGAACCAAATCGGTTCACCGGTACCGGAGTAATGCCCAATTTATTACCCAATTTAGTGTCTATTTTAAAGACGCGGTAACTCAAATACCCTTTACCGGATTTTTATGAAACTTGGTGTACACATTTATAATGTCCATGGGAAGACTTCTATTGATATTGGATAAAATCGGTTGACCTGTTTCGGAGTAATGCTCAATTTAGTGCCTATTTTATTTTTTACTTAGTCTGCATATCGTAATTGCGATTATAACTGATTAAACAAAAGCATTCTTTAATGCGAAATACCGGGACAGTTGCTTTTTCGTCGCTAGGAGCGCGAGTGCGAATATTTTCTAGACGAGGCAGCTTCAGCCAGTTTGTGTAGTTAGTGCTCTGCGAGCGGTCGAGGCAGCTAAGTGACGTCAGTCAAGGAATAACTGTACCAAGGTAAGGGACTTTCGCAACAACTGTGTCTTAGATAACTAACAACTTGCTCGTACAGGGTCCTAAATAAAACTTTATCTTAAGATTCCGAAACATACCCCAAATAGTGATCTCTCGAAAATGAAATAGCAGGTACTGGTATTAAGTCGTCATAAGCAAGCAGTGGTTACGTCATTTGTCTAACGTGTAAGTTAGTAAAAAATGTACACCTTATACCCTCAGTATACAGATAGAAACCCAGAGATTTGTCATAAAATGTATTGTTTAATTAAAATGTTAAGAATAGATCATCGGCTTACTAAGCCTAGTGCCAAAGTAACTTAAAACACATTAGAACATTAAATCTCAAAATAAAAGTAATAAATTAAAAATATATACTTTGAGATCTGTCTGAAATAAGACGTGTCTTATTAATAATGCACTAATAAATATCATAAAAACAGATGTTCGCTGCAGTAGGCCTATGATATACCCAAACGTTGATGATTCCAGTCTTGTCTTGCTGAATAAAATCTGCCGGTGAATATACAATGTTGAAATAACTTGATGTACCGGTACTGGACAATGAAATTTATTAATAATTTTCTAACGTGGTTCTAGAACAGCTAATCGTAAGCTCATTTCGTAGAACTAACAAATTGTTTGGAGTTGAGAATGTTACTTCTCCAATTACAATCAATAGATCGGTTTTTTTTTTTCATTCATTTCAGTTAACCTTTTTTAGGACAAAATTCCAGACCTGTGAAAATTATAATACCTTGTATAAAGCGGATCTATAAAGTAAGTTTTCCTCGGATCTTTTATAGAAACAATACAAAATTTCAAGGAAATATTTATTGCAACAGACACAGCAAGTATTAAGCTGTTTTTCAACATATTTGCCACTGGAATTGTAACATTTGTCATGCCGTGGAACCGACTTTTGAATACCTGGGTCGTACAAGTCTGCCGCCAGGGATTTGAACCACTGTGTGACAAACATTTCCTCCTCTCTGTTATTGTACGTCATTTCTTGAGGTGTAGGAAAAGATGAAAATCACTGGGAGCGAAGTCCGGGCTAGAGGGTGGATGTTTAAACACCTGCTAGCAAGTCTCCTGCAGAAGTTCGGCTGGGAGGTGTTTAAATATTCAACCTAAGCCCGGACCTCGCTCCCAGTGATTTCCATCTTTTCCTACACCTCAGGAAATGACAAATAAAGACAGAGATGCGAAGATGTTTGTCACTCAGTGGTTCAAATCCCAGGCGGCAGACTTCTACGAAACAGGTATTCATCACATCCGCGCCATGTTCAGCGTGAGTGTGTAAGTTTGTGTTCGTGTTGTCTCGGATGTGACCCCGCATTGCGCTGGTCACTCATCTGGGGGGGGGGGTTCTCCATCTCTAAGAGATTTAGTAAGACAATAAGTCAAGCAGTGTACTGTAATGACTAAAACGACTGGTTTGTTTTAGAAATAAATAAAATGTGCACACAGGAAGTGAATACCACGGTGTGTATTTACATTAAACGACCAGAAGAGATTTCACCAGTGCATTCTTTTCCCTATTTATTAGCAGGGTGCGGATTTTGATGACATGTCATCTTTTAATTTAAACTTCTTGGAAATGACTTGGAAGTTGTTGGATAGTAATTTTTTGGCCATTTTCCCCATTTTTTATTTTTAGGTCATTTTAGAAGTCAGTGTCATTTTTGATCATTTTACGACTTTTCCCCCAAATTTTTAGGTAGTTTTTAAAAACATAAAGTCATTATTTTGTTATTTTGTGTTGTTTCTTGGATTACATAGAGATTTTGTGCATTTACTTACATTGAATATTCTCTAAATAAGCATAAAAAGACAGATCTTTTATCATTTTAATTTGGATACTGCAAGACTGTGTTTGCTGTTTGCATTTAACCGTATGTAGCCTATAATTGTGTCAACAACATACAAGTAAAATAGATACAAATCTGATGTGTATATCCCCTATGTTGGGGCGAAGGGTCTACAAGCGGAGGTTTGTGAATTTTATTACGCTTATTTTCTGAAAGAGGGCAGAGGGACAGGTGGTAAGCCCATAGCCTCTCAACACCCTTCCGGAAACTAAGGTGTTACTTGGACGTGAAAGGGCCGAGAAATTTTGTCCAGAGGCTCTAATTTAGGCTTGGAGTTCTTTTACGTGCCGTAATTCTACGACACGGTACCCCCAGCTTAAAGCCCCTCCCGGAGGACTCCGTGCCCAGGATTTTTACGTCCTGAAGAAACCCATCGACCGCGGTCGGGATTGATCCCGCGAAAATATGTTGAATAAACTAGTATTTTCAAACATATTTTTTTAGTCTTCCCCCCCCCCCCCCAGTCATTTTATAGCTCATTTTATAAATATTTTTTAAAAATATATTTTAGGTCATCAAAATCCCGTCTCTGGATAATGTCACCATTGTTAATGCTTTCTAAAACTTCTTTTTCATTTCCATCAAAATAGAAGATTGTAATTTCTGTTGACTTTCACTCCTCTAACCATATTTTACTTTTTTTTTTTTTTAAATAATTATTGCTGGTCAACCGGCGCCTTTGAACGGATATATGGGCGGCGCGGCGCCTCAGGCTTAGAAAACTGAATGCCCACTCCTTCAATGAGGCCGCTTACTCTCACAAATGACGTCACGTTAATGTTTCACATATATGGCCATTCCTCAGGTGTAATTTACATAAAATGAGCAATCACTAACAGCTATGATATTATCGTGGATTTTGTTATATTGCTGTTTACGTATGTGTTTATATTGAGAGAGTTAGGTCATTTCCTAGTATTTCCACGCAAAATAGAGCGACATAACAGGATGACGTCAGACTACAGGATAGCGCACCTCATATTTCATGTTTTTTTGCTCTGTGCGCATGTTTCAAGACCTTCTCATCCCCAGAGCTATAATAGAAACAAAATCAGAAGGCTGTGGAAAGTGAAATGTCACGGCACAGCTGCCATAACAATGCCATCCCAAAACAGAAATAAACAAGTGAGCGAGGAGAACTAAACGAATGAAAGATGGTTTATTGCTTGATACAATTTGACAAATATTACAAGTTTACAAGTCACATAAATATGAATTTAGAAACGATTTTGAAAGCCAGTTTTGTTTAAGCTCGTTTGAACTTCGAATTGGGTTCTGTGTGTGTACGTATGAGTAGGCCATGAAACTACTGATCTGTTAAGTTTTGTTAATTTCAACTGATATTTAGTTTGGACTAGCATGTGCCCGCGGCTTCGCCCGCGATAATTATTTCAAAAATTAAAAATTAAGAACAAAATAGTTAAATCATTATATTTATTAACACCTAAATCACGTGGACTACATACCACGATTAGATAGCGTCGCCTGGTAAAAGCGACCTCAGATTCGAGTTCCTTGGCCCAGAATACCCCTGTACAGTGAGTTTCGTCCAAATCGAACAATGTTTGACCATAATTAGGCCTATATTGATTATCCCTCTTCCGTGTAGGTTGAAAATTTCATATGTCTTCGGGCCTTGATATTCTAAACAAATGAATCGTCCAGGATGGGCTTACAAAATCAAGCGATCGCCCGCGATAATTATTTCAAGAATTAAAAATTAAGAGCATAATTGTTAAATCATTATATTTATTAACACCTAAATCACGTGAATTACATACCACGATTAGATATCGTCGCCTGGTAAAAGCGATCTCAGATTCGAGTTCCTTGGCCCAGAAAATCCCTGTATAGTGAGTTTCGTCCAAATCGAACGATGTTTAACCATATTTAGGTCTATGTTTATTATCCCTCTTCCGTGTTGGTTGAAAATTTCATATGTCTACGGGCCTTGACATTCTAAACAAATGAATCGACCAGCGTGGGTTTACAACATTCAAGCGATCGCGATGCTTTTATTTCCACCGTATGACAAAAATAGCCAAAGCCAACTGCAATTGATTTGACATTAAAATGTATTACTGAAATCTGATGCTTCGACAGCGCTAAAATAACGTTTTCTGCCAGTTTTTCACTCATAACTCGCGAACGAAAGCTAAAATTAAAAATTCGGCTTCGAGGTGCATTCGCCCACCTTTCAGTCCATCTATCTTTAAAATTTCAGATCTTTGCGTTCAGTAGATTTCGATGGGCATCGTGGACAGACAAACAGCATGTGCCCGCGGCTTCCCCCGCGATAATTATTTAAAAAATTAAAAACTAAAAATTAAGAGCATAATAGTTAAATCATTATAATTATTAACACCTAAATCACGTGGAGTGCATTCCACGATTAGGTAGCGTCCCCTGGTAAAAGCGACCTCAGATTCGAGTTCCTTGGCCCAGAAAACCCCTGTATAGTGAGTTTCGTTCAAATCGAACAATGTTTGACCATATTTAGGGTTATCCTTCTTCCGTGTAGGTTGAAAATGTCATAATTATGTCTGTGGGCCTTGACACTCTAAACAAATGAATCGTCTAGGATGGACTAACAAAATCAAGCGATCGCGTTGCTTTTATTTCCAAGGTATGAGGTATGATGACAAAAATAGCCAAAGCCATCTGTAAGTGATTTGATATTGAAATTTATTACTGAAACTGACGCTTCGAAAACGCAAAAAATGCACGTTTTTTGCTCATTTTTCACTCATAACTCACGAACGAAAGCGAAAATTAAAATTCCGGCTTCGAGGTGCACATTCCGACCCTTTAGTCCGCCTATGTATAAAATTTCAGATCTCTGCGTTGAGTAGATTTCACTGGGCATCGCGGACAGACAGACGGAGGACAGACACTTCCTTTTATTAATATAGATAGATAGATAGATGATGACGATACAGGACGAAATAGCGGCCTTTGCCTTTACGACTGGGGCAACTATGAAAGACACAGTCAAATTTTTCGATCACGGGGTTTGAACCCGGGGCCCTCCCGAACGCGAGTTAAAGACGCTAACATCTCGACGCCCGGTTTAATGTTTTGTTGATAATAATTCAGAAGTTGACACTATCACAAGATCGATGCTGTAGCGTATTTGAACTGTCATCTTCAACTCCTTTTATGATTCTTCCCACTCGTAGGCCGCGTGTTTGATACTGACCAATAACGTTTAGCAATTCCTCGGATATAGACCAAACACGGCCCTTTATCTTACAATATTCTTGCATGAATCGCGAGGATGGCGTTTTATCAGGATAAAATCGTCTGCTCGTTACTGGACACGCAAGCGGCACGAAAACAGATTATTTTATACGACATAACTTGTTTGGAGATTGAAATCATAGAAATGTACATTGATTAAGAACACAATTTCGATTCGGTGCAAGCCAATTGGTGTGCTTTTATTCTGTTCTGCTGTTAGCTTACCTGAATTAAGTTAACTATGTCTTATATTCACCATTGGTAGCATTGATCACAACCTGGTAACTAGAATCGATTCATGGATGGTTGATTCATAGTAGGCCGTGATCTCGCAGCTGTTAGTTTTGTTTTTATACAACAAAGCACGAAAGTAGGCTAATTATTATTTGTATAATCCGTTACATTTTTATTCATGGAAATAGTCTTAATAAGTCCAACTCGAGTTGACGAGTTTCATCAGATATATTCGATATTAATCTATCGACAAACTCGTAAACTCTCGTGGCATTACCTATGATAACCATTGCCTGCGCGAATAACATCTACAATATGTCAAACTTTTGAAAAGTGATTACAATTCGCGTGCCAATCTTCTGATAATGCTGCTGCTATCCACTTACAGCCGGTTATAAAAAGCTTGGGTGTGGTTCCTATAGTGGCAGTTTAACTGGTAATAAAGAAAAAGCGGGGGCTGCAACCCAAACTTCCCTTTGCCCTAGATTTTTCACATTGTTACATCCGCAGGTTACATTGTATGTTACGATTTGTTTTTTACAATGAATAAAAAAGCTTCTCGTATGTTCTAAGTAGGGTTTGAATGTTTATGACATCTATCTACTGTTATACAATTCAACGGCCCTAAATAGCGTGCTTGCTCCCTCACTTCGTGAGGCATTGGGTATACTCGGCGATGTTCGTCTCTAGCAGTGTAAACTTTCGCAAAGAGTACAAAATTAGGAAAACCGTTGCTTTATTATATAAGGCCTAAGTGAAATGAACACAATGAACAAATATTCTAATTTTATTTCTTCGTACAATTTTCATAGCTCTGAACCACAAACATTTTTTAATAAACTGCCAGTGTAAATTTCTTAGAAATCCTGCAGTCAATTACTAATGGCGGGCGAAGCCGCGGGCACCAGCTATAATATATTGATAGTTTAACCCTGGAAGTATCGCGGGCAGTAAAAATCCATACAAACCACTCCTTCCCTTGATAAATTATATAATTTATGAAAATTAGGGTAAATTAAAAAACAGGGTCACCTTCGGAAAGTGGTATCCCACCCAAAATGGTGCACTTTCTTTTATACCACGATCTAGCGAATTCTTCTGTCCTCGTATTATGAAGAAACTCGTGATTGGACGTTGGAAGTGTGACGTCATATCGCTAGACGACTGGTGACAGGCTGACAAACCTCGCGGGAGATATAACGAGGTGGTTATAAGGCACTTGCGACAGTATACAAGGTCAGTGGGTTCAAGGCAGTTGCGACAATATACAAGGCCAGTTGGTCATCCTTCTTCGCTAAGAAACAAAATACATCACACAGTCTGTGCAAATGTGAATATCGAGTGGGGCCACCTGTTTTTGGATTTCGCCGAAAATTACACTGAATTTATCAAATCAAATTCACATCATATGCATCTGTCAACAAACAGTTGAAATACAATACGTATTATCAGTGTTCACAGGTAACTTTGGAACTGCATAGGCCTAATCGAATCTGAGATCGTTTTCCCAGGCGGCGCTTTCTAATCATGGAATGTACTCTGAAGCCAGAATTTTAGCTGGTTCGTCAATTATTAATGGTTTAGTTTATGAATGATTCGCGGTGCAAGTGTTAATAAATACAGTATAATGGTTTAATAATTATTATACTCTTAATTTTTTGTATTTTTTAATTAATTATCGAGGAATAAGCCGTTGGCATCTACTAATTAGTTAATCTTAGTTTTACCTCTCCCTTTTAGGATTTAAGCGACCCAAGCCGCCCGGGCCTTACAGGGCCTCGACCTGTCGGGAGAGGAATTATCTATGGATCACAACACTGACATACTTATTTGACCAGACAAGGACATGGAGGGCCTCCCCGGATGACTGATCAGCCCAATGCCGGGGCCACCTCCGAGACAACACGAACACATAGGACGAGACACACCATTCACACACACACACACACACACACACTTAGAACAAGGCGAGGATGGGATGAAGATGATAATGACGGCCAGATGATATCCGGGGACCACAAGGGCCTATAGTTACCCGACATTTGTCTCACAGGTGAGGAAAAAAACCCAGAAAAACCCCACCTACGTAACTTGTCCCGACCAGGAATCGAACCCGGGCCCGCTGCGTGAGAGGAGTGAACGCATCCCCTATGTCACAGCGGTGGACTAAATATAAAGATGAAATTTATTAATCTTATTTAATATCATTAATATGATATCATTACGTAATATGTAACTTAATAAGCGGATTATAGTAAAAAATAGTAGGCTATTCAATTTTCATTTTTAAATTCTCATTAATTTTCAAAGATATTATTTTCGTTTTGGATTGTTTTAACCTGATTTATATAATACTGATAATACTGAACTGCGAGATGCATATTACGTAGCCTATGACGTCAGCTGTTGTCCTTGACCTCAATGTCTGCAGCGCCTTTTAAATACGCAAGGCTAATGCCATTAATTCTTCCCTATCGTAATTAACATGTGTCAATGTTTTATGTATCATAAAAGTCGGCCGCGATGCTGCAGAGGCTGAGTGCACGCCTCTGGATTAGAAGGTCGCGGCTTCAAATCCGGTTGCAGTCGAAAGGTTTTCAGGATGTAGAGATCTCCTAGGAGGAACTATAAACTGTGTATCGCTGCCTAAATTAACGCTTCTGGACAAAATTTCCCGATGTTTTCACATCCAGCCGGCGTGGTCTTGTGGTTGGCGTCGCTGACTACAGATACATCGGCCCGGGTTCGATCTCCGGTACCTCCTCGGGTTTTTCTGAGGTAGAGAGGTCTGGCAGGGGTGCACTTAGCCTCGTAATTCAAAATGAGGAGTTACTTGATAGACAAGTAGCGGCTCCAGTCATGAAAACCACTATTAACGGCTGTGGGTGTCGGCATGCTGATCACATGCCCCCCAGTCCTGCCATCTCTCTGTGGTAGATGACGCAGCGTTCGGGTGGTAGGCCAAGTCCCCCAGGGATGTAGCGCCACGGAGTTTAGTTTTTCTAGTTTTCACATCCAAGTACGGCCCGCGGGCCAGATTCGGCCCACATACCGGTCTAATGCGGCCCACGGCAGGATGAAAGGAGAAAAATATATTTCTTACTTGATTGGTTTTCCTTCTGTTGCATGATTCCATGGTAAATAGACTTTTAGCATTGGATAGTCTTGGATTCCGAGATGGTAACGTCTTGGACTCGCATTCGGGAAGTCCCAGATTCAAATCCCGTGGCCGGCCAATTTGACATGGGTTTTTTTTCTTGGTTTCCCCAGTCGTAAAGGCAAATGCCGAATTGGATAGCCTATTTACATACCATAAATTATCCTGTATCAAATCCATGTAAATTAATATCAGTTCAAATTTACTCCATTAAATACACTGATAATAGAAACAATTGACAATCAATAGTTCCATGGCCTACCCTACTGTATAGACACAGATCCCGAACTCCTGATATAGCCTCGAAGCTAAAAGGTGTATAAACTTAGCCGAAATAAAGGGAAAAAACAAACATAAGGTGCCCTTTCGCATCAGACGTATCCCGCCCGACCCACCCTCAGTGAAGCAGTTCCTTTTATACCACGATCTAGCGAATACGATCTAGAGGATGAACAGGCTGACAAACCGTTGGGTACAAGGCACATACTCTCGCATTTTTAATATTTGGTACGGTCGGGAGTGTCGGCGACAATATACAAGGATAGTTGGCCACCCTGCTTCTCTGAGAAACAAAATATGAATATCGAGTGGGCGGAGCTTAAAGTGCACCTTGTATTTTTCTTTCGCCGAAATAAAAAAAAAATACTTGGATATTTTCATTATTCCGATTGCTGTGTAGAGGAAACAGTAAAACCGAGCATTCAGCACAAATTAGTTGAGTTTCAAAACGTCTCAAAGCTTGAAATCTACGAGTCCCCACCGAAATCATGTTTCAAATGTTGATTTCTTGTGCCCATGTGTGCGTCAACAACAGACCGACTTCACTCCTGGGGCTCATCTCGTTCCGGACTATGAAAATCTATCGGAAGTCGCAGTTCCATTCATACTTCTTCATATATAAATAACACACAAAATAGCTCTGAAAATTGCACAATTTTTAGCACTTCAATAAAGTATTTCTGCCCGCATTATGAAATGTTTCTCTCATTTGGCCCGCTCCCATTTCACTGCTCTAGATGATCACCAAGGCAATGGGGTTTCCATTTGTCCCTCTGTCCTCTATAGGAAAATAAGCGTAATTAAATTAGTCTTTTGTAATGAATACCATCTCGGCCACCTCGCTCGGTTCCATAGTCTTACTTCCTGCAATTACTGACTTTTTCCTTAGCACGACTGTATTGGTATGCAATTTATTATAACGCATTAGCAGAGTTTCTAGGACCGGCATTTACGCCGTAATGACCTAATTGAAACGTGAAAGATGACATAAGGCAAGCTTCACGGAGTGTATGAATCTGGCCCCACTCCACAAGAAACCCACGTCAGATGCTAAATTTGGTCTCACCTCTTGTGTTCGCAACCAAGTAACCCACTGCAGCTTCCTTCTCAAGGCCGCCCATGTCAACAAACACAACACTCCACTCTCAGTTATAAAACTCCATGATGATAATAATAATAATAATAATAATAATAACAATAATAATAATACTTACGTACTCAATGGCACATTTTGAGTATTCGTAGTAATGTTAATTAATGAAGTCCACCGCTGTGGCTCAGGGGATGAGTTCAATCCTCTCACGTAGTGGGCCCGGGTTCGATTCCTGGTCGGGACAAGTTACCTAGGTGAGGTTTTTCCCGGGGTTTTCCCTCACCTGTAAGACAAATGTCAGGTAACTTTCGGCCCTTGTGGTCCCCGGATATCATCATATCATCTGGCCGTCATTATTATCTTCATCCCATCCTCGCCTTGTTCGGAGTGAGTGTGTGTGTGTGAATGGTGTGTCTCGTCCTATGTGTTCGTGTTGTCTCAGAGGTGGCCCCTGCATTTGGCTGATCACTCATCCGGGGAGGCCCTCCATGACCTTGTCTGGACAAAAAAGTATGTATGTGATCCAAAGATAATCCCTCTCCCGACAGGTCGTGGCCCTGTAAGGCCCAGGCGGCTTGGGTTGCTTAAATCCTAAAAGGGAGAGGTAAAACTCTGATAAAGAAAGAAAGAATATTATTATTATTATTATTATTATTATTATTATTATTATTATTATTATTATTATTATTATTATTATTATTATTATTATTATTATTTACCGTTCTTTTGTCATTCTCGCGGCTCACCACAAAATCCTGACAAAATTGTGAATACAGTGGGTATACTTATTTATTAAAAACCAATCTCTTGTTGACCTAATGAACAGTTGCTCTGCTTTGATTGGCAGCTGGCGATTGGAACTGAGAAACTGTTCAAACCATTCATTTTTTTTAGAAAAGTACTCTAATAAAATTATCCAAGATTAACAGAATGTACCAAAAGACTTAACTCCATTGCTTTGACAAGCTAGTCTTATGAGCAGGCTTTAAAACTTAGTGCCCGATCGAATATGTTAACAGCAACTGTACTGTACAGACTTTGCTCGGCGTATGCGCTAGCTACCATTTGCTAGTTCACGTGATAGTAAACAAACCGGATTACAGGTATAGGAAGACCACAAAATAACTTCTCATTCTCTAAACTCACATTACAAGCATGCAAAACGATACGTTCTCCTGTTTGTGTGTTCCAATATATGTGTGCGTTTTAGAACACTTTACTTTCGGTATTCCGAAACGTATTATAAATTTATAAACACGCATAATGACAAGGTACACTGTTGACCAATTTGAGAGGCACCGTACTACGAGCGTATTGACTTCTCAGTACTACCATCAATGACTGTCTTAACAGCCTACGCAATCGCCCCCACCCCCTATACTCAGGTTGTTGGTAACCGGAATCATCTCCCTCTGTGGGTTCGGGCACTAAGTTTTAAAGCCTGCTTATGAGTCATTGCATTCAAACCTAAATTAATAAAATCTAAACATAGAGCAGTTTAAGGGGGGGGGGCATACAGCTTTCAGTGAAATTCACAGGTGAGAAATAGGTGAATTTCATTATTTTTTTCCTCAGCAATGAATTGTTCTACAATCTTGCAATCTGACATACTTTTTATTGACTACTTCTACAATTGCATACTATTTTAAAAATTACTAGAACTGTTAAAGTTATGGGTAATTACAAAGTGGCAGCCACGTTTTGTGCTGTAAAAGGATTTTGAAGAATTTTGATTTTAAATGCCAAAAATCAAATGTTTTAGAGGAGACATAATACATTTTTGCACAGAATTATCAAATCAAAATCACATTCCATGTACAGTTCACATGACAACAGTGTATTGTTGGCAGTGGTGACAGGTAGCTTTGGAAGTAAATGATACGGGACTTATTCGAATTAGAGAAGCTATCGATATAATTCATTGGTGTAAATAAATACTGAAAAATGAAATCCACGAAAACAATGCACAATGTGCTGCAGTCACATAACTTTCTCTCCCCTGGACTTAGAGAATACTATTTTTTCACTTCAAATTTTGATGTGAAATAAGAGGTCGTATTGCGTGGAGTGCCAACAAGTAAGTTATGCCATATCAGAAATCTGTAAAAAAAATCCTATCTACTGATACGCTATTCATAGCTGTAGGCTTTGTATTTCTAGTTGAGAAAAGAGGCTGGAACATTTTTAGTCCTATGCGCGCAGTGTATTATTATGTACCAGTTTTTGGGGGAAGAAAGTATGAAAGTGATAAGGAATTTCTTTTTGATTTCAGCCCCGAAACGATTGTACTGTAGCATAAGAGTAAGAAATAAAATATGCAGCAAAGACAATACCGGAATGTTTTATGTTACCGGAATTTCTGTATCTTTTTTTTGAACCCCTACCAGGCTTGGTGTATAGAAGCAATGGGATGCAAAATTCTACATCCTCTAGAGCAGTGGTTCCCAAACTATGGGTCGCGGCCCACTGGTGGGTCGCGAAAAAGTCGATCTTCTTCATAGAGTATATATATCGAATCCTATGCCCCCATGTTGGGTCGAAGGGCCTCCACGTGGAGGTTTCTGTTTACCAATGTGAATTTTATTACGCTTATTTTCCTAGAGAGGGCAGAGGGACAGGTGGTAAGCCCATCGCCCCTTAACCCCCCTCCGGAAACTAAGGTATTACTTGGACATGAAAGGGCCAAGAAAATTTGTCCAGAGGCTCTAATTTAGGCTTGGAGTTCTTTTACGTGCCGTAAATCTACGACAAAGGCCCCCCCCCCAGCTTAAAGTCCCTCCCGGAGGACTCCGTGCCCAGGATTTTTACCACCATCGACCGCGGCCGGATTTGATCCCGCGATCTTCGGATCTAGAGGCGGGCACGGTACCTCTAGACCACCGCATCCGACTCATAGAATATAAGGACCTAGAATTTGAAAATCGAAAGTCCTTCATGAGTTAATTTCGAATTGCAAAATACAAAACCCGGGCGACGCTGGGCCTTTTAAGCTAGTCCTATATGAAAGTTTAATTTTTATTCTAGTTTATTTTTCGTAATTTGATTCAAAATGCAAGACAAACTACTATATCCAGAGAGACATAAGTGACTTGCACTCAATGAATGCTGCTGCTCTCTTCTTGAGTCTGCGCAGTGCAGACCTGTTTGGCAGTTGCAATTCTTAATACCGTATATGGACTGGCATGCAGAACCTGAACTCTGTCTAGCATCATAGCTCTTGTCCTTGCTGAACATCGCAATTGAAGGGTTGGATGCAGTGGCACATCCACAGGAGGGGCTAAAAGGACTAGAGTCACCTCCCAGTTCCTCACATGTAAAAGGAAAAGCTTCAGATTAATGAATTTCATGTTGATTTTTTTAGGGCAATTTGTAATAATGAAATCAACAACAAACAGTCTAATTTTGTTGAAAAAATATCAGCGCTAGGTATTTCTTGAGAAATGAGTGCAAGATACTTCAATTATACAGGGTGTTAATGAATAACACCGAAATATTTTACCTATGTATAGAGGGGACATAGACAAGCAACTTTTATTAGGAGATTTTTGCTCTATGAATTCAATTTTTCCTCTTACAGCATAAAATCTCCCAGGGCATGGCCGCCACTGACTTCTAACATTTGAAAAAAAAAATGCAAAACAAAGGAACTTCGTTGTTAACACTGCAGTCAGTAGTTATGAATAAAAAAAGAATAATGCAGTGACGACCAGATTATGAAAACTCTAAATTATGTAATAGCTGTGGATGAATGATTACGAATCAGGTTTTTGTGGATCATTAGGAAGGCATGAAGTCAATTTAATGAAAATGTTAACCCTATTTCCCATAATTATTGACTTATGAGTACCAAATTATAATTACTTTAATGCCCTGTAGCATACACATTTTACGTCATAGAGCAAAAATCTCCTAATAAAAGTTGCTTGTCTATGTCCCCTCTGTATACAGGTAAAATAATTCGGTGTTATTCATTAACACCCTGTATAATGCTACTTTAATTAAAACCAATGCCTTGTCAGTATATTAGATTGTTAAACAGTTCAAATATAAGCTTACAAGCTTAAAAGGCCCGGCGTCGCCTGGGTTTTGTATTTTGTAACTCGAAATTAACCTATTAAGGACTTTCAACTTTCAAATTCTAGGTCCTTATATAGGTATTTAGAATTTGAAATGAGGAAGAACGACTTATCAAACTCAAATTATTCGCTCAGAAAACGCTTGATATAGCTTTTTATGGCTCATAGAGGATGTAGAATTTTACATCCCATCGCTTCTACACAGCAAGCCTGGTAGGGGTTCAAATAAGAAGGAACAGCAATTCCGGCAACATAAAATTGAATTGCCTTTGTGGAATATTTGTTTCTCACTCTTATGTTACCATAAAACCGTTTTGGGGATGAAATTAAACAGAAATGCAATATCACTTTCATACTTTTCTTCCCAATACATATTGCCATACCTCGTATTGTTTTCTCTATGTCCAGGGTAGAGAAAGTTATGTGACCACATTATTTTCGTGGATTTAATTCTTTAATATTTATTTATAACATGAATTATATTGATAGTTCTCTAATTTCTCAAAGTCCCATTTCAATTATTTCCAAACCCATCTGAGACTAATGGCAGCAATATGTCGTCATGTGAACTGTGATTTGGATTTGATAATGCTGTGTAAAAAGGGATTAGTATTCTCAAAAACATTTAATTTTTGGCATTTACAATCAAAATTTTGCAAAATCCTTTCTTAGTGAGCACTTACATTATGAAACGAAGGTACTGTCAAAATTCCAACTCCCTACATAACTTATTATAGTTTAGGCTCTGCGTTGATTCTCTGTCATTAAGTCAGTCAGTCAGTCATTCAGTCAGTCAATCAGTTAGGACAAAGCCTTTTATATATATATTTATATATTATATATATATATATCTATATAAATAAAAGGCTTTGTCCTGACTGACTGACTGACTGACAGGAATCAACGTAGAGCCTAAACTATAACAGACTTGGAATTTTGACAGTACCTTCGTTTCATAATGTAGGTGCATTTTCCCATCCCCGCAGAATCTCATCATTCTGGTACTTAATAATAAGTATTGAGCCATGCTACTACAATACAATAGATAATGTTAAAGAAGAGGGGCGGTACTGCAGGGGTGTGTATAGGCTCCACGCAATACATAGGTGATGGAGAAGTGGTCTACACGACCCTAACAGGCGTTCTAACTGCAATATTTAGGCCTACATAAAACTTAACAGGCAAGAATGAAATTAACAAAACTAGCTATAGCAGTTTTTTTATTCGTGTCTGTTAAGTTCTTGTAATGGACGATCATCTTACGACTTTCTATGTTATCGTAAATCTTGCGGGGGGGGGGGGGATTACAGTTGGCTTGTGCTTAGAATAATAATAAAAAAAAAACTTTTTGGTAATTTCGCATGTAGCGGAATTCAGGGTCTTTTGGTTGCCAACAATTTGTTTGGAAGCAAATGAACATAGCTCTTACATTTCCGGGAAATACTAAATCGTGATCTATTTGTATAGAAATTTATTTATAATATCTCTTTTCAAGTTATAAAATAGCAAACTAAAAAACTAATCTGGAAAAATCCTTCGCTATTATAAGGAATTGCAGATTTTGAATGATTGGGGAGATATGAAGTTCGTAAGTAATTTTTTGAGCGAAACTAAATTAGTTTTTTCTCTGTTTGGAGCATTTGCATTTAATATGATTGTTCCAACATAAGTTTTTACAACAACCTTAGGTAAAATCCAATCCTACACTACCCGTATGTTAAAACAGAGATTCTGTTCATAAAACAACTAATATCACACGAATTTTATTCGACCCACCCGCCCTAAATGATAAACTTTCTTTTATATCACAATCTAGCGAAAAGTTGCTTGTTTTCCGCCATTTTTCGGTCCTCGAATTATGATGAAACTCGTGATAGGATGTTAGAGGTGTGACGTCATACCGCTAGAGCAGTTGTTGTGGGTCAACAGGATGACAAACCTCGCGGGAGATATAATATGGTACGTTTACGAAACCCGTTGATTCAGTTTATGGTACATTATTCTAATGCAGGTTATGTAAGATATTATTATGCATTATTTAGAGTATCTGGTTCTGATAAGCGATATACAAGGTTGGTCATCCTGTCTCGCTCAGAAAAAATCACATCGTCCGTGCAATTTTGTGCATATTCCGTGTACCGGTCCTGGGATTATGTCCAACCTTAATACTTTATTGGTTCGATGTGTTTAATTTCGGAACAATTACACAATCTGTAATCCTAATTTAAATCATTTTTGTAATGAATATAGAGGAAGCCTTGTGTTCGACCCCTGGAATAATTCCAGTGTCTACATGGCCTATGTAGGGAACTTACTTACTCAATGGCAATCGACAAGTCCTAAGCAAGCTAAAAGAATATTATCTATTTTATGCAACCCGAAGATTCATTGCCACACTTACATGAGCCCGCCACTCAACCCTATTCTGTGCTAATTCTAGCCAATCACCGCTCGCAAATCTTACTTCCCTTAAATCTATCCTAATATTGTCCTCTCACCTACGTCTAGGTCTTCCAAGTGGTCTTTTCCCTTCGGGTCTCCCAGTCAATACTTTTGAGATATGTCTTTCCTCCCCCATTCGCGCAACATCTACAGCCCATTTCATTCTCCGTGATTTAATTACCCTTACTATGTCCGGTGAAGAGTAGGCCTACAAGTTATGAAGCTCGTCGTTATGCAGCTTTCATCTGTCTTAGGCCCAAATATTTTCCTAAGCCCCCCGTTTCCGAACACACTCAGATTATGTAAGGGGCCATGTCTCACATCCATCTACTCTTATACAATTCAACGGCCCTAAATAGCGTGCTTCCTCGCCCGCTTCGTGAGACATCGGGTATACTCGGCGATGTTCGTCTCTCGCAGTGTAAACTTTCATGACGACTACAAAATTAGGAAGGAAACCCGTTTCTTTATTATATAAGGCCTAAGTGAAATGAACACAATGAACAAATATTCTAATTTTATTTTTACTTACAATTTTCATAGCTCTGAACCACAAACATTTTTAATAATCTACCAGTGTAATTTTCTTAAAGATCTTGGAGTCAATGAACAATGGCGGGCGAAGCCGGGGGCAACAGCTGTAAAATATTGATGGTTTTATCTCTTGAAATATCGCTGATAATAATAATCCAAACAAACCATTCCTTCCCTTGAAACATTATATAATTTCTGAAAATTACACTGAATTGATAAAATAAAATTCACATCATATTCATGTCAATAAACAGGTGAGAAACAATACGTATTATGTGTTCACAGGTTCTTTGGAACTGCATAATCGATTCTGATATAGTTTTCCCAGGGGGCGCTTTCATGTCGTGGAATGTACTCTAAAGCAGGAATTTTAGCTGTTTCATTAATTATTAATGGCTTAGTTTATGAATGATTCGCGTGCAAGTGTTAATAAATATAATGCTTTAATAATTATTATACTCTTAATTTTTAAAAGAATTATCGTGGCGAAGCCACGGGTACCTCCTAGTATAATACAACCGGCAGGATAATAGTCCTATGTAGGAAAGACTAGGCTTTTTCACTAAAATGTAAACCGTATGGCGAACACAATACCGGCAATTCCTCATAATATGAAATTGCTTGTAATTTTGGGACGGCAAAGCAATTTCCAACACTAGATGGAATTAATCAAACAAGTCAGTAAATTCCATTTCTGTAGGTAATCTTTTTTTTCAGGTTTTGAAGCCAGGGTTCCAAGATGCCGATCCTAGAGACGTGTTGCTGCTGTGGTTCGCTTCGAACTGGAACCATCATCAGTGGAGTTCTTGGAGTTGTAAGTAACTATACTATGTCTCAAAATGTTTATCTGCGTTTCAGTGTTCTTTAATTTCTGTTCTGTGTAATTTACAATAAAAGAGCTTATATTTCTGCAAGCTTGTGTCCGCGATTATTTACTCAACTGCAACATGTTTTATTAAAATAATTTAACAGACAAATATTTATTACATTATATTGATTAACACTGACATCGTGTTTACATGAATTGCACGAATTTATCAATCAAGACAAATCTTTGTTAGAAATGAAAATAAAGATAAAAAACACTCTTTACTTGTATTAACGATGTGATCAAGACGTTCAAGATAACGTC
The DNA here is from genome assembly GCA_964059195.1 of Ectobius pallidus. Taxonomy (NCBI): domain Eukaryota; kingdom Metazoa; phylum Arthropoda; class Insecta; order Blattodea; family Ectobiidae; genus Ectobius; species Ectobius pallidus. The sequence goes on from CAXKWD010000007.1 coordinate 169,768,389, forward strand.
TCAACTGGTTTTATTAATGTAAGTTCAATAGTTTATTTACAAAAAAAGTTTTTGTAACCCCGCAAACCTTATTGAAAGACTGCCTATAACTCGACATTTGGGTTCTCTGAAAATAAATCCAGGATCTCTTATTATATTACCTACGATACCGTATTTTACGGACCATAAGACGCACTTTTTTAACATTGAAAACAGAGCCTTGAAAGTTGGGTGCGTCTAATGGTCCGAAGTACAAAAAAAAAAAATTAAAAACATGGAAAATATTGCCACAATACCATAGTTATAAAGAAGGTGTTATAAACGATAAGATAGTTACAAATGTTGGCACAGAGTGTGCATTAGTTCATTGTCACAATCATAAAATGTAGGTGTACAATGTGAATAGAACGGAATGTTGAGTTCTTTTATACGAAAGGATTTCGCTCCGTCTGAAAATATGTTTACACCCTCTAACCCTGAATTCAGCATATGGTAAGTGTAACAGGACAAGGCTGTTTAGAGGTCGTTACCTTTATTTAAACCACCCGGCGGAGACAACTCCTTTCGTATAAAAGAACTCAACATTCCTTTCTTTTCGCATTGTATACCTGGCTTCCAGCTACCCTCATTTTGCGCACTGATGTACAATCTGTGCCAATATCTGTAACTATCTTATCATTTACAACACTTTGTATTGGTATTCTGGTAATATTTACCATAATTTCAATTTTTTAGTGTACTTCGGACCCAACTTTCAAAGCTTTGTTTTGAAGGCAAAAAAGTGCGTCTTATGGTCCGTAAGATACGGTATTGGGTGGGTTCACACCCCCTGGGCCCTTTTCCCAATTAGCTCACTTCTCTCTGAAGATGGCAGCAGAGAAAGCTGTCGAAAACTCTGAATGTATCCTCCTACTTGCCAGGTTAAATCCCTGAGAAACCTATATTCATACTCAACATCGAGAAACCCCAAAAAACACATAAAATAAATTCTTCAGGAAAACATGGGTCAGAGTGTAATAGTTGTTATTTCTTTTACAGCTAGTTGCGATACCAACATTGATTCTGATCCTTGTCTTGGATATAAAAATGAAGACCATCCTTATCGATTCGTTATCACAAGATGTAGGTAAGTACTGTACGTTATGTCTTCCTAGATGTTATTAAGTGCCAGTATGGTACTTTATGAGATTGTGTGGGGGACGAAAAAATGTCTGTCCGTCTGTCTGTCTGTCTGTCTGTCTGTCTGTCCGTCCGTCTGTCCGTGCGTCTGTACGCACCATAACTCAAGTACGCTTTTTCGGATTTTCATGAAACTTTGTATAAACATTCATAATGTCGATGGGAAGAACCCTATTGATATTGAACCAAATCGGTTCACCGGTACCGGAGTAATGCCCAATTTAGTGCCTATTTTATGGCAATATACGAATTCGAAAGAATTTATAAAAAAATGAAAATCAGTTATCTTGACAACATAGCCTATTGTTTTACTGTGATCTTATAAGGCCTTGGAAATTAAAATACAGGTAGCTATGACAAAAAACACTATTGTTTTACATGCGTTTATCCAACTAGACCGTTAAAATGACCCAGGTGGCCGAGATGGTAGACCTTTCTTCTTCCGTAAGCCCTGCTTAATGAATAAATCTGGAGCTTAACTTGGAAATCAAAAACATACTGGCACTTTGTTACAATCAGTTTACCTGATTTTATTTACATCTCATTTTCAAAATAAACTCAGGCAAACTGATGTAACACCCGAAATATATTAGGAGGGTGTACAAGACTCTATAGCTAAGAAAGGCAGCTTGTCTAGGGAAAGGAAAATCCCAAAATCAAACCCAGCTCAGACCGGCCTAGCAAAGCCACCTGAGTTGTAATTTCAAAGCTCACAGAAACACTCAATGAGCGTATGCCCTTTTTGAAAATACAACTTTACTTCCTTGGTATGTCCGTAATGCTAACCTTCATGCCGATCTGCATTTATCCACAGTGGAAGCTACAGTCCAGTCCTGCTACAAAAGACTTTATAAAACATTCACTAATCATCCAAATGAACTAATTAATGAGATCCCTCATCATCTACCACCTGACCGCCACTTACGTCGACTTAAGAGGAAACGTCACAGCGATTGTTTATGTTAATTCCAGCCTATACCTACTTTACTTGAGGACAATCATTGGATTGCGACCTCTCCTCATGTTCCACTAATGTTAACAAATCACTATATTTATGAGCACAATTGAAATATGCATTTGTATGACAAATTTTTCTTATATATAAAGAAAAAACAAAAAAAACAACTTTACTTTAAGAGACTCAATTTCTCACACAATATACAAACCCGTGGCGGACCGCGAAGAAAACATTTAACACAATGGGTAGGCTCGTAGTTTATGTCTTGCTTCTGTAATTTATATGGCGTTTCTTCTTGTATTTTGACAATCTTTGAAGGAAATAAAATCAGGAATGCTTTTGTTTAATCAGTGATAATTAATTGCAATTAGGATATGCAGAAAATAAGTTATTTTTGTAATCGATTTCCGAGTTAAGCTCCTGATCGGTTTATTAAGCAGGGCTTACGGAAGAACAAAGGTCTAGTTAGGTAAGCATATGTGAAGGAATATGTGGGTAGTGTTATTTGTCAAAGCTAACTGTATTGCAACTTTCAAAGCCGTGTATGAACACTGTAAAACAATATGAGAATTGATTTGCATTTGATAAATTCTTTCTAATATATTACCATTAAAATACACACTGAATTGGACGTTACCCCGGTACCGGTCAACAGATTTGGTGCAATATCAATAGGCTCCTTCCCATGGACGTTATAAATGCGTATACCAAGTTTCATGAAAATCCGATAAAGCGTATTTGAGTTATCGCGCGTACAGACACACACACAAACAGACACAGAGACGGACAGACATTTCCCCGTCCCCCACAGAACCTTATAAAGTACCATACTGGCACTTTAATAAGACTGTACCTAAAATCCGAAGTTTACTTATTAGATGTGTTATATATATGAAATTTAAGCTAAACTCCTTCAGATAGAGTGTACAAAATTGTATGACAAAGTTAAATTATTCAAGATTGTGTAAAATGACAGTTCGCTACTGTAAAGGCCCCTTAAAAATAAACCGATTTCACAGAATGAACTGGCAAATAATGATCTTTGTATTTGATTCACCTTATACCTTTAGCACGGCCGTACAGGTTAGCGACAAAGAATATGTTAGCGAATACATTAATAAAAAAAAAAAAAGAGTGTGCGTGGAACGCCACGCGACAGAAGTGAAACTTGTTTTAATTTTTCGATTTTTCAATTTTGGATTATTGAATTTTTCAATCTTGGATTGTAAGACTTTTTAATATTGGGTTTTTGGACTTTTTTAATTTTGAATTTTTAAATTTCTGATCTTCTAATTTTGGAATTTTAAATTTTTTAAATTTTAGATCTTTTATTTTGGATTTTTTAAATTTTAGATCTTTGAATTTTTTATTTTCAGGATTTTTTAATTTTCGATTTTTTTTTATTTTTTAATTTTGTATTTTTTTATTTTGTATTTTTTTGACTTTTTAATTTTGGATCTTTGAATTTTAAATTTTGGAATTTTGGATTTTATTTTTAAAATTTTTAAATTTTGGATCTTTAATTTTTTTATTTTTGGGATTTTTAAATTTTGGATAAGCCTATAGGCAGTCTGTTCTGTCACACCTCACTAATTTCGTGATGAATTTGAGCGTCACTCAGGCTCTTGATTTACCCCTACCGCGGCTAAAGAATTTTCACTTCAAAAAGGTATTCCTCGGGTTCGGAAGCGACCCCTGGTAATCCCGTAAGGGGATATACACAGCGGATTTGTTACCGGAGTGCGCCAGTCCCCTACCTGCTTAAACCTAAGGACACAGCTCTGAACTACCACATAATAAGTACTGTGTTTAAAATACAAATATACCCTACTCATATTAGAGCTTAATGTGGTTTACATGAGGCTTCAATAAATATACAGCCGACTTTAAAGATGTTAACAGTTCAATTGTTTAAAGAAGCGTATTTTACACTTGAACTATTTCCTGACTTTTCATGGAAGGCTTTTTGAAGCTTCTAAAGCAGTATGACAAATGTCTCAATGTACGTGGTAATTATGTGGAATAATAAAGGCATGTCTTATCTTTAATGTCTCATTATATTTTTTTTTTGTTTTTCATCCACACATCTGTACACAGTCACCAGGGGAATTTTATTTTCAGACCCCCCCTCGTACAATTTAATGTGCACTTTTTGTGTCTTTGCCTTCTCTCTTTTACTGTACGTTTTACTTTGACTTTTTGACAACCTGCAAATGTGGCAGTTCAACAAAATATTAATTGCTCGTTATAATTAGACTTCGGACTTTTAGGTCGCTAAAAATGCTGTTTTAGGTACCTAAAATAGGCTCTAAAAATTGGAAAATAGGTTCTAAAAATCGTAAAATAGTCTCTTATAAAATCGTTAGGTTGCCAATTTTCTGAAATATCTCAATTGCAATGCATAATGCCGTGGGTGAGTCGGTAGCACACCTGCCTTCCACTCCGGCGGCCCGGGTTCGATTCCCGGCCGGGTCGGGGATTTTTCAGTAGTGAAAGATCCCCTCCCCGGGTTCAGGACTGGGTGTTAGGTTAAGATAATGCACATTGTGCGCGATTCCTAAATTATTATAATGTATTATTTATTGGAGTCACCATTAATCAATAATCATGATAAAACACAGATATAGGCCTATGGTTCACAGAATTATATAGACCTATTACTAGGGCCTGTATTACTACCATAACAGTGAAAACCTCATCCCTGTGAGCAGAAGCTATGCACCCTAGCATATTCAACGCTTTGTATCCCTCAGTGATTCAGAGAACTTTTTTTTTTTTTAAACTGGATGTGGGAGTCTGGAGAAACACTCTACATTTTGGGAAACATTCCTTATTATTTAACCAAGTCACAAATGTGTTATGTACTGCACATTCAAAAATTTAGTACGAACTGAAAATAAATGCTAGAATTTATAACAAAAAAAATAACTTATTTTGAACTTTAGAGGAAAAGCAAGCTAAAAGGCAATATTATGTTCTAACTTAAAAATAGGCTGTTTTAGGTCCTATAAAAGTATCAGTTTTAGGCATAGTCACTTATGAAACATGCTTATACACGTTTTAGTCCATATATCAATTAAGGATTAAAATAGGTTTTTACCTAAAATCCAAAGTCTAGTTATAATGCATGTTTTATGTTTGTGTCTTACAGTAAAGATCATCATTGCTCTGAACCTGGTCATGACAGTTCTCATCTCGGTTCTGCTCATATGGGGAGCTATTAAGGTAAGAACTCGTCAGAATTATTAAGACCAGGGGCAGATCCAGAGAGACATTTTGGGGGGGAACCAAAGTAGAGAGGGAAGTTTTTACTCATAAAAATTAATTATTCCCAGTTCACAATTGAAAACAAAATTAACATTTCAGCATTTTCTTACAAAGGTATTTCAAAATAATGAATGTCGTTGCTTTAATTTAAGGATTTGGGTTATGTTCAAATAAATTTTGAATAATTTGGGCTTAATGTTACAAATTTGGGGGGGGGGGGGGGAAATTTCCCCCATTTCCCCCCCCCCCCCCGTGGATCCGCCCCTGATTAAGACTACAGTTAAACCTCCATATAACAATGTTTAGAATTGAACGGCCTAGTACCATAAGGGTGTAAGCCACAAGGACATAGTTTCGAGAAATTTTGATGTTTTTAAGCAGTGTTTGCACTCACAAGTAAGTGGTTTAAAGTTTAATTTTATAACATGCTAGCTTAAAAGGCCCGGCATCCCCCGGGATTTTTATTTTGTAATTGGAAATTAACTTACGAAGGACTTTAGATTTTTAAATTCTAGGTCCTTATATAGGTATTTATAATTTAAATAATTAGGAAGAACGACTTATCACACTCAAAGTATTCCCTCAGAAAACGCTTGGTATAATAGCTTTTTTATGGCTCATACAGGATGTAGAATTTTGCATCCCATCGCTTGTATATTTTTGAAGGACAGGCTAAATTAGTTGTTCTGCAAATTTACAAGGTATTTTTTACAACTAGAGGTACCTAAACATGTTAAACAAAATTGAAGTACTTTTACAGTAGCAAAATCTTTTTACTTTGTATCATATTATTTGTTTTTACTTTAATTTAGTAAAAACCTGTATTATACAGTGACAATTACATTCATTCTTGTGTCCGACTTTAGCGTTGTGTAACAAATAGTTTAATAAAAACACTTTCTTTAACGCACTTTATTTTACCTTAGTAAACTTCTGGACAGCCGTTAACTGCTGACATCAGAGTTGACACTCTGCTGATGATGCAGGAACACCACCTGCGAAACGGCCGTCCAGAAGTTTACTAAGGTAAAATAAAGTGCGTTAAAGAAAGTGTTTTTATTTGACAATTACATGTTTGCCGATGAATACCAGTATAGTCATTAATACAAGAGATGATAAGCGAAACAATCTATTTTGAATGAAGTTATGCTTCAGAAATGCAAGTTAATTTTTTATAAACATTTGCTTGGATGGTATCACTGCAGAAAATAAAAACAATTTGTAAATATGCCTCAATAACAGATAGGAAGTGTGCCTTACACCTGAAACTGAATGTGCAGTCTCACAGGTCTTTTCTTATAACTGAGCAAAGGTTTAAGGCACAAGTACAAATAGTTCACTGAGTATTTAAGAGATATGAGGAGAAGGCAGAAATGTTAAAAAGTCAAAATTAAAGATTTGTGCCTTATGCCCTTATGGAACTAGGCCAAGTGCCATATTTAAACCTAGGCAGACTAGGTAACTGCCTATTTATTAAACATTTTGTTCATAACTCTTCAAAATAGTAAACTCATGTAACGCACAATGAAATAGAAGTGAATAACAATGACAATAATACGCTCAAACCTCTCGTTGCCCGACTTCAGTTTGGTGAGTTCAATATGCACCTGTTTATTTATTTACTTATTTATTATATTATTATTATTAATTGTTATTATTATTATCAGTGATGGGAAGTAATTGAGTAAAAGTAATCAGATTACAGTAACAATTCCTTTTTTGGTCCCATTTACTTGTAATCAATACTTTTTTTTTAAATGTAATTTCTACTTGTAATTTACTTCTGGAAATAAAATTGTAATTGTTACAATTTAATAGTCGTTAGTATTAGTATCATTCTCGCTTCTATATCGTCATCACTACTGTTTTTGCAACTAATATCCAAATTAGAGTTAATATTAACAAAAAGTTACTCATTGTTTCTGAAAATATTCTCATTGATATGTTTTCCTGTTTGTTCATTAATAATTTGTGCCCAAAACAAATGAAAAACAAGGAATTTTTAGGTACTACCATTTTGTAAAGTAATTGTAAATGTAATTGTAATTTTACTAATTACTTTTTGAAAAAGTAATTTGTAATTGTAATTAAGTAAAATTTCTCTTAGGTAATTGTAATTAAGCCCAATTACTTTCTTTTTGTACTTTTCCCATCACTGATTATTATTATTATTATTATTATTATTATTATTATTATTACTATTATTATTATTATTACTATTATTAGCCTACTATTTCAGTTACAATAATGCTTATTGTAGGTTACTTTGTGGTACATTCATGTGAAAATAAGGGGGCGAAAATATTTTTCTCTGCCTAGGGGGGCTTAAGTAGCTAAATATGCCCCTGACTAGGCCTTTCAATTAAAAGACGTATTTAAAAATTATTTCTAAACCAGTGAATAAAAGTTAAAACACACGACGTTTCAACTCTTCCCTAGAGTCTTTCTCAGGTGACACACTACACTAGACTGCTCATAAGGAAGCTTGAATTTCGTCATGGTAACTCGTTTGTCCACCTTTGATAAAAACGTTATTCCTAAATATCTGTTTTTCCATTCACTTTAATAATTTAAAATAAGTCATTGAACATTGTTATGATTTCAGCGGAACAAATTCATGATGCTACCCTGGATAATGCTCGCTATCATGATTGCCATTGGAGGCTTGATCTCCATCATCTGGACTGCCGTGGACTTATACAACCATGACTATGACATGGCAGGCTCACTAGTTCTTGTCTTTGGATTGCTTGGCGTGGGTAAGTATTAATTCCTGCATCTTAATGGAATATATTTAACCCTCTTAGTGCTAGACTGTTCACTTACAACAGGCAGTGATCAGAATTTCTTTTATGTAGGTGGACAAAAGGAGTGTCATGAAAGCAGGTCTAAATGGGAAAACATTGAATGATTTGGACTATGCAGAGATATTTTGGGCTAGGGAAGTTGAATCTGAGATCATTTTTTTTTAATCATGCACCCTCGAAACAGGATATTTATCTTTTATTATTATGTTGCTTTGTTCATGCATGATTTGGAAAAGCAGTGCTTTTTGAAGTGAAACTTCTCTAAACGTGCTAGGAGTAAATCGAGAGCTAACCCAAAGTTGCATTACAAACAAAATCATCACGAAAGTAGTGGGGCTGTGATGGACTGCACAGAAAACAACAAACTCAATGATTAGGCTTATCCAAGATTTTAAAAAATAAAAAATCCAAAATTCAAAATAAAAAAATTCAAAATTAAATAATCCAAAATCCAACATTTAAAAATTTAAAAATCCAAAATTAAAAAATCCAAAATCCAAAATTAAAAACATCCAAAAATTAAAAGATCCAAAATTCTAAAATTAAAAACATTCAAAGATCCAAAATTAAAAAATCTAAAAATCCAATATTAAAAAATCTAAGAATCCAAAATTAATAAAGTCCAAACCCCCAAAATTAAAAAAGTCCAACAATCCAAAATTGAAAAAATCCAATAATACAAAATTTAAAAAATCCAAAAATTTTAAAAATTCAAGTTTCACTTCTGTTGCGTGGAGTTCCACGCACCCAAATTTGCTGATGGTCTGTACAGTATATGCAATACCAGCACCTTTTTTTCAAAATAATAAAATGTTGATATTACTCAGAACATTTCTATCACAATTCCTATAAAATGATGGCCTAATACTTAAATATATACTTGTTTGTTCGCTTTTGTTAGATTTCTATACACTTAATACATACGAGTGCATGATATTTCCTGTAAATTGCCCTGGCAACTAGACTGCAAGAGAGTGGGGGGTTGGTTTTTCCAGCCCCTCAGGAAACAAACTCCTCCTGTGGTCAAGGCCATTCTGATTGTGTCTGTATTGCACCAAGTACAGTTAATGCTAACATAGTAACACACAAGTAGTACATAGCTAAGCACCATAGTTCATTGGTTTATGCTTCAGAGGCAAGCGAGTTCACTGTTGGGTGTTTAGTACGATTATAGGAACAAGTGGTGCACATGGATCACAAGTAGAGAAGTGAAATGAGTAAGATAAGTAATCATTTTGTACCGGTGCACAATAAAAGAAAACATGTTTTTTTTTTTAAATATCTCATAAACCTGCAAACAGTGAATCAAGTGAATCTGAAGAGAACGTCGCAAGTACTGGTAGATTTACTGCAATTCAGGGGAGAAACAATTCTTCCCTTGATGGGCCCTATTATTGGACATTAACTCAGAAAAATGACTACTGGGAAAAGTGTGGTAGCTCATGTGAGATTCAGTTAAAAGGTTTCGGTGAGCACCATCACCTTTTTTCTTAACAAACGAACAAACAAAACAAAACAAAACAAAACAAATAAAACAAAAAAAGCATTGTGGATAAGGTTCATGAATTTGTGTTTTGTTTTAATCATTTCATTTTGAATCTATTTGCCCATATGACAGCACAAGATTCGTTTTATGAATTTTAATTATTTATTTACTACATCTAACAATGTAATCCCCCAAGGCATCCACACATCTTTGCCAGCGATGAGGAAGGCGCTGAATACCATCAGCTGTGTGTGATGCATCTCATATAAGTGTGTCAAAAATTACAGAATGTGAGGAAATTATAAACAATTATGTAGAATAAAAAAAAATCTTGGGGGATTATTTTGAAGGTTGTTAGCTCGTAAGAGTACAAGTATTACGCGATGATTCCAATGACTTTCAATTGTATATCCTGATTTTTGTTTCCTGCAACTTTATTGACTGATAAATAATAGTTGCCATGACTTCTGAAATGACCCTCGTATAAGTAATTAATTATTATTAATATTAATATTAATAATAATATAAATAATACGGTAATAGTAAGTTGGAATAATAATTGGTATTCCTGTTACAGTTCTGGTCGTATATTTATGGATGGTAGTATTGAGCTACTACCAAGAGCTTGTGGAAGAGAGCAATCGTGGACAATATGGAAAGGTTCCGTATAGACGATAATGAAAAGTACTGAAGAACAAAGACCCAGCTGGGCTGGAATCAACATGGAAGTGGTTGCTGAGGCTTTCAGTAGAGCTACAAGAGCTGAGGTGCTCTATTTCTAGAGCTGCACTAACACAGCTAACTAATTCATCTGTCAAGACAAGAGGAGATCTAACATAACCTACAAATTGCACATGTTTTCATTATAGTAATAATGCAGCATACACAAGGGCACCTTTAGCTATACATCTTTGTGGCACACACAAGACTTTAGAGTGCCATATATAAAAACTTTAAAGGTATTTTAACCCCCTAAACTATTTTAATTTATTTTTATACATAGATCGTTCAACATTTACCGTATTTTATGGTCTATAAGACGCTCCGGACCATAAGATGGACCTTGATCTTAGGATGGAAATTTAAAGGAAAGAAATTAATGTGATTCTAAACGACAAATTTTAAAGGGAATAATATAGGCTACTTCATTGCATAAACAAATTATAACTTTATGCAATGAAATCAGTGTAGATAACTTCTAAGTTAAAATGTGCGTTGTACGAAAATCTCTTCTGTACAGGTGGCATCGTGTAAATTTTAACGACCGAACTGATTTCTCATTAAAGGCTGAAAATACTTTTACACCCTCTATTCCTAAATTCACCATAAAGTAAGTGTAATGGGATAAGGCTGTTTAGAGGTCATTGCCTTCATTTAAACCACCCGACGGAAACAACTCCTTTTGTATAAAATAACTCAACATTCCTTTCTTTTCACATTGTATATCTACCCTCATTTTACCAAGCTACCCTCATTTTACGATTGTGACAAGTGCATTGAAATACAGTCTGTGCCAAAATCTGTAACTATCTTATCGTTTATAACACCTTGTTTATAACTATGGTATTCTGGCAATATTTACCATGATTTTAGTTTTTTTGTGTACTTTGGGCCATTAAACGCACCCAACTTTTAAGGCTCTGTGTTCAAGGTAAAAAAGTGTGTCTTATGGTCAATAAAATACGGTATCATAGGCATAGGCGTAACCAGGCCGACCATATGGGGGGGTTATAAAGGAATACCCCCAGGGAGAGGGGGGTCCGGGGGTCCTCCCCCGGAAAATTTTAAAAATCAAGACGCAAAATAACGAGTTTTAAGCTTCCGGGGCTACTCCCTGGAAAATTTTAAAAATTAAGACGCAAAATAACGAGTTTTAAGCTTCCCACGCTTTATACTTGTATTAAGTAATTTATGGGCAGTTAAAAAAAAATTATACAATTTTCCTTTTTTTGATCAATGGGGGGGGGGGATTCAAACCCCCAAAACCCCCCCCCCCTCGGTACGCCTATGATCATAGGTAAAATAACAAGAGATTCTGGATTTATTTTCAGAGAACCCAAACATCTAGTTATATATACAGTGTTTCAATAAGGTTTGAGGGGTTACAAAAATTTCTTGTAAATAAACTATTGAACTTACATTAATGAAACCAGTTGAGACGTTATCTTGAACGTCTTGATCACATCGTTAACACAAGTAAAGAGTGTTTTTTAATCTTTATTTTCACTTCTAACAAAGATTTGTCTTCATTGATAAATTTAAATGTCAGTTTGTGGTTAGTATACGAAAATTCGTATGATATGAGGACCACCTACACCACAAAAGTTTTACACTTTTAATTGTGTGCTATGTATATATATTTCAGCAATTTTAACTTTGAACAAGTAAGCTTATACATTATGTCAACAAGAACATTAAAGCAACAACCAACGAACAATAGTGTACATCACATAGAATTTTTTTAACTTAACACACAAAATTGAACTTTATTGGTACTGTTTTACAATGTTAATTAACTTTTTCAGAATTCACACCATTAACTGGTAGCAGTTATTATACTAGGCCTATATATTTTATGAATGACGATACTGAGTGTGATAGTTGAATATGGTTAATGTGTATGAATGATAACTAAAGCCCGGATTTTCATGCACTATCAAATTTAAAAATATGCATGCATTCATGCACTATCGTATCTCCAAATATGCACAATGAAGGGCGAAACATGCACTATCAAAAATCCGCACTGTACTGCAATATATTTCAATTTATCTTAAAACAATTTACAACAACGAGTTTTTCCAAATTCTCCTCACTTAAACTCGCGTGTTTTTCAGTTAGGACATTCTTGAACGCAGAAAAGGATCTTTCTACTTCACAAGAAGTAACAGGTGCATAGGCCTACTTAAGGGAAGAAATTTGACTGAGGGTGAGATCGAATTCCATGTCTTTTACATTTTCTCCACATAATATGTTTTTCACGTTTTCAGAAGTTTAAGATCAGGGTTTGAACGAAGTACCTTCTTAAGTTTTCCCCTGACTGTCACACCCGTTTCTCACAACACGAAGTCTAGTGACTGAGAAATTCAAGCAGTGAATTTTCTGTTTAGCAGTTTTCTTTCAATGGAAGGTGGTGGGGGTCGGCGAGTCGGAATTTTCTTTTGTAGCCTTGTGTGTTATATTACTGTTTATTTAGGGTAAACAGTAGCTTGCATTCTCAAATTCATGCAGGTGGCAGACTCTGTTGCAAAGTCAATCAAAAAAATAACAATGGTAATGCAATACAACATTTTTACGTTTCTTTGAAAAGCCAAGATTTTAGGGAAGCATATTCATAATATGCACAGTTATGCATGGTAACTTGATATTATGCACTAAAACCAGAAAATGAAGGTTTATATGCATTAAAAACGTCTGAATATGCTACATTAAGCCCAAAAAATCCAAAACATGCATTATGCATGAATTTTGCCATAAAAATGCCGAAATATGCAAACATGCACGGAAAAAATATGTTTATTTGGAATCCATAAGTCATGTAATGTGTAACTACAAAGTTTGAGAAGTGTAACCAAAATATATAAAAACATGCATTTGCATGGAAATCCGGGCTCTAATGATAACACAAGGTGTGATTAATGCGCTCTGATTAGTGAAACTAGTATGTACTGACTAAAAATACCATCATACATGATAATTTTACAATTTTATAATTTATGTATGCAATGAAATAATATATGTGTTGTATCTGTAACAACACAGTAAACAATCAAATTAATTTACTATATGAGATGACATAAAAACACTTTTTGCTTCACTTACCATATTTTGGTATGACGCGTTTCAAGGAGCCTCCTCCCCATTTTCAAATACTCTGTTAACTGTTGACAGAGTATTTGGAAATGGGGAGGAGGCTCCTTGAAACGTGTCATACCAAAATATGGTAAGTGAAGCAAAAAGTTTATGTCAACTCATATAGTAAATTAATTTTATTATAGTTGCTTCACTGTATAAAGTTCCACAAAGTCTTTATTAACACAGTAAACGTTGTACCAACTGAACTTTCGGGATAATTGTGTTATTTTGTGGTATAGGTGGTCCTCATATTGTACAAATTTCCTAAGGATTTGTCTATCTTTTGGGAATTGTTGTTGTTATTATTATTTTATTATTATTATTATTATGATTATTATTAAGTTATTATTATTATTACTACTACTATTTTGAATGTAGTTCTTATTTTATTAGTAAGTTATTTTGTAAGTCTATTATTAATTTTCAATTTTGACAAATATTGAAAACATTGGGGGGAGGAACACAGCCCCCCACTAAACTACTTGTAAGCACTTATATATAGTTGACTGGATCAACGAGTTGTGTGCAGCTTGGGGCGCTGGTTCCCTATTGGTAAATATTGAATGTATGTATTTAAATTTGATTTTATTATAACATAAATGTTATGTTATTATTAATCTATATTTAATATTTATATTAAAGTTTATTCTGTTATTGGCAGTTGATGTTATCAGAAGAAATTTTATGACATCATTCAGTGGTTCCACCTTATATGGGCCCATAGGGCTCTAGCCCACCCAATATTTTGTCGTATATTATTATTTATTGCTATTACTAAGAATCATGGGCAAAATTCGTGAAATATTTTAAAATTCTAGTGGAAGCCTTTAAATATTAAGCCTATTTAAAATTTTACTTTATGGATTTAATGGATTTTTCCCTTACATTAACAAAATTTCACATAACCTGCTTTGATCAAGACTAAATGTGAGCTAAACTAAACTCCATGGCGCTACATCCCTTGAGGGACTAAGCCTGCCATCCGACCTCTGCGTCATCTACCATAGGCTTATGGCAGGACTGGGGACATGTGGTCAGCATGCCAACATGCCAACATGCACAGCAATTACTGATGGCTTAATGAACCGGAGCTGCTACTTCTTTATCAGGTAGCTCCTCACTTTGTATCATAAGGTTGAGTGCACCCCATTCCAGACCTCCCTACCTCAGAAAAATCCAAGGAGGTACCGGAAACTGAACCCGGGCCTGCTGATTTTTAGCCAGCAACTTTTCTTATACATGCCTCTTGTAAATAATGTACATAATTTCTTTGTTTGCTTTTTTGTTATTTTTGTATATTGTGCTGAATGTAAGCTTTCACTTTTAGGTATGTACTAGAAATGGTAATGAAATATTAATTCTATTGATTTGTATATTTTTATTTCTTTAAGATACCATATATACCCGAATATTGCCCGCCCCTGAATAATATCTGCACCCAAATATTTCGAAAGGGAATTTGAAAAAAAAAAAATTCTATAGGCCCATATATAAAATTATTTTGCCAGTTTTGTTCTTAATTAAACAGTTATAACTAACATTGCATATCATAAAAGAATTAAATATGGTTGGCTAAAAGGTAATTATAAAGCTAATATGCATGCTAACAACCAGTCAAAATCTCGCCGTCTTATATGCGCAGCCTAGCACTTTCAACAACAACACTCCTCATTCAGCGGGAATCACAAGCAATGTCGTGCGTCCGACCCAAGGTAAAATTCGTCAGAAATTCACCAAACTTGACTGAACTTTTCCCGAATTAGTGGTTCTACTTGTACTGCACTGTTTGCTTGGTGTCTCTATGCAGACCATGTGCATAAAAAAGCATCTTTTTTTTCATTTTCCTTTCATTACAGCTTCGCTACTACAAAGCATTGTGCTATATTGAGCCAATAAGGTACAAAATTATAGAAATTCAGATGAGAGGCGTCCAGTATTCAAATAATACCCGCACCTCAGTTTTTCGTTTGTGATTTTTTTTTTAAATATGCAGGTAGTATTCGAGTCAACGAGCAACTTGAACAAAAATTCCAGAGTAATATAAATTAAAAATATAAGTTAACTTAAAACATAAGTTAAAAATATAAGTTAAAATATAAGTTAAAAAATAAGTTATAATAAGTTAAAAACATATGGTTACTCTAGTATAGGAGCAAAGTGCTTTGCTCTACTCCTTCTAACACTTTATTTTTATTGTGTTTTTGTAAAGAATGTGTGATTCTATCTTGTACAAATGTTGTATGTGAACTAAAATAAATATTTTGTTATGGTGCCTTGGCTATACAGAATGGAAGGGGTATAACTGTGTAGATTCAGGCCTATTTTGTATGTTCTGATTACAAGTATGGTTAAGATTATTCCATTCATATGGCCCTGACCAAAAATGTTTAGTAATGCTTTGGATATTGACCAGTCACAGCCGTTTAAAGAATAATTACCAGTGGATGTGATTTTGTTAACACAAAACTTTTCGACCCTCTCCATCAGGTGACTCAGTCGAACCTGGGCCTGAGGGTCTGTAGCCAGCGATGCTAACCACGAGACCATGCAGGCGGCCTCTGTCACTCATATAAAAACAAAACGCTATGGGACACAGATCTTCTTGCCTTGGCATTGCCTCATTTTGCAGATAATGTCGCTCATGTAAATATCTTTGTATGGTATTTAATTTGCATGAAAACTATAAATTTTAGTGAAAACCCTAGGTGGAAAACTTATTCAGTTTCCTATGCCTATATGAAAATAATTATAACAGTAAGGATAATATTTAGTTGAATAAAAACACTTTCCTTAACGCACTTTATTTACCTTGGTAAACTCTGTTGATGATGCAGGAACGCCACCTGTGAAACGGCCGTCCAGAAGTTTACCAAGGTAAATAAAGTGCGTTAAGGAAAGTGTTTTTATTCAACTATTTAATACACAACACTAAGTCGGACACAAGAACGGATATTTATTTAAAAAAAAAAAAAATCCAGGACAGGGGCCAATAAGTATTAATGTATTAAATAAATAAATAAGTAAATAAAATAAGAATGGATAATATTTATTGAGGAAAGAAAGCTCCCGTGAATAAGTTTAGGGATAAAATGTCTAGTCCTGAGAAAAACAATTATCTGAGACAATTAATATGTTATTATAACTTAATTTGTTTGTTTTTACCAAAGGAATGTGATAAATCTTCAGTTATAATACTTCCACTCTGTAAGTTATATTCTTTTCTATGTTCATCCTCACTTTGATGTTCCCATCTTACAAGGATCTAGTCAATATTCACGTAATCATTCAGTGTAGTTCTTGTTCGTTATGATTTGCAGAAATTATGAGAGGATCATAGATCAATGTTGTTACTACTACTACTACTATTGTTGTTATTATTATTATTATTATTAATATTATTGTTGTTGTTGTTATTGTTATTATTGTTATTGTTTGCTTTGTTAGCTGTAAACTCCGGCCTTAAGAAGGCTGTTTTAACATAAACCACCTTGTGGCCATTTTCAGCTAACTAAAAGTTAAAAATTAAAATTTAGCCACATCAAACAGACTATGGGGTTAAAGATTTGTGTTAGACTCTATGCTAAAGCTTAAATAGTTGTTATTTTACTTTTGTGTGTTCATTGAATTTTAGTTAACACCTTGTGCTTGGCCTATTTTCATTGCTAGTTCAGTAGGCTATGAGACATCAGAATCACTCAACACCCATAGATATTAAAGTATGATTATAAAATTCAAAGTTTGTTTTTTGTAAAACTAATAATATTATAGAAATTTGCTGATGTAAGTTTTGTATTATTTTTATAAAAGTTTAAAAACTTATACGAGGGCCATCCACAAAGTAGGGCAAAACCTGGTGACGCGCCGCACTTTTGTGTAAATTCGTCTACTTCAAAACAGGATTGAATATTCTGAAAACTCTTTTTGAGATTCCAAGCTATGATCTTCCCTCCCTTTATTTCAGCAACGAAAATATTTATAAAATAATAATTAAATGTGTAAATACAATTATTAAATTGAAAGACAAAGCGGGAGATATGCCGCTTTACAGGGTGCTATGCCGCACATATGGGAGACATGCCGCATTCATAATAACAGTCTAAATTTACATCAAAGGCACGTGTAAAACAAAAGAGAACCTATCTACACAATATCTGGACATGGGTGACTAGCCTTTTTTCATTTTCTGTATCAAATAATCCTTCAGGCCCAAGTGAGGGTTTTCCCAATTTCCTGTGTCCATGCGCCTACGAATAGTCCTCTCTGGCATAAGACAGCAACGTTCGGCTTCCCGAATCTAAATTTCCCATGCCTTAATTCGCCGAACAGCTTCTTGTAGGTCATTGTCATTCCATAGGCCACAATGTTTAGCTCCTTCCCTTCCCCTATACCTAGTTGACATGTTTATTGTTGAAAAGAGCAGAAAAAATAATTTTGGGGGGTAATTATACTGCAAGACATTGTGCGGCGTGTCACCCTTGAAAGCTGTGCGGCATGTGACCCAAAACTCAGTGACACGTGCCGCACTCATCTGTAGAGCTTATTGTTATTGTTGTTATGGCTAACTTCACTCACAATATCTTTACAACCTCTAAATAGTCTATTAAAAGTAGTACACGCAGAAAAAATGGAACAAATACAGAACAGGAAAGAATAAAGTAATGAGTCCAAAAAATTTTCACAGTGAAACTAGTGCACTTACCTGATAAATACCGCTATAACAATGACATAAACACCACAAACAATGAAGACACGTGATCCAATTACTCTAGAGAGGGAACTGGAGATGGTATCACGACAACTAGCGGTACCTAGTGTCAAATGTCCGAGTTAGAGGGGGTGCGGCATCTATCCTGGTGCGGCGCGTCACCCGGTTTTGCCCTAAATTTCCCTAGGGCAGTTTACACAAGCAAACAAAAATGTCCTGGATATATTTATCACAACAGTTATAGCAAGTGTTCAGCTATTTTTCAACATATTCGCCACAGTTATTGAGACATTTGTCATACCATGGGACCAAATTTTGAACACTTGTGTCGTAGAATTCTGCTACCTGGGATTTGAACCACTGTGTAACAACCATCTCTGCTTCTCTGCCATTCTCTATCATTTATTGAGGTGTAGGAAAAGATGGAAATCACTGGGAGTGAGGTCCGGGCTATAGGGTGGATGTTGAAACATCTCCTAGTCGAACTTTTGCAGGAGACTTGCAGGGAGGTGTTGTAGTTTCCACCCTACAGCTCAGTCCACGTACCCAAAGATTTTCATCTTTTCCTACCCCTCAAGAAATGACAGTGAATGACAGAGAATGGTAGAGAATGGTAGAGATTGACAGAGAAACGGAGAAGGTTATCACACAATGGTTCAAATCTTAGGTATTCTGGGTATTAAAGTAAGTAAAGAAAATATAGTAAAGTATTCACTAATTGGGCCATGAAAGCACTGAGGGTTCCAGGAGATTGAGGCTCCCAGATTTTTAGACAATTTGCCTGTGAAAGTGGTAGTGTTGTCAGTCTTACGCACCGGCAGCCTTTGCCCCCAGGATTGCTCCTGGTACTCATTTCTGTTTAGAGCCTGAGTCGACCCCAGGTTATAGTGCCACCAGAAGGATTAGGCCAATTGAAGAAACTCCAACCTCATCGGGGATCGAACCCATGACCATCTAGTTTGTAGCACAGTGCCTCAACCACTATGCTATGGTGTATCCCAGAATAAAGTAATTGGTAAAACGGAACAGGTCGCCAATTAAGCTACGCCCTGAGAAACATCTATGTGGTAACAATGAAACTACTAGCAGCATTGAAAATTGGAATTTTTTTTCTCTTTCCTCTCTTCTTTTCTTCTTTTCTTCTTTCTACTATTCAATCCCTTTTCTCCTTTAGCCTACCTATACCTACTTCTATCCTATACATTTTTGATCTATTGTGAATAGCCAGTCATCTTATCCACTATGCCATCGAGTGATCATTGTGGTGTGAAGCATGAATTCATCTATTTAAGTTTAGAGAGCTGTTTTGGTCCAAGGGGATGGCTCATATTGTAGTAATTAATGCAAAGGTAATTTTGTATGGTAGTAATTAGTGTATGATACAAGGGTTATTTTCATACTGGAATGCCTCGATTATAGTAATTAGTGCATAAGCTTCGGTACAAGGGGCTGAAGGGGCCAACGCTCGGCCAGGGTTGGCGGAGCTTAAGTGGGAACCTGTTCTTCCAACAAATTAAATTCAGCAGAATTATTTTTGACTGTTGGCAACTCATCAAAGAATTTTCGTCTTGCCATGTCCCAGCAAAGATTTTGTTGTCCTTTCTGGTCTATATTAGAACTGGTAAAGCAGAAACGCACATTGAAATCTTAGTCATAAGATAAAAATTTGGAAAATTCAAAACAGGGCGCACCTTGGGATAGCGGTATCCCGCCCAACCCACCCAAAATGGTGCACTTTCTTTTTTACCACAATCTAGCGAATTCTTCTGTCCTAGTATTATGTAGATACTCGTGATTGGACGTTGTAAGTGTGACGTCATATCGCTAGACGACTGGTGACAGGCTGACAAACCTCGTGGGAAATATAATGAGGTGGGTACAAGGCACTTGCGACAGTATACAAGGTCAGTGGGTACAAGGCACTTGTGACAATATACAAGGACAGTTGGTCATCCTTCTTCGCTAAGAAACAAAATACATCACACAGTCCGTGCAAATGTGAATAACGAGTGGGCAGAGCTTAAGGGGCCACCTGTTTTTTGATTTTGCCTAAAAATTATGAAAATAAGCATATCTAAACTGAAGAAGGAATAAAATTGAAATACATGTTTAAAATCAGCATATGCTAAACTTCAGAATAACAGAGCAGACTACTTACCATGCCATTGCTGAATTCACCTCTGTTCCGATGTGTCTTTGCTCGTCTTTTCTGCTCACATCACATTTTAATTGCAATGTTTTATCACAAATTTTGTTTGGTTTGGAACCATGAGTAAACTGTTTTAACACAATTTATTACACTGTTTTAACACGTATACAATAAAAATAATTTTTAACGCAATTTCACTGTTTTATCAAATTCTGAAATGTGTTTTCTACGTGTTACACTAGAGTAGCCTATTTTTCGAACCGAATGCTGCCGAATTTAATTTAAAAAGAGCGCCAATGTTCTCAAAGCACAATAGCACACTCTGGTGATAAAAAATGGAGTGGAGCTGGTCACTTGTTCCACTGGCTACATGGCATAATTCTTGCCGATAGTCAATACATTGAAGAAGAAAAACAAGAACAAGAGTGGTGACTGTCAACCAGTGATCTCAATATATAAACAGGATACACAACAGCTGTGCTTTGGAACTGCATAAATCGTGACGTTCGCTTTTTGTTAAGTTGGCTACTCCGTACGTATTGGTGAAGTGTGCTTCCTATGGTAAACGTGTATTTATGAATGCGTTTTTGTTATTTTTCATGACAAAATGGTCAAATATTGCGTGGCATATGGCTCCACAGAGCTCCAGAGAAATGGAAGTGGACTTAGGCCCCTTCCCCCAGCAAAAGCTACGAACACGACTATTTTTAACTTCTTTTTCTATGGCTAGCCTTTTTGTCTTTCAGATCGTCTCCATGGGCTAAGCTATACGAAAAAATAAAAGCCAGAATAAGGGAGCGAACTCATGTAGTATTTAATGTATTTATTTATTAAATACAAACATATATTAGTCCAAAAATATTAAGTTAACTAATTAGGAGAATACAAATATGTGCATAATTAAAAAGTAATGAAATGGGAAAATGGTCATGTTTAAATATGACAAAAATTAGGACGTGTTCTATTTTTCATCAGTTGAATGATGCATTTCAGCGCAGTATCCAACTACGCATCTCCTAGTAACCTCTCACAGCAGGAGACCAAAACATTGATAATAGGAGTCAATTTTTTTAAATTGGTAACACGTCAAATATGCAATATTTGTATTTAATACAAAAATTCCGATGAGCAAAAAAAGAGGTGGAACATTAATTTTTATATTAGGGTGGGGCATCACTAGGGGTCCCCATAGTAAGTGGGGCCTGGGGCGGACCGCCCCCACCGCCCCGCCCTAGGAACGCCACTGGTCACCCACAGCGAACAGTACATTAAGCAGCAGACACCTGATTGCTATAATGTCAAGGTCTGGTGCACTCGTAAAATTACTAAAAGATGCTGTACCATCAGTCTTCAATTTTCCAGGACATCTTCAAAAAATTATTGTTCCAAAAAGACAAGTGGTTCGTAATGTGGTTAGTAGTAGGCCTACTTTAGGTACCATGTAGGAATATAAATTATGCAATATGTCAGTCATGTAAATATAACTTAGTATTCTTATGCATGTAGGCCTAAATTTTCCATGCTAGTTTTTAATCGCAGAAATAAGAGGAAGCAGAAGTTTTTGTATAAGACCTCGCTGAAAATTATACGAAAATAGATAAACAGACACAGTGGCGGACGCAGGGGGGGATAGGGGGGTTATATCCCCCCCGAAATTTAAAAAAAGGCTATATATGTACTCTAAGTGGCCAGTTTTATAAACTAATTTTATATGTAAGTTGAAAATCAAATCCCCCCCCGAAAAAAATTTCTGCGTCCGCCACTGAACAGACACAAACAGATGACCTCCCACCATCTCCTATCAAAACAGAATTGAGAAACAAACAAAAGGCTACAGACGATTGTCTGTTGCAAGAACAAGAAGATAAATAGCATGGCTAATTAATTTCAGATTTGAAGAAAAAGGAACTTCTAAGTAGTATTAAGACTTAAATATTTTGAAATTTCATTTCAGTGGCTTCCCTTTGCGCTAGTCTACAGGAAGTATTACAAAAAATAATAAATAATGTGAATTGTATCCAGTACAGTAACGGTACAGTTGAAGGTCACGGTTTACGCATTTCCAAAGCACTTAGCACAGATTTTGCCTATTCTCTTTATATATAGAAATGAAGCATAATATCGCAATATGTAGGCCTAATGTGAAGTTATTTTAAATTTTTAAGTGCGAGTGTTTACAACTGTTTACCAATGCACATTCACGCCTGATTTAGATTAAAGAAATATTTTTACCAAACCATTACAATATGAAATTAGTTTTGTTATGTACTTAAAAAGCATCAAGTAGTTTATATTGAAACGCTTCATTCATAAAAATTTTTAAAAACGCCAATACATCTTCATAATTCCATGAATACACATGAGTTTGTTAGAAGGAGATACGGGATAGGAGCTAAAGTATACGTTCGCTTTCATGGCGGACCGCGAACCCTGCCGTCACGATTATTCATCATGCAGTGCTACCTCCAGTATGTAATAGAGCTCAATGCTGTCAACTCGCCTAATAATTATTATGGTTGTGAAATGGGGTAAACATTTTACTCGTAAGTAGAATTTTAGTTCTTTTTAAAATACATCTCCTCGGTAACTTTGGGCACTCTCCCGTGCATGTTACTTCGCCGTCATATAGGCAATGGTAGTCAACCTAACCTGAGCATTGTGATGTGGTACCGGAGTTTTAAGGTTCTAATTTTGATGGTTAATCTTAAATTGTTACCTTGCCGGTATCTGAGCTGGCAACTTTATTTACCTCAATAATTCTGTTGGTAGAAGGCACTTGTGTTAAAGTATAATTCCGATTCCTGCATAAACACATAGGCCTATTGCACTTGCTATGTCTGTAATTAATTATTGTATGTGATTGTGATAAAGTTGTCACATGGGTTTCCCAGCTGTGAAACACAAATAGACTTATTAAATGAACTGTGTTGGCCTCTAACTTAGTGACCAAAATTCTTATTTTTTCATTCGAGAATTCTCATCACTCGTAACTGCTTTCACAACAGTGACAGTTTCAGTTTGTCTTTGAATATTGTAAAAAAGTATATTTTTTTAAAGTGTGGCTTAAATTGTTCTCATTCTCAGTGCATCAATTGATGTTATTACAGAAATGGTGCATTGAATCCGAAGAATAAACAATGCCGAGTGGAAGAAGGAATATGTGCAGGACAAGTTCAAGTAGACCTCCTCCACTTCCTAATGTGATATTATGTGACGACGCTCACAAATCAAAGTAAGTGACTATTCAACCCAAGAAACCACATGTTTTCAGGATCATTTATAGCCTAGCCTGTGTTTTTCACGCTCTCTAAAACAGCTCCTTGTCAGACTGGTAACACGGAAAAAAATTGCATTTTATTAACCAAGGCTGCTAAAATCGCATAAAACTGCATTTAAAATTACATTTTATCGGCCTAGGACGCTAAAGTCGTCATGCATTCTAGAAACAAAATTCAGATGGCATTGATCAGTCACACCAACTTTAACGTGGATTTAAAAATATATTTGATCATAAAACAACAAACAGTGCATTCTTTTTTAAAGCATACCTGTAAAGCGCTTTACAAATGATTCACGATCGCTTTACTACCGCTGCAGTCATTGTTGATCTATGATTCAGGCGGCTGTGAGAATATGGTGTCAACAAATGGCTGACTATACCTTTTATTATAATTAATTATGTAAGGTATTTTTTATTTCATTTCATATAATTTAGAGAGCTTTTACTAAAAAATATTATTGTTCCACATACACAAAAGCTTTAGCAAACTCATGCAGCAGTACTAAATTCGTCCTCCAAAGCATTATTTTGCTTACATACTAGGGTGGATCAAAAAGTAACGCACAATATTTTTTTTACAACAAGTTTAATAGGTACAATTACAAACAAATGCACACATGAAGGGACATCTTTTGTCTATTTTTCTTGTTGCTCTTTCGAATTACAAAATTTAACAAATTGTTTCCTTTTTATAAAAATAAAGACTTTTTCCCAAATAATCAGTTCTATTGGTTTTTGTACAGTTTTCAACAATTTGATGTTATCTTCGAATTCATGATCTTATGATACAAAAACGATGAGCAACTTCAGATTTATCAGTTGAATGTGTCGAAAAAGACGCAGTGCTCTGATAACAACTTCATTATTGCAGGTCTTACGGGCAAACTGTGGAAGGCACAACGTCACGAGTGGTATCTCCGAAGCACATTCCTGTACCAAGCATACCTCAAGATGGGAATTTTGTGTTTGAGGTTATAATGTTCATCTTCACTGGCATGACTTCCTCTCTCCAGTTTCTTCATCTGTATCGGACAGTATGGTGGCTACCGCAGTCGTATACTGCATATACCGTGGTAAGTATGGAGCCTACATTAAGGTTACTAGATTTTTTCGATTAAAAGCTTCATGGAAGTAATTTTGTTACATAAATGGATGACTTAATTACACCCCACTTCCTACACTATGTAGCAGTTTGTCTCAATATAAAAATCAAATTAATTAATTTACTTGGCTGTTTGGGAAAAATTACACATGCAGAAAAACAAATATAGGCCTCTAAATTTTGATATCCCTAAGGACATCCAGATAAACAAACATAGTCATTTTTGAGAAAATTGTGAAAAACGAGCATTTCTTTATGTAAAGTCTCCTTAAAAATAAGAGAAACTTGTCGCCAATCTTTGTATCACATCTTCAGAAGGTACCTGTCCCAAATATAATTTTTTTTTTTTTTTTTTTTTTACAATTTTCCATTCTAGAGCTAGGCTGTTCACAGACATCCACACTGACACACAAACACACAGACATGTTTCCAGTATTTTTGGATGCAGGAGACCTCAAAACGTGTATTTATGTTACAAACTCGACATCAAATTTGGGGATCGAAAACAATACTTCCTTTACCTATAGTAGGCTACCTATGGTATGGGTAGAGGAAGTAGTAACACAACAGTGTGACACACATGTAATGTGAATAGTTGACATGTGGGCCACACACTCAGTTCACTGACATGTACGATGTCTTCTGCTATCTGTAGGAGAATACTGTACTTTAGAACTTATATCAACTTATTCCTTGATTAAGTAATCAGTACCGGTATCTCAATCTATTGACTTCAGTGGTTAAAAAATATAATGCACGTTGAAATAAAAAATGAGTATAGCGCTCACATGTCGATCATCGAAGAAGAGAAAAGGAGATGAGAGAGTGACTCCTAGATGAGGATCTGCTCTAAAGCGAGTACAGTGATTAATTCACAAAGAAATGTTTGTTACTTTGCAGAATTTTTATCTGATTGATCCATACCTGGTTGGCTTCATAGCTACAATATTGGGACGTCGATTGGTGTACAGCGCAGTCTGTAAAATCATGATGAGTTGGAGTCCTGCCCCTCTCTGGCCTCTTATGCAACAGGTCTTAAGGTACAAGTTTTTCATTTTAAATTTCATGTTTAAGGGCTGTGTTCACCAACACGGATAAAATTTCTCAGTATTGTGGATGATAAAAACTATGATTAATCCATTATCTCAAATAGTAAACCTTTTGGGTTTCACCACATAGTTTGTCACCTTGGTTTTCAAAAACTTGGTTGACCCTTAAATTTTTCATAAGAGAACCAACGTCATCTGGTGGGTGTTATGTGAAACAGCGGGGGAAAGATTGACTATTGGCTGCGTCCGGGCTCTAAATGTACATGCTGCCATAGCAACATGAAAGTTTCCCCTCACACTGTCTCTCGCTACAAATGGTCATGGGGTATAGCAGATAATTTCGTTTTCCCCTTGAATCTTGTGTAGAAATTAATGTTGTCATAGATGTCCTTTATCTATTAGGGTGGCTTATTCTGTGTTCTGCTTCATATTCCTCATTACTGTGATCATCTCTCATGTTGATCAGATGTTCCAATCGCCTACGCGTCATCTTGATGTCGCAGTTAGCTTGGTTTATCCTATTTTGCTGGCCAATATTTCACCGGTAAAGCATTAGCTTGGGTATTATCGAAGAACCAGGTTACTGTATCTGGTGAAACGCAAAATGGACAATATCGCAGCTTTTCAGTCTAAAAGCCAGGATGAGACAGATTATCGGCGTTGGTGAACACAGCCCTAAATGTTTTTATCTAGATTGATAATTTTCATGTTGAATCTATGAGGGTAACTAACATGTAGCAAATTTGTAAGTTTTCACCTTATTCCCTCATAATAATACATTTTAGCGCCATTTCTTAAGAGAGCCAACATTACAATTTAGTTTTCAATATTCTTTTTTGCAATTATCGGGATAAAATAGTTTTAGGTTGTGCACTAGGCTCCTTCCACCAATTCAATAACGGGACCCGCCTGGGAAGGAGGGGTTTAGGGTTTTGAATGCCTCCTCCTAGTTGCCGTTGCTAGTAGAGCAATAGGTGAAACTGGGAAAAAATTATTTTTCCTTTATTCTCTTTTTCTCTTCCTCTTCCTCCCTTTCTCTCGCCTTCTTCTTGCCCTACCTACCTATTTGGGACCTATTCCTATCAGTAAATTTTGGATCGAGCAGGATTCAAACTCATGTCCAGTAGCACCGTAACCAGCAGCCTTAACCACTACATCTTGAGTGATTGCTGAGCAGTGAAGGGAGAATTCATCTATGTAAATTTAGAGAGCATTATAGAACATGAGTAATAACCGTTTGGTGCAAAAGTCATTTTCGGATTTTAATTTTTTTAATTTATGTCCTTTTGATATGGTGCAAGGTTCATTTTCGTAATACTGTGATTTTGTATGATTTTATGCATGTATGATGAAGGTACAATAATAAGGTGTGCACGCAAATCTCGGAAGCAAGGGGAAGCAGCCGGTGGGCGAGAGTGGGCGGAGCTTGGCTAGTGCACAACCTAAATCATCTTTTGCCCAATTGAGTACTAGCGTTCTTAACTTGTACCGGTAATCATAAAAGTCTCAGCAAAATTATAATTCTTGCTGTTGAGTGTTATAGGCCTACATCTGTATTTGTTTGATGCATGGTAGCATGACTTTAATTTATGCAGTTAAAAAACACTTTAGTTTACGTAGTCAACAGTAACAGTGAAAGTTACTTCAAAATTAGTCATATTGGTCCTTGAATTCACTGTCTTCTAGTTTAAAATACAATATATAAAATTTTACTTACAGTGAATAGTTAAAAGAATGCTGCATTACGTTTCGGGTCTTTCCTCGACCCTTCTTCAGATGCCTCCAGAATCATACTGCTCAGTGTAGACCAATTACTGTCAACGAAAAAAGTTATAATTTTATCAAGACTTTTATGATTATAAATAAAGTACAGAAGTACACGAGTACAAAATTGCTAAATAGAAGATTGTAAATAAAATTGTGCTTGAAGCTAGAATATATATTAATATGAAAGTGGATCAAAAACTAACGCACAATATTTTTTTTTTTTTTGCAAAAAGTTTAATAGATACAATTACAAACAAATGCACACATGAAGGGACATCTTTTGTCTATTTTTCTATATAGTCGCCAAGTTTTTCAACACATTTCTTCCATCATGATACCAGTTTCAATATACCCTGTTCATAGAAGTCCGTTCGGTTGGAGTATAGCCATCTGCGGACTGCTGTTTTTACTTCTGCATGTGACGAACCTAATCTCAGCAGTTCAACATTTCATACAGTGCGGTGTATGATATTGTGCATGGTAAATTGAAATTTCGTAAAGTTAGAACTCGCTGGGTGCCTAAGAACCTGACAGACGACCACAAGGGCCAGCGAATGATGACAAGATTAAATCACCTATTGCGTTACGCTTTCATTTGTTTTTCCCGTGAAGAAATTCCTGGCCGGTAAAAGCTTTGCATCAGATGCAGAAGGTAAACACCAGTCAGCAGATGGATGTACTCCAACCGAAAGGACTTACATGAACAGGGTATTTTAAAGCTGGTATGACGATGGGAGAAATGTGTTGAGAAACTTGTTGACTATATAGGAAAATAGACAAAAGATTGTCCTTCATGTGTGCATTTGTTTGTAATTGTGCCTGTTAAACTTTTTGTAAAAAGTTATTGTGTGTTACTTTTCGATCCACCCTCGTAATTCTAACGTTCGGATTATCCATGTTTTTCAATTATTCATGTATGTCACAATCTCAATTAATACGTACAATCAAGGGTTTCCTGTATAATCATGTAAGAAAAGATTCCATTGAATAAAGGGTACATTAATCACAGGTTTTATGGTATTACTAAACAATATCCCAATTTTTTAAAGAATATCCACAATCCAAGCTTTCAGCAGTGCCCTCTGTTGGCATCTTTAGGGACACTAAAGAAATGCCCCTAAAAGATGGCAATAAAGTGCATTGTTGAAAACTTGGAATGTAGGCCTACTTATCTCACCCTGTGTGTTGGGTATTGACTTGATACTTGTTTGATTCCAGGCTGATCCTGCTGGTACTTGTCTTGGCATCTCTCATATGGTGTGCATACCATATAATGCAGAGTCATCCTATTGTAAATATATTTTATTTATGTTACCCGTAAGTATTAAGTCAATTCGCACATGCATGTATGTACGAGGGTCATTCAATAATTAAAGAGACAAATTGGTCTGAGGAAAAGACGGTTGATAGTACACATAGGTTATTAGTGAGACTGTTAATGTTATTTTCTTTTACAGAATCTCTGTTTATTTTATATTATTTGGGCTGAGCATAAGCCCATTCTTTGACGTGACGTCATTACCAACAATTACAAAAGAAGAGTGTAAAGGAAGAACTGTCACACGTAAGGCTAATGTTTTTAGCGACTTTTGTATATCGATATAAAAAAATGAAAGTTGTAAGCTATAGACCCTTTTAGCATATTTTGTAAGAAGTAATTAATGCACTTGCTTTCTTTTTCAGTTAAACCATTGCACAACTGCTCGATGTCGCCTCAAGCAATTCGAGAAGAAGTTGAAGTTCTGAAAACAGATTTCAACAATCGGATGAAGCAGATTTTATTCAGTTCTGTTTTAAATGCATACTATGCGGGTTTCGTACCCTGCTGTTTTGCACAAGTAAGACACATATCAACTTCCTTTACAATTAATTACTGTATATACACGAATACTACCCACCCCCAAATAATACCCGCACCCAATTTTTTTTTAAAGAAAATTTGAAAAAATCTATAAATTTATTTTACCAGTTTTATTCTTATTTAAAACAGTTATAATTAACATTACATATCATAAAAGAATTAAATATGGTAGGCTAAAATAACGTGCATGGTAACAGCCAGCCGAAATCTTGCCATCTTATATGCGCAGCATACACTTTCAACAACAACACTCAATTCGTGAATTCAGCTGTTCAGCGGGAATCCACACGTGATTATGTGCGTCCAACCGAAGGTCAAAGTCATGTGGAAATTCACTGAACTTTACTGAACTTTCCCTGAATTAGTGGTTCAGATTGTAACTGCACTGTTTGCTTGGCGTCTCTACACATAAAGCTTTGTTCCACCGCCAGACTGGTGGACCATGTGCATAAGAAAGCATCTTCTTCTTGCATTCCTTTCATTACAGCTTCACTACTGTTATACTGTAATGTGATGCTACTACAAAGCATCGTGCTGTATTGAGCAGATATGGTATAAAATTTCAAAATTCAGATGAGAGCAGTCCGTATTCAGATAATACCCGCACCCAAGTTTTCGTTTGCGATTTTTTTAAAAAACGTGCGGGTAGAATTTGAGTATATATGGTTAATGTACAGTCGGTCAAATAAAAAACGTCGGGCAGTATTTGATTAAGTATCACGAACGAGCATATGCGCATGTACAGGAAGACTTAAGGTTAGGTTCACACACGCCTCTTGTCTATCCATGTATTTTCTTGATTATTTAGTCAGTTTTGTTCCAAAACAAACATGTATAGAAGGCTGTGGCTATATGCCTCACGTCCGCCATATTCTTGCATGGAAGTTTTTATAATTTTATTATAATGAATAAATTCGCGAGGAATATGTTTATTCAAGGAGCATTTTTTAAAGACTTAATTTATAATAGCGGTACTTGTAGTGCAAAATCAATAACTTACGTTCAATTTCTGCAAGCAATCTAGCATCGAAATACGCGGCCGGCCAGTCCTATGAAAACTTCCGGTCAGCTGCTCTTTAAGAAATATGGAACCTTCTCGCTGCTTCAGAAGCCGAAAAATGCAGGTCAATTACAATATGATTGTAAAACTACCACCAGACTACGGCCTAACTGTAGTAAAAATAAACATTCATACATTACAGCCCTAACTACACTTTCTCTGAAGCTAGCATTTGGATGTGACGCGATGACACAAAGCAAAATGAATTATGACAATACATTAAGTTGAATATCGTGTGTTGCGCTTTTCTCGTAGTTCATTTTTTCCCTCGTTGTTCATTTTTTTCCCTCCTGTCGCATGGCCTCATATGTTCCGAGAATGACCTGTATTTTATGTTTTTTATAGGAAACTTGTGAACTAATGCGCTAAAACTTTAATTTTAACTGCATACGAGTCCCGACGTTTTTTATAAAGTATCATGAACGAGCAAATGCGCATGTACAGGAAGACTTAAGGTTAGGTTCACACATGCCTCTTGTCTATCCATGTATTTTCTTGATTATTTAGTCAGTTTTGTTCCAAAACAAACATGTATAGAAGGCTGTGGCTATATGCCTCAAATCCGCCATATTCTTGGTTGCAAATTTTTATAATATTAATAATTAATAGATTCGCGAGGAATATGTTTATTCAAGGAGCATTTTTTAAAGATTTTATTTTATAATACCGGTACTTGTAGTGCAAAATCAATAACTTACGCTCAACTTCTGCAACCAATCTAGCATCGAAATACGCGGCCTTCCGCAGATCCACGCTTCCTATGAAAACTTTCGGTCGCATTATAGTGACGTTCCTACTTCTGAGCTGCTCTTTCATAAATATGGAACCTTCTCGCTGCTTCAGAGGCCGAAAAATGCAGGTCAATTACAGCCCTAACTACACTTTCTCTCACTTTAGCATTTGTATGTGGCGATGACACAAAGCAAAATGAATTATGACAATACATTAAGTTGAATATCGTGTGTTGCGCTTTCCGTGTTGTTCATTTTTCCCTCGTTCATTTTTTCCCTCCTGTCGCATGGCCTCATATGTTCTGAGAATGACTGTATTTTATGTTTTTTTTATAGGAAACTTGTGAACTAATGCGTTAAAACTTTAATTTTAACTGCATACGAGTCCCGACGTTTTTTATTTGACCGACTGTACAACGTTTACACAGTGATGTTATAGTATTATGAAAATATAAGTCTCGGAGATTTTATACACAGAATTTCACTATACGTGAAGTGATGTAAAGAAAGCATAATAGTTACCCCATCAAACTGGATGTATAAATGCTATGCACAGATTTTACATTGTAACTTAATTATTACTATTTTATTAATATGAGTTGATTAACACACTTTGACTTCACTTACCAATCATTTGGTAGGATGCGTTTCACAGGCCATTCGCCTGTATCTTCAACTACACGTCAACTGTGGGATCTTCGATGTTTGGAGGTTCCCCTGCCAACCATACACAGTCGTCATAAGAATTGTACATGGAATTTAGTTTGGATTTGATAATTCTGTGTAATATAAAGGTATTATGTCTCCTCTAAAACGTTTGATTTTGGGCATTTAAAGTCAAAATTTTCCAAAATCCTTACTTATTGAGCACTTACATTATGAGACGAAGGTACTGTCAAAATTCCAAGTCTCTACCTTTATAGTTTAGGCTCTACATTGATTTTCTGTCAGTCACTAAGACAGTCAGTCAGGAAAAAGTCTCTTATATACAGGGTGTTAATGAATAACACCGAAATATGTTACCAATGTATAGAGGGGACATAGACAAGCAACTTTTATTAGGAGATTTTTGCTCTATGGATTCAATTTTTCCTGTTACAGCATGAAATCTCCCAGGGCATGGCCGCCACTGACTTCTAACATTAGAAAAAAATGCAAAACAAAGGAACTTCGTCGTTAACACTGTAGTGAGTAGTTATGAATAAAAAAAAAAAGACTAATGCAGTGGCGACCAGTCATGTGATTAGTCTGTAAATTTTGCAGATTATTTAAACACTACATTATGATATAGCTGTTGACGATTGATTAAGAGTCAGGTTTTTATCGATCACTAGGAAGGCATGAAGTCAATTTAATGAACATTTTAACCCTATTTCGCATAATTATTGATTTATGAGCACCAAATTATAATGACTTTAATGCCCTGTAGCATACACATTTTACATCATAGAGCAAAAATCTCCTAATAAAAGTGACTTGTCTAAGTCCCCTCTATATACAGGTAGAATATTTCGGTGTTATTTATTAACACCCTGTATAGAGAGAGAGAGAGATTGTACAATAAATAAAACTTACCAAATTAGGGGTTCCCCATCATCATCAGCTGACTTAAGCATATTACCTTGGCTGTATTTAAAGAAGAATTTTTAATCAAGGTGTTATTTTATGTTATATGTAATATGTATTTTAATTTTCATTAATGACTTGCCCTATAACTTAAGTGACGAATCAAAGGTATTGCTCTTCGCAGATGATACTAGTGTACTTGTAACAGGAACGTCACAAGAACATTTATCAAGAATAGCTATAAAGGCTTTTCACGAGTTAAACACATGGTTTCTAGCTAATAAAATTACACTTAATATTGATAAGACCCATTTTATACAATTTAGAACAAAAAACAGATGTATCTCAAATCTTGAAATTAATTATGGAACACAAATCATACAAGAAATTAGCAATGTAAAATTTTTAGGACTGCAAATTGACCAAAATCTTGACTGGAAGACACACATAGAAATGATAGGTCCAAAACTGAGTTCAGCGTGCTTTGCTTTAAGAATTTTGAATAATATATTAAAACAGGATGCATTACTTATGGTATATTTTGCATATTTTCACTCGGTAATGAGGTACGGGATCATATTCTGGGGCAACTCTTCCCATAGGGAGAAAATATTTAGATTACAAAAGCGGGCAATAAGAATAATATGTGGAAAGAAAAAAAGGGAATCTTGTAAACCGCTATTTGAAAAATTAAAAGTCCTCACTCTTACAGGGGAGTATATATACTCTGTTATGTGTTATGTAGTGAATAATATTGATAAATTTCAAACTAATTTTAGTGTACACGGACGTACTACCAGAAACATGAATGATCTACACAGACCAAATAACTCGTTAAAACTCTTTCAGAAGGGTGCTTATTATTCTGCAGTACAGATACAGTTGGGAGCTGACGAGATGATCCCTGGCCAAACTGAGGTGCTCTTATCTGCAGCCAATAGCAGCACTCCCCTACACGTGCAGTTATAGCACAACACCGTCTTCCCCCTGCATGCCACCACCAAATCACGGATCATCTCGTCAGCTCCCAACAATATATAACAAGCTTCCAAACAACATTAAATTATTACGTATTCAAAGAAAGAGCAAACCTTTCAAAACAGCTGTCAAGGAATTTTTAATAACTCACACCTTCTACAATTTGGAGGAATATTTCCAGCTTGGATAAATTTGGCAGCTTGCAGTTTCTGTAGGCCTATATTATTGTTATAACATGCATGTATTTTTTTATATGACGTGTTCTATATCCTTGAGCCCCGCTCAACACAGGATCTACAGGACGAGATATCTACATCTACATCTACATCTTTGTTTTTCAGAGTTTTCTGTATTACGATGTATACTGGGCAACACAACATCTGGCGTTTGTCTGGATTGGATGTTTTACAATGTACATTGTTCACTGTTATCCAGTCAGGTAAGTGTGTATCGCATTCATTCAATTTTTCAACCCTCTGTGAGTCTTAGGGCTGTGTTCACTAACACGGATAAAATTTTGCGGTATGGTGGATAATAAAATCCACGATTAATCCATTATCTCAAAGAGTAAACCTTTCAGGTTTCACCACATAACTGTATGTTTGAGTGTCCATTCTTGATTGCTTTAACAAAAGTTAGTTGTTAAATTTTCACTTGACAAGCAAACTATAGTGCGAAACGGCCGTCCGGATTACCAAAGGTAAATCTAAGTTTGCTTGTCAAGTGAAAATTTAACAACTAACTCACCACATAGTTTGTCATCTTGGTTTTTCAAAAGCTTGGTTTTTGTCTACCACTTGTCTGACCCTTAAAATTTTCATAAGAGAAACCAGTGTCATCTGGCGGATGATTCGTGAAACAACGAGGAAAATAATTCTATTGGCTTGCGTCCGGCGCTAAATGTTTGTGGGGGCATGGCGTATAGCAGATTTCGTTTTCCCCTTGAATCTTATACAGAAATTAATGTTGTCATAGATGTCCAAGTACTACGTATGTTCCTTTATCCATTAGGGTGCCTTATTCTGTGTTCTCCTTCATATTCTTCATCACTGTGATCATGTCTCATGTTGATCAGATGTTCCAATTGCCTACACGCCATCTTGATGTTGCAGTTAGCTTGGTTTATCCTGTTTTGCTGGCCAATATTTCACCGGTAAAGCATTATCTTGGATATTATCGAAAAACCAAGTTACTGTAGCTGGTGATATGCAAAATGAACAGTATCGCAGCTTTTCAGTCTAAAAACCATACAATATTTTTTAGTAAAAGCTCTCTAAATTATATGAAATGAAACAAAAATACAGTATATAATTAATTATAATGAAAGGTAGTCAGCCATTATATTATGGTTTAAAAAAACACACTTTAAGTGAAGTTTAAGTGTGTTTTTTAAACCATAATATAATATTATGACTTCACTGTGATCTTCCCAATATCAGTTTCTATATGTAGTCAGCCATATTCTCACGTCCCTCTGAAACACAGCACAACAATGAACCATACATACCAATACGAAATGTGGTATAGATGCGTCATTAATGAGTTACTGGTTTGTAAACAATAATGAATACGAACTAGTATTTATGAAAATCTTGTGAAAATATTAACGATAACCCCGAGGAAATTTCACTCGAAGCCAGAAACATTGAATTGGAGCTAGTGCAAGCAACATCACGGCAGTAGTAGACTATGAGAAGGAATATATTATTGCAATTAAATGCTGGTGCATCCATGGTAAACTATGTTTCTCTTGTGAACGAAGTTGTGAAAAGTTGTTGGCTTATATCTGTTGTTATATGATGAAGTATGCTACCCTGTTTTGCAAAAAACCCTGGTAAAATTTCTGACTATCATAAAGAAACATGTTGGCTTAAATTTGTTGTTTTAAGACCAGTTATATGCTTAAATCCATGTTAATGTTGGTGTGACTGGTCAATGCCATCTGGATTTTGTTTATAGATTGCCATGACGACTTTAGCATCCTAGGCCATTAAAACTGCATTTTGAATGCAGTTTTATGCAATTTTAGCGGCCTTGGTTGCTAAAATGCAATTTTTCAGCGTGTTACCAGTCCGACAAGCAACTGTTTTAGAGAGCATGTATGAAAAATTTCTTTGTATAGAGGATTTTCACAGAGCAATGCACACTACACAAGTTGAGCCCTAATAGTTATTTTGAACATGTCTGTTGTGTTACAGATACTGTGATGTTCTGCATCGGGCTGCGTTACATTTAGGCCGGTGGGCCAGAATTGAAGGTCGCACATCACACATACCTACACACGTGTAAGTATATGAATCCAGTGTCCTAGATGTCTTCAAACAAACATAAAATATAATATGTTATGTATGACTTTTTTTTTTTTTTGGGGGGGCAAAAGACAACTTTAGGTCACGCTCTGCCTGCTCTCGCCCGGTGGCTGCACACAAATTGCATATTACAAAAGTCTAATGCTTTTTTTTTTTGTAACATTTTTCCCAGTAAATTCAAGGAGTGTTTGAAATCGCAGGCGGCAGATTTCTGCAGAGAGGGTATCGAAAAGCTTGTGCCACGGTATGTAAATGCCTTAATTTGAATAGTGATTATGTAGAAAAATAGCCTAAGAATCTACCTTCAAAATATATGTAATAAAATTTGTTTTTTTACTTTGTTTACTTTTTATTTCAAAACGTCTCTTACTTTCTGAACAGCCCTCGTATTTTGTCAGAAGGAGGTATACTAGTACAAACCCTTAGTTTAGTTAAGAGTTTGAATTATACATTAGATCATTCTTTGCAAAAAGAAAATTAGTACATTATAATACTGAGCTGACAATTAGTTACTGTTCTTTTCTTCCAGATGGGCTGATTCCACTCTGTGGCACCAGGGTGCTCTGGTGAAACACTGCAAAGAATTGTATAAAGCTGAGGGTATTTCAAATGCTGCTGAGCCAGGCAATCAGACACATGCCAGATTCTATGTAAGTAACTTAGGCAGATTCCTGAAATTTTATACAAAGTTTATGGTCTGGTCATGCCCCACTTCGATTACTGTGATGTCCTGTTTACGGACTTGAGCTCTAACTTATCCCAAAGGTTGCAACGTGTTCATAATATGTGCGTACGATTCATTTGTAATGTAGGTCTGTTCGATCATGTATCGCCTTCCTTCGAAATGTTGTCATGGCTCCGTCTGAATGACCGAAGAAGGTTTCACTGTCTTTGTCTCCTCTTCAAAATTCTTCATACTTCATCACCATCATATTTATCTAGCCGCTTCCTTAACCTGTCTTCTCATCACACCCTAAATACAAGATCAGAACATAGTCATGTACTCTCTATTCCTCTCCATCGCTCTTCATCCTATTCATCCTCATTCTCTGTATCAGTAGCTCGCCAATGGAATTCCATCCCCCGCACGGTCAGAGGCTGTCGAACTCTTGGTAAATTTCAGAGAGAAGTTAACATATTAATTTTAAACCATGTAATTTAGTTTTGTTTTTCATCGTAGTAACTAGAAATCTTAATTGGAGCTCTTTTTGATATTTGTAACCCGTAGCCTAACTTCTTGTAACTATACGTTTTTCTCTTTAGTATTAGTTAGTATAATTTTAAATATCTTAGGCTATAATCCTAATTATTTTCTTTAGTATTTTTATATTTTGTAATTTAATTTTGTAATTTTCTTTTGTAATTTAATGTTTTATAGCACTCTAGTTTATAAATTATAACTATGTTTAGTTCTTGGTATTTAAGTATTAAGTATTAATTAATTATCTGTAATATTATGTATTTGTGTTATGTAATAGTAATGTAGTTTTTTTTTACTGGTAGAGCGGAAGAGAAGGCCAAATGGCTTTAGCTCTGCCAGAATAAATAAATAAATAAAATTAAGCGCCAGAATGGTAACTTATGAGCAGGGCCCGGATTCTGATGACCTAAAATTGTTTGAAAAATAACCTATAAAATGACCCTAAATTTTAAAGAAAATGACATAATAATTATAAAAAATCACTTAAAAACTGATATTTTATTTATAAAAAATTATTATTGTACACACCATGTTATAGACTAGTTTGTACATAATTGTAAAAACTGTAAATAACTGTAATTTTGTGAAAGTTCTTTTCTCACGGAAATTTATACCGGCACTGAGGCACTGGTGAGTCAAAATTTGGCACATCCTTTTTTGGTCTGCCAGATTATATTGTTGTTTATTGAGGGTAAACAGTAGTTTGCACTCTCAAGTCCAAGCAGGTGGCAGACTCTGTTGCCAAGTCAATCTAATAACAATAGTAATATAATACAAAATTTTGGCGTTTCTTTGATTCTCACTTCCGTCTGAGACATGTCAACACTTTAACGCCAAATTTTTCCTTCTTGCATTAAACAAATACTTCAAAGACAGCACCGTTAGCAACAAAAAAAAAGTTAATACACTCAATGTAAATACATGAAAATGGGTAAATAAGGAAGCAAATGATTGTGTGGTGGACATTAAAATCTCTGTCCATCTGTCTGTACGTGTGATAACTAATGTGCTTTATCGGGTTTTCATGAAACTTGGTATACGCAGTTATAACGTCCATGGGAAGAAGCTTATTTATTGATAATGGACCAAATCTGTTGAACAGTACCGGAGTAATGCCCAATTTAGTGCATGTTTTATTGTAATACAGTATAGTATAAACAATTTATCAAATGCAAATCAGTTCTCATGACAACATCTTGTTTTACAGTGTTCATATACGGCTTTGGAAGTTGCAATACAGTTAGCTTTGACAAACAACACTACCCACATATTCCTTCACATATGCTTATCAAACTAGACCTTTGTTCTTCCGTAAGTCCTGCTTAATGAATTGATCTGGAGCTTAACTTGGAAATCGATTACAAAATTAACTTATTTTCTGCATACCATAATTGCAATTATCACTGATTAAACCACTGCCTTCTAGACTGTATTACTCGTGTATACACTGCCTGTCCTATACGGCTAATTTTGCGTACGCGGCGACATTACAGATGACAGCACCTACCACACCCAGCTGCAATACCCTTTACATTACCGTATGCTCTGTGTTGCCCTCTGAAGTATAAACTCGGAAACTGAAATATGATGGAATTTCATGCTATCTGGGTGTGAACTGTGTCGCCTCTACTGGAGAAATTAGACAATTTAACAATACTCAGAACGTCATGTTAAAATTAAGCTTAGGACAGGCAGTGTATTTCTCGAGACGGCGGTGGATTAAACAAAAGCATTCTGGCTCTTTGTTACATCAGTTTACCTGATTTTAGAATATTGTAGGAGAAAAATTCCTCCGGCACTGGAACTTGAACCGAGGACCTTTGGCTATTCGTGCCAATGCTCTACCAACTGAGCTAAGCCGGAGTTCAATTCACAGTGCCAGATGAAACCTCTCTCCTTTCACTGATTGCCCTTAATGTTCTACCTCACAGACAGACAAGTTATGTCATGTGCAGTACTGTGAGGCACACTAATTAGTGATTTTGTGACCGGGCTCCCACTGTTATTGTGCAGTTAACATTCAAGATAGATATATAAGCATTCATGAACCACAGATTATTGTCTCTGTTGGACACTACATGAGAGTACGGTA
This sequence comes from Ectobius pallidus, assembly GCA_964059195.1. Classification (NCBI taxonomy): domain Eukaryota; kingdom Metazoa; phylum Arthropoda; class Insecta; order Blattodea; family Ectobiidae; genus Ectobius; species Ectobius pallidus. The sequence goes on from CAXKWD010000007.1 coordinate 169,807,770, forward strand.
TTGTATGAGAATTGAGCTCCGGTTAGCTCAGTTGGTAGAGCATTGGTGCGAATAGCCAAAGGTCCTGGGTTCAAGTCCCATTGCCAGAGGAATTTTTCTCCTACAATATTTTCATGTAGTGTCCAACAGAGACAATAATCTGTGGTTCATGAATGCTTATATATTTACCTGATTTTATTTAATATACAGTAATGCTTGAGATGGTGGTTTACCAATTTTCATGAAGAGAATGTCATACATAATATAATGTACTAAGATGCTAACTTTTATTTGGGCAGAGGAAGTTATGTGTTTCACATATTATTTTTCAGGCAGTGTTCAACAATCCATCTGTGCTTCTGTGTTCTTTGCTGGGACTGCAGTTGTCCCTCATCATAATGCAGATTGTGATTCTGGTCCGGTCTTCAGAATGGTATCACATAGTGTCACTTGCGCTGCTACTCTTTGCCAACTACTACACACTCTTCAAGCTCTCTCGAGATTACCTGGTTTGTTGGAAAGTATATAAAGCTGAGCAAATGATACAAGACAAGAGTGGAGGATGATAAGGTGTTTTATGCTTCGACTTGTTTGTAAGTTCAAAATGAATTATTTTACAATCATTCTTGCCTTTAGTCAATAACACGTTTTTACTCCCAGAGGTGCCAACCTTTCAGTAGGGCCTGGATTTTTAGGTTTTTATAAACCTTGTATTAGTTTTTTAAACATATGACGAGGGATGTTCCAAAAGTAAGTTTCGTCATTTTTTAAAAAGTGAAACTAACGATAGCCATAAGAATCCACTCCTGTTGCTTGTTCAACGACAGAAGGAGCGTCAGCAGAGTAGGAATGACACATGCGTAGAGCGCCGAAGAAGAGAGAGTAGCAGCAGACCAGCATGCCCAAGGTTATTCGAATATGATAATGAAAATTCCTCATCCCTTTTTAGTCCTGGTAATTAACCACACATACTTTTTGAAGTTAATCTTATACCAAATTGTACCTTAAGATGTATATTTTCTCAAATGTAAATGGACATAGCTGATTACTCTTGACTACTTGGTATTAAAGAGTGTTAAAATCATGCTATAAATGCCAAAAAAATCAACTGCAATGTAATAAATACATAATCGAGAGATTTTACACATGAAACCACTTCAGATACACCTAAGTCCTTAATATTCAGAGAATTTGAGGTTTTAAACTTATTTTTGACCACCCAATTACAATAATTTTATAACTTCTCTCTTTGAGGGAAAAATTCCCATATTTTATGAAATGGCTGTTTTACAAATGTACTGGCAACAGTGAATAAGGCAAAATGGAGACAGAAAATAATTCATTTTTTCTAGAATAATATTATTTGATTAATTACATATTAGGTCTATTAGTATAAGTATTTTATTTGAAAAACACATTTAGCCACTTTTAGTTTCCGTCTTATTTAGCCATTTTTAGATTTTATAAGATTGGACTATGTGACTACCATGACAACGAAATGGATAATTATGTTAAAATGTCACGGGTAGTTTAAAACCTACGAATCCGGGCCCTAGTTTTCACCAGGCTTCGAATGTTCATACAGGGATTGAAGACTCGAGTTTAGTGTGGCGTGTACCAGCTTGACATGACCGCGTACAGACAGACACTCCACATCATTAGCAGTGCATCTACTGCAGACTACACATTCATAAACATCAATGGTCACCATTTATATGTAGGATTTAAATCGGAGATAATTTCTTTCATCATGCCTTTGTTATAAATAGACCTGGGATTTTAGGCTCTAAAAAAATTAGTTTTAGGCACCTAAAATAGGCTTTTAAAACAAGTAAATAGGATATTATGGTTTAAAAAACACACTTAAACTTAACTAATTTCTTAGTGAAGTTTAAGTGTGTTTTTTAAACCATAATATAATATTATGACTTCACTGTGATCTTCCCAATATCAGTTTCTATAAGTAAATAGGATTTTAAAAGAGAAAATAGGCACTTAAAATAAGCTTTAAAAATGTGTAAATAGACAGAAAATAGACCTTAAAATGCTACAATATGCTCTTAAACTGTAACATGATCTTTTTTTACTGTAAAAAACGTGGTATACCTATTCTCAACAGAAATAATTGCAAAGTTAAGACAGAATTAAAAATGCATTTATCAAAAACAGTTTTGAATTATATGAAAAATTGACACAGTAGCCTATCTCCCATCTTACTATATATACCTGCTACTTGTTGTTTTGAGTGAATCCTCCCCATCAGTTAGCATTCCTTTGGTGACAATTGTTGGGGAAAATCAAGTTTCTTCGAAAAACCCACCCTCTGCTGTTCTGCCCTTCATTCAGGGATGTCCGCTAAATGATTGTAAAAGTTACACAAGTTGGATTTTATTTTAAATGTACAAAATAGGCATTTTAGGCACTAAAATAGTAAAAATAGGTTCCAAAGGTCCAAATAGCCATTTTAGGGCACTATAAAACTCTATAAATATAAGTCATATCATGAAATGTCAACATATTTTAAAATTTTCATGTTATTTCATAAGGAATAAAATAGACATTTGCCTTAAAATCCCAGGTCTAGTAATAAAAGCAATTCTTGTTGTCACTGTGTGGTACACTCCCCCACTCTTCCTATAGAACTTATTTTATGAATCTAATCATTCCTTGTATGCACATTCGAAACTTAGTTATCTTAATCCTGTCCCTCCCAACCAGCCCATTATACAGTGGTGGTTCCCCATTGAAGCGTTTAAATTGCCAAATCAACTACTTCCTTTCACAATATGCATTTTCAAAGTTAATTACAGCAAAACCCCAACAAGATGCTCTTCAAGGGGCCGCGTAAAAGTAGCGTATTACACGGGACTGCATATTAGCAAGAGTGGGTCATTTTTAGATATTAAAATTTTTAACACCACTCAAGGGAATTGAAGCATCTCGAGACTGATGAAGCCATTCCACAAGAATTTTTTCCACGTGTTCGTATTTTCCGGATTTCACCTTCATTCGCTTGCAGCCTCCCGTTGCGTCCTGGTAAACTGCTTCACGATTTTTCACTATTATTCTAAGTGTCAAAGAAGGTATTCGTAATGATTCTGCCAACTGTTTCTAATTCATACTGGTGTTTTCATCATGTTTACAGAGAATTTCTAATTTCTCCAATATCGACAAAGCTTTCTGTTTCACTTCTTTACTCATATTGGCACTAGAAATCACTTCGCACTTTTACACAAGAACAAGTCACATTGCGATTTAAAACTCCCAGCAAGGAGGACCGTGGAGGACTGAATCCGTGCGATGAATAGTCTTGCAGGTACTCAAGAATTGCATTCCATTCTATTGAACGTGCGAGTGCTAACAGTAAATGTGCTGTAGCACTAACTGTAATTATAGAAGTTTGGAAAATATTTTTTCAGTATCCTTAAAAGCACGATATTTTAGAATTTTCCGCAGACAATAGAGTGTATTAAGAGGTGGATTTTATATAGTTTTGTATAGCAACCAAGGGACCAGATGAAAAGGGCATATAACGCGGGTTAGTATAACAAATGATCATGTATATAAATATTAGATGGAAATTTACAGTGAAGTGTTGATATCTGTAGCAAGATTGAGATCGGAAATATACACACTAAACTTCACTAAAAGGTATATTTACCCAGGATGATCATTTCAACGGGTCTTTCCGCCATCATCAGCTGATTCCGACTGGCCCTCTAGCGGCGGGTGAATGAACTTGTCGATCAAGGTCCCTTGTATGCCAACTGAAGTGTCAAAGTTTAAGAGATTTTTTCATAAATAAAAGTGTTCCTGTGATAATCCTTTTTTGTATTCCGACAATGCTCCCGTTTCTGTTGGGGTTGGACTAGCAGGGTTCTGTTGTAGTTGATGATGATGAAGTGCTCGGCTCAGAAGCTGGTCCTGCCCTGGGACAGAGCCATGGAGGGAAGGCCCACGACCCGACCGAGGAACAGTACCAATGTGCTGTTTATACAGGATGGCATGTACAATACCTATTCTAAGCTGAGCTATTTTACTTTTCACAGATTACTGATGTAATGAAACTTGCTTTGCGCATGCGTATCAGCTGTTTTCCCTGGCATCCATCAGACTAGGTAGGCTGTTGTATTAAAAATGATTTTAATATCTATATATATCTTTAGAGCTGATGGTCAACTTGTATATAAGTTGACCATCAGCTCTAAAGATTCAATAGTTTCACTGTTTATATCACTTCCCATGTTTATCGTTTAATTATGTTGACCAATTACATTTAGCAATTCCTTGGATATAGACAAGTCATGATTGTTTATCTTATACTATGCTTCCTCGGATCGCAAGAATGCAGTTTTATCTGATAAAATGTCAGCTCGTTACTGGACACACAAGACATTGACGTGCCGTGATTAATAGACACATGCTGCCAGTGAACAGGATCAATATTTTATACAACATAGCTTGTTTGGAAATTGAAATAATGCAAATGTGCATTGATTAAAAACACAATTTTGATTCAGTGCAAGCCAGTTCGTGTGCGTTCTGATGTTAGCAATCTACGGCGACAATCTCCATCTTGTGATACACATCTTGTGGTAGCATTGGTAACTCGAATCGATGCGTGGACTGTTCATTCATTTAGTACGACGCAATCTCACAGCAGGCAGAAAATTGAAAACAAAGTAAGAAAATAATTATTATTTACAAAATCCATTACATTTTATTCATGGAATAGTCTTAATAAATCCTTCTAAAAATCACGAGTTACATAAAATAAATTTTCTCAAACTTTGTTTTTGCAAATATATCGATTAACTCGTAATCTCTCGTGGGATTACCTATGACAAAAACACTACAAACTTTACAAATTAATCACTTAAATAGCAATACATGTATTATAATTTATTTAAATATATATATTCACTGTAAAAAAGTTCCACTAATAAAATTATTTTATTTTCTTACCTCAAGACACATTGCTCAACTTATAGATTGTTGTGACAGTAATTACGGTTTAAAGTTATATTTACTGTAGTATAGTAAAGTAGAGTATTCCCTATTCAGGCCATGGAGGCCCAGAGGGTTCCAGGACGTTGAGGCTCCCAGATTTTAGACACTTGAAACATGAAGGTGGTAAGGTTGTCAGCCTTACGCACCGGCCGCCTTTACCCCCAGGATTGCTCCTGGTACTCATTTCTGTTAGAGGCTGAGTCGACCCCAGGGCCTTAGTGCCACCAGAAGCATTAGGCCAGTTGAAAAACTCCAACGACCTCATCGGGGATCAAACCCGCGACCTTAGAGTTTGTAGCGCAGCGCCTCAACCACTACGCTACGGCGTACCCCCTTTACTGTAGTATAGATACATTAATAACAAGGCTCTTGTAAGTTATAACTATTTCTAACTACAGTGCATGCTGCTTATTGTGATCACTTTGGGATGGAAGGAATTAAATGAAGATTATTTATTCATACATAAGGTAATACAATACAAAATAGAATTAAAAATATTTATTCATAAAATAATGCGTAACTGTGAATCATTGAACCACTCAGGCTAATACGGTAATAAACTGCAAGAAACTATTTTTTTAACCAGTAACAAAGTTTTTAATTGTTTTTACTTTCCTTTAACCAATATTCCATGTTCGGTTACGAGTTACGGGTGTTTTTGTAAGTCTATACTGATCTGTGATGAACACCACATAGCAAAACATCTCACGCCTTTCTGTTCAAGTCTTTTCATTTTACACTAGCCATCACTGCAAGTCAACAGTTATTTTCATAAATCAAAAGCTGCAGTGAGACATGTTTTATTACTTAAAAGAGAAAGTTTTGTAATGCCACCCTCTCGAACTGGCCATCTTGTGAGCTGGGAACAGAATTACTATCTCCAGTACAACACAATACAGTTCAGTTAGAAATGAAACCCTTAAAAACGAAATTTTCAATGATGTACAGTACTTAGAAATAAAGCCGCAAAAAGGAAAATATAATAACATAAACCGAATCTTTGATCACAATAAACAGCATTTTTTCAGTGTATGAGTATTAATCGGTACGGGACTTCATAAAGGTAACAACTAGACCTGGGATTTTAGGCTCTAAAAAAATTGGTTTTAGGCACCTAAAGTAGGCTTTTAAAACAAGTAAATAGGCTTTTAAAAGAGAAAATAGGCACTTAAAATATGCTTTAAAAATGTGTAAATAGAAAATAGACTTCAAAATATTACAATATACACTTAAACTGTAACATGGTCTTTTTTTTTTTACTGCAAGAAACGTGGTATACCTATTCTTAACTGAATTAGCTGCAAAATTAGGCATCATAAACTATATTCACTTAAACAGATGTTCTTTCACTGGTGACTTGACACAGTAGTCCTTCCTCCTTAATCCTCCCTCTCTCCCATCAGTCAGCATTCCTTTAGCGACAACTGTTTGGAATAATCAAGTTTCTGTGAAAAACCCACCTCTGCTGTTCTGCTTTTCATTGAGGGATCCATTATAAGATTGTAAAAATTACAGAAGCTGAATTTTATTTTAAATATACAAAATAGGCATTCTAGGTACTAAAATAGTAAAATAGGCTCTAAAGGTCAAAAATAGGGATTTTAGGGCACTATAAAACTCTATAAATGTAAGTGATTTCTCATGAAACGTCCACATATTTAAACATTTTCATGTTATTTCATACGGAACAAAATAGGCATTTGCCTTAAAATCCCAGGTCTAGGGATAACATTATCCACAATTGCATTAAGCGGCGTTCACTGTATATACTTACAAAGAAAGCTTGAATTTACACACTGCAGGTTCAGTTTCAGACATCTGAAATAATTACTATTACAGAAATATATACTATATTCTCGCTTTCTTGCACATACTCGGCCCTTGAAATGAGTCTTCAATGAAACTAAAGAGAATAACATTAAGAAAACAGCCTTTCAAGGCCTGGTTGAGATGAGCGGTGTCTTTAAATGGAGGTAAAAATAAATTGATTTGCTGGGGTTTAAATCGGGTTGACTTGATTGATACCTAGAGGATGAACGTGACTAGACTACAGAGCAATAATGCAGGCAGTAAAACAACACACTGAGGGGTGGCAAAACCTCTTGTGAAACTGTCCACGATGTGAATCTTCCAGCCCATGTTGGAGTGCGTGAAGCTGTTGTAATACACCACGTCCGGCCATGTTGTGTTCGGCGTCACTTCCAACACAGCTGGCTCACCTGTCAAAGTACACTTCAGTTAATTTCATCTCCTTTATTCCTTTTCAACCATCTTCTAATAATACCAACAGCTATTCTACAATTCTTACAACCCTCCAAGGTCAATTAGTGGTGTTTTCTATATAGGAAGATATACTGTCCTTTACAATGTGATTCACGAAGTTTTACCACCACTAACAGAACAATTTTCTGAAGTGGTTTGTAATAACTTTTTGAACTATGAAAGTTTTTCCCCATTTAACTGCTTATGAGCAGTGAATTTTATGGAGGCAGACTCCATAAAATTAAATCCAGTAAATTTTGAAATGTTCCCTAAAAGACATCAATATTGCATAACATCAAACATTTACCTTGTTCCGAAGGTAATATTCACAGCTGGAGGAAGTAGGAGGTGATAGAAAAATTTCTGTGTTACGTAGTTACCAGAATAGGCATAAGGGATATTCCACTATATTCTAATCTGATCTAATCATCAAAGAATAAAAAGTAATCTATTGGATCTGTGTTTCTATTGAACTGAGATGGTAATATGGGACCTGGTTGCTATTGTAAATGGGGATGGGCCTGGATCTGAATTGAGTAACGTCTATGCAGTCAAAACTGCTAGCTGCATTTACCATGTCACTGCCACTTGTATCGTCATTGCTCTCAGCAGCATAATCTGGTATAAATTCTTCTTCACCCTTATTACAGTCATTAATATATTTTGTTTAACACAGACTCTATTACAGAGTTCAGCTGTTTGTCACTTAGCATCCTCTTGGATACCATTTCACTAGCAAAACAGTAAGTAACTACGAAAGAAAGAAGCAAGAAATATTTACAACTGTCCTTCACGATAATTTATATTTCCTTGACTGATGCAATCCACGAGGAAATCATGTGTTTCAGGGGATTCACTGCAGGAAGTGTGAAAGAGACTTCACTTGACATCTAGTATCAATTTTGTGCTTTCCGTCGCCAGAGAGGCAGGCCGGTGACGTGAATTTAATATGTTTAAACTTCACGTGCAAAGGGTTAAGATAGTTATGGAATAATACATAGTGGGCCAAAAGTCACGTTCCATAAGGATATAATTTTTTGTTGTTGTAGAGGACGAGTGGAGTGGGCTCCTCGATCCCCTGCTTTAAATCCAATGGATTTTGCGATATGGGAGTACCTGAAGGCAAAAATGTACGAGGTGAAGATCAGGGATGAAGACCATCTTCGAGAGCGAATAGTAGCAGAGTGCCATGCTGTCATGCCAAACTTGGTGTCGAATGTCCTACAGAACATGGGCGACCGTTTACAGATGTGTTTTGATTTGAATGGTTCTCATATTGAAAACATAATCACAGAATAGTATAATCCCTATGGTGCATGACTTTTGGCCCACTCTGTAGTTGATTTTTTAAACATATTAGTGAAAGGAAAATTATGAATGAGATTTTCTTTGAAACCATAATGAGCATTGATCTAGTACTTACCTTCTTCACATGAATGAATTAGAGATCTGTTGTACTTCTTGAATGAAGGAAAATCATCATCTAGTCTTCTGTCTCGTCCATTATGCCTTGCTATGCAGAGAGGGCCCACTGGAACAGAGTAGATATTTGTATTGTACATGCCCCATTATTCACGCTAATGACCAACATAAATTGTTGTCAGATATGTATAGATCAGAGGGGACAGCATTTTCAACATCTACTTAAGATAAATGAGTTAATTACTGAAATAATAATTTTCATTTGAAAATTCTCATACTTAAATCTTCAGTAGGAAATGGAAGTAGCGGAGATGCCTAGAAACTGTCTAGTCAACCGGCCGCCTGATTCCTCGCGAAGGCCATATGCTGTGCACTGTGAAGTCCACTGGCTTCGTATTTGATTTGCACTGTATAGCAGGATAGCAGCGTACATTACTGTATTAGAGCTGAAACCGCACATAGTAACTCCAACATGCTTGTTTTAACTTTCCTAGAGTCATAAGACTCACATTCCAAAATATTTAAACACTTTAGACTTCACTTTTACGTACATTTTACAAGTTTCATGTGCTTTGCCCACATTTTCAACTGCTTAGTCATCTGTCAAATTCTTGCTTGTAGAATACTGATGTGTAGTTTTTTATGAAACTTATAATCAAGTTTTCTTCTTGTGATATTTCAAAATTCATTAACCTATCTTTGAACTATTTTATATAAATCTTTTCTCAGACTTCCAGATATTTATTTACTGACTTCAATAATTTGACCTCCTTACATATGTAATATATAGGGACCGGATTTTTAGGTTTTTAAAAACACTGTTTTAGGTTTTCCATTAGGCGAAATAGTTTTTTATAGGTTTTTTATCCAAAATATTGTTTTCGGGTAGAATAATTGGTTTAATGAATTTGAATGTGCTACATAGGATTCAATAGATAATACTTGCAAAGTTTAACTTAACAAAATTGACTTAAATTTGAGTAAACTTGCTTTAGGACAATATTATACAATTGAAGAAAGAAAGCGTAAACAATCAAAAGAAGCAGTGAAAATAAGATTGTCTCACATTTCCTGGTAACAGTATACCACTTAATATCTTTCAAGATTCTCAAATGTGAACTTCTTCCTGTTATCTCTTAGAATACATTTGAAGGCAGAAAATGTCCTTTCAACTTCACTTGACATCAACAATGGTTGTTCATACGAATATTTTAAAAGGGATACGCCGGTACTCTTACACTTCCTCTCTTGATACTGTCATGCTAGACGTCAATGGGTTAAACAAAATGATGGTGGCATTAATTTCAACCCGACAAAAATTGTCTCTCCGCAAAATATCGATTTCTCAACTGACAAACAAAAAAGACAAAAAGGTAGCCTATATTAGATATTTTAGGTTTTAAATCCCGCTTAGGTACATTTAGGTTTTTATACCCCATTTAGGTATTTTTAGGTGCCACAGAATTAATGTGGGTGAACCCTATGGACATGATTCGCAAAAGTGTATGATCGCTTTTTGTTTTGGAAGTAAGGAAAAAAATAGGTAAAAACCTAAGAATCCGGTCCCTAGTAATATACTTCAATAATTTGGCCTCCTTACACTAGCCACGAGACCACGCAGGCTATCATTACGGGAGAAAAGGACAAATTTATAACAATTTCTGTGATTGTAATTTAATAAAACTTTATAGTAAAGTTGGGGTACGCCGTAGTGTAGTGGTTGAGGCACTGCGCTACAAACCGGAAGATCGCGGGTTCAATCCCTGATGAGGTCGTTGTCCAGGTTTCAATTGGCCTAATCCTTCTGGTGGCACTATGATCCTGGGATCAACTCAGCCTCCAACAGAAATGAGTACCAGGAGCAATCCTTGGGGTAAAGGCGGCCGTTGCGTAAGGCTGACAATCTTACCACCTTCACGTGCTAAATTTCTAAAACCTGGGAACCTCAACCTCCGGGAACCCTCTGGGCCTCCATTGCTTGTAATAGGAACACTTTACATTTTTACTTTTTATAGTAAGGTTATTGGATTTTAAATACAATGAATTCAGAATGGAAGACATCTGATGGATAACCAGTAGACTTTAAGGCAATTTTTAAAATCCTTTTTTGTAATAATATTAGTGGTGAAATAGTACCTGAACTAGACATGTATAACATGTTTCAAATTATATGAGATTGACTTAAACACACTTTATTAACTTCACTTACCAATTTATATGGTAGAACGCGTTTCACAGGCCACCGCCTGCATTTTCAACTACATGTCAACTGCCGGATCTCCGATGTTTGAAGGTTCTTCCTGTTCCCCTGGTGTTGTTTTGACGTACTTTGATATCAGGTTGTCTTCCTTTGGAATGTCAAAGTTCATGAGTCTGCTCTCGAATTTCTTGATGTATATCTTTTCCCAAATATAAAGTTCTGCGGGTGTTCTTACTGACTTTAATAATTGTGCATCCTTGCTAATTTTGTGGTTTTCCTCCCAATGATGTGCCGCTATCGCTGATTTTTCTACCTGTTGTAATCTAATATTTCTGAAATGCTCCTTTACTCTGATCTCCATGTTCCTCCTCGTCTGTCCTATGTATACTTTATTGCATTCTGTACAGTCAATTTTGTATGTTCCGGTTCTTTTATTCTGAGGTGTATAATTGTTCTGCTTCCTATTTATGATTTTCTTTATGCTATGTTTATTGTGATTAGCCAATGTAATACCATACCCATTGTTCCAACAGTATTCGTTACATTATTCTTAATGTATAACATGCATTTTAAGTTACCTGCTATTGGGCGTGGCTGTCCTCGTCTTGTAAACTCCACACCGGCCAACACTCGTATTCTCTTCTGTGCTTCTTCACTGAGTCCATCGTAACCTCCGTGGGGCTCATCAGTTATAATGAATGGGTGGTACGTGTCAGCATTGTGTGGGTTGTTCCCACCGTACACTTTGAAAGCGTAAGTTAGCCCTCTTCTCAACCAAAGCTCTGGGATTAAGTAGCCATTAATGTACCAAGCCAGTGGAGTAGAAGGCATGCCTGTCAAACAGATATTGTGATATACCAAAGAAATAGATGATTCCTAGAAGAAAAATGTAATTTATAGCATAATACCATCCAAGCGCACAAGGCACAATACCACAACACATCACCCTCAGAGGATACGTCATCAAGATACAAGGGTTATTTGTTTGTTTGTTTTTTGGGGGAGGGAACTATTTTATTTCTCCACATATAGCATACGTACATGGTTCTAAGTTTTATAGGGTTTATATTTATATATTTTTTCGTTTAACCATAAAACTAACCTGTGATGCCTTGGTATCCCCTCTTCCCTCCAGATGGTCCTAAAGATGCAGTAAATATTCGGATTGTGCGATCGTATATTTGACTTTTCTCCCAAGGAGGCCTGCAACAAATCAATATGTTGTCATTTTCATATAATTCTCCAGTCATCTCTACAGCATCTTGTTTGGACTTATTTTATTAAAACCTATAATGGTGTAGAGGTTACCATTGCTGATACAGTCATTCCTCAAATTTTTCTGGGGTACTGAGACCTGGCATGGTGAGCAAAACCTTGTGAGGGTAATATTATAGAGCTACTTCAGTAACGAAGGAAACTATCGTTAGCTGTCAGAGAAACTTCAAATTATACCCGGACCCTGCTTTCTTCATAACTAATGTACTAAGAGAAGGAAAGAATATTAGTTACATAGTATATCAATAAAACATCCATATCGGTCCAGAATTCCACTGTCATCATCATCATCCTTTCAAGTATTAGGCCTAATGGTCTGTTACGGTCTCCTTCCATCGCCGGAATGGTCTGCCCACAGATCGTTTCCCACATGGAATATATTGAAGCATTTGTTTGGGTATTCTGGAACGATTCATGCGTTGAATATGGTGTAGCCAGTTACGCCTGTATTCACTCAGGTATTGAGAAATAGGTGTAATATTGAGTTCATTAGCTATTGTTTAATTTCTTTGGTAGTCTAGAAGACTATAACCAGCCGTTCTACGTAAAAATTTCATCTCAGCAGCTGTTATACGACGTTCATCCTGAGTTCGAATGGTCCATGCTTCACTGCCATAACAGAGAGTGGGTCTAGCGAGAATTGTATATACTTTTGTTCTTGTGCGTCTCTGTACCTTGGATGGTTTGAATTCCACTGTATCAAATACAATTAAAAGACATTTTCAAAATTACTTATAAACCAGTGGATAAAAGTTAAAAACACACGACGTTTCGACTCTACCCTTGAGCTATCCTCAGGTGACACATCATTCTTACTGCTCACAAGGAAGATTGAGTTTCATCGATGGTGGACAAACAAGTTACCATGACGAAACTCAATCTTCCTTATGAGTACCATGGAGTAACAAGGAGGAAGAGGTAATTGTGCTATTACTTATTATTGTCCCTTCACATCATTCCAGTTACAGTAAAACCAAAATATTCATGACTTTTTTTGAAAAATTTAAGTAGACAATTTAGTGCACATAATGCATAATTATGCTTTTTTACTGAATTGAAATATGACATTAAATCACAAATATGAGCAAAATATGACCAAGACCATAAAAATGACCAAAATATGACTTTATATGCAAAATAAAATGGTCCGATGAGGATAACAAATGTGCAATTCATGTTTAATTTGTGTTTGCGACGAGAATGGTGGTCAGGATGAAAATATGACATGTCATAAACATCCGAACCCTAGTCATCATTATTATCATCTGTGCAATAAGCAGTACCTCACGCTTTCCTGTGCTTTTGTAAATGCAAAGCAGTTGTTTTCTTTCTCCTTGCGATTCAGTTCCAGCTTCACATTTCCTTTTGGATATTTGTCATGAAACATTGGCTCGTTGTTATGATTCAGTCGCCCAATGGCCCACACAACATAGGAAGAACCTTCTACTGCATATTCTTGGTCACCATGATCAGCTGCAAAAAAATTATGGTGAGAAATACATATTAGATTTAAACATCCTTTGCACATACACTAGAGAGCATCATGTAGTTTAAGACTTTCCAACCGAGCGAGGTGCCCGAGATGGTAATGTCTTGGACTCTCGTTCGGACCTCCCAAATGAGAGTCCAAGACGTTACCAATCCCAGGGCTAGCCAATTTGACATGGGTTCGTGTGATTTCCCCAGTCGTAAAGGCAAATGCCGAATTGGATATTTATATACCATGAACCATCCTCACATTTCATCCTGTATCATATCCATTTAAATTAATATCAATTGAAATTATTCTGTTAAATACACCGACAATAGAAACAATTGACAAGCAATAGTTCTATGGCCTACCCTACTGTATAGACACAGATCCCGAACTCCTGATATAGCCTCGAAGCTAAAAGAAGTGCAAACATAGCTGAAATAAATAAAAAATATATAAAAAAAAAATTTTCCTACTGATGGAATGCTTAGACTATTTTCCTAGGCTACCACCTAAGTTGTTAGTAGAAGAAACTTTATTTTGGGAATGTTTTAGGAGAAAAATTCCTCTGACACTGGAATTCAAACCCATGACCTTCACCTTTCCGTGCAGATGCTATACCAACTGAGCTAGTGTGGTCCAGCCACAAGATACTAAATTATTGTGCCTCACAATACAATGTCTTTCAGTGAGGTAGACTATCAAGAGTAATCAGTCATAGAAAAGAGATTCCATCTGGTGTGCTGTGATTTGAACACTGGCTATCTCAGTTGGTAGAGCATCGGCACGGAAAGCCAAAGGTCATGGTTTCAAATCCCAGTGTGAGAGCAATTCTTCTCCTAAAATATTCTTATGTGAGATTCAATAATATTCTGTGGTTTCATGAATACATATTTATATCTCTATTTTGGGGCCGAGAATGGAACCACAGAGTTTGCTAATAATTTTACAACTCATAATATTAGTTATCGTATTTATGCAGATCTAATGCACCCTTTTATATCCATTTGCAGCATTCAGAATTGTGGTGCGCGTTTGATTAGAATAGATACATTCTGTAGTTTAGCAATAACTTGATCATTTACGAACAATGAATTGCTGTAATTCTTGACTTCGTTACATTTATCGTTGGCCTTTTACCAGTGTGCAAAAACACGGATTGAAGTTACCTTTTATACTCCAAAGCATCGTGTTATATTGAGCTGATATGGTACACAATGTCGAAATTCAGGTTAGAGGAGTCCAGTATTTAAATAATACCTGCACCCCAGTTTTTCGTTTGCAATTTAAAAAAAAAAAAATATGCAGGTGGTACTCGAGTATATACAGTAACTAAAATAAATTGAAAAACTCCTTTTCTTTTATGATTTTAAGTTTGGAAATTGGAGTGTGGAGTAAATTGAAAGCCGCATTGTATATATGTACGTTACCGGCACTCATAAACTCTTTTCACTGATATTATTACTTCATTAGTTCATCATATGGTCAGTTAATCAAGTTTGAGTTTAAAACAGGATAGTTGTTTCTGAATTAGAAAGATGGTACTGCTAGTACAAACTGACTAAAATATATCACAGTGATCTGCATGTAGTAATAGTGTAAAGTACATAACTCACAAGATATAAGCGTGCGTCGATACGTAATGACAGTGATGCCATTCTCTCGAACAACAGTGTGGAGCTGATTGTTGTCTATTCCTCCGACCAAAGTATCTCTACAGACTCCTTTGTACTGGCCCAGCACCTTCCCACACTGAAACAGAAAAGTAGCGACATGAAACCGGGACAATATTAAATTCTCCAACTGACTCACAAAGAAGAATTACCATTTCACTGTGACCTTTTGGATGTCTTACTATGAAGCCCAGGCCTTTAAGTACTTAAGGACTGTAAGCCTCCACTGGGTTTATATCTCTTTTAGGTCCGAATATTTTCCTAAGCACCCTGTTTTCAGTAGTTATGGGGAGTCGTTGGCCTGGGGAAGGCTGTGACTTACACCCCCCCAAAACTAAATGAAATCAACAACCGACTAAGAGAGACTTTCAACTTATCCTAAAAACTAGGTGCAAATAAAATGCAAATAAAAGAACCTTGAACGATTTTATCGCTTCACAATCCAATTGCGGAGTGTGTATTCAGTAAGACAAGGGAAGACCTCCATCCTTCCATCGAAACTTGACGAGAATTAAATTCCCTCATAAGCTATTTAAGCCCTTATTAATTATTCGGAATAAACCTGCTCCCACTGAGGCAATGTGCATTCAGTAAGACAAGGGAAGACCTCAATCCTTCCATTGAAACATGATGGAAATAAAATTCCTGGTACCATTCTGTTTAAACACTTTATAACAAACCATCTTCCCAAAGAGTAAGCGGCCATGTCTCACATCCATGTAATACAACCAGCAGGATAATAGTCTTATAAATTTTTATTTTTAGATTTCTGGACAGAAGTCGAGAAGATAAGAGTTTCTGAACTGCATAAAAACGAGCATTTTCTGATTTGAGTCTACACTTGACTTCTGCCTTAATATTATTTGTGTCTGTAATTATTGCTCTCAGATATTTTTGTGTTTATCCACTGTGGAATTTAGTACAGAGGCTCTAATTTAGGCTTGAAGTTGTTTAACATAGATCTGTGACACCGGATCCATGGCTTAGTCCCTCCCGGAGGACTTCATGTCCAGGATTTCGACCTTGGCTGAGTTTGAACCTACAATCTTTGGTTATTGAGGCACTGGCTATTTCTGCTTCACAGAGGCTAGTTATGGTAAAATACTCACAGGAGCTTTAGCTGTAATGTTGTAGTCTGTTGCGTACGCTCGGAATCCATCTACATAAGTAACAGCAACATCCGCACCAATCATCGCACTCCTGTTCTCAGCAGCACTGAGACCGAACGCCATGTAATCATTCTCATCTGTGAAATAAATCAAACTATAGGATTGAAGGATGCACTTCCAAAGTGACATTTTAGTCAAGTTTTTAGGATTTTAAATTTATGTAGTACTCATTTCAACTTGATCAATGAAATAAACAATCATCTGACTAGTTTGATAAGCATATGTGAAGGAATATGTAGTTAGAGTCATAGCTAATTGTATTGCAGCTTCCAAAGCTGTATATGAACACTGTAAACAATATGTTGTCATGAAAACTGATTTGCATTTGATAAATTCTGTCTAATATCTATATACACTGGTCAAAAAAATTTAAGCATATAATGGTGATGCCTTACAAAAATAAAATATCAATAATTTGACATATTTGTTTGCTTTAAACAAATGCACTTCAGAATAAAACAAACGAAGGAATTTGAGTTGGTCAACAATATATGTGCAACATAAAACTAAAAGAATCTTAAATATTAGGTATCATTGAGTAAACTAGACATATGCTTAACTTTTTCTGACCAGTGTATATAAAAATGAATGTGTGTGTGTGTGTGTGTGTCCTTTATGCATTACTACACCATTCATCCGATCGCCATGAAACTTTGGGAAGTTGTTGGGTACATTCCCGGGAAGGTTTCTGTCATACTACATTTTTAATTTTAGCCTTCGTTCGCGAGTTATGAGTGAAAAACGGCAAGAAAACGTGCATTTTTTACGCTTTCGAAGCATCAGTTTTCAGTTATTCATTTCAGTTGTCAAATCAATTGCAGAAGGCTTTGTCTATTTTTGTCATACCTTGGAAATAATATCGTCGCGATCGCTATGGAAGGCAATGGATATCTCATGTTATTATAAAAGCTTGAGATGTCGATAAGGTAATGTTAAACATATTTTATTTGACATGGAATATAGTTTACAGAAAATTCCGGGGAAGTTGCTTAGTTCGGGGTCCTGGCTACAACGTTTTTATAATTATGTAATCGTAATTAAAATATCTTATGTAGGGTCGTTAAATCTGCCAGAAATGTAACGGAATTATAAGTCTGGACAAATGAATATAGAAATCGCAGCCTCATTAGGCTTATTCCATTCTTCACCTATATCAATAAAAACAATGTACTATGTCTGTCTGTCAAATACATTTACGCACTTTTTTTTATCGTGAGTTTAATCGATTTCAATTCTCATAATCTTTCGAATACTGCATGTTTCCATTTATTTTCTAATCGTGAAATTCACTTCAAAGCCGGATTTATAGCTGTTTCATTAATTAGGCATATCAATCGTTTAGTTTACACCTATGAATGTTTCGCGTGCAAAGTGTTAATAAATATAATATTTTAATTATTTTGCTCTTAATTGTTAATCTTTCGATTAATTATCTTGGGAGAAGCCGTGGGGATCTGCTATAAGCTATAATAAGCTATAGCCTATCTAGCGTTTTCTGAGAGAATAGTTTGGGTGTGATAAGTCGTTCTTCCCCATTTCAAATTCTAAATACCTATATAAAGACCTATAATTTAAAAATCGAAAGTCCTTCATAAGTTATTTTCGCATATACAAAATACAAAACCCGAGCGACGCCGGGCCTTTTAAGCTAGTATTACCATAAAATAGGCACTAAATTGGGCATTACTCCGGTACCGGTCAACTGATTTGGTCCAAAATCAATAGGCTTCTTCCCATAGACGTCATAAATGCATATACCAAGTTTCATGAAAATCCGATAAAGCATATTTGAAGTACCGTGCGTACAGACACACAGTCAGACAGACGGACATTTTCCCATCCCCCACAAAATCTCATAAAGTAACATTCTGGCACTTAATAAAACTTTAATTCAGCAATACCTATGGCTGAGGGCAAAACTTGGTAAATGTTTGTTTTTATTTTAGAGACATGTTTAATTGCTGTTTCAGTAAATACTTACCCACTTGACCTGCAAGTTGGATGGTAATTTGGGGTCCAAATATCTCCCAGCTGACTTGATAATCTTTGTGCAATTGGAAACAGTTTGGTAACGTAGTCGTATGTGGCTGCAAAGCAAAACAAACAATGAGCATGCCAAGTCAATAGATATGCGGCAGAAACATTTTGCGCCAAAAGCATCTTTAGCTGTGTATTCATGCGCATGTGGTCAACAGGGATTTATTTACTTTAAGAAATTATTGGTCTGTAAGAAATACTTATTTTTATTTTGTATAGGGGACGAATGACTGGATGTAATGAGGAGACTGAGAAGGGAAATTTTAGTGGTAAAAATTCCCCAGCTGCCTGCGCAATGTGTAGAAGAGGAAATGTTTGGCATTCCAAAGGACTGGAAAAACAGATATTTTAGAAACAATGTTTTTATCGATGGTTACCGTGACGAAACTCTAACTTCTTCATGATCAGTACTGTTTGAGGTGTCACCTGAGGAAGACTCACGGGCAGAGTCAAAAAGGTTCATCTGCTGATTTTGTAATAATTTTAAACACATCTTTTATTGTATTTGACTCAGTGGAAACTGGGACCAATATGGATGTTTTATTAAATTTACTTTTGGCAATGTAGACTGCCATATCATCTAGAAAACATGTAAGCTGAGGGACCTGCCTGGTAGACATTTGCAGATTAATAAAAGTGTGCCTAGAATTCTAGGTCAAATGTGGTCAGTTTGATGGTATCAAGATGATTTTGCTTATAGCTTCCACTTATGGGACACCCTGAAGAGTGCCAGTTATATTTTAAATAGGCTATTTCTTATGAAAACTTACCACTATATTAACCAGCGATGGAGGTACATTGAGGCCATCAGGTATTGTCACTGAACCATAATTCTCTTTGCTTTCAACATCGAAGACACTGAACCAGTCTATATCGAATATAGTTAGCTCTCCAGGCAGTTGGAGGGTTACATCTTCCGTCTTATACTGTCTCAGCGGATCTAAGCTGTAGGCACAGATTTGTAACGTGTTAATTCAAACACATACTAGGTATACATGAACAAAACATGGTTTATAATAATCAGGGCCTAGATTTTGATGACCTAAAAATACTTTTAAAATGGGCTGTAAAATGACTGTAAAAATACAAAAAAAAATACCCAAAAATGTTTTAAAGTGAACCAAAAACTTGTATGAAAATATGTTTATTCACCAGATTTGTGTCAATTTTACACTCATGTTGTTGACTCAAACAACATGTTGTTAAAATGATGTAGTTTAAGCATTTTTAAAACTTTTTTTAGATACCATACCAGCATAAATGTTAAGTTTAATAAAGTTTAATAAAGAAATCAAGATTGTGCCACGTTTATAAACTGTAATTTCACACTTACAGTAGAGCTTCGGTAATTCGAGCCCCGGTATTTCGAGGTTCCGTGTAATTCGAGGTGGTCTTAAGAAAATTAAAATTTTCCATAAAACTAGAGTAAAATCCTGTTTGTATACGGTGTCCGCATGTAAGTTTATACGCACTTCCGAATGTTTGAGGTTTCTTTCAATTTTTCCATGCACAAAAATGCAGGTAAAACTGTCCCACTTAGGGTTTTCGTTCATAATACACAGAAATAACCTTGGCTTCAGACTGCTAATGCATTTCTATTACAGATTGACAGAAACCGTTAGGTTCGATCTTTCTTTGTCGGGACCTCGTGTCAATCAATTGTACAGTGCATATTTCCCCATCCTTTCAGAAAAGAATACTGTACTGTTATATAGTAGGCCTAATCCCTACTCAGCGACAATGTTAATATAAAATTGTTTTCCTAGTAGTGTCACTTTCCCGTTCCACTCCATTAAGGGTCAGACAATGACTTAATCCTTAAATGATGCCGATGTAGCAAATTGGAAATGTTTGCCAATATACATACAGGCGTACACAGGTATGTAGGCCTACTACATTGATTATTTATTTTTTAAACAATTACTGTGTTCATTAAACATTTATTTATGATTTACCCATTGATTTAGTGATATTACCGTATAATCCGAGTTTTTTGTAATTCGAGGTAGCATCAGCCCCAATTAGCTCGAATTATCGGGGTGGTACTGTATTTGCAAATAACTGATATTTTTACTGCTGATTTTTGGGGTGGCAACTGCCACTCCTTGCCACCCCGTAATTACGCCACTGCTCACAGCCCCCCCCCCCCTCTGAATACACCCTTGCGCCAAAGCAAAACATGGTGATGCGGAACTAAGCATGAAGATGTATGATCCCTGCTGAAGTTTGTCTATATGACGAAATGAGTACTTTAGATAAAGGGTTCTCGGTTAAGTGGGTTTCCACTGTATGTCATAAAAATAATCGAAGAGATTCCAGTGGTTGAATCAAGGCCTGCAGATCTGTAGGCAGCAACATCAACCACTAGTCTACAGACACACTTGATATCCACTTTTGTAAAATTATTTTATTTTGTTGGGTATTTGAGAATTGAGATCATATCACAGGGAATGTATTTTCAAATTTAACTTACTATCCATACTCGTCTGGCACTTTATATCCCTTTGAAGATGGCTGAGGTCCAAGTCCAACCCAGAAATACGTATCTGAAAAAACATCAGAAATATTAGTCTTTTTGAAGTGAAACTTCTTTAGCCGCAGTAGGGGGTAAATCGAGACCTTGAGTCACGCTCAAAAATCATCATGAAATTAGTGAGGTTGTGACGGAACGGACTGCACAGAAAACAAGCAACTCAATGATTAGGCTTATCCAAAATTTAAAAAACCCAAAAATTAAAAAATCCAAATATTCAAAATTAAAAAAATTAAAAAATCCAAATATTCAAAATTTAAAAAATAAAAAAATCCAAAATTTAAAAAATAAAAAATCCAAAAATTAAAAAATTCAAAGATCGAAAATTTAAAAAATTAATATTAAAAAATCCAACATTCCAAAATTAAAAAATCAAAAATTAAAAAACCCAAAATCCAAAATTTAAAAAGAACAAAAACCCAATATTACGAAGCCCAACAATCCAAAATTGAAAAAAATCCAAAAATTAAAACAAGTTTCACTTCTGTTGCGTGGTGTTCCACGCACACTTTTTTTTTATGTACTTCCCCTAACAAATGCTTGTCCAAAGATAAAGCACTCATTAAACACCTCATAATTTATATTTACTGAACAAATAGGTTAACATACAACACTTTATCATCTTAACTATTGAGGACTTCCATTCAGGCGGTCCCAGCCGATTCAATGGTCTTTTAAAATTTTGTTTCCAGTTGTAAAGGAAAATGTTGGGATTCTAAATTCTTATTCAACACTTGAACACTAGAAAGATACATAAGTTGATCCTGATACCCCAAAAGAAGAGGAGCTCATTCTTGGGGGATTAACAATATTATGTTTTCACATGTTTTACAAATACAACGTATTTACGAGGCACGTTCACAAAATAAATTTTCCTGGGGCTGTTCACAGAAACAAAACACAATTTCAAGGAAATATTTATTGCAACAGACACAGCAAGTATTCAGCTATTTTTCAACATATTCGCTACTGGCATTGAGACATTTGACTTACCATGGGGCCAACTGTTGAATACCTGTGTCGTAGAAATCTGCCGCTAGGGATTTAAACCACTGTGTGACAACCACCTTCACCTATCTGTAATTTCTTTAGGTGCAGGAAATGATGGAATTCACTGGCAGCAAGGTCCGGGCTTTAGGTTGGATGTTTAAACACTTCCCAGCCGAACTTCTGTAGGAGACTTGCTAGGAGGTGTTTAAACATCCACCCTACAGCCCGGACTTCGCTCCCAATGATTTCCATCATTTCCTACACCTAAAGAAATGACAGAAAATGACAGAGAGGCGGAGATGTTTGTCACAGAGTGGTTTAAATCCCTGGCAGCAGACTTCTATGACAGAGGTGTTGAAAAGTTGGTTCCACGGTATGCCAAATGTTTCAATTCTGGTGGCAAATATGTTGAAAACTAGCTGAACACTTTCTGTGTTGGAATAAATATTTCCTTGAAATTGTGTTTTGTATCTGTAAACAGCCCCAGGGAAACTTACTTTATGGATGCACCTTGGATATGTAATGTTAAGTTAGAAGATAATTTACATCAGTGTTAAGCCTAAGAAGAGGACAAAAAATAATTTCAAGAGCATTAATTAAATTATATAATCTTATATAAAACAAAAAAAAAAGCAAATACTGAAAATAATGTTATATTTAAGTAATAATAGTAATATAATATTACTTTTTAGTACACGCTTTCTAAAACAGCTGCTTGCCGGAAGAAATTTCATGATTGGATTATTTTTTGTAATTGATAGAATTTGATTGATTGTGGAAATTTGAAATGGTTTGATAATTGAAATGATTGCTAATATGCCAAAGAAAATTGCATTTTAGCAACCTAAGCCGCTAAAATTGCATAAAACTGCAGGGTTTTTATTTCTTTTTTCTTCAGCCAAGATGAAGAGTAGATCTTACATTTCTTTTTTTGGGTTCAAGGTCTACTGTTCACAGAACTACTAGTAAATGAGAATTAAGATTGTGTTACCTTTCCCTTGTCCGTTGTACACGAATTGTGATATCTTGATTGTTTTGGCATCAAGGACTTCTACAGCTTCAGACTTAACATCATGAGATTTCCCGGTGATGGTTGAGATTTTCTGACTGGCTGGTGGCTCAAATTCTTCTGGTATATAAACATCTCCGAATGTGTTCTGACTTGCAAGATCGTAGATAGCAAACCACTTGATATCAGTGATCTTCTTATTGTCTGGTAGTGACAGGGTGAAGTCCTTGTTGAAATATCTTTCCAGTACGTTGGTCCTGAAAAAACACACAGTAAAGCATGTATAATGATCTGGGCCCGGATTCTAATGACATGTCATCTTTTTATTGATGCTGCATAGACATTGCCAACTTGTAGATAAATCTTAATCATGGCCTCTAGATTATAGAAATGCATTTTTATTAGGTCATTTTTTTGTCATTTTATGCAATTTTATATTTTTAGGGCATTATTTTGTCATTTTCAAGTCATTTGCTTCTTTATTTAGTCATTTTCATGTATTTACATTGAGTATATTAACTTTTTTTCGTCGCTAGCGGTGCTGTCTTTGAAGTGTTGTTTGTTTTGCAAGAAGGAAAAATTCAGCATTAAAGTGTTGTCATGTCTCAGTCGGAAATGAGAATCAAAGAAATGCCAAAATTTTGTTATTGTTATTAGATTGACTTGGCACCAAAGTCTGCCACCTGCTTGGATTTCAGAGTGCAAACTAGGCCTACTGTTTACCCTAAAAAAACAACAATATAATCCAGCAGACCATAAAAGGAAATGCCAAATTTTGACTCACCAGTGCCTCAGTGCCTGTATAAATTTCCGTGAGAAAATAACATTCACAACATTACAGTTATTTACAGTTTTTCTAATTATGTACAAACTAGTCTATAACTTTGTGTGTACAATAATAATTTTTTATAAACAAAATTTTCAGTTTTTATTTCATTTTTAATAATTATTAAGTTATTTTCTTTAAAATTTAGGGTCATTTTATAGGTCATTTTTCAAACAATTTTAGGTCATCAAAATCTGGGCCCTGCTAATGACTAATGAGTTACCTTTGTTACACTGAGAACTACTGGAGTCATAAAGACCCATAAGTACATTATGCACATATGTACGATAACTCAAATACACTTTATCGGATTTTCATGAAACTAGGTATACACATTTATAACGTTCATGGGAAGAAGCCTATTGATATTGGACCAAATCGGTTGACCGGTACCAGAGTAAAGCCCAATTTAGTGCCTATTTTAAGGTAATATATTAGAAAGAATTTATCAAATGCAAATCAGTCTCATGACAACATATTGTTTTACAATACCATATATTCCAAATAACACAACATTATTTTCACTCATTACCTGACACCTTACACTACTTCTCCACATAGTCACCGCCGTTATTCAGGTGCTTGTAACAGGAAACCAGTTTTTGAATGCCTTTGTCAAAGAATGATGCCACCTGTGATGAAAGTCAAGTCTGCCTTTCTTGTTTCACAATCATCATCGTCGTTGAAATGTTTTCCACCAAGGAATTTTTTCAGATGAAAATTGCTCGGTGCCAAATCCGGACTGTAGGGAGGGTGGTTGAATTGTTCCCAACCAAATGATGTGATCAGAACTTGAGTTTGTTTAGGCATGGAATCCTTTCGGTTCATGACAATGCCCAGGATGTGGAGAAGTAATGTACGGTTTTAGGTAATGAATGATAATAAAGTATTTGGAAAATAATGTTCTGTTGTTTTTAAACAAATTATTGGTACCTACTTTAAAAACATGCCTTGTATAAGATTTTATTAAAATTATTGTCGATTTATGATTTCAATCATATTAACAAGTAATTGCAAGAAAAAGCACATGTGACATTTTGGTACTTGTAGGCTACTTTGTAGTAGAATTTCTTAAGTACTTTTGACTTCTAATTTTTTTACTCTATGCTTAGCAAAATTACCAGTTTGAACGTGTAGTTTAATGATTGTTTTAGAAATAAATAAAATGTACTCACAGGTAGTGAATACTACAGTGTGTATTTACATTAAAAGTCCAGAAGAGATTTCAACAGTGCACTCTTTTTCGCTATGTTAATAATGTAATCACGGTTAAATTAATGATAGTATTATAGGAGAAAAATTCCTCTGACACTGGGATTTGAACCCAGGACTTTTGCCTATCCGTGCCAATGCTCTACCAACTGAGCTAAGCCAGAGTTCGCTTCACAGCACCAGATGGAACCTCTCTCCTATGACTGATTGCCCTTAATGGTCTACCTCACTGACACACTACCTCATGCAGTACTGTGAGGCACACTAAGTAGTGATTTTTGTGACCGACCTAC
The DNA here is from genome assembly GCA_964059195.1 of Ectobius pallidus. Classification (NCBI taxonomy): domain Eukaryota; kingdom Metazoa; phylum Arthropoda; class Insecta; order Blattodea; family Ectobiidae; genus Ectobius; species Ectobius pallidus. The sequence goes on from CAXKWD010000007.1 coordinate 169,833,134, forward strand.
CACTGTTATTGTACAGTAACATTCAAGATAGATATATGCATGTGCATTCATGAAAGATTATTGTCTCTGTTGGACTTTACATGAGAATATTATAGGAGAAAAATTGAACTCTGGCTTAGCTCAGTTGGTAGAGCATTGGCACGGATAGCCAAAGGTCCTGGGTTCGAATCCCAGTGTCGGAGGAATTTTTCTCCTATAATATTATCATGTAATGTCCAACAGACAGTAATCTATGGTTCACGAATGCATAAGTTAATGTTTTCTAAAACTTCCTTTTCAACAGACATCAGCATAAAAGATTCCAATTTCTGTTACGCAAATTGCATTTCAATCTGTACATACAGCTTTCACCCCACTGACTATTTTTCAGCTTTTCAAAAAAATAATATTAATCGGTGGTCAACCCACATATACCAGGGCAGCGCAATGCACCGAGCATTTGCCTGAATGCTTTTATGGTCAGTTCGATCCTGCCTCTATTATCTGAAAATATTGACATATTAGTGTACTCACTTGCCGTACTCATCAGGGACAATGAATCCCTGTGGCCCCGGGCGATTCGTAGCCCCTGCCCAGAAGAAAGTATCAGCACCGTTGCCATCATAATTAAAATTTGCTAGTAGAAATGTGTACTCATCCACAGCATAGACATCGCCTGACACCTGGTGGTGGTATGAGTTAATCCTGCCGAGGTATTTCCCATGGTATGCTTCTTTCTCTTCACTCACAACATGGCACACAACTGTAAAATCAACCAGATTTTATTTAATCAAACATTGTACGTACATAATTAATTTTGAGAAAGGGCAGTCTTCATTATTTCTAAGTAGAGAAGACATAGAATATAATTCTAGGATGGAAAGGTAGAGTCAGACTGGAAAATTCAATGCCATAGTCGGGATTTGAACCAGGATCTTCGGCTCTCTGTGCCGCTGCTCTTACCAATCGAGCTACCATGGCACGTGCCAGTACAACGTGAAATTCTCCAACCATCTCACATATCACTCATGCAAATGAAATTAAACTAATTTTATAGGTCATCTTTATAGTTTTCTCCAAAATAGGACATTTTTCATTGTTGAAACATAATTTTGACTCTTTTAAAGGAAAATCAAAGGTTTTTGACATCTCTGGTTCCTTTTTAATGCTGTAGCCTTTTCAAGAGTAATTCATACACTAGTCCTACTGTAACAGTCTATTCTTCGTATCTTTTTTGGGTGTTTCATAAGCCTTGTGAGTTTTTAAAAAAATTATTTAATTTTTGTGGTCATTTTTAATTCATTGTAAGGTCATAATGTCATCTTTAAGTATTTTAGGTAATTTAAATCCAGGCCCTAAAACAATTATTATTATCATTATTATCATCATCGTTATTATTATTATATTTATTATTATTATTATTATTAATTCACACAATGGCCTATGGTCGTTCAATTGTCTATAGTGCCAGAATGCAAAGAGTAATTACCCTATAAAAGCGTGTAGTTTGGCCGGAAAGGCGGTAAACAGTGGGCCTAAGGTTTAATCCAAATTTCAATTCAGACACACAGTTTTTTCCTTTTCACACGAAAGAAGGTCACACAACGAGAGTTTATTTACCCGTGTGAAACCTTCTATCTTTTGTGCACTTTTCTGTGCCAAAACTGCATAGGCCTATGGCAAGTTTAAATTGAAAGCCTATTAGGCTATTACACATTTCAAAAGTGTAATAGCCTTTCCATTTTAGCAGAATGGAAGAGGCTACTTATTTCTCTTCGTTACGACAAACCTTAATATGCTCGTGTCCTTCCCGCTCGTTGGGATCTCTCACACAGCCATTGTGACATATTAGGATGTAGAAATCACTTTCAACACTCGCCAACATTTTTTAACTTTTATAGAACGTAAAACAAAAGCCCAATGCTCTAAATCCGCTAACTCACATGTACTGGCCTTTTTAAAGAAAAAGTATATCGCCTAAACTCTCTCCTTACCTAAGATAAGTCCACTCAACGCCTTAAATACAGTTTTAAACATTATACTCGTCAATGTCAGGTCTACTGACATAAAAACTACACGTGTCTTCCAGCTGTTCCGCTATTCTTCTTTCTTCTTCCAGTGTATTGGCCTCGGAGGATTGGCCATGGAGCATGACCAGAAGTGAAGGAGCGCCATATCTGTGTCATTGTGACGTCACGGATCACGATTCTAGTTCATTTACTCGCAGTTCTTATGTTTCTTTGTTGAATGGTTTTACAACAATATGACCAATTTGTGTTCCTACGATAGTGTTTTTTCTTCGATTTCCCGTTCTTGCTGTCATGGTGAGAATTTCCAATACTCAGTGCCGGTAACCTAACTTTCCGCACTACTTACAGCACAGTCAATCAAATTTTAGTGATAGATCAGCATTTACGATGGCACTTGCTATATATAAAATAGTCTAAAACAGACTGCACAAAGATAACGATAGCTTCAAACCGAGGCGCGTTCACGAAGTAAGTTTCCCTGGGGCCGTTTACAGAAACAAAACACAATTTCAAGAAAATATTTCTTACAACAGACACAGCCAGTGTTAAGCTATTTTTTAAAAAAATTCGCCACCGGAATTGAAACATTTGTCTTACTTTGGCACCAACTTTTGAATACCTGTTTCGTAGAAGTGTGCCGCCAGGGATTTGAACCACTGTATGACAAACATCTTCACCTCTCTGTCATTATTTCTCATTTCGTGAGGTGTAGGAAAAGATGGAAATCACTAGGAGCGAAGTCCGGGCTTTAGGCAGAATAATTAAACACCTCCCAGCCAAACTTCTGCAGGAGACTTGCTAGGAGGTGTTTAGAAATCCACCCTAAAGCCGGGACTTCGCTCCCAGTGATTTCCATCTTTTCCTAAACCTAAAGAAATGACATGGAATGACAGAGAGGCGGGGATGTTTGTCACACAGTGGTTCAAATACCTGGCGGCAGACTTCTACGACACAGGTGTTCAAATGTTGGTTCCACAGTATGACAAATGTTTCAGTTCCGGTGGCGATATGTTGCAAAATAGCTGAACACTTGCTGTATCTGTTGGAATATATATATATAGTCCATGAAATTGTGTTTTGTTTCTGTAAACGGTCCCAGGGAAACTTACTTTGTGGACGCGCCTCGTATTTCGCATTCGTTCACTCCCATTTAATCTATGCCATTTTCCTGTGGGGTTCAACTGCATAAACAATATTTTATTGTAGCTCAGTTTCGGTGAGATATTAAAGAAAACCCCACACTTAGACTGGCCAGCAATGGGATTTGAACCTGATCATCCTGAATGTGATTCCGCGGTCTTCCGTGACCTCCCCCGGCGTTTCCTGTATTTTTCCCTTGAAAATTTGGGAAAGCTAAAAACCCACTTCCGCCAAACTAGAGAATATTAAAGATGAGATGTGCCGGTACAACCAAAAGAAGAAAAAAAATGTTTTGAGCAAAATTGACATTTTTTCCGCCTTCGTGGTCACGTGGTTAACGATGCTGACTGCGCATCTGGGGTCTCTGGTTCGGTCCCTGGTACCTATTCGGATTAGTTTGCAGGAGGTCCTGAAAATAATTAAGGACCTACATAAGACTTTCTCGGCGCCGGGCTGAAGTCACAGAGGTGGCGGACGCAGACATTTTTTTCGGGGGGGGGGGATTTGAATAGGTAGAAAGAATACTAAAAAAAATCAACTTACATATACAATTAGTTTATAAAACTGGCCACTTAGAGTAGATATATAGCCTTTTTTCAAATTTCGGGGGGGATGCGTCCGCCACTGATTTCCTTTAATAATCCGGTTCCAGTCTAGAAAACCATCATTAACGGCCATGAGAATCTGTATGCTGATAATTAGGGAGCGGATTTCTATGACGTGTCATATTTTTCCCCTTTGCATTATTTCAGGTTTCCGACTAATTTAAACCCGATTCCAAGCATCCTGGTGAAAAATGGAACGGCTTTTATTGTGCATGTAACTGCATATTTAGGAAATTTTCAACTATTGTAGCATAGTTAGGTCATGTTTTTGGCATATTTGTGTGCATATTAAAGAAATTTTGAAGTTTCATATGTTTTGTAAATTTTGCGTTATAATGATACTTTTTGAGAATTTACAGATATTTTAAATAATTAACATCATATTTTAATAAAATGAATTGTAATGAAACTTAAAAAGAAATATAAATAATGTGTAAGTGGTAAAGTCATGTTCAGGGGCGTCGCGTGGCCAGGGCGACCGGGGCGATCGCGCCGCGACCAGGGGGGCGCCGTAGCAACGGCAAAAATAAAACAACAAAATTTGAAATAATATGTTAGATGTACATAACGTATTTTTTAAAGTTAAGTATAACTGAATTTTGAATATTACGTTGTTTGTATTTATTGAACAAATAAATATTTGACACCAATAACCTTATATTTTCTAAGTTACCCCAAAATAAATATTTTCTCAAAATTGAACAGCTGGATTTGCTTGTATACTGTTAATAATAATACTCTCTCTCTCTCTCCGTGGCTCTATATCCCTGGAGGGACTTGGCCTACTTAATAATAATAACTAATAATAATGCGTGTTTAACCCCATTATGTTTATATGTATTTGATAGTGTCGCGTCACATCGCTCGCTGTGTGTTTGTGTTTGAATCCTTACAGATAGGTGGAATGTCGGGTGGGTGCACGTGGGATTGAGTTTTTTTTTGGGGGGGGCGCCTGACGAAATCTTGCCCCGGGCGCCAAAAAATCACGCGACGGCCCTGGTCATATTTTAAATTTTATTGGTCATATTTTAATGTTTTTTAGGTCATAAATGCATGCATTATATCCTATGTTTTAGGTCATAGAAATCCGCCGCCTACTGATAATTTTACCGGAAAACGAAAACAAGATTTGCAGCCAAGTAAGAAAAATGCTACATGTGCTACATGTGGAGCTGAAACATGAACGCTGAGGAAAATGGAAAGGAAAGGAGAGGGCTTTGAGACTGTTTTAATGGTTTTTAAAGAAAGGACGAAGATCGCAGTCGCAATTGATGCATCCTGCTTGAGTACTCTATGGAACTATAGATAAAGAAAGGCCGGGGACCAATTCAGATAATTATATATACAGTATATATACATATACGAGAGCCGTCCAAAAAGTAAGTTTTCCTGGGACCATTTACAGAAACAAAACACAATTTCAAGTAAATAGTTCTTGCAACAGACACAACCAGTGTTCAGCTATTTTTCAACATATTCGCCACCGAAATTGAGACATTTGGCTTACCATGGCACCAACTTTTGAACATCTGTGTCGTAGAAGTCTGCCGCCTGGGATTTGAACCACTGTGTGACAACCATCTTCGCCTCTCTGTCATTATTTGTCATTTCGTGAGGTGTAGGAAAAGATGGAAATCACTGGGAGCGAGGTCCGGGCTTTAGAGTGAATGTTTAAATACCTCCCAGCCGATCTTCTGCTTGAGACTATCTAGGAGGTATTTAAATATCCACCCTAAAGCCTGGACTTCGCTCCCAGTGATTTCCATCTTTTCCTACACCTCAAGAAATGACAAAGGTTGGAGATGTTTATCACACAGTGGTTCAAATCCTTGGCGGCAGACTTGTACGACGCAGGTATTAAAAAATTGGTCTCACGGTATGACAAATGTCTGTCATTCTCTTGTAATTTCTTGAGGTGTAGGAAAAGATGGAAATCACTGGGAACGAGATCCGGGATGTAAGGTGGATGTTTAAACACCTCCCAGTCGAACTTCTGCAGGAGACTTGGTGGGAAATGTTTAAAAATCCACCCTACAGCTCGGATCTCGCTCCCATTGATTTCCATCTTTTCCTACACCTCAAGAAATGACAGAGAATGACGAAGAGGCGGACGTGGTTGCCACACAATGGTTCAAATCTCATGCGGCAGACTTCTGCACCACTTCTGACACAGCTATTCAAATTTTGGTCCCACGGAACGAAAAAATCTCAATTCCGGTGGCGAATATGTTTAAAAATAGCTGAACACTTGCTGTATCTTTTTGCAATAAACATTTCCATGAAAAATTGTTTTGTTTCTGTAAACGGCCCCAGGGAAATTTACCTTATGGACGGCTCTCGTAGCATATATTTTAATTAATCATGAAATTTCCTTTAGACTTAAATACAAACCCTAAACTAGTGGCTAAGTGGTTAGGCTGCTCGCTTTACACCGCCGGGACCCGGGATCGAATCTCGGTGGATCCACTTGGAATTTGTGGTGGACGAAATGGGGTCGGATTAGGTTTTCTCGGAGTGCTCCCGTTTCCCCTGCCACATATTCCGCCGTTGCTCCGTTCACTATAGTATGGTCATTGGTTGGACTAACAGTATTAAATACACGCTATAGTGTATTTCTTGACACTAGCGTTTCGCTGTGGGGCTCTTGAAGAATATGGAGTGTAGGGAATTTTACTTCTTTGTATGAAAAACTGAACAAAGGTTGGGGAAATTCAAATGCTTGACGTTGGCGGCGCTCTCTAAAAGTTTCGAAGATGGCTGACTAACCTTCCGAGCTCGGAGAAAAGTCAAAGTTTATTATGGCAAAACGTATTAAACGACTAATTTGTTTGATCTTTTTTCCTTTGTTTTAATTCGTAAAATAGGACTATTATTTGTCGGGATTGTGCTGTGTTAGTGTACTTGAAATATGGGACCAGAAGTTGGAAAGTTCTCATTAAAACTTTGAGGTTGAAAGTTCTTATTTGCGGACGTATAAAAGATTAAAGGGATCTTATCCAAAAGGTCGAACCAATTAATATGCTCAGCAAAGGTTTGGGGAAACGACTCGATATGTGGTTTACAGGTAAAGTCGATTTGGCGACTCATAAAAGTACACTTTTTAATGACCTTATGGAAGAGTGTAAACATGCTGCGCCTGGGGCTAGATTATCGTATCAGCTGAGGACTCGTCTCGAAAGATTCTGTAGAGAGGTTAGGAGGGAGATTGCTTGTCGTATGAAGGATGGGTGTGCACCGCTATTTATAGCCTGTAAACGAGGACATGTGGAAATAGTGGAATACCTCATCACCGTGTGCAATGTTGATCTGGAGCAACGGGGGCTGTACGAAGTTCCAGATGATCATTCTGTTCATTGTGTTACTCCATTGTGGTGTGCTGCTGTTTCAGGAAAACTTGGTGTAATCAAATGTTTAGTAGAACATGGCGCTGATGTAAATGCTATCTCAGACAGTGGTTCAACACCTGTACGAAGTGCATGCTTTATGACCCATCTCGATATTGTGTCATTTCTTGTGGAACATGGTGCAGACATTCTCCGTCCCAACTATAATGGCGGGACTTGTCTGATCAATTCCGTTCAGAGTGTTCAGTTATGTTTATACTTGCTGCAGCATGGAGCATCTGCAAATACACGTGATATTCAAAATAAAACTGCATTGCACTATGCTATCCAAGAACATCGCTTGGAAACAACAAAATTATTACTGGATCATGGAGCTGATCCCCATGCACGTAGTCGATACAATGATGATGCTTTACAAACGGCTTGTCTCAAAGGAGCTACACAGATTTTTGATTATTTAATTGCTCGAGTAACGTATGATCCAGAACGTCTGGCTGATGCTCATGAACTGATGGGTTCAACATTTCTGGATGAGCATAACGACACTGCAGCTGCATTAAGACATTGGCATATAGCCACACAGTTACGTTACACGTTTGGTCCTGCAGAGAACGAACCAATACCAAAACGACCAGTGATGCCCTCGAGACCAGCATTTCGTAATGCAGTAGAATTTAGAACTATAGAAGACTTGAACAATGTTGCTTTAGACTTAGATGCTATGCGAACACAAAGTTTGCTAATATGTGAACGTGTTCTAGGGCCGCATCACAAAGACACGCTTTTTCGACTTATGTACAGAGGAGCATCCTATGCTGATGCGCTGCGATATCAGAGGTGTATTGAACTGTGGCGGCGGGCTCTTGAAATTCGAGTGGAGAAAGATACGGTAAGTTCATAGGAAACGGGGTTCAATATGTTAAAGATTTTAGTGTCATTATCGAGTTAAAACAGGGACAACATTGTCTGTTTTATGTCATACAGTTTTCTTGTCTAGAGATCCCTGCAGACTGCCTCCAAGAAACCATCTCAGTTGCCATTAATCTTTTTATTAATTGGGATTTAACTGTCCATAATTCTGATCCATATGTTAGGCTATAATACTTCTGATAATTGTGTTAAAGATTTTTCCTTTTGTTTCCTTTCTAAGCCCTCAATCCCAAAGAAACCCAATAATGTTCCAACAGCAAGCTTTCCAGCATTTATTCTTGTACTAATTTCTTTATTTTGTTTGCCGTCTTGTGTTATTTTGACTTCTAGATATTTGTACTCTTTAGTGTGTGTAATAATTCCCATCCCTTCTTCCAGTGTCAAATCATGATAATTTTGTTATCACATTTATCTAGCGAGGAATCTAAGAATCCAAGCCCTGGTCATCAGGTTCTTTTTTATTTTTGTCCCCAGATCTTGTACAGTGACACATGCTTCACTGCCCAAGCTCTGGTTCGTCTGTACGTCGATCTAAACGAGAAGAACCTGGAGATGCCGGATAATGGTAGAGGAGGAGGAGATCCCAGCTTTGAAGACATTGCAGCCACATTGCAGTTGCTAGGGAACCAGTTGTCCACCATGAGGCACTTATTAGAGGTTGGTAACACTGTCTCAGTTTCATTCTGGAGTATCGACATAGTCATGATACCGTCTGAGCAGTAAACGCATTTATTAGGGAGGGTTTTGTATAGCACTCGACTAAATTCACAAGTGAGATCTTCCACTGGTTAGGCAGGCCTATTGGCTGTCGGCGACCTTGCTTGTTGTTGGTGCTACCTCTACGATGCTGCCGACTGCTTCTTACATGCACTTTCCAGCCGCCAAGAAATAATCAAGTTTAAATTAAATTAAATAAAAAATAGAAATAACCTCCAGAATTTTTACATCCCAGGGGAGAACGAGTTATGCCTAATTGGGAAACTCATGAAACCACAACAGCGTCACCAGGTGGTACAAGACGGAAGTGTGGCAGTTGGTGTGCCTTTAATGATAGTCCCTGTTTTTGTTAATGTACCATATATACCTGAATGCTGCCCACCCCTGAATAATATCCGCACACAAAAAAGAAGTCTATTTGCCTGTATATAAAAATATTTTGCTGGTTTTATTCTTAATTAAACAGTTATAATTAATAGTATATATCGTAAAAGAATTAAATATGGTAGGTTAAATTGTAATTATAAAAATAACAGCCAGCCAAAATCTTCCCATCCTATAGGCCTACGCGCAGCCTAACACTTCAACACTCTCCATTCATGAATCCAGCTGTACAGTGGGAAGCCACACATGATGACATGCGTCTGTCCCAAAGTCAAAGTCATACGGAAATTGAGCAAACTTTTCCTGAATTTGTGGTTCTGCTTGTACTGCATTGTTATTTGCTTGGTGTCTCTATGCGTGAAGCTTTGTTTTACCACCAGTCATGTGGATAAGAAAGCATCTTTTTTTGTCTCATTTTCCTTTCATTACAGGTTTGATACTGTCATATACTGTGATGCTACTACAAAGCATTGTCCTATATTGAGCCGTTGTGGTACAAAATGTGGAAATTCAGAATAGAGGAGTCCAGTATTCAAACAATACCAGCATCCCAGTTTTCGTTTGCAATTTTTTAAAAATTAAGCGTGTAGTACTCTAGTATATACTGTATGTGTTCTTTCTGACTGTGAGCTTCGTGTGCCCTTGAGGAAATTTGGTAAGTTCTGTATATAAGATGGTTGCAATAGTGGATTTTTTAAATGGTATATGAGATGGCAAGGGATACATTTTACCTGGAGGATTTGAGACTGAAACACTTGCTGCCATCTACTGACAACTTAGAAGAAGCTCTCCGCAGAAGACGAGAAAAGAGGAAAGAAATAGACCGAGACTTTTATGGGACGACTGCAATGATAGACAGAAATTGGACAAAAGCTAACTTTGAAATGAGACATATGTTTACACAGTGCACGGATTTCATCACAAGATATGCACCGAGAAGAAGTGGCACAGTCCATGTGAGAAATGTGTATTTGAGCTGTGCGGGAAGAGATGTGAAAAGTACCATCTTGAAATATGCACAAGGAGAAAGAGATCGCTCAAGGAGTATGCGACAGAGCAGTAAAATCTAATATAATATGCTCATTTGAGTGCGATTTCCTAATTATTAAATAGTGGATTTTTCTCTTTGTCTATATTTGTGTGTCTCATATTCTTAAGTTTTCTTCCAGCTGAAACCAGTACAGAAGAGACAGCAGGAAAGTTATGATCGAACTCTGAAGTGCATCACTCACCTGATATACCTGCTGGTAGAGACTGCACGCACCGATGAGCAGAAGGAACGGATGCGTGAGATGGTTACAGCTCTCATAAGATGCAACCCTCGTTCTGCTTGCACTGGAGACACTTTGCTTCATTTGTGTGTGTCGAGATTAAACACTATCAAGAGCTCTTATTTCTCAGATGATAATCAGGTGAGTTTGTATTTTATAGCTATCAAAATATTTAAACTCATATCCTGCAATCAGTTTTTTTTAAATTTCATTTTAACCCATGAACAGTGCAGTCATTTGCAGTCCAATTACAATGATCATTTATAATGAAACAAACACATATACAACTAAAATATAAATTGCTTATATCTCAAGATAACAAATCTGCTTAAATCAAAGATAGAATACAGTGCACGCTTCTTATTCTGATCACTTCGAGAACGCAGCTAATCTGAGAATATTAACCAATAGATAACAGTAGCCGATGGAATTAAATTAAGGTTATTTATTCATATAGAGGCCTAATGTAATACACTACAAAACAGAATTTAAAATATTTATTCCTAAAATAATACGTAACTGTAAATCATTGAACCACTTATGGGCTAGTACAGTAATAGACTGCAAGCAACTATTTTTTCACCCTGTTACAGATTTTTTAATTGTTTTTACTTTCCTTTAGGAGTTCATTAACCAATAGTACATACTCAGCTATGAGTATTTTTGGAAGTCTATACTGATCTGTGGTGAACACAGAGTAGCAAAACATCTAACACCTCTCTGTTCAAGTCTTTTCATTTTACACTAGCCATCATTGCATGTCAACACTGTAATCTTCATTAATAAAAAGCTGCAGCTTAACTGTGGGGTGAAACATGTTTTATTGCTTAAAAGAGCAAGTCTTTTCATTTTACACTAGCCATCACTGCATGTCAACACTGTTATCTTCATAGATCAAAAGCTGCAGCTTAACTGAGGGGTGAAACATGTTTTATTGCTTAAAAGAGAAAGTTACATAATGCCACCCCCTCAAACTGGTCATCCTGTGAGCTGGGAACAGTATTTTGGTACAACACATACAGTTGAGTTAGAAACGAAACCTTGAAAAACAAAATTTTGAATGACTTGCAGTACCTGGAAATAAAGCCACAAAAAGGAAAAGGTGTTTTTTTTATGAATAAAAGCTTCAGGAAACACTAATTTTAATTAAATGCAAACATTGTCTTGTTTTCAGTACCAGAATAGATTGATTGGTTGTGAAATTGATTAAACAGGAAACAAAAAAAATGCAGATTAGAGTTTCATTTTTTGTTTATATTTTGTTTGTTTGCTTGTTGAGATCAAGTACTATAAATCTCTATATATATAAAAGGCTTTGTCCTGACTGACTGAATGAATGACTGATTGACTGAATGACAGGAATCAACGTACAGCCTAAACTATAACAGGTAGAGACTTGGAATTTTGACAGTACCTTCGTTTCATAATGTAGGTGCTCACTAAGAAAGGATTTTGAAAAATTCTGATTCTAAATGCCAAAAATTAAATGTTTTTGAAAATACTTAATCCCTTTTTACATAGAATTATCAATTCCAAATCACAGAATATATTGTTGCCAAATGGTATCAGGTGGGCTTGGAAAAAACAATTGAAATGCACTTTTGACAAATAAGAGAAGTTATCAAAATAATTCATGTTATAAATAAATATTACAGAATGAAATCCACTAAAATAATGGAATCACATAACTTTCTCTACCCTGGACATAGAGAAAACAAAACGAGGTATGGTAATGTGTATATTATTATATTATATCACAGGTTTTTGAAGAGAAAAGTATGAAAGTGATAATGCTTTATGGTAACATAAGAGTGGGAAATTTTCCGCCTCGATATTACAATTATGTTACAAGAATTTCTGTTTCTTCTTATTTATCCTCTACCAGGCTTGCTGTGCACTGTACAAGCGATGGGATGCAACATTCTAGAATAAGAATAAGAATAAGAATAAGCTTTATTCACCATTAGATCTTTACATAAAGATGTTGGTTTCGTCAGTATAAATGCTATTCTAAGTCTACTTACAAACTATCATAACAAATACATGATAATAGATAAGGTAATGCATACGGTTAACAAATATTTACAGTTTATTGTTTCCTATACTACTAGTCTTCAAATATCATCTGTACTGCATTCAAGGAACTCTGTGATGTCATAGAATGCTTTCTTTTTAAGCCGTTTGGTAACTACTTTTTTAAATGTTTTAATGTTCATCGTTTTTAATTTGAGTGGTAGTTTGTTATATAAGGTTATGCCAGTATAGGTGTAGTGTTTTTGTGTTGTAGTTAATCTGTAAGAGGGAATATCCAGAGCGTCTTTAAGCCTGGTATTATGCTCGTGATAGTCATTTCTCAGGTTAAGGTTCTTTATATTTCCTTTAATATATAAAAGCGCACTTAGTATGTACAAACTAGTTACTGTTAGGATGCCTAAGTCAATAAAATGAGGTTTGCACGATGCAGACTGTTCGAGGTTCTTAATACATCTGACTGCTTTCTTTTGCCATACGAACACTTGTCTGGCTCCCACTGAATTTCCCCATAGTAGTATTCCATATTGTATATGAGAATGAAAGATAGCATAATATGTCATCAGGAGGAGATTGCTACTTATACATGTTTTGAGCTTTTTGAGTACATAGAGGGCTCTTGTGAGTTTAGAACAGGTTTTTTGTGTATGTTCATTCCAATTTAACCTCTCATCGAGATATATGCCTAGCAGTTTCACAGACTTATTGTCGCCTTCTATCCTTTTTGTATTACTTAGCGTGAAGTATAGTTGTTCAGTTTTACTTTCATTTAACTGTAATTGGTTTGACTGAAACCACTTTGTTGATCTTTCAAAATTGTCTTTATTTAATATATTTAATACGTTTAAGTCAAGATTAGATGTAAGAAAGGTAGTGTCGTCTGCATAGATTATTGTTTTGGAGGATAGATAGTAAGGTAGATCGTTTACGTAGATTATGAATAAGAGAGGTCCGAGAATAGAGCCCTGTGGGACTCCATTCTCTACCATTAAGAATTCCGACTTTTGATCTCTTTCTATCATTACCATTTGTTGTCTGTTTGTTAAGTAGGACTGTAAAAATGTTAGTTCTTTATCTTTTATACCATAATATTGTAATTTTTTTATTAGAATGGAATGTGGGATGCTGTCAAAAGCTTTACTTAAGTCAATAAGAGTGGCACAAACATATTCTTTAGATTCAAAACTATTTAAGACGAACGATACTGCTTCTTCTACAGCCTTAGTCGTCGAGAGGCCATTTCTGAATCCAAACTGGCAGTCATTCAGTAATTTGTTTACTTCGAAGTAATTAACAAGTTGTTTTTGTACTATGCTTTCAACAATTTTTGAGATTATTGGTACAAGGGAAATTGGTCGATAGTTTTTTGCATCATTCCTGTCTCCTTTTTTGTAGATAGGTTTGGTTATTGTTAGTTTAAGGTTATCTGGGAATACTCCTTCAATGAGCATCCAGTTAATTAGGTAGCAGATTGGGTAACATACAATGTCAATGATGTGTTTAATTACATAATTGGATAGTCCATAATAATCTTCTGACTTTGAGGCGCTAAGTTTCATTACTGTCAGGATTACATCATTAGGATTAATAAGTAGCCACTGAAAGTTGGGGATTGTATTCACGTTAACTGTGCAGTGGGTCAATAGATTGTCTACACTCTCACTAGGATTCACTGTTGCCTTTTGGGATTTGGAAATGTTTATGAAATTTCTATTCAACTCGGAAGGAGTCAGAGGTATAGTATAATTTTTATTTGTCATATTTGCTTCTTTTTTTATGATTTTCCATGCAGTTTTGCATTTATTTGCAGAGTTGGTCAAGAGAGAGTCATTTGCTTTTATTTTGTCTGATTTTACTTGCTTTTTGTACATTTTTCTTAGTTTGGTATAGATGTCCTTATATACATCCTTTTGTTTATACTTATCATAGGCTACCGACATTAAGATTTTTAATTGCTGTGCCTCTGGAGAGAGCTTTATTGGTTTATGGGGGACTGCATTTATTTCCACTTTTATAATGGGGCAGAATTTATTATATACTTTAACTAGTGTGTCATTAAAACTGTTGAATGCTGTTATCAGGTTACTGTGTTGATATGCTACATTCACTACTTCAGATGCCATTAGTGCATTTCTTAGTATTTCAATTTGTTTAGGACCGATTTTCCTAATCAGTTTAGTTTCACTTTCCTTTTCCAGGGATTTTGTTTCAATGGGTATTCGAATGAGGATTCCATAGTGGTCGGAAATGTGGGGGTTGATAATGTCCAGCTTAACTTCATTTCTATGAATGTTTGATATTACGTTATCAAGGCATGCATTTAGTCTGGTTGGATTCTCATTCAGGCAGTAAAGATTGTGTGTCCGTAGGGTGTCTAAGAAGATTAGATCCTCTATGAGCCATAAAAAACTATATCAAGCGTTTTCTGAGGGAATAGTTTGAGTGTAATAAGTCGTTCTTCCTATTTCAAATTATAAATGCCTATATAAGGACCTAGAATTTAAAATTGAAAATCCTTCATAAGCTAATTTCCAATTACAAAATACAAAACCCGGGCGATGCCGGGTCTTTTAAGCTAGTATTCAAATATAGGCTATCTTCAGTTTCAATCAGAGACCTTGTGTCTCCAAAATGGTGACAATTTAGGAGATAAGAGAAACATTTCAATTCCAGCATGGATATGGATATAAATGTTCAACTACAATCGATTATAGCACCAGAATTGATTGTTGCTCGCATACAAAGCTGCAATAGAAACATAGAGCTGTTTTTCCTGAATGTTTAACAACTTTAACCTGAAAATTGGGAATTTCAAAAATATTAGGTATGAATATGGTTGTTATTGCAGATTTGCTGAAAAATCTTATACAGTGAGCTCCTTTATGTTTAAAGAGGGGGAAAAACTTGCAGTTATGGAAAACCCACAACCTACGTGTAACATGTATCAGTGATGGATTTTACTTGACTTTGTTTTTCATTTCATTAAGGTTTTATTTTTTTTAATTTCACATTATAGGTTATCTTTCCAAACATGGAGGTAATTGAGTTACTCCTGGAATGTGGTGCCCCTGTGAATGCCCGGAATGAATCTCGCTCCACACCTTTACATGTAGCATCAAATCCTTACAACTTCTACAGTCCGGTAAGTTAGAAAAATGTTTAAGTACAGTAATATAAATAACAACATAATCTAGGATCTTTGAAATATCTTCAGCATTAGTATTTTTTAAATCTTTTTTTAAATTTTCTTTTTTGTTAAGTTACATATAGCCTATTAAAAAAAAAAAATTATACTGAAAATATTTCAAAAATCCTAGATTATGTTGTTCACATGATATTAACAAACACACAAAAAAATAATCACTCAGAAGTATCAATATTTGTGGAAGTTATCAGGGAAACGGCATTTCAGTAACGTGGCAGCCATTTTGAAACGATAATTATCCGTAACTGTAACAGTTGAAAATAGTATGCAATTGTAGAAATAGTCAATAAAGAGTATGTCAGATTGCAAGATTGTAGAGCAATTCAATGCTGAGAAAAAAAATAATGAAATTCACATATTTCTCACCAGTGAATTTCATCGAAAGCTATATGTCCCCCCTTAAGTTCCAAGTTCTACTTGCAACACAAAGCAGTCTGTTTGAAGTCTAGAATATGATGCTGTCTAATGATGGGTCTTTGGTATTACAGCTGGTACAGTTGCTGCTGGATCATGGAGCCCATCTGGATCAGCCAAATCGTGCAGGCGACTCCCCAGCGATATTTGTAGGAGTGAATCCGCTCAATAATGTTCACTTAGTGAATTACGTTACACTAAGATGTCTGGCTGCGACCACAATTTGTAAGCACAAGATCCCGTATCGAGGACAGATTCCTGCAACTCTAGAGACATTTGTTAAATTCCATGAGGAATAGGGTAAGACTTGTTATTATATATTTTAATGTTATTTATTTACATTCAGCTTCCCTCAGTTAAGACAAAGCGTAATAGAAAAAATATAATTTACACCACAAAGAAGTGTTTACAAGCATTTACAATAAACATTAAGAAAATATAATACAGTAGAGCCTCGGTAATTCGAGCCCCGATATTTCGAGGTTCCGTGTAATTCGAGCTGGTCTTAAGAAAATTAAAATTTTCCATAAAACTAGAGTAAAATCCCGTTTTTATACGGTGTCCGCAAGTAAGTTTTACGCACTTCCGAATGTGTTACATTTTGAGCTTTCTTTCAATTTTTCCATGTACAAAAATGCAGGCAAAACTGTCCCACTTAGGGTTTTTGTTCATAATACACAGAAATAACCTTGGCTTCAGACTGCCAATGCATTTCTATTACAGATTGACAGAAACCGTTAGGTTCGATCTTTCTTTGTCGGGACCTCGTGTCAATCAATTGTACAGTGCATATTTCCCCATCCTTTCAGAAAATAATGCTGTATTGTTACAGTAATCCCTACTCAGCGACAATGGTAATTAAAAGTGTTTTCCTAGTAGTGCCGCTTTCTCGTTCCACTCCATTAAGGGACAGACAATGACTTAATCCTTAAAGGATGTCGATGTAGCAAATTCTAAATGTTTGACAATATATACACACAGGCGTAACACAGGTATGTAGGCCTGCTATATTGTTTATTTATTTATTATTTAAACCATTATTGTGCCCATTAAACATTTATTTGCGATTTACCCAATGATTTAGTAATATTTCCGTATAATCCGAGTTTTTTGTAATTCGAGGTAGCCTCAGCCCCAATTAGCTCGAATTATCGGGGTTCTACTGTATAAACAATGACACTTATTTATAATAGTGGATAAAACAATCTTTTTACAACTCACAACGTTTCAACCTGCCCTCCAGGCCTTTCTCGAGTGTACTGAATTGAATACAGTAGAACCCCGATAATTTGAGCTAATTGGGGCTGAGGCTACCTCGAGTTACAAAAAACTCGGATTATACGGAAATATCACTAATTCAATGGGTAAATCGCAAATAAATGTTTAATGAGCACAACAATGGTATAAATAAACAATATAGTAGGCCTACATACCTGAGTTACTCCTGTATGTATATTATATTGTCAAACATTTCCAATTTGCTACATCGGCATCCTTTGAGTGTTAAGTCATTGTCTGACCCTTATGGAGTGGAACGGGAAAGCGGCGCTACTAGGAAAACACTTTTAATTACCATTGTCGCTGAGTAGGGATTACTTTAACAATACAGTATTATTTTTTGAAAGGATGGTATGCACTGTACAATTGATTGACATGAGGTCCCGACAAAGAAAGATCGAACCTAACGGTTTCTGTCAATCTGTAATAGAAATGCATTAGCAGTCTGAAGCCAAGGTTATTTCTGTGTATTATGAACAAAAACCCTAAGTGGGACAGTTTACCTGCATTTTTGTACATGGAAAAATTGAAAGAAAGCTCAAAATGTAACACATTCAGAAGTGCATAAAACTTACATGCGGACATCGTAGGAGCTGCTGAATGAACGGATGTTCTGAACATGTTCTCTTTTCTAACCATTAAGAGCTTTCAGGGTCATTAAGGAGCAGTAACATTAGGCCTTCTATTAAAATTGTTCACATGTATCTCTTTGAATTATTGCCCTTACCCCATTATACATTTTTTACCACATTTTTCAGATCTCTTTGCAATATGTTAACAGTACATACATACATTAAAAAAATAAAATTATGTTACTCCATTATGCTCTGGCCATAATCTCTAATGAAAACATACCTCAGACTGGCACAAAAGAATCCTAGAAAAGTATTGTATGACACAAGAGAAATAATTCATATGTTTGTATTTATAATAAATCACTCAGGAAATAAAAAATCATGATGAAGAAATAAAAAAAAAATCATGAAGTATAAAAACGGGATTTTACTCTAGTTTTATGCAAAATTTTAATTTTCTTAAGACCAGCCCGAATTACATGGAACCTCGAATTACCGAGGCTCTACTGTACATCATAAACATCCTGCCGTTACTATGTAGCACGGTCCTTCCCACACTGTTGTTGATGTTGATCGCCGCTGTCTTTACCGTTTTCTGCCTCCCGCCTCCTAAACGTGTTATCTTTGTAATGGTCATTTATCCATTCCCTCGGGATATCAAAATTATTATCATAAATTGATCTTGGACAGGGAACTCTTGGAACTTTATATGTTCTATTTAAGTTTTTAATCACACTAATCCATTGTTCCCCTAAGTCTCCCTCATAATTATTTAAGCAATTACCCCTCCTGCCAATGATATTCACGGCTTCACTAATTTTTCTCCGTACGCGGTTGGCTTCTATCTTCACCACTTCTAATTCACCCATTTTGTGTCCTTCTTTAATCATACGTTGGCTCAACCCCGTACAACATTTTTTGTTTTTTATATCTCTTTCATGCTCTCGTAGTCTTACAGTACGTATTCAATTCAATACACTTGAGAAAGGCCTGGAGGGCAGGTTGAAACGTTGTGTGTTGTAAAAAGATTGTTTTATCCACTATTATAAATAAGTGTCATTGTTTATATTATATTTTGCTTTAATAAAAGTATAGTGGAAAGAATAGGACCATAAATTATTTTCGATTGAATATGCATTAAGAAAAACTCACATTAACTACTTAGGCCTATATCATGAAAACTTATGAAACAACAAGAAAAAAAAACTAGAAGACAAATATATGCAAATTAGGAATATAAGTGATTCCTGAACTGTCACAGCAGAATTCCTTTTATTCATTTATTATTATCAATGTTGGTAAGTAGAGGTCCGTGAAAGTGGTTTTATTTTTTAGGGAAAATTTGTGTTAAAATTTTAATATTTCGGTGTTGTTAATTTGGGCTGTGTTATTTTAAAATTTATGTATATACAAGAGCTATTTTTTTTTAACTTCGATGGGGCATGAAATGAGAATAAAACTTCCATGTTGGTCCTGAATTCCACTATATCAAACACAATTAAAAGATGTTTTAAAAAAGTACAGTGGAACCTCGTTAAGACGTTTTTCTAGGGACTGAAAAAATAGACGTCTTAAACGGGAAAACGTACTACTGAAAATAAAATAAAAAATCGTAGGGAATATGTAGATAGGCCTATGTTTTCTAAGTTGCTCAGAACCACCCAAAAGTGCATCCTAATGGCTCTGAAATACCCACAGTGATACACAGGTGCTTCAATGCCAAGCCATTTGTTACGAGAGATTTATATTATGTAAACGAATACATAGGCCTAACAATTTTATCTGGAAAAAAAAACTTTCAAAAATTGATGGAATGTATGGGAGCCATATTTAATGATAAATCAAGACGAAATTCACAAGGAAAGCATCTATTTTATTCTGAAAATCACACATGAAACAAGTTGCACTCCACAATCTATTACCAAACACGAAATATTGTAATTGTGCAAAATTTCACACGTGCGAGTTCTGTAAACAGTCGTGTACACGGTCATGTTCACAGCCACAACTTGCTAATGAAATGCGATCCAATACCGACGTGAGAAGCACGATCTGCTTTTTTGGCATACATTTCTTCAAACATTCTAATATTTTCTTCTTCTCACCACACGAACCGTAAGAAATTTAAAATATATTTCACTACTTCAAAATTATCACGATATAAAATGGCGGCCTAACAGCTGACTCGGCAAAATCGGCGCCAAGTCAAATGGCCAATGAGAAGCAAACTGCAATGGTTCAAAATGGCTGACAATTGGTCCCATAGAGCAAAGATTGAGACTTGGACACCAGAGAGTACAAGAATTCTGACATAGAGATCACACAATCGGATGCGCGTTCAAAGCTTATGTTTGACAAAGTGTGGTTGGTGAGCCAAATACGAACGTACTAAGCGTTAAACCAAAACGTGTTAAGAAACATTTAAACATGCAATTATTAAGATTGGGACCGGGACTTCCAAAAACCGACGTACTATGCGGGAAAACGTAGTAATGAGGAACGTGCTAACGAGGTTCCACTGTATTTCTAAAACAGTGGATAAAGGTTAAAACACAGGACGTTTCAATTCTTCCATAAGTCTTCCTCAGGTGACACCCTTTGGCCTGAGTAATGGAAAAATGAAATTTCCCGGAGTGGATTGAGTAAAATTCAGTGATTGTGAGGGAATTTATTGTCGGGGAAACAGGAGGGGACTTTAAAACTAGAATCTATGAACATGTAAGGGATGTAGGCAGTGGTAAACACTCTACTGGACTCGGCCAAAATATGACAGAAAAGAAACATAACATTGCCGAGGTAAATATTTTAAGAATTGAGGATGATTGTGTAAAGAGAAAGATTTATGAGGTATGGAGTATAATCGGCACCCAGGGGGTGTGTTTGAATAGATATGATGGTGATATAGGGGAGATGGTGATATGGGGAGATTGAGAAGGGAAAATCCGGTGGTAAAAATTCCCCGCCGCCTGTGGAATGCATAGAGGAAGTAATACCGTTATTTCATGTTTTAGTAGAGTTATGTCATCAAAAAGTATTTTGTGGCCTGTTTCATCAGAATGAGAAGCTATGGCGGAGTAGTCAGTGTTGTTTTGACTATTTTGCCATAGCATCTCATTCTGATTGAAGATTCCCTAGACTTGTTACAGAAGCCATCCTCATAACATAAACAGGGAAGATGGGTATAAGGTCAGTGACGTCTGGCGGGAAACTATCAAAACTTTAAAGAATGCACCCACTAACATCATGTCAACTGCGACTGTTGATTCTTCATTACAGGCACTTCGTTATAGTTTGAGTCACTCTCCGAAGAAGGACACAACAGGATGTCTGAAATGTTAGGTACTAAACACACGACACGGCCCAACCCGGATTGCCAATATAATCAGTTTATAGGAGTTTCTTTTGTTGGAATCAGTGAAAGAGTGTTTGTGCTGGGTACAGTTCTAAGCATGCCTCACATTGTTCAAAATGCCCTCTGTGCTAAGTAAATTACAGTTTAAAACTCTTCATAATTAAGTTTAGGGAAACTGTGCCAAGAAACCTCGCCCGTCTCTAGTGGACTGAAAATTGATCAACAACCTTTCGCTGCATATCTCCACCTCCTAGTCATCTAGCGCACATCATGGCAGAATTAAATAAACTGTACATTTATTAACACAGGCATCATTTTTTATTTATTGACCTTTGAGCAATTTTTGGTTGCAATTGGTCACATTTATTTTATACAACAAAGAAAAACATAAAAGGCCCAGTATTATACAGTGAGTTCCACGCAAGAGTTGGCCAATGGCGCGGGTTTCTGTGTCGCGGTGGGCACAGCTCCAACTCCAAAGCAAGCCGCAATCGGTGTAATGATTCAGGTTCTCACATTTACAGTTGGAATTACAATGAAAATAATCATATACCTCATCACAGAAATGTTGAAATGTTCTCCTCTTGCATCCACACAATACTGGCACCTTTTTAGGAAATTTTCTTTCACACGCATATGTTCAGCTTCCGAGACAGAGATAATTTCTTTTGTGATATTGTCTTTAAGTTCTTCTAACAGTATGTGACTATTATTTATGGTGAAACTTAAAAAATAAAGTGTATAGGTCAATTTCCCATACATTAGAAGAACTTAAAGAAAATATCACAAAGAAAATTAAATCTGTCTCGGAAGCTGAACTTATGCGCAAGAAAGGAAATTTCCTAAAAAGGTGCCAGTATTGTGTGGATGCAAGAGGAGAACATTTCCAACATCTCTTGTGATGAGGTACGTGGTTATTTTCATTGTAATTTTAACTGTAAATGTGAGAACATGAATCATTACACCGATCGCGGCTTTATTTGAATAGATATTTCACCCGATCGCTCGGGAGTTGGAGCTGTGCCTGCCACGACGCAGAAATCTACGTCATTTGCCAACTCCTGCGTGGGACTCACTGAAGCTGAAAACAAGCACTTGCAAAACAATAAAAGAATCCTAGAATTTGTAGGAAGTTTATATAGTGAAGTTTCAATTTACAATAAAAGAAGTTACGTATTTCTTTCAAACCAGTTATAAATAACAAAGTAACTTCAAAAATTTCAGGAGCTTATCTTTCCGACTTCTGGGAGTGCAGAAAATATGTTGCCAACTACAGCACTTTATAACTGATGAAAATATGAAGGAAGCATATCGAAAGTTCGAAAAAACCGTGATTTCAAACGCTAAATAAATTATGAACATACCTATTGCAAAATAATCTTGGGAATATAACCTACTTTAATTTTGTAAGTTTTGAAATATGCTACAACAAAGATGTAAAAGTTATGGCAATCCACTTTTTCTAAAAAGAGTAATATACTACACCACAGCTGAGAAATAAAAATGACAGAACAGAATAATTGTCAAAAACAGGTTTTACTTAGCTGATTGTGGCTTTTGTGGTCTTATTTATGAATATAGCGTTATTTCTAGGGATGGGTCCTCGGTACTTTCGATACCTCAATACTCTCAATACTTGCATGGTATCGCATCGAGCGATACTTCAGAAAACTCGCTCAGTACTTTTTTGATACTTTGGTAACTCTGCAGTTTAAGGAAATGCGGTATCTCTTTCTGCTTTCATTAGTCTACTAAATATAGTAAATACTTCTATTTCTCCTTGAAATGGAAAAAACCACTCTGTGACATTTGTCTAGTCGTAAATAAAGACTTTCTGACTTTTAAAATTCAAAGAGAAGTGGTTCTTAATTGTTTCGTTTCCTGTCAAACGTTTCAATAACAACCAACAAGCAATCTGACTGTCCAAACCCCATTGTACTTTTTGAACAAAAACTTGTAAGTGGACTGTTTCAAACACTAATTTTAGTTTTAATGTAGAGTTTAAAAATAATTATAGGCTATTGATTAAATTAAATTTTGTCTCATTAAAAATGCCCACTTAATTAATTTAGTTGGTATTACACAGTTCTCTCAACTTTTAATTTTTAATGTACCTATTTATTGAAACTGGAAATGTTGACGGTATCGAGGGAAAATTCATGTATCGGTGTCGAGTATCGAGAAAATCTGGTATCGACCCATCCCTAGTTATTTCGTAATTTAATTTTACCCCCAGGTAATTTCCAAGATCCTAATATGCAAAGAAAACGTATCTTAACCCTGAAATACATTTCTTCTTATATCTTATTAACAAGAGTATACACCTGTACCAATGACCATGGGAATAGCACGGTTTTTGAAAATAGGGTCCTACAACTTTCTTATTTCTGTTTTAGCATAAAAAATAAGACTGTCTGTGAATGTGGCCCCAAGATAGCGGATTTCTTCCCCTTTATCAAGTGTCTGAATCTGGAAATCATCATCGATTTCAAGAATCTCACAGACTAGCTTCCCCTTTCTTAAACATATTCCCGTATATTTGATACATACAGTATCAGAGCAGTAGTATTCCTAGTGTTGTTGTTGTTGTTTTTTTCTGTTACTTACTGGTTTTTCTTTCTTTCAGATTAATGCTTGAAAGTTCGTAAGCACAATCGAGTGAAAAAGAGGACAGAGTAATTACATAATCTGCTTCTGAATTATTAGCAATTAATATCTTAATAATTTAACATTCTGTAATCCTTGTTGGAGCTATTACCGGTAATTGGATGGTATTAATAAACTGGAGAAATATGAAGAAAAACCTGCATGGATTTAGGAAGTGTTGAGTTGATCATGTGAGCTGCTTTAGCAATATTACTAGATCGAACTTCTTCAGTCGTGTCAAGAATCTCACTGTTATTCAAGAGGTACATACACCATTTAGCATTGATGAACTTCATACAGTTTGTGGTGAAATATAATATGGTAAAACAATTAGTACGTTTACATGCAGGATTCAGATCGATGTGAGTCCGATCCCCATGTTGAAATGTCATGTAAACACGGACTCAGTCCGAAATGAATTTTCGATCCGATTGTCTGCAAATGGAGGAATGGATCGGATTCAACTCATATTCAGTTCCATGTAAATGCCAGCAAACTCAATCCTGGTGCACCTGCATACACTCGTTTGGCGTTTGTCATTTTGTTCTGTTACCTGATCATCAATTTATTAAAAAAAAACACTCACTCACTCTATAATATTAACATTATTGTTAGTTTTTTATGTCATAATTTGTTTATGATGATTTGAAATTATTGATAAAACACACACTTTTTTTATATATTTTTAATCACGGAATAAACACGGCAATTGTTTAAACATGTTAGCCACAACAATAGCCATACATATCCAAGTTAGCCAATAGTACAACAAATCTCAATCCACTCCTAGAACTTGCCATGTAAACAGGGAACGTATTGAGTTGGGATCGGATTCAAATAGATTCAATCCTGCATGTAAACATGGTAAATATCCATCTTATACCACAAAGTATATTAAATTGCAGAAATTTTTTGATACAAGGTTAACTACTTTCGTAAATATAAAAGAGAGAAAAAACATTCAAATGCAGATTAGCTTGTACAAGATGTATCGGGAATTCAAAGTACAATAATTATTACACTGAAAGCTTCACCTTAGGCATTAGGCCCTGGTATAGTCATGAATATATAAAAACATTATTTTACTCAGTTCTGAGTGTATATTACAATAGTTGTTGAGTGTAATTGTCATGGAGTAACACGTTGTGGATACAGAGATGCCAACTGCTACGGAATTTCCGTAGTTTGTACGATTTTCTTGACTGTGCTACGGCAATACGGAAATTGCACTAAATATTACGGATTTTACGAATCCCAATATCTATTTTTAAAATTTTTCGTTTTTCGTTTTTGACGTGAGTGTATGTTAACCAAAGATGTTATATCTTACAGTTATATCATAATTATTGTAGTTA
Organism: Ectobius pallidus; assembly: GCA_964059195.1. Lineage (NCBI taxonomy): Eukaryota > Metazoa > Arthropoda > Insecta > Blattodea > Ectobiidae > Ectobius > Ectobius pallidus. Next base: position 169,858,390 of record CAXKWD010000007.1, read on the forward strand.
TAACATCTTTGGTGTTAACATATTTCCAGTTTTTTATTATCACTGTAATGCCGCTGACGACTGCCGACGCCGTTGCTTGCTAGAAGTTTAATTGAGTGTTGCAGTGCAAGTAGCATATTGAGGAAATAGGTCGTGTAAACGTAAAACCAGTGATGAGTGTGATGGACAAAAACGAACTGCGGCAAATCAGCAGTATCGAAAGCAGTATACGGAAGGCCTGTGCTTAGTGCATGTTGAAGTTTGAAATTGCATATACTGTATTAATTTGCCCGAGACGTCGAGTCTCCCACCATCCGATTAGACTCACACTACTGATAACCACCTTTCAAGTTTGGCATCTCTGTGGATATGTAAATTATATCCCTAATTTAAGCTTATGTACAATACAATTATTCTCTTCACAAATAAATTAACGGTAATTATATATTATGTTACCAATTGTTAAAATCATAAACAATTTATAATTAACTTGAGTCTTGGCCAATTAATTGTTTATATATCCTCGTCATATACAAGCATCACTAATTATACATTGTTCGTATTTACAAAATGCTGGATATTAAGAAAACAAACTTGCAGGCACAAATTCTCGCAGTTGTAACTTTTCCAATATATGTAGTAGTTCGTCCGTGTATCAGTTTTGATTTCTGCAATTATTGCTGTTATTGTTTTACCATATACGAGGGTCGCCCAGAAAGTAATGCATCACATTTTTTTTTCCTTCAACAATTATTTATTGAATATAATGAAAATTCACACAAGAAAGAATGATGTTTCTTCTACACTCCCTATTTTTTCATGTAATCTCTGTCCCGTTCTGTGGCCTTCCTCCAGCAAGACACAAGGGCATGTATGCCCTGTCGGTATCACTCCTTGTTCTGGTCACGAAGCCATTTCTGTCACAATTCTGGACAAGATTGCTTCCCCCTCAGCTTCAAAACGTTTCAGCAACTCAAAAGAAATGTTTCTTCTGAGAGATTTGTGGTCCACCATGACACAGCGCGGAACCCATCGTGCACACACTTTTGAGTAATCTAGAGCAAGGATGATTGCATCCACACTTCCTTTGCTGATTGACAGCTTCAGCTGAGGGGGAAGTGATCTTATCCAGGATTGTGACAGAAATGTGCAGAAATGGCTTCGTGACCAGAACAAAGAGTGGTACCGACAGGGCATACACGCCCTTGTGTCTCGCTGGAGGAAGGCCATAAAGCGGGACGGAGATTACAATGAAAAATAGGGAGTGTAGAAGGAACATCATCCTTTCTTATGTGTAATTTTCATTGTGTTCAATAAATAATTGTTGAAGAAAATAAAATGTGGTGCATTACTTTCTGGGCGACCCTCGTAATATAAAGTATATTATATTTGACTGTTTTGTGACTTCGAGGAATCTCTCTTCACTTAAGGAGGGATATACTAAAATTGAGTAATATATATTCTTTTCTCTTTTCTTCTAATTTGGCATGCTCAATACTCACTACTTCAAGTTTTTTGTAAGTGTTACCATTTTGTAATCATAGTCACTAGACTGCGGATTTTTAGCAGTTTTGGAATTTGTTTTCAATTGAAAACTAATGAACCCAGACCATGAGTCCTTTGAGAACAAAAGTGATGAATTGATTTTACTTCAAGATCACAAAAGAAGAAGAATTTGATGTAAAATAAATCTATTATGTAATTAAAATGTTTCTAAGTACCTTGAAGTAGCTTTCAAACAACACTTGAGGTCATGGGCGTACGGTGGGGGAGGGTTGAGGGGGTTAAAACCTCTCCCGAAATATCTACGATTTTTAGGATTATAACATCATGTTCAATAATTAAAAAGAAAAAAGACATTGGTTTGGTTATTAAGTGCCAGTATGGTACTTTATGAGATTGTGTGTGGGGGACGGAAAATGTCTGTCCGTCTGTCTGTCTGTGTGCCTGTAAGCGCCATAACTCAAATACGCTTTATCGAATTTTCATGAAACTTGGTATACACATTTATAATGTCCATGGGAAGACATCTGTTAATATTGGACCAAATCAGTTGGCTGGTATCGAAATAATGCCCAATTTAGTGCATTTTTATGGTATTATATAACAAAATGCCCCGTAACTCAAATATGCTTTATTGGATTTTCATGAAACTTGGTATAAACATTTATAACGTATGGCAAGAAGCCTATTAATTTTGGACCTAATCGGTTGACCGTTACCAGAGTAACAACTAATTAAAGGTCACATGTTTTTTAATTTTTGTCTTCCAGTATAATTTGACAGTTAACACTATTCCTTCACATATGCTTATCAAACAACACCGTCAAACTGACTGAGTTGGCCAAATGGTAACGTTTTTGACTTGTATTCTGGAGTCCCCGGATCAAATCCCGGCCGATTTGACATGTATTTTTTTTTTATTTGAGTGCGCGATTATCAAGGCAATCACAAGTCTGTAATTCTGCTGACGCTGGTCGATTTTAATCTGATTAGAAAAACTTATTTTCTGCATATCATAATTGCAGTTATAATTGATTCAACAAAAACATACTGGCACTTTGTTATATCAGTTTACCTGATTTTATTTTGTTATATTTTCTTACATAACAAAGCATTATTAAAAATCTCTTGTAAATCTCTATTTCTCATTAATGATTTTATACTCTCATAATTTATATTATAATAATGCACATACTTAATCTCAGTGAGCAAATGATCTGAAATAACTTCTACTGTACAGGAAAGCATAGGCCTATTGTTATTAAATAATACAACATTTCATCGGAATTTCTCATAAATGATTCGATAACCTATAGAGCATTTCACGTTAAGAATGCAGCATTGGATATACGGGACACTCATTTCCACCTCTTCCCTCCCCTTCAAACCCCTTCTTATCGGGTGGCACGTGCTTTTGGGCATCCAAAGCCCAAGTGACCTCAACAAGTAGTATTTTACGAGTGGCAGTATGGCATTAGATTAGCATCTATTACACATTGAAAAATAAACTAATATATACTTTATTTATCTATACAATTCATATACAGTAGAGCCTTGGTAATTCGAGCCCCGGTATTTCGAGGTTCCGTGTAATTCGAGCTGGTCTTAAGAAAATTAAAATTGTCCATAAAACTAGAGTAAAATCCCGGTTTTTTACGGTGTCCGCAAGTAAGTTTTACGCACTTCCGAATGTGTTACATTTTGAGCTTTCTTTCAATTTTTCCATGTACAAAAATGCAGGTAAAACTGTCCCACTTCGTTCATAATACACAGAAATGGTCTTTGCTTCATACTGCTAATGCATTTCTATTACAGATTGACAGAAACCGTTAGGTTCGATCTTTCTTTGTCGGAACCTCGTGTCAATCAATTCTACAGTGCATATTTCCCCATCCTTTCAGAAAAGAAAACTGTATTGTTACAGTAATCCCTACAATGGTAATTAAAATTTTTTTCCTAGTAGCAACGCTTTCCCGTTCCACTCCATTAAGGGTCAGACAATGACTTAATCCTTAAAGGATGCCGATGTAGCAAATTGGAAATGTTTGACAATATATACATACAGGCGTAACACACATGGGCGCCCATACCCGGGGGCAGGGGGGGGCCGCGGCCCCCCCCTAGCTCTCAGGGAAAGGAAAAAATTCTATATTAATAATTATAGTCTGTTTTTTTTCTTTTAAGACAATTATTTGAAAGTCAGTAGAGACATAAGTTTGCAGAAGTTTTACCATATTGACACCATGGAAGCAGAATCCACACTGGATTAGAAAAGGGGATCCTGGGGTTTTGGACCCCCAAAAATCAAAACCTAAAATTCTATTTTTGTATTTAAAAAAAATTAATAAATTAAACAATTTTTGTGGGTGTGTCAAATATGATATAGCAGTTATTTTGTTTCCATAACATAATGAGTAGGCCTGTTATTTCCATTGTTCCTTGTGTTATTTAACTTTTCTTATAAATAGTAATGAGTATTATAACTTAGGTTTGTTTAAGTTCGCATGCCTTAGAGTATGGTAAACAAATTTCCTAACTAGTTTTTCAGAGCTAAAATAGCGTAAAATGTTATTTTAATTAGTTCAATATTTAAAAATTTTCCGGGGGTGGACCCCCGACTTAGGTAATAATTTCTTGTTTATGTTGGTATGTCTTAGAGTATGGTAAATAAATTTCCTAACTAGCTTTCAGGGCTAAAATAGCATAAAATGTGATTTTCATTAGTTCAGTATTTAAAAATCTTCCGGGGGTGAACCCCTGACTTAGGTAACAATTCCTCGTTTAAGTTGGTATATCTTAGAGTATGGTAAACAAATTTCCTACCTAGTTTTTCAGAGCTAAAATAGAGTGAAATGTGATTTTCATTAGTTCAGTATTTACAAATTTTCCGGGGGTAACCCCTGACTTAGGTAACAATTTCTTGTTTAAGTTGGCATATCTTAGAATATGGTAAACAAATTTCCTACCTAGTTTTTCAGAGCTAAAATAGAGTGAAATGTGATTTTCATTAGTTCAGTATTTAAAAATTTTCCAGGGGTAACCCCCGACTTAGGTAACAATTTCTTGTTTAAGTTGGCATATCTTAAAGTATGGTAAACAAATTTAATAACTTGTTTTTCAGAGCTAAAATAGCGTAAAATGTGATTTCAACTAGTTCATTATTTAAAAATTTTCCAGGGGTGGACCCCCGACTTAGGTAACGATTTCTTGTTTACATTGGCACATAAACAAATTCCCTAACTAGTTTTCCAGTGCTAAAATAGCGTAAAAAGTGATTTTAATTAGTTGAATATTTTAAAATTTTCTGGGGATGGACCCACGACCCCCTTGCTTGGGGGGTATTCCAAATCCCCTGCCACTTCCAATCCTCCCCGAAATTATTTTCTGGCTACTTCATTGTTGCACTTACATTATTATATTATTAATGTAATGTTACAAACTAACCCAAGAAGTTAAAGGGACAAAAAATAAATTAACTAAAACTTTGGCCCCCCCCTAGAAAATATCATATGGGCGCCCTTGGTAACACAGGTATGTAGGCCTACTATATTGTTTACTTATTTATTATTTAAACCATTATTTTGCTCATTAAACATTTATTTGCAATTTACCCATTGATTTAGTGAAATTTCCGTATAATCCGAGTTTTTTGTAATTCGAGGTAGCCTCAGCCCCAATTAGCTCGAAAATTATCGGGGTTCTACTGTAATACATTACATAAATTACTGACATAGAGTAAAAAAAATTATATATTATTTACAATAAATTCATGAACTGAATAAAACACTATGTTAACTAAAAATTCACAGTCTTTCTTAACATATTTCAAAATTACATAAATACTTAAATAATACACATTTTGGTCCTGAAACTTCGAAAGCACAGGAGGTCATGCTCGTGGGCAGTTCAATTGTTACATTTATACAGGTCTATGTCTTACAATAGAAGTGTAATGTTAAACTAAAATTATCTTAAAACTAAGAAGTAGACAAAATATGATGAAAAAATAACAGAGGAAAAAGGGAAAAGCTGAGAGCAATGGCATGATTCAAGTGATATACGTAATAATAATTAAAAAAATTAAGAGGTGAAAATTAAAGTTTTATGATTTTTTAAAATTCTAGATTTAAAGACTTTATGACTACATATACCTGGATGTAATTTGATTTTAGAATTATAAAGACAAGGACCGAAACCAGAGCTGTATGATAGACCAGCAGAAGTGAAACATTTGGGTTCTACTAAAGTACTTGTTTTATTTCGTCCTGTGCTGTTTTCATGTGAAACATTTAAAAAATGATGAATAAAATTTACTCTTAGTGGATAAAATACCTTAAAAATTAAGCACAACGTTTCAGCTCTTCCACCGAGCCTTCTTCAGGTGCGCTCCACTCAACGAGTCAGTCGTTGAGTGGAGCGCACCTGAAGAAGGCTCGGTGGAAGAGCTGAAACGTTGTGCTTAATTTTTAAGGTATTTTATCCACTAAGAGTAAATTTTATTCATCATTTTTTAAATCATCAACTAGTGGAAATTATGGACCTTTTTGCAAGTTTCATGTGAAACAGTAAGCAATTTTGTCTTACTTTGATTGTAGAATTTTAATAAAGAGTATCTATAAATTGGATGTGAATGTTAAATTCCTGTACATCAAACTTGCAATAGATTAGTTCATTGGTTTAGCCCAGCCGCTTTTTTAAACGAATTGTTAATGGATTAAGAATAGTTTTAGAAATGCTTCCCCATCCAATAATACCATATTGAGTAATGGATTTGACTAGGGCTAGATAAACTACTCTTAGAGCATTAATGCCCATACAGTTACGGAGATTTACAAATTGATATATTCCTTTTCGTATTTTACTATACATATATGAAATATGCTTATCCCATTTCAAATACTGATCAATAACAATCCCCAATATTTCACTTCTGTAGATATTTTCAGAAAAGGGCATTCGCAAACCGTAAGGTCTTCACAATCAGAGTTATGGATTATTAATATTAAATTTTCAAGTGGAATTGTTTTAATCCAGAAACTGTTAGGGAGAAAGGCGTTAAAACAGTTTGAGTTACACTAAGAGAAAGTTAACATCCAACCACTTTTTTAAATCTTATTTATATCCGGATTAACATTCTTGTAGGCATTGAAGATCACTGCCGTATCACCAGCATAACAATACGAGGCACCATTATATTTCTTCAGATCTGTTTTATGTATAGGCTATTAGATACGAATATTTAAAAAATGATGGAACATATACAGTGAAGCAACTATAATATAATAATTACAATTTGAGTTGAACTTAGACACTTATGCTTCACTTACCAACTTACCACTTACCAACTTACTTACCACTTACCAACTGCTAAAATGAATGGCTTCGACAAAAGACTAATAGATAAAAAAATAGCCAAATTTGAAAAACAGAAAGATATAAGAAAAATTACTACACTGTCTACCGAAAGAGAAAAACAAAGTTCAAAAGGTTCACTCACCACCCCTGGGCAACACCGAAATTTCAAAAAATATTCAAGGATCATAACATAACTTTGGCCACTCACAACAGATTCAGCATAAAAAATTTGATTAAATCCAAACAGAATGATGATATACCTACTGGAAAGAAATCAGGGATCTATCAGATAAATTGTACTAACTGCAGCAAGATTTATATAGGAAAAACAAAAAGAAATGTTGAGACTAGATTTAAAGAACACATGAGAAACCTTAAAAATTGTCAGTTGGAAAAATCGGCCGTTGCAACGCATTCTTGGGAAATTGACCACAGAATTTGTAGAGAACCAAAATTGTTAAAATCAGTAAGCAAACCAAAAGAACTGGACATCTGGGAGAGGATCTACATACAAAAATTCGATAGTAATCTCATGAATTTCGAAATACCAGAGGATGAGAACCTCATCAAGAAGTTCATAAAACCACCACCAGGGACACTTCATGACCTTCAAAAGCAGGATTTGTCAGTTGGACACGTAGCCGAGGATGGGGACAAGGGTCCTTGAAACATGTTCTACCAAATAGTTGGTAAGTGAAGCATAAGTGTCTAAGTTCAACTCAAATTGTAATTATTATATTAGATACGAGATTGGTCCCAGAATTGCTATTGACATTTGCTATTGATTTAATGTCCCTTAGCAATTGATTATATCATTATTTCAATCCTTTAGGCCTATAATTTAGTTTTTTTTCTCAACTAACACTAACATATGTTTTGTTAAGTTATAAGCATTCTGCATTCTTAGATAAAGACCTTTAGATAAAAATATGTTGTATGATTCATGTGGGAGACTGTACTCTGTGGATGGAAAAAGAGTTCAACAGTGCAGGGAAATCCCTTTTTCCGAGAATAGTGTAACCTTGTCCTTCAAACTCTGCCTGCAGGCAGCATTGTAACAAAGCCTGGAATAGCCCCATAAGGCCAATGCTGCTTTCTTAGCATGGAACGGTCTATAGATATTTATGTGGTATGATCGGTTGGATTTCAGGAGTCCAGTGAATATCAGTTTTCAATACATAAAATCAAATTTTCTGAAATGGACTTAGCTCTAGAAACCAGAATGAGTAGTTAAACAAAATTACTACATCTGCAATCAACTTCGCTATACAGAAACAATTGAATATAGTTACAATGATTCAAAGTGGTCCGCATAAAGAAATCATGTGGGTGTTAGCCCATTGTGTGTATTACATCTACGGTAGCCTACTATGAAATTTCTCAAAAGAATGGTTTTATTTTGTGTGTTTTCATAACATATGTTTTTGAAAGAGTCATGAGATCAAGTTCATTCTTTTTTATCATTTCAAGCTGATGTTTTGCTTCTCTCTCCCTCCACTGTGCCAATTCCTGCGAAGCTAGCTCTTCAGGGATCTTTAATGTTAAAGACAAGACTTCTGTATTTAGATTTGTACTTTATTCCTGTATCTTTAAAAAAGGCATGCATTTCTTCTTCAATATTCAGAGCAATTTTCTGAACTTCCTCTTCAGCTACAGTGAGGTCTGGACATTCCTGTATCCTGCTCTGAAGTAATTCTTGAAGGGTTTTTCTTACATTGATTCTAATTGGCTCAGGACCAGCAGGTTTTTCTTCTTCTTTCTTAGGAGTATCTGTGGAGGATGTCGATGAACTCCTCTTAACTTCAACTTTCTTTGTCACAACAGGTGACTGGCTTTTATTTAAAGTATTTTCCTTTACAGTAGAAGTTGCAGGAGCTTTAGAAACACCACATCAGTTGGTTCGACTTTCCCCTGAAGAGCTAGCTTCGCAGGAATTGGCACAATGGTTTTATTTATAAACTATTTAAAACAAGAAATGAACAGACACCTAAAGAAAATAGTTTGAAATGCTGCGCTGCATAAATAACATCATATTATTTATGGTGTACTAATGATCACAACACAATTGTTTACTTACTAAAAATAGTCTATTAAGTTACAATGTGTGCCAGGACAACCCCCTCCAAACAGAATTTCACCGTGCGCCCATGCTTGAGGTTACCCAGAGTTGCAGGTGAGGTTAGTTACTTAGATATAAAATATATAATACGAGGGTAAAGTCCGATCACCGATAAAGAATTTTCCTAAATACTCCCCTATTCTCATTGTTTGTCTTCCCCTCTGAATTTTAACATTTTAATGACTACTGTCTCGCTATGTAAATTTTCCCATTTTACCTCCCAAATTTCTTCTCTCCACCTTTTCACATTCTTTTAAATAGTGTGATATTCCTTCCTCTTTATTACATAACACACAACCTTCCTCTCTGTCTTTCAAAAATATCACCCCTGTTCCCATTCATGCGTATCCTCTCTTCCAGGCTTATCACAACGATCCACAGAATAATAATAATAATATTAATTAAGTGGAAGGGAAGGAAATAGACATTAAATCCACGTCTGGGATATTAATACAAGTAAGAATCAGCTTGAAAATTTTTTTGTCATAACCGGGATTTGAACACGGATCTTCGGCTTAACGCGCCGATGCTCTACCATTGAGCTACCATGACAACATGCCAGTCTGACATCAAATTCCTCAACTGATTCAGAAGACAAGGCAAACCACGGGAGGTTTCTCTCCGTCGAGAACACACATCCAAATGGCGTCCTACCCTTGTAGGTACTTTGAAGCCTAGTTATTATTTATATACTATTAATTAAGTGGAAGGAAAGGAAATAGACATTAAATCCATGTCTGGGATATTAATACAAGTAAGAATCAGCTTGAAAAATTTTATGTCATAACCGGGATTTGAACACGGATCCGTGTTCAAATCCCAGTTATGACATAAAATTTTTCAAGCTGATTCTTACTTGTAATAATAATAATAATAATAATAATAAATGTACGTGATTACTCACAGTGTATCCCTACACTTCTAAACGGACGACGTTTCAGCCTTTCCTTTCGGCCTTCCTCAGGTGTAACGGGTGCTTCTACCATGTCTATCAATCCACTCCCTTGGAATGTCGTAGCCGGATTCCTCCTTGTCACAATCTGGTGGTGTGGGAGATTTTAACTTGCATTTTTGTATCTTTAACCTTTTTATCGCCCCTATCCACTCCTCACCAAAGTCCCCCTCATATCTTTTTAAACTGGTCCCTTGTTTGTCAATGATGTTATATGCCTCACATATTTTCCTCTTTACAATGTCATTCTATTTTTACAACTTCCATATCACCAATGTCATGCTTCTCTTCGACCATGTATTGACTGAGTCCTGTAGTAGTTTTACCACACCTTACATCCCATTGTGCTTCATTAGTCTGGTTTTAATAGTATATTGCGACACAAGGGCGGAAAGGCACGTTTACGGGTCGAGGAAACAGATTGAAAACCCGAGGCGCAGCCGAGGGTTTTTAAGTTTTCGAGACCCGTAAATGCCTTTACGGTCCGTGTGTTGCATGCTATTTTTTGCACGACGGTTACTTATATCAATTTAATTATATTAATTGTGATATTACCTGAAAATATTATGTAAATACAGACTTGAAGAATGGTGCTTATTTCAGAAAGGGATTCGCATTTGTTATTGTTTATGGCAACCGAATATTTATAAAGCGGGGAGGCCTTGGTCATTTCTGCTCGCAAATAAGCATTTGCGGGCGGTAAAGTAACTTTCCGCCCGTCGCCCCTAGCAACAATTCACTTTCCGCCCGTCGCCCTTAGCAACAAGATTGCGTGTGGTAATGTCAAGTTACGAGCCATGTAAACAACTGTCGTAAGAAACACTTACTAGCTAAGGAGTGCAAAAAAGTCCTTCCCGTCTCCCCAACATAAGATCCATTGCAATTCTTACATGAATTCGAGTATACCCGTGAAAGGTCCATTTTATCCTTTTTACTATTACCAAATCTTTTATAATCTGCTGAGAAAATCCCTTCAATTGTCCTAAGCTGTAAGCTGGCACCAGGTCATATTTCCAGAACACACTCCCACTGTGAGTAATCACATTTATTATTATTATACTGTGACAGTGGAAAGGAAGAAGGACCTATGATGATTAACAATCCACATATTTCTCCCTTCCCCTCTGTTTTAATTACCGTTTTAATTAATCCAATTGTAGAGGACTTGTATTTTAAAACCGAGATTTTATTCATTGCTGCAAATATGTGGTATATTCTGCAAGCTGTTGTTTTACCTATGTCCTTTACATCACCGATTATATTTTGGAAGTATCCCTGCTGTGTTGAAGCATAGAGCCACCAGAAGGGACGATTTCTAATCTTAGAAAAATTCAGTGAGGTCTGTATTATGTTTATGTTAATTCTCTTGAATGATAATGACTGGGGTTAACAACTTAACCGCTCGCTCAGGACTGGTTAATAATTTCTCTTGGTTATTAGTCTGTTTAACTCGTAACCAGGCTTGATGAAACAGAAAATCATGCAAGTTTGTGATTAACTACCAGGTGTTATCTAAATGGCCCTAAGCAAGGGTGGTTAAATCTGCCATAAGTAGTGGGAAAAATTCTTATTCTGTCATTTTGTGTGGAGAATTGTCGATGGTTCTTTTCATTATGCATAGGCCTACACTTTTTTTTTTTTTTTTAAACAGTGAAACTCCAGATATCTGGATTAATTGGGACCAGACCCGATCCATTTAATCAAATATCCAGATAATTGGATAAAATGTCATTTCTTAAAAAAAGTAAATTGCGCAGTTGTATACTTACAAAAAGTGTCACATCTTGAACATATCGGCGGCCCGGGTTTGATTCCCGGCCGGGTCAGAGATGTAAAGTTTCCTTCCTGGGTCAGGACTGGGTGTTGTGTCCTCATTCCCATCCCGCGAAAGGCACTGGCCACCCTACACGGTATCCGGCCTAGTGTCCCTCGGTCAGGCCCCCCTCATCTCTGTCCCAGGGCCAAACACTTCATCATCATCATCATCATCATCATCATATATATTAAAATATGTACACAATTGTTAGTTTCGATCTAATATCATGAGTTAAACTTAGCATTATCACCGATTAATCTTAAAGATAGCAAGCAAGAGTAGATCTTCGGAAGACTGTACTGATACCATTCACATTGCCTAGTACAGGCTCAGAAAGTAATGCACTGGAAGTGTGAAATCGTCTCGCTCTACATTTGCCCCTTATTCTGCCATGCAACTAGTCCCACAATCAACTGGTTTAGTTGTCTCTACCTGCAATTGAAAGAGAGTAGTAGGAATGAGAGGGAGGGTAACTTCGCACTTCCAGTGCATTCCTTCCTGGCCCTGGCCTAGTGGATAGCAGTGCTGACTAGATATTTCTGTATACTTGGATTCAGGGTAGGAACATAGTGTAGGAAATGTGCCTGCAACTTAACGTTGCAATACACAACCGCTGTCTCACTCCCTTTCATTCTGTAGAAAGGAATGTGGAGAGCCGGCAACTGGTTCTCGGGCAGGTTGCCGGCTCTCCACATTCCTTGTCTCACTCCCTTTCATTCTGTAGACAAGGAATGTGGAGAGCCGGCAACCTGCCCGAGAACCACTTGCCGGCTCTCCACATTCCTTGTCTACAGAATGAAAGGGTGTGAGTGAGTCAGCGGTTGTGTATTGCAACGTTAAGTTGCAGGCACATTTCCTACACAATGTTCCTACCCTGAATCCAAGTATAGTAGAGTAGTCTAGAACGAGGTGCACTCAGCCTTGTGAGGGTTGTGGAAATCTGCATGCTGACCACTTTCCCCATCTTGGCATCGGCCAATGTAGTCTAAAGAGGAAGGTGCCAGTAGATGAGTTTTTCATTCTCACCACAGGATGTAGCGCCACGGAGTTATTCTATGTAGAATACAATAAAATTGCTGGATTTTACACTTTGCGAGTTAGGATATTTCGCGTTGAAAAGGAGACTTTTGCAATTAAGACTGTAACTTTACCTCGTTAAGAGAGAAATTTCATTAGCAAGATTTGGTACCACTGCTTGCCACTGGCGATTAACAATTGTCACAAACATGGAGTTGGTTTAGCTGTTGTAAACATGTGTGGTCGTGAATGAATGTGAAATGTATTGGAATATCGTGTGACTTCTTGTTTTTTATTCGTGTGAATTTAATTTAAGTTCAAGACGAATATATTTTAAGCTCGTGTGAGTGTCATCGTATAGCGGTTTTAGTGAAAACTACATTTGCAATATATATTGCTTTATTGTCAGGGCCTTGAGTTTTAGCAAAGTACAAAGCCGAGGCCACCATGCCGAAGGTTAAAACGAGACTAATGAATGATTTATGGCTACGACAAAGAGAAATAGGCAATAAGTACTCTTTGGGGCATGCTGATAGACTATCAAAATCTTTATACTCTTCAATTATTCCTTGTACATCGTGGGACCATGGTGAAAATTTGAGACATGCTATGCACGGCGGTGTCTTTAATTTAGAATTTTCACCTGATGGGTAAGTTTTAAACAATGTATCTATTGTTATTTAGAAGTATGTTAGCTTTAAAATGGGAAGAATCTGAAATCTGTAAATAATAGGCTGATAAGTAAATAGACTTCTATGAATGGATGGGTCATTACCAAAGTGTTACTAAAGGGTGCAGATTCATGGAAAACATTGCAAGATACTGAACAAAGGAAATAATAATAACCCTTAACAGAAAGGCTGCTGCTTTTATTCATTGGGAATTCAAGTCTATGGGAAATGAACAACAGACCCTAAAGCAGTATTGACTGTAAAAATATTAGGCACTCATTCAGAATAGGGTAGCCAGCTAACAGTGAGATATGCTTTGCCATTATTGACCGTGCCCCTCCAAGGCATGGAAAACAAAAGAGGAATGACTGGCTTAGTGGTAAAATTTCCCATTGCAGAAAAGATTCATATGGGACATACTAAACCCTGTGCTATTCAGTATATTGCTGCTTAACTAGTAGGCCTATAACTGTTCCTAACCTAACATAACCTGTCACTGACTTAGAATTTAGCTGTCACTATTTACCTTAATGTAGGAGCTTTTTTACCCTTCCACCTTTTGTAAAACATCCTTATGTGGCACATAACGAACCCTGCACTGTTGAGAATATTGCTGCTAAACTTTTATAGGCTGTTCCTAACCTAACATAACTTGTCATTGACCTGTTACTACTTACCTTAATGTGTAGAAACCCATATATTAGCTATAGCAGTAGTAGTAGTCCTTTAGTCTGACTAGACTCCTGGTGATCTGATGGATTTACAAGGCAAGAGTGGTTTCCATTGCCTTCTCCTGTCAATTTACATTTGTGCGTTCTCTTCTGTCAAAACGCACCACTGTTTCGTGTCTCTGACCTCTTTCAAAATCTCCAATTTTGTGCTGGTTGTTGCTTTTATTTCATCTAGACAGCGCTTCCTTGGTTTCCCTCCATTCGTCCAAGCAAGATATCTTTTGCATTGAATTTGTTACCGGTACTATCATTACAAGTCCAAAGTAGCACAGCTTTGCTCTGAGAATCATTGCTTCCAAAGACCTTTTCGGCTTGATTTCTTCCAGAATCGATTTGATTGTCCTCTTCTCTGTCCATGAAATCCTTAGAATTCTTCTCCAAGTCCAGAGTTCAAATGAGTGTGTTTTCTTTCTTTTTTCCTGACAGTCCAGCATTTGCTGCCATATATGACTGATGGGTACACCATTGTTTCTGCGATTTTTGTCTTTAATGATTTTTTTCAAGTTGGTCATTGCCGACCTTTTTATTGCCAGTCTTCTGTTTATCTCTTTACAGCAATATCCATCGTTCGTAATTGTGAATCCCAGAAAGTTATAGCTGTCTACTGTCTCTTTTTCTGTGCCATTTAAGGTAATGTTTCTTGTCTGTCCTGTTGTCATGATTTTGATCTTCTTGAGGTTTAACGTTTACCCTGCTCTTTAGCTTTCTTCCTTCAACCTCTGTATCATTCATTAGATGAATTTTTAGCTTACTTCACAGGCCAACGAACTCTCGTGGCATATTGGTTAGCACCTCTGACTATGACGAAGGAAAATTGAGTTTGAATTTCGTTGGAAGCATAAATTGTAGATAGGTTGGAAATAGGTAGATAGGGTGAAGAATGAATGAGATAGTATGATAGGTGAAGAAGAAAGGAGACAGTTGCTTTCTTAATTTTTTTCCTTTTTGCTACTAAATGGCAGCACTAGTAACTCTACAAATGGTCACTAGATGTCTCACTGTTTATACCGTAGTTAAACCCCTCCTTCCCAGGGAAGTCCAGTTAGGGGGTTGTGATGGGGCTTAGAGCGGATGCCAGATTATCGATTTTTCCCAAATTTAAAAACAAAAATTTTTTGAATTTGAACAATTAATTTTAGATAACTTATAGGCTATATCACTTATTCATGTAGGCTAATATGGAAGAGAACGTGCAAGAAACAGTTCATGTACGATAACTTGTGTAATAATAAAAAAGTGTGTGTGTCATTCTCCTTCTTGCTTCCCAATATTTAGAAGTAAGGTCTTGATAATCTTGAAGAGCTGCACGATGTTCTAGATAAATATCCATTTCATCTTCTTGACAACACAGTATACAGTTTGGAGAAGTAAATATTCCAATTCTATGTAGGTGCTTTCCTAGGCAGTCATGTCCTGTAATAAGTCTCATACTAGCAACTGCAGATTTTCGTGGTAGGTCTGGTATCACTAGGGGAGGGGGTTTTCTAATAGTATTTTTATATTTCTGTTTCCCATTTTTTCAGTTAATTGAGCACTGTAGGTATCATTCATTTTCTTTTTGATGATTCTTTTAATTGATTCATAAGAAAAGGTGTTTGTTTCTTTCTGCTTAAATGTGCACCCTTTCTTTGCTAATATATCTGCTCTTTCATTTCCTTGTATTCCACAGTGTGCTGGAATCCATTGTATTACTACATGTTTACCAAGTTTTGGATAGTACAGATCATGTTTTGTATTTCCATTGTTTTTTTTTTCATTTTTTTTTTTCTTTTCCCCCATTCATTTTTGGGTAAGATGATGATACAGCTTGGATTGCTGCTTTAGAATCTGATAAGATAACTATATTTTTGCATTGCTGGAGCCAGTTGAAAATGTTCTGGAGCGACTGGTAAATAGCTAATACTTCACCATCAAAATTTGTAGTAGCCTATCTTTCCCAGCATGTTTGTAAAATGAAAAGAATTGACATGTTCCGCCAGCTCCCACTCCATCTTCATGTAGATGTAGATGTAGATATCTCGTCCTGTAGATCCTGTATTGAGCGGGGCTCAAGGATATAGAACACGTCAGATCAAAAAATACATGCATGTTATAACAATAATATAGGCCTACAGAAACTGCAAGCTGCCAAATTTATCCAAGCTGGAAATATTCCTCCAAATTGTAGAAGGTGTGAGTTATTAAAAATTCCTTGACAGCTGTTTTGAAAGGTTTGCTCTTTCTTTGAATACATAATAATTTAATGTTGTTTGGAAGCTTGTTATATATCTGTACTGCAGAATAATAAGCACCCTTCTGAAAGAGTTTTGACGAGTTATTTGGTCTGTGTAGATCATTCATGTTTCTGGTAGTACGTCCATGTACACTAAAATTAGTTTGAAATTTATGTAGATGTAGTTATCTCGTTCTGTAGATCCTGTGTTGAGTGGGACTCAAGGATATAGAACACGTCATCTAAAAGAGATCCATTTGTGTATATATATGTGTCCAGTTTTCAGCAGGATAATTTGTATGTATGGTTTCTAAGGCTAGAATCTTGGCTATTTCTAGGGAAATTTCATTTTTGTTAATGGGCTAATTTCAGTTAGTCTATGTTCAATTAGTTCATTGTCAAAAAAGTTGTTATAGCCTAATATGCTAGTAAGGTCTGAGTCAAATCCATTATGAAATTATTGTTATTCAAAGTTATTCGACTGGCCGACCATGCATACATGGTTGACCGGCCAGTCGACCGCTAGCCGACGATGGGAGGGTACTAACCTCTTGAAACATGTCCTAGTAATAGTACGTAAAGTGAGCTAAAAGTGTTTTAAATGTTTGACTACTTTTGAATAATTAGTATAGTTTCTCTGTCTAAAAAACTTCATTTCTAAACTTTGTAATGAAATTATTGGTTGGCTGAGTATTATAATATGAGTGTCCCAACATGAAACAGTAAATTATGATTCTCTTTATTTGTTATTAGGTCTCTTCTGGTGGCTGCGTGTGAGAAGAAGAGCATTTTGATGTTTGATCCTCTTTGTCGAAGACTGATACATACAGTTGACAATGCTCATCGCGACTGTGTCAACTGTGTTAGGTGAGTGTACAATAGAAGAAATACAGTTACTGTATAATATACAGTGAGTCCCACGCAAGAGTTGGCCAATGACGCGGGTTCCTGCGGCGCGGCTGGCACAGCTCCAACTCCCGAGCAATCAGGCAAAATATCTACGCAAATAATGCCGCGGTCGTTGTAATGATTCAGGTTCTCACATTTACAGTTAAAATTACAACGAAAATAACCACATACCTCATCACAAGAGATGTTGGAAATGTTCTCCTCTTGCATAGGGAATTTTCTTTCACGCGCGTAAGTTCAGCTTCCGAAATAGAGTTAATTTCTCTTGTGATATTGTCTTTAAGAGCCAATCCATGTGAAAGTGGACAAAGGTGGTTATATCTTTTTTTTACGTGACATAGACATGTTGTATATCAAAGTAAAGGGAAAAGACTGTAGAATTTGAAAATAGATTCACAATTATATTAAATTAAAGGTATCTATATAATAACAACTGCTGAAATGTGTATTTTTTTCGTTGACTGAAATTTATAATTTAACATGTTGGCTAGTACTGCATTATACTCATGGAATCAGTAGATTTGCTGTAATTTTTAATTGCACCCGCAAAGCACAAATAAGTGAAGATTTTATCATCATAAAACAAATTTTTAAGATCAGTTTAAGTGAAGATATTCATCAAATCAATTTTCAAGGTATCCTTGTCACACCCGTCACAAAAAAACATGTAATAGTTTGGGTAGAAAGCCAAGTAATCATTGTATAAAATGGAAACTTGGTAAAAGTTAAGATATTTCAATACAGAAGACACCCCTAAAATATAATTTTGAAATGCCTACTATTTTGGCTTAATTTTGATGTGACGGGTATGACACATGTTGTGTGACGGGTGTGACATATGTTGTGTGACGGGTGTGACATTTATGTAAAATGCCTTTTGCAGCTTTTGTATAGTGATTATTTCATGCAGATGTTGAATAAATCATATGTTTGCATTAATACTATCTTTAAAATGGCTCTTGGACTTCCGTGGTAGAGAACAGAACTTCTTTGCAAGACAAAGAAACTACGATCTACCAGCTTTGGCTATGGATGACATAGGTGACCAGTGGAAATGTCACAAATGGTTTAATGTTGGTAAAGAAGTTGGGTAAAGATCTAGTGATCCCCTATAGAGGCCATGAAGGCTTTTAGGGTTCAAATGTTCAACCTTCAACATTTTTAAACTTTTAGCACATGAAGGTGGTAAGGTTGTCAGTCTTATGCACTGGCTGCCTTTACCCCAAAATTGCTTACGGTACCCATTTCTGTTAGAGGATGAGTTGACCTCTGGGCCATAGTGCCAGCAGAAGGATTAGGCCAATTGAAAAATCTCAAAAACCTCATCAGGAATTGAACCTGTGCCCTTCCGGTTTGTAGCACAGTGCCTCAACCAGCAGCATGACACTGTACCCCAATAAACTAAGTGAGAAGTGATAGCCTAATTAATTCTGTGCCTGATTTCTGTACTGGTAACTGTGTATCTTATAACTGCTAAGAAATTCAGACAGACAATACCTCTAACAGCCGATGAAATGAGTAGGCCCACATGGAAACAAATGAAGGAGAACAGATAGAAAAACAATCAGCCAATCTAAATATAGCTACACAATATTATTTTTGTATGAGAGACAATAAAAATGTCCAGGTGACAAGAATAACCAGATCCACATCAATTCAGTAAAAATTTGTGAAGAGGTCAGGCTTCCAAGTAGTCCAGGATTTTAGAGTAGAGGACAACGAAAACTGCCTAACTAGTACCAGAGGAATATTTCACTTCACAACTTTACACAAGCCTGTTAAAAATATGGACAGAGTGGAAAAAAGACTACGTAACAAGGGAATTCTTTTTTATGCTGAGATCATGTGTTGGGATTCCCCAGGATTAGTATATTATCACAAAAAATTTTCATGAAATTTATGCAAAATGGTAGGCTACAGAGGCAGAAGGTGCAAAGTGTGGTTAGCTTTGCAGATTACAGATCCATCGACCTGGGTTCGATCCCCGGTACCTCTTCGAATTTTTCTGAGGTAGGGAGGTCTGGTAGGGGTGCATTCAGCCTCGTGATTCAAATTGAGGAGCTACTTGATAGAGAAGTAGCGCGTCTCCGGTCATGAAAACCATCATTAATGGCTGTGGGTGTCGGCATGCTGACCACATGCCCCCCAATCCTACCATCTGCCTATGGTAGATGATGCAGCGGTTGGGTGGTAGGCCAAGTCCCTCCAGGGACGGAGTTTAGCTTAGTTTAAGTCTTGGTTATAAGTAGATGTTGACACATCCGACATGTCACACCCGTCACACTGATAAAGTAAATTTCCAATAACTATATTTTTGTAAAATCTAATTATGCATTTCAGTATGTTTATCAGTCCTCTTACTTGAAAAAATAAAAAAAATATAGTGAAGCTAATCAATTCACAGAAATTTCAATTAAACCTACATAAGAAAAAACCTTTGTCCAATTATGGTCACACCCGTCACATGCACAATATATTTTCCAGCACAAGCATACAGCCTTGAAAAAAACATTAGATCATATTTTGTACTTCCAATGGGTTGGTATGTTAACACAAAAGACTTTGATGACTTTCCTGCAATATGGTTCAGAGGTAGAAAGAAATAAGTGTAATGAAATCTGTCCAAATGTCACACCCGTCACTATGGATTGGCTCTTAAGTTCTTATTATGTATGGGAAATTGACCTATACACTTTATTTTTCAAGTTTCCCCATAAATAATATTTACATACTGTTAGAAGAACTTAATGACAATATCACATATATCAGCTTTTTATATATTATTATACAGCTGTATATTAAGACATTTCACAAGAAAAATGTTTTCTAATTGTTTATAAAAATTGTTTTCTTGAAAATTTTGGCTATAAACTTGAAACATGTTTAGCCTACTTCAAAACTATGAAAGATAGAGTCACCAAATTTTCACTACGTTGTACACAGAATAATTCTCTAGTGCCTGACATTTAGTCTTATCTTGATACTTAAGATTTTAAGTTGTTAGGCCTACATAGATTTATATAACTGAACATTTTTTTTGTCCACATCATTATAAACAAAAATCTAGAACACAGTAGACAGTTCATATATTAGAAATTTCTCTGTTTCAAGCACTAGAGAATATTTCAAGCTTCAAAATGACACCAAAACCACTTTGATGTGTTAATTTATAGAAGAACTAGCGTGTGCCCGCGGCTTCGCACGCGATAATTATTTAAAAAATTAAAAATTAGGAGCATAATAGTTAAATCATTATATTTATTAACACCTAAATCACGTGAATTACATACCTCGATTAGATAGCGTCACCTGGTAAAAGCGACCTCAGATTCGAGATCCTTGGCCCAGAAAACCCCTGTATAGTGAGTTTCGTCCAAATCGAACAACGTTTGACCATATTTAGGCCTATATTGACTATCCCTCTAGTAATAATAATAATAATAATAATCCTCTTCGGTGTAGGTTGAAAATTTCATATGTCTGCGGCCTTGACATTATAAACAATTGAATCGACCAGCGTGAGCTACAACATTCAAGCGATCGCGAAAGTTTAATTTCCAAGGTATGACAAAAATAGCCAAAGCCTAGTGTAATTGATTTGGCATTGAAATGTATTACTGAAAACCGATGCTTCTAAAACGCAAAAAATACACGTTTTCTGCCCGTCTTTCACTCATAACTCGCGAACGGAAGCTAAAATTAAAAATGTAGTATGACAGAAACCTTCCCGGGAATGTACCCAACAATTTCCCAAAGTTTCATGGCGATCGGATGAATGGTGTAGTAATGCATAAAGGACACACACACACACACATACACACATACATTCATTTTTATATATATAGATTATGTTTGAAATAATTGAATACCAAGCGATTTACTACTTATGGGAAATGGAGAGGAAAGCAAACCTTGTGTCAAAACGCATGGAAAACACATAGGCTATAGGGATAAATGAGAAAAGGGGAAGTTCAAACAGGTCATACTTACTCAGCACATGACTCCACTTACTAGTTAGTGTATTAATGACAACTAATAGTCAATATTATAAGTTTTAGCAGAGAGGGAAAATTCAAAATACTGAAATTTGATAGATGTCCAAGGAGCATAGCAAAATGAAGCTTTTTAGAAAAAAAGACTATCTAAGGAACAGTGATGGGAAGTAATTGAGTAAAAGTAATCGGATTACAGTAACAATTCCTTTTTTGGTCCCATTTACTTGTAATCAATACTTTTTTTTAATGTAATTTCTGCTTGTAATTTACCTCTGGAAATAAAATTGTAATTGTTACAATTTAGTAGTCATTAGTATTAGTATCATTCTCGCTTGCTATATCGTCATCATTACTGTTTTTGCAACTAATATCCAAATCAGAGTTAACATTAACTAAAAGTTACTCAATGTTTCCGAAAATATTCTCATTGATGTGTTTTTTGTTTGTTCATTAATAATTTGGGCTTGTGCCCAAAACAAACAAAAAAACAAGGAATTTTTAGGTACTGCCATTTTGTAAAGTAATTGTAAATGTAATTGTAATTTTACTGATTACTTTTGATTACTTTCGAGTAATTTGTAATCGTAATTAAGTAAAATGTCTCTCGGGTAATTGTAATTCAGCCCAATTACTTTCTTTTTGTACTTTTCCCATCACTGCTAAGGAACTAGCAGCCAGAATTTAAAAAATGAATATATGAAATGAAAGAGAAAAGAACTGTATCTACCGGTAATTACAACTTTCTAAAAAAATGCAATTTTTCAGAATTTTTTGGGTTTCTTGGGTGTACATATAATCTTAAATTATGTACATCATTTCTGCTTTGTTACTTCCTGTTATGGCAATCTAAGGAAAGATTGTTTATGAACTTTTGTGTTCGTTGGAGTAGATAAGAGAATGAAGGAAGAAGTTGACCTCCGGCATTAGGTGATAGTTGTTTGCAAAAACATTATCAGATGTCTGGCCTTCCTTACTGATAACCTTCAATCAGATCAAATCAGGTGGAAAGCCAAAGGATTTCCTTCCAATAAACATAGACATTAGTTTCTGGAAAACTTAGAAAGATATCTGTTTCAGCTTGCTATAACAGTATTGATTATCGTCAAAGGCTTTAGTTTTTCGTTGCCATTGTTGTAACATTTGAAAGGAAGATGTTGCAACAGTGTCAGTGATTATCTGAAGTGTTATGGTATGGACTGCAACAATAACA
The DNA here is from genome assembly GCA_964059195.1 of Ectobius pallidus. Classification (NCBI taxonomy): domain Eukaryota; kingdom Metazoa; phylum Arthropoda; class Insecta; order Blattodea; family Ectobiidae; genus Ectobius; species Ectobius pallidus. The sequence continues at coordinate 169,880,859 of CAXKWD010000007.1, forward strand.
AAACTGCACTCTTCCATCTGCAATTTTATACAGGGTGTTGCAAAATTCCAGGCCTGACGAGAGGGAGGGGCAGCCGCGGTTACAGCCCCGGGGCCCGGGCTCCAAAAGGGGGCCCGGCCGACCAGGTTTTATTTTTTACTTTCTAAATTTATTCTAAAATAAAATTGGTTATAAGTCAATAAACAGCTTAAGTTATGTTTTATGTGTTTATTTTATCTGCAGTTGATCTGAAACGGATTATTTTTGAAGAAAATTGCTATTTTTGAAAAGTAGAAGCAGTAATCTTTTTGGCCTCAACAGTAGACCTCACTAACGTTCGGCATTTAAAATCATAATCTTCAAAAGAATAAACTGGTGCATACAGATAAAATTGTTCCTAATTGGAACATTTTAATGTATTTTTTCTGTTTAGTGCTCGGCATCAGTTAACCGATTTGGTCCAAAATCAATAGGCTTCGTACCATGGGTGTTATACATGGTATACCAAGTTTTATGAAAATCCGATAAAGCGCATTTGAATTATCACGCTTATAGACACACGGACAGACATTTTCCTGTGTACCAGACAATCTCATAAAGTACCGGTACCATTCTGGCACTTAATAGTTATGTAATATCATTACATAATCTTTATGTTGCATACATTATGATGGGTGAGTTGGGGAGTGAATTCAAAAATTGACGGGGGCCCGAGAAATTTTGTCCCTGGGGCCCTTGCTTTCTTTCCACGGCCCTGCAAAATTCCATATACAAACTGCTATGGATTGTAGAGGAGGCCAAAGCAAACTTATTTTGTTATATAACCATAGGCTGGAAAACAATAGGTACGTCAGTAGTCACCTTCGAAGACAGACATCGTTGAGTAGAAACAAACATCTCTTCGCATGACAAACACGTGATACGTTGCAGATTGTACACAGTTTAGGTAGCTGTTTGCTTTTATTCATTCTTCTTGTTCTTAGGCAGAAGATTACAGTTTTGTTTAACTCGCAGATATCCACCTAGTTTATGAAAGAAGCAGTATCACGTCATTGCAGATCATGTATTGAAGCAGGAGGCCACACGTTTGAACAATATCTGTAAATAAACCTCACCACAACCAGTTCAAATGGTCACCATACCTTCATTGTCTGTCAGCAATGTTTCCATTCGAAGGTGATGGCTACTATAACTATTGGTTTCCGGCCGAAGGTTATGTAGCAAAACAACTTTGTTTTGGTCTCCTCTACAATCCATAGCAGTTTGTGTATGGAATTTTGCAACACCCTGTATATTAAATTTTAAAACATTTAGTTAAATGTACAGTGTGTCTCAGACAGATTGCACCCGCTTGCTGCATTCCTTTGCCGCAAACCGAGGATAGGAGCATCATCTGGGGGGAACTCAACACGTGGTGGGTGCTATCTGTCTGAGATGCACTGTATAAGTAAAAACTTACCAAATTAGAACGTACCTTTTGATGGGTTCCCCATCATTATCAGCTGAGATCTACTGACAAATTTACTTCTCTGTTTGTGTGAATATGTAAATGAGGTCATTGGCCTTAGGGATGTCAAAATAAGTCTGTCTTAGCTTTTTTTGTTGTTGTTTACTTTTTCTTAAATGGTTAAATCAAGTAATTTTGCCTCACTATTGAAATCATGACCTGTAGAACAGAAACGATGAGCTACTGCAGATTTTTCTATTTCTTGGTGGTATTTAATATTTCTTATGTGCTCTTTAATTTTTCTTTGTTTCGCCAATATATACTTTATCACAAGTATTTATAATATTTTCCTTACAAAATTAGCAGACTTGATTATTCATTAATGTTTTCCTGAGTGCTCTCTCTCCTTCAGCTTCTAGCTGTAATTGGACTTATATACAGTAGTGGTATATTAGGGGGAACCTCTCCATATTACTAAATAAATAAACTCAGGTAGGCCTAAACTGATGTAACAAAGTGCCAGAATGCTTTTGTTGAATCAATTATAATTGCAATTATGCTACGCAGAAAATAAGCTTTTTTAATCAGATTAAAATCATCCAGCATCAGCAGAACTACTGATTGGTGATATCTTGACAATCACGATTTGGTCTAATATCAATAGGCTTCTTCCCATAGACATAAATGCATATACCTGTAGTAAACTAGATCACATTTCATTATATTTATCAAGTTAGTCAAATGGTAATTGAATGAGCTTTGTTAATGAGCCTTTGCTCATAAAGTCCTTTTATTAATGGTAAATGAAATGAATGTTTCAGGTTTCTAGATTCTCGTGTATTTGCGACCTGCAGCGATGACAGCACAGTGGCTTTGTGGGATGCCCGGAATTTGAAGTCACAGATCCGAACACTTCATGGCCATTCTAACTGGGTGAAGAACATAGAGTTCTCACCAAGAGATGGATTGCTTGTAACATCAGGTTTTGATGGGAGTATCTACACATGGGATATCAACAGGTAATACAATTATTTCATGTAGGTTACAATAAAAAGACGTTTAAAATTATTTCAAAACCAGTGGATAAAAGTTAAGAGTGAAAACACAACATTTCGACTCTAAGAATAATCACTAAATCACACAAAATAGCACATTGTAAGCCTCTTTTTGTAGAAACAAAAATTCTGACAGTGATCAACTTGTATATTTTTATCTGCCTACTGAATGTAAAGAAAAACGCTACTGCAGTTACAATGTTTAGTGATGTCCACAGTTATAACACACGGAATCAATCTTTAGCAATAGTTCCCTTCTGTAGATTGAGCAAGAGTACAAACAGTCATAGTATTATAGGACTAAAGCTCTATAATAAGCTAAATAATGAATCAAAGCAATTACCATTTAAAGTATTCAAGACAAAATTATATAACTGGCTAATTTTAAATCCTTTTTATAGTTTAAAAGAATATTTTAGTAAGGACAAGGTAGAATTTTAAACTATTCAAAAGCATAATTTTAGATTTCTTTAACAATGTCTATTGCATTTCAGTAATGTTGAAAGACAATAAACGTACAATTACAAATTACAATTACCCTGGAATCTTCCTCAGGTGACACATCATTCTACACTGCTCTGAAGGAAGATTTCGTCTTGGTAACTCATTTGTCTACCATTGATTAAAAACATTGTTCCTAAAATATCTGCTTTTCCATTCCTTTGGAATATCAAATAATGCTTCCTCTATGCATTCCACAGGCGGAGGGGGAATTTTTACCACTGGATTTTCCCTTCTCAATCTCCTTGTTATATCAAACCACTCCTCCCCTATGTCATAATCAGGGCCCGGATTCTGATGACCTAAAATTGTTTGAAAAATGACCTATAAAATGACCCTAAATTTTAAAGAAAATGACTTAATAATTATAAAAAATTACCTAAAAACTGATATTTTATTTATAAAAAATTAGACTAGTTTGTACATAATTGTAAAAACTGTAAATAACTGTAATGTTGTGAATGTTCTTTTCACACGGAAATTTATACTGGCACTGAGACACTGGTGAGTCAAAATTCGGCACATCCTTTTGTGGTCTGCCGGATTATATTGTTGTTTATTGAGGGTAAACAGTAGTTTGCTCTCTCAAATCCAAGCAGGTGGCAGACTCTGGTGCCAAGTCAATCTAATAACAATAGTAATATAATACAAAATTTTGGCGTTTCTTTGATTCTCATTTGCGACTGAGACATGTCAACACTTTAAAGCCGAATTTTTCCTTCTTGCATTAAACAACACTTCAAAGACAGCACAGCTAGCGACGAAAAAAAGTTAAAACACTCAATGTAAATACATGAAAATGACTAAATAAGGAAGCAAATGACACGAAAATGACAAAATAATGACCTAAAATTGAAATAAATGCCCTAAAAATATAAAATTGCATAAAATGACAAAAAAAGACCTAATAAAAATGCATTTCTATAATCTAGAGGCCATGATTAGGATTTATCCACAAGTTGGCAATGTCTATGCAGGATCAATAAAAAGATGACATGTCATTAGAATCCGGACCCTGGTCATCATCATATCTATTCAAACACACCCCCTAGGTGCCGATTATACTGCATGTCAACACTGTTATCTTCGTAAATCAAAAGCAGCAGCTTAACTCTGGGGTTAAACATGCTTTATTGCTTAAAAGAGAAAGTTAGTAATGCCACCCCCTCAAACTGGTCATCCTGTGAGCTGGTAACTGTACCACTATTTCCAATACACAGTACAATAGAGTTAGAAACAAAATCCTTAAAAACAAAATTTTGAATGATGTACAGTAGGCCTACTTTGAAATAAAGCCACAAAACGGGAAACGTGGTAACATAAACAGAATCTTTGATCACAATATTACAGCATTTTTTCAATGTATGAGTATTAATCCATACGAGACTTCATAAAAGTGATAACATTACCCTATTGATAACATTATCCACGATTACATTAAGCGGCGTTCACTGTACTATAATTGTTATTAAGTGCCAGTATGATACTTTATGAGATTGTGTGGGGGACGAAAAATGTCTGTCCGTCCGTCCATCCGTCCATGTGTCTGTACGCGCTCTAACTCAAATACGCTTTATCTAATTTTGATGGAACTTGGTATATGCGTTTATAATGTCAATGGGAAGAACCCTATTGAAATTGGACCAAATCGGTTCACCGGTACCGGAGTAAAACCCAATTTAGTGTATATTTTAAAGGTGCCATAACTCGCACACGCTTTATCGGATTTTCATGAAACTTGGTATACGCATTTTTAATGTCTATGGGAAGACGTCTGTTGATGGTGGACCAAATCGGTTGGCCGGTACCGGAATAATACCCAATTTAGTGCCTTTTTATGGTATCATATAAGAAAAGGCGTGGTAACTCAAATACGCTTTATCGGATTTTCATGAAACTTCATATACTCATTTATAACGATAATAGCAATAAGCCTATTGAATTTGGACCTAATCGGTTGAGCAGTACCGAAATAAAGAGTAATTAACAGTCACATTTATAATAATAATTTGTTCAATTCGAAGCATTTTGATTGACTCTTGGCCAACCAATCAGCACGCCCGTATAAAGCCTCTTTCAGTTGCCATGGACAATTGGCATCTACATGAAAAACAAATGTTCCCATATGTTCGATTATAGATGAAATGCTGTTGTATAATGACTAATTATTTTGCTAAAATTGATTACAATTAAATTAAAGCATTGAATTTTACTTCAGCCTATGTCAGATTAATAATTCCTGACCTCTTAATAAATAAAAACATTAAGCTATGAGAATATGTTTACGTTGGTACCTTTGCTTCAGCTAGAGACATATCAGCATTTACCACAGGGATATCTAGAATATTATTTTACCTATGAATGAAATACATGAAATAATGTAACACAAGGAAACTAGCAGGCTTGAAACATAGCCTAATTTCGAAATACGGTGATTTTTCTTTTCTGTGAGCTACGACGCGATAGTATTCTCTGGGATTGGACACTCAACATTCGCAGTGTGGTTTGGTCTTGGGGTAAGATGCTTGTCTAGTAACCAAGACATATCACGTTCGAGTCCACCCTAAAGCAAAATTTTTTTTTATCATTATCAATTGTGTTAAATTGAGCCTATTCCATTCTTGTGTTCTATTTTTTCAATGTGCTTAAATAAGTATTACATTTTTCTTTAAAAAAGCTGGGAATTCATTGTCTTTCATTGACCTACAACATCATTCCTAAAGAATAACATAAGCCTATAAATGTTATTTCACGAACAGAAACTAGCTTTAAAGTTATTGTGTTGCGTTAAAATTGCATAAGCCTATACTCAGAACAAAACTGCATACCGCTAGGTGGAACTATCCTCTTCTTATTGGCTTACTGTACTATTTCATTGTCAATGCATTTTGTATAATGTTTACATATTTTAAGAATTAGTATATCAGTGTATACCAATATGAATTAAGGTTAAGAATCAAACTTTAGACCTTTGTTCTTCCGTAAGCCCTGCTTAATGAATCGATCTGGAGTTTAACTCGGAGATCTATTAAAAATATATATATATATTTTTTCTGTATATCATAACTGCAATTATAACTGATTAAAAACGCATACTGGCACTTTGTTATATCAGTTTACCTGATTTTATTTTTGTTGCAGCTATACTGAAAGCAGTTTTGTGTACAACCGTGTCTTTCAGACAAACGGATTGATGCGCACACGTCTGAACCCAGACGCCTCAAAGATGATAATCTGTACAACTGGTGGCTACTTGATTATTATCCACAATCTGGATCTCACCACCATGGCACAAGATCTAGCTGGTTTCAAGGTAATGTTATATGTGAAGCATAATTTTGCAAACTTTAAAACTTATTCTGATGTACATACCTTTGGCACCAGAAATTGCAATAACATTTCACAGGATCAGTGCTTGTTTGCAAAAACCAAACATAATTTTAGGTACATGTCAGTGAAAATGTTTAATTCTCTTCCAGTTGCTACTAGAAACTTAACTTTTAAACACTTTAAAGGCTTAGTACTGATGAAATTAAAACAAATCTGCTTCTACAATAATGATGAATTTTTTGAGGCAGCCAAAAACTTTAAATAATCGTTCAGAACCCACTATTTGGCCTACTTGACACATTGCACTTTATAATTTATTGTTTTTGTAGTGTTGTAATTTTTTAAGTGAAACTTCATTAGCCGCGGTAGGAGTAAATCGAGAGCTAACCCAAACTTGCGTTACGAACAATATCGGCACAAAATTAGTGGGGCTGTGATGGAACGGACTGCACAGAAAAAATCAATTTAACGATTAGGCTTATCCAAAATTTTAAAAGTTCAAATATCCAAAATTTAAAAAATCTCTAAATCCAAAATAAAAAAAACCAAAATTAAAAAATTAAAAAGGTAAAATTTAAAAATCAAAATTTAAAAATTTAAAAATCCAAAATTAAACATTGAAATTTTAAAATTAAAAAAAAGATCAAAAATTAAAACATCCAAAATTTAAAAAATGCAAAAACCCAAAATTAAATAGTCCAACAATCGAGAATTGAAAAAAATTCAATAATCCAAAATTATAAATTCAAATTATGCCTATAAAATTAAAAAAAAAAAAAAAAAAAAAAAAAATTAAAAAATCCAAAATTTAAAAAGTTCAAAAACCCAATATTAAAAAGTCCAACAATCCAAAATTGAAAAAAATTCAACAATCCAAAATTGAAAAAATCCCAAAATTAAAACAAGTTTCACTTCTGTAGTGTGGTGTTCCTCGCACACTTTTTTTTATCCTGAATTTCTTTGTATTGTGTGTATTTCAGGTATTATTCTTGCACCATTGTACCTTAATAGTTTAAGTTATGAACATGTATATTTTTGTACCCAAAAATGATGTATCCTTTACCACATAACTGTGGTCAACTGGTAAATAAATATGAAGTATGAAATAGGAAAGGAATCTTACACAAAGCTGACAGGGTATCATTTCGAAACCTGCCCTGAAATTTTGCTTATCTATAGGTCTTCATTACAGATAGACACATGCAAAAAGTTAGCTGCTCATAAGAACTGTGAGTGGGTGAAAACATATGTTTTTCCCAATATTAGTTTCTGTATGAGTGACTGAAGATGGTACATATACTGTACCGAAATGTACATATCTGACTACTAAGAAAAACTACTACCATCTATAACACAATTTTAATGAGGACAACCTTGACAACCTTATAGTAACCTATCATCATGAAGCATCAAGCCTTTTTATACATATATGAGAACAATAATTTTGAGAATATTGGACATTCAAGTGTTAATTGCAAAGACATAGAATATATAATCATAACAGTTATGCACATGTATATGCTTGTAAGCTCATCTCTTAATCACAATTTCAAGACATTTTATAATTTTAATTTTAAATGTGACATTTTAACATCATTACACGCAAGAATTACTCTAGCTACTTATTTTTATTTACCATTATATCTCAAATTGTAACAACTATAACAATCCAAAGTTGATCCTATGTATTGATACTCGTGTATTAATTCAACTATATGGACTATAGTTGACTAGCTTCATTTTCTCCAGTGAATAGGCGGAATTTACCTAAACTACCAATTATATGGACTATGCACACATGTAATTGCTTAAGTATATAAGTTGATCAAATTTATAACTCTTGACTATATTATTACATATTGCCAATGTATTCTTACTGACTATCACTGTAATATTCTCACATGATATAGATGTTTTATGTATTGCCAATCCAATATTAATCTTAGAATTTTATCTTACTAGCTTTAATTACAAGTCACCATATATCATACTATGTAAGAATCGACTAATAAATTATTGATTTATAATTTAATAATATTGAGTTGGGTTTAGCACTATGCTTCACTTATTTTATAAATACCTGTACTAGTTTCGAAGACCCTCGTCATTCATAATCATCAGGTTAACACCAACTGCCGGCTGGCCGTTTTTGCTGCGCTCTGGTGGAAGTGTGTGGCATTTGGCGATGAGATCTTCGTCTGATGGGATGATACCTTATGAACTTCGACATCCCATCAGACGAAGATCTCATCTTACTAGCTTTAATTACAAGTCACCATATATCATACTATGTAAGAATCGACTAATAAATTATTGATTTATAATTTAATAATATTGAGTTGGGTTTAGCACTATGCTTCACTTATTTTATAAATACCTGTACTAGTTTCGAAGACCCTCGTCATTCATAATCATCAGGTTAACACCAACTGCCGGCTGGCCGTTTTTGCTGCGCTCTGGTGGAAGTGTGTGGCATTTGGCGATGAGATCTTCGTCTGATGGGATGTCGAAGTTCATAAGGTATCATCCCATCAGACGAAGATCTCATCGCCAAATGCCACACACTTCCACCAGAGCGCAGCAAAAACGACCAGCCGGCAGTTGGTGTTAACCTGATGATTATGAATGACGAGGGTCTTCGAAACTAGTACAGGTATTTATAAAATAAGTGAAGCATAGTGCTAAACCCAACTCAATATTATTAAATTATAATATAGCTTCACTGTGTAAACTTCCATACAATGATTAATTATTGATTTATAATTTACAAATTATAACTATAATAAGTTATATTGTAAAAGGTTGTCCCCACTTTCCTGTGTTGTTCATACGTCTTAGTATTTTATTAATTTGAGGGTATAAGACTAAAAACCTCTTTGATACATCTAATATTTCCCTCAAAGAACCAAGATGAAATTTATCAATAATGTTTGTACTGTTGCATAAGGAAACAACAGTGGTCATTTGTACTGCTCGCTTGAGTAGCCCGCATGCTGGGAACATGAGTGACAGCGGGTTCCTGAGTGTGTGATAGAGGAAGAAGCTATGTTGTTGCTTGTTGAATGTGATAGTTCATTTTTTTGGTAATCATTACTTACCGTTTCCACATTTTGAAAGTATTTAATGTGTATAAATGTTGAGGGGTTGGGTATGATGTGTGACTACTCATTTTGCAAGATTAAAACAAAATCAACCATGATTTTTCAGCTGATAACTTTAAATGGATCTATGTACCCAGACCAATGCATTTCAGAAGGGTTTAAGGTCCGGTACGGTAGTAGCAATAAATTCCAAGATATAGCACTGGGGCTATCTCTGGCACATCTTTCTGTGGGTCTATATTTTTTTCCTACACAATCATGATTTTGGCACTTAGACCCTTATAAAAGTAAACACTTCATTTCTTATATACATACTTAATTCAGTTTACCACTCAACTTCACTTATATAAGTAATGACTTACACATAATGCATTTCACAGCTTCTTAGCTGCATCATCAGATGAGGTCAACTGCCGAGTTTGCTGGAGGACCGGTAGATGTCTCTGTTGGGCGTATCAGTGTAGTGATGAGGTCGTTTTCCTTTGGGATATCGAAATTAACCAAGTTATTCCTGTTCCTTTGAATGAAAATTTTTTCCCATACCGTTAGTTCTATCGGTTTTGTTACTGATTTTACTAATTTAATGTCCTCTTCAAATTCATGTCCTGTGGTCCAAAAATGATGTGCAACAGCCGACTTTTCTGTTTGTTTGTACTTTATATTTCTTAAGTGTTCCTTATGCCTTATATTTAAATTTCTCTTGGTTTTTCCAATATACAGTTTGTTGCAGTCTTTGCATTTTAATTCATAAATGCCCGAGTTTTTCTTTGGGGGAATCTTATCCATTTGTCCAGATTTTAGTAGTGTTTTTATGTTGGATCTGTTGATGGGGGCCAGTCTTATATCCACTTCTTTGAAAATCTTCTCAAATTTGTAGTGTAGTCTAGGGTGAAAAGTGAACTTTTTGAAAGTGTGATCTTTAATGTTTCTTAAAGTGCAATTTTCTCGTATTAGCTTTTGTTTTTCAAACTTTTTGATTCTCTTGTTAACTAAATCTGTGTCGAAGCCGTTTTTGAGTGCGGTGTCCAAGATATGCTGGTATTCATTGTTGTATTCAGAACTGTTCATAGGTATGTTTACTAATCTAAAAGCAAGGCTATTAAAGATCGCATGTTTGTGTGAACTTGGGTTGTGTCCATCCTGTTTAATGTAGTTGTCTACATGTGTTGCTTTCCTGAAAATGCCAAACTCAATCCTGTTGTGGTTTCTAATGATTTTGATGTCTAAAAAAGGTAAGAAGTTTTCTGATTCAACCTCTGCAGTGAATTTTATTGAGTTATCCTGTAGGTTCAACAACTTTAATGCATCTCCTGCCAGTTTCCTGTTTACAATGGCGAAAATATCATCGACATACCTATGCCAAGTTTTGAAAATCTGAGGGAATGCTTTGGTGATCTGGATTTCTAACGAACTCATATATAAGTCCGCCAGAAACGGAGACAAAGGGTTTCCCATTGCTAACCCATCTTTTTGCTCGTAAAATGTGCCTCTGAATGAAAAGAAATTTTGTCCAATACAGATCTTAGTGAGTTCCAAAAGTTCTTGTATTTCTTCTTTTTCTAAGCCTGTGGATCTCAGCCAAGTTTCTAATGTCATCATTAGTTTATTGATGGGTACACTTGGAAATAAAGACACCACATCAAAGGAGACTAGGAGAAGATTATCATTTAACACAATGTTTTCTATTTTGTCAACTAAATCCTTTGTGTTCTTTATGCATAGGCTCTCAAACTTGGGTAACGTCTGAAATTTCTGTACTAACCATTTGGAAAGTTTATAGGTCGGCGAATTTATGGAATTCACAATCGGTCTCATTTTGTTGCCTGGTTTATGGATCTTCGGTAATCCGTAGATTCTAGGGATAGTTGGATTGTCAGCTCATTTCTTGTCCAGACTAACTCTTTAGGTTTTAAGAACTTGGACTAACTCGTCATTATAGGCCAAAGTAAAATAGTAATAATAATATTAATTGAACCAATTTAAACAAAGGTCTTAAAATGTGCTTTCTGAGCTAAATACCTTCCAAGTGAAGGTGTGTTGAGAAGCATATTTATTGATACATAACATGTTGTTGCAGCCAAACATGTACAGGTTGATGCAGTTGAGTCAGACGACGATGCCAGTGGCTGCAGACTTCACTCACTTGTTTTCACATCAACGTAAGAAGAATAGAGTTGAGTTTGTAACAGACTTTCCTTCAGGAGATGATGCAGAAGTGGTGTCATCCCTGCAGATACATCCACAGGGTTGGTGTGCTCTGAGCCGCAACATCAGCAACGACGAGCACTCAGAGGTGAGTTAATTAACTCCATACTTGTAACAGCTGTGATTGGCTGTATTTTGTCTTTTCTCAAGCCAGTTGTCAATTTAAATTTCAAAATAATGTCATCTTTGTACTGATCAGCCATTTCATAATTGCGGGTGGGACATTCTAGCAAATTATAAAAACTAATCCTAGAATTTGTAGGAAGTTTATATAGTGAAGTTATAATTAATTGAAACTTGACATGGAGGTTTAACATACGTAACTTCACTTAATTCAAGCACTGACCTCTACATGTTTCGAGCAATCCTTCTTGACTCATCATCAGCTATACTCCATCTGTCTGTTGTGTATATTGGCAGCAACTCCTGGTGGTTGTTTAAGGGTCATTCCATGTCAAGTGAACCAATGGAAAAACGTGACCACCTCCGATTTTAGTCATACTTGGTTGTCATGAAGTACCACCTGAGATATGTTGAAGTACAAAATATCAGATTTTTATGTGTTGTAGTTTTCCAGTTATACCCTTCTGAAATATGGAAAAAAACCAAATTTTCTGCATAAGTGCAATCACAAAATGACGCATAAATCAAGCTGGAATTGACATAGATGAGTGGGAAAAGTATCAAAATGTAGCTTATATTATGAGCTTTAATTTGATACGTCACACGACTACTTTCGAAAAAAAATATTTTCAAGGTTACCCAAAAAAAATTTGAAAACTGAATTTTTCAAAAACCTATATTTTGAAAATTTTGAAACAATTCTCATAGAAACATACATATTTCAGCATCATGTCCTACAAGTTTTGATAAGGGATCGCAATGGGATCATATTTTTTTACATTTATAACAAATACTATGCACGCTGGGTAAGAATATATGACACAGGAATATTGCACTTAATTCTAAAATCCATTCCTTTGTCCAGGGAGTTGTTTACCAACATGCATATACCAACTTGTGCAAGTGGTCAAATGGGTATGAGTAAACACAGTCTGCAAGCATGTGAGTCAGCCAGGGAATGCAAGTTGTAACCTGTTGGACCTGGCTTCAGTTGTGCCTTGACTCTCATGCAGTGTGCTTCCTTTCTTCAAAGGCTGTACAAAGACTGTATTGCTGCATGTAAAGTAGTGGGTTCAGTGATTAAAATAGGCATTGTGTATTTCCCCAGTATGGCTGAAAAAGTAAGTGAAACAGCAAAGATTTTCTGCTGCAACCCTTTCAAGAAAGACAGACATCAGGGTGTGAAAAGAAGTGTGAGGCCTGTTACTGACTGGATGTGTGACATGTTTGACACCATTGTGGTAGGTATGAAAATTTGTGACAGTTGTAGGAAAGAACTATCAAAGCAGAAACAGGTTACAGATACAACAGATGACTGTTTAGTACCAGTAGCCAATACCACTAGGCCTACTAATGTTGATGAATCATTTGTAGCTTTAGATGTTACCTTAGAGTACCTTAATAAGTCTCTAAGCTCTCTAGAGGAGTCACCTGTTGCTAAGAGGAAGTTGCAAATGAAATCATACTGTGATAAAAAATACAGTAAAATAAAAAAATGTTTGACAGAAAAGGTACTAACAGCAGCAAGTACAAATACAGAGAAAACTGTTGACCATAAATCAGAATCATGTGAAGTCATTTGTCAGCTAAAAGAAAAGTTTCAAGAAGAAAATATAAGTGTTAGTGAAAAATTGCAAATTTTAACAGTACTACCTAAAAGCTGGTCATGCAGTGAAATACAAAATGAATTTCAGGTTAGCAACAGAATGGCAAGAAAAGCTAAAGCATTGGTGAAAGCGAAGGGTATTCTGGCAACACCAAATCCTAAACCAGGAAAGGTTTTAAATGAATCTGTGATTGAGAAGGTAATAGGGTTCTACAACAGTGATGATGTCAGCCGTCTTATGCCTGGAAAAAAAGATTTTGTTTCTGTGAAAACGGGTGACAGTAGTAGAATTCATGTACAGAAGAGGCTAGTGATGGGCAACTTGAAGGAAGTGTACGAGCTGTTCAAAAACAAAAATCCTACTGATAAGATTGGATTTTCGAAATTTGCTGATTTACGACCTAAACATTGCGTCTTGGCTGGAGGAAGTGGTACCCACACAGTATGCGTTTGTACAGTGCATCAGAATGTTAAATTAATGCTACAAGTGTTGAAATCCAAACAAATTACACTGAATGATGGCACAGATATAAGTAATTATAATTCCTGTTTAGCGAAGTTAATGTGTGAAGAGCCAGGCACAGCATGCCACCTTAATGAATGTCCTTCATGTCCAGGTGTAGATAATTTGAAAGATGAGTTACAGTTGCTGCTAGATAATGAACTGGTGGACAACATTACATACAAGCAGTGGGTTTCTGTTGACAGATGTAATTTAGTAACCTTCATCAAAACTGCAGATGAGTTTATAGAAACTTTGTGTGAACAGTTGTTGATTTTGAAGAGACATTCTTTTATTGCAAGAAGACAGGCAGAATATTATAATCACTTGAAGCAGAATATTGGAGTAAATGAAGCTGTGGTATGTATGGACTTTGCAGAAAATTATTCGTTTGTACTACAGGATGAAGCCCAGTCTTTTCATTGGAACAATGATCAAGCAACTATTTTTCCTATAGCAGTCTACTACAATGATCATAATATACACTACAAAAGTATTGTATGTATCTCTGAATGTCTACAGCATGACACCACTGCTGTTCATTTATTCCAGAAAAGGCTTATCTCTCATTTGAAGTTGGAAGTAATTAGAGATTTGAAAAAAATTTACTACTTCTCAGATGGTGCAGCTGCGCAATTTAAAAACAGAAAAAACTTTTCAAACTTATGCCACCATGTTCATGATTTTGGAATTGAGGCAGAGTGGCATTTCTATGCAACAGCCCATGGGAAAGGAGTATGTGACGGTCTGGGTGGTACTGTGAAAAGACTTGCAGGAAAGGCAAGCCTACAGCGGCCATACGAGCATCAAATCATGACACCAGCACAGCTGTTTACATGGAGTGAGGAAAACATCGACTCCATGCAGTTCTTCTTCTTCAATGAAGCACAATACAACAAAGAGGAAAAAATACTTGCAGACAGATTTCTGTCTACAAAAGCAATACCAGGCACACAGAAGTTCCACAGTTTCATCCCATTGTCAGATAAAGTGTTGTTGACAAAGGTATTTTCAAGAAGTGAACAGTCATCCACTTTTTCAGTGTTAGGACCACGTGTGCAACAGAGGCTGAAGCTAGCAGAAGTAAAAGGATATGTTACATGTGAGAACAACAATCATTGGTGGCTTGGTGTAGTTGTGGACAAAAATGAGACAGCACAGATAGTGGAACTGATGTTTCTGCACCCTGCAGGTCCTTCTCCATCATTTACTTTCAAAAGTGACTGTCCAAATAAACTGACTGTGCCTCTCTCTCAGATCCTCACCCTTGTGCAACCTACATGTCCCACTGGCCGTAGTTATTACCTCTCGAAGGAAGAGATGGATGCGGCAACCATGGCTCTAGAAAATTACTGTAGACAATAAATTCACGTTTTTGTCATTGAAGAAGGGAAGGTAACATGTTTTCTGTAAGTTTTTCTTTTTGATTGTAATGAAATTTTAGAATTAAGTGCAAGATTACGGTGCCATATATTCTTACCCAGCGTGCATAGTATTTGTTATAAATTTAAAAAAATATGATCCCATTGCGATCCCTTATCAAAACTTGTAGGACATGATGCTGAAATATGTATGTTTCTATGAGAATTGTTTCAAAATTTTCAAAATATAGGTTTTTGAAAAATTCAGTTTTCAAATTTTTTTTGGGTAACCTTGAAAATATTTTTTTTCGAAAGTACTCGTGTGACGTATCAAATTAAAGCTCATAATATAAGCTACATTTTGATACTTTTCCCACTCATCTATGTCAATTCCAGCTTGATTTATGCGTCATTTTGTGATTGCACTTATGCAGAAAATTTGGTTTTTTTCCATATTTCAGAAGGGTATAACTGGAAAACTACAACACATAAAAATCTGATATTTTGCACTTTAACATATCTCAGGTGGTACTTCATGACAACCAAGTATGACTAAAATCGGAGATGGTCATGTTCAAAATTGACAAAAAATTGGTTCACTTGACATGGAATGACCCTTAATAAATTTCCTGATGAGATCAATCTCCGTGGGTATTTCGAAATTCATGAGTTGGTCCTCCACCGCCACTGAGGATGTCCGCCGCAGTCGCGGACGAAACGTTTGGCACACAAATGTCAACTGGACCACGTCCTACAAGCCCGGAAGAAGTTCTTAATATTAATTATAACTGTTTAATTAAGAATAAAACTGGCAAAATAATTTTATATATGGGCCTATTGATTTTTTCTTCAAATTCCCTTTCAAAAAAATTGGGTGCGGGTATTATTCGGGGGCGGGTAGTATTCGGGTATATATGGTATTGTGTGAAAAATTGTTATTTTTAAAGCAAAATGTTCGGTGTGACCATGAACCCCTATGGGAAGTGTGGAAGGAAAGTGCAGGTTCCCGCCCTTGGAAGAGCTAACCTAAATTAGAGATGGTGAGATTTCGGCTGGCTGTTATAGTGCACATTATTTTAACCTATCATATTTAATTATTTTATGATATGTGATGTTAATTATAATAGTTGCTTCACTGTTTATGTTCCATCATTTTTTTAAATATTAATTATAACTGTTTAATTAAGAATATAAAACTGGCAAAATAATTTTATGTATGGGCCTATAGATTTTTTTTGTTTGTTTTGGGTGCGGGTATTATTCAGGGATGGGTAGTATCCGGATGTATACAATAATTTTGCTCCTCCACTGTCGTCTGTCCATCTTATCTACATCTGTCAGTCCTCTTGCTATCATCCATCCAGGTGTCAGTCGGCCTTCCTTTCCATCAGGTTCCCAGTTCATTCTTTTCACATAGTGGTACCATCTTATTAATCTTTTCTTTTCAATAATTTCTGCATCTTCACATTCATTAATTCTTTTATTATGTTATTTCTTATTTTTTTGCTCTTTGATTTTCTGGCAGATCTTCTCCAATAATGCATTTCTGTGGCTTGTAGTTTAGTGTTTGTTCATTACTTATTGTCCATGTTTCCACTCCATATAACATTATACTTTCCACTATTGATTTGTATAGAAATAGGCCTAGTACATTTATTAAGTGCCAGTATGGTACTTTATGAGATTGTGTGTGGGGACGAAAAATGTCTGTCCGTCTGTCTATCCGTCCGTGTGTCTGTACGCGCCATAACTCAAATACGCTTTTTCGGATTTTCATGAAACTTGGAAAACACATTTATAATGTCAATGGGAAGAACCCTATTGATATTGAACCAAATCGGTTCACCGGTACCGGAGTAATGCCCAATTTAGTGCCTATTTTAATAGATTGTATCGGATTTCCATGAAACTTGGTATACCCATTTATGACGTCCATGAGAAGTGCCCTATTGAATTTGAACCTAATCTGTTGACCGGTACCGGAGTAAAACCCAATTTAGTGTCTACCTTAAAGGCGCAATAACTCAAATACGCTTTATCGGATATTTATGAAACTTCGTATATGCATTTATAATGTCCATGGGAAGACGTTTATTGATATTGGACCAAATCGGTTGGCCAGTACCGGAATAATGCCGAATTTAGTGTTTTTATGCTAATATATAAGAAGTCGCGATAACTCAAATATGCTTTATTGGATTTTCCTGAAATTTTGTATACCCATTTATAATGTACGTGGAAAGACGTCTACTGATATTGGACCAAATCGGTAGACCGGTACCGGAGTAAAACCCAATTTAGTGTATATTTTAAGGACGCGGTAACTCAAATACGCTTTACCGGATTTGTATGACACTTTGTATACACATTTATAATGTCCATGGGAAGACGTCTATTCATAATGGATAAAATCGGTTGACCTGTTTCGGAGTAATGCTCAATTTAGTGCCTATTTTATGGTAATATACGTATTCGAAAGAATTTATAAAAAAAAATGAAAATCAGTTATCTTGACAACATAGCCTATTGTTTTACTGTGATCTTATAAGGCCTTGGAAATTAAAATACAGGTAGCTTTGACAAAAAACACTATTGATTTACATGCGCTTATCCAACTAGACCGTTAAAATGACCCAGGTGGCCGAGATGGTAGACCTTTGTTCTTCCGTAAGCCCTGCTTAATGAATAAATCTGGAGCTTAACTTGGAAATCAATTAAAAAAAAAACATATTCTGCATATCATAATTGCAGTCATAACTGATTAAACAAAAACATACTGGCACGTTGTTACATCAGTTTACCTGATTTTATTTATTCATGATAACACTGCCACATAATAATGAGTTTAATATTCCAATTGTCCTTCTTCCTTGACTTACACGTTTACCTACTTCTGTTTTTGAGATCCATCCAGTTGTATGACCGATCCCAAACACTTGAATTGTCAACTTTTTGAATTTTGAGTCATATTACTATGTCATCTGTGTTTGATGGCACGTACGCTGCCTTCTTTAAATTAGTGATTTCTTTGTAACTTCTCTGGTTTTCTCATTGAGAATTATCCTAGGTAATCCCACAAGAGTTGGATTTAATAAGACTATTCCATAAATAAAAATGTAATGGATTATACAAATAATAATGACTTTCGTGCTTTGTTGTTTAAAAACAAAACTAACAGCTGCGAGATCACGGCATACTATGAATCAACTATCCATGAATCGATTCGAGTTACAATGTTGTATCCACGGCTACCAATAGTGCATATGAGACATAGTTAACTTAATTCAGGTAAGCTAACAGCAGAACAGAATAAAATCACAGGAACTGGCTTGCACCGAATCAAAATTGTGTTTTAAATGTATATTAGTTCAATTTCCAAACAAGTTATATTGTATAAAATAATCTGTTTTTGTGCTGCTTAATGGCAACATGTGACGTACTAATCACTGCACACTGATGCTTTCGTGTCCAGTAACAAGCAGACTGTTTTACCTGATAAAATGCCATCCTCGTGATTCCTACAAGAATATTGTAAGATAAATGGCCGCGATTGGTCTATGTCCGAGGAATTGCTAAACGTTATTGGTCAGTATCAAACAGTGGAATAGTCAGTCATTATTCATCTTGTCTCATTGGAATTAATTGAAAAATCAGTCTGTCAAATTAAAGAACATTGGAGGAGTTATCTTCTGGCAAAAGAATGTATTGTCTTTTGAAATGTTCCTTGTCTGTTATTTCAGTGGACGTGTGTACACGACATCCAGGATAGAGATGCATCAGAGGGGGGCAACGAGTCTGATTGTGAATCTGATCGAGAGGAGGAGCTGTGTTCTCAAACTGTGCAGGAGAAAGTCACGTCTCAGCAGAATCCTAACGAAAGCGATAGTGACAGTGAAACAGAAAACTATCACCAGCATAGACTTCGTCGTCTGCAGTCTTCTCTTGTGATCGGTCGCAATTCACGTGCAGCGGTTGTAAGGCCAATGGTCGAGCTGAGAATGGACTCTATACCTGTGTATCATTCTAGAGCTGGTTCTTCATCGATAGTTGCGGCCGTGGTAGAGGGGGCTGGGGGAGGTGCTTCTAATTCACCTAGGAATGACGACAGAATTCCTGTAGATGCTAGGAGACGAGGAACAGTTGGAGATGCTGGTAGACGTGGTCTCTCTCCTGCCAATGTAGAACTTCACGTGACATCAGCAGACGTATGGGAAGCTCTGGTGGCTATCAGAGAAGCCCGTGTTCGACGTGAGCGAGAAAGAGAACGTTTGGAACGTGAACGCAGCACAAGCATGAGAATTATACGTGCTAACTTAGAGCAGCGGGTGAGCAGTCAAAATGCAAGTGACGGGAACATAGAGATGCCTGGTTATTTCAGGATTGTAAGAGGATCTGGTCAGCATTCGCCAGAAAATGGAAATGCAGAAGAAAGAATGCCGGGCTCAATGAGGATTGTGTTTAGGAGGAACTTGGACGGAGAACCAGGCAGGACCGTCGGAGAAGGGGACAACGACAGAGGTGTTCGAAGAAGGCATCCAGAAGGATCTCAGTCTGATAACCCTGCGGAATCAAACACAGCAACCCAGAGATCCAGCTCGCTCAATCCAGGTGATCCGACGTCAAGCCGAACTGTTCTGTTCATTGACAACCAAGGAGTTCACGTTTCTGGACATAGAGACAACTCTGTTCTCAGTGTTCGTAATCCTTACATTCATCAGAATGTTAAGAGACTAACACACTACATAGAGGAACCTAACGTAGGGAAGGGTTTTATTAAAGAACTTTGTTTCTCCGCCGATGGACGTCTCATCTGTTCTCCGTTCGGTTACGGTGTTAGATTGTTGTCGTTCTCCCCAGAGTGTGCAGAGCTATCCATGTGTGTACCTTCGAAACCCCCCGTGCAGTTGCACGAACTCGCCACTAATGTTTTATGTCACAAAGATATTGTTGTCAGCACCAAATTTTCTCCTCTGCATTGTCTTTTAGTTTCAGGTTGTCTAGGTGGCAAGATTGTGTGGCATCAGCCCGTTGTGTAGATGTAAACACATTAAAGGGTAAGGATTTGAAGTTTTTAATACTTTAATCTGACAAGCTTGTAGCATACTGAAAGGAAGTGTAAGGCGTGTGAAGACATGGACGTCGACCAAAATAGGCAAATATAAATCATATGCAAGATAAACATTAGCATCAGAGCATATAGTGTCTACAGTAGGATCTGTATTAAGGGGAGTAATCCTGGAAAATGGGGCACTTCGCTTATCAGTATGCTTCCTTTGTTACACAGATTTAAAATATATTTTGTAACAGTGAGATCAGAGCAAACAAAAAGTTAATTGAAAATTGTATTTTGAATTGATAAGCTTAAGGAATGGATGTATATTACTTTCTTGTAGTTGTAGATGGAATTCCCAGTTCTATAAATAAAGCTAATTAACTCTTTGCGAGCGGCGAATTTTATGGCTGTATGCAGCAGATTCTCCTTAAAATTAAAAAGTCCTACCGAGCGAGGTGGCCGAGATGGTAATGTCTTGGACTCGCATTCGGGAGGCCCCAGGTTCAAATCCCGTGGCCGGCCAATTTGACATGGGTTTTTTCATGGTTTACCCAATCCTAAAGGCAAATGCCGAATTGGATATTTACATACCATGAATCATCCTCACCATTTCATCCTGTATCATATCCATTTAAATTAATATCAGTTGAAATTTACTCCATCAAATACATCGACAATAGAAACAATTGACAAGCGATAGATCCATGGTCTACCCTACTGTACAGATACAGATCCCGAACTCGTGATATAGCCTCAAAGCTAAAAGGAGTATAAACACTGTTGAAATAATAATACAATAATAATAATAATAAAGTTCTGTACAAATTATGAAATGTTTCTGCATAACATCAAACATTTACTTTGTTCTGAAGATAATATTCACAGCTGGAGGAAGTAGGAGATGTTAGAAAAATTTCTGTGGGAGTTAGTTAGATCGCTCGCCATATAATTCTACCGAGCCGCACAAACCAATTTACATGAAGACAGTGAAGTCACGCCTACTTCCCAACGTGTCGTCATTCCTCTTCCCGCATTTTATTGATTATTACCACATGTTCCATCGAGGAATCACAGTCTAGGAATATCTCACTCGTTATTGAGTGTAAGCGTTTATTTTGTTGGTATCGGTGAATGAGTGTTTGTGGTGTGTTACAACTTATACTGTTGGCAGTTCTAAGTGCGCCTCACATTGTTCAAAATGCCCCCTGTGCTAAGTAAATTACAGTTTAAAACTCTTCACTGTCAAGCTGACAAGGAACCTCTTCCCGTAGGATGTCTCAAGTGGACTGAAATCATCGATAGACTCCGTAAGTTTTCGCTGCATAGCTCCACCTCCTAGTCGTCCCGTGCATATCGCGGCAAACTTATTTGACATCACCTCTACCAGAATAGTAGCATAAGGGATATTCCAAGATCTGAACATCAAAGAATAAAAAGTAATCTATTGGATCTGTGTTTGTATTGAACTGAGATGGTAATATGGGACATTGGTTGCTATTGTAAATGGGGATAGGCCTGGATCTGAATCGAGTCGTGTCTATGCAGTCGAAACTGCTAAGACTGTAACTTGGGTTGTTGTTGCTCTCAACTGATATAAATTCATCCTCATCCTTACTAAATTCACTAATGTGTTTTGTTTAACACAGACTCCATTACAGAGTTAAGCTGTTCGTCACTTAGCATACTGTTTTTTTGGTGAAATGGATTCACTGCAGAAATTGTGAATGAGACTTCCCGTGACATCTAGTACCAATTTCGAGCACTCCGTCACCAGAGACCAGGACAGAGACGTGGATTTAATATACAGTGAACGCCGCTTAATGTAATCGTGAATAATGTTATCAGTTTTATGAAGTCCCGTAAGTATTAATACTCATACATTGAAAAAATGCTGTTTATTGTGATCAAAGATTCAGTTTATGTTATCACATTTTCCTTTTTGCGGCTTTATTTCCAAGTACTGCACGTTATTCAAAATTTCATTTTTAAGGGTTTCGTTTCTAACTCAACTGTATTGTGTCGTACAGGAGATAGCAATTCTGTTCCCAGCTCACAGGATGACCAGTTCAAGGGGGTGGGATTACCTAAGTTTCTCTTTTAAGCAATAAAACATGTTTCACCCCACAGTTAAGCTGCTGCTTTTGATTTATGAAGATAACTGTTGATGCAGTGTAAAATGAAAAGACTTGACAGACCCGGTGTTCACCACAGATCAGTAGGAGCCTTCAAGAAACACTTGTAACTCGTAACTGAGTATGGAGTATTGGAGAGTATTGGACTCGTAAAGGAGAGTAAAACAAGTTAAGACTTTGTTTCTGGTTGAAAAAATAGTTGGTCTATTACTGTATTAGCCGATGAGTGGTTCAATGATTCACTGTTATTTATTATTTTATGAGTAAATAGCTTTTACTTCTATTTTGTAGTGTATTGTCTTATATATGAATAAATGATGCTCATTTAATTCCTTCAGCTATTGTTATCAGTCGATTAAAATTATCAGATTAGCTGCGTCTCGAAGTGATCGCAATAAGCAGCGTGCACTGTATTAAATTCTGTGCTACCATAGAAGAAAATGGATTTAATATATTAAATTTCACGTGGGAAGGGTTAATATGTACAATTTGTGTGTGAGGAAGTTGAGAATGTTGTGGTCTCTCGGGCGTCCATCCGAGTGAGTAGGAGGATTGATTCTGAGCTGTGTTTAGTTTAATTTAGTTTAGTTTTATTAATCGTCTCATAGCATTTACATGCTTGAGCATTGCTCGTAAACTGGTGACTCGTCAAAAGTTCCTGAACAGGATACAATTATTAATCAATGTTGTTATATAAAATAATAATACCATACAACAATATAAAAATAATACAGTAATCATATGTACAGAATATAATGCAAAATTAGGTAGTGGTGAAACAATACTATAAGTAATGTTAAATTAAACAATTTAGTAAATACTAAGAAAGCCAAAATGTAACTAACATTTATGTCATGAATTCCGATGGACCCACTATTTTTTCACTACTCATCCATATATTCTTTCACTGAATAATAAGCCTTGTTTATAAGTATTTCTCTCACGGTTTTTTTAAACTGATTATGGTTTTCTATTAGTCTAATAGGTTTTGGCAATTTATTAAATACCCTGATTCCCATGTAGTATGGACTCTTTTCCAACAGTGTTAGCCTATGAGATGGATATTTTATGTTTTCTTTGAACCTGGTATTATGACTATGCTGATTCTGATGCTCTTGTTACATAGGAGAGGTGGAGTGGGAGCCAGTAAGTAATTGTTGCACTCTCCAATTATCAACCAAATTTCCAATCAACAATACCCATTTAAGCAACTTTTATTAGTAAGATTGATGGAATTTTATGCTTGTCAGCCAGTGAAAATGAATATAGTCGAGTGGTTGATCATAATTCTGATTGTTTTGTTATGTTTTACAGAAGCTTGCAGTCTACAAGAATGTTAACGTTTAGTCTTACATTGTGCATGTTGAATTGTGAATAATTCCATTGAGATAATGGCTACAAACTTCAAAGTTTAAGGGCCGCTACTACCACACTTATCTTCCAGATAGCGTTAACTGGAAGTTGTGTTATACTACTGCTATCAAATTGCTATTGGGAAGAGCGCAGAACATTTTCGACCTTCCAGCATCAAATCTGAACTTAGGTGACTGAAATTCCAGTAGGCTGCCATTTTGTTTCCTCCATGTTTTCCTATTAGGTAGTTGGTGGTCAGCCTTACGCACCGGCCGCCTTTATCCCCAGGATTGCTCCTGGTACTCATTTCTGTTAGAGGCTGAGTCGACCCCAGGGACATAGTGCCACCAGAAGGATTATGCCAATCGAAAAACTCCCAACGATCTCATCAGGAATCGAACCCACAACCTTCCGGTTTGTGGCACAGTACCACATCCACTATGCTATGACGTACCCCACGGTAATCTATTCTCTAATAATAAGAATTAATTTACTATCATGACCAATTAGTGGAAATTCGGCAATAATTTAAATAAGTGTACTGTGAGCTAATTCCTAATTAAAGTTCATCCACATATAAGTGATACCAATGATATTTTATTATGGCCGACTGAAAATCATTTTCAAATGATAAGGCTAAATACATTATTATTATTATCCTCGTAGTTTTTAACCCCAGCTGAATTTGACCGAGGCTGCAAAGTTTTTAAATTGACCGATTATGTTCTTCTGAGCAACAGCCTTGGTGACAGATTATTATAAGTAATTATTAGACCTGGGATTTTAAGGCAAATGCCTATTTGGTTCCTTATGAAATAACATGAAAATTTCTAAATATGTTGACATTTCATGATAAATCACTTATATTTATAAAGTTTTATAGTGCCCTAAAATGCCTATATGGACCTTTGGAGCCTATTTTTACTGTTTCAGTGCCTAAAATGCCTTTTTTGTACATTTAAAATAAAATTCAACTTCTGTAACTTTTACAATCATTTAATGGACATCCATGAATGAATAGCAGAACAGCAGAGGGTGGGTTTCTCACAGAAACTTGATTTTCCCAAATAATTATCGTCAAAGGAATACTGACTGATGGGGGACGATTCGCTCAAAACAACAAACTAGCAGGTGTATATATATAGTGAGAAGGGATATACTGTGTCAATTTTTCATATAATCCAAAACTGTTTTTGATAAATGTATTTTTAATTCTGTCTTAATTTTGCAATTATTTCTGTTGAGAATAGGTATACCACGTTTTTTACAGTGAAAAAAATCACTTTACGGTTGAAGAGCATATTGTAGTATTTTAAAGTCTATTTTCGGTCTATTTACACATTTTTAAAGCATACTTTCAGTGACTGTTTTCTCTTTTAAAAGCCTATTTACTTGTTTTAAAAGCCTGTTTTAGGTGCCTAAAACTAATTTTTTTAGAGCCTAAAATCCCAGTCTAGTAATTAAGTCAATACTTTCTAAACTAATTATAAAATATATTTTTTATTCTCCATGCAACAACTGCAGGTTGACAAGAAAGAGAGTACCAAAATAAAAAATAAAATAAAAAGGCATTTCAGAGGTGGGCAGTTGCCCCCCTTCCCCCAATACCCATGGGCCATAGTGGCACCAAAATTATAAGTCCAATTGAAAAATCCCAATAAACTTAACAGGAATTGAACACTCGACCTTCCAGTTCTGTACAGTTTACTTGGATGCAACCTAACTAAGTAATATAATGTTCGTGCCATTTTAAGAAGACCCCGTCCCAAATCATTGTTTGTCTACAAAAGAATATAATAGCATTGTTCCCTAATCCGAAAATCTGCAGAGACACCGCCAGAGAACAGGTGCTCCAAAAATCTTCACCGACAAAGACCAGGTGCTTTTTAGTCACGTGGTTTTCCCCAGTGTTGCCGCTGTCTTTAAGGGAAGTAAACGTGCTGTGGTACATATTTGGCAACATTGTACTGTACTGCAAAAAAGTGTGAATACACCTAATTAGTAATTACCTTTCTATTTGCTGATTGACAGGTCGAAGAGGATTAGGGTGGCAGCAGGTAGAGGCACTTCTTGGAAAAGTCTTTAAAAATGGCACCCACAATAGTAAGATATTTTAAATAGTGTATTATACTTGTCAGACATTTTGTTCTGTGTGTAAGTTTAAGATTATGTTAATTTTCATTCCATAATTTCAAAATATTTGGTGAACATTTAAAATTTACCTTTGTCTTGTGCATATAAAGGATCTAAAATTGCCTGAATTCCTTCTGCAGACTGGTATACCTAGGTAGATAATTTATTCCGCAGAAGTAGATACCTTTTAGCTTTTATGTATTTTATTAAGAAGAGCATCTTTGGCCATAAAAGTCAGCACACGATACCCATTAAAGTCTGTTTTGGCATTTAGCAAAGCCTAGCTTTCGATGCTGAAAAATAGGTGAAGTTCATTTTTTTCCCCCTCAGCAATGAATTGTTCTGTAGCCTTGCAATCTGGCATGTTCTATATTGACTAGTTCTAAAATTGCATACTATTTTCATAATTAATTTCACTATTACAGTTATGGGTAATTATCATTACAAAATGGCAGCCAAATTTTGTGCACTGAAGTGCTATTTCCCTGATAACTCAAACATTTTATTAACATATTGCAGTGAAATTTTGCATGCAAGTATATTTGACATTACTGAACAAAACTATCTAGAATCATTGATGTAACTTTAATATAGTTTTTTTTTTTTTTTTTTTTTTTTTTAAATATTTCTGATGTAAAAATTTGTAAAAAAAATTAACAAGTGATTAATTATTTTTTGAAAAGTATTTATACTGCAGATATCCAAAGATTCTAGACTATGTTGTTGATATGATATTTACATATAGATAGAAAAAAGAATCACTCAGAAATTTTGGTATTTATGAAAATTATTATTAGTGCACAAAATTTGGCTGCCATTTTGTAATGATAATTATTAATTACCCATTAACTGTAATTGTTAAATTAATTCTGAAAATAGTATGCAATTGTAGAACTAGTCAATATAGAGCATGCCAGATTGCAAGGCTACAGAAAAATTCATTGTTGAGAAAAAAAAATGAACTTCGTCTATTTTTCAGCATGTCCCCCCTTAAAACTTTCGGGACATTTTGCGAATAAAGGAACTGTCCCAGGAAGAGCGGGACGAAAGGACGGACATTCTATATTTTAGAATTAATATGAGAAGGCATATTGCCCATGTTATGCGAGTGTAGTCAGATGTTTATGTAATCATTAGTGCCTTTTGGTGTGAATTTAAAAAATCCGCACTTTCGTTGCAGTAATTTGTGTATTTAATTTATTTCGTGTGACGAACTTGTACTTTCTCTAGAGGGCGGTGAGTGAAAGTTGAAAGAGATGCTTCAGTTTGGGAGATTCGTGAGGTCACGTGACAGAGCTAAGAAAAATGAAAGTGGTTCTTAAGCAGTTGAGCTGGAGATGACTTTCATTCCACAGTTTTCAATCAGCTGGAGAAGATGAGTGCTGCCGTGTTGAAAGAAAATATTACGGCGACCCGCGAAGAGTTCAAACCTTCCAAGAGGTGAGAGTAAAATAGTTATATTCATTGTAACTTCAGAATTATACAGAATGTTCACCATTCTTAGTAAGATTATACAGAATGTTCCAGTAAAACATTGCGTAAATTTTATTTTATTCCTTGTAACTTCAGAATTATAGAGGGTGTTCACCAGTGTTAGTAAGATATCTAGGCCTACTCAATATTCTGAGATAGGGCACTAGGCTAAATAAAAAAAATAAAAAAACAGGGCGCCCCTTAAGCTCCGCCCGCTCGATATTCACATTTGCACGGACTGTGTGATGTATTCTGTTTCTTAGCGAAGCAGGATGACC
Source organism: Ectobius pallidus (assembly GCA_964059195.1). Classification (NCBI taxonomy): domain Eukaryota; kingdom Metazoa; phylum Arthropoda; class Insecta; order Blattodea; family Ectobiidae; genus Ectobius; species Ectobius pallidus. The sequence goes on from CAXKWD010000007.1 coordinate 169,908,491, forward strand.
AACTGTCCTTGTATATTGTCGCAAGTGCCTTGTATCCACCTCATATCTCCCGCGATGTTTGTCAGCCTGTCACCGGTATCCAGCGATATGACGTCACACCTCCAACGTCCAATCACGAGTTTCTTCATAATACGAGGACAGAAGAATTCGCTAGATCGTGGTATAAAAGAAAGTGCACCATTTTGGGTGGGTTGGGCAGGATACCACTATCCGAAGGTGTCACCTGTTTTTGGATTTTCCCGGGTACTGCAAGCCGTATTAAAAAGGTCGTAAATGGGGGACCTATGATAATAAAACATTGATGAAAAATGGAATTTTCATTTACCTCAATGAAAAATTATTTAGACTGTCGTTTTAATCATTAAAAACCGCATCTTAATTGGTCGTTGAACAGTTTATTTTAGCCAGTTTAGTTTTACTGGTAGCCAGTATAAAAACAGTTATATGGAAAATCAAGCCACGATTTAATTTATTTTTCAATTTCTCAAACGGGTAGCTTGAAGTTTGTGACAGGTAGAGCGAAGTTAGCAACGGGTAGCGCGATTTTTATGAAAGGTAGCGCGAGGTTAATGACTAATGGCTAATGACAAGTAACTCCAATCTTGTAAGTAACCGATATTAATTACTTCATTTTAACTTGTATAATGTCCAGTCCTTCACAAGCTTTCTTACATTTCGTATATTTTCAAGAACAAACTGATTTTATATATGAATTCTTTAGATTCTAAAGAAAATTACAACTCAAATGTAGCCTTTTTCGTGTCTATAAAAACAGCATGCAAAGTGTCGAAGAATGCTCGGCATAATTTCCCTTAAATAACGAGATGTGAACAGACTATAATTTATTATTATACTGTACGTGTTTTACTTAACAGAAGTGAACTCCTGTATTCGCGTTTGGAAGGGGAAGATGCCAAACTACTGGACCGGATGTTCAACAAAGAGAACTGTCTTGTGGAAGTGAACCCCGGCAAAGTACTACTCCCTGCTGAGTATGAAGAGGTCGGCGACAGAATCCGAAATATGGAGGTCCGGCCCGATGACGTATGGCTGGTGTCTTATCCAAGAACAGGTGAGGAAATACTTCATATACTGTTATAGAACAAAAGACAGTATTCAGTGGACTATCCGGATGAAAGTTAATTGGTTAATGAAATTAAGGAATCGCGCACAATGTGCATTATCTTAACCAGGGGCGGATCCAGAGAGACATTTGGGGGGGGGGAACTAAAGTAGAGAGGTAAGTTTTTACTCATAAAAATTAGACCTAATTATTCCCAGTACACAGTTGAAATCAAAATGAACATTTCAGCATTTTATTACAAAGGTATTTCAAAATAATGAATGTCGTTGCTTTAATTTAAGTATTTGGGTTATGTTGTCTTTACAAAATTTATTAGAAGGCTGACCGTTTGAATAACCTGCGCTTAATGTTACAAATTTTGGGGGAGGAAATTTCCCCTATTTCCTCCCCCGTGGATCCGCTCCTGATCTTAACCTAAGACTTAACTCCTGAAAAATCCCCGACCCGGCCGGGTATCGAACCCGGCAGGAAGGCAGGCGCGCTACCGACTCACCCAAGGCGACGGACTGAACAAGTACGAGGCGCGTCCATAAAGTAAGTTTCCCTGGAGCTGTTTACAGAAACAAAACACAATTTCATGGACATATATATTCCACCAGATAACGCAAGTGTTCAGCTATTATTTAAAATATTCGCCACTGGAATTGAACATTTTATCATACTGTGGAACCAACTTTTGAACACTTGTGTCGTAGAAGTCTGCCGTCAGGGATTTGAATTACTGTGTGACAACCACCTTCGCCTCTCTGTCATTCTTGGTCATTTCGTGAGGTGTAGGGAAAGATGGAAATCACTGGGAGCGAAGTCCGGGCTGTAGGGTGGATGTTTAAACCTCCTAGCAATTCTTCGGCAGTCTCCCTACTGCCTGGACCTCTCAGTGACAGGTCCCGGATTCTGATGACATGTCTTCTGTTTATTAATGCTTCATAGACATTGCTAAATTGTAGATACATTCTAATCATGGCATAAAAATTATAGAAGTGCATTTTTATTAGTTAATTTTTCTAATTTTATGCCATTTTATATTTTTAGGGCATTTATTTCAATTTTACATCATTATTTTGTCATTTGCTTCCTTATTTATTCATTTTCATGCATTTACATAGAGTATATTAACTTTTTTGTCGTCTAGCTATCATCGTCACCTGCGGCGATGTCTTTGAAGTGTTATTTGTTTAATGCAAGAAGGACACACTCGGTGTTGAAGTGTTGTCACGTCTCAGTCGGGAACGAGAATCAAAGAAACACCAAAATTTTGTATTATATGTTATTAGATTGACTTGGCAACAGAGTCTGCCACCTGCTTGGATCTGAGAGTGCAAACTACTGTTTACCCTCAATAAACAATTATATAGCGTTTTTAGACATGTTACATCCTTTATGCATTTACAGTTTTTACAGTTTTTTATAAATTAGTCTATATTTTCGTGTGTACAATAATAATTTGTATAATTAAAATATCAGTTTTTAGGCCATTCTTTATAATTATTAAGTCATTTTATTTCAAATGTAGGGTCATTTTATAGGTCATTTTTCAAACAATTTTAGGTCATCAGAATCTGGGCCCTGGTCATCAAACACCTGATTCATTGTGGTTTTAGCAAATGCTCCCCACCTTAAGACCTATTTTAAAGACGTTTTTGCACTCCTTAACTAATTAGTGGTACTTACGAACGTTGTTGCCGTTTATCGTAAGTTGACATTCCCACACGCAATCTTGTTGCTATGTGCGGTAAGCGTTTCAGTGCTGTTATGAATATAACGACACACCTCATTATTCAAGCCTTTATGGACAAGGCCCCCCTCAGCACAAATATTCGGTTCCCACAAACAACAACAAATGCGAGTCACTTTCTGAAATAAACATCTATCTTCAAGAATGTATATATATAATGTTGTCAGGTAATATCACAATTAATATAATTAAATTGATATAAATAATCATCGTGCAAAAAATAGCATGCAATACTCGTTCCGTAAGCGCATTACGGATCTCGGAAAATTTAAAACACTCGGCGCGAGCGCCTCGTGTTTTCAAACTATTTCCTCGATCCGTAATCATGCCTTACGGCCCTTGTATCGCAATATACTATTTATGCGTCAAAAGTTGAAATGAGCTTTATAGGAAACACGATGCTGAACAATATTAGGCTACTTTTACAATGAAGGTTTTGTCTTGAGCTGTGTTATGACGTGCTATTATCTGTGGAGTTATTATCTACACGAAACTTATACCAGTTTGTTTCAGCACTTTCACTTTCAGGAAGTCTTTACGAAAAAGTGGTACAAAGAAAGTGTCGTGATGCTCATACCGCTATTCCCATCATCTTAATTTCGCCGCGTGAACTATGAAAGAATAAACGCAGAACTGCCTGTACATTCTCTCAACCCTGCCGTGGCGGAGTTGATAGCGTGGCTGCTTTCCATCCTGGTGATTTTTTTTTCAGTTGTGGGAAAATGCCTTGTGTGCTTTCCTTTCATCGCCATGCCACCAAATCACCGTGATATCACTATGGCCCGGATTTTTAGGATTTTATAAATAGTATATTGCGATACAAGTGCCCTAAGCGTTGCATACCGATCGAGGAAAGAGTTTGAAAAAACGAGGCGCTTGTGACGAGATTTTTCAATTTCCGAGATCCGTTATGCGCTTACGGCACGAGTATTGCATGCTATTTTTTGCACGATGATTATTTATATATATTTATTTATAGTAATTGATATATTAGCTGAAAATATTATATATCTACACTATTCAAGATGGATGTTATGTCTCAGAAAGTGATTCGCATGTGTTTGTTGTTATGGGAACCGAATATTTGTCCTGTTAAAGTCGCCACAAACTGGGGGCCTTGGTTCCGGTTTTCCATAAAGGTTTTTGCACTCCTTAGTTAGTAAGTGTTACTTACGAAAGTTGTTTACATGGATCGTAAGTTGACATTCCCACACAGTCTTGTTGCTATGGCCGTTGCGATGAGGTTAAATTACTTACGGTCCAAGCGCTACGTCATAATTCATTACGATACACTTCATAATACAAGTCTTTATGGACAAAGCCCCCAGAACAAATATTCGGTTCCCATAACAACAAACACATGCGAATCACTTTCTGAAATAAACATATATTTTCAAGAATGTATTTACATAATATTTTCAGGTAATATCACAATTAATATAATTAAATTGATATAAATAATCATCGTGCAAAAAATAGCATGCAACACACGGGCCGTAAAGGCATTTGTATCGCAATATACTATTGTATTATGATGGTTTTATTTACGGCACTTGTGCTTTTTGTCATTTGTACCGCACGGAGATTTCTTTTGCTTTCATAGCAACCAGATTGCGTGTGGGAATGTCAAGTTACGATCCACGGCAACAATATTCGTAAGTACCACTAATTAGTTAAGGAGTGCAAAAAGGTATTTTAGTGTTTTATTCTCGCGGAATAGCCCTTTTTAAATTTTAAACAAACTATTTTAGCCTGTTAATAAAACACTAATATTAACACCGAAAATTTTATTTTAATTTTTACACGGTTATTCTAGTTTTTTTTTAAGAAAATAAACAAGTAACTATTCCTTAGTACGCCGTAGCGTAGTGGTTGAGGCGCTACGCTACAAATCGGAAGGTCGCTGGTTCGATTCCCGATGAGGTCGCAGTTTTTCAATTGACCTAATCTTTCTGGTGGCACTATGGCCCTGGGGTCGACTCAGCCTAGAACAGAAATGAGTAGCAGGAGATATCCTGGGGGTAAAGGCGGCCGGTGCGTAAGGCTGACAACCTTACCACCTTCACGTGCCGAATGTCCAAAATCTGGTAGCCTCAACCTTCTGGATCCCTCTGGTCCTCCAAGGCCTGTATAGGGATCACTTTAACTATTCCTTATATCGGCACTCGAAAAATAGCATAAACAATTTAGATAGTTACCCTTTATTGATACAGTTATTCTTTCTTTTTATGGTAATTTAATGAAAAGTTTGTAATTCAACGATCCTCTTTAGCCTGTAGTTTTTCAGTAAAATTCCTCTTTAGCCCCTAGTTTTTCAGTAAAAGTCCTCTTTAGCCCCCAGTTTTTCAGTAAAAGTCCTCTTTAGCCCCTAGTTTTTCAGTAAAATTCCTCTTTAGCCCCTAGTTTTTCAGTAAAAGTCCTCTTTAGCCCCCAGTTTTTCAGTAAAAGTCCTCTTTAGCCCCTAGTTTTTCAGTAAAAGTCCTCTTTAGCCCCCAGTTTTTCAGTAAAAGTCCTCTTTAGCCCCTAGTTTTTCAGTAAAAGTCCTCTTTAGCTTCTAGTTTTTCAGCAAAAGTCCTCCTTGGTCCCTTTTAGCCCCTTCAGGACAATTTAGCCCCTTTTAGGTTCTATAAGATTCATATATTCGGAAGCAAGGGGCATGAAACGGAAAAATACGTTAAAATGTTCTAATTAGGAAGCTGGGGGAAAAAATAGGTTAAAACCTTCAAATCCAGGCCCTAGTTATCACCCTTCCCTGAAAGAGCCTTGGATAAGTTTTGGTCATCATCCCATGGCTTCGTTGCGGCTCTTGGCCTGCCTTTGAACAGATCACACATGTACCATAACTTCACGCATACAGTACACATATCAGTGTCATCGATATGCTATGAATTCAATGGCGGGGACGTTTGAAATTCATTTGTGCATAAGTTTCAAATTTGGTGTGCATTAGATTGAAAGGCTGATTAGATACATGCAAATAAGGTATATATAGACGTTTCTAAATTTACAGTAGGCCTACAGTTCACAAGATTCTTGCTAGGAATTATGTGTAAAGGATGATGTTCTCAGCTGATATTATCTGTTTCAGGAAGCACTTGGGCTCAAGAAATGGTGTGGTGCATTGCAAATGATCTGGACTTTGATAAAGCCAGAACCACACTTCAGCAGCTGAGAACACCACTACTAGAGTATGTATTATAACTTTATTATACACCTTAAACAAATAAAATGAGATCATGGATAAAATAAGTTAATAAATTACTAGAGTTATTCAGAAAGTAAGGTCAAATCGCTGATAAAACATTAAGCCTAATGAGTAAAAAATATTTATTGCAATATTTACAGAGATTCATTGGCTACTTCTCTACATAGTCGGCACCGTTATTGAGGCATTTATCTTAGCAGTGTACGAACAATTGTATGCCCGTGTCATAGGACTCTGCCGCCAACATCTGGAGTCATAAAATCAACTGCCATCTCTACCTCAGCATCGTTGTGAAAACGTTTTTCTGCCAGAAATCGCTTCATGAGACAGACCACTTGGCATGAAGACGGGGCTGCAGGATGGATGGTCGAAGATCTCATTCCAAACTGAAGCATCTGATTCCGTGTGGCGTTGGCTATATGGGGCCGTGCATTGTCGTGCAAAATCATAATGCCTCTTGTCAGCATTCCACATCTCTTGTTTTGGATCGCCTTCTGCAGATTTTTCACCCATGTTTCATCTCCAGTGACAACATTGTTGAGAAACTCATCACCTTTCTCTGCGTACCATTGGTGGCAGAGTCCTATGACACGGGAAGCCATTTGTAGAAGCCCTGTATTTTGTTATTGACATGACATTCTATTGAAATCTTGCTAGGTAAAGCTCTGGGACGATTAATATAAGAAGCACTATTAAGACTAGTTAAAATAGGACCCATGTATGATCTTCCTTTTCAGACTGACAGTGTTGATGGCACATGATGATGGAGAATGGAAGTCAGAACTTGGAAATTCTGTGGAATTGGTGGAGAAAATGCCTTCACCTCGATTTATTAAAACTCATCTCCCATTGGAACTTCTTCCAAAAGCAATCAATACAGTAAAACCTAAGGTAGGCGATAGTATTATGATTATATTATATGGAGAGTTGAACTTTGCTTATAGTTGGCTTGCAGATTTATATGCATTAAAAATCGTAAAAATATGCTAAAAAATAATAAAAACATGCACTAAAAATAGAAAATATCTAAAAAAAACTTTAAAAAAAAGTATTTATTCCTTACCAATAATATTTCTTCATACGAGGGCTATTTTTTTTCAACTTCCGATGGGGCATAAAATGAAAACCACAGTGAAAATCAAAACTGTTTTATTTGGTACATTTAGCTACACCTTCTAGCTACTTCTGTACGTAGTTTCGTTCCGATTGAGACATTTGTCGTAGTGTGGTACCAACTTTCCAATAACCTCTTCATAGAAGCTTGCCGCTGCGTATTGAGAAGGGTCTTCACGGCATTTTGAAGTGTTCTGAAGTTCTTCATTGATGTGGAAGCACTGTCCTCCCAGATCTTTCTTCAGTTGCCGAAAAAGTTGAAAGTCACTCGGCTCGGGAACGAGTTTTTGAAATCCATCGTGACAGGGGATGAAACATGGATTCGTTCCGACAATCCAGAATCAAAAGAGCAATCCAAACAATGGATGCACACAAATTTCCCGAACAAACCCAAGATCTGGCTTCCACACCAACGAAGAATTTCATAACACTTTAAAATGTCTTGAAGACCCTTCTCAATACGCTGGCGGCAAGCTTCTATGAAGAGGGTATTGAAAAGTTGGTACCACGCTATGACAAATGTCTCAATCGGAATGAAACTACGTACAGAAGTAGCTAGAAGGTGTACCTAAATGTTCCAAGTAAAACAGTTTTGATTTTCACTTTGGATTTCATTTTATGCCCCATTGGAAGTTGAAAAAAAATAGCCCTCATATTTAGATGGATGTTTATTAGTTTCAAAGAGCCCAGATTTGTAAGCAAAATGCGTATTTGTTTTCAGACTCCTAAAAATAAGCATAAATGTTATATTTCATAAGATACGCCTTGACTAGCAATTTTAACTTTGATTCTGCTTATTTTGCTTATTCTGAGATAAAAATGATTTTGCTTGCTTATTTTATGACTAGTCCTGGTAAGTGGAGATTATTTTTTTAAACTAAAATAAAGTAATTTTATTATAGCCATTGATTAATACATGATTAAAATAGGCATAGTCAAATATAAAAATTACAAACAAATTAAAAGTTACAATCAAGATACTCCTGTACAGTATAACGGTTTTTGCTTAGGAGCAGGTCTTTTAACCTTTCCTTAAAGGCACCAATGTTTCTAGCATTCCTAACATTTAAAGGAATTTTATTAAAAAGTTTAACACCCATGACAATATGGCTTTTTAGAGTCCTTGTTAGTCTACTTCTTGGTACAGTTAGGTTATAATTGTTACGGGTTTCATGGGAATGCATGGCGTTGACAGGAACAAAATCTTGAATATGTTGATACACTAATAGCACAGTTGAAATACATAAAGAGAGGTGTTAATTTCAACTCCCTATTATGTGTGGGGGTACGCCGTAGCGTAGTGGTTGAGGCGCTGCGCTACAAACCGGAAGATCGCGGGTTCGATTCCCGATGAAGTCGTTGAGATTTTTCAATTGGCCTAATCCTTCTGGTGGCACTATGGCCCTGGGGTCGACTCAGCCTCTAACAGAAATGAGTACCAGGAGCAATTCTGGGGGTAAAGGCGGCCGGTGCGTAAGGCTGACAACCTTACCACCTTCATGTGCCGAATGTCCAAAATCTGGGAGCCTCAACCTCCTGGAACCCTCTGGGTCTCCGTGGCCTGTATAGGGATCACTTTACCTATTATGTGTAGGTATAGCTTCACTTTGTTAACTTTCAATACAATTTTATGTTTGTTATTTTCCTGACAGATTGTGTATGTTGCCAGAAACCCAAAGGATATGTGCGTATCTTACTACCATTACTGCAAGCTCGTCCATAACATGGAGGGCTCCTTTCAGGACTTCTGTGACCTGTTCCTTAAAGATAAAGGTAATTATGACTGAACTAAAAACCACATGAGATATTATGTAAATAAAATTCTTAAGAATATTTTTTAAGAGTGTCATCTAGAAAGTAAGTTCCGATCACTGATAAAGAAAACAACCGAAGATCTCCCATCCAAACTGAAGCAATTTATTCCATGTGGCGTTGGTTGTATGGGGCCATGCACTGTTGTGCAAAAGCATAAAGCCTCTTGTCAGCATTCCACATCTCTTGTTTTGGACCGCCCTCCACAGATTTTTCACCCATGTTTCATCCACAGTGACAACATTGTCGAGAAACTCATCACCTTTCTCTGTGTACTGCTGGCGGCAGAGTCCTATGACACGGGCATACAGTTGTTCATACACCGCTAAGATAAATGCCTCAATAACGGTGCTGACTATCTAGAGAAGTAGCCAATGAATCTCTGTAAATACTGGAATAAATATTTCTTTCTTATTAATGTTTTTGTTTTCTTTATTGGCGATCGGAACTTACTTTCTGGATGACCCTCGTACTTTAAACTTTCAAAATATTCTACTTCACTATTGTAAGTAAATACTCAATAAATCATGACATTTGTTTCAAAGGCTTCCTTGCCTCCATCCTCAGTTGAGATCCATGGACGAGTTCAACAAGATTATATAAAACAAGTATGGAATAAGAAATTAACTTTTAATGCATTGTGTATGTTTCTGAATTTCTTAGGTAACTTATTCATCCAGATATTTAGTGCCCTTTTTCACATTGTATATTTTCACAAACTTATGTGGTGTTTCATTTTCAGTACCGATTGGTCCCATTTGGAATCATTACCTAGGGTTCTGGAGGCGCAGAAATGATTCTAATATCCTGTTTCTCAAATATGAAGACATGAAAAGGGTAAGGTGATAGTAATTTTGTTTTCTTCTTTACCTTTGTTGTTATTTTTGAGAGCATTGCACCATCCTCGATGCATTCTCGATTCCTTTTTTCTGATACCAACCACTTAACTTCCATCTTACTCTTTGACACCTTTGTTCCAAGTTCTTCATTTTCACTTCACTTGTTCCTACTATCGTAATGTTATTTTCCCACTATTTCACTTCTATAACCAGGGCTCTATTTCATAAAACTCAGTAGGTGTTACAAAATACGACAATTATATCAAGTCTGACATATTTGTCAAGATGTCATCACATTTGTTTTCCTTACATTACAGGCAAATTAATGTAAATAGTTTAATGTGTTTATGCGGAATTGAAATATACACTTTATTTTTCAAGTTCCCCTGTAAATAATAGTCACATACTGTTAGAAGAACTTATGCACATGAAAGAAAATTTCCTAAAAAGGTGTCAGTGTGTGTGGATGCAAGAGGAGGCCATTTCCAATATCTCTTATGATGTGGTTTTCACTGTAATGTTAAATGTAATTATGAGAACCTGAACGATTACACTGTTAGCAGCTTTATTTATGTAGATATTCACCAGATTGCTCAGGAATTAGAGCTGTGGCCGCCAAGACACTGAAACCCGCATGATTGGCCAACTCTTGCATGAAACCCACTATATACAGTGAAACCTCTATATAACGACCATCGCTGGTTCCACAAAAAAGTGGTCTTTAAGAGGGGTGGTCTCTTAATAGGGGGAATGCATTTTTATATCTTGAAACTGAAAATACAATAGAATAAATACGGTACAATACGGTATGTGTCTTATGTAACACACAGTTGATTATTACTTACTTTTAATGTATTTAAAATTTGCAGCACAACAATAAGACACTTTAATATATGCAGGTCCAGGACACCGAACGGGGTAATGTTTTCCAGGAAATGAAAGACACGTCTGTTTTCCCTACATTACATTTTGCTTGGTGGACAATGAAAGGGACTCGTCCAGCATGTTTCTTAGAATCGAGAATTTCAGAACCCCCTCATGTCCACTGAATAAAAGTTTTCATAAGAAATAGAATTCCCCCCCCCCCGAGTCACTGCGATCATGTAAATAATAAAGGCATGAATTCTTAAATGTATTGAAACAAGCAGGTCAGAAGTAGGAGATTGGAATGTGTTCTTTTCAAGCCGTGCGCTGTATGGTACTTGTACGCTGTCTACTGTAAGGATTTTCCCAGAACGCGGAAAGAAAACAACCCAAAGCATTGTATTGAAAATTGCAGTGCCCACATCAGTATTTCTCTTCAAATGCTGATTAATGCCTATCATTTGAGTAAACTTTTATGATTTTGCTCGTTATAGAGGAGTTTAACAAAAATTAAACTCTGGTCGTTGGTCGGGGAGAGGGGTGGTCGTTTAATAGGGGTACAAATAACTTTGGCCTTATGGGTTTTACTGTCCGTTCCTAGAAAAATTGGTCTTTAAAGGAGGTGGTCGCTAAAGAGGGGTGGTCTTTAAGACAGGTTTTACTGTATATGTAACTCATTTCCTGATATTTCAGGACCACGCTGCTTCCATTAGAAAGACGGCAGAGTTCCTGGGGAAGACGCTATCAGATGCTCAAGTGAGTGAACTGGCAGACTATCTCAGTTTTGGAAACATGAAAAAGAATCCAGCTGTGAACCTGGAACCCCTCATTGCAAAGAAAAATGGACCAGAATTCTTAGAGAAAAGTGACCTGAGATTCATTCGCAAAGGACAAGTCGGCGATTGGAAGAATCACATGAGCCCTGAACTGATCTCTCGATTTGATTCCTGGACAGAGGAGCATACTCGTGGGACAGGCCTCAGTTTTGACTGACATCATTAGCAAAGGGGAACTTCAAATTCTGGGCAAGGTAACACAGTAGCATTCCTGTCCATTTTGTTGTAGTTAGACCTGTTGATTATGTCAACTTTTATTGTTTTATTGTTTTATTATGTTGTTTTATTGTTTTATTTTGTTTATAACATGCCTCCAATAAAGAGCATTTCCATGATATCCATAAATATTCTTACCTGTACTATACTAGAATACCATACTTACTTACTCAATGGCAATAGACAATTGCTAAGCAAGCTAAAGGAATATCATCTATTTTATGGAACCCGAAGGTTCATTGCCGCATATACCTGAGCCCACCATTCAACCCTATTCTGTGCTAACTTCAACCACCCTCGCAAATCCTACTTCCCTTAAATCTATCGTAATATTGTCCTCTCACCTACATCTAGGTCTTCCAGGTGGTCTTTTCCCTTTGAGTCTCCCAATCAATACTTTTGAGATATGTCTTTCCTCCCCCATGTCCAGCTCATTTGATCCTCTGTGATTTAAGTACCCTTATTATATCCGGCGAAGAGTACAGGTTATGAAGCTCGTTGTTATGCAGTTTTCATCTCTCTTACATCCGAACATTTTCCTAAGCCCCCTGAATCTTTTATGCAATACTTACTTACGTACCCAATGGCACTAGATAATTCGTAAGCAAGCTAAAGGAATATTACCTATTTTATGGAACCCGAAGGTTCATTGCCACGCTTACCTGTGCCCGCTATTCCACCCTATTCTGTGTTTACTCCATCCAATCATCCCTCACAAATCCGACTTCCCTTAAATCTATCCTAATACTGTCCTCTCACTTGCATCTAGGTCTTCCAAGTGGCCTTTTCCCTTATTGCTACTACATCTAACCTGTATTTCTCTAATTCACTAGTTACTGATTTAAGCGCCCCAGGCCTATACAAGCTCCTAACATTCCACATTCCAAATTTACAGTTCCTATGATTTCTAGACTCCCTCAGTGTAGTCCCTACCTGGAGGTCCAAACGAGGGACTATTTTACCTCTGGGAAATTTTGCATTGAGGACATTTACAGGCAAGCATTTCTTAACACTTTATTTTTTCTACTGATGAGAGGTTATTAACCTCACACCAAACCACCAAGCTGGATGACCACCTCATGTCATCTGTCTGTGACTGCTTATTCATTATATTTGCAGCTACCTTCCATATCTGGAGGCCGTATCCTCTATCCACAACTTGAGGATGCACCATGCCGTGGTGACAGAGTCCCACCCCTTATATATATATTTTATATGTCAGGGTGTCCCCTGGTCAGGAAAATTTTGGAATCCAGGAAAAGGCCGGGAATTTCGTATGGTCGGGAACATCCGGGAAAAGTCAATGAATTACTTAAAATATCCGGGAAAATTCGAAAAACTTGTGGCCCACAAAAACAGGTGAAAATGAATACAATTTTATCTTCTGCCAGCTTCCAAAAAATCTCAGCTGCTTGAAGATAAAACTTCTCCTGAAAAAATTGCTTTCTTCTTCTTAACTTTAGCAGAAGATTTACAACCATTTCTAAAAGAGTTTCAAGCTGACACTCCAATGGCCCCTTTCCTAAAGTGCTTCATAATCGTTTTATAGTTGGGAATTTCTGAAATGATCAATGAAAATCAGGGAATAAGTCGGAAATTTCTTCAACATTACTTGGTGGACACCATGTACTACCCGTGCGCGATTTCTTGAGCGCTCGGCTCCCTAGTCCTCATTCGGTAGGTTTCGTTCAATTTCGTAGGTTTAGTTGACAACATTGAAACACGAAGTACGCTATACACCCTGACATCTAGTGGCTTCAATACTAAGCTTTCATTCTGTCTCAGGATTCTTATTTATTTATTGACATTATCTTTTCTGACGCATCGAGTTATGGAGAAAAATACAATCTTTCGAACTGCTGATTTCACAAACACTTCATTGTACATCCAACACTTTCCTCACCTCTTTAAGAATTCCGTATGTGCTAATTTCTGACGATCCCGTGAACTCTGATGTCAATTTCATGGACTGAAAGTTGAGCGAACTTTTCACAATTTGTATTAATTACGTTTAAAATTAGGCCTATAGCTTTCTCCACTTTTAGATGCCTTACCTCTCTTACGTTTTAAAACACGAAATGGTGAAGCATGTTCTGCTAAGACTCTTCTTTATGCTTAAAATTAGTCATCCAGTGTAAAAATATTGAGCCTATATTATGCATAATATTCTTATTTGATGACTTATTTGATAACCAAAGGCTTATGACGTGTAATTAATTGTTACGCAATACCGTCACCACGTTATATTATTGGACTGCATTAAAATCGTTGTATATTAAAGTCACTACATAAAATACCATACGCGCGATTCTGCTGAAACGTTATTTCTTTAGTTGACAACACTGCAGAAAGACTGGCGGAATAGCTTTGTTTTGTTCCCCCCGACCCTCACTTCCCCGTAAATCCAGCGCTCAAGATATGGCGCGCGGGTAGTATGTGTACAGGTATATATGCCTATATACGAAGCATGGATATATATACTATACTAGAATGGAATATTAATTATTAAACATTTTCGTACATAGTAATTTACAGTAATCTTACACAGCTTATTTACAAGTCTAGCACTACTCTTTGTGAGTCCCGTGATGCTTAGGGTTACCTATAGACCGGAAAATTCTGGACATACCTTTCATAACTTATGTCCCGTATCGAGGAGGAGGGGATTTCTGAAAAGTCTAGAATTTCCTACATTTTGAGGGATGTACAACATTCGTTAGTTTCAAATGGATTACCAACTCAGGAAAGATTAGACAAATATTTGTGCAGTTTGCCATAACAATATCGAATATCATCTTCAAAGTCTGAATGGAAGATGTTGCAACCGTGCAGTGATCATTTGTAGTGTGTTGAAGTGGACAGCAACAATAGCAAAACTGTGTGTGTGTGTTTGTCAAATGACAACCCTGTTACTCTAATGCATTTGGAGTCTGCCCTGAGGCGGATAGGTGGCGAGAGTCTTTGAAAGGAAAAGATTTTCGTTAACAGTACACTTAAACTATTGTCGTGTTAAATATGATAAACCACTCTTAAAAATGTTTAGCAAGGATTGTTGTTGTAGAGAATTCCACTTTTTCATATGTTCTATATTATACAAACCGAAATTTCCTAAGAACTCCCATCACCATCACCACGACACGCGAGGAATTAATGATTTTCACCTCACATCCCACCGAACCTCCAGAAGTTTAAAATCATCAATCACACGGGTCTAATTCTGTACAATAAACTTCCCCACTCTTTTAAGCACACTAGACCAAAACTTTTCAAAACCAAAGTGAGAAATCTTCTTATGGAGCATGTTTTCTATAGTACTCAAGATTTCATCTCCGCCAATTTACTGACTCTATAAATTTATTTTTACTGGATATTAATTTATGGAGTAATTGGAGCTGCGTGATTTCTCCTGATTTCTCCTCTTTCTCTTTTCCTCTCCATTTCTATAAGTCAAAATTGAATCACAAGTAAAATTCTAAATGTCCGTGTCTTATTGTACTCTGTCTTATTTGGTTCTAATGTCTGCATTTTGTATGAGTGTGTACTGTATGTATAGGTATGTTTTGTTTAATATATATTTTTTTTATGTCTTAAGTATGACGAAGCCTTTGGATTCTTGTAATCCCTAATGGTGAATAATTATTATTATTATTATTATTATTATTATTATTATTTAAGAGTTTACAATTTTATTTAAACTTTAGCAAAACAGGCTACTCTAGTACACATAGTGCACATTATAAATTGTAATTGTCATAAAACTACAGCCTTAATGTACCTTATGGTGAAATAGGGCTAAAAGAAATTGTATATTAAATAAATAAATAAATAAATAAATAAATAACCAGGTGAGTTGGAGGTTTGATTCCAAGCTTTTGGCAGCTATCTCCACTGTCATCTTCTGGGAGAAGTGAACTGGATTGTGAAAAAACTGCTTCTTATATAGGAAACACTGGATATAATAGAAATATTAGAAAATGGAATAATTAAACGGAGAGAGAGTTCTGATTGATCGAGAAGGAAAAAAATTCAATTCGACCAGACCAGAATCCTAGGGAGGCAGAGATTCTACTGGAGTCGCATTGTTGCAGAGACCTTGGAAATCAAAGCCGAAACTTCAATAAAGATGGCGGTTTTCAACTTAGCCAGGCCTGGACGTCAATATTGGTAACTCTCATTCCCATATAAATCAGTGGTCCTTATAAGGACCGATTTCACATCCAACATTATTAAATTCTATTTTTCCTTCCCGACCAACCAGAACTCTCCATTTAATTATTCCTTTTTATCTATTTTAAGGAACCTGAAGGTTCATTGCCGTGCTTACATGAGCCTGCCATTCAATCCTATTCTGTTCTAACTCCGTCCAACCATCCCTCACAAATCCTACTTCCCTTGAATCTATCCTAATATTGTCCTCCCACCTATGTCTAGGTCTTCCACGTGGTTTTTTCCCTTTGGATCTCCCAGTCAATATTTTTGAGATAAGTCTTTCCTCCACCATGTACTACGTCCGTAGTACAGGTTATGAAGCTCGTCGTTATGCAGTTTTCTCCAGTCCCCATTTTCATCTCTCTTAGGTCTGAATATTTTTCTAAACCCCCTGTTTTCGAACACACTCATATTATGTAAGGGGTCACGTCTCACATCCATATAATACAACCGGCAGGATAATAGTCTTATAAATTTTTATTTTTAGATTTCTGGACAGAAGACGAGACGATAAGAGTTTCTGAATTGCATAAAAACAAGCATTTACTGATTTCAGTCGACACTTAACTTTTACCTTAATATAATTTGTATCTGTTAATTATTGCTCCCTGATATTTGAATTTCTCCACTTGTACAATCAATTGGCTGGCTATTCCAGTATTTTGTAGTGCGTTATTTTGACTCATGAAAATGAATCAAAAATATTTCCTTGGCTTAGCTGGATTCTACGAATGATAATTGTAACAAGTGGATAAAAATTCTCACATATTACTTAATTATTCTTATCTCATGGCTTCAAAACAGTGTTTTGATGTGATGCATTTATACGTCAGTAGCGTTGAAAAGGTTAACCTACCTGCTTCCTTGAGGAACAACATTGTTCTGACAATCCTTCACAAGTTGTGCCAAATCCTTTATAATAAATGTTAACTATGTACTTTTTATTTTTTGTACTTTTATTATCTAATTTCAATTTCAAGTCCCCTGGCTACCTCCAATGTTATTTCACCTGTATCTATTTCGTATATCCCCTATGTTGGGTTGAAGGGCCTCTAAGCGGAGATTTCTGTTACCTATGTGAATTTTGATATGCTTATTTTCAAAGAGAGGGCACAGGGACCGGTGGTAAGCCCATCGCCTCTCAACCCCAATCCAGAAACTAAGGTATTACTTGGACTGAAAGGGCTGAGAAATTTTGTCCAGAGGCTCTAATTTAGGCTTGGAGTTCTTTTACATGCCGTAAATCTACATTACAGGTCCCACAGATGAAGTCCCTCCTGGATGACTGCGTGCCCAGGATTTTTACGCCCTGAAAATCCATCGACCACAGCTGGGTTTGATCCTGCGACCTGCGAATCTAGAGGCAGGCACACTACTTCTAGACCACTGCGGCCAACTGTTTGTTTCACCAGTCTTAAAATTTTATAGTCTATAAATTTTATAGCACATGCAAAGTCATTCTTTGTACACATAGAATAAACATTGGTTTTTGCATCACTATATTATGTTTTATATTATTTATGAGTTTTTATTAATAATTTGTAAGTTCATACAGTATTTGATAACTTTCTTCCCTGTAATTTACACAATAAACTAAATCCAGTTTTTACAATTTTTATCCATTTTGTAGAGAAAAACAGTAAAAATCACAGACAAAATATTGTTCACATGGGAAAAAAGTTTTTACAAAATCAGGTTGACTGTCACATTAATACAATGGGTGATAGCCGAGAGTGATGTCACAATTTTGTCATCATCACGATGAAAATCGTAAATAATTGTCCATATTTACTTACTTTCAATACATTCATTTTATTGCAAGCTTCATTCTTAACATATTATGTTTCATTATTAGCACATCAAGCTTCATTGTTAACACATCAATCTTCATTGTTAACACATCAATCTTCATTGTTAACACACCAAGCTTCACTAACACATTACACTTCATTATTAGCACATCAAGTTTCATTATTAACACATGAGGCTTCATTGTTAACACATGAAGCTTCATTATTAACAGATCAAGCTTCATTGTTAACACTTCAAGCTTCATTGTTAACACTTGAAGCTTCATTGTAGACACATATTGAGTTAACACATTAAGGTTCATTGTTAATACATCAAGGTTTCATTCTTGACATAGAAAATTAAGAACTAACACTGGTTAATGGTCCATATTTTACATGAGAGAGAAAACATTATACTCTAAAGTACTGGACATAATAAATAAATTGAATTATGTGATGTACAGTAGTTGTCGCTTTGTTGATAAGGGATTAATGGCATTGAAATTACAACAATGTGTTGAATAAATGAACTGCTTAAATTGAAGAGACTATAATTTAACTTAGCAGTATCAAACGATCTTCCCTTTTAAAAGCATGGCAGTTGCATTTTGCATACGTTCTGTAAGATGAAAATAATGCAGTGACAGTTTGGTGTCCACAGCATTTCCCACATTTACCATCAACATCATGAAAACAAAAATGTATGAACCAGTCAGATATGGTGATTTGCTACCAAGATGTTTTGTACACTGCCATTTTGGGCATTGACAATTCATCCCTTGTTCCATTCTCCTTTGTATGCGCCATCGTCTAAACTTGTTTGTCCATAGGGAAATTTGCCTATAAAATATTCTGGTGGAACTGGACAATTTCCTCCGTTTCTTCTTCTTTTGTTGTAGTGACAATGTTGATTGTTAGTTTAGGTTGTAGTCAATCTATCAAGCAGTGGATAAATATGTAACAATTACATCACATTTATCTTGTTTGCTATAATCGCTACTGTACTCATCGTGGAGTAATAAACTGGTGCGAGCTTTAATGGTTGAAGTCTGAATGTTGGAGATTTTGCATACTAGAGCACTATAGTTGGTTGGCGCTGCAAGACGTTTCATCTGTGGCAGGCATATCCAATGCTGCCAGGTCTTTTTAAATGAAAGCAGAAGATCCGAACATATAAAAGCAGATGATCTCATTAGATTTTGTAATTCTGTTCTCTAGTGCAGGCATTTATTAACATTACTTCAGCTAGGCAATGTTATTTAGATTTATATAAGATTATTAGATTATATTATTACTAGCTTAAAAGGCCCGGCGTCGCCCGGGTTTTTTATTTTGTAATTGGAAATTAACTTATGAAGGACTTTAGATTTATAAATTCTAGGTCCTTATATAGGTATTTATAATTTGAAGTAGAAAGAACGACTTATCACACTCAAACTATCCCCTAAGAAAATGTTTGAAATAGCTTTTATGGCTATATGTAGAATTTTGCATCCCATCGCTTGTACAGTACACAGTAAGCCCGGGAGGGGTTCTAATAAGAAGAAACCGAAATTCCGGTAACATAAAATTGTATTATCGTGGCTGAAAATTTTGTTTCTCACTATCATGTTACCATAAAACCGTTTTCGGAATGAAATTCAACAGAAATACATTATCACTTTCATACATCTCTTCCCAAAACATATTACCTTACCTCGTATTGTTTTCTCTATGTCCAGGGTAAAGAAAGTTATGTGACTACATTATTTTCGTGGATATTGATAGTTCTCTCATTTGTTTCTCTCATTTGTCAAATTTATTCTACTTTCATTTTTTTTCCATGGCCATCTGAGACCCGCTGGTAACAATATGTTTTAATGTCAAATGTGATTCGGATTCGATAATTCTGTGTAAGAAGGGATTAAGTATTCTCAAAAACATTTGATTTTTGGCATTTAGAATCTGAATTTTTCAAAATCCTTTCTTAGTGAGCACCTACATTATGAAACGAAGGTACTGTCAAAATTCCAAGTCTCTACCTGTTATAGTTTAGGCTGTACGTTGATTCCTGTCATTCAGTCAGTCAGGACAAAGCCGTTTATATATATAGAGATATTAAGATTATTAGATTATTATAAGATTATTTAGATTTGTATTAATTATGGTTTCATGGGCTATAAGCCAAGTCAGGGTGTAAAATAGCCAAACTTTTGGCCACTGCTGTCTATGTGGCCTTCCTCAGGCAGTGTTGCCAGGTTTCAAAAAAATTGTTTTGGAAGATTGTGCTAAAATATTTTGGAAGATTTAACAAGAATTTCAGAAGTTATTTTAAATGAAATGGTATTATAGCTACAGGCCTATGAGATTATTATAAGAGAAAATACATTCACTCCAATATTTTGTGCAATTTAGGTGTCTTTATCTCGTGGCTGCTGCTGTTCTCCTTGCCCTTTAGTTTAGATTTCATCCGACGTAGAAACTCTCCACCAAATTTGAAGTTTTAGCAAGATGCAGAACTTGTATTTGTTTTCTGGAGATCATTCCAGTACATCCATATAAACTTGATGTAAAATTTAAACATTTTATTAAACAGTGGTTTTATTTACAGTAATATAATGCAAGTGGAACAAATTGTGAAAAACAGGAAATTTTTAAAACTCCAGGCTGTTTAGAAGTAAGGCATGAGATATTTAAATAGCACGAAATTTACAAAAGACAGTGCATGTGGCAATGCTATAAGAATCTGTTCTCTGTATCTGACCAGAATTAGTACTGCATCGAGTCAGTGGAGAATATAATATATCCTAGCTCTTGAAGACCTCTGCCACAGTTGCAGATGAAATCTTTAGCAGCATCAACCGACCAGCTATTCCAGCCGGAAAAATCTTCAACATTCGTAACTAAGCATCTAACTCCATGGATTATTGAAACCAAAAGTCCAATGCTGCGATTACATCAGCTCTCCATTGATTCCTGTACTGCACGCCAGTTTATTCGTTGATCCAGTTTGTCATTTCCTGATTATTTATCTTAATACTGCTTGATCTTCACTTAAGTCTTCCTGTGGTCCTTTTCCCACAGATTTTCCAAGTAAAATTTTTAGAGTTTCTAGTACCATCCATTCTGGCTGTAAGACCTGCCCACCATATTCTCCTAGATGACAAACCTTATAATGTTGGATGAATGATGCAAATGATGGAGATGCTCATTTTGCATTCCCCGTTCTCGAATATTCACCTTAGGATTTTGTTTTCAAACGCTCTTAGTCCGTCTTCATGACCCAAAATAAGCAAACGTATGTCACATCCATATCACAGGCAACATTGTCTTTTACTTTTTAATCTTGAGATTCTTTGAAAGAAGTCGGGAGAAATTCCTGGTGCTATGTAATTAATACCACTCTGAAAACAAAATGGCACTAGAAAATATTGATTACTGGAGGTGTGAATAGAGAGAAATATGTAATGCATGGTGTATAATTAATTCAGAAGTCCATAATATTCAGGTCTTAAAAGTAGAGATTCACACAAACCCAAAAATACATTCTCTAGTTTTATTGTACAATATCACATTTCTTTTCTTATTTGTATATTAATCTGATACAAGACGCATTTGTAGTTTACTTTCTAAGACTTTAATAAATTTTGCCACTGAAATATTTCACTGTATTACATACATTATTTTAATTCTATTGAATCGTTATTTACGTGTAAAATCTAGATTTCTTTTTTGCAATATTATCCTAAAAATGTGCATAAATATGTAAGAAAACCTCAATTTTTTTTTAAGAAAACCTCAAAATATCCACATAAATTTGTAATATGTAAACTGCAGATTAACTTTAAAAATGTTATGTATTTAAAAAATAGTTATTTTGTAAATGAAGATAAATAATGATGGTAATTTCATAGATAAAACATTACTTTGAACAGGGATGTACCCGAGCAATCACATTTTGAATGCTAACATGTGCACTTGATTGTCCTACAACTACTTAGAGTTTTAAATTCTGTAATAATATATCTTAAACACTCAATTTTATTGAAACTGTATAATTATAGGCCTAAGCATTTAATATGACATCATTTGACATCAATCTTAACCTCGTATTAAAATTGTTCAGTTTGCCTGAGTAAGGGTTCTGAGACGCCAGCCATTGTAGTGCTCTGCTCCATTATTCATGTCCTTAGCTGCCAGCTGCTGATCAGATCGGAGTTTAGTTGTATGAAATAATGTATATATTTTTGAAGCAGTCTGTACCAACACAAGCGTAAAGTACACAAGAGCGAAAAGTAGAGCAATAGAACACAAGCACTGAAAAGTTGTTGGGACTGGAGTATGGCCTATGGTCAAGGGCTCTGGGGGTGGTGGAGGGCCCAAAAAAAAAAAAAGTACCAACAGGAACCGGCTTCTTTCCCCCTTTCCAATGCTGTAATTTGTGAAGGTTTCAGCCTTCAGAAGGGAGTGTTTTTGTGCAAGTGAAACAGATTATCAGATCATCTTATTTGGATGCAGGTTTTTTTAATTTGTTGCTGGAAAAATTGTTACAGTATTTAGAATAATATGATTTCAATGCGGATGGTTTAAACTGTGAAATTAATTTTAGCAGCAAAGATAGTAATTCTTTTAATAGCAGCAAAGATAGTAATTTTGTAAATAGTAGTAAAGACAAAATCAGTATATGGTGATAATTATAACTGAAGCACAATGTATTATTAACATGCCTAAATTATGTGTGAGTGTATTAAATAAGTAAAAGAAATTGTCTCCAGCATCCAGCGTGGCACTACATCCCTCAAGGGAAAAGGCCTACTACCCAACTGCTGTGTCATCTACCATAGGCAGATGGCAGGATTGGGGGGGCATGTGGTCAGCATGCCAACACCCATGGCCGTTACTGGTGATTTCCATGACAGGAGCCGCTCCTCAGTTTGAATCACGAGGCTGAGTGCACCCCGTTCCAGACTTCCGTATCTCAGAAAAATCCGAGGAGGTACCAGGGATCAAACCTGGGCTGGCGGATATGTCATCAGCAACCATATTGTAAGACCATATCAGTGGCTATGTGAACGAAGTGACTAACATGATAGAGAAAAGTCAATATAAATTTGTACTAGTTGTATATTTGTTGTATATTTTTTTAACAGTTATGAAGAGCATCGTTAGGTTCAGTTAAGGAAATGTTAACTGTTTCTATTATAAGTAATAATTATAATGAAGTAATAAGCATGACAACATTTTATCATTTAATGAGGAAACTGTTAATAGTGATTTGTTATGTGGCTATGTGAATCATCATCTGCTAAGATCCTTTTGACACTGTGTGTCAGCTGTCTGCTTGAAGTTACAATTGTAGGTGATGCTTGGGGGATTCTTTTATAGATTTTTTCCAGAGAGCTGGCAGAGTATACTTACCTGACAGGCTATATAGTTTTCACCCTTAATCAGCGTCTGGCAGCAAGAGGGTTAAGTAGTAGATAGTAGTAGTAAGAAGTAGACATCATCAATATTTTGAATTTTTAAACAGACACATGGTTAGTAAAAAAATCTAAGTGCATATAAATCCAGACTTCACTTATATGCTAGGGATACATAAAGTGGACTAAAATACTTCAATGGAACAAAAACGAGTGGACAGAACATGGGAGAGGGGAACAGAATGGAAGTGGACAAAACATCTGGGGATGACGGCATTGATATATCACATAAGCTTTGATTTGTTACGGCTTTCAGGAACATCTTACTGTTTATGTTAGTAGTATTTCCCTGATATGCATACAGTCATGATCACGGAAACATTATTGCTACTCCAGTGTCCTGGCAGTAGTTTCATTTTTCTATGACGAGGACTGTATACTATGTTTTCCTCACCATAATATTACAAGCATTTGTTTTAACCCCACCTCGATGCTAGCGAATACAAAGACCGAAGAAGTTCTACGGCTCTGCTGTCAGACGGTGGAAGAGTGTCGGCTTCTGTAGCGAGATCTCTGTATACATCTTCCACTATAGAAGATGTCGTGGTTGTTGTAGTAGACGTGGTCTCCGTCACTGTCCTTAATTTACTCTGGCGCTGGCTTTTGGTCGGGACTGTTGTCGACACTGTTGTTGTTGCTGAAGATGTCACAGCCACTGGTGTAGTTGACTCCCTCTGTCTAGATGTACTCTGTGTTTTTCTGGTTCTTGTTCTGAAAGGAGGTTGTGTTGTTGAAGCAGGCTTCGCTTCCGACTCCGATGGCTTATTGTCTGAAGTCTTTGATTGGGTCGCTAGCTTGCTAGTCTTAGAACTCAAAGATTGTTTTTTGTCAGATTCGTTAAGTGTTGTGCCCTTCTGTACGGAACGAGATGATTTTTCCGACTTCCCTCCATTTTCCGCCATTGTCAGTACTGACTGCCTTCTTGAAGCTTTTGGTGTGTGATCCATAGGAATTTTCAAAAGAGCTTCTA
This sequence comes from Ectobius pallidus, assembly GCA_964059195.1. NCBI lineage: Eukaryota > Metazoa > Arthropoda > Insecta > Blattodea > Ectobiidae > Ectobius > Ectobius pallidus. The sequence continues at coordinate 169,932,623 of CAXKWD010000007.1, forward strand.
TCAACTGTTTTCTAGTTTCCTCTGGTGTGTTTTCTTTAAGACTGTTCACCAAAAGAAGAACTAAATGTCGAACTGTAGAATTTGTAACGGCCATTTTCATTGTATTTATAAGAGAAAGTGTGCTGGATTGGTTTAGGTTCCCAAACATACTTCCGTCTTCAGACATTGTGGCGTTATGTGGAAATATCATTGTCTGCAAATCTTCTAATGCTTGCAACTGTTCTGAAGTGACATCATCTATATTTAAACTTATTTCCGAGCTTCCCTCTAACCTAGAAATCTCGGATGAATCATTTGTCATTCTTATCTTAGGAAACATTGCTTGAGCAGCCTGTTTCGATGCACTTGGATTTGTTCTAGAACCAAACTTCCCTGATCGAGGAGCTGGTTTTGTGCTGACGCTTGTAGAATTTCTCTCTCGATCATCTTGAAGATTATCTTTCAGGTTGTCATCGTATGAAGTGGAAGCTGGTGTGGTACTTTTACTTCTTCTTATTAGACCAGAAGTGGTTGAAGATGGTTCAGTTGTAATTGTAGAAGAAATGGTATTAGTTTTTGATGACTGTTTTCTTGTTTGCAGGTTTTTTGTAGTTGCTTCAGTTGATGATCTAGGCTTTCCTTCTGTATCTTCTTTGGATGTCTCTTTTGCTGCTTCTGTATATTTACTTGACTTCTGAGATGAATCAGTTCCTCTATCTTCAAGATTAGAATAATTCTTTGATGACTTTACTGCATCTTCTAAAGGCAAAGTTTTGTTGTCCTGAAATGATATTTTTTCAGAAGGTGGCACAGTTGTTGTTGTTCTACTTGTACTTGTGATTTTAACGTCTCCAAACGTACTCGACACTGGATCTTTTTTCTGAGATGCAGAAATTAGCGGTGGAGGTTTAATTTTTTCTGAATAATATATATTATCAGAGACATCTGTCGGAGATTGTTCTTCAGAGTTCCAGCTGCTGTCTTTATCTTGAGTCTCAGCAATCTTCCTCATTTCTTGAGTGGTTGATTTGGATGAAGTTGAAGATGTTGGAATTGGTGATGTTGTAGGAGTATTTGTGGTCGACTTATTTCTAGACCTCATTTTACCATTTGTTGTACTGGGTCTCTTGGTAGTACTAGTGGCTGCAGAAACTTGATCAGCGTTTGATGCGCTGAGTTCTCTGTTGATGGTCAGAGGATCAAGAGTACCGTCTGATTCATTCTGGTTTTTAGTGTTTTTCGTTTGTTGTCCTCTTGAAGGATTCGATCTTCTAGAACTCTCTTCAGTAAGACTTTTGCCTGACTTTGATTTACTAGATGCTTGACGATTGCTTTGAATATCTGAGTTATCAACAGTTATGGCAAGGTTGTTAACGTCCTGTGGAACAAAGGTATTTAAAATGCCAGCAATGGCGACTGTAACATCAGTAGTCTTACCCATTGTAACAGATACTCTTGTTGTTCTTGTCTGAGCTGGTTTTACAGTAGTTGTTTCTACTCTTTTTTTACTTGCTGGAGCTTCAACTTTGGCTTCATTATTTGATGAAGCTGTTCTTCTTGTATTATTTTGAAAACCGCCATACCTAGGTCTGCTGGGGTCGTTTACACCTCCTGCGGTTGGAGCACCATCTTCGTCAGTATATTTTGGACTTGTCCGAGTGGATAGAGAGTTGTCGGCTTGAGCCACCTCTTCAGATTTTTCTGAACCAGACTTCTGATACCGTTTGGTAGCTGCATAATAATTTGACTGAGTACTTTGAAGGCTCTCCTTTGAAGGTTTGATGGCAGCATCTTCGTTATCACGAACAGAGGAACTAGCTACACTGGTTGTAGGAGTGGTTACAGTAGTTGATACCGTTTTTTTCTGTTCAGGTGATCGAGTGGATTTATACACAGAAGGAAGGCGTGTTGTAGATTTAGTTTTCTTTTGAGTAAGTTTAGAAACATCAGAAAAATCTAGCACTTCCTCTTCTTCGTCTGTGTTTGATGATGAAAAATAATCTTTGCTATAAGTTGAATGCGGATTTAATGTTGTTTGTTCATTATCCTTATTTTCTACGTCTTCGGTCTGATTTTTATCAATAGGTATGGGGTCTTGAGGTCGTACCTCTGTAAGTACTTTCTTAAATTGTTCAGGATTCTCTAAATATTTTGATAAAGCACGACTGAAAATCTGAGCCAGTTCTCTCAAGTCACGTGAATCCGTGCCTTGTAACAGATCTTCCGTATCAGTTCGCACTGCTGGTCTTCTAGAGACCTTGCCCCTTTCTTCTGGTGTTGGTGTGGACTCCATTTGAGAGATCTCAGCTAACTTGTCTAGAAGTTCTGTTCTCAGAGTGTTTGGCGATATGTCGGTTCCTTTCGATTTGTGACTTGGTCTTGCAGTTGTATTTGAAACATGGAATAATGAGGAATATGATTCTCTAATTAGTTGAGTCAAGAAGCCTGGTGGTGCTTCTACTGGCGCATCTGAAGAGCTCGAAGGGCTTCTTTCTGTAGTGGATGCTGTCAAAGGTGTACTGACAGTTGTAGTCATATCCATTCCTCTCTGTTTCTTAGAATCGAATGTGCTCTCGAACGTAGGACTAGTTGTTTCTGTTTCACCTTCTTTTGTAGCAAAATAAACAGCTAATGTATGAAGTGTAGATGGACCTGAAGATGCTGGGATGTCAAGACCATCTCTGTTTCCAAATTGTGGCATAGGAGTTGGTTCCTGAATAAGTGGAAGGGACTTTTCGGGGGCAACAGTAACAGTATTTCTTATAGAACTTCCTGTGTCTCGAGTTCTGTTAGGCGGGACATTTTCTGATGACGACTCTGTTGCTATGCTAGCTGTGGTTTTTGGTTTTTTTGTAGTAGTTTGCTTTATTGTTGTAAGCGTGGAAGTGCTACTGACTTCAGTAGTGGTCGATTTACGTCTCTGAATCTCTACGTAAGTGGTTGATTTTCTTGTGGAACTTGTAGCGGACTCTGTTGGCTTTACTTGTTGATCAGCAGCGTCCTCTTCCAAGGGCAGCTGATCGGCTTCAATATTCAAGCTTTGAATTGTACTAGTTGTAAGATTTTGAATGCTTTGAGAAGTTGTTGATGGAGATGTAGTAGTATTAATATCCAATAGAGGTGGCTGCACACGTCTTGATAGACTAAATGCATTTTGTCTTTCTGACGCTGATTTCTTTCGTGTTTGGGGTGCTTTGGATCTAGACGTATTTGTACTATTTTTTTCTTTGCTTTTTTCTCTTGGATCTGTTGATGACAGTATCAGTATTGGAGGTTGTACTCTTCGTGATAGTGTCACGTAGAGTGTTGTCGGAGGAATAGGTGTGGTGGGCTTGGTAGATTTTTCCATTTCTAAAGTTGCAGCAGTACCGTTCATTTCTTGTTTGGGAAGACGAACTCTTTTTGATGGTGTTGCTTGGGATGCTGAAACAGTAGGCTCTTCCTTTGAGGTAACACTTTCTGTTGTAGTACGAGATCTAAATCTTGCTTTGGTAGTTGACTCAGTGCTTGTAATACTTGAAGTAGTCCCTTTTGTTGAAACAGGAGATTCAGTTATTGCATATTTCTTTTCCAGTTCCTCCACGGTGAATTTCTTCAGAAGCGGAGGTGCTGATGAACCTCTGCTGATGATTTCAACAAACACTGGTGTCACCTTTCTTCTAGCTGCTTCTGTGGCTGTTGAACTTGATGTAGATTGTGAGATTATTTCAGATATGCTAGATTCTGAGGGAGAATATCTTTCTGTTGAAGTGTTCTTGTCGAGGATTGTGGTTGACATAGTTGTAGTTGTACCTTCATCTTCCATGGCCTCTTTTGTGATTTTGTAAGTTTCTTTAACTACAGGCACTTCTTCATCACTGGAGTCGTTCCATATTGGAGGTTCTAGTGTACTACTGATTAATGGCACTGATTGTGATTCTGAAGGAGGTGATATAGAGGTCGTTACTGAAGTACTAGCTGCAGAGAATCTATGATTTCTTTTAGTGGAAATATCAATGGATGTTACGTTGAAATCTTCATTGCTACTCTCTTCCTCCCTGTCTGGAGACTCTGTGATCATTTCTGGGACTGGAGTATCTTGTGTTGTTGTACTTGAATCATGTTCTTCTCCAGCCTTTGTTTCTTTTTGAGAATTTCCCAAATCCTCAACTTTAAATTGAACGTCACTTGGTGGTTTAAAAAGTCCTAACTCTTTGTCAAGATCAATATCCGTTTCATCTGCATCATCTAACTTGATGATATCTTCAATATCATCTTCAGGAGCTAGCTCAGAGAAATCATCATCCTCTTCATCTTCAAAAGGTATGTTCTCTGTTGCAGTGTTTTCATCTTCATCATCTTTTTTCGACACGCCTGTTCGTCCTCGATCTGTGACTTGAACCTTTATTGGCTTCACTCTTTTAGACAAAGCTACATCGAGTGATTTCTCAGTATTACTACTGTTGCCAGTTTTAGTCCTATTTAACTCGACGTAAGATTTGGTAGTAGATTGAGGGACTCTGTTCTGTGGAACTGGAGTTATGCGTTGTTTTGTTTTTTGTGTAGACGTCTGAATGTTATTTCTATTATTCACAAAGGAACCTGATTCTGCAGGTACCTGATGCTCTTTGTCAGATGGAGGGAACAGTCTGAAATGTGTGTATGTCCTGGTATTATTTGTGTCTTTATTTCCTGAAAATACCTGTGACTCGGGCCTGAACTGTACTGGCCTTGCTGGTGGATTGTTCTGAAGAGGTTGCTGGTTATTTTGCCTAGCCAAAGATGGATGCTGATTTACAGGTATTTGTTGAGTTGATAATGAAAATCGTGATGGTGAGATTTTCCGGCTTTGTGGGGACTGTCTCACAGGGAAGTTTTGTCCAAATTCCCTGTTGTTAAAGAACTGTGGATGGTGCGTGGTCACAATTGGCGTATTTAGTATAGGATTTACTTCAGTGAAAGGTAGAGTTTGGATAGTTGGAGTCAGTAAAGATGGTGAAAGTTTTCTTTGTTCGGGGGCCGGAGGAACATTCTGCTTAAAATTACGCAAATGGGGTACATTGTGTACTGAAGGCTTAACATCAAAGCGAGGTATGTTTTGTACAGAAGGCTTGTTTTCGAGTTGGGGCACGTTGTGTACAGAAGGCTTAGTTTCGAAGCTAGGCGCATTTTGCACAGAAGGCTTGTTTTGAAGGTGAGGTACGTTGTGCACAGATGGCTTAGTTTCAACATGGATTTTGCTCTGAGAAGTCTGTCTTCCTTCAGGTAACTGACCAGTTATTGGACGTCTGCTTCTAGCTACTGCAGGGAACGGAGGATGAAACGCATGGACTTGTCTTTGCTCGGCCTGTTCCATGCTTCCTGCAGCTTGGTATACATCTTCGTTCTCATTGGGTTTGTACGTAGAGCTTGGGAACTGTCTGTTGAATGAATTGACGCTCGCACTTGTACTCTCGTGTTCTCTGATTATTCCTGGCTTCCTATTGGATCGTTGTCTGTCTCTTGATTTTGATAACGCATCAGACCTAGCTTGATAAATCTTCTGGTCATTAGCTAGCATCTCTGCACTCTCTTCGTAATGTTCTCTGGAACTGGCACAATCGACAGTCCACCACCAGTCACAGATCAAGTGCGATTGTCTGAAGATGGTTCCATTGGGACACAGGAAAGAGATCTTCCTTCCATCAGCACAGATGTGGAAGACCTGTAACAAAAAATTGCAGATATATTATAAGAACTATTTAGCACATACCAGGGGCGGATCCACGGGGGGGGGGGGAATGGGGGAAATTTCCCCCCCCCCCCAACATTTGTAACATTAAGCACAAATTATTGAAAATTTATTAGAACATAACCCAAATACTTAAATTAAAGCAACGACATTCATTATTTTGAAATACCTTTGTAAGAAAATGCTGAAATGTTCATTTTGTTTTCAATTGTGTACTGGGAATAATTAATTTTTAAGAGTAAAAACTTCCCTCTCTACTTTAGTTCCCCCCCCCCCAAAATGTCTCTCTGGATCCGCCACTGGCACATACACCATTCTTCTGATCTGGATTAACAACTAGACTTTGTATTTTAAACACCCAACCAGGTAGAAGATGAACGATCAGCAATCATCTATCTTCTGCAAAGCCTACTACAGTAAAATACCTGTATAACAAAATTTAGGGGACCCCATAAATGAATTTGTTGTAATGAAATTTTGTTACACTGAAAGTTTACAGGTGTACAATGTTCTGAACTTTATTTTTTGAAAAAGTCTAAATAGTCACCAACCACTGCACATGAGTCGGCCGCGGTGGTCTAGAGGTAGCGTGCCCGCCTCTAGATCCGCAGGGCGCGGGATCAAACCCGGCCGCGGTCGATGGATTTTTCAGGACGTAAAAATCCTGGGCACGGAGTCCTCCGGGAGGGACTTTAACTTTAAGCTGGGGGTCCCGTGTCGTAGATTTACGGCACGTAAAAGAACTCCAAGCCTAAATTAGAGCCTCTGGACAAAATTTCTCGGCCCTTTCACGTCCAAGAAGTACTTAGTTTCCAGAGGGGGGTTGCGAGGCGATGGGCTTACCACCTGTCCCTCTACCCTCTCTCGGAAAATAAGCATATCAAAATTAGTGTAGGTAATGAAACCTCCCTTGGAGGCCCCTTCGCCCCACCTGGGGATCATAGGGTACCAGATACAGACTGCACATGAATTTAAAACGGAATTTGGCATATTGCTGTTGTGATAGAAGAAAATCTTGAAGACTATGTGCCATGTGTTGCCTGCACAAGTCAAACTGTGTTGATCACTGTGTTGCACACCTTCCTCTTCATCCTCATCATCACATGGATTTCTGTCACTCAAAATGTCTGCCACGATTCCATCATTTGTGATTTCTTGTTACACTATCACATCACAGTCCACACTGACATTGGTCATTAAGATTCACCCTTGCAGGCCCATCTTACTTTTCCAGTTCTCTTCTCTTTCTATGTCATCTAGCATTTTACTCCAGCTTTTCTAAAGCAGTTAGCGATTATTATTTCTTCTTTAAGCTATTTTCATTCAGCATTCAACACTCAGCATTTAACATCTCTCCCCGAGGCAATATTACACAGCATACGCCGGATGTAGATGTAGATGTAGATGTAGATGTCTCGTTCTGTAGATCCTGTGTTGAGCAGGGCTCAAGGATATAGAACACGTCAGATAAAAACATACATGCATGTTAAAAAAAAAAAAAAAAAAAAAAAAAAAACATGATTCAAGAATTGTTATGTCACACTTACTCAAGCTGAAAAGAAATCATCCATATTGTAGAAGGTGTGAGTTACTAAATATTGCTTCAGAGCTCTTTTGAAAGATTTGCATTTGCTTTTAATACATAGTGATTTAATCTCTTTTGGAAGGTTATTGTATATTTGTATTGCGGAATAATAAGCACCTTTCTGAAAAAGTTTTAATGAGTTAGCTGGTCTATGTAAATCATTCATGTTTCTAGTAGTACGCCCGTGTATACTGTGATTACTTTGAAATTTATCAATATTATCTACCATGTAACACATAACAGAGTATATATACTCTCCGGTGAGAGTGAGGACTTTTAATTTTTCAAACAGCGGTTTACAAGATTCTCGTTTTTTCTTTCCACATATTATTCTTATTGCTCGCTTCTGTAATCTAAATATTTTTTCCCTATGTGCCGAGTTACCCCAAAAAATGATTCCGTACCTCATAACAGAGTGAAAATATGCAAAATATACCGTGAGTAATGCGTCCTGTTGTAATATATCATTCAAAGTTCGTAGCGCAAAACATGCTGAACTTAGCTTAGAACTTATCATTACAATGTGTTTCTTCCAGTCAAGATTTTGGTCAATTTGTAGTCCTAAGAATTTTATGTTGCTAATTTCCTCTATGATTTGTGTTTGATAATTGATTACAATGTTTGAGATATATCTATTTTTTGTTCTAAATTGAATAAAGTGGGTCTTATCAATATTAAGTGACATTTTATTAGCTTGAAACCAAGTATTTAATTCGTGAAAAGTCTTTGTAGCTAGTCTTGCTAAATCTTCTTGTGACTTTCCTGTTACGAGTACACTAGTATCATCTGCAAAAAGCAATGCCTTTGATTCGTCACTTAAGTTATCTGGTAAGTCATTGATGAAAATTAAAAAGAGCAAAGGTCCCAGTATCGATCCCTGAGGTACTAAAATTATATACAGTCAAATAAGCGAAATTTTATTTTGTTATACTGAAAGTTCTAAATTTGTTATAATGAAATGTTTTAACGCATATTAAATAGGGGAAAGAGAAGGGGCCAATACATAATTTTGTAATACTGAACATTTTGTTATACTGTTGTTTGTTATACTGGTATTTTACTGTAATGACATATAAGAATGAGTGTGAATTAGCCAATCACAGACCTATTTCACTCAATGTTTACCGAATATTCATTATCACCTCCTAAAATCATGATAAAGGCATGATCTTGATATAGTCAAACCTCCGTATCTAGCAGATTGTGTTGTTATATGAGGGTTATTGTTATATTGAGGGGTTTGAGTTTACCACGTATTAGAAAGACTGCATGCAGAACACTGTGTAATCTAGGCCTACAGGATAATTCATGGAGTGGATGTGCAAAGAAGTAGTTTTATTTTTAATTTTCATTATGTCATTTTTACAACTTAGGCTATAGGCTATTATTTTTAAAAATTCATTATGTAATTCAGCCAACAACAGAACATTTAGTAGGCTATTAAAGTTACTTAAATGACTGAGCATACCCCATTTTCCCGGAGATATTTTACAAATTTCAGGTAAAAATTCGATGTTAGACTGAAGTTTGTAAAAATTAAAGAAAGCAATATTTCTATTTCATGAATTTCATGACTCAGGATGTGCAATTAAACTGTTTACTATTTGTCAAATAAAAATGTTCTTGTGTGCAACATAATAATAATAATAATAATATTTATTCACCATTAGGAATTACAAGAATCCAAAGGCTTCGTCATACTTAAGAACTAAATAAAATATTGAGCAAAACATAACTATACATACAGTACACATACAAAATGCAGACATTAGTCCATAAAAATAAATTTATAAAGTCATATTAGCATTACTTAAACCCCCCTCAGCCCCCCTCTGATTACACCCCTGCTATTATGTAATGCCTTGTTACAGATGTAGGCTACAAATTTAACAGACAAAAAGCTTTGTTAAATCATAGCTATATTAATTTTTTAATATTGATAAAATAGTAGGCTATAACATACGAGAAACGAGTATACAAATTGCCTTTTCTATTTATTGTAAATAAACAAATCGGAAAATATTAAGCACACTTCATTTAGGCAGCATGGACAAGACGTTTCATGTACCCTGCTTCCCCGATACAGCCTACCTGATACAACAAAATGATGTGAGATAATCTTCCTAGAGTGTTTTGGATACCTAGGCCTATCTCAGTAAAAGAAAGATGTCGAATATTTTAGTACTGCTAGCAGCACAGGTTAATTTCCTTGGTTTCAGATGCCTGCAGCGGTGAAGACCATAGGAAACGGACTACATCCTCTGGTGCCATTCCATGGAACCAATAAACTAAGTTGAGTATAAAAATATTGTCTTGTACATTGATTTATTAAGCTAATATAATACAGTCAAACCTCTGTTTAATGATGTTTGTGTACCCTAGCAGATTGTGTTGTTATATGAGGGTTATTGTTTATATTGAGGGGTTGTAATTTACCACACATTAGAAAGATTGCATACAGAAAACTGTGGGCCTATCTACAGGATAATTTATGTAAGGGACCATGTCTCACATCCATATAATACAACCGGCTAGTCTTATAAATCTTAATTTTTAGATTTCTGGACAGAAGATGAGAAGAAAAGAGTTTCTGAACTGCATAATAACAAGCATTTCCTGATTTGAGTTGCGGCTTAACTTCTGCCTTAATATTATTTGTGTCTGTAATATTATTGTTCCCAGATATTTGAATTTATCCACTTGTTCGAACGATTTACCGGCTATTCTAATATTTTGTGGAGCATTATTTTGATGTTTCATGATCATATATTTAGTTTTTTTCCTTTTTTTCCTTTTCCTTCTTTTTTCTTTTTTTCTTTTTAACTTTTTTCCTTTTTTCCTTTTTTCCTTTTTCCTTTTTCCTTTTTTCCTTTTTTCCTTTTTCCTTTTTTCCTTTTTCCTTTTTTCTTTTTTCCTAGGCATCGTAAATCATGTTTCCCCGTGTTATCTAGACTTCAATTTTTTTTTTTTTTTGTCACTATCGTAATAATAAAGTATCTCTATACTATGTATATGCAAAAAAGTAAAAAAAAAAATATATATTTTTTTATGGTAGAAGCCAGAAGGTACATGTACCCCCTAAGTTCTATTTATCGGGAAGGTCAAGGATGGTGAAAAAAGACAATGCCCTTTCTTTGTCGCTTTGCAAGATTAGATACAAATGAATTGGTTTACTTCTTGCCTCACAGATGTCAGAAGCTTCATATTTTTTGGCAACTGCACGCATTAGTTCACGATTTTCACCACAGATGTCTCCGAAACTAGAATGAGTCTGCTTCAATGGCGGACGCTTCGATCTGATTTCTTTGACCGCCTAAACTTCGCAGTAAGTTTGAACGTTATAGTTAAAAGCTAAAAGTGTGTAGATTGTCTTGAGACGATAAGTGAACCATGATTATCAATAATTATGATAAAAAGTGGCTTAAAATCCAGGATTAAACTAAAGCTACGATATTTTTTTCTTTGCATCCGCGGGCACTCGGAAATTTTATTGAAGTAATTTTTTTACAGGAATGGACAAGTTAATTACACTCCTCTAGCTACATTACCTAGCAGTTAGTGTTTGAAATATTTAAAGATCAAGTAATTAATACACCTACTGGACATAGGCCTATTATTAATTTAAATAATAGCAAATAGCTTCCAGTTTCTCTTTAATATTTGAATATCAAATGATAATCGCTGTTTTTTAATTACAGAAAACTGAATTTTTAAGGACATATTTTTAATGTCTCTACATTTTTCTGAGTACAGAATAATCAACACTTTAGATCACGTTTGCAAAGTAAAATCCCATTAATAAAAAAGTAATTAAAGAGGTTATAAGAGAGAAACGAAGAGGACAAGTGTAACATACAGTAGGCCTATATCGATAAATAATCGAAGATATCATATCTCGCACTTTGTCAGTTCGATAGGCAGTGGAATTAAAGAGCAAACACTTCAAAAATAGTATTTACGCGTCGGAATTATTTTTTAAAGATTAAAGTAGATACAGAAACTTGTAAATTCGGGGTCTAATTTCCTTGGGGGAATGTCCCCTAGAAACCATCTTTAAGCATGCAGCTATGAAACCACAGAATTCTGTTTCTGTTGAACATTTTACGAGAAATCATGTCAACAACATTGTTTGTTTTCATTTTAAAGTGTACAATAGGCTAGTAGGATAAAATGCTTGCCTAATAACGAAACATACATCCGCATAATTGCATCTCATGCCCAGCATATTAAATATAACGTTTCGTGAGATATCTTGTGATCTGTCTACCGATAATAGATCACAAAACTATACACCGAGCGAAATGGTAACGTCTTGGACTCGCATTCGGGTGGTCCCAGGTTCAAATTCCGTGGCCGGCCAATTAGACGTCGTTTTTTAAAATTGGTTTCCCCAGTCGTAAAGGCAAATGCCGAATTGGATATTTTCATACCATCCTCATCGTTTCATCCTGTATCATATCCATTTAAATTAATATCAGTTCAAATTGACTCAATTAAATACACCGAAAATAAAAACAATTGATAAGCAATAGTTCCATGGCCTACCCTACTGTCCAGACACAGTTCCCGAATTCCTGATATAGTCTTGAAGCTAAAAGGAGTATAAATAAAAATCAGGTAAACTGATGTAAAAAAGTGCCAGTATGTTTTTGTTTAATCAGTTATGACTGCAATTATGGTATGCAGAATATGATTTTTTTAAATTGATTTCCAAGTTAAGCTCCAGATTTATTCATTAAGCAGGGATTACGGAAGAACAAAGGTATAGTTTTTTTTAATTAGATTAAAATCTTCCAGCATCAACTGAACTGTACAGATTTGTGGTATCATGACAATCGCGCACACTCACATAAAAATACCAAAAAAATTCAAATTGGCCGGTTTCGGGTTTTGAACCATGGACTCCAGAATGTAAGGCCAAAGCGTTACCATCTCGGCCACCGGGGTCATTTTAACGGTCTAGTTGGATACGCACATGTAAATCAATAGTGTTTTTTGTCATACCTGCCTGTATTTTAATTTCCAAGGCCTTATAAGATCACAGTAAAACAATAGGCAGTGTTGTCAAGATAACTGATTTTCATTTTTTTTAATAAATTCTTTCGAATACGTATATTACCATAAAATAGGCACTAAATTGAGCATTACTCCGAAACAGGTCAACCGATTTTATCCATTATAAATAGACGTCTTCCCATGGACATTATAAATGCGTATACGAAGTTTCATAAATATACGATAAAGCGTATTTGAGTTATTGCGCCTTTAAAGTAGACACTAAATTGGGGTTTACTCCGGTACCGGTCAACAGATTAGGTTCAAATTCAATAGGGCTCTTCTCATGAACGTCATAAATGAGTATACCAAGTTTCATGGAAATCCGATACAGCGTATTTCAGTTATGGTGCCTTTCTAATATAATACTATTAAAATAGGCACTAAATTGGGCATTACTCCTGTACCGGCGAACCGATTTGGTTCAATAACAATAGGGTTCTTCCCATCGACATTATGAATGTTTATACCAAGTTTCATGAAAATGCGAAAAAGCGTACTCGAGTTATGGTGCGTACAGACGCATGGACAGACGGACAGACATTTTTTCGTCCCCCATACAATCTCATAAAGTACCATACTGGCACTTAATAAAGCTGAATTAAAAAACAATACTATATTCGACGCAGGCTAAATGTCTTTCAATGTCTCTGGCTACCTCAGCTAGTATAGCTTCGGCAAGGAAAGCCGAAGGTCATGGGTTCGAGTCCCTGTGTCGAGGAATTTAGCTGAAGGTCATGAGTTCGATTCCTAGAGTCAGAGGAATGTTTATCATTTTTATGCATGTCTCAATAACATATATGCCATGGCATCAGGGATATACACTATTTACGATGCGATCCGAAAATATTTCAACGAATATTCACAGTAATTTTCTTAAAGAGTTGCTTATCTACGCGAATTGTAAGATATAGGTTGCCCCCCCCCCCCCCCCTGCGGGCGCCCATTATTACGAGAGTGTCATTCCATTTACTCAGGTCGTCCGCAATTCAGTTACAAAGTGAGTCAAGTTTTTCGTTATTGTGCTTGGAGTAATATTTTATGGACACGGCCCTAGAAGACATTTTTGCGTCAAGTTGGCAGTGCATCAGCCACGGCCACCATAACCCCCTTAGGAGTGGTACAGAACATGTGATGTGTCAGGCATGTAGTGAAGAACGTGTGTTTCGAGGGTATTTAGTGGTACCCCAGCATACCAGAAGGTACAAGGACCGCACACAGCATCTTCGGAGGCAACAGGACATGCAGAAAGAATGTAAGTAGTCATTTTTATGTAGTTACATTGTATTCATGGTCATTCGGCTCAGACCTAACCTCTAACCTGTGATAGAAGTGGGGGTGGAATGTCGAATCGCTTGCGTATGATTTCAGTAAAACTAATTTAAGTGGGATTTTTTGCTGTCGTGAACGAACAATTAAAAAAGACCCTTGTACCAAACATAATATTTCACAATCTTTAGGGGGTGGATTTCTATGACATGTCATATTTTCCCACTTTGCATTATTTCAGGTTTCAGAATAATTTAAACCCGATTCCAAGCATCCTGGTGAAAATGGAACGGCTTTTATTGTGCATATAACTGCATAATTAGGCAATTTTCAACTATTGTAGCATATTTAGTATGAATATGCATATTTTTGGCATATTTGTGTGCATATTAAAGCAATTTAGAAGTTTCGTACCATATTTTGTAAATTTTGCGTTATAATGATACTTTTTGAGAATTTACAGGTATTTTAAATAATGAACACTATATTTGAATAAATAATGTATTGTAATGAAACTTAAAAAATATACACAATGTGTATGTGGTAAAGTCATATTTTAGTGTTTATTTAGGTCATAAATGCATGCATATATCCTATTTTTTAGGTCATAGAAATCCGCCCCCTAGATATGATGATTCATTTCACACTGAAAACGTCTTAGGGGGGCAAGGGATGAAATATTCATCACTTTTGTCAAAATCAGCACGATTTATTACTTCCTCTCTCCGTAACCAGGCACTATAGGTAGAGGAAGTATTGTTTTCGACCCCCAAAGTCGAAGTTCAGTTTTTGGCATAAATAGACGTTTTGAGGTACCCTGAAATCAAAAATACTATTTTCAGAACCATGTCTGTGTGTCTGTAAACAGCCTAGCTACAGAACGGAAAATCGTATGAAAACAAAATTTTGTATTTGGGTCAGGTACCTTCTGAAGATGTGAGGATAAGATTGGCGATAAGTTTATCTTTTTTTTAAGGGGACTTTACATGAAGAAATTTTCGTTTTCCGCGATTTTCTCGAAAAAGGCTCTAACGATTTTCTTTTACATTTTGCACATGGGTTGCTTATAGTAAGAACTAAAACTTTTATATGAAACATTTTTTTCTAAACAATTATCTGAAGGGTAGTTATAAGCCGCCCACTTTGAATATGTGTTCTTTGCAGTCCTCTTGTTCTGTATCAGAATGTAAAATGATAAAAATGTCTTGGCCATGCTTAAAGTAAAGAAAGTTTCGAGAGTACATTAATAAGATTTTATTTGGGTTGTGTATCCTTCGAGGAAAAATAAAAGTTGTAGAGCATCAAATTCTGCGTTAACTGAGTACCAAAATTGTCAGTTTCGGTGAAGTACTACACCTCTCGAAATTGGCAATCTCCCGTGTATGGTAATGTAACTTTTATGTCATGAGTTTTTCTCTCAGAGTACTCATTTCAAAGCTGCAGACTCATATATAGTACCATATCACAGTTTTTGGCAAAGTTGGAAAAAATCATCGTTCTTTGACCGTAGTTTTCGACCATACTACTTGACCGAATTATTACGTTGTGGTATTCATTCGACTCAGAATTTAATGATCTTTAATTAGTTACATCGTAACTTTTTCGCTAGGATGCACCGTTTAGGTGTTAGAGGCAGAAAACCAAAAAAAGTCCTAAAATTTCGAGGTTTTTTTGCCGCCAAAAGTTTTCCCGAGGTCGCCCGTGTTAGCATTTTTGTTTTTTTACAAGCTTGTATCCACATATACAAGTTAAAAAAAAAAATTTCTACCCCACCTTTTGCATCATACAATACCGCTACTGACTTGCCTAGTTAGGTTAGGGAGCGAATAAGTTGGCGTATGTCTATTTATACTTGTAAACACCCACTCAACGGGAGGAGTAAGTTTCATCACCATTTCCTCCTCTCACGTTTGCCCATGCCTCGCATTCTCACAATTTAAATATTAATTAAGCAATTATTTTAATTTTATTAAGTGGTACGTTATGAGATTGTGTGCGGGATGGGAAAGTGTCTGTCCGTCCGTCTTATTCACCGTGTGTCTGTACGCACGATAACTCAAATATGCTTTATAGGATTTTCATGAAACTTGGTATACACATTTATAACGTCCATGGCAAGAACCCTATTGATATTGGACCAAATCGGTTGACCGGTACCGGAGTAAAACCCAATTTAGTGTCTATTTTAAAGGCGCAATGACTCAAATACGCTTTATCGGATTTTTATGAAACTTCGTATACGCATTTATAATGTCCATGGGAAGACGTCTATTGATATTCAACCAAATAGGTTGGCCAGTACCGGAATAATGCCCAATTTAGTGCCTTTTATGTTAATATATAAGAAGTCGCGATAACTCAAATATGCTTTATTGGATTTTCAAGAAACTTTGTATACACATTTATAACGTCCATGGGAAAAAGCCTATTGATATTGGACCAAATCCGTTGACCGGTACCGGAGTAAAGCCCAATTTAGTATATTTTAAAGGCGCGATAACTCAAATACGCTTTATTGGATTTTCATGAAACTTGGTATACACATTTATAACGTCCATGGGAAGAACCCTATTGATATTGGACAAAATCGTTTGACCGGTACCGAGTATAATGCCCATTTAGTATCTACTTTATGGCAATATATTAGAAAGGGTTTGTCAAATTTAATACAAATCAGTTATCATGACAACATTGTTTTGCACTATACGAAGTTGCTAAGTTGTAGTGTTGTGAGTGCATCGATGTTTCGGAACCTCAGTGTTGTTCATTATTTACACTTCGGTTTTTAAAATTGCTCTTATATCGGTGACATTTATTGTATATAAAGATCTTGTGTGCTTTTAATTGGAAAGGGGGGTGCAATACGCGCGTAATCCGTAGTAATTCACATTGGCTTACCTGACAGTCTGTATCCAGATCTGCGTAGTAGCCAGAGCTCTTCACTTGTCGACAACTGAAGCTAGTTTTGGGAATGCTGGGTAGTACAGGGAAGTCCACTCCTGGTCTTCCCATCACACCTGGATAACAAAGTACAATGCAATTTAAAGTATCGCAGATTCAAATCACCATCATTTAAAAATAATTATTTTCGGAGAAAAGCGATTTCCTTAGAGAAATAATACAGTGCCATCAAGAAGTCGCTCCGCAGCACTTGTGCAGGCGAGAATCCACTAAAAACGGATTTCAGCTGGCGCCGCTAGCATAATACCTGTAGTGTATTAATAATACAAAGGCCGCCCTCATGGCTGAGTTCTGCCATTTTGAAGTTTTTTTGACAGTAAAAATTAAAAATAGGAACATTTTAGGATTTCCCCGTCGGCTACTGGCTAAAATCTATTGTGAAGCAAATTACAAGTTTCTACCTCATCAGGAAGTAAATTAAACTCCATGGCGCTGAAGGGACTAGGCCTACCACTCGACCGCTGATGGCAGGATTGGGGTCAAGTGGTCAGCATGCCGTCACCCACGGCCGTTAATGGTGGCTTCCGTGACCGGAGCCGCTACTTCTCTATCAAGTAGCTCCTCAGTTTGAATCACGAGGCTGAGTGCACCCCGTTCCAGACCTCCCTACCTCAGAAAAATCCGAGGAGGTACCAGGGCTCGAACCCGGGCCTACGGATCTCTAGTCAGCAACGTTAACCACAAGACCAAGCAGGCGGTCCATTAGGAAGCGGGTAAACAATTATGCGAGTGAGTGGGTGAGTGAGTTAGCCACGTGGCTTTATTTTACAGTAGAGTCCCGCTAATCCGAACTAGATGTGACCGGGTCCTGTCCGGATTAAATGGAATTTGCGTTAAAGTGCACGTACTGTACTGTGTTTAGGTGTTTTTTTCGTAAATATAATTTTTCCTACAACTTAATTTTAGTTTGAATACTACTGTATACGTAGACCTAAGTTTTTAACCAATGAACTAGGATGTAGGATGTACACGAGGGCCGTCCACAATGTAAGTTTCCCAATGTAAGTAACACAATTTCAAGAAAATATTTATTGCAACAGATATAGGAAACTGTTCAGTTATTTTTCAACATATTCGCCACAGGAATTGAAACATTTGTCTTACCATGGCATCAACTTTCGAACACCTGTGTCGTAGAAGTCTGTCGCAAGGGATTTGAATCACCGTGTGACAACCACCTTCGTCTTTCTTTCATTATCTGTCATTTCGTGAGTGTAGGGAAAGATGGAAATCACTGGTAGCGAGGTCCGGGCTTTAGGGTGAGCGTTTAAACACCTCCCAGCCGAACCTCCACAGGAGACTTGCTAGGAGGTGTTTAAACGTCTACCCAGACTTCGCTCCCAGTGATTTCCATCTTTTCCTACACCTAGAGAAATGACAGGGTATGGTAGAGAGGAGGAAATGTTTGTCACAAGGCGGTTCCAATCCCATTCGGCAGACTTCTATGACACATGTATTCAAAAGTAGGAACCATGGCAAGACAAATGTTTCGATTCCGGTAGCGAACATGTTGAAAAATAACCAAACATTGGCTGTGTCTATTGCGATAAATATTTCCATGAAATTGTGTTTTGTTTCCGTTAAAAGCGTGTGAGAAAGTTACGCGCCTGGTAGGATTAACAAAACAAAAAATCTTTGTGATTAAAATTCAGAATTGATTGATAAACTGTATATTGATGCGTGGAATACCCTGGTACTCCTGAAACTCGACGCTCTGCTGTTCCGTGGACGCCAATCTCTTGACGTGTTGTTTAGGAGCTAGGGAGACAGGTACCGGCGTTTCTTCTGCAGACGACATTTCTTCAGACGTTTCTTCAAAACTCGTCGCTCCAAATTCTTTTGCCATCTCCGAGAGCTTTTCTCTTAGGCTTTTTTTGGTTGCTTTATCTTCCTGTAACACAAATAATTCACGTAAAACATTATTATTATTATTATTATTATTATTATTATTATTATTATTATTATTATTATTATTATTATTGAATTCCCAAAAATACAGAACCCTATTTTACCAGATGGCATATTAGGGTTATAGATTAAACATATATACAGAGTATACAGTAAACTACATATACATATTACAATTTTGCAAAAACACTATTCATGAAACTTAAAACAACTTTGTAACTTTGCTTATTTAAGAAGAGACGGCAGATTGGTGTAGTAAAGTCAAAATTTAGAAAATTTAAATATAATATTAACTGATAACGTTCGTGCGTAAATAATGGACAATGAAATAAGAGGTGCTTAACAGATTGACTTTCCTCTTTACATTTACAATTTGCAGAGGTAGAAATTTTAAATCTATGTAAGTATTCACCAAATTTCCCATGCCCTGTTAAGAATTGAGTCATAATATAATCCGGAATCAAAAGTGTGCAAGCTATTCTATCTTGCACTCTTGGGAAAAACAAATCTTTCGTTGTGCTGCCGTTATTCGTTTCTTGCCAAATCCGATCCCATTGGCTGTGCATATGTTCTCTTAATGTTTTCTTAATGAAGGATAGAGGGCATTAATGTAGGCCTCCCGGTAACTTACAGGAAGAGAACACTGAAAATTGAGGAAAAAAGTCAATTTAGAAAGCAAGTAGGATCTAGCTGTTTTTTGGCATGTGTATCTTTTTAACCTAAGACAGATGAAAACTGAAATAACGACGAGCTTCATAACCTGAACTCTTCACCGAATATAGTAAGGGTAATTAAATCACGGAGGATGAAATGGGGGAGGAAAGACATATCTCAAAAGTATTGACTGGGAGACCACTTGGAAGACCTAGACGTAGGTGGGAGGACAATATTTGGATAGAATTAAGGGAAATAGGGATGGTTGGATGGAGTTACCACAGAATAGGGTTGAATGGCGGGCTCAAGTAAGCGCGGCAATGAACATCCGGATTCCATAAAATGGATTATATTCCTTTAGCTCGCTGAGGAACTGTCTATTGCCAATGAGTAAGTAGCCTAAGTAAGTAAGTAAGTAAGTTATTGTATTTGCGTCAGGTACCTTCTGGAGATGTGACACGAAGATTGGCGACGACCTTTTCTTCCTTTTAGTGCCACTTAGTTTACATTAATAAAATGTAGTTTTTCCCGATTTTTTCGAAAACTGCTCTAAGGATTTTCTTTGCTTATACCAAGAGGAAAAATTTTTATATGATTTATTTTTTCACATAAATTCTCTGAAGGGTAGTTATAAGCCACCGACTGTTTGTAGAAACTCAGTCTTGCCTGGTGAACAATGAAGTTTTGCATCATGTTGAAACAACATTCTTATTCTATATCAGAATGTGAAGTGAGAAAAATGTATTGTTGGCCAAGCTTAGAGTAAAGAAAGTTACGTGAGTGCAATAATCATATGTTAATTGGGTTGTGTATCCTTCGGGGATGCGATAGAAATATGGTAGTCTTAATTTTTACAGCCTCTTTAGATGAAGATAATGTCCTTCATAATATTTTATGCTAAGAGGCAAAAACTTTTAGTAGAAGTTGTGAGTTTCACATAAGATTTATTTTCTAAATTTGTCATAACAGATTTGAACTCATGCCTACGGCAACACAAGCTGTTTCAACTTGATGCTATAATCTTCTCTATATATATAAAAGGCTTTGTCCTGACTGACTGAATGAATGACTGACTGACTGACTGACTGATTGACTGAATGACAGGAATCAACGTACAGCCTAAACTATAACAGGTAGAGACTTGGAATTTTGACAGTACCTTCGTTTCATAATGTAGGTGCTCACTAAAAAAGGATTTTGAAAAATTCTGATTCTAAATGCCAAAAATTAAATGTTTTTGAAAATACTTAATCCCTTTTTACATAGAATTATCAATTCCAAATCACAGAATATATTGTTGCCAAATGGTCTCAGGTGGGCTTGGAAAAAACAATTGAAATGCACTTTTGACGAATAAGAGAAGTTATCAAAATAATTCATGTTATAAATAAATATTACAGAATGAAATCCACTAAAATAATGGAATCACATAACTTTCTCTACCCTGGACATAGAGAAAACAAAACGAGGTATGGTAATGTGTATATTATTATTTTATATCGCAGGTTTTTGGAGAGAAAAGTATGAAGGCTTTATGGTAACATAAGAGTGGGAAATTTCCCGCCTCGATATTACAATTTTATGTTACAGGAATTTCTGTTTCTTCTTATTTAAACCTCTACCAGGCTTGCTGTGCACTGTACAAGCGATGGGATGCAACATTCTAGATCCTCTATGAGCCATAAAAAACTATATCAAGCGTTTTCTGAGGGAATAGTTTGAGTGTAATAAGTCGTTCTTCCTATTTCAAATTATAAATGCCTATATAAGGACCTAGAATTTAAAATTGAAAATCCTTCATAAGTTAATTTCCAATTACAAAATACAAAACCCGGGCGACGCCGGGTCTTTTAAGCTAGTATTTATATAGTTTTCTACATTTTTGTTCTCCGGGTCGTAACAACAGCTTCCGTGGGCCGTCATGATTCAAAACACGGTATTTAAAATGGATTTATGCTAAATATAAAATACCAAATCTTCTATAATAATAAAAAGGAAGTGTTTGTCTGTCTGTTTGTGCGCGATGCCCAGCGAAATCTACTGAACGCAGAGATATAAAATTTTGTACATAGATGGACTGAAGGGTGGGCAAATGTACTTCGAAGCCGGATTTTTAATGTTAGCTTTAGTTCGCGAGTTATGCGTGAAAAACTGACAGAAAACGTGATTTTTTTTTGCGCTATCGAAGCATCAGTTGTCGTTAATAAATTTCAACTGTCAAATCAATTGCAGGTGGCTTTGCCCTTTTTTTGTCATAACTTGGAAATAAAAGTATCGGGATTTTTCAATATATCGCTTGAAATTATCGATCGCTTCGATTCTGTGAGGTCACTCTGCTCCATTCGTTTGTTTATAATGTCAAATACAATAGAGGGCTTTCTAATCATGGAATGCACTCAAAAGCCGGAGTTTTAGCTGTTTCATTTTAATTATTAATCGTTTAGTTTATGAATGATTCGCGTATAAGTGTTAATAAATATAATGTTTTAATTATTATGCTCTCAATTTTTAAACTTTTTTTTTTCTTCCTTAATCGTGTAACAGAAGACAATAAGATTGTTTGCAAAATGCTTTATGTGAAATGATAGGATTTTTATTTATGTATTACGATTCTAATTTATGGAAAGCAGCCATTGTACAGAAAATTTCCCCATCGATTTCAAACTTAGTGACCGCTGATGAATTCATTTGATGTATCTGTTACTATACTTCTCAGTTCCTAACATCTTAAATGTTTTACATGATTAAGTTATTTTGTTAACTTCGAATTAGTTATCATGGGCGTAGTCGCGGCCACCTGCTAGTTATAAATAATGGTGACTAAAATTTCTTTGCCCTGGTTTATTGCCATTGAGAAATGCCCCACATTTTAACTGTGTTTAATAGTGCATTTCCTCTCTTCCCTTTTAAAGGAAGAAAGTGTTTTGATGCGATGATCTTCCAATGTTTTATAAAGTTTATCAGTGAGTTCAAGAAAAGGAAGAAAGTTCAATAATTCTTTGTGATCCCGATCTGTTGTCACGACGTTATAAATTAATTTTGTGGTGAGTCTGAAGCATGAATTACTCCGCCCCCTGTTCTCACGACGATTTTCTCA
Organism: Ectobius pallidus; assembly: GCA_964059195.1. NCBI lineage: Eukaryota > Metazoa > Arthropoda > Insecta > Blattodea > Ectobiidae > Ectobius > Ectobius pallidus. Next base: position 169,954,841 of record CAXKWD010000007.1, read on the forward strand.
AGGAAGCCAAGCGTATGTGGAAACGGAGAACTGCCAAACCTTGTAAACTGACAGTTCAGGGTCCTGTTTCATAAATTAGCAAATACATAATAATATGAGTTATTGTTATTAGTCTTCCGTTTCATAAGAATATTTTCTAATAATATTAGTTATGAGTTCATGGCTCTAAATTATTAGTAAATATTTCTAATATTAGTAAACTGATTCATAGACTGCAGAACTAATCAAATTTACTGATAATATTAGGTTTTTTTTTCTATAAGTGTTTTTGGACCAATAACTTATTCACAAACCCGTGTAAATCAGATTTCGTGATCTTACATTTGTGGAAAATGAATCACTCTGATTTAAATATCAAATTAGAAAAGGCTTGCATATGGTATCATAACAAGTTTTTAGGATTTGATGTTAGATTTTAGTACATAAGCCTACTGCTATGTTATTATTTGTTACATTTATGAAGATATATGTAGGCAGTGCTGCTTTGAAAAAGACAAAAAGACTAAGAAGGGAAAAAAACACAAACAACAATCCAGACGTAACCTCCAAATCAATCAGCTAACTAATGAACTAATAATATTAGCGAAGAGATTATGGTACAGGTGGTAAAAGAGGGATTTTACTTTGCAAGTAGATATGTTTACAAAAACATAATTTTCTATTATTTAGACCAGTGGTTCCCAACCTTTTTCAGCTGACGCCCCCCTTCGAATATCATGAAATCCTCACGCCCCCTTTGGTAGTGATGGGGAGAAGAAGGCCTAAAAACTTGATTGCCAGTATTTTTGTACTCTAAAAGATCCCCATATCACTTGTAAAAATAAAATTAATATTGCTCATCTCTTTTATTATTCTTATTTATTCTGTGATGCTTTTGCTGTCACACACACACACACACGCATAAAAAACGCGAAAATGCATATCTAATTACTGTGAATCTTATTTGAGTCTCAGCACAGTTCATAAAAAAAAGTTAATTGTAGAAACACAAATGTCCAATGTAGAGTTAAAAACTGAATATTAGTGAGATGATTGGCACTGTTTTGCTTTCATCAGCTCTGAGATATTAGGTTTTGTATTTGATAGAGCACAACGCAGATCACTCGTATCTCGTATTTGGATTTCCAAATTATTATAAACGTGTTGAGGACAAGATATGACTAAGATTATAATATGTAGGTAATCAGTTGTAATGTATTAACCAACAGTGTAAGATCACCTGCTGAAAAAAAAAGGACCTGAAGATGGCTGAATAGCCGAAATATATTGTCCAATACACGAAAATTATTTTACAAAATTGACAGACATAAATTTTAACTATGTTTTATAATATTGACAAATATAAATTTTAATTTTGACAAAGCTATGAGCTGATTTTATAACAAAAAGATTTTATACGAGGGAATAGGTGGTAATATTTTATACACAACATACAAATCCCTCGTAGGAGATAAATAACATGAAATTTATCAACATAGGTAATTTAGTTAATTTCATAGTAGCCTACATATTATATAATGGATTCTTTGTCACGAATCCTATCTTAAAGGGAGAAGGTACCTTGAAATGCGTCAAAATACAAATTTTTATTTTCTTACTTAATTTCAAGGTTTGAAGTGTGCATTACCGAGCGAGGTGGCCGACATGGCAACGTCTTGGACCCTCATTCGGGAGGTCCGAGGTTCAAATCCCGTGGCCGGCCAGTCAGTTTGACATGGGTTTTTTCATTGTTTCCCCAGTCGTAAAGGTAAATGCCGAATTGTATATTTACATACCATGAATTATCCTCACCATTTCATCCTGTATCACATCCATTTAAATTAATATCAGTTGAATTTATTCCATAAAAATACACTACATTAGAAACAATTGACAATCAATAGTTCCATGGCCTACCCTACTGTTTAGACAACAGATCCCGAACTCCTGATATGGCCTCGAAGCTAAAAGGAGTATAAACACAGCTGAAAATAATAATAATAATAATAATAATAATAATAATAATAATAATAATAGTAATAATAAAACATAAAGTGTGTTTTATGGAAATATAATGTATTTTGAAATACAGACCTATTTAAAAGTCCTAAATGAGAGCTTATTTGACAAACTATTTAGATGCCTATAATTTATTTATATTATATCTTGCATTATAGGCCTATTTTGTCGTATTCTGTACTATAAGTAATTGTCTATTCTTTCTTACGCAGCTCAGGACTAGGGTTTGTATATTTATGATGCAAAAAAAGTGAAAAATATGACTGTAAATATGCTCTTTAAAATGACTAAATGTGATCCAAAAATTCTAAATATGATCTTATAGAATTAAAAAAAAAATAACGTTCCTATTTAAATTGTTGAATGACACTAATGTCTTGCATCACATGAATTCAATCAGATAATAACTTTTTAACAATTTTGGTCATGTGCAATATTTTAAAAGAATTTTCTCCTGTTTGCTCGCTTCATCAGCTCCAAATACTCGTAATGTTTTGTAGACCTTGCGTGTCCCTATAAAATATGAACAATTGCATTAGTTTTAAAATGAAGTTATCTAATAAGGCATAACATTAAATTAATGAAATAAATTTCAAATTTAATTAGACCGTGTAGTACATACACTGTATAATTGTACTCCTTTACCGAATTTATAACTGAAATATGACATTAAATTAGGTTACAAACATGGCCAAAATATGAACAAGATCACAAAAAAACCCAAAATATGATTTTATATGCAAAACGTAGAATTGAATTGAATTTAAGTTACGTAATGCAAGCTCTGTAGTGGATCTTCGTACAGTAATGAAGGAATTTAACCTGTTCACTGCTACTGACGTAAATATACGTCGCCCCAAAACTTGTGTAACAGAAGACAATAAGATTGTTTGCAAAATGCTTTATGTGAAATGATAGGATTTTTATTTGTGTATTACGATTCTAATTTATGGAAAACAGCCATTGTAAAGAAAATTTCCCCATCGATTTCAAACTTAGTGACCGCTGATGAATTCATTTGATGTATCTGTTACTATACTTCTCAGTTCCTAACATCTTAAATGTTTTACATGATTAATGGCCGGTTTCTATAAACTCGCGAATTACCTATGGGTAAATTATCCCATGAACAGAATTTACACAAGGAAAACTCTTACGAACAGAAATAATTTAAAGATAACGATCACACACAGTTTTGGCGAGTTTCTAGATAAAAGTCCACTGGGTAAATATGAAAATGAGAGAAAAAATGTTTCTATAAACTAGGGCTAGATCTTTCCAAGGGTAAATCTTTGGGTTAATTTATCCTTTCATGGATGGCTGGGTAAAATTTAACCTCTCGTAGGATAAATATGGCGGACGTGCACGGATTGCAGTACCTGTAAAATACAGTTTTAGAAGTGCTGAGATGATCTGTAATGTTGACTTTGTTTCTCCGTAATAGGATGGGCGTATCAGAATGTATATACATATTTCTTATTGAAATTTTCATGTACCGTACATTGTCGCTAATGACTGTATTTGCCGGTATTTGGTAGCACTGAGTGTGCAAACATTGCAAACTAGAGTCGTACTTCTCATTTTTCCTTCCTCTTACGCATTAGATCTCGACAGTAGTAGTATTTGTATGAAGACAATGTTCTTCCGAACTAATTAGTATGATATATATTGCAAAACCATGTCTTGACTTGTAGTAGTGGAATCATAGGCTGAAACAATTACATCTCCGTTATTCAAGATGTGTTCTCAGTGTTCACCGTAGCTCATTGTCAGCGTGCTGGATTACGGTTCAAGAGGTCCACTGTTCGATCCCCGGCATGGCAGTATATGTTATTTTTTATTTCCTCATTATACCATTAGTGCTCTGCTGGGTGATTCTGGAACTAAGTTGTCCATTGGATAATTTACCCATAGGTATTTCGCGAGTTTATAGAAACCGGGCATAAGTTATTTTTTTTGTCCCTTATTTTTGTATTTTCACCCAATATTATTTGTACTACTGAGCAATTTTGACTTGTATTATTTTTTCAGTACCTGTCATATTTGTATGTACTACCCGCGCGCGATTTCTTGAGCGCTCGGCTCCCTAGTCCTCATTCGGTAGGTTTCGTTCAACTTCGTAGGTTAAGCTGACAACATTGAAACACGAATTACGCTATACACCCTGACATCTAGTGGCTTCAATAATAAGCTTTCATTCTGTCTCAGGATTCTTATTTATTTATTGACATTATCTTTTCTGACGCATGGAGTTATGGGGAAAAATACAATCTTTCGAACTGCTGATTTCACAAATACTTCATTGTACATTCAACACTTTCCTCACCTCTTTAAGAATTCCGTATGTGCTAATTTCTGACGATCCCGTGAACTCTGATGTCAATTTCATGGACTGAAAGTTGAGCGAACTTTTCACATTTTGTATTAAATACGTTTAAAATTAGGCTTATAGCTTTCTCCACTTTTAGATGCCTTACCTCTCTTACGTTTTAAAATACGAAATGGTGAAGCATGTTCTGCTAAGACTCTTCTTTATGCTTAAAATTAGTCATCCAGTGTAAAAATATTGAGCCTATATTATGCATAATATTCTTATTTGATGACTTATTTGATAACCAAAGGCTTATGACGTGTAATTAATTGTTACGCAATACCGTCACCACGTTATATTATTGGACTGCATTAAAATCGTTGTATATTAAAGTCACTACATAAAATTCCATACGCGCGATTCTGCTGAAACGTTATTTCTTTGGTTGACAACACTGCAGAAAGACTGGCGGAATAGCTTTGTTTTGTTCCCCCCGGCCCTCACTTCCCCGTAAATCCAGCGCTCAAGAAGTGGCGCGCGGGTAGTAAAGTTTTTGTTTGTTATTGTTTTGTTTGACGAAGCCATGAATCTTGTATTCTTAAGGTGAATAAATTGAAATTGAAATTGAATGCCTTGTTATCACTGTATAAATTTTGCTCTGTAATAGACACGCTCCTTCCTCATAGTATTCCGGGTCTTTTCTGAAACTACTCATTCCAGAACATTCAGATTTTTTTACGATCTATTTATATGTTAGCAAGGTTTTATTTACTTACTCAATGGTAAGATAATTTTATGGAACCGAAGGTTCATTGCCGCGCTTACCTGAGCCCGCCATTCAACCCAGGGTTGCCATACGTACCACTATAGTAGTACACCTACGACTATTTCATAGATTCGTACGACGTACGACGCAATCATGAGTCGTACGCCTATTTGTACGACCATTTTTAACATAGCGTTTTATATTCAATCTACTGACGAATTTTAAATTTTGATCCAGTTTTTGTCTTCTCAAGGTTTTTGTTGTAAGCATGTTGCTGAAATCAATTTTAGTGGAAAGCAGTCCTGTTCCTTTGGCAATAATCACACTGTTGCAACTAAGTTACTGTTTATTTCATTTTATTGTATTTTATCAAGTTTAGCACATCGGAAGATGAAACTAGCCTAATCATTTAAAAATAGGATTATTTATTAAGAATTACATGACATATCTTTATATAAGGTGCATAATATCGACTATTTATTATTATTATTATTATTATTATCATCACCATCATCGCAATACGTTCATTACACTGAAAAATCTCAAAGTATACGACAGTTTTAACTAGCATACGACTATTTCCGGATGTTGGTACGACTGTTCTACATTTCTGATCTGGTAACCCTGATTCAACCCTAATCTGTGCTAAATCCATCCAATCATCCATCGCAAATCCTACTTCCCATAAATCTATCCTAATATTGTCCTCCCACCTACGTCTAGGTCTTCCAAGTGGTCTTTTCCCTTCGGGTCTCCCAGTCAACACTTTTGAGATATCTCTTTCCTCCCCCATTTCATCCTCCGTGATTTAATTGCCCTTACTGGGCTATATCTGGCGAAGTTCGTCGTTATGCTGTTTTCTTCTCTCTTAGGTCTGAATATTTTCCTAAGCCCCCTGTTTTCGAACACTCTCAGATTATGTTCTTCCATGTCTCACAACCATATAAAACAACCGTCAGGATAATTGTTTAAATATAAATTTTTATTTTTAGATTTCTCGACAGAAGACGAGAAGATAAGAGTTTCTGAACTCCATAAAAACAAGCATTTGCTGATTTTAGTCGACACTCAACTTCTACCTTAACATTATTTGTATCGGTATCATTGCCCTCCTAAGCATTCTAAATACCTACTGTATAAATGATAAAAAACTGCATGAAAATCGGATCAGTGATACTTTGGTTAAAAGCGTAGGCTACAAACATTACAAACAAACAAACCTTGCATGTTAAGGATGAATTCCTTTTATTACTATTAATTATTACTAGGGCTCGGATGTTTATGGCCTGAAAAAGTGGACAATATGGCTGAACGTTGTTCGATTTGGACGAAACTCACTATACAGGGGTTTTCTGGGCCAAGGACCTCGAATCTGAGGTCGCTTTTACCAGTCGACGCTATCTAATCGTGGTATGTAATTCACGTGATTTAGGTGTTAATAAATATAATGATTTAACTTTTATGCTCTTAATTTTTAATTTTTGAAATAATTATCGCGAGCAATCGCTTGATTTTGTAAGTCTATCCTTGACGATTCATTTGTTTAGAATATCAAGGCCCGAAGACATATGAAATTTTCAACCTACACGGAAGAGGGATAATCAATACAGGCCTAAATATGGTCAAACATTGTTCGACTTGGACGAAACTCGCTATGCAGGGGTTTTCTGGGCCAGGGAACTCTAATCTGAGGTCGCTTTTACCAGTCGATGCTATCTGATCGTGGTATGTAGTCCACGCGATTTAGGTGTTAATAAATATAATGATTTAACTACTATGCTCTTAATTTTTAATTTTTGAAATAATTATCGCGTGCGAAGCCGCGGGCACACGCTAGTTGTTTCATAAATCTTTATTTTTAGATTTCTGGACAGAAGGCAAGAAGATAAGATTTTCTGAACTGCATAAAAACAAGAATTTCCTGGTTTTAGACGACATTTAAGTTCTGCCTTAATATTATTTGTGTCTGTAATTATTGTTCCCAGATATTTGAATTTTGAACGTGTTCGAACGATTTACCGGCTATTCTATTATTTTGTAGAACATTATTTTGGCGTTTCGTGACCATATACTTAGTTTTTTCTGCATTAATTTCTAATCCAACATTCCTTCAGGTATCGATTTAGCAGAATTTTACATTTTTTAAATTTCCTGGTACAAGTACTGAGAGTAATGATAACATTTTTCATTTCTAACATTTGCAAAAATAAGGGGAAAATGCTAGATATTACACTTTTAAAGATATGTCACTAAAAATGTCACTGTATTACTACGGATTGTAAATGAAAATGTATAAATAATTTCAATTACCTACGGTTTACGGTTCTTTTAACATGGCGGAGAAAGTAGGTACCTTCTCCCCTTAAGTAAAAGCTTGCAAGCCTTTCAAGATGGAGGCACGTTACCATTTTTATATTTCAAGAGTTTGTTATAAGCAGGAATTAACAACTGGAGCTATTAATATGCCTTGGTATATACACTTACTAGCTTAAAAGACCCGGCGTCGCCCGGGTTTTGTATTTTGTAGTTGGAAATTAACTTATGAAGGACTTTCGATTTTTAAATTCTAGGTCCTTATATAGATATTTATAATTTTAAATAGGAAGAACGACTTATCACACTCAAACTATTCCCTCAGAAAACGCTTGATATAGTTTTTTTATGGCTCATAGAGGATGTAGAATTCTGCATCGCATCGCTTGTACACAGCAAGCCTGGTAGGGGTTCAAATAAGAAGAAACAGAAATTCCTGCGACATAAAATTGTAATACCGAGGCGGAAAATTTTATTTCTCACTCTCATGTTACCATAAAACTGTTTTGGGGATGAAATTAAACAGAAAGCAATATCACTTAAATACTTCTCTCTCCAAAAACCTGCGATATAATATAATAATATACACATTACCATACCTCGTTTTGTTTTCTCTAAGTCCAGGGTAGAGAAAGTTATGTAACTGCATTATTTTCGTGGATTTCATTCTGTAATATTTATTTATAACATGAATTATTTTTATAACTTCTCTTATTTGTCAAACTTGCATGTCATTTTTTTTTCAAACCCGTCTGATACAATTGGCTACAACATATTCTGTGATTTGGAATTGATAATTCTGTGTAAAAAGGGATTAAGTATTCTCAAAAACGTTTAATTTTTGGCATTTAAAATCAACATTTTGCAAAATCCTTTCTTAGTGAGCCCCTACATTATGAAACGAAGGTACTGTCAAAATTCCAAGTCTCTACCTGTTATAGTTTAGGCTGTACGTTGATTCCTGTCATTCAGTCAGTCATTCATTCAGTCAGTCAGGACAAAGCCTTTTATATAGGCCTATATAGATTTAACTGTCAACTTACCTTTGATTCATTCAGGCTAGTTTCGGTGGAATTCGGCGCTATCGACGAGCAAAGACTGACTAGTATGGACACCCCTGCAAGAGAAATATAACATCATTTTAGTACACTAGCATAGATTAGATAAAAAAAATTACTATGTCCTTTTTTTGTCTAGATTTCCCCCCCAAAACGGTTATAACTTTAATTCATCTATTTTAACGACCATGCTGACCATATGCCCCCTAAATCCTGTCATCTGCCTACGATAGATGGCGCAGCGTTCGGACGGTTGGTCTAGTTCTTTCATGGTTGCAGCGCCACGGAGTTAACAATAGTGATTTATGGAAATTGATAAAGTGTTTCGAGTGGCTTTCTAAAGCACCACTAACCGGAGCCACTACTACTCCATCAAGTAGCTCCTCAGTTTGTATCACGAGGCTGAGTGCACCCCGTTCCAGACCTCTCTACCTAAGAAAAATCCGGAGGTACGGGGAATCGGGCCCGGGCCGACAGATCTGTAGCCAGCGACGCTAACCACAAGACCACGCCGGCGGACAAAATTCAGCTACTATCGTGAAATAACTTAAACTCGCCCTAGAAAAACGTTTTAACAAATAAGCTAAGCTTACAAATATTCGAAATGAAAGTCTTGAAGCCCGGAAAACCACGTTAACCTGCAAGACTTCAGCCGAGAAAGCCTTCGTAATTATTATATCCAGTAATTGTTCAATTCCAGTTTTCAGCCCCCTCCCCACCAAGCCCTTCTTTGGGCCGGCGTGTGTGCCCTGAATACATAAATACATTTTTCGAAAAAGACGTCTGTGTGTTGCACGAAATCAGACTTAGACCTAGCCTAGTCTTGCTTGACAGTCAATAGGCCTAGATACATTTGTGAAAGGCTGAAACAACTGAAGTCTTGTCTGTACCGGGTATACTCTAGAGCAGAGGTTCTCAAACTTCCTTTATTCGAGGACCCCTTTAATTATTAATGTTGTCATTGCGGACCCCTAAAAAATGACCCTTCACTATTTTTACTAATTTTGTAGATTAACCATTTGAAATATATTTAATTCAAAACGAAAAGCTATAGGATAGAAAGAGAAAGCAGTCTGTTTGTTTTGATACATTTTTTTAACTTCTAACATTGAATTCAGTTGCAAAACGACAGGAGTCTTAGTATTAATTATAAATAAAATTACCAATGGGACAGTTATATAATAAAATACCACTAATTTCAGCGAGAAGGATGGTGTTGTTTTTTTTTGCTTTTGACAGTCTCTGAAATAATGGGTTTTATTTTTTAAAGTTTCAGCCTTAAATCTCCCGCGGACCCCTCAAACCATGCCTGCGGACCCCCATCGGTCCGCGGACCACACTTTGAGAACCCCTGGTCTAGAGATCGGCCGAAAATTGCTCCAATATTAGTTAAACGTTGGCGTTCATTTAAACGCAAGTAAATACATTCGGAAGGGGATAAACAAGATTTTTTTTGGAAATACATTTATTTAATTTCATAGCTTTAGCAAACATTAACACAAATATTAATCAAATAGGTGGTAATATTTTATACACAGCATTAATCCAGTCATTATGGGAATGTATGGTTATTATATTTTTAATTTCTCACATCATTTATAGAATGATGACGGACTGCATAGAAAACTATTATCAGAGTGGTTAATGTAAGAAGCTCTATTACAGGCCATGGAGGCCCAAAGGGTTCCAGGAGTTCGAGGCTCCCAGATTTTAGACATTCGGCACGTGAAGGTGGTAAGGTTGTCAGCCGTACGCACCGGCCGCCTTTACCCCCTGGATTGCTCCTGGTACACAGTTTTGTTAGAGTCGACTCCACGGCCATAGTGCCACCAGAAAGATTAAACCAATTGAAAAACCCCAACGACCTCATCGGGGATCGAACCCGCGACCTTCCGGTTTGTAGCGCAGCGCATTGGCCATGCTAGGTAGAGAAAGTTTTGTGAGGGAATCACACATTTTTTCCAATGTACACTGATGAAACGAGAGATTATGTAAGTTGACGTAACTAAAGCCATGACATTAATATCTAAGGATATTCTCAAGCCATTAACGTGAAAGTATGAGAGATTAGAATTATGGGAATTCACAACATATAACATATTTGCAGACATAGATAAGCATTGTTTATGCACACGAAAGGATTTACTATCCTTGGTTCGGTCTTCATCTCTTATTTTTCTTAAGGTAATTAGTTTTTTTCTGCTCTCAGTCGCCGTTAATTGCTTTGTTAATAGCACTTTTTTTTGTCTTTTCTTGTATGTTCAATTGTAATATACAAGTACACTGTAGACGCAATACCACGACTCTAATTAGATATTAATGAATAGGGTTTGGATGTTTATGACATTTCATATTTTTATCCTGAACTCCATTCTCGCCGCAAACACAAATTAAACAAGAATTGCACATTTGTTACCCTAATCGGACCGTTTTTAGATAGATTTCGAAGAAAAATCTACCTATTGCAATCGATACCATGTCATGACTTTCGAAAAATTATTTCATATCTTTACGTTTCATGCCTCCCAAAGTGCGAAACTACCGCCCGTTCAAAAAAAAAATGTATATATAAATATCTTTCTTTCCACGATAGCAGCCGTAATTTTGAAGATGTTTGAACCAAATTTTATTATCTTATTTCTAAGCCCAATAGTTCGACAAGTTCGTTAATGAGCAAAATTGGCCCAAGGGGGAGGGGTCATGGGAGGGGGTTGAAATTATAAAATATTTATATTTCGGCCCCTATGAAGTATAGAGGGAAACTTTGTTTGAATAGATTAGAGTACTCCCTATGGAGTTCACAGTGACACCAACGATTCGGGGGTTTTGGGGGTACGAGTGGGCGTGGGGGTGGGGGTCGGTGGAAATTAGAAATTTTTGAAACCACGTGTTGTGTGGTATCGTTGAAAAGCTCTTGATGAGTACTCTGCAAATCAATAACTGGTTTCTCGGTAGCTCTCATATAAGGCGAGATTTAGCACTTCGAAATCTACCTCAGCCAGTAGGTACTAGGTCTGTCTAAAGAGAATTTTTTTTTCATATAAAGTAATATTTTGGTCATTTTTATGGTCTTGGTCATATTTTAGCCATATTTGTAATTTAACGTCATATTTCAGTTATAAATTCGGTAAAGGAGCACAATTATACAGTGTATGTACCACATGGTTGAGTTAAATTTGAAATTTATTTCATTAATTTAATGTTATGACAAATTAATAAGTTAGATAACTTAAATTTTAAAATTAATACAATTTTGCATATTTTATAGGGATACGCAAGGTCTATAAAATAATACGAGTATTTGGAGCTGATGAAGCGAGCAGACAGGAGCAAATTCTTTAAAAATAGAAGCTCATTACAAGTAAAACAGTAAATCACCTGTAAAATTGTTTTAAAAGTGATTATCCGATTGAATTCATGTGATGTAAGAATTTATAGAGTCTTTAAACGTTTTAAATTGAAACTTTTATTTTTGGAAAATACTTGATTTTATTAGGTCATATTTAGGATTTTTGGGTCATATTTAATCAATTTATGGGCTTATTTGCAGTCATATTTTCGACTTTTTTAGGCGATAAACATCCGAACCCTATTAATGAATATAAAAGTGAGGAATTGTCAAAGTTCTTGGATTGAATTTTTATAAGAGAAAATTGAAGATTTGAGACGAGGAGTCAATCAAACACAATACGTTATGAATCAGTGACTATTTATATAATAACTTAATGTCTTTCTTTCGATTTGGACGAATCTGTCTTTCTGTCTGTGCACGATGCCCAGCAAAATCCACTGAACGCAGAGATCTGAAATTTTAAACGTAGATGGACCAAAGGGTGGGCGAATGCACCTCGAAGCCGGATTTTTAATTTTAGCTTTCGTTCGCGAGTTATGAGTGAAAAACTGGCAGAAAACGTGATTTTCAGCGTATCGAAGCGTCAGATTTCGGTAATACATTTCATTTGTCAAATCAATTTGCAGGTGGCTTTGCTTCTTTTTTTTCTTTGTCATAACTTTGAAATAAAAGAATCGCTTCATTTTGTAAGCCCACCCTGGTCGATCCATTTGTGTATAATGCCAAGGCACGCAGACATCTGAAATTTTCAACATAGGCGGGAGAGGGATAATGGACAAACATTATTCCGCTTTGGGCAGGGTTTTATGCAGGGGTTTTCTGGGCCAGAGAATTCGAATCTGCTTCGCTTTCTAATCGTGGAATGCACTTCAAAGTCAAATTTTTAGCTGTTTCATTAATTATTAATCGTTTAGTTAGGGCAGAGATCTGAAGTTTTAAACATATCTGGACTGAAAGGTGGGCGAATGCACCTCGAAGCCGGGTATTTAATTTTCGCTTTCGTTAGTGAGTTATGAGTGAAAAACTGGCAGAAAACGTGATTTTTTTCGCTATCAGTTTTTAGTAATACATTTCGTTTGTCAAATCAATTGAAGGAGGCTTTGCCTTTCTTTGCCATATTATTAACTTGAAAATAAAAGCATCGCGATTTTTTTTTTCAATATATCACATGAAATTATCGATAGTTTCGATTCTGTGGGCTCTACCAGATCGATTCGTTTGTTTATAATGTAAAATACAATAGAGGCGCTTTCTAGTCGAGGAATTCACTCCAAAGCCGGATGTTTGGCTGTTTCATTATAATTATTAATAGTTTAGTTTATGAATGATTCGTGTGTAAGGGTTAATATATATAATTATCTCTCTATATATATAAAAGGCTGACAGGAATCAACGTAGAGCCTAAACTATAATAGGTAGAGACTTGGAATTTTGACAGTACCTTCGTTTCATAATGTAGGTGCTCACTAAGAAAGGATTTTGAAAAATTCTGATTTTAAATGCCAAAAATCAAATGTTTTTGAGAATACTTAATCCCTTTTTACACAGAATAACCGAATCACGGTTTTGACATTAAAACATATTATTGCCAGCGGGTTTCAGATGGGTTTGGAATTAAATTAAATGGAAGTTTGGCAATTACAGTTGGCTTTGTCTATTTTTGTCATACCTTGAAATAAAACTTTCGCGATCGTTTGAATGTTGTAAGCCCTAATATGGTCAAACATTGTTTTATTTGGACGAAACTCACTATACAGGGGTTTTCTGGACCAAGGAACTCGAATCTGAGGTCGCTTTTACCAGGCGATGCTATCTAATCGTGGTATATAGTCCACGTGATTTAGGTGTTAATAATTATAATGATTTAACTATTATGCTCTTAATTTTTAATTTTTGAAATAATTATCGCGGGCGAAGCCGCGGGCACATGCTAGTATATATATATAATGTTTTAATTATTGCCCTTAATTTTTAATCTTCGAATTAATTATCGTGGGCGGAGCCGCGGGCACCTGCTATTAACATATAAGAACGAATCTGAAATAGCCAATCACATAGGCCTATCACTCAATATTTATCGAATTTTCTTTATCACCTCCTACAAAAATGATAGAGACACGCCCTCTTTTCTTTATATTCTGATCAGGTCGAAGACTCTGGAAGGCAGGGACTTATGCATACGTTTAATTATTAAGTGCCAGAGTTTGTGTGGGGGACGGAAAAATATCTGTCTGTCTGTCCATGTGTCGGGCCGTCCGTCTATCTCTCCGTCTGTCTATGTATCTGTAAGCGCGATAACTCGAATATGCTTTATCACATTTTCATGAAACTTGGTATACGCATTTATAACGTCCATGGGAAGAAGCCTATTGATATTGGACCAAATTAATTGACCGGTACCGGAGAAATGCCCAACTTAGTGCCTATTTTATAATAATATGTTAGAAAGAATTCATCAAATGCAAAGCGGTTCTCAGACAATTTACAGTGTTCATATACGGCTTTGGAAGTTGCAATACAGTTAGCTTTGACAAATAACACTACCTACACATTCCTTCACATATGCTTATCAAACTAAACTTTTTTAAAAATTTGTTTATTTAAGGTCGCTTTTTAACTGCCAGGTTCACCAGCGACCACAATAATTAATACATTTACATTGAACAAGTGCTAAACCTTTGTTCTTCCATAAACCCTGCTTAATGAATCGATCTGGAGCTTAACTCGGAATTCGATTACAAAAATAAGTTATTTTCTGCATATCAAAATTGCCATTATCTCTGATTAAACAAATGCTTTCTGGCACTTTGTTATATCAGTTTAACTGATTTTATTTTTAATAACATTTAATAACATAGTCCAAATTTCACTCCGTAGCCATTTTTATTAAATGTAAATCCTATCTCTGTTGATGACTAGCCTATACCAAAAGTTCTCTGGTCTTTGGCATGGGCTCCATAGCGTAGTGAAATGTGTATTTTTCATGACTGATGTACATGTAAGACACCACAAAGAATTGCATAAAAGTAGAAATATAGAATTAATAAATTGCTACCTTATCTTAAAATATGAGAAATATTATTCACATGTTAGTTTTGGTATTCGTAAAAGCCAGCTGATGCATTAAAATGTTATGCATTGATTTCAAACTTGTAAACCGATGATATCATTTGATGGATGTCTATATTAATACAAGTTCAGTTTTGAAAAGGTTAATTTACTTTTATTTTTCATCATGTACTTCATGTATGGGTGGCCTTATTGAAAACGTTGTCTTATACAGAATTAAAACCAGTTTAATTTTCTACACATTTGTTTAAATACATTTCTCATCTCTAACCGTATATTCACTGTCATTGTAGCTTACTTCTGTGAAAACGAAACTTTTTAAGACTACATTGTTCGGGAAAATGTTTGAAACAAAAGTTGTAGAGTATTAAATTTGTAATACAATACATAGGTCTGTAGAATTTAATATTTTATCTCTAGTAAATGAGAAGTTAGTTATTTAAAAGAAATACACACAATATTGGAGACTGTTGGACACGCATTCGGAAGGTCCCAGGTTCAAATCCCGTGGCCGGCTAATTTGACATGGGGTTTTTCATGGTTTTTCCAGTCGTAAAGGCAAATACCGAATTGGATATTTGCATACCATGAATCACCCTCACCATTTCATCCTATATCATATCCATTTAAATTAATATCAGTTGAAATTTACTTTATAACATAGGCCTAAACCATTATTGTTTACCCACTTAACAACAAAATGTATAAGTAAATATGTATAGGAAGCATATTAGACTCGCATATAAAAATGCAGCTTCCTATTTTAAGGGGGCCTGGAAGGAAAAAAGAGACGAATAGTAGCTATTTATGTATCAAGTACGCAAAATAACGCTTTAGCGGAAGAATCTAGTATAGCGGCCGAGGCGTAAGCCGAGGCTGAAGTACTGGATGAGTCTGGTCAAGTTTTTGCGTACGTAGTGCATGCAATATTTTTGAGTAAAAGGTCTCTAAATTATATGAAATGAAACAAAAAAAGCATATAATTAATTATAATGGAAGATAGTCAGCCATTTGTTAAAGTCATATTCTCAAGGCCATCTGAATCCTTGAACAACAATGAACCGCACGTACCAATACGAAATGCGGTATAGGTGCATTATATGAGTCGCGTTTTGTAAACAGTAATGCATACGAACTAGTATTTATGAAAAGCTTGTGAAAATATGAATGATAATCCCGAGGAAATTTCAATCCAAGTCAGAAACATTGAATTGGAGCTGGTGCCAGCATTAGACTATGAGAAGGAATATATTATTGCATTTGAATGCTGGTGCATCCATGGTAAATAATGTTTTTCTAGTGAACCAAGATGTGAAGAGTTTTTGGCTTATATTTGTTGTTATATGATGAAGTAGACTACCGTGTTTTGCGAAAAACCCTGGTAAAGTTTCCGATTATCATAAAGAAACATGTTGGCTTAAATTTGTTGTTTTATGACCAATTATTTGCGTAAATCCATGTTAAAATTAATGTGACTGGTCAATGCCATCTGGGTTTTGTTTATAGATTGCCATGACGACTTTAGCGTACTAATCCGATAAAACTACTTTTTGAATGCATTTTGAGTGCAGTTTTATGCAATTTTAGCGGCCTAGGTAGCTAAAATGCAATTTTTTGGCATGTTACCAGTCCAGCAAGCAGTTGTTTTAGAGAGCGTGTACTGAAAATATTTTTTTAAAGTATACGCTTTGATCCTTAGTATCTGTAACTAACTTTATCCTTGTATTAGGCATAATGCCATTTTGTATAAACTATAAGAATTAGAGACTTCAAATTTTCAGAATTTGTAAAAAAATTAAAAGCACAACACTGCAAAATATAGCCTACTGAAATAAAAAAATTAAAAATAGAAAAATATTTTGCTTAAAATATACCTTTATGAAAAATGTAAGTAGCCTACACTAAAATGACAATGGCAATTTGAACCTCATCCCCCGTAAGTTTATGTTTTTCCTATTTAAGGAACATTTTCTTCTGACTAGGCCTATAAGGGCTTATAAATAATATAAAGACACACATTTTAGCAACACTTTTTATAATATAAAATTAATTAAAGATTTCGGGTTACACAATGCAGTGAAAAAATGAGTGTCTTTAAAAAAATATAAACCCACAAAAAACCCTACGGTACAATATGTTAAAAGCATATGGGTGATTCTTCAAATACGGGAAAATTTGCGTTCCGGAGTGATATTTCCCTTCAAATTCAACTTTAAAAAAAAATTAGAATAAAAGTTTGTTTCTACTAACTTACTTCCATACTACAACTATCACTTTGAAATGTCACTAACTTTAAATTCTGATATTCCAAAATCGAATTTAATTCAATGAAATGTCATCCACATGCCCTGTCCCAAACCTCGGTTTTGTATATTCTAATGCATTTTTCCACAAAACAAAATGTTATTTCCTTTTCAACTTTTTTCCTGTCAATGAGTATGAATGGGTGAAGAATATTAACCCCTAAAAAATAAAATGAAATAAAATTGTCACCCCACCTAATGAACATAAAGAATGTCCCAAGGGTTTTTGGTCATCCACATGGCTGAAAAGAATGGAATTTTTTCTGCAGAAATGAGAAATTTGTAAAACTGGCAACAGTGTTAGAAAGCCAACAGGGCAGCTTGTGGTTGAATTGTAAGGTTGAATTTTGCTTGCTTACAAACAGTTTGGGATTAACAAAGGACTTTGTATCATTTTCAAGGAAAACGTTTTTATTCCCCGTCATTAACATGGATTCTAGAAAGTAGGCAGAAAGTGAATATTAATTAATTTTGATTATGCACTATGATAAACCTTCCAATTCAAAGTACCTGACTGAAGTTGAGCCTACAGAGGTTTAGAAATGGCTTGCTGAGACCACTTAAACTCCTTTTTTGTCATCCACATGCCTGATTTTTGTGTCATCCACATGTCTCATGAAGGGGTATGTGGATGACTCTCAAGTCATGTAGATGATAAATGTAGGGTACTATTGTGTTTGCGGTGTCTGTGACCTGTACTTAAGATCTTAAAATTGATTAAATGAATTTCTGCTTGATTCCCCCCTCCCCCAAAACCATAAAAACGCAGTCTCGTTAAAATTACATTAATTCTGGAGTATGCACACAAATTTGCAAATTTGATGCAAAATCAACTGAAGTATGCTGAGAAAAATATGAAATCACATAAAGAAAAGCAGATTGTTACTAATGTTAGTCATTAATGTGGCCTTCTGCCATCCACATGTACACGGATGACGGATGTCATTCACATGGCTTTAAAAAAATTAATTAACTAAAATAAATAAAAATATAAACATTTAAGCTCTGCTGGTGTCATATTATAATCAAGTAACCCCTGAAGTATTTTTTTTTTTTTTTTTTTTAGATTTTTTAAACAAAGTAAAAAATTTGGATTTTACACGCTCCAAATTTTCCCGTATTTGAAGAATCACCCATATATTCCTTTCATTAACATCACAGATATGCCCTTAATATTTGTCTGAGATAGATTTCATTTTTTATTTTTAAAAAGTCAATTGAATTAACTGACATTTGAATGTACTGCTTATCCTCTAAGATAGTTTGTTATAAATTTGTAATAAAATAAAATCAGGTAAACTGATGTAACAAAGTGCCAGAATGGTTTTGTTTAATCAATGATAATTGCAATTGTGATAATGCAGAAAATAAGTTATTTTTGTAATAGATTTCCGAGTTAAGCTCCAGATCGATTCATTAAAAAGGGCTTACGAAAGGACAAAGGTCTAGTTTTATAAGCATATGTGAAAGAATATGTGGGTAGTGTTATTTGTCAAAGCTAACTGTATTGCAACTTCCAAAGCCGTATACGACCACTGTAAAACAATATGTTGTCATGAGAACTGATTTGCATTTGATAAATTCTCTAATATATTAGCATGAAACAGGCATTAAATTGGGCATTACTCCGGTACCGGTCAACCGATTTGGTAAAAAAAAATCAATATGCTTCTTCCCATGGACGTTATAAATGTGTATACCAAGTTCCATGAAAATCCAATATAGCGTATTTTGAGTTATCGTGCGTGCAGACACACGGACAGACAAACAAATGGACAGACATTTTCCCGTCCACCACACAATCTCATAAAGTAACATTCTGGCTCTTAACAACACGAAATAAATTTTAAAATGCATGTAAAATTTACAGAATAGGGTACAAGAAACAAACTGAGAGCCTAATCATTGTGTTAACTGTTTTCTGTGCAGTCCGGGACGTTTTGATTAAATGAACAGAACTTCAAGTCCTTACAAGTTAGAACAAATTGAGATTTCTGTATAATTGCGTTGTGAATTACTTTTGGAAGATTCAATAGGCCTATATTTATTACTAATCATTTATATACTACATAAGAATTCTTATGTTCGGTCTCAATTCAGTTCAAGTAATATTGTGTTTTTTGTTGTTTTCGTTTGTTTGTTTGTTTGTTTGTTTTTCTGTTCTGGATCTGTATAGTCACCTGAATTGCCGGGCAGATGATTTTAATAAAGTAAGTATAATATATATTCTATCGTTTAGCCTCCGTGGGTGAGTCGGTAGCCACCCGGCGGTCCGGGTTCGATTCCCCGCCGGGTTGGGTATTTTTCAATAGTGAAAAATCACTTTCCCGGGTTCAGGACTGGGTGTGTGTGTTGCCAGTCAATTGATCAAACATTGTCCCTGTGTTCTATGATCACGAGAAGGTGACGCGACGATCTTAGAACAAATGAGAAATCGGTTGTTGGACCGGAGATATGGCCATTATCAGATCGTAATATTAAAGTATTAAAATACAATTTGAAATTTTAATAATTCTCAGCATTTCGATTAGAGGACGCTATTGGAGAAAAATTCCTCTGACATTGGGATTAGAACCCGTGATATTCGGCTTTTCTTGTCGACGGTGTCCCAACTGAGTTCAACTCACGGCACCAGATGGAATCTCTCTCCCATATTCATGTAATGTTCAACATTTCGTGGCTCCATGGATTTTTTATAGGCCTATTGCTACATCTACGTACCATAGCTCTTCAAATTAATAAATAACCCTGGTTACAGCGCAGGCCCGTTCGTACGTCACGTGTGTAGATCGTCACTCCTCAACTGATAAGGCCGCCTTTAAAACCCCGAAGAATATAGCATGAACAACCAAATAAGCTCATGGGAGAGGACGTCCGTCTGTACAGGTCTTTTATGGTTACATAATTATATATCTGCCTATATAAATGTGCTTGTGACTTACCGAGCGTTATGGTGAGAAGTTTCTGGCCCCTCATCCTGCCTGATGGAGGACTCGCCTCTCACTGCAACAAATACAAAGCATAAAGTGTGTATTATTATTTCATACAACTTTCAATTTCTAAGGAAAACCTGGCTAACATGATGAATAGGTGAAATTGTACAGTGAGTCCCACGCAAGAGTTGGCCAATGACGCGGGTTTCTGCGTCGCGGCTGGCACAGCTCCAACTCCCGAGCGATCGGGTGAAATATCTACGCAAATAATGCCGCGGTCGTTGTAATGATTCAGGTTCTCACATTTACAGTTAAAATTACAATGAAAATAACCACGTACCTCATCATAAGAGATGTTGGAAATGTTCTCCTCTTGCATCCAGACAATACAGGCACCTTTTTAGGAAATTTTCTTTCACGCGCGTAAGTTCAGCTTCCGAGACTTTCTCTTTTGATAGGCCTATGTGATATTGTCATTAAGTTCTTCTAACAGTATGTAAATATTATTTATGGGGAAACTTGAAAAATAAAGTGTATAGATCAATTTCCCATACATAAGAAGAACTTAAAGACAATATCACAAGAGAAATTAACTCTATCTCGGAAGCTGAACTTACGCGCGTGAAAGAAAATTCCCTAAAAAAGGTCACAATATTGCGCGTATGCAAGAGGAGAACATTTCCAACATCTCTTGTGATGAGGTACGTGGTTATTTTCATTGTAATTTTAACAGTAAATGTGAGAATCTGAATCATTACAACGACCGCGGCATTATTTGCGTAGATATTTCACCCGATCGCTCGGGAGTTGGAGCTGTGCCAGCCGCGACGCAGAAACCCGCGTCATTGGCCAACTCTTGCGTGGGACTCACTGTATATTTTTTATGCTGGGTGATCCGTTTGGGTATGGATAAAATGCGGTCAATGAGGAATCTCAACAGCAGGTTTCAAGAATCCATTCGTACAGGAGGACGCCATCTATAGGACGTAATTTTTCAAAATTGATAAATTCCATTAATGTTTCTTAAATGGCAAGTTTTAAAGCTTTAATTACTATGAATAAAATGTTTTCTTCCATCACTCTTGGTTTTATTATTGGATGTTAAAAAATTCCCGTTTTTTTTGTGTCACCTTGTATATGTAGGGCCCTTTCTCATTGATGATGAGACGGATATGCAAGCTTTTCGGCCTCTATGAGGGCCGTCCATAAAGTAAGCTTCCCTAGGGCTATTCACAGAAACAAAACACAACTTCAAGGAAATAGTTATTGGAACAGACAAAGCCAGTAGGTCATCTGTTTTTCAACATATTCACCACCGGAATTGAAACATTTGTCATACCGTGGCACCAACTTTTGAATATCTGTGTCGTAGAAGTCTGCCGCCTGGGATTTGAACCACTGTGTGACAATCACCTCCGTTTCTCTATCATTTCTCTGTCATTTCTTGAGGTGTAGGAAAAGATGGAAATAGCTGGAAGCGAAGTCCGAGCTGTAGGATGGATGTTTAAACACCTCCCAGCAGAACTTCTGTAGGAGACTTGCGAGGAGTTGTTTAAACATCCACCCTACAGCCCGGACCTCGCTCCCAGTGATTTCCACCTTTTCCTACACCTCACAAAACAGATAATGACAAAGAATGGCAGATAGAAGGAGATGTTTGTCACACAGTTGTTCAAATCCCTGGTGGTAGACTTGTACGACACACGTATTCAACAGTTGGTTCTACGGTATGACAATTGTTTCAATTCCGTTGGCGGGTATGTTGGAAAATACCTGAACACTTGCTATATGTGCTGTATCTCTCTTATTCTCTTTACTTCTTACCTTACATTGGTCATTATCCTAGCTTCCCTACTTTTTATTATACCTATTTCATATTTGTATTATTGTAAGTACATGATGTTTTGCTAGTATAGTCATCAACATTGTAATTGGGTGTATACCTGTATTGTTCATTCTTGATTAAATAAATAAATAAATTGTGTTTTGTTTCCGTTAATGGAATGTGGGAAAGTTACTTTATGGACGCGCCTTGTACATATGCCCAACTGATAGAGGACTGAAGCTGTCTTACTTAGGCTGAAATGTGAATAAGCCATAAGAGTTGTATGAAACAGAGCCGAGAGACGGGGAATTGCAAGTGAGTCTGGTGTGAATTGAATGGAACTCGCTGTGTGGCGGAGAAATCTGTTTCCAGTGGGAAATTTAACTGCACTTCCGACAGTCACTTTCCCATGAATCACACGCACCTGTCTCTCAATTATATGCACCTTCATGTCGCCTTCACACCACCTAAGTCATAACTGAAGACGGGATGGGTATCATCAGGGCCCGGATTTTGATGTCACGTCATCTTTTAACTGGTACATCATGGACGTTGCCCACTAATGCAGATATTCTGATCATGACTCCTAGGTTACAAAAATGAAAATTTTTAGTGTCTTTTTTGGTCATTTTTCCCAATTTTTATTTTTAAGTCATTTTTAGAATTCAAAGTTATTATTTGGTCATTTTTTGACCATTTTATGGTCTTTTATTCCCACATTTCATATTTTTGGGTCATTTGGCCTATTTAAGGCCTATAGAAGTAAATATTTTTCTCATTTTGTGTTGTTTGTAGCATTATGTAGGGCTTTTGTGAATTTACTTACATTGAATAATCTAAATAATCATAAATAAATAGATCTTGTTATAATTTTAATTTGCATACTGAAAGACGGTGTTTGCTATTTTCATTTAACTGTATGTGCCAATTAACTAATTACAAGCCTATATAATGGGGTCAAAGACATTAATGTATAATAGACACAAATCTGATGAATAAACTAGCATTTTCACAAAAATTTTTGTGTAATTTTTGTGTACTTTTCCAGTCATTTTATAGCTCATATTTTTAAAAGTATTTTTAGGTCATCAAAATCCGGGCCCTGTTCTTCAACATCACGGTTTTTTATGTACATCTACATCTTCCGTATTCTCAATCTCCAAGCCTCTCTGTCCTTCCATAGATTCTCAGGAATGTTTTTCCCCTTCATGTCCTCTTGTATCCCATTAAACCTTATCTTCTTTGGTCTGCCTCTCTTCTTTCTGTCCGGAGTATTCCATCTGAAGATCTTCTTTGTTGACCGCCGGCGTGGTCTTGTGGTTAGCATCGCTGACTACAGATCTGTCGTCCCGGGTTCGATCTCCGGTACCTCCCCGGATTTTTCTGAGGTAGGGAGGTCTGGAACGGGGTGCACTCAGCCTCGGGATTCAAATTGTGGAGCTACTTGATAGAGAAGTAGCGGCTTCGGTCATGGGAACCACCATTAACGGCCGTGGGTGTCGGCATGCTGACCACATATCCCCCCAATCCTACCATCTGCCTATGGTAGATGACGCGGCGGTCAGGTGGTAGGTTTTATCCCTTCAGAGGAGGAGATCTTCTTTGGTAATCTCTCCTCCCCAATCCTTCTCACATGACTGTACCACACGAGTTGCTGTTCTTTAATGGCATCTAGTATAGCGTGTTGTAGTTTCATTTGTTCCCGAATTTCTTCATTTCTAATTCTTTCTATCCTAGAAGTTCTATTTGCTTTCCTCCAAAAATCCATTTCTGTTGCTAATAATTTTCTTTCCTCTCTCTTTTTAATTGGTCAAATTTCTGAACCATATTGTACTATTTTAACTAGTGAATCATAAATATACGGTTTTTTTTTCCTTCTCGTGATATGTCTTTCCCATAATAGGCTACTTCTTAATAGGGATATCGCTTTTCTGCCCAGAGTGTTTCTATTCTGAATTTCTTTCTCCGTTCCACAATCTTTATGAACCGTTATGCCTAAATATTTGTAGTTCTCTGCGTTTTTAATAATTACTTTGTTATTTGACGTTAAATCTTGCTGAATACCTCCTATGTACATTTTTTCCCCTGGTTGTTTGTCAAAACACTCTTCTAATACTCTGAAATCAATTTCCTTGTCATAAAGTCAATATATCCGATATTTTAACATCTATATTTCGATTCTGTCATTTCAGCAAGAAGGTGAGAGAGGGACGTATACAAGAATACATTATTGTAGCACATTTATTTATAAAAATGGGCTAAATAAATGTTTTAGGCAATATCAAGTTAAAATTATTAATATTGAAACATAAGTATGATACGATTAGTGGCAATAGTGGCAATTTACTTACTTACTTACTTACTCACTCAATGGCAATAGACAATTCCTAAGCAAGCTAAAGAAATATTACCTTTTCATGCCGCGCTTACCTGAGCTCGCCATTCAATCCTATTCTGTGCTAACTCCATCCAACCATCCCTCGCAATTCCTACTTCCCTTAAATCTATTCCAATATTGTATTCCCACCTACGTCTAGGTCTTCCAAGTGATCTTTTCCCTTCGGGTCTCCAAGTCATTATTTTTTAGATATGTTTTTCCTCCCCCATGCGCGTAACATGTCCAGCCCATTTCATCCTCCGTGATTTAATTACCCTTACTATATCCGGTGACGAGTGCCAACACATCTATAAAATCAAGGTGAATTACAGGAAATTCAAATAGCTTTTGTTGGATGTTGGTTGGATATCCAGCATACTTCAGAGTAAATAGGAGCCTTCTATCACTACGAATGCTTTCACAGTAAACAGAAGAAATTGAGCTGGCTCTGTCAACCGGTTTAAAGGGAATTTTGGAGCTGATACAAAACCAATGATTAAAAATATTTCAAAATCTTAATATTACCCTTGATTCACAATAATTCCATGCCGAATAGGAGCAAGATGGGTCAGCGGAGGTTCAATCATGCGTTACACTCAATGATTCATCATAATGAGTAATATTTTTTTGCACGACTTAACTAATTAGCGGTACTTACGAATATTGTTGCCGTGGATCGTAACTTGACATTCCCACACGCAATCTTGTTGCTATGTGCGGTAAGAGTTTCCGTGCGGTAAGAATTTAATTACGGCACATCA
Source organism: Ectobius pallidus (assembly GCA_964059195.1). Classification (NCBI taxonomy): domain Eukaryota; kingdom Metazoa; phylum Arthropoda; class Insecta; order Blattodea; family Ectobiidae; genus Ectobius; species Ectobius pallidus. The sequence continues at coordinate 169,979,907 of CAXKWD010000007.1, forward strand.
TAATACAAGCCTTTATGGACAAGGCCCCCCAGGACAAATATTCGGTTCCCATAACAACAAACACATGCGAATCACTTTCTGAAATAAATCATCTATCTTCAAGAATGTATATACATAATATTTTCAGGTAATATCACAATTAATATAATTAAATTGATATAAATAATCATCGTGCAAAAAATAGCATGCAATACTCGTGCAGTAAGCGCCTCGTTTTTTCAAACTCCTTCCTCGATCCGTATGCATCGCTTACGGCACTTGTATCGCAATATACTATTACCAAACAGTACATTATATTATTTGCATATTTTCGTTAGGTCCCATTTAATTCTGTTTGAAACAAAAACTAAAATTTGTAAATTTAACCCACATAGACCCGAAGTGATATAAAAACTGAGGACGAACCGCACAGTAAACAACCGAAGTAATTATTACGATTCTGAATATTATTTTAGTCACCCGCGCACGACGGTTAGAAATTGAAGGATGACAGAAGTGTCGATTTATCTAGTAACTGTCAACATTGCAGGAGTGTGCATTCAACGACACTTTCACCTCTATCCAGACTGAATGTCTGTAAAAAACAGAAATCTATGTGTTACATATTCTGATGTGTATGAGTGTGTTTGTGACTTAGGCCTTAGGTTTTATTAAAAACATTAGAGTTGTTTCATGAGCAATAAATGATGGTGCTATTTGTATATCGCTGATTTTTATTAAATTTAGCATTTATTTATGTTTCTTTTATCATCGAGGTCATATCAGGAGTTCAGGTTCTGTGTGTGTATAGGCCTACCAGTAGACTGTGCAATTATTGATGTGCAACTGTTGTCTATTGTTGATGTGTTTATGACGTCTGTTAAATTTGGACTGATATTAATTTTAATTAATGTCATGCAGAATTAAACAGGGCGATGATTCATGGTAAGCAAATATCCAATTCGACCTTTGCCTTTATTGGCTGGGCAAACCATGAGAAACAAGTAAACTTGACCAGCCACGGGAGTTGAACCCTGGACCTCCCGAAAGCGAGTCCAATATGCTACCATCTCGGCCACCTCGCTTGGTTTACATACACTAATTAGCATAAAATTCAGACATTCTAAATACTAAAAACATTCTTCCTTTCTTTTAACCTCTCCCGTTCTAGGGACATTTATATGGTCCACGCCTCCCGGGCCTTATAGGAACTAGAAACATATATCGATAAATACTCAGAACTATAAGATATTAAAACACTAGACTTTGTTTAGAATTGGCTTAGAAAATAGTCTAATGGAAAAAAGCTAGTTTGCTACTGGTGTATTTAATAATAATAATAATAATTTCACAAGATGTTCAAAACCGGGAAATCTTCAGGATCAAAATTCACAAATGGCAAATTGACCAAGGGCGAAAACCAAAGAAGAAGACTGGAACAACGTGGTCTAAAGAGAGAAAGGAAGCCCACAGTGAAAGAATGAAAGAGATCTGGCCATAAAGGAAGGCAAATGCACACCTCTAAGTACTTAGCGTAGTCCTAATGGGCTTATTCGCAAATATATAATTATTAAGTGCCATAATGGTACTTTATGAAATTTTGTGGGGGACGGGAAAATGTCTGCCCGTGTGTCTGTACGCGCGATAACTCAAATATGCTTTATCGGATTATTTTCATGAAACTTGATACACATATTTATAATGCCCATGAGAAGAAGCCTATTGACCAAATCGGTTGACTTTTACCGTAGTAATGCCCAATTTATTGTCTATTTTATTGCAGTTCAGATACTTCGGTAAAAAAAGAAATAAACAAGATAACCAAATTAAGTATAATAAATGACAGATTAATTGCCCAAATTTATTCAAACTAAAATCATAAAATCTCATAGCCCGTGTTTGGTCTTAAAATGACCGTGAAAAGACGGAACATTCATTATAAATATCATTAACTAGAAAGAAGGCAAAGGTAAAAAGTTTAACAACATCATTTTAAATAACTATTAAAATGAGATTGCAGTGAATAGACGGAGAAGCTGGGAATTTCCCTAGCAGACCTAGCGGGTGCGAGATAAGGCAATGCAGTACTCAGGTACAATGTATCGGGAATCTCCCAAGATCTTATCACAGAGGGTACTGATCCACTTAAGTAATTCTAAGAAGTCGGCTATTGTGTTTAAGCCTAGCTTCTGATGTTGCTACTGATACAACACGCTGTCCGAACCTTCTTAGAAATCCGAGACGCTAAGTTGTGGGTTTTGAGAATAAGGGAAAATCCAATTGATTTCCGTGGGAAACTAACATATTATTATTGGTCGGGAGATTTGCCAATAAGAACTGGTCTATAGTACCACGTGCCGGGATTCACGAATAATAATTAAGAAGAGTAGGGATAAATGTTTGTCCAAGAAAGTTTTCTTTAGGCCTAACGTGGCACTGTAAAATCACTCTACTTCAAGGCCCCGCGCCTATAACAGTCATATTCAACTCTACTTCAAGGCCCCGTGCCTAGAGCAGTCAACAGGACTCTACTTCAAGGCCCCGTGCCTAGAACAGTCAAAATCACTCTACGTCGAGGCCGCGTGCCTACATCAATCACTCTACTTATCTTTGAGGCCGCGTGCCCACAGAATTAATTGGACTTATAAAATTTTAGCTGTGGAATTAATCGACTTAGAAGGATTCTTACTTTCAATCGCGATTAGTCAAAATCATATACGGCAGCAATTGTATCACTAGTAACGATCTACCGAGAACTTGCAACAATACTAATTATTCACAAACAAATTTTGTAATTATTGTCAATGACTGGACTTGTATTTCCAACGTTTTGAATAAACAGAATATTCCTTCAGTGTTCAAAGAAACTGCATTATTATTCAAGCAATAATATTAAGGTGTTCTTCGCTTCCTACCCTGAAGCTAGAGGGAAGTGCTCAACGATCGACTGGCAGACCGGAGGCGGGTTCAACAAATCAGAAATATTCAGTATATGCATTATACTGTGGCGCCCACGTAAACATCTCTTCAACACCGAACCGCTGTACATGGCTATTTCCCAACGTGAGGCACGAGTGAAGCTGGACATCAAGGATCACCAACTTCAAAAATCATCCCAAAACGGAAGGAAGACACCGCAGAATTTCTAGAACGTCACCCGTAAAGGCACCGCTGGAATTCAAGATCGTGGTACATCAGTTCCGGAGACCGCCGCAGAAAACATCAAAAATCACCAACAGATAAGAACTTAAATATACATAGAGTTTCAGTAAAGTAAACAATTTTATTATCAATAATTTAAGAAACAGTAAATATTAATTAAATAAATTAGTAAGCCTGACATCAAATAATATTTTTTTAAAAGTTTGCAATTTAAGATCAAAGTAAAATTAAACTGAAACTCACTAAGTAAATTAAAGAATAAATTCAAGTAAAATAAAATCTTTTTCAAATTAAAAGAACTCAGGCATATCGAATATTTATTGTGCAAGGGTATAATTATACATGTTATGCATTATATGTTGAACTTCTTAACCAAAGGTAAGGTAGATCGTAAGAGTGTATCAGTACCCTTATAATTTATGTATGTGGCTTAGAAACGGAAAAGTTACTAGGAATAAAATTAATATGGAAGGTGGAGAGGGGCACGACTTGCTTACTGGTGAGGAAATAAATAATTGTAGAATGGAGATTAACAATGAGAACAGTGTCGCGACAGGTGACGGGGTTTTGGAGCAGGGAGTTGATAATAGGCAGGAAAATATTGCAACAAATATTCAGCTGACCGAGAATGATAGTGTAACTGAACATAGGCCTAGGGAATTGAATCAAACTATAGACCCGAATTCTATTGCATATTTGATAGCTATGATGAGGGAATCTAAGGAAACTATGATGAAGGGACTAGAAAAATCAAGTAACGATACTAGGGAAAGTATTAAGGGGTTAGAAAAATCTAGTAAGGAAACTAGGGAAAGTATCAATGAAACTAGGGAAAGTATCAATGAAACTAGGGAAAGTATAAAGGAACTAGAGAAAAATTCTAAGGAAAATATGAAGGAACTAGAGAAAAATACCGGGGAAAAGATAGAGAAACTGGGAGATAGGATAGACCAATCGGACCAAGAACATAGGCAGAATATAGATAGGCTTGAGAGGGAGCTTAATAATATAAAAGAGGTCCAATCTAACATATGCAACGAAATCAGGGGAGAACTCTGTAGGGAACTTAAAGAAAGTGAAAAAGCAATGAGGCAAGAAATTAGTGAAAGTCAAGGGGAAATTAGGTCTGAATTAGAGGCTAATATGGCATCGGTAGATAGAAAAATAGAAATGCAGGGCAAGAAATATGAAGAAAAATTATTCAATGAAAGGAAAATTTTGGAGAAGGAAATACAGAAATCGGAGTCTAGCTTGAAAAATAATATGGAGACTCAGGTGGGAAAAGTAAAAGTAGGGTTAGGAGACAAAATCTCGGAAGTAAATGACAAGGTAGTGCATTTAGAAAATATATTAGCGGTTAAAATAGGGGAAATCTCTAAAGAAGTAAGCACGGTAGCTAAAGAGGTCGAAAATCGTAGGCCTGTAGCAAATAACTATGCTGTAAATTGTAGTGAGAGTATATGTAATGGAATAGGAAATACATATAGGCCTCCTAGTGTTGCAAATGAGTCCTGTAATACAGTACACGAGACGGTAGCCACCAGCGTGCCGGTAGTTAGCGATAATAGGATTAATATATGTAATTTAATAGGAAATGAGGTATCACTTCCCAGCTTCAATGAGAGCAACACGAGCCCTCAGAGCTTCTTGAAATCTGTTGAAGAATATTTTACTTTACGGTCTATTCCATCTCAGTACAAAATGTTGATCCTCGGTAGAGCCTTAAAAGGAAAAACAAAAGAGTGGTTTGAACTTACAGTACACCCGGAGTGCAACTATGAGGATTTTAAGCAGTTATTCTTAGCAAGATATTGGGGTGAGGCGAAGAGAGCTTTAGCTAGAAATGAGGTCTATAATGGGAGATATTCTCCTAGGGGCAACGTCTCTTTATCGGACCATTTCCTAAGAGTTATAGGCCTAATCAAGTTACTAGACCCCGGAATGCCAGAACGCGAGGCCATTCAGCTTGTGACGAGACATTTTCAGCCGGAAATATGTAACCTGCTTATAGTATCATGTCCCCAAACTTATAGCAAGGCTTTGGAGTTATTATCTAGTTTCGAAGTAGGAACTAACAGAGAAGAGCGTAGCGATAATAGGAGACAAAATGGACCGGATAATATGCAAATGAATCAAGATACGAGAGGAGGTCCAAATAATGACAGAGGTAGATGGAACCAAGGACATGCCAACAGAAATGCGGAATCGAACAGAGGACCCCCTAATAATAACTCATATAGAAATAATGGGAACCAAAACTGGAGGGGAAATAATCAAGAGAATAGGCCTCAAGACAGACAAGTAAATAATGTTCGATTTCATGGCAGGATGCAGAACGAAGTAGGAGAACGAATTCCAGAAAACCAGGGGGGCATTAACATAGAAGGTGAAAGGAATCAGGCGCATAGCACGGGAAATCACAATGATATTCAGGGAGACATTCGTCACAGAAATGACGAAAGGCATGTAGCGCAAGACAGGCCTTTAAACTACTAGGAGACGCATTTGGAGGTCGAAATGACGTCACACAGACCGAGGGATTAAAAGGATTAAAAAGACCTGATAATGAAAATAAAACACGAGAGAAGGGGTGCGTAGTAGGATGTGCAAATAGAGAGGGTATAACACCCACATATCCGCCATTAATAAGGGTAAAAATAGACCAATTTGAAGTCGATATGTTGGTGGACACTGGCTGTACTTTTTCTCTAATAAACGAAAAATTCTATGAAACGCTGAAAGCAGCAAGAGTGCGCGTTCAGGAATTGAAAGTACATGGCCTATACGCACAAACTGCCATTGGTGCCAAATCCCATAAAATTGAGCATCAGTGTATGTTGCCGTTGGAAATTGAGGGAAAGAAGTTAGAAGTCTACTTTTTGACAATAAAACATTTAGCACATAAATTAATTCTGGGTTGTGATTCTATGACAGATCAACTAATGAGAATAAATTTTGAAGAAAATTGGGTAGAAATGGAATTAGATGAGAAAGAAAAGTTACGTGTACCGTTTTTATCTAATGAGAATATAATTACTAAGGAGTTGGAGTGCCAAAATGAAGATGTATTATTACGCGAGCCTTTCGTGGTGGAATCAGTTGTAGTACAAGAGGGAAATAGTATCGACGAATATAGGCCTATGGGAATTAAACCGGCCGTATTTATATATGAAGGTGATAATGAGGCTGATTGTGACGAAAGTGTCGCAGAGTTACAGGGAATGGAATCTGATATTGTTTGGGAGGACGAAGAATATGATCATTTGTGCATTAAGGGTTCTAATAATTATGTAGATGAAAATGAATGTGAAACGGTACACGCGAATTTTACTAACATTAGTCAGAATGGAAGAAATGAAGAGGAAAATGTTGATATCGAATTAATTCTCAGGGAGAAAGTAGAAGAAATTGATGTGCTGTCAGATGGTCAAAAGTCGACTTTATATAACATGCTATATAAGAACAAATCAGTGTTCAGTTCAACTCCAGGCCTATTTCGGGGTTACCAACACAAATTTAAATTAAAACAAGAAATTCCTGAGCGTCGCTATAAGAGTAGGCCTGTACCAATTTCAATGAGGGATGAAGCCGGTAAGCAAATAAATCCGATTTGTGGTGTAGTGAAAGCACATGGAAAACTACGCTTAACCTTTGACTCTAGTTATCTTAAATTATTCATAGAAGCAGAAAATTTTTGGGCAGAACCAATAAAGGATATAAATCCGTAAAATGTATTCAGATGATCAGTGATTTTGTGTGACGTCATTTATCGACAATGTATTGTAAATATGAACAAATTAGAGGAAAGCAAGGAATAACCGAAAGGCATTGTACTGAGCTGGAATAATGTAGGCCTATAACCTGCAATGTATATTTTACGCGGTAAAATAGCTACTGGCATGATAGGTTATCAGTTCCACATAGGTTTAGGATTAGAGGAATGTGTATAAATGAGAGTAAAATATACGTGTGTGTATTGCATTCTTTATAATATAGTGCAAGTGTAGTGAGAACTGCTTGATCGACCTTGTCAAAGTCTCAAGGTAAAAGAGTGTTTCGTTGCATTCTTTATAATATAGTGTAGGTGTAGTGAGAACTGCTTGATCGGCCTTGTCAAAGTCTCATGGTAAAAGAGTGTTTCTTTGCATTCTTGATAATATAGTGTAGGTGTAGTGAGAACTGCTTGATCGACCTTGTCAAAGTCTCAATATAAAAAAAAAAAGTGTTTTTGTTTTTCTTTATGCATTCAATATATTTTATAAAATTTCAGTGAGAACTGCTTGAGCTTAATTTTCATGGTCTCACGAGGGTATATCGGTAAATTTATGGTGTTTACGTAAAATTTTGTTGTAATGTCTTGGTCGTGCAATAAACCAAGTAATAAGTACAAGCAACGTAACACTACAGGAAACCGCAAGATGTATGAATGCATGAATGTGATAGGTTCAGAAAACTTGTACATGTGGGACAGGATTTAAGGTGAAGTCTCGTGTCAAGATAGGAATTAAATTAGTTATGTATTTGTTTAAGATAGTTGCAACACTGGAGGAAAATAAGGTATAATATTTTGTGGAGAGATGCAGTATATTCAGCCAGTAAGTCAATCATAGGCTATGATGATTCCTGTCTTAATAGACTGGGGCATATATTGCAGTTCAGATACTTCGGTAAAAAAAGAAATAAACAAGATAACCAAATTAAGTATAATAAATGACAGATTAATTGCCCAAATTTATTCAAACTAAAATCATAAAATCTCATAGCCCGTGTTTGGTCTTAAAATGACCGTGAAAAGACGGAACATTCATTATAAATATCATTAACTAGAAAGAAGGCAAAGGTAAAAAGTTTAACAACATCATTTTAAATAACTATTAAAATGAGATTGCAGTGAATAGACGGAGAAGCTGGGAATTTCCCTAGCAGACCTAGCGGGTGCGAGATAAGGCAATGCAGTACTCAGGTACAATGTATCGGGAATCTCCCAAGATCTTATCACAGAGGGTACTGATCCACTTAAGTAATTCTAAGAAGTCGGCTATTGTGTTTAAGCCTAGCTTCTGATGTTGCTACTGATACAACACGCTGTCCGAACCTTCTTAGAAATCCGAGACGCTAAGTTGTGGGTTTTGAGAATAAGGGAAAATCCAATTGATTTCCGTGGGAAACTAACATATTATTATTGGTCGGGAGATTTGCCAATAAGAACTGGTCTATAGTACCACGTGCCGGGATTCACGAATAATAATTAAGAAGAGTAGGGATAAATGTTTGTCCAAGAAAGTTTTCTTTAGGCCTAACGTGGCACTGTAAAATCACTCTACTTCAAGGCCCCGCGCCTATAACAGTCATATTCAACTCTACTTCAAGGCCCCGTGCCTAGAGCAGTCAACAGGACTCTACTTCAAGGCCCCGTGCCTAGAACAGTCAAAATCACTCTACGTCGAGGCCGCGTGCCTACATCAATCACTCTACTTATCTTTGAGGCCGCGTGCCCACAGAATTAATTGGACTTATAAAATTTTAGCTGTGGAATTAATCGACTTAGAAGGATTCTTACTTTCAATCGCGATTAGTCAAAATCATATACGGCAGCAATTGTATCACTAGTAACGATCTACCGAGAACTTGCAACAATACTAATTATTCACAAACAAATTTTGTAATTATTGTCAATGACTGGACTTGTATTTCCAACGTTTTGAATAAACAGAATATTCCTTCAGTGTTCAAAGAAACTGCATTATTATTCAAGCAATAATATTAAGGTGTTCTTCGCTTCCTACCCTGAAGCTAGAGGGAAGTGCTCAACGATCGACTGGCAGACCGGAGGCGGGTTCAACAAATCAGAAATATTCAGTATATGCATTATACTGTGGCGCCCAGGTAAACATCTCTTCAACACCGAACCGCTGTAATTTTTAAATATTATATTTCAAAGAATTTATCAAATGCAAATCAGTTCTCATGACAACATATTGTTTTACAGTGTTCATATGCGACGTTGGGAATTACAGTACAGTTAGCTTTTGCAAATGACACTACCCGCATATTCCTTCACATATACTTATGAAACTTGTTCTTTCGTAAGCCCTGCTTAATGAATCCATTTGGAGCTTAACTCGGAAATCGATTGAAAAAATAACTTATTTTCTGCATATCATAATTGCAATTGATCACTGATTAAACAAAAGTAATCTGGCACTTCGTTACATCAGTTTACCTGATTTTATTATTATTATTATTATTATTATTATTATTATTATTATTATTATTTTCCTCACTCCTGTATAAATTTGTTTACAATACTCCCGCCCCTTAGCCTATTTGATTTAAGAAATTGACTAATATATGTAGGCTTCGGAAGTTTAGGAAAATGCCTATTTAATTTAAAGGCTGGTGGTAGATGTGTCCGAATTATGGCAAATAAAACCTTCTGGTGAAGTTTCATCTTGCCTATTTTCTTTCCTTCTTTGCCATTTGCACTTTTTTTGTGTTTATATGTACCTTTTTTGCCTTTTTAAAAATATTTTAGTATTCTCTTAACAGTATTGAACAATTTCTGAGTTCGAAACTAAGAATTGGTGGTTTGTTTGGTATAAATAGATTTGGGACACCTTTTCAAAAGAATTTGTTTGTGTTTCATACTCTTGGCTACCTGACATCCTTTTCTTCATTGTCCATGCTGACCAGTTGCACAGTCGTGTATATTCTTTGTCAGGGTTCAGATGTGTGTTGAAAATAGCCGAAATTTAAAACGTCTAAAGGGCGTTTATATCCTCAGTGGGAGCAATATTTTGAAGTTATGTGCCAGCAACATAGCTGTAAGTTTCTGTTTTTAATTAATTAATTCAATTGAAGGGCCTAGTTTCATAAGGGCGTAAGGTACAAGGACATAGTTTCGAGAAATCTTATGTTTTTAAGCAATGGTACCACTCACAAGCACAGGTCTTTTCTTATAACTGAGAAGAGGTTTAAGGCACAAGTATAAATTGAGTATTTAAGAGATATGAGGAGAAGGCAGAAATGTTAAAAGCTCAAAATTAAAGATGTGCCTTACGCCCTTATGGAACTAGGCCCTTCAATTGATCGATGTACGGGTTCGCTGTGGCGCAATTGGTTCAGTCACAGAGCAAGTCAAGTCTAAACTCCAAGATCCCAGTAATTACTTTTTTATTTCAGCTGTGTTTATACTCCTTTTAGCTTCGAGGCCATATCAGGAGTTCGGGATCTGTGTCTGCACAGTAGAGTAGGCCATGAAACTATTGCTTGTCAATTATTGTCGGTGTATTTAATGGAGTAATTTCAACTGATATTAAATTAAATGGATATGATTTAGGATGAAATGGTGAGGATGATTCATGGTATGTAAATATCCAATTCGGCATTTGCCGTTACGACTGGGGAAACCATGAAAAAACCAATGTTAAACTGCCCGGCCATGGGATTTGAACCTGGGACCACCCGATTTAAATTTCTTCCACAGAAAAGTAGACTTGTATTAAGGTAAATTTTCAGTTTATCGTCGATCATAACATAATGATTTTTTATTTTTATTTTTTTCACCTCTGTTTATACTCCTTTTAGCTTGGAGGCTATACAGGGTGTTAATGAATAACACCGAAACATTTTACCTGTGTATAGAGGGGACATAGACAAGCAACTTTTATTAGGACATTTTTGCTCTATGACGTAAAATATGTATTTTACAGGGCATTAAAGTCCTTAAAATTCGGTGCTCATAAGTCAATAATGGAGCGAAATAGGGTTAAAATTTTCATTAAATTGACTTCATGCCTTCTTAGCGATCGATAAAAACCTGATTCTTAACAATTCATCAACAGCTATATCATAATTTAGAATTTTCATAATCTGCTAAATTTTCTGACTAATCACATGATTGCCCGCCACTGCATTATGTTTTTATTCCTAATTCCAGACCTAACAAAAATGTTTCGTTTGTCTTTTTTTTCCCTCAGTGTTGCAAGATATCGATCGTCATTTTTTACAATTTTCCCGACCACTACACAATATTCACTGTTCCTTTGTTTCCCATCGTTTCAAGTATTAGAAGTCAGTGGCGTGCATATCCTTGGGAGATTTTATGTTATAACAGGAAGAATTGAATCCATAGAGCAAAAATCTCCTAATAAAAGTTGCTTGTCTATGTCCCCTCTATACACAGGTAAAATACTTCGGTGTTATTTATTAACACTCTGTATAGTCCAGTCAATAAACGTCGAAAAACACCGAATAGAAAAAAAAATCGTGTAGTTTTGGAATTTTGCAGAGATGTCGAAGGAAGTCTCCTGAATATCATACTAAAAGTCCCCGATGGTGGGGGGTGAGCGGGGGACAGGGGGGCCCGCAGAAGGTCCCATTTTTAGGTTTTTCACTTATATCTAAACAATGGTGCATCGTAAAGGAAAAATTGCTATATACAACATTAAAGCTGATAAAATTTCCTACAAGTTTGATCCTACAAATTTCTTCCTATTTCCAGTAGTTTTCGAGATATCCGCCAACGAAAGTAACAAATTTTCAAAAAAAGCTCTTTCGCCTCGCGCTTTTCGACACACTTTGTCTTCTAGCGCTTCATCCCTTAGGTATACAGCAATGTTCTCATGAAAGAAGTCGTAGGGAAATAAATTCACTTTTAAAGTGAGCAGTCATTTGTTATTTTGTCTTCAAATGTTCAAAAGTTATAACAATTTAAGTTTCAAAACTACATGATTTTTTTTTGTCCTTAATTTTTCTTTCTTGCCTGGAATATAATGTATTTTCCATTACATGTCCTGTGCTTGTACCGTGATCGATTTTTAATAAATTCAACTTTAATGATTGTGTGATATTTCTCCACTTGTTTCATGATGTAAATACACAATATACAGTTTATATACAAAGATATAACCCCTAAATATAGAGAAAGTGCGATGTACGGTTTTCTTTCGAAATCTCGAAATTTGACCGAAACTTAAATTGTTATAACTTTTGAACATTCGAAGACAAAGTAACAAATGACTACTCACTTTAAAGTGAATTTATTTCCCTACAACTTCTTTCATGAGAACCTAAGGGATGAAGCGCTAGAAGACAAAGTGTGTCGAAAAGCGTGAGGCGAAAGAGCTTTTTTTGAAAATTTGTTATTTTCGTTGGCGGATATCTCGAAAACTACTGGATATAGGAAGAAATGTGTAGTATCAAACTTGTAGGAAATTTTATCAGCTTTAATTTTGTATATAGCAATTTTTCCACTACGATGCACCATTGTATAGATATAAGTGAAAAACCTAAAAATGGGACCTTCTGCGGGCCCCCCGCTCACCCCCCACCTTCGGGGACTTTTAGTATGTTGTTCAGGACACTCCCTCCGACAACTCTGCAAAATTTCAAAACTACACGATTTTTTTGTTCTATTTTTCATTCGTTGCCTGGACTAATATCAGGAGTTTGGGATGTGTGTCTGTACATTAGGGTAGGCCATGAAACTATTGCTTGTCAATTTTTTCTATTGTCGGTGTATTTAACGGAGTAAATTTCAACTGATATTAATTTAAACGGATAAGATACAGGATGAAATGGTGAGGATGATTCATGGTATGTAAATATCCAATTCGGCATTTGCCTTTACAACTTGGGAAACCATGAAAAAAAAAAAAAAACAAGTCAAATTGTGCGGACACGGGATTTGAACCCGGGACCTCCCGAATGAAAGTCATTTTGAGGAATTAGTTTCGCGTAGGCGTCACAGACATTGTCAAATTCAATGAACATCCTCCTTATAAAATGGCAAACGAATTCGTGAATTATTGCTGCAATAATTATTCCATCTGTCGAGTTTTCTCTTTCTCACCACCAGCAAGGAAATTGCGAGAGAGATGAGACTTACAAAATCTTCCGGTTCCTCTGGTTGGAGTCATCAGACCGGATCAAAACGTTTTCGTGTTTCTACAGACTCCAACAAGACAAAAACATCCCTTTCGGTTTTAGCCTACAGGAGTAGGCAGACTTAAATATTCATATTTCTTTTAAATTTTTGGTAGGTTTTATCAGATCCTTCCACTCCGGCGGCCCGGGTTCGATTCCCGGCCGGGTCGGGGATTTTTCAATAGTGAAAAATCCCATTCCCGGGTTCAGGACTGGGTAGGTTAGGCCTTAGGTTAAGATAATGCACATTGTGCGCGATTCCTTAATTATTATTATTATTAAAAATTAAACGATAAAAGTATGACGATATATTCTACACACTACCGATTGGTTTCACAATAGTATATTGCGATACAAGTGCCGTAAGGCACGTTTATGGGTCGAGGAAACAGATTGAAAACCCGAGGCGCAGCCTCGGGTTTTTAAGTTTTCGAGACCCGTAAATGCCTTTACGGCCCGTGTGTTCCATGCTATTTTTTGCACGATGATTAGGGTAAGGTGGTACATTTTCGAACACTTAACAAATATTCTTATTTTATGAACACAATAAACATAAGACAAGTTCAACTGTATTGTATTCACAAAGTTGGCAATGTAGTTGACCCTTCACAAAAATATCAAAGTCATACAGCTGCAATATTGGTCATGGCAATCGATCTTTCATTTCCAGAATATCGTTCGAAAATGTACCGCAGTAGGTACAATTCTAAACACCAGTGGGTACTATTTCGAACAGTGGCATTTTCAACGAACAAAGTGCTTTCTTCCAAATATTATTTTCTGTTATTATTATTTATCAGTAATATGAGCGTAATAATGATGTGTCACGTTTTAAATAGGCAGATGGCCGGATTGGGGCATGTGGTCAGCATGCCGACTCCTACGACAGTTATTGATGGCTTACTGAACCGGAGCCGCTACTTCTTTATGAATTAGCTCTTTTGTTGGTGTCAAGAGGCTGAATGCACCCCGTTCCAGATCACCCTACCTCAGAAAAATCCGAGGAGGTACCGGTGATCGAACCCAGACTTGAGGGTCCGTAGTCAGGAACCACTAGACCATTAAGACGGTCTGTTATAACATCAAGAGCAATAATAAAAATACTTAACAGCTGCATGCTATTGTGTATTGCATAAATGCTGAGATGAAATAACATTACAGAGGAAGTCTTAGTTTATAGCTCTTCGTTGAAATAATACCACTGTTGAGAGATATATGAATACCACCCTTTTATATTTGACTTGCACAGTTAATAATAATAAACATGCAGAATGCTGTGACAGCAAAACAGCTTTTCCATGCAAGTCTTAAGCAAGCAATCGCGGGTTAAAGTACTGTTCGAAATTGTACCTAAAATTTGTTCGAATTTGTACCTCGAGCTAGTTTTTGTAAATTACTACATTGTTGAAATTCCGCTCACGAATGCCCATTGTTGTGGCAATGACTTACGTATTAAAGACTACGCTATTTGTTGGTATGAGTTAAAAATTGGTCCTCAAAAATATATTCCAGTAACACAACGTGGAATTATAAGCAATTTTATAACGTGCCATTTTTCAAGCATGGCGTTCTTACCTTCGGTTGGAAAATAATTTTTTATGGCCGAATGAGACAACTCGGAACATCATTCTCGCGGATACAGATCAACAAAACAATCAGTATGGACGCTATATTTTTAAAAAGAGGTTGGCTAACATTTGAAACCCCAAAATGGATAAAAATCTTAGTCCGTTCAGAATTGTACCATGTTCGAAAATGTACCACCTTACCCTATATCAATTTAATTATATTAATTGTGATATTACCTGAAAATATTATGTAAATACATTCTTGAAAATAGATGTTTATTTCAGAAAGTGATTCGCATGTGTTTGTTGTTATGGGAACCGAATATTTGTCCTGGGGGCCGTGGCCATAAAGGCTTGTAGTATGAAGTGTATCGTAATAAATTATGACGTAGCGCTTGGACCGTAAGTGTTTTAACCTCATCGCAACCGGCCTTAGCAACAAGACTGTGTGGGAATGTCAACTTACGATCCATGTAAACAAAGTTCGTAAGTACCACTTACTAGCTAAGGAGTGCAAAAAACTTATTTTATACTTGATGGGTTCAAGGGAAAAATCACAAATTTCTTTACCCTTAAATATGGGCAATGTAACTTTCTCACTTGAAATTATTCCGATATATAATAAGATGCCGCATTGCAGAGAGTACGTATTCACTTGTCTAATCCTCGTTCAAACGTGCTGGGCCTACTGTTCAGCCAGCAAGGCTTCTGTTTGTACCAAACCATGACTGACTTATAACTAGGGTTTGGATGTTTCCTTAATTATTATCAGATTTACAACAATAATTAACCGAGCGAAATGGCCGAGAAGGTAACGTCTTGGACTTGCATTCCGGAGGTCCCAGGTTCATATCCCAAAATAATAAGTAAGAAGTAGTTATATTTTCAATAATTGCCATCGGTATTACGAATGACTATTCAACTCATACGCAGCGTGTTTGATATTGACCAATAACGTTTAGCAATTCCTCGGATATAGACCAATCACGGCCGTTTATCTCAGAATATTCTTGTAGGAATCACGAGGATGGCATTTTATCGGGTAAAATGGTCTGGTCGTTACTGGAGACGCAAGTATCAGTGTGCAGTGATTAATAGTCAGATGTTGCCATTAAGCGGCACGAAAACAGATTATTTTATACAACATAATTTGTTTGGAAATTAAAATAATAGAAATGTACATTGATTAAGAACACAATTTCGATTCGGTGCAAGCCAGTTGGTGTGCTTTTATTCTGTTCTGCTATTAGCTTAACTGAATGAAGTTAACTATGTCTTATATGCACTGGTGGTAGCATTGATCACACCAAAACAGCTCGAATCGATTCATGGATGGTTGATTCATAGTATGCCGTGATCTCGCAGCTGTTAGTTTTGTTTTTGTAGAACAAAGCACGAAAGTTATTATTATTTGTATAATCTGTTGGATTTTTATTCATGGAATAGTCTTAATAAATCCAACTCGAGTTGACGAGTTACATCAGATAAATTCTATCGATAAACTCGTCAACTCTAGTGGGATTACCTATGATAAAACGTCAGCTCATTACTGAACACGCAAGGCATCAACGTGCAGTGATTACTATGTCACAAGCTGCCATTAAGCAGCACGAAAACAGATTATCTTATACAAAATGGAAATTGAAATAATATAAATGTACATTGATTAAAAACACAATTTCGATTTGGTGCAAGCCAGTTGAGGAACCCAACGGGATTAAGAAATTGTTCACGTTTTACTATTATAAGTGTCTAACTTCATAGTAATAAGCATAAGAACATTAATATTATTCAAAATGGAAGTTGGCAATAGTGATGTGTTATGGCGATTGGGCGAAATATCTTCCGCTACAGTGCAAGAAGTAATAATCATCGGCAGATCGAAAGATCGTAAGAAACACCACGTGTTCAAGTGGCCAGCAGGAACCGGAAGCTTTCGAGGAAGTTGGCAGAGCATACTCACCCAGCAAATGGTTATAGATTCCGCCCTAAAACATGCGTGGATGGCAGAAGACTGGGAAACGCATAACGGTAGCCTACACTTACGTTGAGATGAGCGGAAGATCACTTACCTGAAATAGAGAAAAAACATCTTCTATCACATATGTTTTAAACGACTAACTCAATCCATAGATGTTTTTAAATTATTTATTAAGTGCCAGAATGGTGCTTCATGAGATTGTGTGGAGGACGGGAAAATGTCTGTCCATCTTTCCGTGTGTCTGTACGCGCGATAACTCAAACACACTTAATGGGATTTTCATGAAACTTGGTACACACATTTATAACGTCCATGGAAAGAAGCCTATTTAATTTGGACCAAATCGGTTGACCGGTACCGGAGTAATGCCCAATTTAGCGGCTATTTTATGGTAATATATTAGAAAGGATTTATCAAATGCAAATCAGTTCTCATGGCAATATATTGTTTTACTGTGTTCATATACGGCTTTGGAAGTTGTAATTCAGTTATCTTTGACAAATAACACTACCCACATATTCCTTCACATACGCTTATCAAACCAATTACTTTAAAAAAAAAACTAATTATAAATAATAATGGTAAATTTATTGGTCACTTTTTAAAATCTAGCGTCATTTTTTCACTATTTTTAGCTTATAAATGCATTTTTTTTCACTATTTTATGGTCATTAAATGCCTTGCTCTGCTCCTGAGTGTAGGCCACAGACCCAACACTTGCTATAACGGGTTAAATGATGATTAACCAAGTAAAACACTTTAACTTCTTGGTCATTTCGTGAAGGGAACTGCCTGGTTTGTTACAGAATCAGCTGTAAGTCACATTATTTATAAGAGTGTGACGATACCGACAGAGAAAGGGAATATAAATTAATGGCTATTAGTCGAAATGTCATTTAAAACAAATTGCATCAATTGCAGTTTATTCAATAGATCACATCCGAACAGCTGGGAAACACGAAGAAGTCTTCTGTTGTTTCTTCGTGCGCGAAGGACGTCATCAATCGCAGGATCGTGAAAGTTTATATTTGTAGAAGGCTGTGAACAATCTTGCCTGTCCATATTGTATTACATTGAAACAACTGAAATGAGATTTCATTCGTCTGTCATTTTGTTTGTAACCATAGGAACTAACTTCCTGCTCTTAATGTTGCTATATGCACAAAACATCTCTTTTCTGCAGCTTTATTTATGCTCCTTTGTGTATCGAGGTCATATCAGGAGTTCGAGATCTGTGTCTGTACAGTAGGGTAGGCCATGGAACTATTGCTTGTGAATTGTTCCTAATGTTGGTGAATTTAATGGAGTAAATTTCAACTTATGTTAATTTAAATGGATATGATGCAGGATGAAATAGTGAGGATGATTCATGGTATGTAAATATCCAATTCAGAGTTTGTCTTTACGACTAGGGAAACCATGGAAAATTGGCCGGGCACGGGATTTGAACCTGGGACCTCCCGAATGCGAGTCCAAGTTGCTACCATCTCGGCTACCTCGCTCGGTAAACAATTCTTGTTGACGTAATATTTGTGTAAAAAATCTTTCAATTCAGATGAATGGGTTTAAAGTTTTACGTAAATTTCGTAAGCAAAATTTTACTTTAGAGTTTTGTTCATAAGTTTTTGTTTGTTTGTTTGTTTGTTTGTTTTTTGCATTTTCTAACAGTACCATAGGTACTATAGGTAGAGGAAGTATTTGTGTTCGACCCCAAAATTCCATGAAGAGTTTTCAACATATAGGCCTACCCATTTCGAGAAACCCTGAATTTAAAAAAAAGAAACGCTATTTGCTTAAATATGTCTGTGTGTGTGTGTGTGTGTGAACAGCCTAGTTGGAGTAAGAAAAATCGTATAAAAACAAAATTTGGGTTAGCTACCTTTTTAGGAATATGACACGAAGATGGCGACTGCTTTCTCTTGCTTTTAATTCCACTATATATTAAGAAAATGTCAACCAGGTTCCTTAACCTCTGAACCGTATGATTACTAATTGTTATGTAAATTAATTTTTATAAAAGAATATTTTGGGAGGAAAAATATTCTCATGTAATATTCAAGAGAAAAAATATTCTGTGGTTTCATGAATGCATAATTTTTATAAGGTTCAGCGGTTTACTGATCTCGCGTACACAGAAGCTTACATAATTTTATTTTATTAGTTATATCTAGGGCTAGGACTTTTAAGTAAATACATATTTTATTTTGCTATTACTTATGATTTCTGGACTTTGTCAAAGTTTCGGTTGGGACCTTTGGATTCAAAATACTGAGTTGCATATCAAATAAAAAAAAATATTTTCGATATTTCTTATTTGAATAAATATTTTTGGTAACTTAATTATTTTTACATATTTTACCACATATCATGTTTAGAAATGAATATTTTGACAGTTTTTGGAAAATTGCACCATATTTTCAATGTGTTGCGTTGTTATGCTCAGTCGGAGAATAAATAAGGGCGGAATTGGCCTTCATTAGTACAAATTTCTGTTTCCTCTCACACTGCACTACTAAGTTGGAAGCAACAAAACAATTGTTGACAGAATCAATAAAAAGAAATCAAACACATTGAAAATAAACTTAACAAAATCAGTGGTTCAAAAGCAAACAAAATTAAAGAAAAATTCCTGTCATGCCTAAATAAGAAGGAAGGGTTACAAGTGTTGCGCAAGATTTCAGAAATTTTAATGGGTAACAGTGTAGAGAACTTGGAGCAGATGGAACATCTGAGTGTCAGTGTTACAAATATGCAAGATGTTGAACGTACATTTTCAAGATACAAGTCTCTGTTCCGTGAAAATCGTCACAGCTTTAAGATGCACAACTTAAGATCTACTTTTGTTGTTCTCTGCAACAGTTCTACACTTGTTGACTAGAATGACTAGATGAGTAATTCTGTAAATATTGGTAAAAAAGTTAATTAAAATATTTTCATATTTTTAAACATATTTTCGACTTTTTAAACACATAAAAAATAAATATTTTTGTTTTTATAAGCACCTAAAAGTCCGAGCCCTAGTTATATCTAAGCGAATATAATAGTTATTTACGATTTAAGACCGTTACATACAACTTAGCGCTAGTTGTGCCATCTGCTAAGTTTAGTCGGCATGTTGTCGTGTTTGTGATGTTGTTCATTTGGTCCCAATCCAGTTTAGCGCCATGTTTTAATACAAAATAACAAAAGGAAAAACACCAAAGAGCCATTCCAGCATTTTTAGTCGAATTTGTGATTTTTCGGTTAAAAATTTCGCATCTTACACTAAATATCATCTCTCTAAATATACGCGAATTCTTTCTTTCTTTCTTTCTTTCTCTTAGTTGAACCTCTTCCGTTATCGGGACGTGTATACGACCCATGCCGCCCGGGCGTTACAGAACCGCGACCTATCGGGAAAGGATCACATACATACTTTGTTTTGACCAGTCAAAGTCATGGAGTGCCTCTCCGGATGAGTGATCAGCCCAATGCCGGGGCCACCTCCGAGACAACACCAACACATAGGACGAGACACACCATTCACACACACTCACTCCAAACATGGCGAGGGTGGGATGAAGATGATAATGACGGCCAGATGATATCCGGGGACTATAAGGACTTAAAGTTACCTGATGTTTGTCTTACAGAAGAGGGAAAACCCCCTGAAAACCCCGATCTAGGAATCGAACCCAGGCCCACTGCGTGAGAGGAGCGAACACAGCCCCTGCATCACAGTGGGACAAATACATTAAATTTCATATGTTATTTGATAATGGTTTTCATAACTAGCAATTCGTGCTATGATAAAGTTGGTATGATTATTTTAAAAATCTGATGTGAAAGTCACATAACTTCCTCTGCCCAAATAAAAGTTAGCAGTATTCACATATCCTTGTACAGAATCGCAAGACACAATTTTACGCTAATTATCCTATAAATACCTCTTCTTTCAATGATGCGACTAAAAGCGCAGTCTATATAACAAACTTTAAAAAAAAAAAAAAAAAAAAACATATGACTGCAGACGTTTATTGAACTTTCTGCCGTAAAATATAATTTCCGAAATTTATCTAATATTTCCCTCAGATACATCTTTACTCTATGCATGGCCAACAATACATCTTTCTCACTTCACATTCTTATATAGAATAAGAGGCCGTGAAAGAGCGCGAATTCAGTTGTTCATCACGTAAGACAAACTTTCTACAAACAGTGGGTGAACCGTGGGTGGCTTGTAACTACCCTCAGAGACTTTTCTCGAAAAAATGTTTCAAATAAAAGTTTTAGCTCTTAGTATAAGCAACCTATGTGCAAAATTTAAAGAAAATCGTTAGAGCCGTTTTCGAGAAAATCGCGAAAAACGAAAATTTCTTCATGTAAAGTCCCCTTAAAAATAAGAGAAAATAGTCGCCAATCTTATCCTCACATCTTCAGAAGGTACCTGACCCAAATACGAAATTTTGTTTTCATACGATTTTCCGTTTTGGAGCTAGCTTGTTCACAGATATTTTCCACACAGACACACACACACACAGACACACAGACATGTTTGAAACGTGTATATATGCTAAAAACTCAACTTCGAATTTTGGGGTCGAAAACAATACTTCCTCTACCTACCTATGGTACGGGCAGAGGAAGTAAAAATGATTTTTCAGTGCGTGTATCAGCCACCGTACATACAAAACAGTGACACGAATGATTTTGCATTTTGGTGGCATTGGATATTTTATTTACATTATATTTACAAATTTGTTACATTACATAAATCTTACACTTCTAGTTGAATCAAACATCAGTAGAGAAAAATTACTTAAGTATGCAGTTAATAAGCATAGAGTTCACAAAAGCTGATGGGAATCATTATTGTAAACATAAGCATTATCGGAATTAGGGAAAATATTCCCCTGCCAAGTTTCTTGGACTCTAAATAGCATTAAATTGTACAGTAGTCTTCCCCACGAATTAAAAATATAAAATCGAAAGAGTGTATGTGGGTAGGCTATGTATGTATGCCTATGTATGTATGTATGTATGTATGTTCCCTATACAAATCTACATTTCTTGAGCAATTTGTACGAAATTTTGCACACATACCCAGTTAAGCCCTGGAAGTAACGCGGTCAACATTAAAATTCAAACAAACCACTCCTTCCCTTGAACATTTATGTAATTTCTGAGAATATTATACTGAAGAAATGAAATCCAATTCAGTTCACATGACAACAGTGTATTGTTTACAGCGTTCACATAAGGCTTTGGGAACTACATAATACTGGGCTTTTAACAAATTCTGATGCTATCGATGTAATACATTCGTGAAAATAATTAATGAAGAATGAAATCCACGAAAATAAAGCACAATGTGATGCAGTCACATAACTTTCTCTACCATCGACATGGAAAATATTTTCTCACTTCACATTTTGATGCATAGGTAGAATAGGATGTCGTATTGCAGGGACAGCTTAAGTGTGTGCCAATGGGTATGCTATATCAGAAGTCGGTAAAAAATCCTATCCACTGATACATTATTCATAGCTGTAGGCTTTGTATTAACTTAGTTGAGAAATATGGATATTTATCATAGGCTCTAAGCATCTAAAAGAAGACAAAATAGAATGGAACATTTTCAGTCCTATGCCCGCAGTAAATTATGTCCCAGGTTCTTAGGGGAGGAAAGTATGAAAGTGATGTTGAATTTCTTTTTATTTCACCCCCGAAACGATTGTATGGTAACATGAGAGTGGGAAATAAAATTTTCCGTAAAAGACAACACAATCTTATGTAACCGGAATTTCTGTTTCTTCTAATTTCAATCCCTCCCAGGCATGGTGAGTAGAACATTGGACATCCTCTATGAGTCATAAAAAGCTATAGCAAGCGTTTTCTGAGGGAATAGTTTGAGTGTGAAAAGTCGTTCGTCAATTCTAAATACCTATGTAAGGACCTAATCGAATCTTTCATAAGTTAATTTCGAATTACGAAATACAAAACCTGGGCCTTTTAAACTAGTACATTATGAAGATGTACTGACAAATGAAGATCATTTCGAGTCATAACAGTAACCATAGCCTTCTGTAATACTGGATATTAACTTATGTCCTCGAGAGTCAATAAAAATGCTTTAGGGGCTCTGAACATGGGAAAATATAAATATAAATAGAAGATTCACAATATATTGTGATCATGGCTGACACAATTAGCATATCTCGCGCATGGCAACATGCAATTACCAGATCTATCGCTATCGGTGATGCAAGGTAAGGTTGAGTAACAGCTTCCTTCCTCTGGTCCGCTTCTACAAATGCAGATGTTCTGGCCATTGTTAAGACCCTTGCTCTTTCATTTCAACACACAGCGAATGCCAAATGTTCACCTCTGCTGTCTTGCAATAAGTTACATTCTACAAAACAGTTGATAAACGATTACAGATTTTCTTGTTGTAAACCATGCTTCCCAACATTTCTGATATCCCGGTCTCCTTGTAGCGAGCGATTGTCAGTTCTCCATGGCCTCCCATGAAATCAAAATTGATTTTTTTAAACATAATTTGTTTCGACCATAATATAATACTTTTATTAGCCTATATATATGACGTAACAATATATTAATTCTCTGACTCGTATTCGGGAGGTCCAAGGTTCAAATCGTGGGCGGCCAATTTGACATGTTTTTTTTTTTTTTTTCATGGTTTCCCCAGTCGTAAAGGCAAATGCCGAATTGAATATTTACATACCATGAATCATCCTTAACATTTCATCCTGTATCAAATCTATTTAAATTAACATCAGTTGAAATTTACTCCATAAAAATACACCGACAATAGAAACAATTGACAAGCAATAGTTCCATGGCCTACCCTACTGTACCCAAATGTACAGTCACAGATCCCAAACTCCTGATACAGCCTTGAAGCTAAAAGGAATATAAACACAGCTGAAATAAAAAAAAATAATAAAAAATAATAATAATAAAAAAAATTATTAAAAAAACATATCATCGTTTTATTATCATCTAAGAGATTAAAAACACCGTGCTGATGTCTGTATGTACTTGAAACCGCCCTTTTAAGGTATTTGAATGATTCACATTATAATATTTAATAGTTCACCGCTGTTGTGTAGTAGATGCGTCCGCTCTCCTCACGCAATGGGTCCAGGTTCGATTCCTGATCGGGACAAGTTTCCTAGGCAGTGTTTTTCTGGGGTTTTTCCTCAACTGTGAGACGAATGACGGTACACTTTAGGCCTTTGTGGTCCCCGGATATCACCTGGCCGTCATTATCATCTTTATCTCACCCTCGCCTTGTTCAATGTGTGTGTCTCGTCCTATGGGTTCGTCTCGTCTCGGAGGTGGCCCCGGCATTGGGTTGATCACTCATCCGAGAAGGCCCTCCATGTCTTGTCTGGTTAAAAAATGTTATCCATGGAAACTCCTCCTCCCCCCGTAACTACAATTAGAGTGGTCAAGTTTTACATGTTAAAAGTTCTTAAAACCTCGTCTGATAATTGTCAAGACATAAGTTAAACAGGTGGTGAACTAACAAGGTAAATTATATAACTTACATATAAACAAATGACAGTAGGCCTATTAAGACAAAAATCACAAAGTGTGATATGAACAATTTATAGACAAGTAGTATTATTACTATTAAAATATACATTTTAAGTTTTGAAGATAAACAATTTTTAATATCAAGAGATCACATTTTATAATATTTAATGCATTTTAATTTGTGACCACATAGCAAAGTTTTTACATATTTTAAACAAATAACTTATAATTAGCAAATTTTAATCAATTATGTAAATAGAAAAAACTTGTATATATGCTAAGTTAACTATACATTTTAAGTTTTTAATATCAAGAGGTCACATTTTATTTAATTAATACATAAAACTATGACTACATAACAAAACTTTGACATATTTTAAATAAACAACATAATTAATAAAAAAAATTAACCAACTGTGTAAATGGACAAATTTGTACATAGGCTAAGCTATATGGTAAGAATGTGTTATGATCTGACAGGCTGCTGAGCAGTTCATGACATACAGAAACATTTGGTCGTAATTTCGTGTAATATATACTTGAACCATTTATGTACAGGTTATATGCAGATAGAAATAAACAAGATTGTAATGATACTGGCAGCGTAAGATTCTCCTTGGAAATATCCTCTATCACAACACACTTGAGGGTATAAGGTGGTGTAATTTCAAAACTAATATTTCACCCTCAGTGGAAAAATGAAATTCCTAAATACAAACAAATGGGAATTTTCCGGTCACAAACACTTTTAAATTGAGATTGGTAATGATTGCTCCAGTTGTTTACTGTGCAGTCCGCTATGAGTATTTAAAACAGATGTGATTTATTTCAAGTCTATTCAATATTTGGTTCTGATTCCATTGAGTTCTTTTACAAGTAGTGGACACCACGGGGGTGAAAGTAACATTGAAAGAATAGCAACAGCTCATTAGTTCACTGCCCGACCGGTTTGGTGCACTGTGATCGCTGTTACCATGGAGGCAGGTTTGTTTCGAAACATATGACAGCAATATACGAAAAGGCGTAATATCTGGTTTTTTCTGCAACGATCTGTATGCATTAGTGTTTGGAAAAGGAGGAGATATAATTAACATATTATAAAGATGTCAAGTAGCGAAGGTAAGTTAAAATACATTAACTACTTAAAACATTCCTGAATTAATATTTATTCCATGCTCTACGAATTATTAAGATTAATGTTTCGTATTCTTTGTTTCAGAAACGAGTGAAATATTCCTGTAAGTTCCCTGTCTGCGGAAGTAAATACTTCAATATGAAATCCAACGTGAACTGCAAAAACAAACATTTCTACAGGTTTCCGAAAAAATCAAACGTGAACCAACTGAAACATCAGTGCAATTTAGATGATAATGTGAATTGTGCTAATTATTTCATGTGTGAAGACCACTTCCTGGAGAAAGATTTCGTTAACCATACTAGACAAGTTATCCCAAAGCAGCTTGCGACTCGTGATTTACAGAGACCCAATCCCTGTGAATTCCCAATGAAATGTGGGAAGTGATCTCAAGCCTCGCCTAGTTTTTGTGAAAATAGAAAGTAAATTCATACTTCTGTGTATGACTGAGGTAAAAGAAATTCAAGTGACAGGAAGCTACTAATATTTATGGTAATGTAATATTTTTAAAATCAGTTTTTATAAATATAATTCATTAATCAAGGGTGTTTGTTTTTTATTTATAAAGTCATCTAAAGTAATACATATTTCAGCAATCACCGAGACATGTATGTTGTGAGTAGCAGAAATTCTAGAAGGTATTCTACACTACGGGTTTTATAAGATCTGACGAATATTGTTTGCAAATTATTATTTTTTCTTATTTAAGGTGTTCATCATTTAGTGCATTTTGTGTTCAATGCTTTTAAAAGATAATTGTTTGTATCACTATAGCCTGATGGTATTAGTGGGCTATGGTCATTACCGTAGCCCGCTAATACTAGTGGGCTATGGTTTTACAGAATTTGGAATGCATTTTCATACATGTGTTCTGGCACGCAAATTTTTCATTCTTACAGCTTAACTGCCCGACCCGTTGGAGCGCTGTAATCGCTTTTTGTTTCCGAGTTTTGACATGCGCTGTTCACTTCTAATAATAATATTGGTGTTCTGTGGTGGACACACTTGAGATCCATTGACTGATCTACGTTGGATCTACGTAACACACCAGTTAGGCCTTTTAAGGCCTAAGCTGTTATCGGGCTGTATTTTAATTTCTCTGCTGGGTTCGTCCCTAAAATTCCATGTCCACTCGCTTACTCGTGAGTTGCAATTATACATGTTTTGAGTTAGGCAAAGATGCCTAATTTCGCAGGATCTTATTTATTTATTGCGAAATCAGGAACAGTAATGGGGGGAAAATCTGTAAGACAGAGGAGAAGTGCCCTCTCTAATTTGTAAGATGAATTACTTCCATTACGCCTACTTGTCCCAGTTTTGCAATAAATAAATAAATAAATAATGTAGCTTACAGCGAAATTAGGCATGTTGACAAAATGGAACAAATCAGAAACGTGTCTGTGTGTGTATGTACACTATAGTTCTAAAACGAAATATCGATTAAATGTATAATTTTGTATTCTACCTTTTACCCCCCCCCCTTCGATTAGGCCAGCTTAAGACCACGTGAAACAGTTGTAGTCTTCTTGCCTTCCCAAAACTTCTTCATTC
This sequence comes from Ectobius pallidus, assembly GCA_964059195.1. Lineage (NCBI taxonomy): Eukaryota > Metazoa > Arthropoda > Insecta > Blattodea > Ectobiidae > Ectobius > Ectobius pallidus. Next base: position 170,006,752 of record CAXKWD010000007.1, read on the forward strand.
TTTCGCTATGTTGCTGTTTCCGTTCTTCCGTCCATTTACTTCCTGTTTTCTTCTTGGGGTTTCTCTGGAAATTCGCCATCAAATATTGCTTTCCTAAACTTTTCCCTGTTTGCAATATCCTCCTTTTTGATATTGAGTAATTTCAAATCTTCTTCAACTTCCTTGAAAAATGCTGGTTAAGTTTTTTTTTTTACTTACATAGTGATCAAAAATTTGTTTACCTACCCTTTATTATTATTATTAATATTATTTTTATTATTATTATTATTATTATTATTATTATTATTATTATTATTATTATTATTATTAAGTGTCCTTCCCATGGTCCCTGATGCAAAAAAACCCTGCATAGTGAGTTTCGTCCAAATCGATCATGTTTTCTCATTTAGGCCTACATTCATTATCCTCCTTCCGTCCACTCATGTAAAACAAATCAGATCTCTGTGAACACTAACATTATAAACAAATGAAGCAAACGGATTGGGCCAATAAATTCTAAAAGTTGGGCCGCCCCCATGGCTGAGTGGTTAGAGCGCTCGTCCTCTACCGGGGGTCGAATCTCTGTGGATTCATGTGGAATTTGTGGTGGAGAAAGTGGTTAGGTGCAGTTTTTCTCGTGGGGCTCTTGTTTCCCCTGCCATATTTCATTCCACCGTTGCTCCGTTCTTTTGGTTGCAATAAAGGAATTGTCGCCAGTTCCATGCGTTATGTTGAAAATCCAAGGCACCTGCCATTAATTTCACAATCGAAATATCATGGCAAAAACTGATGCATTGATAGCTAAAAAAATCACGCTTTTTGCCAGTTTTTCTTCTCAGAACACGTGAATAAAAGGAAAAATAAAATCAGATAAATTGATATAACAAAGTGCCAGAATGTTTTTGTTTAATCAGTGATAATTGCAATTATGATATTATAGAGAAAATACGTTATTTTTGTTATCGATTTCCGAGTTATGCTGCAGATTGATTCATTAAGCAGGGATTACGGAAGAACAAAGGTCTACTTTCATAAGAATATGTGAAGGAATATGCGGGTAGTGTTATTTGTCAAAGCTAACTGTACTGCAACTTCCAAAGCCGTATATGAACACTGTAAAATAATAACCTGTCATGAGAACTGATTTGCATTTGATAAATTCTTTCTAATATTTTGCCCTAAAATAGGCACTAAATTGTGCATTACTCCGGTACCGGTCAACCGATCTGGTCGAAAATCGATAGGTTTCTTCCAATGGACGTTATAAATGTGTATACCACGTTTCATGAAAATCCGATAAAGCGTATTTGACACACGGACATACATTTTCTCGTCCCCCACACAATCTCATAAAGTACCATTCTGGCACTTAATAAAAATTCGTCTTCAGTCCATCTTTGTGAAAAAATTAAAAATCTCTGCGTGCACTAGATTTGGTTGGTCATTGCATACAGACAGACAAACACTTCCTCTTATTATATAGACAAATACGACTCTACACCATTTCAACCTCAATTTCGGAAAAAGTAATTTTAATTTCGGAAAATGTAATTTCAATTTCGGAAAAAGTAACTTCAATTTCGGAAATACGAGGGTTATTTTTTAAACCTCCGATGGGGCATAAAATGAAAACCACAGTGAAAATCAAAACTGTTTTATTTGGAACATTTAGGTACATCTTCTAGCTACTTCTCTACCTAGTCGCGCTCCGATTGAGACATTTGTTGAAGCGTGGTGCAACTTTCAAGTACCCTCTTCAATAGGCTGGCGGCAAGCTTCTATGAAAAGGGTATTGAAAGTTGCACCACGCTTAAACAAATGTCTCAATCGGAGCGCGACTAGGTAGAGAAGTAGCTAGAAAGTGTACCTAAATGTTCCAAATAAAACAGTTTTGATTTTCACTGTGGTTTTCATTTTATGCTCCATAATGTTAAAGAAAAATAGCCTTTCGTATTTCCGAAATTGAAGTTACTTTTTCCGAAATTGAAATTACATTTTCCGAAATTGAACTTACCTTTTCCGAAATTGAAATTACTTTTTCCGAAATTGTAATTACTTTTTCCGAAATTGAGGTTGAAATGGTGTAGAACCCACAACCTCCTACTTAGGATGAAAGAAGTAAAAGAAAAAAGAGTGCGTGGAACGCCACGCGACAGAAGTAAAAACTTTATTTTATTTTTTTATTTTTTCAATTTTTGATTATTGGATATTTTCAATTTTGCATTATTGGACTTTTTAATATTGGGTTTTTGGACTTTTTTAATTTTGGATTTTGGACTTTTTAATTTTGGATCTTTGAATTGTTTATTTTTTGATTTTTTAAATTTTTGATTTTTAAATTTTTTATTTTATTATTTATTAAATTTTGAATTTTTTGATTTTTGGATATTATAATTTTTAATTTTGTTTTTTCAAATTTTGGAAATTTGTTTTTTTTTTAATTTTGGATTTGCGCGGTAATGAACCTCCGGGTTCCATAAAATAGATAATATACCTTTAGATTGCTTAGGAATTGTCTATTGCCATTGAGGAAGTAAGGTCTGAAAAATTTCCTTTGATTACTCCTAATCATTGAGTTGATTGTTTTCTGTGCAGTCCGCACCGAAACAAGTAAGAGTGTGACTGATTTCGTGACTGATTGTGGCTGATTTCTTGACGGTTTTAGTGTGACTGATTTTCCAGATTTACCCTCTACCGCCACTAAAGAAGTTTTACTTCAAAAAATAAATAAATAAATAAATAATAAAAAAAAACATTGGGTTTGTATTTATCGAAGTTCTTCCTTGAGGAAGGATCGAGTTATGAATGGAGCTGCTAAATATAGCGTCACGACAGATGATTCACGATTTGCGCCACAAACTATGAGAATTAGTCTTGTACGTGATTGCAAATGCTCTTTATTGCCTGACCTTTTGCTTTAGAGGTCAACCAAAGAGAAAATTTTCCCAACATTTACAGTGTATGACCACGGGAAGAATTTGATCCACACAATTAGTGGGACCCCTTCGCATATTTATTGTTGTGAACAACAAAGTTACGAATTTAATGGCTGCAAATTCCTTAGTTGTAGATCTTGTGAGATAACAATTCAAAGTATTACAATAGCGTAAATGTGGGCCACTCTACATTATGTCGAAAACAATATTTGAAGAAAAACCAATCATATTTCCCAAGGTAGAATTTTACGGGCCGGTTGTATTATATGGATGTGAGACATGGCCCCTTATATAACACAAGTCAACAAAATTTAAAAAGTTTTTTGTATCCGAAATAAAATGTATCAATTCTCATGTAATTTGGCCTCCTAAATTCGAAAATGGCAGTAATTTTTTTTAATTAGTTCTCGTTTAGAAGATATCGGCTATATAGCCTTCATTGTTGTTCGTGCAAGAAAATATACGTAGTCTTTAATCACATACCTCATAAACGTGGTCTTTTGCCTTCTCTAGTGTACTTTATTTTAGGAGCATCTCTTACTACAGACAGCAATCATAGACGTGTTCCATTTCCCCTGATAACATCGTTCTAGAGTAGCAATGTCTTGGTGGAAACGTTCACCATGCTTGTCGCTTACTGCTCCAAGATTGTCAGAGAAGAAGACCAGGTGAGAGTGAAGGAAATGCATCTTGAGAGACATGTTGTACCCCATTCTATTATAAGCCATCGACATATTGTCCACTAATGTTCTGTAATTAGACGCCCTTTTGTTGCCAAGGAAATTAAGTACAACTCTAGTGAACGCTACCCATGCAGATTTCTCCTTGCCTGTTAGAAGTCCATGAAAATGTTCATCAGCCATTAGTTTTCTTATTTGGGGACCTATGAATATTCCCTCTCCGATTTTAGATTCACTTAATCGTGGAAATTTTTGAAAGAGATACTAAAATGCTTCTCCGTTTTGATTCATACCATTTACAAAGTTTTTCATTAGTCCCAACTTAATGTGCAATGTAGGTAATATTATTTCAGTTTTGTCAACCAGTGGTCTGTAAACAATGTTCTTAATACCTGGTTCTTGCTTTGTTGCATAGTGTTTGTCCTTCACACGATTATCCCATTCACATAAACAGCAACAATATTTCGTATAACCCTATCTCCATTGGTATAGCAAAATTCATATATCGCCCGTTTCCATTTAGCCACTCGCGTAGGTTTGTGAAACAAGTACGACAACAAATATGGGGTGCAAACGATTTGTCCTGATCACCAACCTTGCAACCAAAATAGAGATGATAGGCCTTTTTAACAATAGGAGTTAACCGTACCTTTTGCGATTTAAAAGTCACTTCTCCACAGATAAAACAAAAGTTATTTGGATTGTTAACACACTTTCGCGGCATTCTGTGCCTTTCATGCCAATTCTATTACAGAAAGGATAATATATACGCATATATGTTATTTTATAATTATAATTATAATCACTCACAATAACGATTAAATCACTCCCTATTTTAACTATTTCAAAGCACACTGATAGACAGTTTTTTCACTCACAAAGCAAGAACTGAACTGAATTTATAAAGGAATATCAGTTTGAGGGTTTCACTTATATGATAGAGCCATAAATTCACCCTTAAATTTCCGGTACAGTCTGTTTCAAACAAAGTTACTCGGCTAAAATCCTGTTTTTAGTAAAACAAACTGACCAGTGTATTGTAGAAATGAGAACTAACAGACAAAAATGGATGTCATTTTCGTGTTTAGCGACCCCAAATTAGTAATGTATGGTTAATTTTATCTCGAATACATCTGTTGACTTGTGTAATCTGAGTGTGTTCAAAGAAACAGGGGGCTTAGGAAAATATTCAGACCTAAGAGAGATGAAAACTGCATAACGACGAGCTTCATAACCTGCACTCTTCACCGAATATAATTAAATCACGGAAGATGAAATGGGCTGGACATGTTGCGCGCATGGGGGAGGAAAGACATATCACAAAAGCATTGACTGGGAGACCCGAAGGGAAAAGACCACTTGGAAGACCCACTCCCTCTAGGTGTGAGGACAATATTAGAATAGATTGCAGAGAAGTAGGATTTGCGAGGGATGCCTGTATGTGTTGAATGGCGGGCTCATGTAAGCGCGGGAATGAACCTTCGGGTTCCATAAAATAAATAATATTCCTTTAGCTTGCTGAAGAATTGTCTATTATTATACAATAACAATGTAGTGATTCTTAGGCGTCTGTCTGTTGGTCTTTCGTGCAAAAACTGCTGAATTGATACAGTTGAAATTTTGCATAACCATAGTCTTTATATTCGAAAAGAACATAGGTGTCTTCCTAGCCGATATTTAGAGTTTTGGAATACAACCAATCCGCTGTCAAATAATAATTTATACTGTTCTTTGTTTTTTCAGGAAGAAAACAAACGCCCAAGAATAGTCTGGTAATCATTCTACAAAGTCTACAGAGTCAGAGCAGTGTCGTCTGTGCGAGACATGTTACCCAGCGATGTAGCGAGACGCCGTAAGTACAATCTGCATTATTTATAATTATATATATATATTTGGCTTTGTTTGGCTATAGGGCTTTTTCTCCCACTCAACAAGTTGAATACAACGTTCACCATTTGTACTCCTTCAAGAATCCAATAAATCCAATAATAATACAAAATACTGGAAATAAAATAACAATATACCTTCAGTAGGCATAGGTTACATTAATATAAGATAAAAATGTGTAGCCTATCCAGTCATAAATAATATATTAAAATCAGGAGAGAACCGAAAACAAAATGGATTAGCCATAGCCATCATTATGTCATTTTATCCCAGTAGGGTCTATGCCATTTAAGACTCTTCTTTCCCACGTCGTTTATAATATCTGTTAGGAGCATTCATGCCAGATTGGAAGAAAATCGAACTACGCGTTTGGTCATGCCTACGTAACAAATTAAATATATTTAATATTATTAGTATTAATAATAAACTGTTTGATAGACTGCAAAGGTAATAAAATTTACTCGTTCTAGTATGAGTGTATTTGAACTGACAAGTTATTCTCAAATGTACGTGATACAGATTTCGTGATCTTAAAATTCTGAAAGGCTCTGCTAATAGCTATATATGTATCAAGTAGACTACGCAATACGCTTAGCGGACGAATTTAGTATTATTGGATGAGTCCGATAAGGTTTTTTGCGTACGTGGTGCATACGATATTTTTTTAGTAAAAGCTCTCTAAATTATATGAAATGAAATAAACATACCGTATAATTAATTATAATGAAAGGTAGTCAGCCAATTGTTAACGTCATATTCTCGCAGACACCTGAATCGTAGAACAACAATGAACCGTACGTACCAATACGAACTAGTATTTATTAAAAGCATGTGAAAATATCAGTAATAATCCCGAGGAGATTTCAATGCAAGCCAGAAACATTGAATTGGAGCTGGTGCCAGCAACATCACGGCAATATACTATGAGAAGAAATACATTGTATTTAAATGCTGGTGCATCCATGGTAAGCAATGATTCTCTTGTGAACGAAGATGTTAAAAGATCACAGATCAGTATAGACTTCCAAAAGTACTCGTAATTGTATTGGTTAATGGACTCCTAAAGGAAATTTGTATTTTTTAATTTTGGATTTGCGCGGTAATGAACCTCCGGGTTCCATAAAATAGATAATATACCTTTAGATTGCTTAGGAATTGTCTATTGTCATTGAGGAAGTAAGGTCTGAAAAATTTCCTTTGATTACTCCTAATCATTGAGTTGATTGTTTTCTGTGCAGTCCGCTCCGAAACACGTAGTTTTGAGTGTGACTGATTTTGTGACTGATTTTGTGACTGATTTCGTTACGGTTTTAGTGTGACTGATTTTCCGATTTACCCCAACCGCGAGAAAAGAAGTTTTACTTCAAAAACTTATTATTATGATAAAAATTCCTTTTATGGCCAATGTAAGCTTTTTCTAAATTGATAATTAAATCAAAGTGATTTATAATTTTTTTAGTAAAAGCTCTCTAAATCATACGAAATGAAACAAAATACCGTATAATTAATTATAATGAAAGGTAGTCAGCCACTTGTTGACGTCATATTCTCACAGCCACCCGAATCGCAGAACAATCATACAGAAATGTATGAAATGCGGCATAGATGCATAATATATGAGTAGCTTTTTGTAAACAATAATGCATACGAACTAGTATTTATGAAAAGCTTGTGATAATCCCGAGGAAATTTCAATCCAGCTAGGAACATTGAATTGGATCTGCTGCCAGTAAAATCTCGGCAGTAGTAGACTATGAGCATCAATTAAATGCTGGTGCATCCATGGTAAGCAATGTTTCTCTTGTGAAACAACATGTGGAAAGTTTTTGGCTTATATTTGTTGTTAAATGATGAAGTAGGCTATCATGTTTTGCCCCCCCCCCCCAAAAAAAAACCTGGTAAAGTTTCTGATTATCGTAAAGAAAATTGTTGGCTTAAATTTGATGTTTTATGTTGTTGCTTAAATCCATGTTAAAGTTGGTGTGACTGGCCAATGCGTTATGGATTTTGTTTATAGATTGCCATGACGACTGTTTTATGCAGTTTTAGCGGCCTTGATCGCTAAAATGCAATATTTTGTCATGTTACCAGTCCGACAATCAGCTATTTTAGAGAGCGTGTACTAAAAAATAATTTCATGATAGTAGTACCGGAAATACAAACAAAATTTAAATGGGATGAAAATTAAGGTTTTGTATTGTTAAAATTAAATAGGCCTACGTTTTTAATTTTTGTCTTAAATTTATAAAATTAGGATTCTCAGCTATAAGAGTATTATAAAACCGAGCGAGGTGGCCGAGAGGGTAACGTCTTGGACTCGCATTTGGGAGGTTCCAGGTTCAAATCCCGTGGCCGGCCAATTTGACATGGGCTTTTCATGGTTTCCCCAGTCGTAAAGGCAAATACGGAATAGGATATTTACATACCATGAATCATCCTCATCATTTCATCTAGTATAATATCCATTTAAATTAACACCATTTACACCTTAAAAATACGCTGTCAATAGAAACAAATAAACAATGGACAATTTGATGGGCATGCCAGCACAGAAATATTTTTTTTTTTCGCTAAGGGTGTCCAGGTAGTATAGATTTACTTACTTTTTTTAGTAATAAAATAAATGTGTTTTATATTGTAAATTCGTATTAACGGTACTGTCACCCATTAAATTCATTTTAGCAATTTATTACTTAAAAAAACTAAATATAAGCAAAAATGGAAAATTTATTGGTCTTTTCTTTTTGTGTCATTTTTTCACTATTTTCAAGTCATAAATGCATTTTTTTATTTTGCATTTTTTCACTATTTTATGGTCATTAACAGGCCCCGGATTCTAATGACATGTCATCTTTTTATTGATGCTGCCATTGCCAACTTGTAGATAAATCCTTATCATGGCCTCTAGATTACAGAAATGCATTTTTGTTAGATCATTTTTGTCAGTTTACGCAATTTTATATTTTTAGGACATTTATTTCAATTTTACGTCATTATTTAGTCATTTCCATGCATTTAAATTGAGTATATTAACTTTTTGTCGTCTTTTTTCCCCATAGGGTGATATTTAAATAAATGATTAGGTTAGTCTAATGCAACATTTTTTGTAGAATATATTATTAAAACTATTTTCTTACTTTTTTTCTCAAATGATCCAATCAAGAACAAAGAACAAAATTTTTATACCTACAACATCCTTTCTGTATTTACAGTTTTTAAAATTATGTACAGTTTAGTCTATAAGTGTGTGTGTACAATAATAATTTTTTTATAAATGAAATATCAGTTTTTAGGTCATACTTTACAATTATTAAGTCATTTTCTTTAAAATTTAGAGTCATTTTATAGGTCATTTTTCAAACAATTTTAGGTCATTAGAATCCGGGCCTTGGTCATGAAATGCCTTGCCCTAAGAATAAAGTTTCAAATCTTAATTTAGCCCATGTAGGCCTGTATTGTGTTTCCCCAAGAGTGCTCCAAAGGTCCAAATAGGCATTTTAGGGCACTATAAAACTATAAATATAAGTGATTTATCATGAAATGCTAACATATTTAAAAATTTTCATGTTATTTCATAAGGAACAAAATAGGCATTTGCCTGAAAATCCCAGGTCTAGTCATGAATGCATTTTTTATTTTGCTTTTTTCACTATTTTTAAGTCATAAATGCATTTTTTATGTTTTAATTTTTCACTATTTTATGGTCATTAAATGCCTTGCCCTAATTATAAAGTTTTGAATCATAATTTAGCACATGTAGACCTGAATTTTGTTTCCGCAAAATGAAACAATGTGTTTGTTCTTGTATTTTGCCAATGTTTGAAGGTCATCATTTCTTTATAATTATGACAGCGGAAGTGTCGTTAATTTCAATGTAAAACCAGTCTCAATGTTATGACATGTGTGTTTGCCAAGACAAGGAAACACTTCTCTCGGTTGTTTTCCCATCAGAGTCGCTACCGCCTATTGTTTGGCAACCCATGTAGCTACTGTCTTGAGAACCTCAAGTGAAAATACTGAGGGAGACATGCCAATTCCTTATCCTACGTGTGACCTGGGAATCATCGATTAATTCAGGTAGACCTGGGATTTTAGGCTCTAAAAAAATTAGTTTTAGGCACCTAAAATAGGCTGTTAAGGGAACACCGAAGTGTGAGGGTCATTTTCTAAACTATTTGGATTAGAAACTTGAAATTTTGTACGCTTAATTTAAACATAAACAGATGTTGAAGTTTCAAATTTCATTCTGATATCTCCATTTGTTTTTGAGATATAATTAAATTAATTGATTTTTTTAAATTATCTCCTCCGACAGATATTAAAATATGGTCTGAATTTTTTATGTGAGATTCTATGATGTTTGCTTAACAGATTCAATAATTTAGATTTTTTATTTTATTTATACTTTTTGTTTAAAAAAATATTTTACCCAGAGCAATAAAAGGTTGATTAAAAATTAATATATTTTTTATGTAAAATATTAATTTAAAAAAAGCTAAGACCCATACCAAAAATCTGATTAGACAGTTTAATACGCACATCACAAAGTACACTGTGAAAAATTTTCAGAGCTGTATCTATATTTTGATGGGAGAAGATAGATTTTGAATGTGACAAATTAACATGAAAATTGGAACTGAAAAAACAAGCGTTTAAAGTCTACATGCACTCAGAGTAAAAAATATGCATCTTCTGTACCTAAAAATAAACCTTTATAGTTACAAACTTTATAATTACACTGAACTATCACTAAATATGAATGGAGCCCTACACAACCCTTATATTATATATTTTACACCTAAATGCACTATAATAATTATGATTAGGTAACAAAGGATAGCACGAGGATTACGTGCAGTACTTTAAAAATGGCGGCAGAAACACCTGTTTCATGCGCCCAAATGGTATAACATTTTGCACAGATATACTTTAGAGTATGCTTGATTTTTTTACACTAAAATCCAAAAATAGCATTTTTTGACCAAAATAGCAAAATCAACACTTCTGTCCTCCCTTAAAACAAGTAAATAGGCTTTTAAAAAAGAAAATAGGCACTTACTACATGCTTTAAAAATGTGTAAATAGATAGAAAATAAACTTTAAAATATTACAATATACACTTAAACTGTAACGTTGTCTTTTTTTGAACTACAAGAAACGTGGTATACCTATTCCTAACAGAATTAACTGCAAAATTAGGTATCACGAACTATATTCACCTAAACAGATCTTCTTTCACTGGTGACTTGACACAGTAGTCCTTCCCCCTTAATCCTCCCCCTCTACCGTCATTCAGCATTCCTTTAGCGACAATTGTTCACAATATTTATGGTCCAGAAAAAAATGCTGGTTTGGAAATAAATGACCTAAAAAGCTAAAACAAAAAAGCAACATTGAAAAAAAGAGAAAGTAGTTGTTGTTAGCAACTTTTAAGTTGAAATATTTGTGTTTTCATTGATATTTTGATAACTATTTCGGAAGTTCTGTGTTTTGTCTGCTCATTATTATTCTTATAATTACTTAAACAGTGTTTTGGTCCTTAGTGTTTGGTGAAATTGCAGTTTATATGTGTTTTGAATATTTTAATTTGCCCCCAAGTTTGCAGGTTATGCCACCAGGAGTGCTGCAAAATCTGTCCCCCATTTTTCCATTGCCAAAGCAGTAAGTGTCCGGTATTGTCCTCTATAGTATTTGGTTACATTTATAATGACAAGGGCCCGGATTTTGAAGACCTAAAGATACTTTTAAAAAGGAGCTATAAAATAACTGGAAAAGTACAACAAAAACCCAAAAACTTTTAAAAAGTTACCTAAAAATATGTATAAAAATACGAGACGTCAGATTTGTATTTATTGTATATTTCTGTTGTTGACCCAATTATAGGCCTGTAATTAGTTAATTGGTACATACGGCTAAATGCAAACAGCAAACACCGTCTTTCTGTATCGAAATTAATATAAAAATCCCTTTAGGCAGGCCTACAGGCTGAGGTTAATTTTCGAAGTGCTTTTGGTTTAATTTATTTCTTCTTTAGCCTTGGCATGACAAACCCCCACTTCTTCAAACATTCAAATATCGCCTTATATGAGAGCTATCGAGTAGCTAGTTATTGATTTGTAGAGTACTCATCTAGAGCTTTTCAACGATACCCACTGGTTGACTGGTACTGGAGTAATGCCTAATTTAGTGCCTATTTTATGGTAATATATTAGAATGAATTTTTCAAATGCAAATCAGTTCTCATGACAACATATTGTTATTGTTTTAATTTAGTATACGCATTTATAACGTCCATGGAAAGAAGTCTGTTGATTTTGGATCAAATCGGTTGACCGGTCCTGGAATAATGCCCAATTTAGGCCTATTTTATGGTAATATATTAGAAAGGCGCGATAACTAAAATACGCTTTATTGGATTTTCATTAAACTTGGTATACGCATTTATAATGTCCATGGAAAGAAGCCAGTTAATTTTGGATCAAATCGGTTGACCGGTAATGTCCATTTCAGTACCTATTTTAATGGTAATATATTAGAAAGGCGCGATTACTCAAATACGCTTTATCGTATTTTCATGGAACTTGCCTACGCATTTATAACGTCCATGGGAAGAAGCCTGTTGAGTTTGGATCAAATTGGTTTAACGGTACCGGAGTAATGCCCAATTTAGTGCCTATTTTATGGTAACATATTAGAAAGAATTTATCAAATGCAAATCAGTTCTCATGACAACTTATTGTTTAACAGTGTTCATTTTACGGCTTTGGAAGTTGCAATACAGTTAGCTTTGACAAATAACCTATCCACATATTCCTTCACATATGCTTATCAAACTAGACCTTTGTTCTTCCGTAAGCCCCGCTTAATGAATCGATCTGGAGCTTAACTCGGAAATGTATTTAAAAAAATAACTTAATTTCTGCATATCATAATTGCAATTATCACTGATTAAACAAAAGCATTCTGGCACTTTGTTACATCAGTTTACCTGATTTTATTTATTTATTTAGCTAAATTCTTTTTTTTTTTCATTTTTAAAACAATCATACCAACATTATGAATGTAGCTAATTTTGTTTGCAGTCGCGATTCTATCGATAAACAGGTAATCCCTCATAGGAGAAAACATTAGACTTCCTCTCTAAAATAAACATCTTACGGCGTAAATAATGATTTGTCAGTAGTGTCTGAACAGATTATTAATTTCTTATTAGCATGGTTGTAAATTATAAATGTTTGGAAATGAAATTCAATAGAGATCGGAATTGGAATGTAGAAAGTAGAATTGATGAGACTCTATTAGCTTCTGCTTGGATGAAAGTTGAAGTAAATGTTTCCCGAAGTCACGAGTTATTAATTAGGATGATGTTCCTCCCACTGCTTCACATTTAAACACGTTAACTCTTGATATTTATATAACTCCAGTCTGCTCGGTAGTAAAGTTCATATCTCTAGTCTAGATGCTTATTACATCTATAATAATAAGAGGAAATGTTTGTGCACGATATCAGCAAAATCCACTGCACGCAGAGATCTGAAATTTTGAACATAGATGGACTGAAGGGTCGGAAAATGCACCTCGAAGCCGGAATTTTAATTTTCGCTTTCGTTCGTGAGTTATGAGTGAAAAACGGGTAGAAAACATGCATTTTTTGCGTTTTCGAAGCATCAGTATTCGGTAATACATTCCAATTGTGAAATCAATTACAGGTGGCTTTGACTATGTTTGTCATACCTTGGAAATAAAAGCATCGCGATCGCTTGAATGTTGTAAGCCTACGCTGGTCGATTCATTTGTTTATAATGTCAAGGCTCACAGACATCTGAAATTTTCAACATAGACGGAAGAGGGATAATCAATATAGGCCTAAATATGGTCAAACATTATTCGATTTGGACGGAACTCACTATGCAGAGGATTTCTGGGCCACGGAACTCGAATCTGAGGTCGTTTTTCCCAAGCTGCGCTTTCTAATCGTGGAATGTACTTCAAAACCGGATTTTTAGCTGTTTCATTAATTATTTAATCGTTTAGTTTAGGTCTATGAATGTTTCGCGTGCAAATGAAAATGTGTTTTAATTATTTTCCTCTTAATTCTTTATTTTTTAATTAATTATCGCGGGCTAAGCCACAGGCACCTGATAGTCTATAACAATAAGAGTAAGTGTAAGATTTGAGATTTTCCTGGCGAAGAGTATGAATAAATTTTTCCCGGGTAGACAGCCAGGTTTGAAGATCAAGTGTCTCCGACGTTTCAGAGGCCCACGCTGCCTCCATCCTCAGGGATACTGAAGAGTCCTCAGCATCAACCCTGCCTGGAATCACTGTCCCAAACAACTAAAAGACAGTAGAAGCCGATTGGCCGAAAAAAAGACGGAAAAATGAACTGGCGCCTGATTGGTCGACTCCTCGCAACTCGCGATCTGTATATATACCACCTCGGCATGACAGACTCGACACTTCAGTATCCCTGAGGATGGAGGCAGCGTGGGCCTCTGAAACGTCGGAGACACTTGATCTTCAAACCTGGCTGTCTACCCGGGAAAAATTTATTCAATAAGAGTAAGTGTTTGTCTGTTTTTCTGTGGGCGATGCCCAGCGAAATCTACTGAACGCAGAGATCTGAAATTTTAAACATAGGTAGACTGAAGTGTCGGAAAATGCACCTCGAAGCCGGATTTTTAATTTTAGCTTTCGTTTGCGAGTTATGAGTGAAAAACTGGCAGAAACATGAATTTTTGCGCTATCGAAGCATCAGTTCTCGGTAATATATTTCAATTGTCAAGTCAATTGCAGGTGGCTTTGCCTTTCTTTGCCATAACTTGAAAATAAAAGCATCGCGATTTTTTTTTTCAATATATCGCATGGAATTATCGATCGTTTCGATTCTGTGAGGTCACCCTGCTCCATTCGTTTGTTTATAATGTCAAATTCAATAGAAGCACTTTCTAATCGTGGATTGCACTCCAAAGCCGGAATTTTAGCTGTTTTATATAATTAATTATTAATCGTTTAGTTTATGAATAATTTTGAATAATCGAATCAATTATCGTGGGCGAAGCCGTGGGCACCTAGTTTTATATATAATTACCCTACTTTTATTAAGTCCCTGTATAGTACTTTATGAGTAGGGACCGGATTCTTAGGTTTTTACCTATTTTTTTCCTTACTTCCAAAACAAAAAGCGATCATACGCTTTTACGAATCATGTCCATAGGGTTCACCCACATTAATTCTGTGGCACCTAAAAATACCTAAATGGGGTATAAAAACCTAAATGTACCTAAACGGGATTTAAAACCTAAAATATCTAATATAGGCTACCTTTTTGTCTTTTTTGTTTGTCAGTTGAGAAATCGATATTTTGCGGAGAGACAATTTTTGTCGGGTTGAAATTAAAACCACCAACGTTTCGTTCAACCCAACGTCGTCTAGGATGACAGTATCAAGAGAGGAAGTGTAAGAGTACCGGCGTATCCCTTTTAAAATATTCGTATGAACAACCATTGTTGATGTCAAGTGAGGTTGAAAGGACATTTTCTGCCTTCAAATGTATTCTAAGAGATAACAGGAAGAACTTCACATTTGAGAATCTTGAAAGATATTAAGTGGTATACTGTTACCAGGAAATGTGAGACAATCTTATTTTCACTGCTTCTTTTGATTGTTTATGCTTTCTTTCTTCAATTGTATAATATTGTCCTAAAGCAAGTTTACACAAATTTAAATCAATTTTGTTAAGTTAAACTTTACAAGTATCATATATTCAATCCTATGTAGCACATTCAAATTCATTAAACCAATTATTCTACCTGAAAATGATATTTTGGGGGAAAAACCTAAAAAAAACTATTTCACCTAATGGAAAACCTAAAACAGTGTTTTTAAAAACCTAAAAATCCGGTCCCTATTTATGAGATTGTGTGCGGTAAGGGAAAATGTCTGTCCGTCTGTCTGTACGCACGATAACTCAAATAAGCTTTATCGGATTTCCGGAGTAATGCCCAATTTAGTATCTGTTTAGGGTAGTATATTAGAAAGAATTTATTAAATGCAAATCGGTTCTCATGGCAACTTATTGTTTTACAGAGTTCATATACGGCTTTGGAAGTTGCAATACAGTTAGCTGTGACAAATAACACTATTCCTTCATATACGATTATGAAACTAAACCTTTAAACTGAGCGAGGAGCCGAGACGGTAACGTTTTGGACTCGCATTCTGGATGTTCCTGGTTCAAATCCCATAGCCGGCAAAATTGACATATCTTTTTTTAAATTTTTATGTGAGTGTGCGATTGTCAAGATAATCTCAAATCTGTATAGTTCAGCTGATGCTGGACGATTTAAAGCTGATTAAAAAACTAGACCTTTGTTCTCCCTGAAGCTCTACCTATGGATGTATCTGGAGCTTAACTCGGAAATCAATTTAAGAAAGAAGAAAAACAAAAACAAAAAAACAAAAATTAACTTATTTTCTGCATATCATAATTGCAATTATAACTTTTTAAACAAAAGCATTCTGGCACTTTGTTACATCAGTTTACTTGATTTTATTTGAAATGGCATTGGTGTCGGATCCACACGACGACCATCTTCTTTATACTGTAGCTCGAATAGAGCAAATGTTTCCAGGAACTGAGGCAGTAGAGAGCATGTATAATTACAGCTAATTGGGGTGCTGTTCACTGATTGACAGTATGTCATAACACGAAACATTGTGTGCCAGAGTGCAGTTAATACAAAAACCTGAATCAGTGAACTTTACTGGGAAGCGAACTGTCAGAGCATTAAATTAAATTATAAATAGACCTACTGAAGACGATCCATTCACTTCCACCTTTCTCCAGTAGTCAGGCGCATTCAAGTCTCTTTCACATTCATTCTCAAGGCTACCCAATTTTTTTGTTTCATATTAATTGGTTTCAGAAAAGGAGATTTTCAATGCTGTCTCTATAATTGTTAGTTTATCTCCCCGTGCGATAGGTATCAGGATACAGGAAGTATTGTGTTTTACCCTGAGATTCAAAATCTAGTTTCTTATGCCACAAGTGACTAGGAAATCTAGGGGAAATTCGTTTTAAAAATTCAATATTTCATTTTTTCTACTTCAGCTGTATTTATACTCTTTTTAGCTACATGTAAGGAGTTCGGGATGTATATCTATACAGTAGGGTAGGCCATGGAACCTTTGCTTGTCATTTGTTTCTGTTGTCGGTGCAGGGGCGTATTCAGAGGGGGGCTGAGGGGGCTACAGCCCCCCCCGAAACGTTAAGTAATGCTAATATGTTGCACATAAGAACATTTTAATTTGACAAATAGGTCTAGTAGACAGTCTAATTGCACATCCTGACAAAATTCAGCCTAACATCTAATTTTTACCTGAAATTTGTGGAATATGCTCCGGAATAATGAGGTAAGCTCTATTATTTAAGTAAATTTAATACTGTACTAGACGTTCTGTTGTTGGCTGAATTACATCACGAATTTTAAAAGATATGAATTACATAATAAAAATAAAAATAAAACAAGGTTAAGTTATTGCAATAAATTTTAGTAAATTGAAAAATAATTAATACAATGTTGCTTTAATATTATATAATCGGTTACAAAAAAAATATAGTCTATTTACTACCAACAAATTTTATAGTCGGTTTTCAAAACATTCACTTAGACAAATAGCTTTTTTTTTTTTAATTAACAGAGATATGCACAATATTTGACATCTCTCATAATATGCTGTTATAAATGTGACAAATTGGTTAAATATGCACAAATATTTTAATATTGAGCAAATATGATGCATCATTGCAAAACTAACAAAATATGAAAAAAAATTAAACCATCAATTTCTTAATATTTCTTTGACACCTTGTAATAATTTGCATTATTAAAAATATGATTTTCATAAATTTCCGGGCCCTAGTGATAACAGTGTTAGACTTATATAGCCCCTCCCGAAAAAATATATTGGATACGTCCCTGTGTCGGTGTATGTTTATAGAGTAAATTTCAACTGATATTAATTTAAATGGATATGATACAGGATGAAATGGTGAGGATGATTCATGGTATGTAAATATCCAATTCGGCATTTGCCTTTACGACTGGGGAAACCATGAAAAACCCATTTCAAATTGGCCAGTGAATCATATGCAAACATCATTAATTGCCAGTACATTCTGTGAATTCGGCATATACTATTAAGCATTACCTTATGTGACTAAAAACGATTGTATAATGGTGAACCAAATTACTTCGTTAAATAGTAATTTTGTCTGGCTTTTGTCAAAAAAGAGAGATTCTGAAAGTTTCGCACGGGTTCCCTCTGGACCCTACTTCATAGAACTTTTACACTCATATTATTTGCAAATACATAATCATATTTGTTATTATTATTAGTCTTCTGTTTCATAATAATATTTTCTAATAATATTAGTTATGAGTTCATGGCTCTAAATTATTAGTAAATATTGCTAATAATAGTAGTAAATTGTTTCACAGATTGCAGAAAGAACTAATAAAATTTACTAATACTAGGAATTGAACTTATACTTATAGTACTTATAGTACTAATACTAGGAATTGAATTATTTGAACTTATAAGTTATTCTAAAACCCATGTAATTCAGATTTTGTGATCTTAAATTTGTGGAAAATGAATCACTCAGATTTAATTATCAATTTACAAAAAATAAAATACATACGCTAACAAAGGAATTTTTGTCATAAGTTATAGGATTTGAAGTTAGATTTTAGTACATAAGCCTACTGCTATCTTGAATATAAGTGCCTGGCAGATTTATTTATTTCTTAGAGCTAATTATTATTTGTTGCATTCATGAAGATATTTGTAGGCCGTGCTGCTTTGAAATAGTAATGACAAAAAACAAAACACAGACAACAATCCAGACATAACCTCCAAATCAATCAGCTGACTAATGAACTAATAATATTAGTGAAGAGATTTTATGAGTAGTGTTCACATCTCTATGAAACAGATTTTGATAACTAGGGCAAGGCATTTGATGATTTTGCATCTTTTTGTATGAAGATTAAAAGATAGCTCGAATATATATAAATGTGTATCATGAAATAATTGATCAAATAAGAGCAATTTGTTTTTGCATTATTTTGCTTTATTTTGCATTTTCCGTCATTTTCTAGAGATAGGTCATTTTCGGCATTTTTTGGCATTTTAGGTAATTTTCGGCATTTTTAGATCATGTTTCAGTGGAGGTAAAGAGGAAATTTTTCTATGCACAAATCGTTACTTTGAGACAACAGATAATCATTTTTATTTGAGAATATCCGCCAAGCGTTCTTAGTTAATTTTTATTCAGGTTTATTGTAAACACCACAGTTTGTTTTGTAGCAATAAAGATTTTTCTCTCTTTTTAAATGGCAGATTTTTGCTAGGTTCAATTTGATGGGCATGCCAGTTCAGAAAGAATTTCTTTTTCGCTAAGGGTGTCCAAGTAGCATAAATCTACTTTTTTCTTTATTAACAAAATAAGTGTGTTTTATAATGTGAATTCATATTTAACACACTGTTATAAATTGATTTTAGCAATTCATTACTTAAAAACTAATTATACGTAATAATGGTACATTTATTGGGCATTTTTTTTTAAATTTTGGGTCAATTTTTCACTATTTTATGGTCATTGAATGCCTTGCCCTATTGATAACTAATAAATAATATTATGAGTTCAAATGTTATTAACTAATATTATTAGCAAGATCTAATATATGGAATCCAACGACTATTAAACTTTCTGATTCAATAGAAAAAATACAATCGAAGTTTTACAAATTTTTGATATTCAGAAGTACTGGCCATTATCCAACATATTTGAATTACCAAACGCTTTTAGAACTATATGATATTAAAAGTTTAAAATTTAGAAGAAATAGTCAAGGTTTAATATTTCTTCACAAATTATTGCATTAAAAAATTGATGATAATAATATTGTTAAGAAGATTTATTTTTACGTGCCATGTAAACTAAGTAGACACAGGAAGCTATTTTTTACCCCCAGGGTAAATACAGATATTCATAAAAATTCACCTTTAAATAAAGTAACCACTTTGTATAATAAAATTCACTTTTTAAATTTTGATATACTTAGCATGTCCGAAAATGAATTCAAAAAAGCTTTAGTTGAAGTTGATTTAATACTGAATTAAAATCACTAAACGTAGTTACAATCAATTGTAGTTAGTGTATTGGTTTAATGTATCATGCCAAACATTCTCCTCACTCTTTCTTTCTTTCTTTCTTATCTTAATTCTCAAAGGCATCATGTACTGTGATTATAACCTGGCAACTGCTGGAACCCAGAAGTAGCTAGGAATTTCTTTATCTGCATGTAATGTTTTTTTTGTGTACTTTTATCTTTTATGTATTCTTATCTTTTATATCTTAATGTTTTAATTATTTTGTATGTATGCAATGTATTTTTGGCATGGACATTGTAATTGGGTTTTATACCTGTAATGTTCGTTATTATTATTAAATAAATAAATCTATGAAACAAGTTCCAGGTTCCATGATAAAATGAAAGTAGGACTAAAGCAGGATTGTAACTTTTAGTGTGAACAACTTGTAGTTCTGGGAGACCATTTTATATCTTCCGTTCCGATTCAAGGTGAGAAGATATGTTAGAGCAAAGGCCAACATATCCGTCATACAGACGAGAACATGGGATTCACAAGTTCCCCCCTAATTTGTTTACATATTTCATACTTTAGGCATTGTTTAGTCTTGAAAAAGTAGGGCGATTTCACTTTTTGCCAAGCAATTAACATCCGTTTAATTAATTAATCTAAGTAAATGGTCATGAAACGTCAAAATAATGCTCCACAAAATATTAGAATAGCCGCTAAAACGTTCGAACAAGTGTAGAAATTCAAATATCTGGGAGGAATAATTACAGATACAAATAATATTAAGGTAGAAGTTAAGTGTAGACTCAAATCAGGAAATACTTGTTTTTATGCAGCTCAAAAACTCTTATCTTCTCGTTAAGTGTGGTCCGCCGAAAAACTTACTTAGTCATTGGCAATAGACATTTCCTCAGGAAACTAAAGGAATATTATGGAATATTTATGGAACCCGAAGGTTCATTGCCACGCTTACCTGAGCCCGCCATTCAACCCTATGCTAACTCCATCCAACCATCCCTCGCAAATCCTACTTCCCTTAAACCCATCCTAATATTGTCCTCACACCTTCGTCTAGGTCTTCCAAGTGGTCTCTTTCTTTCAGGTCTCTCAGTCAACATTTTCTAGATATGAAGACGTGGTATGGAATTTCAGGAGGTGACAAAAACTCCCTCTATCCATGGTATTTACTTACTCAATAGCAATAGTAAATTCCTCAGCAAGCTAAAGGAATATTATCTATTTTATGGAACCCGAAGGTTCATTGCCGCGCTTACCTGAGCTCGCCATTCAACAATATTCTGTGCTTACTCCATCCAACCATCCCTCTCAAATCCTACTTCCCTTAAATCTATCCTAATATTGTCCTCCCAGCTACGTCTAGGTCTTCCAAGTGATCTCTTCCCTTCGGGTCAATATTTTTAGGTAGGCTATGTCTTTCTTTCCCCATGCGTGCAACATGTCCAGCCCATTTTATCCTCCGTGATTGAATTACCCTTACTAGGCCTATATCCGGTGAAGAGTACAGGTTATGAAGCTCGTCGTTATGCAGTTTTCATCTCTCTTAGGCCCGAATATTTTCCTAAGCCCCCTGTTTCGAACACTCTCAGATTATGTATGGGGCCAAGTCTCACATCCATATAATACAACCGGCAGGATAATAGTCTTCAAAATCTTTTTTTTTTTTTATTTCGGGAGAGAAGACTAGAAGATAAGAGTTTTTGAACTGCATAAAAACAAGCATTTCCTGATTTGAGTACTTGTAAAATTTGCCAAAAAAATTAACTCTTCTTGCATATTATTCAACGCCAATTCTTAGCTATTCAAAGAATGTCACACATTTTAGCTTAGGTGCATTAAGATGTCCGTAATGACGTGATCTTTGAGGGTCCTGCGCAGGTGCTGACAATCTTTATTATACAACACATATTATTATTTTTCTCAGTAGATATTTACAATTATGGTTCCAGTCATTTTCAGGGTAATGCTGGAAGGAAATTCGTGTATTTTCCAGGCTATTACTCTAAGGAAGTCATTTCTTAAGCCTGTATTTTATGTAAACTTACAGAATATGACGCAAATGACCATAATCGTTGTGTTAAATGTTTTCTTTGCAGTCCGGCATGGGTTTCTATATTTTGCGAGAAAACGTGCATCGTGCATTTCCAGGTTAATGTATCAAATACTATCCGCGCGCCATATCTTGAGCGCTCGGCTCCCTAGTCCTCATTCGGTAGGTTTCGTTCAACTTCGTAGGTTGAGCTGACAACATTGAAACACGAAGTACGCTATACACCCTGACATCTAGTGGCTTCAATACTAAACTTTCATTCTGTCTCAGGCACCGCCGTCTCGAGAATTACACTGCCTGTCCTATGCTTTATTTTAACATGGAGTTTAGAGTATTGCTCAATTGCATAATTTCTCCAGTAGAGGCGACACAATTCACACCCAGATTGCAGCAATAACCGCCACCTATACAACCCCCGTCTCGAGAATACACGAGTAACAGAGTCTAGAAGGCATTGCCCTATACATTACCGTGCATTGCTTCTATGCGTTTGCTGCGTCAAAATAAGCATTAAACAGACACAGATACTTGTGTTATTTGTTTAGAACATAATATTATTCCAGTATATGACACTTACCTTGAAATGGAATTTTGGAGCAATAATTAAAATAAATGTAAATTAATTAGACGCTTTGATAGACTATATTATGAGCACCGCCGTCTCGAGGAGTAATACAGTTTAGAAGGCAGTGATTATGAGACGGCGGTGACAGCACTACATAATCAACAATGTCGTAGCAAAAAACAAGAAGCAATCTGGGTGTGAATGGTGCTGCTATCTGTAATGTCGCCGAGTACGCAAAATTAGCCGTATTGGACAGGCAGTGTATACACGAGTAAACACGAGTAACACAGTCTAGAAGGCAGTGGTCTCAGGAACCTTATTTATTTATTGACATTATCTTTTCTGACGCATGGAGTTATGTGGAAAAATACAATTTTTCGAATTGCTTAAACACGTCACTGTACATCCAACACTTTCCTCACCTCTTTAAGAATTCCGTATGTGCTAATTTCTGACACTCCCGTGAACTCTGATGTCAATTTCATGGACTGAAAGTTGAGCGAACTTTTCACAAAACGTATTAAATACGTTTAAAATTAGGCCTCTAATTTTCTCCACTTTTAGATGCCTTACCTCTCTTATGTTTTACAACACGAAATGGTGGAGCATGTTCTGCTAAGACTCTTCTTCATGCTTAAAACTAGTCATCCAGAGTAAATATATTGAGCCTATTTATATAACATTCTCTTCCCGGAGGAAAATGATTTATTTCATAACTAAAGCCTTGTGACGTGTTATTAATTGTTACGCAATACAGTCACCACGTTATATTATTGGACTGCATTAAAATCCTTGTCTATTAAATGTCACTACATAAAATAGCGAGGATGATTCATCGGAAATAATTATAATTCGGCATCCACACTTACGCTGTTGACGTGCGCTTACCATATTCGCGATTCTGCTGAAATATGATTTCTTTGGTTGACAACACTGCAGAAAGACTGGCGGAGTAGCTATGTTTTGTTCCCCCCAACCCTCACTTCCCCGTAAATCCAGCGCTCAAGATATGGCGCGCGGATAGTACATATCTCCGTAGCAAATTTTAATAAATTACTTGAAAGTTTAAACGAAGCCCCTTTTATATATAAGCAAATAATATTTATAAAATTATTTCTTATTAACAGTTAGCTATCTATGGCCTTTTGACATATTGTTCATGATTTAAACCTAACAAAATTAAGTAAAATAATCTTTGATTACTTTTTTTAAGTGAAACTTCTTTAGGGCGCTGGGAGTAAATCGAGAGCTAACCCAAAGTTGCGTTACGTTCTAGCGTTACGAACAAAATCCAAAATTAAAGAATTCAAAGATCCAAAATTAAAAATCGAAATTCTCAAAAAAATTAATAAAAAATTCAATGATAAAAGATTTAAAAATCCAAAATTAAAAAATCCAAAATTCCAAAATTTCAGAATTAAAAAATTCAAAGATCCAAATTTTTTAAAATCTAAAAATCCAAAATTCAAACATCCAAAATTTAAAAAAGTTTAAACACCCAAAATTTAAAAAGTCCAACAATCCAAAATTGCAAAAACCCAATAATCCAAAATTGAAAAAATAAAAATAAAATAAATAAATAAAAAAATCCAAGTTTCACTTCTGTCGCGTGGCGTTCTACGCACCCGATTTTTTTTTTATCTTCTATCTTCTTTACCTGAGTTTCACCTCTCCCTTGTAGGATTTAAGCGACCCAAGCCGCCCGGGCCTTACAGGGCAGGGACCTGTCAGGAAAGGGATTATCTTTGGATCACATACAAACTTTTTTGACCAGACAAGGACATGGAGGGTCTCCCCGGATGAGTGATCAGCCCAATGCCGTAGCCACCTCAGAGACAAACGAACACATAGGACGAGACACACCATTCACACACACGCTCACTCTGAACAAGATGATAATGGCGGTCAGATGATATCCGGGACCACAAGGGCCTAAAGTTACCCGACATTTGTCTCACAGGTGAGGAAAAACCCCGGAAAAAAACTTCACCTAGGTAACTTGTCTCGGCCAGGATTTGAACCCGGGCCCTCTGCGTGAACTTTTTTAAGAATAAAAAAGAAATCATTTCTATAATAAAATAAGTATTAACTACCTTCGTTTGAAATGTCTTGACATCAAATCTGCAATTTGGTTCAAAAATCTGAAAACTGCGCCCCAAGTAGGCCTACCTTTGACCATGAAACCCATTAAAAATGACAAAAAGTTATTTTTCTCTTAAGATCTAATAAATTTACAGCTATGAAAGCATTAAGGTTTATTGTGGCAATACTTTCAGAATCAGACAAAACAATGAAGGAAAACCTAAGAAAAATTTATAATTTCTAAATTTCACAAATAGGTCCATTTAAAATTGGGAAGATCCAGCCGTGAGGGGGAGGGGGAATGTCTCTTCCTCTCCAATATTCCCATCGTTTTCCATCATATTTCCATCAAGCCATAAGAATATCATTTCCTAGAACAGCAGTTCATCCCCTCACCTTGTTAAATATTCCTTTCATAATAATTGTTAAAATTCCTTGTGTTTTCCTTCAGCTAATGTAGAAGATATTACTTTATGACTTTAATCGGTAAAAAGGAGTTAGAAACAATAGAAATATATATATAAAAGGAAGTTACTCCTCTGGGTCGCGAGCGACCCCTGGGGATCACGTAAGGGGATATGCACAGCGGATTTGTTACCGGGGTGCGCCAGTCCCCTACCTACTTAAACCTAAGGACACATACACACACCCAGTCCTGAACCCGGGAAAGAAAATTTTCACTACTGAAAAATCCCCAACCCGGCCGGGAATCGAACCCGGGCCGCCGGAGTGGAAGGTAGGAGCGCTACCGACTCACCCACGACGGCGGACAGAAATATATATACAGGGTGTTAATGAATAACACCGAAATATTTTACCTGTGTATAGAGGGGACATACAGAAGCAACTTTTATTTGAAGATTTTTGCTCTATGGATTCAATTGTTCCTGTTACGGCATAAAATCTCCCAGGGCATGACCGCCACTGACTTCTAACATTAGAAAAAAATGCAAAACAAAGGAACTTCGTTGTTAACACTGTAGTCAGTAGTTATGAATAAAAAAAAAAGACTAATGTAGTGGCGGCCAGTCATGTGGTTAGTCTGCAAATCTTGCAGACTATGGAAACACTAAATTATGAAATAGCTGTTGACGAATGATTAAGAGTCAGGTTTTTATTGATCACTAGGAAGGTATGAAGTCAATTTAATGAACATTTTAACCCTATTTCACGTAATTATTGATTTATGAGCACTAAATTATAATGACTTTAATGCCCTGTAGCATATACATTTTACGTCATAGAGCAAAAATCTCCTATGATAAAAGTGGCTTGTCTAAGCCCCCTCTATATACTGTACAGGTAAAATATTTCGGTGTTATTTATTAACACTCTGTATATATTTTTTTGGAGGAGGATGAGGTACAAATCGCGTTGAAGGTAATGGGCTTATCGGTCGATCTTAAGTGGGGGCTCTAAATAGGGGGGGGGGTTCTTTAATGCAGGTTTCACTTTACAAGGATTTTTATTTATTTATTTATTTTTTATTGCCAAGAAGACTTCAACGAGCAAAGTTCACATAAAGGAGAAATATATATTATAGGATATTATAGGCCTATGCTTTGGATTAATATATATACAGGATGTTAATGAATAACACTGAAATATTTTACCTGTGTGTAGAGGGGACACAGACAAACAACTTTTATTACTAGATTTTTCCTCTATGGAGTCAATTTTTCCTGTTACAGCATAAAATCTCCCAGGGCATGGCCGCCACTGACTTCTAACATTTGAAAAATATGCAAAACAAAGGAACTTCGTTGGAGTTGTGAATAAAAAAAAACTAATGCAGGGGTGGCCATTCTTGTGATTAGTCTGTAAATTTTGCAGATTATGAAAACTCTAAATTATGATATAGCTGTTGATGAATGATTACCAGGGCCCGGATTCTAATGACATGTCATCTTTTTATTGATGCTACATAGACATTGCCAACTTGTAGATAAATCCTAATCGTGGCCTCTATATTATATAAATACATTTTTATTAGGTCTTTTTTTGTCATTTTATGCAATTTTATATTTTTAGGGCATTTATTTGAATTTTACGTCATTATTTTGTCATTTTCATGTCATTTGCTTCCTTATTTAGTCATATTCGTGTATTTACATTGAGTGAATTAACTTTTTTTCGTCGCTAGCGGTGCTTCTTTGAAGTGCTCCCCAGTGCCTCAGTTCCAGTATAAATTTCCGTGTGAAAACAACATTCACTACATTACAGATTTTACAATTACAGTTTTTGCAATTATGTACAAATTAGTCTATAACTTCGTGTGTAGAATAATAATTTTTTAATGAAGAAAATGTCAATTTTAGGTCATTTTTTATAATTATTAAGTCATTTTCTTTAAAATTTAGGGTCATTTTATAGGTCATTTTTAAAACAATTTTAGGTCATCAGAATCCGGGCCCTGATGATTACGAATAAGGTTTTTATCGATCCCTAAGAAGTCAATTTGATGAAAATTTCTACCCTATTTTGCTTAATTATTGACTTATTAGAACCAAATTTAATGTCCTGTAGCATACACATTTTACGTCATAGAGCAAAAATATCCTAATAAAAGTTGCTTGTCTCTATACACAGGTAAAATATTTCGGTGTTATTCATTAACATTCCGTATAATTATTCAACTGAATATACGAAGCGCGTCCATAAAGTAAGTTTCCCTGGGGGCGTTTACAGAAGCAAAGCACAATTTCAAGGAAATATTTATTGCAACAGACACAGCCAGTGTTTAGCTATTTTTCAACATATTCGTCGCCGGAATTGAAACATTTCTTTTTGTCTTATATATATAAACAAATGTAATTTGGCGTAATGTTATTGATTTTATTGCGAAAGAAAAGTTTTTGAACTTGTAACTAACTATTTTTTTTTGTTTGCAATCGATACCATGTCATGATTTTCGAAAAATTCTTTCATACCTTTACGTTTCATGCTTCCCTAAGTACGAAACCACCGCCAGTTAAAAAAAAAAAACAATTGTGATATTTATATATATCTTTACACGCTAGCGGCCGTAATTTTGAAGATATTTGAACCAAATTTTATTATGTTATTTCTAGGCCCAATAGTTCGGACAAGTTCGTTAATGAGCAAAATTGGCCCAAGGGGGTGGTCGGGGGAGGGGGTTGAAATATTGAAAACTTTATATCTCGGCCCGTATGAAGTATAGAGGGAAACTTTGTTTGAATAAATTGGAGTACTCCATGGGCGTACGGTGAAATTTTGTTCGGGAGGGGTTCATTGTAAAGTAGTCTCAGCACCATGTCCTTGCGCACATTGTGAATTAATACTTCTTAAATTACTAAACAGTTGTATTGTGATATTAATGCACTGTAAAAAATTAATATGCAGCTCAGTCTTTGAAACTGTTTTTTTTTTTATATTTCTATCCATTTCTCGTTTAAGCTACAGTCTATAAATAAAAACTATCTTTTGAAAAATTATCATAATATTGTATGGTGCATAGGGAATGTTTTTAGTGTCATCTGTACATCCACCGGTGGAAAAGCCCGATTAATGCCGATTACTTCATGATAATTTTGTGATGAGCTCGTGATTACTGTTGGCTTTACAAACAGGTTGATGGATTTCGGCAGGAGTATTCGAGTTGTCGTTTGACACTGTTATTAAACTAAAGAACTATCAACACCACGAGGTTTTGAAATTTGAATCTTAAATAAATTACGATAAATCTTAAATAATGCTTTGATATGTACGAAATTGTAAAATATGTAGGCCTAACAACCGATTCAGAGTTTTTTTTAATTTAATTAAATTTAATTTTGTTCCATGATTTATAATTTTCAAAATATTGCAGATATTTCGGGAGGGGTTTTAACCCCCTGAACCCCCCCTTACCGTACGCCCATGGAGTACTCCATATGGAGTTCACAGTGACACCAACGATTCGGGGGTTTTGGGGGTGCGTACTACTTTAGCTGGTATACTGTCATCTAAGGCGGGTGGGAGGGGGGTAGAAATTAGAAATTTTTGAAACCACGTCTTGTGTGGTATCGTTGAAAAGCTCTTGACGAGTACTATACAAATCAATAACTAGTTACTCGATAACTCTCTCAATGTTTGAAAAAGTGCTCTTTCCTCTGTTTTTCAGTTATTATTGCAGATTTGTCATGCTAAGGCTAAAGAAGAAGAGTGCTACGCAGCGACAATAGGCTAAATTAAACCAAAAGCACTTCGAAATCTACCTCAGCCTGTAGGTTTGCCTAAATGGATTTTATCTTTAAATTCTTATGGTAAATCATTAATATTGAAGACCATTTATTCAAAAAGTATTATATTATGATTGACATATAAATGTTTTTTTTTCAGTATTAACTTACAAGAAAGCATATCTAAAAGAAAATGATGTGAAACTCATGACTTCCTCTGCCCAAATAAAAATTGTGCCTCTTAGTATAGTAGCCTATATTATAAATGACATTCTCTTCATGTAAAAACGAAGATAATGTTCTTACCACATCGTATCGCATCCCCGAAGGATACATAACACAAATGAAACCTGGTTAATGCCCTCACGTAATATTTTTTACTCTAAGCATGGCCAACAATACATCTTTTTCACTTCACATTCCGATATAGAATGATAGGCCGTGAAAGAGCGCGTTTTCAGTTGTTTCAATTGATGTAAAGCTTTATTGTTCACCAGGCAAGACTTAGTTTCTGCAAATAGTGGTAGCTTATAACTACCCTTCAGAGAATTAAAAAAAGAACGTTTGAAATAAAAGGACTTCATCTACAAAATTTAAAAAAAAAATCGTTAGAACTGTTTTCGAGAGAATCGAGAAAAACGAAATTTCCATAATGTAAAGTGGCATTAAAATTAAGAGAAAGTCGTCGTCAATCTTCGTGTCACATCTTCAGAAAGTATTTGTCCCAAATACAAAATTTTGTTCTCATAAGACTTTCCGTTCTGGAGCTAGACTGTTCACAGACACACACAAACAGACATGTTTACGAAAATAACATTTGTTTAAATTCAGGGGACTTCAAAACGTATAATAATGTCAAAAACTCAGAGGAAGAGTGACACACACTAAATTTCGATCAGATTTCACCCTATGCACGTGAATCTGTTTCTCACAGAATATATAAACCCATGCCGGACTGCGAAGAAAACTGTAAACACAGTGATTATGGCCATAATACAACAATTTAGGTTTTTACAGTCGGCGTTGGAATTATTTGAACAATTATCCGGGGTTACAGGCCGTGGAGTTTACCGTTCCAATGACCTAAAAGCGTGGAAAGCTTTTCAAATGATTACGGCTATATTATATTTCTTGTCCTTTATTCTGTAAGTTTACATTAAATTTTATTAAGTGCCAGTATGGTACTTTATGAGATTGTGTGGTGGACGAAAAAATGTCTGTCCGTCTGTCCGTCTGTCCGTGTGTCTGTACGCACCATAACTCAAATACGCTTTTCCGGATTTTCATGAAACTTGGAAAACACATTTATAATGTCCATGGGAAGAACCCTATTGATATTGAACCAAATCGGTTCACCGGTACCGGAGTAATGCCCAATTTAGTGCCTATTTTAATAGATTATGGCGCCTTTCTAATAGAAAGGCGCCATCACTCAAATACGCTGTATCGGATTTCCATGAAACTTGGTATACCCATTTATGACGTCCATGAGAAGTGCCCTATTGAATTTGAACCTAATCTGTTGACCGGTACCGGAGTAAAACCCAATTTAGTGTCTACTTTAAAGGCGCAATAACTCAATTACGCTTTATCGGATATTTATGAAACTTCGTATACGCATTTATAATGTCCATGGGAAGACGTTTATTGATATTGGACCAAATCGGTTGGCCAGTACCGGAATAATGCCCAATTTAGTGTTTTTATGTTAATATATAAGAAGTCGCGATAACTCAAATATGCTTTATTGGATTTTCCCATTTATAATGTACGTGGAAAGACGTCTACTGATATTTGACCAAATCGGTAGACCGGTACCGGAGTAAAACCCAATTTAGTGTATATTTTAAAGACGGGGTAACTCAAATACGCTTTACCGGATTTTTATGAAACTTGGTATACACATTTATAATGTCCGTGGGAAGACGTCTATTCATAATGGATAAAATCGGTTGACCTGTTTCGGAGTAATGCTCAATTTAGTGCCTATTTTATGGTAATATACGTATTCGAAAGAATTTATTTAAAAAAATGAAAATCAGTTATCTTGACAACATAGCCTATTGTTTTACTGTGATCTTATAAGGCCTTGGAAATTAAAATACAGGTAGCTATGACAAAAAACATATTGATTTACATGCGCTTATCCAACTAGACCGTTAAAATGACCCAGGTGGCCGAGATGGTAGACCTTTGTTCTTCCGTAAGCCCTGCTTAATGAATAAATCTGGAGCTTAACTTGGAAATCAATTAAAAAATATATATATATTCTGCATATCATAATTGCAGTCATAACTGATTAAACAAAAACATACTGGCACTTTGTTACATCAGTTTACCTGATTTTATTTTTCTTCCATTTTGTTTTTCATTATTTTATTACATTTTTAAGATAAACTACAGCGTCCCATATGATGATTTTAAGGGTTAATAGACAACTGAAATGGAAAAACATTAAATTTCTCATAAGTAATCCCACGACAGCTTACGAGTTTATGGATACATTTACGATGATGAAACTCGTAATATCGAGTAGGATTTATGGATTATTCGACGAATAAAATGTGACGGATTAATAATAATTATTATTATTTCCTTACTTTGTTGTCAATATTCTTTCCGCTGTGAGTTCCCAATGCTACCAACAGTGCGTTACCAACAGTTGGAATGCTTCAGTTTCAAAACGCTATAAAAGCACACGAACTGGCTTGCACCGAATCGAAATTGTGTTTTTAATCAATGGACATTTATATTATTTCAACTTCCAAACAAGTTATGTTGTATAAAATAATGTGTTTTCATTATGTTCATTGGCAGCATGTGACGTATTATCACCGTACATTGATGCCTTACGTGTCCAGTAACGAACTGACGTTTTATCAGATAAAATTTCATCCTCATTAATAGCAAGCATTTTATAAGATAAAGCGGGTCATTGGTCTATATCCGAAAAAAATGCTAAACGTCATTGCTCAATATCAAACACCCGGCGTGTGAATGAAATAGTCACCGTAATATGGGATCTTTATGCTTAAATCTCCCTTTGCAAGAGCACTTTCCTCTGCTATGCAGATGATATGATGACTTGTGTTCTTGTCTAGGGCAATGCAAGGTGAAAGTCATGTGACTTAGCGAAATGTTAGACACATGATACTCATTATGGGAGTTCTATATAGATCTGCCTACATTTTAGGGTAAGCTAAGGTAAACTCGTGAAAAGAAACTTCGATTACAGAAAAGAAGGAAACTTGGGGGAAAAAACTATTTGAATTTCGACAAAATTTAATGTTACACTCGCATAACTTTTGTAGGGCAATTTAACTTCCTTATTTTACATTCTGAAGAGCTATATTGCAGAAAATGCGTATTCAGTTGCATCGCCTCATGAAATGGTAGGCCTATACTGTTCACCATGCAAGGATTAAAGTTTGAGTTTGTCAGACTTATAACTACCCATCAGAAAAAATTCGAAAAAATTTTAAATAAAAGTTTGAGTTTGACTGACTTATAACTACCCTTCAGAAAAAAATTGCGAAAAATTTTTCAAATAAAAGTTTGGGTTTGACTAACTTATAACTACCCTTCAGAAAAAAAATTGCGAAAAAATTTTCAAATAAAAGTTTGAGTTTGACTGACTTATAACTACCCATCAGAAAAAAAAATTGCGAAAAATTTTCAAATAAAAGTTTGAGTTTGACTAACTTAAAACTACCCTTCAGAAAAAAAAAATGCGAAAAAATTTTCAAATAAAAGTTTGAGTTTGACTGACTTATAACTGCCCATCAGAAAAAAATTCGAAAAATTTTCAAATAAAAGTTTGAGTTTGACTGACTTATAACTACCCATCAGAAAAAAAAAATGCGAAAAATTTTCAGATAAAAGTTTGAGTCTGACTGACTTAAAACTACCCTTCATAAAAAAAATTGCGAAAAAATTTTCAAATAAAAGTTTGAGTTTGACTGACTTATAACTGCCCATCAGAAAAAAATTCGAAAAATTTTCAAATAAAAGTTTGAGTTTGACTGACTTATAACTACCTTTCAGACAAAAAATTGCGAAAAAATTTTCAAATAAAAGTTTAAGTTTGACTGACTTATAACTACCCTTCAGAAAAAAATTAAGAAAAAAATGTTTCAAATAAAAGTTTTAGTTCGTGTATGAAACTAGACACGTATGTATGTTCATAGACACGTATAAACACAAAGCCGCTTCATCAATCTGTAGGAGTTTTAATTTTTTTTAAATTTTAAATACCAAAAATCAAATGTGTTTGAGGCTACGAAATACCTTTTTTACACAGAAATATCAAATCCAAATCAAATTCCATGTACAGTTTTCATGACAACAGTGTATTGTTGGCAGTGTTCACAGGTAGCTTTGGAAATATATGATACGGCACTTTAACAAATTATAGAAGCTATCGATGGAATTCATTGGTGTAAATAATGCACAATGTGATGCAGTCACATAACTTCCTCTGCCCTGGACATAGAGAATACTATTTTCTCACTTCACATTTTGATGTAGAATAAGAGTTCGTATTGCCGGGACAGCATTTTCAGTTGTTTCAGTCTGAGTGTCTACCAACGAATATGCCATATCAGAAGTCGGCAAGAAAAATCTATCCACTGATACGTTTTTCATAGCTGTAGGCTTTGGATTTTTAAACTGGAGAAAGTAAAATATACACGCCTTTTCAGTTTTTTAAAATTAATATATATTTTTTTTAAATTGAGTTAAGTTTTATTATAAAATATGATCAGAGCTTCTGACTACTAATCATGAGGTTCTGGGCTCGATTCCCAGGAATTTTATCTTCACAGGTTCTTCTGGCGAACGATCGTTTCAGTGTTTGAGGGGTTACCCTCGTTCTCAGGCGAATGCCGGACTGGATAATAATCCTCTCACACAGAAATACTACAACACACACCAAAAAACATCTCCATACAAAACAATCAACACACCAAGAAAGCTCAGTGAGAAAGTCAAACTTGCGCCACTTAAATCTGAAACAAGTACACAGCCCAAACATGTTATAAACACCACAGATCTCATAAGAATGAAAAATGGGCGACCATAGGTACACACGTCAAACAAATGGTTTCCAAAATTTGGTTTGACCGGAGGTACTCAACTTCATTGTTGGGCACTCTGGGAGAAGGTCCGGGCACAAAAAAATGTAGCTCCGCTTATTCAGTTTGCTTTCCTATGAAGAACTGTGTTCAGGATTGATCTCTTCTCGTTCACTCTTGTCACGACTTCTTCATTAGTTGTTTTGCCAAACCATTTTATTCTTTCCATTCTTCTCTACCAACACATTTCCGAGATTTCCGATCCATATAAAGCAATTGAAGGGCCTAGTTCCCTAAGGGCGTAAGGCACAAGGACATAGTTTCGAAAAATCTTGATGTTTTTAAACAGTCTTACCACTCACAAGTAGGTGGTTTAAAGTTTAATTTTATAACATATATTTTTTAAGGACAGTCTAAATTAGTATTCTGCAAATTTATAAGGAAGAGTGTATTGGGATTTTTTACAACTAGAGGTACCTAAACATGTTAAACAAAAACTGAAGTACTTTTACAGTAGCAAAATCTTTTTACTTTGTATCACATTATTTGTTTTTACTTTATTTCAGTAAAAACGTGTATTATACAGTGACAATTGCATGTTTGCCAATGAATATCAGTATAGTCATTAATGCAATAGATGATATGCAAAACTATCTATTTTGAATGAAGTTACACTTCAGAAATGCAAGTTCAGTTTTTATAAGCATTTGCTTGGATGGTAGCACTGTGGAAAATAAAAACAATTGGTAAACACTCCTCAATAACAGATAGGAAGTGTGCCTTAAGCCAATATGAAACTGTATGTGCAGTCTCACAGGTCTTTTCTGATAACTGATCAAAGGTTTAAGGCACAAGTACAAATAGTTCACTGAGTATTTAAGAGATATGAGGAGAAGGCATAATTGTTAAAATCCCAAAATTAAATATTTGTACCTTACGCCCTTAAGGAACTAGGCCCTTTAATTTTATGTGTATCTTCCTCAGACCCAAGCTCAAATTTCTCAAATCAGCATATTGACGATTGTTAATATATAGTTAATACTTGTTAATACATCTGATACGGATGGAGAAAGTAATACTTTGGCGGTTATTGCCTTCTTTCCTGCTAGATAAAGTCGTGTTACACGTTTTCTCGTCACCTTGAACTTCCTGAGGTTCGAATCCCTGAAATAAGTTACTACTTATATAGCAAAGATGTCATTAGATGTGATTAGGAAAGAGAATAATGTAGACAGTAAGCAGACGAGCTTTATTACACAGCCCAACAAAAAAAGAACTTTTTGTTTGGTGTCTCAGATGTTTTACCGGATTTTGGCTATATTTAGTGTGCTTATTCCAAATATGAAAACAGTTTTTCTCTACCAGCTCTACTTTCATATAGATTTTATTCGTGAACTCTTAGTCTAGCGAAACAAAATCTTGCTTGATAATATAGCTAGTGAAGGTTCTTGACCATACTTTGGACACATAGGACGAAAACTGTACGAAGTACAGAAAAACTAAAAGCTGGATTATTTTTTGGCCCTCAAATTGACAGCTCATAAGTCATAAACGACC
The DNA here is from genome assembly GCA_964059195.1 of Ectobius pallidus. NCBI lineage: Eukaryota > Metazoa > Arthropoda > Insecta > Blattodea > Ectobiidae > Ectobius > Ectobius pallidus. Next base: position 170,041,928 of record CAXKWD010000007.1, read on the forward strand.
GTACAGTATGTGTTATCAATTTTGTTGAAAGGCCCCATGTTATATTGTTATTGTAGTGTTAATGTAATGTTAGTGTGTTGATTTTCTTCTTTACATGATTTAGAAGCTAAAAATAGACACTGTTTATTATTTATATCAAACGCAAACTGGGATAATATTCATACAGGGCCGTAGCAAGGTCCTTCTGCGCCCTTGGCGAGTCTGACAAATCTGCGCCCTCCAATACTGGGGGGGGGGGGGGTCTGAATAATTTTTTTTTATTTCTGTAAAATTGCTTATTATTTAAATATAAAAACACTGTTATTATCAAAGAAAACCTAAACCTCAATTTGAAAATGAACTTAGTGTTGGACTTTTGAAGGTACTAAAACCTTATTTTGAGACGATTGAACTACTTAAAAAATAATTAATTTATAAAATCTAGAATTTTTATTGCTTGATAAATTGCCTAAAAAAAGGTGGTATTTTTTCATGGTTAAATTTGCGCCTTTTTTATACCTGCACCCATCTCGCCATCGCCTAGCTACGGCCCTGTATGCATAATGATAATACCATATCTCACAAAACTAAAGCTGATAGAGCAAAACTAATGGCACATATGGCATCAGCGATCTACAGGGTGTCCACCAAGTAATGCTGAAGAAATTCCCGACTTATTCCCTGATTTTCATTGATCATTTCAGAAATTCCCAACCAAAATATGAAGCATTTTCGGGTCATTCCACACCAAATCAACCAATGGTCCAAACATCACGTCATCAGATCGTTATGATTTTTTAATATGAGGTAGTATTGGCTGAGTAGGTACAAAATGCAGATTTTTACCTTTTTTGCACTTTTAGTTTTTGAGATAAATGTTTTTGAAAAATTACATAATGACAGTTTTTAGGAACGTTCTGAGATATTAAAAGCATGTAACTCAAAACCGGTTTCTCCTAGAAAGCCCAAATTTGTACCATTCTCTTTAGAATAACAAGGGCTTTAATTTGACATGTAACTTGACTATCACATCACTGTATATTTCTTCCAAAAACTCAAAAAGCTTTTTTTTATTAAAATCTTAGAATCGAAATTTTTAATTTTTATGAAAAAAATATTTTATTCCAAACCTCTTTAGTAAGTTGTGTACAAATTTTCACGATGATATTCCAATGGTTTCATACTAAAATTAATTTTTATATGAATTTAGGCTATTAAAAATTAGTCATAATATTGTAATTAAACTTACCCTAATACTAATTTACATTTTTACATTAGGGCCTATACCCTGAAAGTTATTTGATAAAAGTTATGTCTATTATATAGACTTAACTTTTATTATTATAGGCTAATATTATAATAGGATGATGATGGTCCATATGGTAAAATAAAATATTTATCTTTTCTGCTTTGCAATTTTTCGAATTTTCCCGGATATTTTAACAAATTCATTGACTTTTCCCGGATTTTCCCGACCATACGAAATTCCCGGCCTTTTCCCGGATTCCCGGATTTTCCTGACCAGTGGACACCCTGGATCTAAATATACCCAAGAATAAGTATAAATTCTAAGGCACCAAGATGGATGTTGGTCTGTGTTATAAAATCACATTTAAGAACCCGGTCACAGAAATCACTAAATCTGTGTGACCCATAATGCTGTATTATTATAGGTAATCCCTCGAGATACTAAGAGTTAATCGATACATCTGCGAGAACGATTCTCGAGGAAATTTATCTGATGACACTCGTAGTCTCGAGTTGGATTTATTATGACTAGGGACCGGATTTTTAGGTTTTTAAAAACACTGTTTTAGGTTTTCCATTAGGTGAAATAGTTTGTTTAGGTTTTTTGTCCAAAATATCGTTTTCGGGTAGAATAAATGGTTTAATAAATTTGAATGTGCTACATAGGATTGAATACATAATACTTGTAAAGTTTAACTTAACAAAATTGACTTAAATTTGTGTAAACTTGCTTTAGGACAATATTACACAATTGAAGAAAGAAAGCATAAACAATCAAAAGAAGCAGTGAAAATAAGATTGCCTCACATTTCCTGGTTACAGTATATCACTAAATATCTTTCAAGATTCTCAACTGTGACGTTCTTCCTGTTATCTCTTAGTTAATAGTTAATACTGTATCTAGACACTACCCTTCTCAGGATTCGAATCCGATGCTTCTAATTTAGTGAGTAAAATACTTTATGGTTGGATGTGGATAATGTGAAACTGATTATTTCCTTTTTTTTCGGTTGTTACGCATGCTAACCGCACAACAGATCAACTAGGGACGAAAACTTCCCCCTTTTCTAGGAAGGTAAATAATACGTGTTTCTGTCAGGCTTGACAAAATATTACTTTGTCATCTGTAGTGAAATTCAGATCTTCGCCAATCCACTGCCGTAATAAACTCGATTTCATTTGTTTCGGCATAACTAACACGTCTTCTTAAAACTCACAGTGTGACCACTCAGTATGAATAACAGGGCAGTACACGACAACAATGGTTGTTCGTACGAATATTTTAAAAGGAATACGCCGGTACTCTTTTCCTCTCTTGATACTGTCCATCCTAGACGACAATGGGTTGAATGAAACGCTGGTGGTATTAATTTCTATCCGACAAAAATTATTCTCTCCCCGCAAAATATCGATTTCTGAACTGACAAACAAGAAAGACAAAAAAGGAGCCTAAATTAGATATTTTAGGTTTTATATCCCGTTTTGGTATATTTAGGTTTTTATACCCCATTTAGGTATTTTTAGGTGCCACAGAATTAATGTGGGTGAATCCTATGGACATGATTCGAAAAAGTGTATGATCGCTTTTTGTTTTGCAAGTAAGGAAAAAAATAGGTAAAAACCTAAGAATCCGGTCCCTATTTATGACTATTCCACAAATAAACTGTAACGGATTTTGTAAACAATTATTATTTTCTCACTTTGTGAGTTAAATCTTAATCCGTGCTGATGAAATCGGGCGTGAGAAATTTAACTTACAATAAAAAGGTAAAATCGGTGTTAAAAATGAAGAGTTACGACAAGACCAGGGAAGTCATCGTCAGTCTGAAGATATCGTCATAATTATAATGAGTGTGTCAGGTGTCACAATTTCCTTCCTGTTTGTAGGCTACTTGTCCCAGCTCGCATGGCAGGCGGTGTGCCTACACCTTTTCAATCTCAATTAAGTTAAAAAAGTAAATTTGTGAAAAGTGAATTTAAATTCGAATAAAGTACAGTAACTTCAATTTCGGAAATAGCATTCTATATTTCGGAACTGTTAAAATAAATTAGATTAATGATTATTAAAATTATAGCTTCCTAACAGATTAGTTATTGCTAATAACTAGGGCAAGGCATTTAATGACCACAAAATAGTGAAAAAATGCAAAAAAAAAAATAGTTTAAAAAAATCACCCTAAATTTAAAAAAGACCAATAAATTTACCATTATTATTTATAATTAGTTTTTTAAAGTAATGAATTGCAAAAAGCAATTTAATGGATGACAGTGCGTTATATATATATTTACAATATAAAACACACTTATTTTACTACTAAAGAAATAAGTAAATTTATACTACTTGGACACCCTTAGCGAAAAAGAAATTCTTTCTGATCTGGCATGCCCATCAAATTGTCCCTAGCAAATATTAGCCATTTAAAAAGAAATAAAGAAATATTTATTGCTACAGACAAACTGCTGTGGTGTTTACAGTAAACCTAAATTAAAATGAACTATGAACACTTGGCGGAGATTCTCAAATAAAAACGATTGTGTTTTGTCTGAAAGTAACGATTCGTACATGGAAAACCTCCTCACTATCTCCACTGTAAGGTAAAGTGATCTCTATACAGGCCATGGAGGCCCAGAGGGTTCCAGAAGGTTGAGGCTCCCAGATTTTGGACATTCGGCACATGTAGGTGGTAAGGTTGTCAGCCTTACGCACCGGCCGCCTTTACCCCCAGGATTGCTCCTGGTACTCATTTCTGTTAGAGGCTGAGTCGACCCCAGGGCCATAATGCCACCAGAAGGATTGGGCCAATTGAGAAATCTCAACGACCTCATCGGGAATCGAACCCGCGACCTTCCGGTTTGTAGCGCAGCGCCTCAACCACTACGCTACGGCGTACCCCATCTCCACTGTAACATGACCTAAAAATGCCGAAAATTAACTGAAAATTACCCATATCTCTTTTAAATGAAAAATGCAAAAACAAATTGCCCTTATTTAATCAATTATTTCATGATATACTTTAATATTTATTCGAGCTATCTTTTAATCTTCATATAAAAAAAGATTCAAAATCATCAAATGCCTTGCCCTAATAATAACAAATATTTGAATTATACAAAATTTACCACGCTCTCTTCAGATTCCCAGAGACATGTTTTCTATTCGCTGTCCTCTCCAACTATTGAAGTATGAATTCTGTCTGAGTTAGTATACCTAGGTACAACGTAAATGAATGACTTATTTAGTCGTAACCACTGGCAATAGTGGCTCTCAATTATTTCCTGGCTTAAAATTACCAAAGCCCTCTGTAAGTAATAATGTCATTATTATGTCACGAAACATCTGAGAGCTACTGTTGCGAGTAAATAAATTATTCGTTGTACTGCAATAAAATTAAGACTAAATTTGTAGTCAAAGTTAAAGATTATTCGTGAAGTATAAAAATGAGATTGCTTAAAATCTGTATATTTCAGTGAACAATTATCACTTTTATGTATTGTATGTGGGCTGTAGAGTTTCTGTATTTTATTAATCACTAGCAGGTGCTCGCGGCTTCGCCCGCGATTACTTACTCAACTGCTAGATATTGTGTTTAATTCATTTATTTAACAGAAAAATAATTAAAACATTACATTTATTAACACTGACTTCGTTTTTACATAAATTGCAGGAATTAAATAATTTGACTCTCAATTATATCGTTTAACGTTAAAAATATAAATAAACAAACGAACAAAACGAATCATATGCTGCCATATGGGCATACAAATTCGAAATGAAACGATTAAAAAGAACCATAGATTCATGAACCTTACCAAAATTATGCATAAACAATTTTATTATAACGATTGTAAAGTCTCGTTTCATTTATTTCCAAAGGCTTATGTGAAGACTGCCAACAATACTGTTGTCAAGTGAACTGTGGTTTGGATTTGATAATTCTGTGTAAAAAGGGATTAAGTATTCTCAAAAACATATAATTTTTTGCATTTAAAATAAAATTGTTTAAAAATCATTTCTTAGTGAGCACCTACATTATGAAACGAAGGTACTGTCAAAATTCCAAGTCCCTACCTATTATAGTTTAGGCTCTGCGTTGATTCTTGCGTTGATTATGCATATAGAGATTAATTTAATTTAGATATAAAACAGTGTTCCTAAATACAATACATGGCTCTAGGAAACTGAAGAGTAGGCCTAGATGTTAGTAAGAAAATAATGTATCACTTAGGCAATCGTAGAGGCTTTATGGGCCATGCACAGTGAAAATTAACCGAAAACGTAACGTAAACTTAAAAAAGTTTGGGGCCATGTTTTTCAATGGGACCTGTCACCGGTATAATAATCGGTTATTTGTTACCAACGTTAAGTTTTCGTTGTGAGTATATCCTACCCTATCTAAAGTTTGCGTTAAGTTTTATGTTCTTAAGTTCAGTGTTTCCAATCAGCTCAGAAGAAATAATTTAATCATTCAATTCAGGAGACTCGATTTCTTTCTCAGTATACAAAGAGATGTCGGACTGCACAGAAAACAGTTAACTCAATGATTAGGCTCATAGTTTTATTATTGTACCTTATTCTGTAATTTTACGTGAGATTTAAGATTTTTTCCCCGTTTCTTTTCCATAATTTCAGACAAACTATTGTAGACTATCCTCTAGGGTACGTCGGTCTGGATGGTATACTCAGTATGTCACTGGCTTTCTGTGGCCAAGGTTGCGGGTTCGATCGCGGCCCAGGTCGATGGCCTTTATGTGTGCATAAATGTTTGTAGATTTACTGACATGTAAAAGAACACCTGCATTTTACAGTTAGGCTGTTCATGGACTTATTCAAAGGCATTAGACAATTCCTCAGCAAGCTAAAAAAATATTAGGCTATCTATTTTATAGAATCCGAAGGTTCATTGCCGCGCTTAACCCGCCATTCAACCCTATTCCGTGCTAACTCCATCCAACCATCCAACCTCGCAAATCCTACTTCTCTTAAATCTATCCTAATACTGTCCTCCCACCTACGTCTAGGTCTTCCGAGTGGTCTTTTCCCTTCGGATCTCTCAGTCAATATTTTTTAGATATATCTTTCCTTCCTCATGTCAGCTCATCCTCCGTGATTTAATTACCCTTACTATATCCGGTGATGAGTACAGGTTATGAAGCTCGTCATTATGCAGTTTTTATCTCTCTTAGGCCCAAATGTTTTCCAAATAATTTCGGAAAAATAACTTTTGGGTCCACTGAACTTCAAAACTTGTATTAATGTTTAACTCTGTGATGGAATACAATGCTTTCTTTTTCCATTTTTTTTATTTCAGCTGTGTTTATACTCCTTTTAGTTACAAGGCCATATCAGGAGTTCGGGATGTGTGTCTATATAGTAGGGTAGGCCATGAAACTATTGCTTGTCAATGTCGGTGTATTTAATGGAGTAAATTTCAACTGATATTAATTTAAATGTATATGATGCAGCATGAAATGGTGAGGATGATTCATGGTATGTAAATATCCAATTCGACATTTGCCTTTACGACTGGGTAAACTATGAAAAAAAACCATGTCAAGTTTGCCGGCCACGGGATTTTGAACCTGGGACCTCCCAAATGCGAGTCCAAGACGTTACCATCTCGGCCACATCGCTACAGAACAGAAAATCGTATGAAAACAAAATTTTGTATTTGGGTCAGGTACCTTCTGAGGATGTAATACGAAGATTGACAAGTTTCTGTAATTTTTAAGGGGACTTTACATTAAGAAATTTTAGTCTTTCGCAATTTTTCCAAAAAGACTCGAACTTTTTTTTTTTTAATCTTGCACATGGGCTGCTTAAAACCTTTATTTGAAACATTTTTCAAAAAAATTACCTGAAGGGTAGTTATAAGTCACCCACTCTCATTACGTGCTCTTTGCAATATGGCCTCTTACTCTGTATCAGAATGTGAAATAAATTGGACATGCTTAAAGTAGCCTATAGAAAGTTACGAGAGTGCATTAATCAGCTTTTTAAATAGGTTATGTATCCTTCGGGGATGCGATGTGATGTAACGACATTCTCTTTGTTTTTACAATCAATTTAAATGAAGATAATGTCATACATAATAATTATATTATACTAAAAGGCTAACATTTATTTGGGCAGAGGAAGTTATGTGAGGTTCACATCAGATTTTTTACATTTGATTTTAAGTTGTCGATAAGTTTTTCATCAATGTAAAAATCACAGCTTTTATTCGGATACTACACGATTTCTAAGGATTGAAATGGTTTTGTTTTTCATGAAAAATCCTTTGGTCACAGTAATTCTATTCATCTGTGAAATTCTTTGGTCAGAGATCATCATTCTACCCAAAAATTGAATACGCATTATATTCCACTATTTTCACTTTGATTTATTTATTATTTTTGCACAAAAGTATCATCATTTTCATACGCAAAACCTCATATACGCCATTAGATTCCACGGTTTGCACTTTTAAACTAAAATTTAAATAATCACCAATAAGATTTTTAATGTAAAAATCACAGAAATCATTCGTATACAATGTAATATACGGGAGGTCCCAGATTCAAATCCCGTGGCCGGCCAATTTGACATGGGTTTTTTCATGGTTTCCCCAGGCGTAAAATCAAATGCCGAATTGGATATAAACATACCATGAATCATCATCGCCATTTCATCTTTATCATATCCATTTAAATTAACATCATTTGAAATTTACTCCATTAAATACACAGACAGTAGAAACAATTGACAATCAATAGTTCCATGGCCTACCCTATTGTAGAGACACACATCCCGAGCTTCTGATATGCAGTACTAAAAATTTAAAATATTTGTTGAAAAATGAATATAGCCTAATTGTTGAAACAAAACAATCATTCTATTCAGTGTTGTAATTCTTTGCACGGATTTTTAAACGGAAAATAAGAAATTATCGCATAATTTTATACTCCATTAGATGCCACGCTTTTCACTTTTCAATACGATTTTAAATGATCACCAAGAAGATTTTTAATGTAAAAATCACAGAAATCGTTCAAATATAATGTAAAATAATTGCTAAAATAAAACAATTCTATTCAGTGATGTAATTCTTTGCACGAAGATTTTTAAATGCAAAAAAAAAAAAAAAAAAAAAAAAAAAAAAAATCCATTAGAAGCCACGGTTTTCACTTTTCAATACGATTTTAAATCATCACCAATGAATCTAAAAATCACAGAAATCATTCAGATTTAATGTAAAATAATTGTTAAAATCATTCATTTCAGTGTGATAATTCTTTGCACGAAGATTTTTAACGCAAAAAATTTTATACTCCATTAGATGCCACGGTTTTCACTTTTCAATTAGATTTTAAATGATCACCAATAAATGTAAAAATCACATAAATCATTCGCATACAATAAAACATAAATCATTCGCACTGAGAATTGAATTTGAGTGGTCCTTACCGATGAGATATCACACAAAATCCTAGGAGACGTCCCGCGATGAAAGAGCACGCATGAATGATAGACAGACACAGGACACTTGTTGGAGATCCGACGGCAACTGAATCTCCCAGCACTAAGACTCTCCAAGATGAACCATCATCAGACTCCCTTTCATTTCTTCGTTATTTCTTCATGAGTTGGCTCCCACGCAGATGTGGGTCGCCGCTGCAGCGCTCTCTACCGGGGAGGAACTGTGCGAAACAAAAATCCATCTTCCTTTATGAGGTCAAGGACTTTAATGGGCAGTATTTTCTTCTGGAGCGGTTGTCGACTTTGAAGGTGAGAGTGCGAAGTGATCTTCTGCACAATTAAACTCTCACTGCACCGTGACGTCATCGCTCAGTTAGAGCGGACGTTACTGTATCTATACTTGCACTATAAGTACTATAAGTAGAGTAAGTATTGGGATCAATCCTGAAACATGTTTTTTGCATGACGTAACTAATTAGTGGTACTTACGAATATTATCAAATCAAAATCGCAGTTCACTTGACAGCAGTATTGTTGGCAGTCTTCACATAAGGCTTTGGAAATAAATGAAACAAGACTTGACAATGTTTATAATAAAATTGTTTTTGCACGACGTAACTAATTAGTGGTACTTACGAATATTATCAAATCCAAATCACAGTTCACTTGACAACAGTATTGTTGGCAGTCTTCACATAAGGCTTTGGAAATAAATGAAACAAGACTTGACAATCGTTATAGTAAAATTGTTTTTGCACGACGTAACTAATTAGTGGTACTTACGAATATTGTTGCCGTTGATCGTAACTTGACATTCCCGCACGCAATCTGGTTGCTATGAAAACAAAAGAAATCTCCGTGCGGTAAAAATTACAAAAAGCACAAGTGCCGTAAGTAAAACCATCATAAAACAAGCCTTTATGGAACCAAGGGCCCCCCAGTTTGTGACGACTTGAACAGGACAAATATTCGGTTCCCATAACAATAAATACATGCGAATCACTTTCTGAAATATAACATCCATCTTCAATAGTGTATATACATAATATTTTCAGCTAATATCTCAATTAATATAAATAATCATCGTGCAAAAAATAGCATGCAATACTCGTGCCGTAAGCGCATAACGGATCTCGGAAAATTGAAAAAACTGTATCTCTACCTGCAGTAGCCTATAAGTACCGTATTTTACGTACAATAAGACCAACTTTTTTACCTTGAAAACAGGGCCTTAAACGTCGGGTGCGTCTAATGGTCCGAAGCACACTAAAAAAAATTAAAATTATGGTAAATAGTTTGGAATACCATAGTTATACACAAGGTGTTGTAAACGATAAGACAGTTACAACTTTTAGCACAGACTGTACATCACTGCATTTGTCACAATCGTAAAATGAGGGTAACTGGAAGCCAGGTATACAATGCGAAAAGAAATTAATGTTGAGTTCTTTTATACAAAAGGAGTTGTCTCCGCCGGGTGGTTTAAATGAATACAATGACCTCTAAACAGCCTTGTCCTGAAACATGGTAACATGAGAGAGAAATAAAATATTCCGTAAAGATAGTACAATTTTATGTTACCGGAAATTCTGTTTCTTATTTTAATCAGGCATGTGTAGAAGTAATGGGGTGCAAAATTCTACATCCTCTGTGAGACATAAAAAGCTATATCAAGCGTTTTCTTATGGAATAGTTTGAGTGTGATAAGTCGTTCTTCCTGATTTCAAATGCTCTAGGCTACCTATTTAAGGACCTAGAGTTTGAAAATCGAAAGTCCTTCATAAGTTAATTTCGAATGTCAAAATACAAAACCCGAGCGACGCCGGGCCTTTTAAGCTAGTCTGTAAATAAGCGGCTTTGCCATGACTAACTGACTGACTGACTGAATGACAGGAATCAACGTACAGCCTAAACTATAACAGGTAGAGACTTGGAACTTTGACAGTACCTTCGTTTCATGATGTAGGTGCTCACTAAGAAAGGATTTTGAAAAATTTCGATTTTAAATGCCAAAAATCAAATGTTTTCGAGGAGACGAAATACCTTCTATAGCCAAAGAAACAGTATTCAATTGTGAAATTAGTTCAAGATGGCCTTGCTCGGTTGCTATCTTCATTCATTTGTTTACTATTCAGTTTTTAAATTATCAGTCGTTATTAGTACTTGCAGTATAAGTACTATAAGTAGAGGAAGTATTGTGTTTTGTGTAAAATGTTTTGTAGTCTCCTGAATCCTAAAATTCTTTCTTCAGAAATGTCTTTGTGTGTGTGTGTGTGTGTGTATGTGATCAGTAAAGACAAGATTTCATACTACCCAAATCTTAAAATATGCACGCATTCATGCACCATCAAATAACCAAATAAAGTGCACGCCGCTTATTGTGATCACTTCGGGACGCAGCTAATCTGAAAATATTAACAGACTGATAACAATAGCCGAAGGAATTAAATGAAGGTTATTTATTCATATATAATATAATACACTACTAAACAGAATTTAAAATATTTATTCATAAAATAATACGTAACTGTGAATCACTGAACCACTCATAATACAGTAATAGACTGCAAGCAAATATTTTTTCAACCAGTAACAAAGTTTTTAATTGTTTTTACTTTCATTTAGGAGTCCATTAACCAATACTCCATACTCAGTTATGAGTCACGAGTGTTTTTAGAAGTCTATACTGATCTGTGGTGAACACCGCTTAGCAAAATATCTAACAACACCTGTCTGTTCAACATTTTGCACTAGCCATCACTGCATGTCTTCATAAATCAAAATCTGCGGCTTAACTAAAACGTGTTTTATTGCTTAAAAGAGAAAGTTAGGGAATGCCACCCCCTCGAATTGGTCATCCTGTGAGCTGGGAACAGAATTGCTACCTCCACAATACAGTTGAGTTAGAAACGAAGCCCTTAAAAAACGAAATTTTGAATGACTTACAGTACTTGGAAATAAAGCCGCAAAAAGGAAAATGTGATAACATAAACAAAATCTTTGATCATAATAAACAATATTTTTTTTCAATGTATCAGTATTAATCCGTACGGGACTTCATAAAAGTGGTAACAGTACCCGATTGATAACGTTATCCGCGATTACATTAAGCGGTGTTCACTGAATAGGCTACATGCATTCATGCACATTGAATGAAAAGCACTAAAAATATGCACTATCAGACTTCAAGCTTATATTTCATTTTCGAGTGGTAACTTATAATGCACTATCAATCCTTTCCAAATTTGCAAAAGTCAGGTTCATACATTTTTCTGTCAAAATGTTTTATGTACGCAAAAAATGACGTTTCTATGTCACAAAAATTTGCAGATGTAAACTAGAATGGTTGTATTTGAGGTAAAACTGTTTATGCTCAATATTTTCACTGAAAATTATTTTTGAAGTGAAACTTCTTTAGCCGCGGTAGGGGTAAATCGAGAGCTTGTGTAACGCTCAAAATCGTCACGAAATTAGTGAGGTGTGACGGAACGGACAGCACAGAAAACAATCAACTCAATGATTAAGCAAAATTTTAAAAATCCAAAACTCAAACTTAAAAAATAAAAAAAATTCAAAGATCCAAAATTTAAAAAACACAAAATTTAAAAAAACAAAGTTCCAAAATTAAAAAATTAAAGAGTCCAAAAATCCAAAATTAAAAAATCCATAATTAAAAAATCCAAATATCCAAAATTAAAAATTAAAAAAATTAAAAATCTAAAATTAATAAATCCAAAATATAAAATTTAAAAATAAAAAAATTTTAATTTAAAAATTAAAAAATCAAAAATTTAAAAATTAAAAAAAAAACGAAGATTAAAAAATCTAAAATTCCAAAATTAAAAAAATAAATGATCAAAAGTTTTAAAAATCAAAATCCAAAATTTAAAAAGTCCAAAAACCCAATATTAAAAAGTACAACAATCCAAAATTGAAACAATCCAAAATTGAAAAAATCCAATAATCCAATATTGAAAAATCCAAAAATTAAAACAAGTTTCACTTCTGGCACGTGGCGTTCCACGCACACTTTTCTTAATGGAATGCATAAATCCATAATCAGGATTTCCATTGACAAGTTTGTCCAGTTTGTCTTTAGCTACAATACGCAAAACCCTATATGCAGATCCTAAATGAAGTAATATCATATTTCATATAAAATATGCATCAAGTTAGGAAAAATGAATGTAATATGCAAGATAAACTTAAAAAAGTGCTTTAATAAACCTTAATCCACCAAAAACATGCATTATGCATGAAATTGTCGGTAAAAAGGCCAGAATATGCAAAATCAGGATATTTTTAAAGCATTTTTATGTGATTATAATCTTCTATATATATAAGAGGCTTTGTCCTGACTGAATGACTGACTGACTGACAGACTGAGAATGAACGTAGAGCCTTAACCATAATAGGTAGAGACTTGGAATTTTGACAGTACCTTCGTTTCGTAATGTAAGTGCTCACTAAGAAAGGATTTTGCAAAATTTTTATTTTAAATGCCAAAAAACACATGTTTTTGAGAGTACTTAATCCCTTTTCAGACAGAATTATCAAATCCAAATCACATTCCATGTACAACAGTGTATTGTTGGCAGTGGTCACAGGTAACTTTGGAAATAAATGATATGGGACTTTGACAAATTAGAGAAGCTATCTATAGAATTCATTGGTGTAAATAAATATTGAAGAATGAAATCCACGAAAATAATGCACAATGTGATGCACTCACATAACTTTCTCTGCCCTGGTCACAAACAATGTCTTCTGTATATATATAAGAGGCTTTTTCCCGACTGACTGTCTGACTGACTGACAGACAGACAGAGAATCAACGTAGAGCCTAAACTATAATATGTTAGACTTGGAATTTTGACAGTACCTTCGTTTCTTAATCTAAGTTTTTTCATGTAAGTTGTAATGTAAGTGTAAGAAAGGATTTTTTATGCGAAAAATAAAAGGTATTTCGAGGACACGAAATACCTTCCATAAGAAACACACGAGTAATTCGACTGTTGTAGAAGTCGTTAGCAAGACATATTCAATCGATAAATTAATTCAAGATGGCCTTGCTCGTTTGCTGTCTTCATTCATTTGTTTACGATTCAGTTCTTTTTTTAATTATCAATCGTTATCTATACTGTGGTTATAATAAAATTTGTTTATGCATGATTTGGAAAAGGTTCACGAATCTATGGTTAATTTTAATTGCTTCATTTGGAAACCTATATGCCATATTTGCAGGATAAATAATAAAGTGCACGAGACTCATTTTCTCACACAATATACAAAACCACACCGGACCGCAAAGAAAACAGTTAACACAATGATTAGACCCATACTTCATTTCTTGAAAGTCTACATAAAATTAAATTTTCTTCCATTTTTTTTTTCCATAATTTTATTACATATTTTGGACAAACTAATGTATTCCATACTTTGCAAAAGCTTTCAAACAACATGCTGTACAGTTCACTTAAGATAAGGGGTCTCCAGCTTAACATAATTATATTCCCTGTTAAATTTGTACACGTAAAACAAAGCTTAATACGTTTACGAACATCTGACTGCATTGTAGTCAAGGCCTTCTGTATTCAATATAATGAATTGAATAAACCTACTGAGGCCGTAGTTTCTACATTCATTTGTCCTGATCTTATGTATATACAGCGAACGCCGCTTAGATGTCAATCGGGTAGTAATATCATTTTTATGAAGTCCCGTACGGATTAATACTCATATATTGAAAAAATACTGTTTCTAGTGATCAAAGATTCGGTTTATGTTATCATATTTTCCTTTTCAAGGCTTTATTTCTAACAATAAGTACTGGACGTCATTCAAAATTTAGTTTTTAAGGGTTTCGTTTCTAACTCAACTGTATTGTGTTGTACTGGAGGTAGCAATTCTGTTCCCAGATCACAGGATGACCAGTTCGAGGGGGTGGCATTATATAACTTTCTCTTTTAAGCAATAAAAATTGCTTCATCCCTCAGTTAAGCTGCAGCTTTTGATTTATGAAGATAACAGTGTTGATATGCAGTGATGGCTAGTGTAAAATGAAAAGACTCGAACAGAAAGACGTCAGATGCTTTGCTACGCGGTGTTCACCACAGATCAGTACAGACTTCCAAAAACACTTATAACTCGTAACTGAGTATGGAGTATTGGTTAATGGACTCCTAAAGGAAAGCAAAAGCAATTAAAAACTGTTGTTACTGGTTGAAAAAATAGTTGCTTGGAGTCTATTACTGCATTGTATGTGGTTCAGAGATTCACAGTTACGTATTATCTTATGAATAGGGGGCGGATTTCTATGACATGTCATATTTTTCCCCTTTGCATTGTTTCTGGTTTCCGACTAATTTAAACCCGATTCCAAGCATCCTGGTGAAAATGGAACGGCTTTTATTGTGCATATAACTGCATATTTAGGAAATTTTCAACTATGGTAGCATATTTAGTATGTATTTAGTATGAATTTGCATATTTAGGTTATATTTTTGGCGTATTTGCGTTCATATTAAAGAAATTTTGAAGTTTCATATCATATTTTGTAAATTTTGCATTATAATGATACTTTTTGAGAATTTACAGATATTTTAAATAATTAACACTATAGGCTATTTTAATAAAATGTATTGTAATGAAACTTAAAAATATATACACAATGTGTAATTGGTAAAGTCATATTTTAAATTTTATTGGTCATATTTTAATGTTTTTTAGATCATAAATGCATGCATATATCCTATTTCTTTAGGTGATAGAAATCCGCCCCCTACTTATGAATAAACAGTTTTTAAGTAGGTTGAAGAGAGATCCCTTCTGAATTCAATTAGGAGTAGAAGAGCAAAGTTAGTGGGTCATACATTTCGGCACAATGATCTACTCATTAACATTTTTGAAGGGAAAATACTGGGAAAGAAATCAAGAGGACGTCCAAGAAATTCATTTATTAAAAACATGATAAAGGATATGGACGTGCTGTCATACGAAAATCTAAAGAGAACAGCGATGAAGAGGAAGACATGGTTACTACAACAAGGCATTGCCTTTAGATGATGATGATGATTTAAATGAAGGTTATTTAATCATATATATAATTCCTTTGTCAATTGTTATCAATCGGTTAATATTATCAGATTAGCTGCTTCCCGAAGTGATCACAATATGCAGCGTGCACTGTATGTTATATCTAGGGGGCGGACATAAAAAAAATTAAAATACGACCAATAAAATTAAAAATATGATTTTACCACTTACACATGGTGTATATTTTTTTAAGTTTCAGAACAGTATATTTTTATTAAAATATAGTGTAAATTATTTAAAATATCTGTAAATTCTCAAAAAGTGTCATTATAATGCAAAATTTACAAAATATGATATGAAACTTCAAAATTTATTTAATATGCACACAAATATGCCAAAAATATGACCTAAATATGCGTATTCATACTAAATATGCTACAGTAGTCGAACATTTCCTAAATATGCAGTTATATGCACAATAAAAGCCGTTCCATTTTCACCAGGATGCTTTGAATCGGGTTTAAATTAGTCAGAAACCTGAAATAATGCAAAGGGGAAAAATATGACGTGTCATAGAAATCCGCCCCCTAGTTATTTCTATTTCCGTTACATGCTGTTTTGTCAAGTGTACACGTCAAAAACATTACAGATGAAATGTTAAATGAAAGGTACACACATTGTGATTAACTCAAAGGTATTTCCACTGCTCCGTTAACGTTCTGGTGTGATCTTTCCCTCGCCGGTCCCACGTTCTGAAGAGAAAACCCACGTGTGAATGGAGAAAGTGTAAATTCTGCCACACTCCGCATTCAAACACCTGATAACTGTGGAAGAGCTTTTCCACTAAATATTTGTATTTTATACACAGAGACAAGTGGAAAGTATCCTAGGAAAATCTTATTTTCTTAGTATTCAAGAATTTCATGACATCCAAAGAGGGTCCGTAGTAATAGTTTTTGTTTTTCAGTACCGCCTTATGCCCTCTATTTATCTTATAGGATACATCTGTTCATCCTGGAACATCCTATAAGATAATTAGAGGGCATAAGGCGGTACTGAAAAACAAAAACTATTACTTATTTTCTTACTTTCTGTGCTTAGGAGATATTACATTGCATGATAATTTTAAAAACGAATTCAAATCAGCATTAGTACATTAATTTCATCTTGAGTACCACCAAAATCTATCCTCTCCAAGGGCGGATCCACGGGGGAGAAAATGGGGGAAATTTCCTCCACCAAAATTTGTAACAATAAGCGCATATTATTCAATAAATTTTGTAAAGACAACATAACCCAAATACTTAAATTAAAGCAATGACATTCACTATTTTGAAATACATCTCTTCTCTATATATATAAAAGGCTTTGTCCTGACTGACTGACTGACAGGAATCAACGTACAGCCTAAACTATAACAGGTAGAGACTTGGAATTTTGACAGTACCTTCGTTTCATAATGTAGGTGCTCACTAAGAAGGGATTTTGAAAAATTCTGATTCTAAATACCAAAAATTAAATGTTTTTGAAAATACTTAATCCCTTTTTACATAGAATTATCAATTCCAAATAACAGAATATATTGTTGCCAAATGGTATATGGATGGGCTTGGAAAAAACAATTGAAATGCACTTTTGACAAATAAGAGAAGTTATCAAAATAATTCATGTTATAAATAAATATTACAGAATGAAATCCACTAAAATAATGGAATCACATAACTTTCTCTACCCTGGACATAGAGAAAACAAAACGAGGTATGGTATTGTGTATATTATTATATTATATCGCAGGTTTTTGGAGAGAAAAGTATGAAAGTGATAATGCTTTCTGTTTAATTTCATCCCCAAAACGGTTTTATGGTAACAAGAGTGGGAAATTTCCCGCCTCGATATTACAATTTTATGTTACAGGAATTTCTGTTTCTTCTTATTTAAAACTCTACCAGGCTTGCTGTGCACTATACAAGCGATGGGATGCAAAATTCTAGATCCTCTATGAGCCATAAAAAAACTATATCAAGCGTTTTCTGAGGGAATAGTTTGAGTGTAATAAGTCGTTCTTCCTATTTCAAATTATAAATGCCTATATAAGGACCTAGAATTTAAAATTGAAAATCCTTCATAAGTTAATTTCCAATTACAAAATATAGAACCCGGACGACGCCGGGTCTTTTAAGCTAGTTTGTGATAAAATGCTGAAATGTTAATTTTGATTTCAACTGTGTACTGGGAATAATTAATTTTTATGAGTAAAAACTTCTCTCTCTACTTTGGTCCCCCCCCCCCAAATGTCTCTCTGGATCCGCCCCTGATCCTTTCCCACAAAAATAGACATACAGCTGTGAAATTTTGTTCTCAATATACTTTGAAATGTCTGTACAATGTCTGTAGGCCTTAGTTGCGTTTTAAATATTTAGTGCAGTGGTTCCCAACATTTTTCAGCGGTCTATCAGTCCATGGTGGAGTAAAAAACCTTATTTGTATCGTATCCTTTCCTTATGTATAATATATAATTTACTATCAAATATTGCAAATATATATAAGCTTATGTATGCTTATTTGAAGATACAGATTGATTATTGATAAAATGATAAACAATGTGTGTTCTGATTTGAAAATGGTTGACAAAATATAAGTACTTTGTAGCAAAACATTTATTTGTTTAAGAATAGATATATGTTTGCAATATATGCAACAAGTGGTTTCATACTCACTAACAAGTGTTCCTAGGTGAAGATAAAAACTACAATTATAAAAGTACACAAAGACCATTTTAATTTTTCAGGCAAAAGTGCTGTTTTTAAGTAAGAATGCTGCATTAATGAGATTTTTGGGACTGTTTCGATTGAACTAACACGTCAATGTCATGATTGAATGAAGATTTTTTTAATCTTAAGTCACTTTCAACGTTGAGTTGATTTCTGTACTATTTGTTTTCTAGGAAAACCAAACACAATTTGATTTGTTTCGATTTTCTTATATTTTCTGATGGTTTATTCGATGGTTTCTGATAGTTTTAGAATCGAGTCGCGACCCACGACCCACCGGTTGGGAACCGCTGATTTAGTGTAATAATTATACTTCAATATTTTTAACTTTTCATTTCTCTGGGTAATTTATTAAAATAAAAAATACAATACATTAGTAAATTTGTAAAGCAACCACCAAAGAATCTCACATAAAAAATTCATATTTGTATTTTTACTTCCTCTCCCCGTACCATAGCTACTATTGGTATAGGAAGTGACCCCCAAATTCGAAGTTGAGTTTTTAACATAAATACATGATTCGAGGCCCCCTGAATCCAAAAATACTGTTTTCGGAAACATTCTGTGTGTGTGTGGATGTCTGTGAACAGGCTAGCTCCAGAACGGAGAATCGTATGAAAATAAAATTTTGTATTTGGGTCAGGTAGCTTTTGAAGATTGGCGACAAGTTTCTCTTATTTTTAAGGGACTTTACATGAAGAAAATTTGTCTTGTGAAACCACGTCTTGTGGGGTATTGTTGATGAGTATTCTACAAATCAATAACTAGTTTCTCTATAGCTCTCATATAAGGCGAGATTTTAATGTTTGAAAAGTGCTCTTTCCTCTTTTTGCAGTTATTATTACGGGTTTGTCATGCCAAGGCTAAAGAAGAAGAGTGCTGCGCAGCGACAATAAATTAAACCAAAAGCAATTCGAAATCTATAAATGCCTAAAAGGATTTTGTTTATTAGCTTTTTCCCTATCACTCTAGAATTAAGATATTTGACGTAATTTTTAAACATTAACTTTTGTTTACATTTTAATCAACTGTGCAAAATTTCAAGATTCCAGAACAAGTAGTTCAGAAAACTCCTCCCATCGTTTCGACTCCTCTTTCAGACTCTTCCATTTACCATCATCGTATCGCAATATGCGATTATCTGGAATTTCTACCGTATTGTTTACATTAGCTATGATAATTTATAGGTAATCAAAATTCCAGTTTGTAGAGATTGCATAAAGCTATCTGAATGATACACAATGGATTCGGTAATTGTATGTTTTCCAGACTAGGGAGAAAGCGTTGCAACCACATTGTGGAGAAGACTGTGCAGAAAATCATTTATTTTAATATGTAACGTTATGTAAGAGGTCGGGATGTTGTGTTATCCGGTTCGATCCCAGACCAAGTCATTGACATTTCAGTGTGCGCAAGATTCAGTAAAAATTTTCCAGATTAAAATGGCTCCGAAACAATTGAGGGAATCAGCGTAAGAGTGGTCTAACCCCCGACGTGGAAAATTAGGTAGTAATGCTATTTGCAAGACTTTGGGCTGATCTTTATTAAGTGCCAGATTATGAGATTGTGCGAGGGACGGGAAAATGTCTGTCCGTCTGTCTGTCCGTGTGTCTGTACGCGCGATAACTCAAATACGCTTTATGGGATATTAATGAAACTTGGTATACGCATTTATAACATCCGTGGAACGAAGCCTGTTGATATTGGACAAAATTGGTTGTTTGGTACCGGAGTAATGCACAATTTAGTGCCTATTTTAATGGTAATATATCAGAAAAGCGCTATAACTCAAATATCCTTTAACGGATTTTCATGAAACTTGGTTTACGCATTTATAACGTCCATGGGAAGAAGCCTGTTGATATTGGACCAAATCGGTTGACGGGTACCGGAGTAATCCCCAATTTAATGCCTATTTTATGGTAATATGTTAGATAGAAATTTCAAATGCAAATCAGTTCTCATGGCAACATATTGTTTTACAGTGTTCATACACGGCTTGGAACTAGCAATACAGTTAGTCTTGAACATAGCACTACCCACATATTCCTTCACATATTGTAACGACGCAAATAGCGACGTGCATAATCAACGATAGGAGACCGTTCCTAAACAAAGGAAGGGTTGGGGGACCGCAACTAATCGATATTGAACATTTTTATGATTATCGATACTGCCCTGAATTTTATTTGAATTACAGAAAAGGAGAGGTGCGCATGCGTCGACGGTGAATCGACGAGGGAGACGTGCGGAACCTGAAAGACGGTTAGTAGTACGTGCCTGACCACGAGACAGAGAAGTTGAAAAGGCAGAAGGGAGAAGACGAGATTGGGATGTGTGACAGCGGTAGAGGCGTTCTGGCATAATGGTGTGTCAGACTTTCATCCAAAGGAAATTCTGGTTGTGAACTTCCTTGACACGGCTATATGGAGATAGTCATTAATCAGAAGAATACACCAAGTCGGCCAGTACGAGACACCGCTACAGCGAACATCAGCTGTGAGAGTGAGTCGTGACTGCTCGCTCTGAATAAGAGCAGATATGGACATCAGGAAGTAATGGAAGACAACTCAGGATCGGAGGATAAGTTGGACATCACTGGTTGAGTATAAGCGTCTAGACTTTTTTTCTTGTTGTTTGGGGAGTGAGAAAATTGAGATATCCTTTTTTTTTAAGGATGGTTTCTAAGTCATGTATGGCGATTAGACACCGTATGGAATAATAGAATAGAATAGAATAGAAACATAGAAGTGAGAATTCTAGAAGTAAAGTGATGAAATCCAGTAATCCAACTATTTTCTATTTCTGGTCTAAATTAATTATAAAAGAGCAGTCTAGAGCCTAACAACTGAATGCCACAGATATATCTCTTCACTTTAAGTTTTTTTTGGGTAATTGTCCCACGAATGAATACATAGCTAGGGGCAATTGGTGATGCTCATATAAACTTTGTTATTTTTGAGACAGGACGCGAGGGGAGTAAGGAAGAAAGGTAATTAAGGGGCATGCTTAGTACTTCTTACGAGGGCCCCTCCCTCTTGGGTTTCTTTCAGGTGACGGGTGACTATCTATAAATAGATTTCATGCTGGCCTGTAATGTTAAGTTATGTTTTTTTATAGAGATTTATCTACAAGCGAAGGTGTATGGAATATGGTAGAGGGGGATAAGAAGTGGAAAGATTGAAGGGCAAAAGAAGGCCTACGAGTGGTAGTGCATTAGGTGTGTACCATTGGAAAATTTACATGTTAGGGTAGAAGTAGAAGTCACTAAAGGGGTTATAGAGAAGCTTACTAATCTGGGCGTGAATTAGTTTCAGTTAGAATTCTAGGGAATTTAGAGACAAAAGAAGATTGGGTGCCCATGCTAAAGAGTAGTAACGTAAGAAGTAGGAAAACTAGAATAACCACCGAGTGAATTAAATCAATGGTATAAGCTGAAGGGAACTCTACTTAAAGAAAGAAAGGGGTTAAAAGATAATAGCTGATGACTGGTCAGGTTAGAAAGAGGAGAGTGAGTTGAAAGATAACAACAAATGATTGGTTAGGTTAGAAAGAGGAGAATAGGAAATTGCGAGTAGTGTACTGATGATAAGTAGTTTATTAGCAAGTACTAGAGATTGTAAGGGTGAGGTGAGGGAACGCCGGAAGTATCCCGAATCAAACAAATAAAATCTGGTAGTAGGCAAGGCCTATACCAGTAACATATAAAGAAAGGAAATTTATGAGAGATTGTGAAAGCCATCGATGTTGGAGGCGAACAACGGCCCCACGTGCCTCTAGGAGAGAGTGTCAGGGACCTCTGACGTCGATTTACAAAATTGTATTTTTGTTTGCGGCCCATTAATATTTTCCCGGTTGCAGGAGAGGAGTCAGATTGTTTGTAACTCAAGATCTAGACGTCGCTCCTGTATCGGTGGTCTATCGCCACAGTCACTCTGTGGGTATAGGCCTAAACTTCTATTTCTTTCTTCATGAGACTGTCTTTTCTATCTACCTTTAAATACAATTCTTCATGGACTAAGCTGACAAATAGACTAATATAGGAGACATAGGTGGGATTATTGAGTGTAATCTGTAGAGTAAGGACGGGATTATGAACTGAAAACCTTTATTTATTCAAGAGAAGAAAAAAAAACACCCAGTATAATATATATATTGAACTATCCTGAAGTTGCAAATGTAAATGACTACACAAGTCAGTAGTAAATTAGAAGAACAATACAAGACGTTCTAGTAGATACCTGGAAACAAAAAAAAAAAGCAAGAAAATTAAAGTAATTACTTAAGGATTTGTTATTGTTGAACAGAGAACATACTTATATAGTTAAAATTGGGTATACTAACATTGAATAATCAAATATTATCCTACCAATAAAAATGTTGAATGGTTAATGTAGTGTAAATGTAATTTATTGTATATAAGATTGTTATTGTTGAAAAAAAAAGAAAGAAAATAATATATTAAATAAATTATGGTTATTGTTATGCAAAGTAAATTAACGTGAAGTTCAGATTTTTGACCCTTATCCTTGTAATGGTTTGAGAGTAGCTGGTTTTTGTGCTAAGTTACATACTTTGGTAGTGAGTATTGAAAAAAGGAGAAAAAGAAGAAGCAGAATAAAAAAAATAAAACGAAAGGTAAATCCGAACCCAACTCCCGTCTCCACTGTTAACTTAAAAGCTAGTCGAGGGGCATGTAGGTACATAGCCTGTGTATCTATAATTTAATTTGTGTCTGGGCTGATACATAACAAAAAGAAAAGAGGAAGCGTATTGATGATGGCGCCCGTTAATATAAATTTTCATCAATATTATCAAGACTGGGTAAATTGTTAAAAGAGAGAGAAAGTAGACTGAGAGTAGGAAGTTTGCAATCACCCGGTGTCAAAGGTAGTTGTACTGAACGTTGGAATGTGGACTATGCAGGCAGTGTTGTGATGACACGACAGGTG
Organism: Ectobius pallidus; assembly: GCA_964059195.1. Lineage (NCBI taxonomy): Eukaryota > Metazoa > Arthropoda > Insecta > Blattodea > Ectobiidae > Ectobius > Ectobius pallidus. Next base: position 170,065,369 of record CAXKWD010000007.1, read on the forward strand.
TATGAGTGACCTTGTTTTGTAGGAGTTCAGTAAACTTATGTACTACGATTGAGAATAATCACATGTTAGTCGTCACAGATTTTGGCGAAGAATTTTTGCGAAGATTTAATTCAAGAAGTTAGGGAACTTTATAGCATAAAGTAAGAAAGCCCGTCACAAAGTTTGGCGCCCATATCGTGGGGCTGAGTAGTGTTAAAACAAAACAGTATTGCTAATTGTTGCAACTTAATTTAGTTAAAATTGTTAAGTGAAAAAAAAAAAGAAACCTTTATTCAGTTGAAGTTCCATATTATGATAGCCCATAGCGTGAGGCAGTGATAGTTTGATATCCTAACGTGAGGCGAGATAGGGTTAAAAGAATTTTGGGGGTTAGGTTAGTATAACTGAAATTTATTCTCAAAAAAAAAATAATAATAATAATAACATATTTTTGGGAAAAGAATAATGACTATTGACAAGTAAGGACTTCTATAGATGACTAAGACAGACGACTGAACTATTGTGTTCTAATCTTTTTTTCAGTGGTATTGTTAATATATAAATATGGCTACTTATGTTGATCCGTATGCACAAATAAGAGCAGCTGAGCTAACCCAAGCTATTAGGAAGTTGAGGAAGGCGGATTTAGAGGCAGAATGTGATAGAGTAAAGTTACCGACCACAGGTACAAGGGATGAGTTAAGACAACGCTTGTTAGATTATGCCCGTAAGAACCCTCAGTCATTTCAAGTGTTAATTACGGCTTTTGCTCTGAGTCAGGAAGTTTTGGAAGAAGATTTAGTTGAACATAATATAACGGTACCACAAGATTCATATGGAGATGTAGTGTATACATGGGTTAAGTTAATGCGTAGGAAGGCCATGGCGGTAGCTGATTCAGAAGAAGTTGTACCAGTAGTACCATCGTTTACAATTCAGTTAGAGCCACATAAACCAAATACTTTGGATCTGGTTCGTAAATGGAACATTAAATTCAAACCTGGGGATAGTATTTACTTATTTTTGGAGAGATTGGAAGATTTAAAACAAAGTTCTAAGTTACAGGGTGTAGAGTTATTGTCAGTATTACCCGAAATTTTACAAGATTCAGCTTTACTTTGGTACAGGAACAGATTAACAGATTGGCCTACATGGGAAGCTTTTTTGAAAGAATTTAGAGAATATTATTTGCCTATTGATGAGGAAGACTCGCTTTTGGATGAGATTAGACAGAGAACGCAAGGTCCTAAAGAATCGATTTTTGATTATGTTAATGCTATTCAAACGTTAATGAGGAGGCTGAGTACTCCAATGAGTCCTCAACAAATGATGAAGAATGTTATCAAAAATTTGCGTCCTGACGTAAAATTGTACATTAGACCTGCAGAGATTCAAACTATAACAGATTTAATACGTGTAGGTAGACAGTATGAACAAATATTGTTAGATTCTGAGAGATATATTCCTCCTCCAACGCAGGTTAGAGCTACAATTAAAGAAACGGCTTATAAACCTCAGAGACAAGTTGTTATACCTTCAGTTCATACAGCGCTAGGAATTCAGGGAAAACAGGAACTTCCATCGTCCGAGTTACAAAAGAAACCCAATGTTAGTTTTTCTGCAAAGACGTGGGATAAGGAACGGAATTCAAGTCATGTAAATGATTCCAGAATAGTTAAAGCAATAGAAAATAAAGAGAGACAGGATGAGTCGAGGGATAATGGTAAAAACACCACTTTGCGTTTTTCAAATAATCAGCGATGTTGGAATTGTGATAAAACAGGACATAGGCGGTTCGAGTGTAAAGCACCTCGTAGAGTTACTCCACGCGCTACGATTAAATGTTATAATTGTAATAAGCTTGGACATAGGTCTATTGATTGTAGGATGCCCCAAGAAAGAAAAGTTAGGCCTACAAATCCCTTATGACAATTAACTAAAAATCAGGCTTGTGTGATGTTAAATATAAATCCTACAGATTTAGTTAATGGAGATAGATGTTTTGTTGAAATTTTGCTGGAGGATATTACATTTATTGCTTTAATAGATTCCGGTTCAGATAAAACTTATGTGGGAGAGAAGGGTGATTTTTTGTGTAAAATGTTAGATTTAGCAGTAGAAGAATCTGAAGTTAGGGTGGTGCAATTAGCAGATAAAACTTATAGTTCTATAACAGGAGAGAGAACTTTTGAGATGAAATTGCAGGACAGGATCTTTCAGATAAAATGTAAAATTATGCCAAATTTAGCAGTAGATATGATTCTGGGCATGGACGTTTTGAAACAAATTGGGTTAGTAGTAGATTTGCAAGATGGGACTTGGTATTTCAAAGATGAACCAGCAAAAATTTTTCAATTTGTTAAGGCTATAGATTTAAAAGAAGAAGATCAACTACATAATATTCTTACCTTACCTACACCTCAGGAAAGGGACAGATTGAATGTGTTTTTGGAAAATCAGTTACAGAAATTTGATCAGTGTACTGGACTTACCGATCTGATTTCTCATGTTATTGATACAGGCGATGCAAAACCTATAAAACAAAGATATTATCCAGTATCACCCATTTTGGAAAAAGTTATACACACGGAAATAGATAAAATGTTATTGGAAAAAGTTATAGAGCCTTCAAATTCACCTTGGTCGTCTCCGGTAGTTATGGTAAAGAAACCAGATAGAACATGGAGGTTCTGCGTAGATTTCAGAAAAGTAAACAATTGTACTAAAAGAGATAGTTATCCTTTGCCATACATTGAACATGTGTTGAGTAAATTACGACATGCTAGGTATATCAGTACAATAGATTTGAAAAATGGGTATTGGCAAGTTCCATTAGATGAAGCAAGTAAAGAAAAAACAGCATTTACCGTACCTGGTAGAGGATTGTATCAGTTTCGAGTTATGCCTTTTGGGATCCATAACGCACCAGCCTCGTTTCAAAGATTAGTTGATACTATATTAAGAGAAGAGATAGGAGAGAAATGCTTTTGTTATTTGGATGATATAGTACTTATTAGCGAGACATTTGAAGAACATTTGTCCTTGTTAGAAAAAGTTTTAGAGAAATTAAGAAAAGCTAACCTGAAAATTAATAGGGAAAAATCAAAATTTTGCAGAAGTGAATTAAAATATTTGGGTCATATCATTACTCCATTAGGAATTGCTGTAGATTCAGATAAAATCTCGTGTATCCTTGAGTATCCAGCCCCTACAAAAGTCAAGGAAGTACGAGCATTTTTAGGATTGGCATCTTGGTACCGACGATTCATTCCATTTTTTTCTGAAGTTGTAAAGCCCCTCACTGCACTTCTGAAAAGGAATCAGAAATGGCGTTGGACTAAGGAATGTCAGGAATCTTTTGATGAATTAAAATCGAAATTATCTAGTAGTCCTATATTAACTTGTCCGGATTATACTAAACCCCTAGTGTTACAGACCGACGCTAGTTTTTCAGGACTAGGAGCAGCATTAATTCAGACAGGAGAGGAAGGAGAGGAAAAAGTAATAGCTTATGCTAGTAGAACTTTAACGGTAGGCGAGCAAAAGTGGGCAATAGTTGAGAAGGAATTGTTAGCTATATTGTGGGCAGTTCAAAAGTTTCGTCCTTATTTGGAAGGTTATCATTTTAAAGTATATACTGATCACTTTGCTCTGAAATGGTTAAATACATTACAGAATCCGACTGGACGATTAGCTAGGTGGAGTTTATTGCTCCAGGAGTATGATTTTGAAGTAATACATAGGCCTGGTAGATTACAAAAAGTTCCGGATGCTTTATCTAGAATACACGAAGGGAAAGTTCAAGAGAAAACGGTAGAGGAAGAATTTTGCCTCTTGTTGACTGATAACTCTGAAGTAGTGGAATGGGAAAATATACAAGATGCTTGGTATATTAAGCGGAAGGAGCAAGTACAAAGTAAACCTAAATTTTGGCCAGATTGGAAGGTCGTAGATGAGAAGTTGTACCATTTAAGATTAGATCAGTTAGAACAAACTTTAGAGGGAACAGTGAATAGGTGGAAATTAGTTATTCCGCAAGATTATAGGATTAAAGTATTACAGGAATGTCATGATGCACCTACTGCAGGACATATGGGAATAGCTAAAACTTTCTTTAGGATAGCAAACAAGTATTATTGGCCGGGAATGTTTAGAGACGTTGCTAAGTATGTTACTGCTTGTGAAATATGTCAGAGACAGAAAGTGTTACAGACGGCTCAAGCAGGACCAATGCATTTTTACCAGAAAGAGAAACCTTGGATGACTGTAGCTACTGATTTGTTGGGACCTTACCCACGTTCCAAAAAAGGGAACCGATACATTGTAGTATTTCAGGACACCTTTACCAAATATGTAGAATGTAAAGCGTTAAGGAAAGCAACCAGTAGAGCAGTTACGGAAGCATTTTATGAATTGATTATCCTTAAATGGGGAATTCCGGGATATTTGCTGATGGATAATGGACCGCAATATACTAGTAAATTAATGCGAGAGATAGCTAAAGCTTTTAATATAACTCCTTGTTATTTACCTGTATATTCGCCACAAGGAAATCCAGTAGAAAGAGTCAATAGAGTATTGAAAACAATGATTTCTAGTTATATTCAAAAGGATCAAACAGTTTGGGATGTGTATTTGAGAGAATTTAATTTTGCTATAAATACGGCTAAGCATAGTTCCACTGGATGCACTCCTTATATGCTAAATTATGGGAAGGAGCCTGAAATTATCAGTAGGATTGAAAAGGTGGAAAACCAACCGATTCATAAAGAAATTCCAAAAATTTGGGTGGAGAGACTCAATAAATTGAAAACGGTACGTTTAATGGTTAGACATAACTTAGAAACCGCCTATAAGAATTCGAGTCATTATTATAATCTTCGGAGGAGAGAGGTGAGATTTCGTCCAGGAGATCTAGTGTTAAGAAGAAACTTTAAATTAAGTGATGCCTCACAAGCGTATACAGCAGGTTTAAGTGCAAAGTTTGTCGGGCCCTATATTATAAAGAAAAAGTTCAGTGAAAATAGCTACGAACTGACAAACCGTTTTGGTAAAAAGTTGGGGAAGTGGCACGTCAAAGACTTGAAACCCTTTGTTCCTGGATAAACATTCTTTAAGGCTGGTAAAAGAGACACGCACAAAAAAAAAAAAAAAAAAAAAAAAAAAAAATGAATGTGACCTGTGTCAACATTATTTTTTTTTTATGGTGAGTGAGGGAAGAATGTAACGACGCAAATAGCGACGTGCATAATCAACGATAGGAGACCGTTCCTAAACAAAGGAAGGGTTGGGGGACCGCAACTAATCGATATTGAACATTTTTATGATTATCGATACTGCCCTGAATTTTATTTGAATTACAGAAAAGGAGAGGTGCGCATGCGTCGACGGTGAATCGACGAGGGAGACGTGCGGAACCTGAAAGACGGTTAGTAGTACGTGCCTGACCACGAGACAGAGAAGTTGAAAAGGCAGAAGGGAGAAGACGAGATTGGGATGTGTGACAGCGGTAGAGGCGTTCTGGCATAATGGTGTGTCAGACTTTCATCCAAAGGAAATTCTGGTTGTGAACTTCCTTGACACGGCTATATGGAGATAGTCATTAATCAGAAGAATACACCAAGTCGGCCAGTACGAGACACCGCTACAGCGAACATCAGCTGTGAGAGTGAGTCGTGACTGCTCGCTCTGAATAAGAGCAGATATGGACATCAGGAAGTAATGGAAGACAACTCAGGATCGGAGGATAAGTTGGACATCACTGGTTGAGTATAAGCGTCTAGACTTTTTTTCTTGTTGTTTGGGGAGTGAGAAAATTGAGATATCCTTTTTTTTTAAGGATGGTTTCTAAGTCATGTATGGCGATTAGACACCGTATGGAATAATAGAATAGAATAGAATAGAAACATAGAAGTGAGAATTCTAGAAGTAAAGTGATGAAATCCAGTAATCCAACTATTTTCTATTTCTGGTCTAAATTAATTATAAAAGAGCAGTCTAGAGCCTAACAACTGAATGCCACAGATATATCTCTTCACTTTAAGTTTTTTTTGGGTAATTGTCCCACGAATGAATACATAGCTAGGGGCAATTGGTGATGCTCATATAAACTTTGTTATTTTTGAGACAGGACGCGAGGGGAGTAAGGAAGAAAGGTAATTAAGGGGCATGCTTAGTACTTCTTACGAGGGCCCCTCCCTCTTGGGTTTCTTTCAGGTGACGGGTGACTATCTATAAATAGATTTCATGCTGGCCTGTAATGTTAAGTTATGTTTTTTTATAGAGATTTATCTACAAGCGAAGGTGTATGGAATATGGTAGAGGGGGATAAGAAGTGGAAAGATTGAAGGGCAAAAGAAGGCCTACGAGTGGTAGTGCATTAGGTGTGTACCATTGGAAAATTTACATGTTAGGGTAGAAGTAGAAGTCACTAAAGGGGTTATAGAGAAGCTTACTAATCTGGGCGTGAATTAGTTTCAGTTAGAATTCTAGGGAATTTAGAGACAAAAGAAGATTGGGTGCCCATGCTAAAGAGTAGTAACGTAAGAAGTAGGAAAACTAGAATAACCACCGAGTGAATTAAATCAATGGTATAAGCTGAAGGGAACTCTACTTAAAGAAAGAAAGGGGTTAAAAGATAATAGCTGATGACTGGTCAGGTTAGAAAGAGGAGAGTGAGTTGAAAGATAACAACAAATGATTGGTTAGGTTAGAAAGAGGAGAATAGGAAATTGCGAGTAGTGTACTGATGATAAGTAGTTTATTAGCAAGTACTAGAGATTGTAAGGGTGAGGTGAGGGAACGCCGGAAGTATCCCGAATCAAACAAATAAAATCTGGTAGTAGGCAAGGCCTATACCAGTAACATATAAAGAAAGGAAATTTATGAGAGATTGTGAAAGCCATCGATGTTGGAGGCGAACAACGGCCCCACGTGCCTCTAGGAGAGAGTGTCAGGGACCTCTGACGTCGATTTACAAAATTGTATTTTTGTTTGCGGCCCATTAATATTTTCCCGGTTGCAGGAGAGGAGTCAGATTGTTTGTAACTCAAGATCTAGACGTCGCTCCTGTATCGGTGGTCTATCGCCACAGTCACTCTGTGGGTATAGGCCTAAACTTCTATTTCTTTCTTCATGAGACTGTCTTTTCTATCTACCTTTAAATACAATTCTTCATGGACTAAGCTGACAAATAGACTAATATAGGAGACATAGGTGGGATTATTGAGTGTAATCTGTAGAGTAAGGACGGGATTATGAACTGAAAACCTTTATTTATTCAAGAGAAGAAAAAAAAACACCCAGTATAATATATATATTGAACTATCCTGAAGTTGCAAATGTAAATGACTACACAAGTCAGTAGTAAATTAGAAGAACAATACAAGACGTTCTAGTAGATACCTGGAAACAAAAAAAAAAAGCAAGAAAATTAAAGTAATTACTTAAGGATTTGTTATTGTTGAACAGAGAACATACTTATATAGTTAAAATTGGGTATACTAACATTGAATAATCAAATATTATCCTACCAATAAAAATGTTGAATGGTTAATGTAGTGTAAATGTAATTTATTGTATATAAGATTGTTATTGTTGAAAAAAAAAGAAAGAAAATAATATATTAAATAAATTATGGTTATTGTTATGCAAAGTAAATTAACGTGAAGTTCAGATTTTTGACCCTTATCCTTGTAATGGTTTGAGAGTAGCTGGTTTTTGTGCTAAGTTACATACTTTGGTAGTGAGTATTGAAAAAAGGAGAAAAAGAAGAAGCAGAATAAAAAAAATAAAACGAAAGGTAAATCCGAACCCAACTCCCGTCTCCACTGTTAACTTAAAAGCTAGTCGAGGGGCATGTAGGTACATAGCCTGTGTATCTATAATTTAATTTGTGTCTGGGCTGATACATAACAAAAAGAAAAGAGGAAGCGTATTGATGATGGCGCCCGTTAATATAAATTTTCATCAATATTATCAAGACTGGGTAAATTGTTAAAAGAGAGAGAAAGTAGACTGAGAGTAGGAAGTTTGCAATCACCCGGTGTCAAAGGTAGTTGTACTGAACGTTGGAATGTGGACTATGCAGGCAGTGTTGTGATGACACGACAGGTGTATGAGTGACCTTGTTTTGTAGGAGTTCAGTAAACTTATGTACTACGATTGAGAATAATCACATGTTAGTCGTCACAGATTTTGGCGAAGAATTTTTGCGAAGATTTAATTCAAGAAGTTAGGGAACTTTATAGCATAAAGTAAGAAAGCCCGTCACAATATGCTTATCAAACTGGACATTTGTTCTTCCGTAAGCTCTGCTTAATGAATCGATTTGGAGCTTAAATTGGAAATCGGAAGAAAAAAAAAACTTATTTTCTCCATATCATAATTGCAATTATCACTGGTTAAACAAAAGCATTATGGGACTTAATAACATAGCAATGAGGTTAATCTAAAAAAACAGTTGATAAACAGCTGCACAAAGCGTGATTATTGCCTATGGCATGCCTATCGATATAATTATAATATATCGATTGTATCGCCACAGGCTATCTCGCTAACAATTATATTCGTGTTTGTGGTTTTAATTATTCATTACTAGCATGTGCCCGCGGCTTCGCCCGCGATAATTATTTCAAAAATTAAAAATTAAGAGCATAATAGTTAAATCATTATATTTATTGACACCTAAATGACGTGGACTACATACCACGATTAGATAGCGTTGGCTGGTAAAAGCGACCTCAGATTCGAGTTCCTTGGCCCAGAAAACCTCTGTATAGTGAGTTTCGTCCAAATCGAACAACGTTTGACCATATTTAGGCCTATGTTGATTATCCCTCTTCCGTGTAGGTTGAAAATTTCATATGTCTACGGGTCTTAATATTCTAAACAAATGAATCGTCCAAGATGGACTTACAAAATCAAGCGATCGCGATGCTTTTGTTTCCAAGGTTTGACAAAAATAGCCAAAGCCAAATCGATTCATTAAGCAGGGCTCACGGAAGAACAAAGGTCTAGTTTGATAAGCATATGTGAAGGAATATGTGGGTAGTGTTATTTGTCAAAGCTAACTGTACTGCAACTTCTAAAGTCGTATACGAACACTGTAAAACAATATGATGTAAATGATTTGACATTGAAATGTATTACTGAAAACTGGTGCTTCGAAAACGCAAAAAATACACGTTTTCTGCCCGTTTTTCATTCATAACTCACGAACGAAAGCAAAAATTAAAATTCCGGCTTCGAGGTGCATTTTCCTACCCTTCAGTCCACCTATGTTTAAAATATCAGTTTTCTGCGTTCATAGATTTCGCTGGGGATCGCGGACAGACAGTCAGACAGAAGGAAGTCAGACACTTCCTTTTATTAATATAGAAGAAGAAGAAGAAGAAGAAGAAGAAGAAGAAGATAGACAAGTTTCGTGCTATCAGTTTTATATCTCGTATCTGTAGATTTACTGGCTTGTAAAAACTCCTGCGGGACAAAATAAGGCAGTGTACTACCGTCGTTCCATAACCGTAGCAATCTAATTGTAACAAGATTCGCTCTTTGCTGACATAACTGTGGCCGTCTGAAGAACGCGTAATGACGTTTCGCTTTGTTAGCCAAGCTCTTGTTTTATTTCATGCTCATCGACTCTGAAATACTTACATTGCATTTTATAATAGTCTGGTTCAAGGTCGACGGAAGTGGAAAAATAATTAATTTATACCTTAAGAGAGTAAAAGTGTTCTTACTTCCTCTGCCCGCACCATAGCCACTTAGCCTACTTACTTGCTCAATGGCAATAGACAATTCCTCAGCAAGCTAAAGGAATATTATCTAGTTTATGAAACCCGGAGGTTCATTACCGCGCTTAAATATCCAAACAATTAAAAAATCAAAGATCCAAAATTTAAAAATCCAAAATTCATAAATTTAAGAAATCAAAGATCCAAAATTAAAAAGTCCAAAAATCCAAAATTAAAAAAATAAATATCCAAAATAAAAAATTAAAAATCCCTACTTCCCTTAAATCTATTCTAATATTGTACTCCCACCTCCGTCTTACTTACTTACTTACTTACTTACTCCATGCCAATAGACAAAGCTAAAGGAATATTATCTATTACAAGGAACCCGAAGGTTCATTGCCGCGCTTACCTGAGCCCGCCATTCAACCCTATTCTGTGCTAACTCCATCCAATCATCCCTCGCAAATCCTACTTCCCTTAAATCTACCCTAATATTGTCCTCACACCTACGTCTAGTTCTTCTAAGTGTTTTTTTCCCTTCGGGTCTACCAGTCAATACTTTGGAGATATGTCTTTCCTCTCCCATGTCCAGCCCATTTCATATTCCGTGATTTAATTACCCTTACCCTACGGTGAAGAGTACAGGTTATGAAGCTCGTCGTTTTGCAGTTTTCTCCAGTCCCCATTTTCATCTCTCTTAGGCCCAAATATTTTCCTAAGCCCCCTGTTTTTGAACACACTCAGATTATGTTACTTTGATAGGAAATATTTTCAGAAACATGTCTGTATGTGTGTGTGTCTGTGAGCTGCCTAGCTTCAGGACGAAAAATCATTTAAAAGAAAAATTTTGTATTTGGGTTGGGTATCTTCTGGGGATGTGGCACGAAGATTGGCGACAATCTTCTCTTACTTTAAATGCCACTTCACGTGAAATTTTTCGCAATTTTCTCGAAAACGGCTCCAACGGTTTTGTTTAAATTTTGTATATGAGATCCTTATACTAAGAGCTAAAACTTTTATTTGAAACATTTTTTCTAAAAAATTCTCTGAACGGTAGTTATAAGCCACCCATTGTTTGTAGAAGCTCAGTCTTGCCTGGTGAACAATAAAGCTTTGCATCAGGTTGAAACAACTGAATACGCACTCTTTCACGGCCTCCTATTCTATATCAGAATGTGAAGTTAGATAGATGTATTGCCCATGCTTCAGGGTGAAGAAGTTATGTGATTGTTTTAATCCGATGTTATTTGAGTTATGTAGCCCTATCCTTCGGGGATGCGATGTGATGAGCTAAAGACATTCTCTTCATTTTTACAACCAATTTACATTAAGACAATGGTATACATAATACATTATTGACTTAGTAAGAGGCAAAACTTTTACTTGGGCGGAGGAAGTTATAGCTTATTTCACCGAGCGAGATGGCCGAGATGGTAACGTCTTGGACTCGCATTCGGGAGATCCCAGGTTCAAATTTGACATGGGTTTTTCTTGGTTTCCCCAGTCATAAAGGCAAATGCCGAATTGGATATTTACATACCATGATTCATCCTTACTATTTCATCCTGTATCATATCCATTTAAATTAATATCAGTTGAAATTTACTCCATTATATACACCGACAATAGAAACAATTGACAAGCAATAGTTCCATGGCCTACCCTACTGTACAGACACAGATCCCGAACTCCCGATACAGCCTCAAAGCTAAAAGGAGTATAAACACAACTGAAATATGAAAAATGAAGGAAAAATATATTTAAAATCTCATTAAATTCTGTATTTTAAAAAAATTTGTTCAAAGGCAAATGCGGAATTGGATATTTACATACCATGAATCATCCTCACCATTTCATTCTGTATCATATCCATTTAAATTAACATCAGTTAAATTTACTCCATTAAATACACCGACAATAGACAATTGACAAGCAATAGTTCCATGGCCTACCCTACTATACAGACACAGATCCCGAACTCCTGATACAGCCTCGAAGCTAAAAGGAGTATAAATACAGCTTAAATAAAATAAAAAGTTGTGTTTCATGTCTAGTTTTTCATCATATTCTAGTTGATCAGTGATCAGGTAATCTGGTCTAAGTCCATACTGCATGCCATCACATTCTGCAGCTGCAATGCATGGTAAATAGAGTGAGACATCTAAATCGCTATCGATAACTGTGTTGGCCAACACAAAGCCTTCTGTTACAGACATTATAATTGACGTAATAGAGGTGTAGAGAAGCAAGAATGCAGTTTGTGCATGATCCTTTGGAATTCTTCTCCCAAAGACCTTGAGGAAGCTAACGACAGACTTGATGAGAGATTTCACCGGGAAATGAACTCGCGCAATCCTTGCATAATATTCAGGAGAGATCCTGGCCTGGCACACGCATGCTGGAGGAAATCATAATACGACGACGAGAAGGTCTAAAAATAACTTTGTAAAATCTTTGTTTGAATCATAACTGATGACCGAATGAGCAAAAGCTCGTGCTCGGGCACTTGAAGCTTATGCAATGGATACCATGTCATGAATTTCGAAAAACTCTTTCATATCTTTACGTTTCATGCCTCCCTAAGTCCGAAACCAACGCCCGTTCATTTTTTTTTTATTAAAAAAATTTATAATTATATTATATATTATTGCAGGTTTGTCATACCAAGGCTAAAGAAGAAGAGTGCCGCACAGCGACAATAAATAAAACCAAAAGCACTTCGAAATCTACCTCAGCCTGTAGGCCTGCCTAAAGGGATTTTTAAAAATTGAATGCGAAACGCTCAGTATCAAAATATAAGTTCTTAGTAGCCTATAGGCTAATTTATTTGGCCTACAAAACATAATACAGTGAAACCTCTGTATAACGAAGTTCGATATAACGATAAACCCGCATATAGCAATATTTCCGTTTAGTCACAACGAATTTTCTATCTTAATAATGTCCAATGTAACTCACTACAACGATGAAGCTATTTTGGAATCACACTTTTATAACGATACTCGCTTCGCTCATTGGGGGCTCCGCCCCCAAACCCCCGCTGACGTTCTCGGGAAAGGTTTTTTTAAATGATCTATGGGAGATAGTATTTAGTCTGCTGTATTGGCTACTACCTTTTTTGCCACATTAAACCTGAAAAAATAAACGTGGGACTTTGGGATTTTTTCGGAATTTTCCTGTCGGTTGCAAGCTAATATGTATCAGTTTGCCAAGTCTAAGTTTTCTAGATCAACTGGAAGTGTACGTACATTTATGGTGTATTTTATGGAGTAAATTTCAACTGATATTAATTTAAATGGACATGATACAAGATGAAATTGCGAGTAAGATTCATGGTATGTAAATATTCAATTTGGCTTTTGCCTTTACGAAGAAAAATACAAGTGATATTGGTTGTAATATGTTGTAAAGAATGCGGGACTTCATCTCCGAGATATTATTAAAGAACATAAATTATGAATTTTCTTTAACAGATAGAAGAAAATTTTGTTAGTTCTGGACAAAAATATGTTAATTGGATTTAATTATGATGAACCTGAGACTTCAGAACGCAAGTCCAAGACGTTACTATCTCGACCACCCCGTTAGGTTTACGGAAATAATTATTTCTAAACTTTCAGAGCCATACGTGAATACAGTTTGAGAATACCGTGCCATGGAAACCGAGCCCTTTTTCGGGGGTTTTTAGGGCTAAAAATTTAAAAAATTTTACTTTTTGGAATTTTCCTGTGGTTTACAGCCTAAAAAGTATATGTGTACCAAATTTCAAGTTTCTAGCTTATCTGGAAGTGGACAAACATTAATGTCAGTGAGCCGAGCCGAGCCCTTTTTAGGGCTAAAAATTGAAAAATTAAACTTTTTGGAATTTTCCTGTGATTTATAGCCTAAAAGCTATAAGTATACCAAATTTCAAGTTTCTAGCTCACCTGGAAGTGGGCAAACATTAATGTCAGTGAGTGAGTGAGTGAGTGAGTCAGTCAGTCAGCCATGTGGCTTTATATTATAGGGATTTGGAGGTTGCATTGTTACTGCAAACCAGTAGCTTAGTCCTATAGATGGTAGCTGGTATTCCAGAAAAGAAGGTTATTGAGGGGTGGAAAATAGGATCACTGAAGCTAAAGTCATCCCTTATGTGTGCAAAGACATGCTTTGAGTTAGGTTGTTATTTCAGACATATACCGGTACATAACTAGCTTAAAAGGCCCGGCGTCGCCCGGGGTTTTTTTATTTTGTAATTGGAAATTATCTTATGAAGGACTTTCGATTTTTAAATTATAGGTCATTATATAGCTATTTAGAATTTGAAATAGAAAGAACGACTTATCACACTCAAACTATTCCCTAAGAAAACGCTTCGTATAACTTTTTATGGCTCAAGCAAGCCTGTTAGGGGTTCAAATAAGAAGAAACAGAAATTCCGGTAACATAAAATTGCATTGTCTTTGCGGAATATTTTATTTCTCACTCTCATGTTAACATAAAACCGTTTTGGTGATGGAATTAAACAGAAATGCAATATCACCTTCATAGTTCTCTCGCCAAAAACCTGCGATATAATAATATATAGTACATATTACCATACCCCGTATTGTTTTCTCTATGTCCAGGGTAGAGAAAGTTATGTGACTGCATTATATTCGTGGATTTCATTCGTTAATATTGACAGCTTCTCTAATTTGTCAAATTCCCGTTTCATTTATTTCCAAACCCATCTGAGACCTCTGGCAACAATATGTTGTCATGTGAACTGTAATTTTGATTTGATAATTCTGTGTAAAAAGGGATTAAGTATCCTCAAAAACATTTAATTTTTGGCATTTAAAATCAGAATTTTGCCAAATCCTTTCTTAGTGAGCACCTACATTATGCAACGAAGGTACTGTCAAAATTCCAAGTCTCTACCTGTTATAGTTTGGCTCTACGTTGATTCTGTGTCAGTCATTAGTTAAGTCAGTCAGTCAGGACAAAGCCTCTTATATATAGAGAGATGTGCAATTAAAACACCATAAGGAGCAACTGTTTTAGTTTTGCCTTAGCTATGTGGTGAATTTGCTTGTCTTTTTCTTCTCTCTTCCCACCATTTACGAGTTTGAAATTTCTGACACATGGCTAGGCTCAAAGCGTACCATGATCCGTGATATTAAATAGCCTGAATAGTAAATTTATTAGTGTGCGGGTGTAAATTAGCTATGGTTACAATTCAACGGAAGTCAATAAGTTAAGTAATAAAATAAGCGTCCTACTTCTTAGCGTGTCCATTCCATTAATTATCCTGTAGATTGCAGAGTTTTCTGCATGCAGTCATTCTAATGTGTGGTAAATTACAGCCCCTCGATATAACAATAACCCTCATATAACAACACAGTCTGCTAGGGCCCACGAATATCGTTATACGGAGGTTTCACTGTATACCAAAGAATACAATATGTTGTGCACATTAATACATTATGCAATTTAAACAAAATCGTAAGGGTCATTTTCGAGAAGATCGCGAAAAACGCAATTTTCTTCATGTAAAGTGGCACTAAACATAAGAGAAAGTCGTGGGCAATCTTCACGTAACACCCCCAAGAGGATACTTAACCCAAATATAAAATTTTTCGTTCTCTAGCTAGGCTGTTCACATACACACAGACATGTTTCATTAAATAGCATTTTTGGATTCAGGGAATCTCAAAACGTGTATTTCGTTAAAAACTGACATCGAATTTCAGGATCAAATACAATACTTCCTCTACCGTCGCATAAAACCTATGGTACGAACAGAGGAAGTAATAAAATAATAATAATAATAATTCGTTTATTTATCCTGGCAGAGCTAAGGCCACTTGGCCTTCTCTTCTGCTTTGCCAGTCAAAAAATTACAGTTAAAAATACAGTTAACTAAATATAAGACAGTTGAACCTAAAGCTAAATTAATTACAATTAAGTTACAAGATGACCTTGAATGCAAAATGCTTCGACCTCCCATTCATGCTATCATGGTACCTGCATTTAACTTTCTTTGCAGCCCATATCCTTCATTATATCAAACCTTCCACCTTTTGATATGTGTTATTGCCGGATATGGAATATAATTGCAGACACCTGTTTGTAAAAAAAAAAAAAAAAAAAAAAAGGCAAAGCCACCTGCAATTGATTTGACAAGTGAAATGTATTACTGAAAACTGATGCATCGAAAGCGCAAAAAAATGTTTTCTGATAATTTTTCACTCATAACTCGCGAACAGAAGCTAAAATTAAAAATCCGGCTTCGAGGTGGATTCGGCCACCCTAAAGTCCATCTATGTTTAAAATTTTAGATATCTGCGTGCAGTAGATTTTGCTGGGCATCGCGCACAGAGAGAGAGACAGACAGACAGACAGAAAGACAAACAGTTCCTTTTATTATCATAGAAGATATACATACATGGTATAAACTAACGTTTGCTTATTCAAATAGGCATTTGTATGTAAGTTTGTGTATTTCAAATAAATTAGCCATTAATCTGTTTGATTTTATGCGAAATAACACCGGGAATGACCCAACTTTAAGGGGGCTCATACACCAAGAGACAATGCCCGAGCAGGCATTGCAGTAAAAGTTCAATATCTTCAACACTATTTTAAATAACAAAATGAAATTTTGGACATTAGAAGTATACACTTGGGGCTTGAAATGTGCACAAAAATTATTATGTCACAAGTATGAAGGTTGATATTAGATTTTTTTTTCAGCATGCGATAAGGCCTAAGAAACATGATTTCCTGCAAGGGCCAATCTGATTGGTGTAATCTTTTTTTTTTATTTATTCACAGCTGACACTATAATCTAGATGTTAAACCTTGAATGAATACTGTTGTATGCCTGATACAATTTTCAGGGATTTTAAAAATTCAATATCAAATTATTACTAATTTTTTCACATTATATTCACAAGTGAAATGATCTTGTGATGCAAATACATCAGATTATTTAGGTTCATCCTCTAGAACACACAAAAAACTATGTGTGTGCAAAAATGTCATGCAATTTGGACCATTACTTTAAGAGATATTATGTTTTCTGTGTTGAAAATATTAAGTTACGGGAAAATGGCTTTGAAAATTCAACATGCCTTACAACTTGGCATTTAAACTTATATATCTCCAGTAAATGACCTAATTTAAATATAAAAATTATAGGGTATGTTCAGAAAGGTGTGTTCTTTAATATGAGAGTAAAAAAATTCAAAAATTTTGACACTGCTTGGTGTATCAGCCCTCTTAACATTTCTATTCTACGTCAAATAGGATGTCTATTACAATCTGATTGCTTTCTGCGTACTCATTCATTACTAAAGCGAGCCTATTAATTATATTGACAAATACGACGCACGCGCAGACTTGAAATGGGAACAATGGCACCTCGCAAATTAATGATCTTATTGTTTCTGTTATGGAAAATAATCGTTTTGTTTTAATGGAATCACGAAACGTTGAGAAACTGAACCTATCATATTTGAAACGAAAGAATTGTCTCTTTGATTTAAATGAAGAAGATGGCTTCCGTATACGCCCCCCTAATAGCTTATGAATTGCGGTGCCACGATGGCTTTCACAGACATACTTTTCTCTCACAACTTATAGAAAATTATTCATATTTTATATTGGCAGTCAGTCAGTCAGTTTCGTCACTTTGTGGGATCGATATTGTACCGCTTCGTTGAGTTCTACTGTTCTGTTATTGTAAACACACCCCATAGATCTACTTGATAATATTACTTACAGTTATTAGTCTTCTGTTTCATAAGAATATTCACTAATATTATTAGTTACGAGTTTATGACCCTAATCTATTGGTAAATGTTACAAATAATGACGGCCCGGATTATGATGACATGCCATCTTTTAACTGGAACATCATGTACGTTGCCCACTAGCGCAGATATTCTGATTGTAATGTAATTGTAATGTTTATCCCCACATGTATTGGACACACTATTCATTTGAAGTGTCCAACTTAGAGAGGTTTAACTGTATTAACCAATTTTATCATGAAAAAGAAAAGTAGTATTTAAGTAGAATGATATTTATGTATTACTACCATGTGCCCGCGGCTTCGCCCGCGATAATTATTTCAAAAATTAAAAATTAAGAGCATAATAGTTAAATCATTATATTTATTAACACCTAAATCACGTGGACTAAGTTATATACGACGATTAGATAGCGTCGCCTGGTAAGAGCTACCTCAGATTTGAGTTCCTTGGCCCAGAAAACCCCTGTATAGTGAGTTTCGTCCAAATCGAACAATGTTTAACCATATCTAGGCCTATATTGATTATCCCTCTTCCGTGTGGATTGAACATTTCAGACATCTGCGTGCCTTGACATTATAAACAAATGAATCGACCAGCGTAGGCTTACAACATTCAAGCGATCGCGATGCTTTTATGTCCAAGGTATGACAAAAATAGCCAAAGCCAACTGTAATTGATTTGTCATTGAAATGTATTGCTGAAAACCAATGCTTCGAAAACACAAATATGCAAGTTTTCTTCCCGTTTTTCACTCATAACTCGCGAAGGGAAGCGAAAATTAAAATTCCAGCTCGAAGTGCATTTTCCGACCCTTCAGTCCATCTATGTTTAAAATTTCAGATCTCTGCGTTCAGTAGATTTCGCTGGGCATCGCGGAGAGACAGACAGACACTTCCTTTTATTAATATAGATTTATCATGTATATTTATGAAAGTTATGTATTTGTTAACAATATGTAAAGTAAAGTGCTCCTTATACAGGCCATGGAGGCCCAGAGGGTTCCAGGAGGTTGAGACTCCCAGATTTTAGACATTCGGAACGTGAAGGTGGTATGTACGGCCTTACGCACCGGCCGCCTTTACCCCCAGGATTGCTCCTGGTACTCATTTCTGTTAGAGGCTGAGTCGATCCCAGGGCCTTAGTGCCACCAGAAGGATTAGGCCAATTGAAAAACTCCAACGACCTTATCGGGGATCGAATCCGTGATCCCCATGTTAACAATATGGTCGTAGAAATTTCATTAAAGGCTGGGCCAGCGTAGCGTGTGGTTTTTTTTTTAGGGTTTAATCGATTTTTACATACTTTTGTTTATAACTAGGAGGTGCCCGCGGCTTCGCCACGATAATTCTTTTAACAATTAAAAATTAAAAATTAAGAGTATAATAATTATTAAAGCATTATATTTATTAACACTTGCACGCGATTCATTCATAAACTAAGCCATTAATAATTAATGAAACAGCTAAAATTCCTGCTTTAGAGTACATTCCACGACATGAAAGCGCCCCCTGGGAAAACTATATCAGAATCGATTATGCAGTTCCAAAGAACCTGTGAACACATCACTGCCTTCTAAACTGTATTAATCGTGTCGGTGGAACACATAATACGTATTGTTTCTCAGCTGTTTATTGACATGAATATGATGTGAATTTTATTTTATCAATTCAGTGTAATTTTTAGAAATTGTATAATGTTTCAAGGGAAGGAATGGTTTGTTTGGATTATTATTATCAGCGATATTACAAGAGTTAAACCATCAATATTTTACTGCTGGTGCCCCCGGCTTCGCCCGCCATTATTCATTGACTCCAGGATTTTTAAGAAAATTACACTGGTAGAATATTAAAAATGTTTGTGGTTCAGAGCTATGAAAATTGTAAGTAAAAATAAAATTAGAATATTTGTTTATTGTGTTCATTTCACTTAGGCCTTGTATAATAAAGAAACGGTTTTCCTTCCTAATTTTGTAGTCGTCATGAAAGTTTAGACTGCGAGAGACGAACATCGCCGAGTATACCCGATGTCTCACGAAGCGGGCGAGCAAGCAAGCACGCTATTTAGGGCCGTTGAATTCTATAAGAGTAGATAAGATTGTAGAGAAACACCTCGCGAACAAAAAGCTACTTCAGCTTTTACTTTAGAGTCATTTTTAGCAGATTGCTGGCCGCTTTAGCGAAACACCTGTTTTCACGAGAACATTATAGGAGAAAAATTCCTCCGACACTGGGATTTGAATCCAGGAACTTTAGCTATCCGTGACAATGCTCTACCAACTGAGCTAAGCCAGAGTTCACTTCACAGCGCCAGATGGAACCTCTCTCCTATGGCTGATTGCCCTTAATGGTCTACCTCACTGACAGACAAGTTATGTCATATACAGTACTGTGAGGCACGCTAATTAATGATTTTTGTGACCGGGCTTCCACTGTTATTGTACAGTAACATTCAAGATGGATATAAATGCATTCATGAACCACAGATTAATGTCTCTGTTGGACATTACATAAGAATATTATAGGAGAAAGGACAATCAGTCATAGGAGAGAGGTTCCATCTGGCGCTGTGAATTGAACTCCGGCTTAGCTCAGTTGGTAGAGCATTGGTGCGAATAGCCAAAGGTCCTGGGTTCAAGTCCCCAGTGTCGGAGGAATTTTTCTCCTATAATATTCTCATGTAATGTCCAACAGAGACAACAATCTGTGGTTCATGAATGCACATATATCCAACCTGTTCTCATATTTCAGCGATTTTCTAAAGAGTTAAAAAAAAAATTGGATACTATTTTTACCAGGAGTTATAGATAGCTAAGATTTGGCTTTATGAAGTATTTAATATAATTTTTCTTTAATTTTTAGGAAGTCATGCTCCGGATGTGATCATGGAGCTCCAGTTTGCAGTCCTTCTTGCTGCAACGGCTGCTCCACAGTTCAGCTGCATTGAGGTATGTTTTTAATGTATAATTCCACTTTTTTATCTACTGCTGTTGCAAAAGTAGGCATGCATTTGGCGCTTTTTCATTGCTAAAGTTCTAAAGATCTGTTGTATTCGCTTAGCTCTGCACCCAGACCCCCAGTGAAGTTCTCAAAAAACTTACGCTGTATAGGAGATACGAGTTCGTGTATTTAGACTGATTCATATATCAAAACCAAAATGGTCCATCGCGTACCGTTTTTGTAGGAGATAGCCTATACTTCTCATATTTACGTAAAAAGCAAAAATGTGGATTTTTTTTTAAATGTTACCTTTCTATTCATGGTAAAGTCGTGAAAAAATAAAGCAAAAATCCCTTTAGGCAGGCCTACAGGCTGAGGTAGATTTCGAAGTGCTTTTGGTTTAATTTATTATCGCTGCGCAGCACTCTTCTTCTTTTTTAGCCTTAGCATGGCAAACCTGCAGTAAAGAGGAAGAGCCTACAATCATTTGTTTTAACAACAAGAATAGGATCTCATATTCTGGGAGGCCGTGCGCAAGATCAGCAATGAATAAAATTAGCAAAGCCGCTAAACAAGACAAAATTATGATATTATAATAATTCTTTTAAGTGTTATTATTTTCAAACATTAAAATCTCGCGTCATATGAGAGCTATCAAGAAACTATTTATTGATTTGTAGAGTACTCATCAAGAGCTTTTCAACGATACTCCACAAGACGTGGTTTCAAAAGTTTCGAATTTTCATCCCCCACCCCCACCCTCACTCGAACCCCCGAATCGTTGGTGTCACTGTGAACTCCATAGGGAGTACTCTAATTTATTCAAACAAAGTTTCCCTCTATACTTCATAGGGGCCGAGATATAAATTTTTTAAAACTTCAACCCCCTCAACCGACCACCCCCTTGGGCCAATTTTGCTCATTAACGAACTTGTCCGAACTATTGGGCCTAGAAACAACATATTAAAATTTGGTTCAAATATCTTCAAAATTACGGCCGCTATCGTGTAAAGATATATAAATATATATATATATATATATATATATATAAATATCACAAATTTTTTTTTTTGAACGGGCGGTGGTTTCGTACTTAGGGAAGCATGAAACGTAAAGATATGAAAGAATTTTTCGAAAATCATGAAGTGGTATCCATTGCAATAGGTAGATTTTTCTTCGAAATCTACCTAAAAAGTAGTTACGAAGCTTCATCCCCATAGGATGCCCAATTCAAATAAAATCGGATGTAAAGCCCTCACTTAACTTTCGTTATTTAAGCATCTAAGCGATTTAGCTGTCTCACTCTATTTAACATGCATTGCAGATTGCCTGATCGCTGATCAAGCCAATAATCTCTATCTATCTCTATATATATAAAAGGCTTTGTCCTGACTGACTGAATGAATGACTGAATGACTGACTGACTGACTGAATGAATGACAGGAATCAACGTACAGCCTAAACTATAACAGATAGAGACTTGGAATTTTGACAGTACCTTCGTTTTATAATGTAGGTGCTCACTAAGAAAGGATTTTGAAAAATTCTTATTCTAAATGCCAAAAATTAAATGTTTTTGAAAATACTTAATCCCTTTTTACATAGAATTATCAATTCCAAATCACAGAATATATTGTTGCCAAATGGTATCAGGTGGGCTTGGAAAAAACAAATGAAATGCACTTTTGACAAATAAGAGAAGTTATCAAAATAATTCATGTTATAAATAAATATTACAGAATGAAATCCACTAAAATAATGGAATCACATAACTTTCTCTACCCTGGACATAGAGAAAACAAAACGAGGTATGGTAATGTGTATATTATTATATTATATCGCAGGTTTTTGGAGAGAAAAGTATGAAAGTGATAATGCTTTATGGTAACATAAGAGTGGGAAATTTCCCGCCTCGATATTACAATTTTATGTTACAGGAATTTCTGTTTCTTCTTATTTAAACCTCTACCAGGCTTGCTGTGCACTGTACAAGCGATGGGATGCAAAATTCTAGATCCTCTATGAGCCATAAAAAACTATATCAAGCGTTTTATGAGGGAATAGTTTGAGTGTAATAAGTCGTTCTTCCTATTTCAAATTATAAATGCCTATATAAGGACCTAGAATTTAAAATTGAAAATCCTTCATAAGCTAATTTCCAATTACAAAATACAAAACCCGGGCGACGCCGGGTCTTTTAAGCTAGTTCTGGTATAAAATAAGAGATCGTATTGCAAAGAGCGTATATTCAGTTGTTTCAATCTGATGCAAAACTTTATTGTTCACCACTGATTTTGTATGAATGGTACCTGTATTATAACTACCCTTCAGAAATTGTTTTTCGAAAAAATGTTTCAAATAAAAGTTTTAGCTCTTAGTATAAGCACCTCTACAAAACTTAAAGAAAATATTTTTATCCTTTCCCAGAAAATCGCGACAAACAAAATTTTATTTAAGTAAAGTGGCATTAAACGTAATAGAAAGTAATAAATACAAAATGTTGTTTTCCTACGATTTTTCGTTCTGGAGCTAGGCTGTTTAGCCACACACACACACAGATGTTTCTGAAAATAGAATTTTGGATTCAGGGGACTTTAAAACATGTATTATGTTGCAAGATGGTAACGTCTTGGACTCGCATTCGGGAGGTCCCAGGTTCAATTCCCGTGGCCGGCCAATTTGGACATGGGCTTTTTCATGGTTTCCCCAGTCGTAAAGGCAAATGCCGAATTGGATATAAACATACCATGAATCATCATCGCTATTTCATCTTATCATATCCATTTAAATTAATATCAGTTCAAATTTACTACATAAAAGTACACCAATAATAGAAACAATTGACAAGCAATAGTCCCATGGCCTACCCTACTGTACAGATACAGATCCCGAACTCCTGATATTATTCGCACACTTTATCTTGAGCTTCACACTCCATAATGCTGAAAACCGTCCATATAAAGAAGGCCTCGCTCGAAAAATGAAGATCGCGACCCGTCCCCAGTATTGCCATACCCAAAATCTTCCCGTTGAGGCATTCTTGAGCTACCGTCAATTTTTTTTATTTGTTTACATCATATTATTCTGAAAATGACAGAATAAATCCAGGGATATTAGAAGAACAGTACTGGTGTTGTGGAAATGGTCGATATAAGTGACAACGAAGTTAAAAATAAAGATTCTTTAAATGAAATGGAAGGAAAAGCAATTTAATGTGTTTCAAGCTGAATCTGTCGTTGGAGAAAAGAACAAGTCAAGTTTTATTATTTCGTTGTATGAATTGTGTTGTATTAATTACCTATAAACTTTCGCGAAAGGCATTTAGTTAAATTACATCAATTCAGGCATGTGAAAGTGCGTATTCAAGTAGGCCTACATGTACAATGCTATGACTTTTATTCTGAAGACCGGGAGAGAAATTGTCTAAATAGGCCTAAATATATTACCTTATTCATTTCTCCAGCGATATATTCTACTATAATATCTGAATCAATATAAAATCTTTAGTTTGGTAGCGAGAGTTGGAAGTGCTACAGATTACAGTTAGTTCCATTGTGACCCAGCATAAAACTACACACGTTATATTTTCTGGTAATTGGCAACCCTTCAGAAACAACGTCAATTTCAACTCACCGCCTTCTGCAATAGTCAATCTCTTATACTGCATGCAATATCAGCTCCCCTCACCCCCGCATTTTTTTGGCTCAAGATAAGTGTGAGCATAATATATAGCCTTGAAGAAACATGTATTTATTTTAAAATCTCAACTTCGAACACAATATTTCCTGTGCCCGTACAATAGGTGCTTAGATAGAGTAAGTATTGGCAGTGGCGTACCAAGGCTACTTGCAGGCCCGATGAGAGGGAGGGGCTGCCGGGGCTACGGCCGGGCCGACTAGGTTTTATTTTGTTGCTTTCTAAATTTACCCTAAAATAAAATTGATTGTAAGTAAATAAACAGCTTAAGTTATGTTTTATGTGTTTATTTTATCTGCATTATCCTATCATATAACGGTGACACGGAATTAATCAGTTAATATGAAACGGATTATTCTTGAAGAAAAATTGCTATTTTCGAAAAAGTAGAAGCAGAAATCCTTTTGGATTCAACAGTAGGCCTCACTAATGTTCGGCATATAAAATCATAATTTTAAAAAAATTAAACGGCTAAATACAGATAAAATTGTTCCTAATTAGAACATTTTAATGTATTTTTCCGTTTCGTGCTCGATTTGGTCCAAAATCAATAGGCTTCGTCCTATGGGCGTTATAAATGGTATACCAAGTTTTATGAAAATCCGATAAAGCGTATTTGAGTTATCGCGCTTACAGACACACAGTCAGACAGTACCGGTACCATTCTGGCACTTAATAATTATGTAATTAGATTACAAAATCTTTTTGTTGCATACATTATAAAGGGCTAGTTGGGTAGTGAATTTAATATTTGACGGGGGCCCGGGAAAATTTGTACCTGGGGCCCTTGCTTTCTTTCCACGGCCCTGGCTACTTGGCGCCCAGGGCTAATTAGATGGTAGTCGCCCCCAACACTAAAAAGTTCAAGGTTCAATGAGTTTAATATAAACACAGTTCAATGTTCACAATTATTTATTTTTAATAAGTTGTATGTTACTTTAACACATTATAAAGAGAAAAATATGGATGATATAAAACTGTAAGTATTATAAGGTTAGTTTGTTTGAAAAAAAAATAGATAAAATTGCTAAATAGTTTGTTTATTTTCTTACACAGTACAGTGTTTTACATAGTTTACATATACTTATAAACTACATTTCTTAAAGTTTAACACACATTTACAAATTAATAATTTACATACAAATATTCAATGCATGTTCAATATTTAAACATGCTACATTTTACATTATTCATTTTAATATTATTTCTAGCTCTATTTTTACAGTATATGAAAGATGAATTATACAAATTGAATGATAAATTTAAGAATATAGTATATACACACTTACAAAGAATAGAGATCACTTATATTATAAAAACAGTTTGATAAAAGAAAGGATTTAAGCATTTTCTTAAATGAAATTTCTGTTTTTTGTGATGTGATATGAGAGGGGAGTGAATTAAATAATTTAGAGCATAAGTAGTATGGAGAAGATTCGAATAGATGGGTAGAGTGTTTCGACAGTTTACACCGTAAACTTTTCCTGTGTGCTCGGTGCCCACGACCTATTTCGTATTGTCTATAAATAGTTTATTTCATTTCTAAATAACATTACTGCAGTATTTAATAAAGTAATAAAGAAAATTTGACCAATAAAACCTTATATTTTGCCTGAAAAATTATTTTTTTCTTAAACTAAAAAATATGTTTTTCAATTTTCGCGCCCTCTTCTATACGGCGCCCCCCTTGGTACGCCACTGAGTATTGGGTTCGAATTATTGAGTCCCGGGTGCAAAATTGTCGTGTGGAATAGCTTGATCTCAAGTGTAAAATGCCCAGAATTCCTGCCTGCTCATTAAATGTAGCAACTTCTAGTGCAATAATGATTGTGCAAACCTAGTGAAATGTCACATAATTACATACGGCACTTCCTGATGACGAGTTTCCGGTTCCCACGCCTGCTGGGTGCCAACATGTAGCACGTGCTTTTTTCTGTTTATGATCTAATTATGCAATTCAGACCACGTAACGCATTTTATGGAGATCAAGAATGTCAAAAACCAAACGCATTTAGCGCTTTTTCTCATTGGCAGGGTGTCCCGGAACAGCCCAGATTTTGAGCATATTGGCCCATGTCCCAAGAAGGGATATGCAATTAACGCCACTTAATGTATTCGCTGATAATGTTATTAGTCGGGTAATGTTATCATTTTAATGAAGTCCCTTACGGATTAAAACTGATAAATAGAAAAACTGCTGTTTATTGTGATCAAAAATTCTGTTTACGTTATCATATATTCCTTTTTGCGGCTTTATTTGGAAGTAGGCCTACTGTATATCATTCAAAATTCTGTTTTTAAGGTTTTTCTTTCTAACTCAACTCAATTTTGTTGTAATGTAATGTAATTCTACGGCAAGGCATTTGATGATTTTGCATCTTTTTTATATGAAGGTTAAAAGATAGCTCGAATATATATAAATGTAGGCCTATATCATTAAATAATTGATCAAAAAAGGTCAATTTGTTTTTGCATTTTTCGTCATTTTCAAGAGATAGGTCATTTTTTGGCAATTTTCAGTTTTAGATCATTTTCGGCATTTTAGATCATATTTCAGTGGAGGTAGAGAGGAGCTTTTCCAATCACAAATCGTTACTTTCAGACAACAGACAATCGTTTTTATTTGAGAATCTCCGCCAAGTATTCATAGTTCATTTTAATTCAGGTTTATTGTAAACACCACAACAGTTTGTCTTGTAGCAATAAAGATTTTTTTTTAATGGCACATATTTGCTAGGGGCAATTTGATGGACATGCCCGTTCAGAATTTTTTTTTTTTTGCACAGTGTCCAAGTAATATAAATTTACTTTACTAACGCATAGTCATCCATTAAATTGCCTTTAGCAATTCATTGCTTTAAAAAACTAAATATAAGCAATAAGGGTAAATTTATTGGTCAGCATTTTTTAAATTTCTGTGTCATTTTTTCACTATTTTTAGGTCAAAAATCCATTTTTTATTTTGCATTTTTTCACTATTTTATGGCCATTAAATGCCTTGGCCTAGTAATTACTTTAATGAAGTCCCCTACGGAATAACACTGATACATTGAACAAATGCTGTTTATTGTGATCAAAGATTCGGTTTATGTTATCATATATTCCTTTTTGCGGCTTTATTTGCAAGTACTGTACGTCATTCAAAATTTCGTTTTTAAGGGATTTGTTTCTATCACAACTGTATTGTGTTGTACTGGAGGTAGCAATTCTGTTCCCAGCTCACAGGATGACCAGTTCGAGGGGTGGCATTACCTAACTTTCACTTTTAAGCGATAAAACATGTTTCTCCCATCAGTTAATCTGCAGCTTTTGATTTGTGAAGATAACAGTGTTGATATGCAGTGTTGGCTAGTGTAAAATGAAAAGACTCGAACAGACAGATGTTAGATGTTTTGCTATACGGTGTTCACCACAGATTAGTATAGAATTCCAAAAACACTCGTAACTCATTATTGAGTATGGAGTATTGGTTAATGGGCCCCTAAAGGAAATTAAAAACAATTAAAAACTTTGTTACTGGTTGACAGAATAGTTACTTGCAGTCTATTACTGTATTAGACTATGATTGGTTCAATGATTCACATTTACATATTGCCTTATCAATAAAGATTATTAATTCTGTTTTGTAATGCATTATCTTATATATGAATAAATAACCTTCATTTAATTCCTTTGGCTACTGTTATCAATCGGTTAATATTATCAGATTAGCTGCGTCCCGAAGTGATCACACTAAGCGGCGTGCACTGTATAAATGTCCCTGCTTTTGAGGAATTGTTTCTATGCTATGGGGAAAAAAATATGTATTTCGCTAGATGCCTTTTTTCCCTGCCTTGTGAAAATGAATACCAGAATAATGTTCTATGATAGGGTTACCAGACGTCCGGATTTCGCCGGACAAGTCCTTCCTTTTTGGGCTTTTGAATTTTTAATTTCTGCCTTCGTTTGCGAGTTAAGTTATAAACTGGCAGAAAAAGTTAACTTTTGCGCTATCCAAGTATCAGCTTTCGCTATTACGTGTGCAATCAACTGCAGGTGGCTTTGCCTTTTTTGTCACAATTTAGAAACAAGAGCATCGCAATTTTCTCAACATAACGCATGGAAGTGTCGATCGTTTCGATTTTGTAAGCCCGCTCTGATAGATTCATTTGTTTATAATAATATGGGACGCTGTACAAAAAAATGCTAATTTTTTCACTGATTTCAAAATGAGGCATTAGCAATGAACTTAAATTCTTAATTGGTATATCAGGATAGATATGAAGTTTTGAGAGTCCAAAATATAAAATATATTTTATTGATCACATTTCTGTACAAATTAGTTTTGATTTTCCATTTAAAAAAAGCCGAACGTGACACATATTTTCAAAACTCGATATACAGTTAATGCAAATAGTTAAACATTATGTAAATATTATTGATTAGAAATATCTTCTATCTTCTATATTAATAAAAGGAAGTGTCTGTCTTCCGTCTGTCTGTCCGCGATGCCCAGCGAAATCTACTCAACGCAGAGATCTGAAATTTTATACATAGGCGGACTAAAGGGTCGGAATGTGCACCTCGCAGCCGGAATTTTAATTTTCGCTTTAGTTCGTGAGTTATGAGTGAAAAATGAACAAAAAACGTGTATTTATTCCGTTTTCGAAGCATGAGTTTTCAGTAATACAAATCAATTACACTAGGCTTTGGCTATTTTTGTCATTCCTTCGACATAAAAGCATCGCGATCTCTTGAATGTTGTAGCTCACGCTGGTCAATTCATTTGTTTTTAATGTCAAGGCATAATATGAAATTTTCAACTACAATGAACAGGATTATTATTATTATTATTATTATTATTATAGGGATAATCAATATTAGCCTAAATATGGTCAAACGTTGTTCCATTTGGACGAAACTCACTATACAGGGGTTTTCTGGGCCAAGGAACTCGGATCTGAGGTCGCTTTTACCACGTGACGCTATCTAATGGTGATATGTGGTCCACATGATTTAGGTGTTAATATAATGATTTAACATGCTCTCAATTTTTAATTTTTGAAATAATTATCGCGGGCGAAGCCGCGGGCACCTGCTATCTTAAAATAATAAAAGGACGTGTTTGTCTGTCTGTCCACGATGCCCAGCGAAATCTACTGAACGCAGAGATCTGAAATTTTAAACATAGATGGTCTGAAAGGTGGGCGAATGCGCATCGAAGCCGGATTTTTAATTTTAGCTTTCGTTCGCGAGTTGTGAGTGAAAAACTGGCAGAAAACGTGATTTTAGCGCTGTCGAAGCATCAGATTTCAGTAATACATTTCAATGTCAAATCAATTGCAGTTGGCTTTGGCTATTTTTGTCATACCGTGGTAATAAAAGCATCGCGATCGCTAGAATGTTGTAAGCCCACGCTGGTCGATTCATTCGTTTAGAATGTCAAGGCCCGTAGACATATGAAATTTTTCAACCTACACGGAAGAGGGATAATCAACATAGACCTAAATATGGTTAAACATCGTTCGATTTGGACGAAACTCACTATACAGAGATTTTCTGGGCCAAGGAACTCGAATCTGAGATCGCTTTTACCAGGCGACGCTATCTAATCGTGACATGTAGTCCACGTGATTTAGGTGTTAATAAATATAATGATTTAACTATTATGCTCTAACTTTATGCTCTTTTTTTATCGCGGGCGAAGCCGCGGGCACATGCTAGTATATTAATAAAAGGAAGTGTCTGTCTTCCTTCCTTCTGTCTGTCTGTCCGCGATGTCCAGCGAAATCTACTGAACGCAGAGATTTGAAATTTTAAACATAGGTGGACTGAAGGGTCGGAAATGCACCTCGAAGCCAGAATTTTAATTGTTGCTTTCGTTCGTGAGTTATGAGTGAAAAACGGGCAGAAAACGTGTATTTTTTGCGTTGTCGAAGCATCAGTTTTCAGTTATACATCTCAATGTCAAATCAATTAGGCCTACAGTAGGCTTTGGCTATTTTTGTCATACCTTGAACCCTTGGACATAAAACCATCTCGATCGCTTGAATGTAGTAGCTCACGCTGGTTGATAAATTTGTTTATAATGTCAAGGCACGCATATATCTTAAATTTTCAACATAGACGGAAGAAGAATAATCCATATAGGCCTAAATATGGCCAAACATTGTTCGATTTGGACGAAACTCACTATACAGGGGGTTTCTGGCCCAAAGAACTCGAATCTGAGGTCGCTTTTACCAGGCGACGCTACCTAATCGTGGTATGTAGTCCACGTGATTTAGGTGTTAATAAATATAATGATTTAACTATTACGCTATTGATTTTTAAATTTTGAAATAATTATCGCGGGCGAAGCCGCGGGCACATGCTAGTTAACTAATATATCTATGTATTATGTAGATCAGAAATATACTTACATTTTTCGGTTTGTCGGTACTCCTCTGATCAATGGCGTAACGAATAACGGTTGGACCCCTGACATAAGTCAAGCATATTGGTTCAGTATCATGTCTTCAGTGTTATTATTTTTTTTAGTAGTAGTAGTAGTAGTACTGTAGTTATAGTGTAGGGAATTAGGAAATAAAATAGTAGGCCTATTATTACCTAAACCTCCAAAATCTGGCACAGGTATTCTGTAATACGTATTCCATAATAATAAAACCAGGTAAACTGACGTAAGAAAATGCCATATTGCTTTTGTTTAATCAGTGATAATTGCAATTATGATATGCAGAAAATAAGTTATTTTTGTAATCCATTTCCGAGTTAAGCTCCAGATCGATTCATTAAGCAGGACTTACGGAAGAACAAAGGTCTAGTTTGATAAGCATATGTGAAGGAATATGTGGGTAGTGTTATTTGTCATAGATAACCGTATTGCAACTTCCACAGCCGTATATGAATACTGTAAAACATATGTTGTCATGAGAACTGATTTGCATTTGACAAATTCTTTCTAATATATTACCATAAAAAAGGCAGTAAATTTGGCATTACTCTTGAACCAGTCAACCGATTTGGTACAATATCAATAGGCTTCTTCTCATGGACGTTATAAATGCATATACCAAGTTTCATGAAAATCTGATAAAGCATATGAGTAATCGTGCATGCAGACACACAGACATTTTCCCGTCACCCAAACAATCTCTGGCACTTAATAAACGCGTTGTAGTAGCATAGTGATGGTAGCAATAATTTGTTCTTTGGCCCCCCCTTGACAAAATTTCTGTGGATGCCCATGGATGGAAGATTCCTCAATGCTCAAGATGTCCTCAATTGCACTCTGCATAGGCCCCAGTCATAACGGTGATACAATTCAGCCCATGTCCATTGTAACATAAGAGGGGTGATTTGTTGAATAGCTTGAGTAATTTTTACTCTCACATCATTAATGTCCCTGGGTTTCTGTGCACAGACAGTGTCTTTAACAAAACTCCAGTCAGTAGCAGCTAGATCTGGGGAGTTTGGGGGCCAAGCAATTGGTCCACCACAGACACACCACATACCATCAAAAATGGCATTTATAAAAGTGAAGGGGTGCACCATCTTGCTGGAATACATTGTTCATATTGTCTTGCTCACGTTTTGGCAACAGAAACTACTGCAACTTATTTCGATAAGATGCAAGTCCCAAGACGTTACCATCTCGGCCACCTTGCTCAGTCTAATGGTAAAGTTTGATAAGCATATGTGAAGTAATATGTGGGTAGTGTTATTTGTCAAAGCTATCTGTATTGCAACTTCCAAAGCTGTATATGAACAGTATAAAACAATATGGTGTCATGAGAACATGACATTTGATAAATTCTTTCTAATATATTACTATAAAATAGGTACTAAATTGGGCTTTACTCCAGTATTGATTTGGCCCAATATCAATAGGCTTCATCCCATGGATGTTATAAATGTGTTTACCAAGTTTCATGAAAATCTGATAAAGCGAATTTGAGTTATCGTGCGTACAGGCAGACGGACAGATGTTTCCCGTCCCCCACACAATCTCATAAAGTACCATTCTGGAACTTAATAAATAGAAAGACATAGGCCTGAAGCAAAGTACTTGCAATAGTGTATACGTTGCCTTCATTTTCGGATTATCCAGGTTTTCAATAATCTGGATGACTTGTGATCCCAGTAGCAGGGTGGCCAGATGTAAGGCTTTTTGCTAAGCAGTCCTCCATCTGGCGCGGGCTTTATGCCGGACGTTGACTTGTCCCCCTTTTCGAGACACTGATGGATGGGTAAAGCATATTAATAAAATTTGTATTTTCCCCGTATGTTCCTGCCAATCCTAAGGTTGGCATGCTTGTCTATACTATAATTTGTTTAGTTGGTGCCACGGAAAAATCTGAATCTATTCCTAAGGATCGCACGCTTGTCCATATGATGATAGCGTACTATCATTTATTTTATATAAATGCAGTTATTAAATAAAATTAGTCAGGGTTATACCATATATCTGCTGTCCAGCCGTCCATGCCCGAAGTTTTATACTATGCTAGATTACCGAAGCGTGTCCTGCTTTCTGACATTTTAGAAATGGCCAACCTACCCAATAGTCTAAATAAAAAGTTTCATCGTATACAGTAAAGGAGGATAATGACTGCAAACCGTATTATGTCCAGCCCTGCAGGTTATTTCTATGTTTCTGTATGTAAGGTCAACTGAATTGGATGATGCAGATTTTTAAGTAGAGCCGCTTCCTTTAAAAAACCAATGGGAGTTACCATATATATACTCTAATACTACCCCCATATTATTTTTAAAAAACCATAAAGAGAAAAACTAGGGTGCGGGTATCACCTGAATTTTGACATTTTGTACCATATCAGCTCAATATAGCAAGATGCTTTGTAGTATAGCAGTATAGTAGGCTTAAACGTCCATAGCGAAGCTGCAATGAAAGGAAAATGAGACAAAGAAGATTTCTTATCCACATGGTCTGCCATGACTGGTGGTGAAACAAAGCTTTATCCGAAGTGTCACCAAGCAAGTAACAGTGCAGTACAAGCAGAAGCACTAATTCAGGAAAAGTTTGGTCAAGTTTGGCAAATTCCCGTTAAAAGTGCATATAAGATGGCAAGATTTTGGCTGGCTGTCATCATGCATGTTATTTTTATAATTACAACTTAGCCTACCATATTTAATTCTTTTTTGATATTTAATGTCCACCGCTGTTGCTCAGGGGATGCGTTCAATCCTCTCACGCAGCAGGCCAGGGTTCGATTCCTGGTCGGGACAAGTTACCTAGGTGAGGTTCTTTCCGGGGTTTTCCCTCACCTTTGAGACAAATGTCAGGTAACTTTAGGCCCTTGTGGTCCCCGGATATCATCTGGCCGTCATTATCATCTTCATCCCTATCCTCGCCTTGTTCTGTGTGTGTGTGTGTGTGTGTGAATGGTGTGTCTCGGAAGTGGCCCCAGCATTGGGCTGATCACTCATCCAGGGAGGCCCTCCATGTCCTTGTCTGGTCAAAAAAAGTATGTATGTGATCCAAAGACAATCCCTCTCCCGACTGGTCGTGGCCCTGTAAGGCCCAGGCGGCTTGAGTCGCTTAATTCCTAAAAGGGAGAGGTAAAACTACGACAAAGAAAGAAGAAAGAAAGATGATATTCAATGTGTTAATTGAAGCGTTTAGTTTTATAAGGCTCTAAGTGCCAAAACCATTATTTTTCAGCTGATAATTTTAAATGGATCTATGTACCCAGACCAGTGCATTTCAGAAGGCGCCTAGGTCCAGGGAAAGCCACGGTAGTAACAATAAATTCCAAGATATAGCACTGGCTCTATCTCTAGCATGTCTTTCTGTGGCTTTATGTCTCATTTTCTCGCAATCATGATTGTGGCACTTAGACCGTTATAAAAGTAAACGCTTCATTTATAACTGTTTTAAATAAGAATAAAACTGGCAAAATAATTTTATATGTAAGTCTATAGACTTTTCACGTGTTATTCAGGGGCGGGCATATAAAGTAGATTCATGCAGCGATGTCAGACATTGCGTTAATGGCATTGTACTACTAGCGTTCACATAGTAAAGATCCATTAGATAAGAACGCTGTATCTGCCATGTGAGCAGTCTGGCAACACTGTACTGCCCTGTTTGCATGGTAGCTGTGCCTTCATATGTATACCTTTCATGCCTGCAAAACTTATCGCGTTAACAAAGTCAATCGACTGCCGAGAACATATCCCCACTTCTGACTTCTTGTAGTATTATATCACTCGAATACTTTTCTTTTATTTGAGACCTCCCATCACTAGTGAAAACAATACCTACTTACTTACTCAATGGCAATAGACAATTCCTGAGCAAGCTAAAAGGAATATTATCTATTTTATGGAATCCGAAGGTTCATTGCCGCTCTTACCTGAGCCCGCCATTCAACCCTATTCTGCGCTGACTCCATTCAATCATCCCTCGCATATCCTACTTTCCTTAAATGCATCCTAATATTGTTCTCCCACCTCTGTCGAGGTCTTCCGAGTGGTCTTTTCCATTCGGGTCTCCCAGTCAATACTTTTGACATAAGTCTTTCCTCCCCTGTGCAAGCAACATGTCCAACCCATTTCATCCTCCGTGATTTAATTAACCTTACTATATTCGGTGAAGATTACAGGTCATGAAGCTCGTCATTATGCAGTTCTTTCCAGTTCCCATCTTCATCTCTCTTAGGCCCAAATATTTTCCTAAGCACCCTGTTTTCGAGCACTCTCAGATAATGTTCTTCCCGAAGAGTAAGCGACCATGTCTCACATCCATATAACACAACCGGCAGGATAATAAGTCTTATAAATATTTTTAGATTTCTGAACAGAAGACGAGAAGATAAAGAGTTTCTGAACTGCATAAAAACAAGCATTTCCTGATTTGAGACTACACTTAACTTCTGCCTTAATATTATTTGTGTCTAATTATTGCTCCCAGATATTTGAATTTTTCCAGTTGTTCAAATGATTTACTGGCTATTCTAATATTTTGTAGAGCAGCGTTCCTCAACATATGGTCCGCAGACATAATTTAAACAATTTTAAGCAAGTAGAAAGTAAAGAAGTTAAACTCCAGTTTTAATATTTTCCAATTCAATAACTGTGTTTCCATCAAATTAGAAAAAAGTATTTAGATTTATTTCGTTATAATTACCTATAATTAATACCCCAAGGCCTACATATAGCCTACTTTTAAAAATGGGATTAAAATTAGGGGTACGTAACATTTTTTAGACATTTTAGAGGTCCTTGGGTTCAGAAAGGTTGAGAAACGCTGTTGTAGAGCATTATTTAGACGGTTTCATGACCATGTGAAAATACATTCAGAAATGATACATAAAACTTGTTCATAAAGTGATATATTTATTGGGAATAGAAACAGCATAATGTGCTAAAGTGGCAGTGTTTGCGCTATTTACATTTCACAAGTCAGTGTCCTTACAATTAAAAATAACAAAAGTGAATAAGGAATTTGATACAATTAACAATATTTGTTACTCTGTTCAGAACAGGTAACGGCGACATTTTTTAGAACCACATTTACAAGCCATTCTTGAAATTTGTTCCTCACAGGACACTACACAATCAGGCAAAGTGTTTTCCGAATTTACACTCTTAGGTAATGTTAATCTCGACCTTGACGGAGAATTAAAAGGCGAAAAAGCTTTTTCAGAGATTAGTTTTGTTTCACTGGATGTGGTTTTATTTCCATTCAGAGACTGGCACATGTAGTCAAAAGTTATTTCTTCTCCATTCTTAATGTTCCTTGTCGCAAACAAGGCAAGCCTAGGCAAATTTGGATCCAGACAATTGATCCATACTGCATAAACGGCTAGATTGGGTTCACAGGAATGGTTTATAAAATGGGAAATGTTTCCGCATACTGCCGCATCGACAGTGTAAGGGTTCTGTTCGTTTTCGTTATAATCGAGATCAAACAAATATGTTCTTCCTTCTGCATCGTAAGATCTCCCTCTTTTTTCTGCTTCTTCATTAACGATCACTTCCCCGACGTACTCACAGACAAAAGTTCCTTTTCTTATAGCTTGTAATGCCTTCACTCCCCAGCCGCAACCATTGTTCGTACGGAAGATGCACAGCTGTACTTTACGACCATTCTGAACAACTCTGTTGGGGCAATTGGAGTCGCATTTGCATCTCTTATTGCACTCGTATATAGGGGTTCCAATGGGAACAGCAAGACGCCTCTCTGGACCATATGCAAACCTGCTCCCTGATTGGTCACCACAGCAGGCTTCAGAATCAGGACCGCAAGCTGGCTCGCAGTCACAACCAACTGGAGGGTCGTCCGGAATAATAACATTCTCAGCAGGAATGTAGCGGTTCACATAATGGAATTCGGGTGGAGCCATCTCGAGATCTACCTCATTCTCCACTATTATAGTAGGCTCGTCTTTGGTAAGAAAATTCATCTCCAATTCCCATTGTTTCAGATCTTGTAGCTGCTTCCCTCTCTCGAAGTGGAACGCTCTAACTGTTAAATCGTGCTTAACTTTTTGTACTAATGCAGGATCCCTATCATCTTCAGGGACTTCAAGCAATTCTATCACTTTTTTGTCTATATCGCCCTCTAGAGGGACACGATATTTAACAAAACCTTTCTTAGAAAATTTTTTCATTAGATTTTCGAATGCTCCTTTAGTTGGTTCTACGAGTGATTTTTTAAAATTCTCTATCTCGTCAGATGATGGATCTTCTAGCACAAGTCCTAAACGAGTTTTATAATTTTTTAAGCACTTACTGCAGTTGGTGAGATTCTCTTCTGGCTCCCACGTGCTGCTCTCTTTGGGCCATCCTTTCCACTTGACATGGAAAAGCAGCGTTTTCCCCTCCCTGCGATGATCCAGAATCTTTTCCACTTCAT
Source organism: Ectobius pallidus (assembly GCA_964059195.1). Taxonomy (NCBI): domain Eukaryota; kingdom Metazoa; phylum Arthropoda; class Insecta; order Blattodea; family Ectobiidae; genus Ectobius; species Ectobius pallidus. Next base: position 170,102,360 of record CAXKWD010000007.1, read on the forward strand.
AAGCTTCATCTTCTTCTTCTTCTTCTTCTTCTTCATCTTCTTCTTCCTCTTTCTCATTTTCTTTGGTGTCTATTTCACCATCATCTGTCTTCTGTCTTTTTCCCATATTCCCATTGGATTTTTTATACATTGACCAGTTTAGTTTGGTTTTACGTTTATTTCTTGGTCTCAATGTTCGAGCAGTTTTTCCGCCCTCTGGAATGCTGAGTACATCCTCTGCGGTTATTGGCAGAGGTTCAGCTTCAGCAGCATCCATTGTTACCATGTCCTCCTCAGCTTCTTGATCTCCTGGAATTTTAAAAATGCTGATGTTTCAGTACATTCGTTACATAATTATCAGGGCACGGATTTTGATGACATGTCACCTTTCTAACTGGTACAGTCGGTCAAATAAAAAACGTCGGGACTCGTATGCTGTTAAAATTAAAGTTTTGACGCATTAGTTCACAAGTTTCCTATAAAAAACACAAAATACAGGTCATTTTCGGAACATATGAGGCCATGCGGCAGGAGGGAAAATATGAACAAGGAGGGAAAAAATGAAAATCGCGGAAAGCGCAACACACGATATTCAACTTAATGCATTGTCATAATTCATTTTGCTTTGTGTCATCGCCACATACAAATGCTAACGTGAGAGAATGTGTAGTTAGGGCTGTAATTGACCTGCATTTTTCGGTCTCTGAAGCAGCGAGAAGGTTCCATATTTATGAAAGAGCAGCTCAGAGGAGGGAACTTGACTATAATGCGACCGGAAGTTTTCATAGCAAACGTTGATCTGGCCGGACGCGTATTTCGATGCTAAGATTGGTTGCAGAAGTTGAGCGTAAGTTATTGATTTTGCACTAGAAGTACCGGTATTATAAAATAAAATCTTTAAAAAATTCTCCTTGAATAAACATATTCCTCGCGAATCTATTAATTATTAATATTATAAAAATTTGCAACCAAGAATATGGCGGATTTGAGGCATATAGCCACAGCCTTCTATACATGTTTGTTTTGGAACAAAACTGACTAAATAATCAAGAAAATACATGGATAGACAAGAGGCATGTGTGAACCTAACCTTAAGTCTTCCTGTACATGCGCATATGCTCGTTCGTGATACTTAATCAAATACCGCCCGACGTTTTTTATTTGACCGACTGTACATCATGGACACTGCCCACTAGTGAAGATATTCTGATCATGACTCCTGGATTATGAGAATGGTTTTAGGGTACCGTATTTTACAGACCATAAGACACACAATTTTACTTTGAAAACAGAGCCTTGAAAGTGCGTCTAATGGTCTGAAGTACATTTAAAAAATTAAAATCATGGTAAATATTGCTGGAATACCATAGTTATAAACAAGGTGTTTTAAACGATAAGATTGTTACAAATTTTGGCAGACTGTAGGCCTACTTCAGTGCACTTGTCAGAATCGTAAAACGAAGGTATGCAATGCGAAAAGTAAAGAATGTTGAGTTCTTTTATATGAAAGGAGTTGTCTCTGCCAGATGGTTTAAATGAAGGAAATTACCTCTAAACAGCCCTGTCCCATTACACTTACCGCATGCTGAATAATTGAGGATTAGAAGGTGTAAAAGTATTTTCAGTCTTTCATGAAAAATCATTTCAGTTAAAATTTACGCGATGCCACATGTACAGAAGAGATTTTCGTACATTGCAGGTTTTAAGTTAGAAGAGATTTACACTAGTTCCATTGTATAAGGTAATAATTTGTTTATGCAATGTCGTTTAGAATCGAATTAAATTTCTTTTCCTTTAAATTTCCATCCTAAAATCAAGGTGCGTCTTATGGTCCGGAGCGTCTTATAGTCCGTAAAATACGGTAATTATTTGGTCATTTTTTTTTTTTGCCATTTTACAGTCTTTTTTCCGCATTTCGAATTTTTAGGTTTATTTTTTCATTTTAAAGTCATCATTTTCTCATTTTGTGTTGCTTCTTGCATTTTATAGAGTTTTTGTGCATTTACTTACATTGAATATTATCGGAACTCCAAATAAGCATAAATAAATAGATCTTGTTATAATTTTAATTTGGATACAGAAAGACAGTGTTTGCTGTTTGCATTTAACTGCATAAAATTAACTGATTAAAAGCCTGTAATTGAACAACAACATAAATTTAAATAGACACAAATCTGATGAAAATACTAGCATTTTCATACATATTTTTGGGTAATTTTTCTGCATTTTTATAGTCACTGTATGGCTCGTTTTAGGTCATGAAAATCCGGGGCCTGATAATTATACTGGTTTTAAAACAATTCATTTAAATTTTAAATAATAGGGTCTCTAATCCTAGTTTCAATTTAAAATTTCATAGTCTCTTTAATTTAGAGGTTTAACATGTATTGTAAGATAAAGACATAGGGAGGATAAAATCTTCTTGGCTTCCGGGTATCTGCCGCATCATATTTGAGAAATCTGCCGACGTTTCGACCATCTTGCCGTGGTCTTTATCAAGGCTAGCCTTGATAAAGACCACGGCAAGATGGTCGAAACGTCGGCAGATACCCGGAAGCCAAGAAGATTTTATTGTCAACTCGGGCCGCGGAAGCCTACGATCTAACATAGGGAGGATAATTCCTTAGAACAATGTTCCCAAAATTAGGGGGGGGAAGTTCAAATGTACCAATACTTACTTAACTCGGTGGTATTTATTTCCACGTCACTCTCATATTGGATGGTGTGTACTCCAGACATCGGATTGGATACAGTAGATTTAAGATGTTCAAAGCGGTCAAGTGTTCCTATAAAAGAAAGAAATATACCAAAATTCTGTTATCACAAGGAATAAGTACCTAAGTAAATTTATATGCAGAGTGGAACTGGTATAAGTTCAAAAATTTTGACAGCGTGTTCGTTGGGTAGAAAACAACACAAAAAGCAAATAACATTTTGATGGGAAATGAATATTTAGAGATAAGAAGGTTTTTGTCTAAAATGTTTACTACTGCTTTACTCGATAAGTATCATTTATACCATATATGGGCAACGCCCGGCCAGCGGGCCGGATGTGGCCCGCCCCGACTTTTGATCCGGCCCGCGGAACATTTTAAAATAGCACTCGAAAAAGTAAATATTTTCGGTTCTCGCCAACAAGAGAGTGAGAGGGGGGAAACAAAAGCCTGAACTGCAAGGGTGTTCCTTCCGTCAGCGCTAGAAAAATGTTGCAATAGGCCTAAATTAAACTATCGAACCAGATTTACAGATGCAAATTTGGAAAACACTCTGCGCTTGTGTATTAGTGGGATTGATGCCAACATTGATTATCTTGTTTCTCAAGTTCAAGCGCAAGCTTCTCATTAATTTCTGCTGATTGTAAGTAAATACCTAATCAGTTCGATATTGTTCTCATTCACGTAACTTTAGCATTATAGGACCTACTTTATTGATATAAAAAACCATATCATGATTATTTTTTCACAACTACCTATTACCTACGGCCCGCGACTTCATAAATATCGTAAAGTTTAGCCCGCATCTTTCCAAAGGTTGCCCATACCTGATTTATACTATCCTCATTTAATTTAATTAAACAAAATCTATTAGGAATGTTTTTTTTCCCTTTGCAGTTTTGCTATACAATTGATGGTTTTCATGTAAATGAAATACAAATATTAACAGTTTTCGTAATTCAGATAGCGATGTATGGCAACGCTGCTAGAGCAGGTACTCTGCTTTCCCTGGCTTCAGTAGGCAGTTTCTAGAGCAGTTGTACAGTACGTACGCGTATTTACATTCAGCAGTTCAGAAAGTCTTAAATGTGCAATGTGCATGTATGTTGTTCGATGTACAGTGAAATCTCGATACAACGATTTCGCAGGGACCTGAAAAATATATTGTTGTAGAGAGATATATTGTTATATCGAGAATTTATAAAAAATGTTTAAATTTTGGTAGTATATAGGAAACAACTTCAATAGCTGAAATTCTTTAAGTATTTAGAGAAATAAAAAATTTTACCACAAGAACTGCTATACTGTACAGTATTCACTCCACCCTTAAATTATTACACTATGAGCAAACACATTTCACATTGTATTATAGCACAGCACCATGAACAGGATGACTCATTTTTGCCCCTGTTTGTAAAAGTCAGAAATGACAGTCTGTTTAGATTTTTTTTTAGGAACAGGGATACACACAATGCCCTTATTTGATTCGATGTTCACTAAATTACATTCTGGCACATGGAACACTCGACAGAAAATTCTGCAGAGGCTCGCAAGCCCAGAACACATACATAGAGGCAATGGCTTCGAGTGTGGTTAAGGTTGGTAGATGCACTTTGTTCTACCTCCTCTTCTTCATCTTCCGCCTGCTTGTTTTGGATTTCCTCGATGTTTTCTTCCGTTAGCTCCGGGGAGTTCATGATTTGCACTTTCGCGATCTAATTTTTAACCTTGTACCGAGGAAAAGTTATTTTACGGGGATTCTAAATGTAATCGTAATGGAGAGGTTTATCGTTATTAAGAGTATCGTAAAACCGAGGGGAATTTTACATTATTTTAATTGAAAGAATGCCGGGACCAAAATATTTTAACGTTATAAAGAGTATTATCGTTATATCGGTAATCGTTGTACGGGGATTTCACTGTATTGCATTTGAAAATGCCCATGTGCAAGAGTAACGTGTCTACATCAGTCAGCTGACTGGGTCATTGCTACTGATTTAGAAGGTTGATGAGACTACACGCGTATCACAAAAGCAGTTCCCGCACTCACAAGAACCAGGAGTAGGCCTGTGCTTCTTCCGTTTGTCTATGCACAGTTGCCACATTGCAGAGGTTTTAGGGCCCATTATCTCAGTAACCGTGCACTTAATCACAAAAATAGCATTGTGTGTTGTATTCTACCCAAGGAATATATTGTCAAAATGTTTGCACTTATAAGAGTGTTGGTCAATAAGTAAGGTCTCCAACACTCTAGTCCACGCACACAACGTTGGGCAAGAGATTTGGCGCCACTGCCATGTCCCACTATCTCCCCTCTTTCAAACGAGCCATTGCTGCAGCCGCTGAACCTTTTAGTGTCCGAGAAAGAGCTGTTTCAAATAGTTCTCCCGATTTCCGTCCCCGCCAAGTGTGCCTACGCGAAGTCATACGGTTTCTTACTGCAAAAAAAGTTCCGCCGATTGGAATTCCCAGACAGCTTTGCGAAGTTTATGGAGAGGGATGTATGGACATAAAAAATGTGCGTAAATGGGTTCGTGAGTTTAAACAGGGCCGGACAAATATTCATGATGAAGAACGAAGTGGGAGACCAACAACAGCCGTCACAGATAAGATGGTGACAAAAGTCGATGAATTGGTGCGACAAGATCGACGCGTCACTACTCGTGAACTTTGTTTATTGCTTCCTGACATTTCTAAAGGTTCCATACAGACCACTTTGAGTGACAAATTGATGTTCCATAAGGTTTGTGCGAGGTGGGTTCGCGGAGGCCGCACTTGGCGGGGACGGAAATCGGGATATCCATTTCAAACAGCTCTATCTCGGACACTAAAAGGTTCAGAGGCTGTAGCAATGGCTCGTTTGAAAGAGGGAAGATAACGGGACATGGCAGTGCCACCAACTCTCTCGTCCGACGTTGTGAGCTTGGGCTAGAGTGTTGGAGACCTTACTTATTACTTGGCGGGGACGTAAATCGGAAGATCCATTTCAAACAGCTCTATCTCGGACACTAAAAGGTTCAGCAGCTGCAGCAATGGCTCGTTTGAAAGAGGGGAGATAGCGGGACATGGCAGTGGTGCCAAATCTCTCATCCGACGTTGTGAGCTTGGGCTTGAGTGTTGGAGACCTTACTTATTGACCAACCCTCGTACCAATTCCACCCTGTGTATGTATGTGTGTATATATATGTGTATATATTGTGGGTCAATCCATAGCAAATCAACTAATGGGTGTTGCAGACGTGTTTTATTTTAAGATTGACAATTTTCATGATGAATCTATGAGAGTAATTAATGTATAGCAAATTTGTAATAAGTAGGGTTCGGATGTTTATGACCTAAAAAAGTGGAAAATATGACCGCAAATATGCCCTTAAAAATGTCTAAATATGGCCCAAAAATCCTAAATATGATCTAATAAAATAACGTATTTTCAAAAACAAATGCTCTAATTTAAAACGTTTAAAGACACTAATTTCTTTCATCACATGAATTCAATCCGAAAATAACTTTTTAACAATTTTGGTGATTTACAGTTTTACTTGTAATGAACTTCTAGTTTTAAAGAATTTGCTCCTATTTGCTCACTTCATCAGCTCCAAATACTCGTAATATTTTGTAGACCTTGCGTGTCCTTATAAAATATGAACAATTGCATTAATTGTAAAATTTAAGTCACCTATTAATTTGGCGTTCTAAACATTTAATTATTGAAGTAAATTTCAAATTTAACTTGATCATGTAGTACATACACTGTATACCGGATTTATAACTGAAATATGCCGTTAAATTACAAATATGGCCAAAATATGACAAAGATCACAAAAATGACCAAAATATGACTTTATATGCAAAATAAAAAGTCTGATTAGGATAACAAGCGTGCAATGTGTGTTTAATTTGTGTCTTCGGCGAGAACGGAGGTCAGGATAAAAATATGACATGTCATACACATCCAAACCCTAGTAATAAGTATTCACCTTATTCCCTCATATTAGGCCTACTTAAAGTTGCTTAAATAAATATAGCGCATAGCTTAAACGAGAACCAACGTTATATTAAGTGTTTTTTTACAGTTTTGTAATGTATTTAAGATTTCTTAACAATTACAATTTATTGTTCCAAATTACACGAAAGATACATACAAAAGTTGATACACCACCCGAAGAAGCAGAGCTTGTGTTCGGGGGTGGTTCAGTTCAATATATTAGAAAGACTTATACTAAATAAGTACTTAAAACAATACATAATTTGGAGATGTATGACAAAATATTATGTATAAAAGGTTAGAACATGTTCTATTTACAATACATTACAAAGGTACGAGGTAATACAATAATAAAAACCAAGAAATTAAGTTCTATAAATTTTAAAGTTTAATATGAAAAATGTTATAACAGTAATAGTAGAAAACAAAAGTAATAATTCTATAAATTTTCTAATTTTAGACCTAAATTGTTTGTTGTTTAAGCTATATAGATCAGGATGGTTGATAATAAATGAATTGAATAGTCTTGGGCCGAAACCTGAACAGTGCTTAGCTCCAGCAGTTGTAACATTTTTTTGTTCAAGTAATAAATTAAATTGATTCCTTCGCGTGCTGTATATGTGAGATTCTGACTTGTAATTGTCACGATGTTTATGAAAATAGTTCAGTATGACGTACTTGTAAATTTGGTCTATGGTGAAAACGTTAAATTCAGAAAATAATAATTTGGAAGAATAGTCAGGAGGCTTAGATAAACAAATCTTTATGATGCGTTTTTGAAGACAAAGCAAAGGGCTGAGGATCGTTTTTGTAACTCCTCCCCACCCAATTATGCCATATTGAATAATAGAAGGAATTAGGGCTAAATAAATCATACGTAAAACATGAGCTGAGAATAACAAATTTATAAATGACTTTACGTAGCCTATTGCATAAATATTCAATGTACTTGTCCCATCTTAAATGTCTATCTATTATGATGCCTAGATATTTCACTTGATTTGATTCACTTAAAGAGGGACAAGTGCAGCTATTAATACAGCAACCTGAATTGTGTATTTTTAAGCTTAAATTTTTACTTACTTTTAATTGTTGCAAACCGGTAGCTGTTAAAGCGAAAGGAACTAGCATAGTTTTCTCAACATTTAAGGAAAGTAAATTAAAATCCAGCCAAGATTTAACAAGATTTATACCTTTGTTGGCATTTTCGTAAGTTTCACTCCATGAAGAACCACTAAAAATTACAACGGTGTCATCAGCATATGAGTAAATAGAGCCATTAAATATATTCAAATTAATCTTTAGTAGTTCAAAAATTATAACTTTAAACTGTTCATTAACCCTTTCACTGCTGAGATATTGGCAAGCTGACATACCCTCCTTGCTGAGATATTTTCACTGTCACTCGGCGCTAAATCCGAAAAATAAGAAGGCAGTTTTAAAATACGCCAGAACTTCGTCATCACGTTAGAAATGTTTTTCCTTGCTCGTGAAAGCAATGACTGTGTTGAAATTGAACATACCATGGCCTTGACGTGATTCCCCGCTTGTCATATGACTCGTGAGTTCAATGGCTTCTTCAGACATCACAACATTGTGCAAGGCCTCACATTTTCGGCTACAGATTGCACCACAGGGCAAGGAAAGCAATGAAAATAATTTCTATCTAACCCCAAGAGATGGCAGGACACTATCCTTTCGTTGAAACCATGTTAAAGAATTCTATTCTACGAGCAATTGTCTTATTCGTAGCACTAACTTCGTGGCAACATTGTGCAAGGCCTCACATTTTCGTCTACAAATTGCACCACAGAGCAGGGAAAGCAATGAAATTAAGTTCTATCTAACCCCAATAGATGGCAGGACACTATCCTTTCGTTAAAACCGTGTTAAAAAATTCCATACCTTGTGGAATCGTCTCGTTCATAGCACCCACTTCGCGGGCGGAACAGTTCCGTCAATAGCACACGTAGGTGCCATTCTCCGTGCCGTCACAGTTCCGTCGTTAGCAGTGAAAGGGTTAAGACAGGCTTAATTCCATAATTTGTGAGTACTTGAACACCCCTGACATATTCTACAGTGAGACCCATGCAAGAGTTGGGAAATGACGTGGGTTTCTGTATTGTGGCGGGCACAGCTCTAACTCCCAAGCGATCGGATGAAATATCTACGCAAATAAAGCCGCGAGCGGTGTTCAGGTGAGACAGAGTTCATTTCTCTTGTGATGTTGTCTTTAAGTTCTTCTAATGTATGGGAAATTGACCTCATACACTTTATTTTCCAAGTTTCCCCATAAGCAATAGTCACAAACTGTTAGAAGAACTTAAAAACAATATCACAAAAGAAGCTGAACTTATGAGTGTGAAAGAACATTTCCTAAAAAGGTGCCAGTATTGTGTGGATGCAAAGGGAGGACATTTCCAACATCTCTTGTGATGAGGTACGTGTTTATTTTCATTGTAATTTTAACTGTAAATGTGAGAACCTGAATCATTACACCGATCGCAGCTTTATTAGCGTAGATATTTCACCCAATCGTTGGTGCTGTGCCCACCGCGCCGAACCCACGTCGTTGGCCCACTCTTGAATAGCGTTGCCACCTGTCCCGAATTTGGCGGGACATCCCGCATTTTAAGAACATTTTCAGCGTCCCGAATTATGCCTAAGAGGGACGCATTTTATATTTTTTTATTATTTTGCTAGCCTTTTCTTTTCTAATGTTAGTGTTACTGTTACATAGCCTATTCAGTTTTGGCTTTGTAACGAATAAATTATTAATACGAATTATTAATAAATTGTTCCATGTACAAATTTAGGTAAGAAGATCGGCGATATGCATATACAGTAAAACCTCTATATAACGACCATCGCTGGTTCCATGAAAAAGTGGTCTTTAAGAGGGGTGGTCTCTTAATAGGGGGAATGCATTTTTATGCCTTGAAACTGAACATACAATAGAATAAATAGGGTACAATACAGTAGGTGTATTATGTAACACACAGTTGATTATTACTTACTTTTACTGTATTTCAAATTGCAGCACAACAATAAGACACTTTAATCTATGCAGGCCAAGAACACCGAGCCTCTGTTTACAGTATAATGGGGTAATGTTTTCCAGGAAAAGAAAGACACGTCTATTTTCCCTACATTAAATTTTGCTTGGAGGACAATGAAAGGGGCTCGTCCAGCCAGTTTCTTAGAATCGAGAATTTCAGAAACGATTTCGGTCGTTATAGAGGAGTTTAACGAAAATGAAACTCTGGCCGTTGGTCGGGGAGAGGGGTGGTTGTTTAATAGGGGTACAAATAACATTGGCCTTATGGGTTTTACTGTCCGTTCCTAGAAAAATTGGTCTTTAAAGGAGGTGGTCGCTAAAGAGGGGTGGTCTTTAAGACAGGTTTTACTGTATTCGATAAGTGTCCCTCCTTAGCCTTACCAAAAGGTGGCAACCCCACTCTTGCAAGGGACTCACTGTATAAACTTATAGGAGGTCGTTGAGAGATGAGATAAGGTGATAAGGGGCAAGTTGAACTCACCTATATCTATAGGAGGTTGTTGCGAGATGGCTTCAGATGATAAGGCTGTCACAACCTGCAAAAGAAACATTTCATAATAAGAATAATTGGCAGTGTCGCAATGTGAGCAGGCTTCCACGGACAAGTTATGTTTTTTTGTTTCTCAGCGAAGCAGGTTGACCAACATGTGGCAGTTAGGTTAGGAACAGTGATATTAGTGTGAAATGTTCTGTTAGGTTATGAACAGTGATATTAATTTCGTAGGGCATTCTGAACTCTCCAGTTTCGTAAATGTCCCATATTATATCTCTCCAGCGAGGTTGGTTGTGTTTGTAAACCTGTTTCCCAGAATTTTACCTGTTCTGCTGGTGTGACGTCACACCTCTAACGTCCAATCACGAGTTTCTTCATCATACGGAGATAAAAATATGGCAGAATTTACGCTACTTTTCACTAGATCATGTTATTAAAGGAAATTTATTATTTAGGGTGGATGGGTCAGACCAAATCATTCGTCGAGACAACATCTCTCCAGAGAACTATCTATAACAAAATACATGTGATATTAGGCGTTTTATGAGAAGAAAGTTGGTTTTGAAAGTGGGCCCCCTACAATGCAATTTTACCGAATAATTTATCAAGGTGCAAGATATTAACAAATTTGAGGAGGAAAAAAATTTATGTTTTCATGGATAATTTGAATTGATCTGAATATGTTTATCATATTGAAATTGCTATGATAACTGGATTAAAATTGACTTGAGTCTTAGGTCAATACACCTAAAAAGTGGGATGGGATCAGATTGCAATCGTATTCAATGCCACAAATTCATTACCGTACATTCAATTCGATCTCAATATGCTAAAGCAGGAATTTCACTTGTCCTTGCAATGGGACTACCGCATTCTGTGGATTCTCAACTGCAACAAAATAGGATCATGTTAGAATGGGACTATATTCAGATAGATTTCAATTCAGCATGAAATGTAGTAAAAGGTGCATTTAGCATGGGATCCGTATACTTTACAAGATACTTCCCCTGGCTACCTAGTCTGGCTATCAACCTGCTAAATGCCAGCAATGTAGCTCACTGTTGTACCCTTAATCATATGCGCTAATTACGATACGTTATGAAAGTGACCCTTGCACCATATCAAAAATAGGTTATCTTCAACATTAGCATACGTTATCCTGGTGGCGGTCACTGCCTTCCTAATAATACGTCAGATGGAGGAGGCATATTTTGACTTCCGTAGTGCCTCCAGGTAAATTCTACATCAGTGACAGGTTTTGTTAGGTTAGGAACGTTTATGTTAGTTTAGGAGCAATATACTGAATAGCGTGACCTAAAACTATTTGTTCCTAAACATAACATTTGGAGCAAATAGTTTTAGGTCGCGCTATTCAGTATATTGCTCCTAAACTAACATAAACGTTCCTAACCTAACAAAACCTGTCACTGACCTAGAATTTACCTATCATTAATGAACTAAATGCAGAAGCTTTTTACCACTACACAAGTCAAAATATGCCTCCTCCATCTGACATAATATTAGAGAGGCAGTGACCGCCGCCAGGATAACTTACGTTACCCAAAAATACAACACAATGCAATCATCACTCTCTTTAGCATTAAAAAAAAAGAACCCTTGCACCAAAACAGCTATTTCTCCTGTATTAAAGCTCTCTAAACTTAAATAGATTCCTGAATTTTCCCTTCACTACTCAGCAATCACTCACGGCATAGCGATTAAGGCTGCTAGTTATGATACTAGTGGTCCCGGGTTTGTATACTAGTCGATGCGTAGAATTTATGGTTAGGAATAGGTGCCAAAAAGGTAGGTTAGGTTAGAAGAGAAAATGAAAGAGAGGAAGCAGGAAAAGGAAAACAAAAAGAGAAATAAATTATTTAATTTTACCCCCATTTCAACTTTTGTATAGGCTAATAAATGGTGTTGCTAGTAGCTCAAATGCAGCCACTAGATGTCTCACTGTGAGTTGATGGGAGGGGCCTAGTGCACGACCTAAATTTACCTGTTTCTTGTTAGTTCACAGCGTACTACATCATTTTAGGTCGTGTTACGACATTTTAGGTTATATATAAGTATGCACTTTATTAGTAAGTGCCAGAATGGTACCCAAAGGAAAATGTGTGTCTATAGCCTATGCACAATAACTCAAATATGCTTTATCGCGTTTTCATGAAACCTGGTATATGCATTTATAACATTCATAGGAAGAACCCTATTGATATTGGACTAAATCGGTTGAACGGTACGACTATTAACAGTCATAAATGCTTTTTAAATGGGAAATCGTGAGGCCTTGTTTTGTTTTTGATATTGAATACTGAGGGCCTTGACTACAACGCAGTCTGATGTTTGTAAATTTATTATTTCATGCCTTGCTGTAGATGTGTCAAGAATCTGCTACACCCCAAATTCCCCACTCTCTAAAAACCGCCGTTTGGTGCAAAGGTTCATTTATCATAATCGGGATATGTTATGAAATATTATGTTGGGGGTAGGGGAGAGAGTTTGGCGATTGTTATGGTGGGTTCATCAAATCAAAACCACTTAACACTATTTAAAATAACTGGAATCTTCTCGCATTCGCTTATATAAAGAACTGTTTACGTGTGCAAGCGTGATTCTTACTCCTACTTTTCGAATAAACAGCTGGGCTTGTAAAAGGACTTACCTATTACAGCTTTATACGTGCACAAAAGTGCGCATTCCGAAAAGTGAATACTTACATGTTCAGCTGAAGCTTCTGTAGGCCTACACAGATTAAGTTGTCCGTAAGTATTGGTGATCAAACCATCAACCGAATGTAAACTGTCCGCCATCTTGAATTCAAGCTTGAATTACTTGGTAGCTTCATTCCCGCCTTAAGATCATTGGCTTGTGCAGCGTTGCCAGGTTAGGAGATACCAGCTTTTTAAAAATCTGCCACGCTTCTAAAAACTTCTAAAAACCGTAGTTCTAAAATCTACCGCTTTATACAAAGCTAAGTCCATAGTAGCGACAAGTGTATAACAAAAAAAGGATCTATACAATACCAGCCGCACTGAAAATATAAGTTATGACTGGGATTTTAAGGCAAATGCCTATTTTGTTCCTTATGAAATAAAATGAAAATTTTTAAATATGTTGACATTTCATGATAAATCACTTACATTTATAGAGTTTTATAGTGCCCCAAAAATGCCTATTTGGACCTTTAGAGCCTATTTCACTATTTTAGTGCCTAAATGCCTATTTTGTACATTTAAAATAAAATTTAACTTGTGTAATTTTTACAATCTCATAATGGGCAGCCCTCAATGAAAAGCAGAACAGCAGAGGTGGGTTTTTCACAGAAACTTGATTATTCCAAACAATTGTCGCTAAAGGAATGCTGACTGACGGGGGAGGGGGAGGATTAAGGGGAAAAGGACTACTGCGTGTCAAGTCACCAGTGAAAGAACATCTGTTTAAGTGAATATATAGTTTGTGATGCCTAATTTTGCAGTTAATTCTGTTAAGAATAGTTACACCATGTTTCTTGCAGTAAAAAAAAGACCATGTTATAGTTTAAGTGTACTTATTGTAATATTTTAAAGTCTATTTTCTATCTATTTACACATATTTTAAGTGCCTATTTTCTCTTTTAAAAGCCTATTTACTTGTTTTAAAAGCCTATTTTAGGTGCCTAAAACTAATTTTTAGAGCCTAAAATTCCAGGTCTAGTTAGAACTTTAAGAAGAAGAGTAAAATATTCTCTCTTATATTTTTTTTATAGAAAAGAAGAATTTAAAAAAGTAAGAATTGCACAAAGACTTATACTAATTATACTGTACAGTCTTTACAATACGACAGCTTTTTAAGATTAGGTAACTCTGATAAACTTTGAAGAAAATACTTATTATAGTTCATAATATTATAGATTAGATTAGATTAGATTTATTTGCCACAGACATTGTACAATGTATTAGCAATAACAATAAACACTCTTCTACCCGGACAAATCAGCAGTTGCAGACCACACCATTAATTCTGGACCCGGTCACAGGATAGAATTTAAAAACACAACAGTACTTGCCAAGACAACACGCTATTGGGACCAGATCATCAGAGAGGCAATTGAAATTAGACTTGAAGACACAAACTTCAACAGGGATGAAGGTTTCACTATCAACCAGGCCTGGAACAAATGCATTCAGGACCTGAAAGGTAAAAGGAACATTTTGGTCCGGAAAAGGACCGAAAACAGAACAGCTGCTCCCTGATTGGTCGACTCCGCCCAACTCGGGTTGGTATATATTTCCCCTACATGTCAAAACTCGACACTTCAGATTCCCTGAGGATGGAGGCAGCGTCAGCCTCGGAAACGTTGGACCACAACAAACTTCTCACCTGGCTGCAAACCCGAGAAGATTTTCTACATCTAGATTCGCCAGGAAAGCCTCAAATCTTACACAAATGAGATAGAATATACAAGTACATTTCACCAGATAATGTCATTGAAGTCCTTGACACTGTACAGGGTGTTTGACATCAGGTTAGATTTAATTTTCCTTTTAAAAGGAACATATGATAACTCCTTAATTTTGTTCGGCAATGAATTAAATAGTCTGAGGGCAACATATTCAAAACTTTTCTGGGTGGTGCTGAATTTACATTTATTTATATATATGTTTTCTTTGTTTCTGGTAGAGTAGCTATGGACAGTAGAGCATTTATTATACAAGTGTGCATTCTTTTTTATATAGAGAAGACAGCTCAAAACAAACACTGATGGTAATGTAAGTATATTAAGTTCTGTAAAGAGTGGTTTGCAGGATGTTGTAGGCGATGCTCTAGAGATAATTCTTATTGCTCTTTTTTGCAAGATGAATATTTTGTTGGCATAAGGATGTCCTCCCCACAATAGGACTCCATAACTGAGAATAAAGTCACAAGTTAGGATGATGATTAGAATTGCACGGTGTAGAAGTCCTTCACAATGTATTGTACTGTATTGTCTTTATTGTTTTGCAACAATAATCATGTGACAAACCATTAAATCTAACAAAGTTACAATTTTAGAATTAATACTGCCTTGATCTATAGCAGAACTCTAAACTAACAGACAGTCTACCTATTATTTTATACCTTTGAATTCTGCAAGACTATAGAATACGTTTTCTGCTAGGTAAGTTTTTATACTTTTTTTAGCAGTTCATTTACAATTTTCTTTTTTATGACCTCAGGTAATTCATCATAAAACATATATTTTAGTAAGAGATTTAACACTTTTATAAAACTGTGTCTTCTAAAGTTAATTTGCATTTTATTATATATAACAAGACTCATAGCTGTTTAAGCTCCTGGTTCTATGACATTCTAAAAGAATATTATTTTGTGTTCTTGTCTGATAATGATGTAGTACTGGATTTATGCTGAATAAAATCCATAAAATAAAATAAAAAATCAGGTAAACTGATGTAACAAAGTGCCAGATTGAGTTAATAGGCCAATATCTGAAAATTTGGATTTTATATTCATAACTCCTAGATGAAGTCGTGTCTTCTTTACTTTATATGTCATGCTTTTATTTAATCAGTGGCAATTATTGCAATCATGATATTCAGAAAAGAAGTTAACTGCTGGAGTACCACAAGGCTCAATATTAGCTCCTTTACTATTTAACATCTTTATGTACGATCTTCCAACATTAGAATCTACGTGTACAGCAATGTACGCAGACGATACAGTTCTCTTCTGTTCACATTCTGATATAAATACTGCTATCAGTTTTCTTCAGACATCACTATCTTTAATGACGGAATGGTTCACAATGTGGCGCATATCGCTAAATGTCAACAAAACAGAAGCAAAGATATTCTCTTTAAGATATTATCAAGATCCTGCTCTACTCTATCTTCTGAATGAACATATTCCATGGTTACCATCTCAATCTCCAGTTAAGTATCTGGGAGTACTACTGGACACAAAACTGACATGGAACACACATATAACTCGTATTGTGCCACTTGCTACTTCTCGAATTATAAAACTTTATCCCTTAGTAAATAGACGCACATCACTTGGATTGGAATGCTCTATGCTACTGTACACATCTCTTGTAAGACCTCTCATCACATATGCAGCACCAATATGGGGTGCAGCTAGCAAGACGCACATTCACCGATTACAAGTTGTGCAAAATAAATTTCTTCGTAAAGCTACAAATGCGCCTTGGTACGTAAGAAATAGTCAACTACATAATGAACTTGGAATCCTCCCGATTCAAGAATACATTCAAACCCTCTCAAAATCATTTTACAGTAAACTTATAGATGTTCCTGGTGCATCTGTTTATAACATTGGACAAAAGTCATTGAACAGATCAAGACTGAAAAGAAAACTTCCCCAAGATGTACTAAGTGAACTAGAAGAAAGTGATAATCCTATATAAATAAGCCTAAAATCTTAACTGTTAAATATCAGAAAACAGTATGTTCACTAACGTAAATTTTGTTATCAATTTGTGTTTTAGCTAGAGGAGATGACTAAGGCGTACCTCAACAGGTTATTATTATGTGATACTATAGAGTTTAACAATGGCCTGTATAGTGTTTACTGGTCGGTCAAAATATATATTAATAATCGATCTCCCAGTTAAGCTCCAGATCGATTCATTAAGCAGGGCTTACGAAAAAACAAAGGTATAAAGTTTGATAAGCAATGCGAAGGAATATGTGGGTAGTGTTATTTGTCAAAGCCCAGTGTAATGCAACTTTTAAAGTCATATATGAACACTGCAAACAATATTGTTGTCATGAGAACTGAATTGCATTTGATGAATATTTTTTACAAATTAGGTCCCTAGTTGGGTACCGGTCAACCGCTTTGGTCCAAAATCAATAGGCTTCGTCCCATGGACGTTATAAATGCATATACCAAGTTTAATGAAAATCCGATAAAGCATATTCGAGTTATCGTGCGTACAGACACACGGACGGACATTCCCGTCCATCATACAATCTCATAAAGTACCATACTGGCTAATTGTTAAATCTAAGGCAAAGTCAAGTCAAGTAAAATGGGTCATATTACGGTTTTTGAATGATTCATATTTCATATTTTTTTTCATATTTATTTAATCCATTTTGACCGCAGTTCTGCGGTATAGGATACAATATAACAACAATATAACAAACTATTATAGTACAAGGGTACAAGAATAATATTAGAAATACATACATTGAAATATAAAGAGATACAAAGAAATACAAAGAAATACAAAGAAATACAGGATCAATACAACACTACAAAACAATAAATAAATAAAAAGTGCAATGTGTAGGTCAAATAGTAGGTACTGAAAGATTATTTAAAGTTTTTGGCTACCTCAAAAAATTCATCATTTTTGTAGAAGCAGATTTGTTTTAGTTTCATCAGTACTAAGCCTTTAAAGTGTTTAAAAGTTAAATTTCTAGTAGCAACCGGAAGAGAATTAAACATTTTCACTGACATGTACCTAAAATTATGTTTGGTTGTTGCAAACAAGCATTGATCCTGTAAAATGTTATTGCAATTTCTGGTGCCAAAGGTATGTACATCAGAATAAGTTTTAAAGTTATCAGAATTACTCTTAACATATAACAAACACTGTAAAATATATATAGATGGTAGGCTGAGAATACCAGATGAGATGAAAAGAGGTTTACAGTGGGCTTTCCAATCAGCACCATAGATTATCCTTAAAGCCTTCTTCTGTAATTTGAAGATGTTAAGTGCAGAACTACAATTACCCCAAAGTAGAGTACCATAAGTTAAATGGCTATGAACATAAGCATAGTATGCAGAAATTAATACCTCTCTAGTCACATATTTTTGCAGTCTGCGAAGCACAAATATGCCTCTGGCAATCTTATTAGAGATTAATACAACATGAGATGACCAATTTAAACCTCCTTGGAGGACGATGCCAAGAAATTTAGCATCCTTATAGAAGTACTGATGTTTCCTATCAAAAGTGAATTTCAAGTCAGTAACTTTAGAGTCATTAACATATGAATCGGTTATTTATGAACGGGCTCATGTCATGATTTTTTGAAAAACGAGTTTATCATGAAAATGGATTGTCCCAACATCCACGCATCGTTTACTTATGAAAGATCTCTTGTCACACCAATACTTTGCAAGATACAGCCATTGCAAGTCTGTGTTTAGTTATGAAACGGCTCATGTCAATGACAAGAGCCCTTTCTTAAATAAAGCATGGTTAGCAGCAATGGTCTGGTAACCAGCTGTCTCTGTTCACTTCTCATTGTTATTGGTATTGTTGATTAGGTTCCTACTTTCTCTTACAGACAGTGGACGATTCAAAAAGATTGTGTACAGACTGCCCATAAGGGGCCACTCTTATCTGGCCTGTGACAGAGTCTTTGGCCTTGTCAAAAGAAAATTAAGGAAATGTGACCGATATTACACAAGAAAAGACGTATGTGAAATGATATTAATGTCTTCAGTACAGGGAAAGTTTACTGTTGATTTAATAGAAACAGGAAATATTTTGGATTTTCAAAAAATGGTGGCCTCAGTTCTATAAAAAATGTACTGTTTCCGAAGAAACCAAATATGAAAAGAAGGGAAAAAGATAATATTTTACTATTTCTAACTACCATGAATTCTCGTTCCAGCAATCAAGTAAAGGAAAAGTAACAGTATTATCTTTTATTAGTGGACACATTCAAACTACATGTTTCAAACTACAGTAGCTATCCCGAAACAATCAAGCATTTCTCTACCCTACCCATTTCTCAGAAAAAATACCTATTCCTAAAACGAAAATGGATGATATAAAGAAGCTTGTTCAGTTCGTCCCTGAGGAACATGGTTTCTTTTATGACGAGGTGATTCAGTGGCCTTCAGTTGAAAAAGAACTGTGAAATGTAATGATATGAGACTTTACTGTAAATGGTGTGTTTGTTAAAAACCCATTATTATGTATCTGTTATAGCCAATCTCATTTGTGTATACAATGTTTAATGTAAAATAAGTAGCCTTCGTAAAGTCTCATTCATTGCATTGTTTGTTTTTACTTTTGTCTCTATGAATGGGCGCTTGTCAGCTCTTTGTTTATGAAAGGACTCTTGTCAGACAACTTTGATAAGCCCTATCATGCAACATAAACAACATAATTGTTTTTAGTCATCGTTATTATTAGTGGTTAGTAGAATCAAAATAACTAGAATAAAAAAATCTTTCGTATTTATTACTAGTTGGAAAATAAACAGTTTTTTTTAATTCCCCAACATTTTACTTTTCGTGACAAGAGCCCTTTCATAAATAACCGATTCATATAGAGAATTAGCTGCAGTCCAATCTAGAACAATATCATCACTAACTTTTAAGAGATTTAAGGTGTTGAGGTCACAGTCAGTTACAGCAGTCAGAGCCAGATCATCTGCATAGAGATACGAATTTAGGAAATCTTTAGATGTGTTATTATAGACAGACAAGACACTAGGCAAATCATTTATATAAATAATAAATAAAATAGGGCCCAATATAGAACCCTGTGGTACACCATGTTTGATAGACTTAAACTGTGATTGCATACCATTGAAGTGAACACATTGCAGTCTTCCAGATAGATATGACTGAATTAAGTTAAGAGCTTCATCACTAAAACCATAAAATCTCAATTTATCAGCTAGAGTCACATGTGAGATAGTGTCAAAGGCTCTTGAGAAATCATACATTTTACACCATGTAGATTCTTTCTTGTTAAGTCCTGATAGGCAGTCATACACCAGGTTAATAACAGCATCACTAGTACATCGACCCTTGCGGAATCCAAACTGACAATTTGAGAAAAGATTTTCATTTTCAAAATATTTGATAATTTGATCATTAAGAATACACTCAAATACTTTAGAGACAATTGGTAAGACAGAAACAGGTCTATAATTTTTAACATCAGATTTGTCACCTTTTTTGAAGACAGGTGTGATTTTACCAACCTTCAACAGTTCAGGAAAATAGCCTAGGTTGATACATTTGTTGATTAAAAATGATATAGGTTCAGCCACATATGGTGCTGACATCTTCACTAAAATGGAGTTGATACCATATATGTCTAGAGCTTTACTGTTCTTAAGTGATAAAATCTTACTATATACAGTATCTACTGTAACTTCACTAAAATTGAATGACCTACAGAGATCACCATTGTTCTCCCTCATATTATGAGTGGGCCTATTATTAGTATTATTTTTATCAACAAACTCCATGTAATAGGATGAGTTATGTTCACATACTTTAATATCTCTTAAGATTTCATCAACAATATTCAAAAAGTAATTATTAAAATCATCAGCAGAAATTTCAAGATTCACAGAGACAGGCTTACTGTTAATACCAGAGGTGTCCTTAATTACCGACCATATAGCTTTGGATTTATTAGAAGAGGAATTAATAAGATTGGAATTATAGTTTATCTTGGCTAGTTTGACTTCCTTAATGTATAATTTTTTGTGAAACAAGTAAGCCCTTTTTGAGCTTTCTGAACCACTGTTTTTATAAGTGACATACAGTTTCAAGCAATTCTTTTTCAGGTTACGGAGATCTTCTGTAAACCATTTATTTTTAGTATTAGATTTCCTAGATAGAGTTTTAAGGGGTAAGGCCATGTTTACAGTGTTCAGAAATATACTCATGAAGAATTCAAACATGTTGTTAATGTCTTGTATCTTATAAAGTGATAACCAATTAATTTTAGATAGTAAGAAACAAAAATAAGCACACCTTTGGTCATTGAGAGGTCTAAAGATGATTTTGGCACTCTGAGAGTTGTTAGAACAATTAGTATTAACAACTCTAGCTTTAACACTGATGACATCATGATCCGACCCCACCATTGGTAAAACTTTAGCTTCAATTCTGTCAGAATGTAATGATGTCACAACGTTATCAATACATGTCCCAGACCTAGGTCTGGTAGCTTCTAGCACACTTAACTGTAGGCCAAAGGACTGAAAGAGATTATCTAATATTATCCTAAAATTACTATCACCTCCGTCAATGAAGTTAACATTAAAATCCCCACAAAGTATGACAGAATATTTTCCCAAACTAAAAACAGCAGCAAGAAGAACTTGTAACGTGTCAATGAATTGATAGAAATTATTAGGATTAGGTGTTCTATATAGAACCACGACAATAACACTGATTTCAACAATAGTCACTGATGAAAGTTCACAAACCCTTTCAACAGAGAGTTTATTCAGGTTGCTATTAGGCTTAAAGGTTAAGCCCTGTCTGACAAATATTGCTACACCACCATGACGAAAATTCTCTCTGCAGAAGAAGTCAGCACACACATAACCAGGCAGATACAGATTAGTTATTTCATGTTGATTAAGCCAGTGCTCAGAAATACAGATTACATTAATGTTAAGTGTAGAAGACATCAACTCCAGTTCAGTACATTTATTGGGTAGACAGAGTGGGACATGTAATCTTTACTTCTGTATGGATCAAATACCATCTAAATGGCTTATTAAATGCCAAGAAATTCATTATTATAGTGCATAAAACAGACCGGGTGGTGTCAACATACGTGTTTCGTTCTACAATAAGTTGGTGTGGATGTGTTGAGATCGTGTGTTTACCAATTTTAAGGTAAGAAAGGAAAATGCCTTGATACAGTGCGAACCAAACTCGAAGCCACCCAGACTTCTGCCGTGCATAGCGCGCGGCCTTCACCGGGAATCGGGAGGCCGATTGCCGCGATAGTTTTTACCTACCTCCGCTACTTCCCTCATGCGCTGAAGATTCAAGTAAGAGAATACCCAAAATGAAAATAAGAATTTCAGTGTTTAAATTACTTATCTAAACACATTCTCTACCAGTGAATGCTACTTGCTATAGGCCAGTAATTTTAAAGTCAGCCTGCTACCTAAATTTAAATCGGCAGAATATGCATTCATTTTTTTTTCGTGAGTATACTTCATACTATTAGGTGATGGATAAAGGTTTAATCTTTCACAACAACAAAGGTTATTCAAGTATATGTTCAAAAAATTTTAAATATACAGTAGAGTCCCACTATTCCGAATTAATTGAGACCGAACACTGTTCGGTTTAGCGGGAATTCGGAATAGGCGGATTTCATTAATAATATCAACGTATTGACTTGTTAAGGCGTAAATTAATTGAGGGGACATCTGCTAGAGTCAGCTCTGTGCAGCGTTGATCGACTCGTGAACAGGTTCAGTGAAAGTCGGAAGGGAAGGCCAGTGATCTTCGACGACTCATAGCGCTGATGCCCTACCTATCCCTCTCCCTCCCGCGTTCCGAACACATGGCTCACTGCACTGAGCACTGTCGGAATAGGCGGGTTTTCGGAATAGCGGGGTTCGTAATAGCGGGGTTCGGAATAGCGGGACTGTGCTGTATTTTGCATATTAGGCTATGTACGTATTATTATTGTAATATTTTTCACAAAATCCTTTGCTATGTACAAAATGTGCGTACAGTTTTCGGATACTTTTGTGTCTTCTTGGACAGATGATGCAATGTTCCTTAAATGTTTCCGATGCCTGTGGAACTGAGGTGAGAGTACCCAGGTTAAATTAGTGGTGGTTGGCAAACTTGGAAGTTATTAAAAGTTTTCATACACAATGAATGTTTTAACTGCCTAAGCATGGGCACTTGAACAGCAAAACGCGCTTAAGGAAGAAACGCGGTGGTTTTTCTTAAACGCTTTATGGCGTATGCGATGGCAAACGTGTTCAAGTGGATGTGGTTAATGTTGTTCCCTCTGATCTATACATACCTGATACAACACACGGAATGTCAGCATAAATGATTAATACAATACAATAATATTTTATTTTACCTGACAGAGTTAAGGCCAGAGGGAAAAGATACATACAACTTACAAAAGATACATAAATTTACAATGTTACACAGAAGAAATAAACGAAGTTTTAAGATGTTACATTAAAACTTTACAAGTATTAGCAATTGCATCATATAGACCCTTACAACTAAAAGTAAAATAAACAATATATTATGTTAAGTGATCAATTAAAATACTAAGCTACTTATAAATGTTAATCTGGCCTAGTTAAAAATGTATGTCACAGCATTCCATGTTTAGGAAATCATCTACATTATAAAATGCTTTTGATATGAGCCAGCTTTTTAGGACTTTCTTAAATTTGTTAGTAGGTACTTCAATAGCAGATCTGGGCAACTTATTAAAAAAAATGTATATTGCTTATATAGATGGCTGTCTATGCATTTATTTAATCTAAATGATGGCAAATTAAATTTCAAATTGTTTCTAGTTCTGTGTTCGTTTATATCAAAGCGTTGTGTGAATTGTTGTAGTTTTTCTTTCACGTGTCCTAATATATATATATATATATATATATATATATATATATATATATATATATACATAAAGACTAGGAACTTTTATTATTTTAATTGACGAAATAGATCCACACAACTATCTTGATGTTTTACTCCTGCTAAAATTCTTATGGCTTTCTTCGGACATAGAAATACCTTTATTGACTCTGAACTACTGCCCCATAACCGGATGCCATATAGGATATGTGGATGAAAAAATGCAAAATAAGCTGTTATTAACATATCTTGACTAACTGAGGCTTTTAGCTTGCGGAGCAGAAAAATAACTCTTGACAGCTTAGCTGTAACATTAATATTAATTTGAATCAGTAGGCCTACAATGGACGAAATCGAATAATATTACAACTTTAGAAGTTTAAATAACATTACCAGCCTAAATAGAAGGCTACATATAATGTATAACTTTCCAATTACAAAATCTACTGCTATCTCCTATTTTTATACCTACGAATCTTCTGATTATTTTAGAAAGACTTGGCAACACTGCATATAGATCAGGACGCTATTCCTTTGAATGTCTACGAATACATTCATAGATAATGTTTCAGCTTCTCACTTCGGGTTGAGTTGGAACTATGTAGGCCTCTTAAATTATATATTATTCATTTTACATTACAGTATGGCTTGGTATTAACTGAAAGATGCAATAATCTCCCGTTTCATGGAACCGTTAACTCGCGCTGGGCGCATGCGTACAAGCGCGCGATATGAATTCTTCTATCATGCGTCAGGGTTGCTAGATGTTTTTAGACATAACTGGTCTTTATGTTAATTAAAAAATAGCCGTTTTTAGCCACTTTAAATATATATATTACAATTTCACTCAAATGAGCGACTTAACCAATGCCGGTTGTAGCTCACATACAGTGAGGGATTTCATATGTAGTTGTGCCGACAAAACTACATATGAAACCCTGCACAACTATATGTGAGCTAAGCTAAACTAACTTAGCTTAGCTCTTGGTCGACAACCGGCATAATACTGCAATGCCGACTACACTGATCTTAATGTTCTCCCTTTGGAGTGGTTCATTATTTTATTTCCTTATTTTAGTAAATAATTGTTCTAAAGAAGTACTAGAATTCATCGACTTTTCCTATTTTATCTGTTTGGCAGTCTTTCCATGCGCCAGTAAATTATGTTTCATGAAAATAAAAGCAGAAAGTTACACAATTTACAACATTTAGTTAGGCCTATGTTGTATTTTAATGCCAGGCAATTATGATCGGCTTCCTTTGCCAGATTATATTTTCTATCCATTATGGACAAGTACGTAATAAACAATTATTTAAGAAACATAATAGGTAACATCTAGGTAGATCTAGTAATTCTTAGAATGATTGTATTGTGATCAGATATGTTGCAATTAGTTCGAAAGATTGTATTATGGACAAAATGTTAACGCTGGTTGTCTTTTTTGAGGAAATTGAAGTTAAAATTCGCACATAATATCATTATTTCATCTTTCTTATTTTTGTTAGTTAGTAGGCCTATTTGTACCTCTTTTTTCAAAGTTTTTACAGAAAGTTTCAAGGCTTCCATCTGGCGTTCTGCAAATGCAGATTACAATGTATAACATGCTTTGAAGTTTTGTAATTGACATAGAATGATCAAAATGTTTTTCTACATTTAAATGCTCTGTATATAGTTTTTGACTGCAAGGCAGATTGTTTCCGGCTATTACCATTGACAATGTGCGCATGTGTCGTGGTACTTGACAGTACATGGCATGGCTGTAGGAACAAACCTAATGAATCTTCCTTTTGTGACATAAAATGAAGATATGTTTCTATTTAAGTTATCTGTACGTACCTGATACGACAACACACAGATGTCAGTATAAATTATTCAAATTCAAATTCTTTATTTGTCCAGAAACAATACAATTACAATGGCAATGTTTGTATAGACATCGTCAATATAAAAACATATATATATATACAATACATTAGTTAAGTTAATATTAATTTGAATCAGTAAGCCTAGAATGGAACAAAATCGAAGAATATTATAACTTTTTAAGATTAAATAATATTACCAGCCTACTTAGAATTATTGTATACTAGGCTATATATATAATGTAAAAATTGCAATTACAAAATCTACTGCTATCTCCTATTTTTACAAGTACTGATCTTTGACTTGGCAACACTGCATTTAGATCAGGACGCTATTTCTTTGTATGTCCACGAATACATTCATAGATAATGTTTCAGCTTCTCACTTCGGGTTGAGCTGGAAATATGGTCTCCTAAATTACACATTATTCATTTTACATTACAGTATGGTATGGTATTGACTGAAAGATGCAATAATCTCCAATTTCATGGTACCTTTAACATGGTGCGCACTACCGTACAATATAAACTTGCGACAAGGTTGCCAGATGCTTTTAGACATAACTATACCCGGGACGAGCTAAGAAGGAAACCTGAAGTAAACGAAAACCAGTAGCAGGCTATGTCTGTCTCTCTCTTAGGTCATACGAGTAATGTGCTAGAGTGAGACAGGCATACTGGTTTTTATTTTCTTCAGGTTTCCTTCTTAGAACGGCCAGACTTTAGTCGTTATATTAATAAAAATAGCTGTATTTAGCCACTTTATAAACATAATTCCAAAACTAAGTTCAGCATGCTTTACCTTAAGAGTCCTGAATCATGTTTAAAAACAGGATGCCTTACGCATGATGTATTTCGCAAATTTCCACTCGGTAATGAAGTATGCAATCATATTCTGGGGTAACTCAACCCATAGGGAAAAAATACTTAAGTTACAAAAGCAAGTAATTAGAATAATGTGTGGAAAGAAAAAGAGAGAATCATGTAAACCGCTCTTTGAAAAATTAAAAGTCCTCACTCTCACAAGGGAGTATATATATACTCTGTTATGTGTTATATGGTAGATAATATTGAGAGATTCCAAACTAATAACAGTGTTCATGAACATACTACTAGAAACAGGAATGATTTACATAGACCAGTTAATGCATTAAAACTTTTTTCAGAATGGCGCTTATTACTCTGCAATACAGATATACAATAAGCTTCCATACAACATTACATTATTATGTATTCGAAAAAAAAAGCAAATCTTTCAAAGGATCTCTCAAGAAATTTTTAATGACTCAAACCTTCTACAATATGGATGAGTATTTCCAGTTTGAATAAGTTTACAGTGTAGTATATTATATACTATTATTTATTACTTGCTTGTGTATTGTAATCTGACGTGTTCTATATCCTTGAGTCCCTCTCAACACAGGATCTACAGAATGAGATAACTATTACACCTACATCTACATATACAGTGAACGCCATACCTAAAAACAGATGTATCTCAAATCTTGAAATTAATTATGGAACACAAATCATACAAGAAATTAGCAATGTAAAATTTTTAGGACTGCAAATTGACCAAAATCTTGACTGGAAGACACACATAGAAATGATAGGTCCAAAACTGAGTTCAGCGTGCTTTGCTTTAAGAATTTTGAATAATATATTAAAACAGGATGCATTACTTATGGTATATTTTGCATATTTTCACTCGGTAATGAGGTACGGGATCATATTCTGGGGCAACTCTTCCCATAGGGAGAAAATATTTAGATTACAAAAGCGGGCAATAAGAATAATATGTGGAAAGAAAAAAAGGGAATCTTGTAAACCGCTATTTGAAAAATTAAAAGTCCTCACTCTTACAGGGGAGTTTATATACTCTGTTATGTGTTATGTAGTGAATAATATTGATAAATTTCAAACTAATTTTAGTGTACACGGACGTACTACCAGAAACATGAATGATCTACACAGACCAAATAACTCGTTAAAACTCTTTCAGAAGGGTGCTTATTATTCTGCAGTACAGATATATAACATAAATAAATAAATAAATAAATAAATGAGATTTTATTGTCATTCAACCTTGCAGCAATAGACAACGTCACCTTACAAATGTACAAAACATATATATACACTATATTACATTAGAAATATATAAAAATAGATAAAGGAAAAAAAAATGTTCATTAATTACTACCAAGTAATGTTTGCACATTCAAAAAATTCAAAGAATTCGTCAATGGAATAAAATGGGTTAACGACTAGCCAGTTGTATATCCTTGTCTTAAATACATTGAGTGGGACCTCCATCCATTCCAGGGGAAGTTTATTGAACACTTTTACACCAATTACCTCATAACTATTTAGTGACTTGGATAATCTACAAAAAGGTGTATTAATTTTCCTATTATATCTGGTACCATATGAGTGTATGTCTTGTCTGAGTAGATAATCTGATAAGTTATTTTTAATATGGAGGAGGACTGTGTAAATGTATAAGTTAATCACAGTCAGCACTTTAAGTTTAATGAACAGAGGTTTACAATGATCCATCTTTTTAGCATCTGTGATAACCCTGATAGCCTTCTTCTGGAGAACCAAAATGTCCTGCACATGGGCACTATTACCCCAGAGTAAAAGTCCGTAGCTCATAACGCTTTGAAAAAAAGCAAAATATGCCGATCTTACATAATTTTGAGGTACATGATGTTTTAAGCTTCTTAATAGGTAAACTACCCGAGACAATTTAGTACTGACATATTTAACGTGAGGATCCCAAGATAATTTTCTGTCCATGACAACACCTAAAAACTTAACACTACTTTGACCTTCTTCTACTGGCAAATCTCTAAGACCAAATATTATTTGTTGTGTTTTATTCTCATTTAGTAAAAACCCATTTGCTCTGAACCATATCGATACCTGTGATATAGTTTCTTTTGTCATGTTTTGAAGGGTTACAAACTCTTTACTGACATTTAAAAATGTAGTGTCATCCGCATAAAGAATAGAATGACTATTTATATAAGATGATAAGTCGTTGATCATTATTATGAACAATAATGGTCCCAAAACTGATCCCTGAGGTACGCCATGTGTAATCTGAGCTATTTGTGATCTTTCCTTACCAATACATACTATTTGTCTACGCTTTGTTAGAAATGACTCAAAAATATTATCAGATTTATCATTGATAATTCCATAATAAACTAATTTTTTTGTAAGTGATTCGTTATCTACGCAGTCAAAAGCTTTACTAAGGTCGCAAAATGTAGCCATAGCAAACTGTTTTCCTTCATACGCGTCAAGTACTTTTTTAATCAACGAGTCAATAGCATGAACGGTGGATTTTCCCTTTCTAAAACCGAATTGTGTGGGAGACAGTATATTATAGTGTTCCAGATAATTACAAACCTGTTTATAAATAACCGATTCTAAGACCTTAGATAAAACCGGAGTCATTGACACTGGACGATAGCTAGAGGGGCAATCTCTCTCTCCTTTTTTATAAATAGGCACAACTCTGGACAATTTTAGTACATCTGGAAATATACCTTCCCTTAGACATTTATTTATACAATGTGTAAGAGGGAATACAATATATTCAATTATCTTTTTTAACATATTACTAGAGAAATCGTATATATCTACGCTATCAGAAGGCTTTAATTTTTTGACAATATCGTAAACTTCATCCATGGTTACCATTACGAAAGTAAATTTATTCCTATTTACCTGTGGATTATTAACTTTGTGGTGTTCCATTAGGTCATGTACAGTTTCATTAGGTCTTACAATGCTTTCACAAATTTCATTAACAGATTGTATACAATAATTATTATAATCATTAGGTGTTATTGAAATGGCCTCTTTTTGTTTACTTTCAGCAACTGAGTTGATTATTTTCCAAGCTTTCTTACATTTATTTTTGGATGTCTGTATACTAAAGGAGTTAAATTGTTTCTTGGCCTCATTTACCGCGAGTTTATACTCCCTTCTGGCTGTTAAATAACTAAATTTGGTCCCGTCTGTCTTGTATAACTTATATAGTCCTAAGTACAATAACAACTTATTCTTCATATCAGCTAGTTGTGAAGTATACCACGAATTCTTACACCAATTCTTATTTTTGTTAGTCCTATAGATTTTATGGTTTATTTTACATTTACTCTGAGGGATGTTTGTATCAAAAATGTTTAACAACACATGAAAAAACTTATCAAAAGCAATATTAGCTTTATCCTGATCTATATTAACAAGCAAATTATTCCAATCATAATTATCTAGAGAGGTCTTAAAATTGGCAATTTTTTCTTGAGTCATTGGTCTTGTAATAACCGTTTTAGGTTCCCTCTGTTTTTGTCTTAACTTAATAGGCTTAAATATTTCAACCCACACTGAGTCATGATCCGAAAAATCAACCACAGCTATGCCCGAGCATATTTCATCCCTACTTATATTTGTGAATATATTATCAAGACATGCTGATTCTCTTGTTGGTTTGCAGTTTGTATAACTAAAATTAAATTGTCTTAAAAGATTTTTAAAATCATTTATAATATGAGTATCTTTATTAACATCAAATGTAGCGTTTATGTCTCCTCCAATGACAATATTGTATTTTTTCCACTGAGGCCTAAGAAAGAAGTTTAGCATTTCCTCCAGTTTCTCTAAAAATATAGATGGATCACCGTTAGGTGATCTATAAAGAGATACAATAACCATCTGTATGTTTTCGATAGAAACCCCAGTAACTTCAAAGTGCATTTCACTACATACGAAATTAAGGTCTAACTTGTTACTGTTGTTCACTATTGTTTTTTTAATATAAATTGACACCCCCCCATGAATGTGCTGTGTTCTACTAAAATTATTAGCTAATTGGAAATCATCTAATACATGATATAAAATTTCATCTTCCCTACACCAATGCTCACTCGTACATAAAAAATCAAACATATTCTCATTTGCAAAATCATTTAAAATTACATGTTTATCACTCATGCCTTGAATATTAATATATCCTATCTTAGTTGTCATATTTGGTAAAGTGTTGATACACTCATTAGGCCTGTCTTTACCATCCCTGTTTTGTAGGCCTGCAAAATTCCTACCACTTTTAGACCTATCGACCTTTGGCCTCCTATCTGTGTGAGGTAAGTTTATCCTGTTAGGCCATATTCTAAAAAAGAGTTAGAGTTTAATATTAGAGAGATCGGTTCCGGTACAATTTCCTGCTTACTGGCTAGCTTATGAACAAATTCTAAAATCTTGCTACAGACATATTTTTTCCCTATATGATTTAAGTGTAAACCATGAGACGTATGGAATCTACCTCCAATACTACTTATGTCTATGTACGTACAGTTACTAAAATGCTTACACACATTAAAAATGTCTTTGTTAGTCTCCTGCACTTCTTTATTGATGGCTGACCAAGTTGGAAGATCATGTCTGTGTGGTACTGAGAATATCAATACCTCCCCAGCTCTATGGCTTTGCATACTTTGCAATTTTCTTCTTAGTGAAGAGAGAAGTTCTTTCCGTTCGTTGCAAGCAATGTCATTTGTTCCGGCTAAGAAAACCGTTACGTCATTATATGCCACATCACTAGTCTCTGCAACAACATCCTTGAACTTAGCACCGGGTTTAATCACACTAGTGAACTTATGGAAGTCATCATTGAAATATTTATAGACATTCCTACCTTGGCTATCTGCGTACAGTTTAACTTTAACTAACTTGTGCCTAGGTCGGCATTTGTTGTTGGTTGACACAGATCTATTGTCCTCCGGTGAGATTTCCTCATTTGTGCTTAAGTCAGACAAAGCCTCATATTTGTTTGACAAAGGTGGAAATTCGACCAAGGAATCCATGGCAGTCCTTTTGTTCTTCATAGGTACTTGATGCCATTTGTCTTTTGGTCTGGGCTCCAAGTGAGGCAATTTTAGGTTAGGTTCATTTGTTTGATACGATTTGCAATTATGGTTAGACTTAGTGATCTCTTCATAAAACCTAACTCTCTCTTTTAGTTCATTGTTTTCAATTTTAAACTCTTCAATATCCTTTACCAGTAACTTGATAATTTCGTCTGTCGATGCTGTGCTATTAATGCACTCACTGTCATCCATTGAAGTCGGGCCCTTTTGGATGCAAGTCGTACAGCTCCATTCCACACTTTCGTCTATATCTTCAAAATTAGGAAGCCTGGCGCATTTAAAATGCCACCAACAATCACACGAATCACACAAAATTCCATTTTTTACAGTTCTCTTACACTTCCGGCATTTATCATCTATTTTAAAACGTTTTTCACTGTGAGCGGCTTTTACACTGTTGTTACTACCGGCCGCCATCTTTCGTTCACAACACTTTACGTTATTTTCATCCAACAACTTTATATTAACAGTTGATTTCGCACAGTTATTGTGAAAATAATCGGTACAATCAATCAATCAATACTGCCTACTGACTACTTCCTTCTTGCACTTTACACAAGCTCGCATGTGTATTACTTACACCTTTGATAGCTCCAGTATAGTTAGGTTATGTAAGTAGGAGCCTTCACAAGTACGTCCGCACAGCTCGACGGTCGACGGCGCAATCTCAACGCTTAAGTTCATTTAATCTAAATATCAATCTCCAAGCTTCCAAACAACATTAAATTATTATGTATTCAAAGAAAGAGCAAACCTTTCAAAACAGCTGTCAAGGAATTTTTAATAACTCACACCTTCTACAATTTGGAGAAATATTTCCAGCTTGGATAAATTTGGCAGCTTACAGTTTCTGTAGGCCTATATTATTGTTATAATAATAATTAAGGAATCGCGCACAATGTGCATTATCTTAACCTAAGACTTAACCTACCCAGTCACTACTGAAAAATCCCCCACCCGGCCGGGAATCGAACCCGGGCAACATGTATGTATTTTTTTATCTGACGTGTTCTATATCCTTGAGCCCCGCTCAACACAGGACGAGATATCTACATCTACATCTACATCTACATATACAGTGAACGCCATACCTAGAAATTAAGTATAATTGTGTACTTAAAATTTATTTTCTACAAATTTGTTCAACTCATGTACTTATTACATTTGGCTAATAAATCTAAATCTAAAATCTAAATGTAGGCCTACATATGTTCAACTCATGTACTTATTACATTTGGCTAATAAATCTAAATCTAAAATCTAAATGTAGGCCTACATATTTAGACATGAGTTAATGTTGAAATCTTAGCTATCATCTTTGGCAAACTGAACTATCTCTATGGGCTAAGCAAAGAATAGACAACATAGCATGCGTAACACTGGGGTCAATGGCCATTTTATGTCAAGAATGGAGAACATGGATGACAGTGGTAGTATTGTTGATGAAGTGGTTTTAAGACTTAAGTGAGGAATGACAATCTGTTCGTTGAAGTGATGTTCGGTTTGCTATTGTTTGTACGTATCAGCTGTTCTTAACCTAGGCATAAGGTGTTCAGGCTAATTTAGTGTGATTATTTTAAACGCTTACACAATTAATGTGTCTTTTAGGTTATATGGAAATTCTATGGCATTAATTACGATTGATTGGCCATAGAATAATATTAATCCTCGGTGCCTATACATTCAGTTTGAGGAATCGCATATGTGCAACAATTTAGGCCAATCCTGTGAGCTGGGAATGTCCAATTGTGTTATCGTTAATGTGACATTACACATTTCTTGTCTGTGTAGTCTGTTATAATTAGGCTGGGCTACATGGTAAACATGATTAGAGCACAATCCAGCACTGAAGTTATTTCGTACTCTGGACATATATTCTTTGCTTTATGTTGTCCCAGTTTGTATATTATTTTGAGTAAGAAGTTGGCTTAAGCTTTATTCATCCAGTAGGGCAAAATCCAGTGTTACTTGGCCCATTTTTTAAAACCAAGATTCCCTTCATAAAACAACCCATATTTTGTTATACATAGTTACATGGAGAGATGTTGTCTTGGCAAATGAATAAGTCTGACCCACCCGCCCTAAATTTTACACTTTTTTAATTACCATGATCTAGCAAAAAGTAGTCAAATCTCCGCCCCCGAAACGATACCAAAATTGGATTGGAAACCAGATGTCTGACGTCACACCAGCGGAGCAGGTAGAATTCTGGGTAACAGGTTGACAAACACACTACACTAATATTGCTGTTCATAACCAAACCTAACCAAACGATTCTAACCTAACCTAACATACTGCCACTAAAATAGAATCTACCTGTCACTACTTACCTTAATGCAGAGGTGGGTCTATCCCTGTTGGTCACCCTGCTTTGCTCAGAAACAAAAAAACATCACATCGTACAAACATATCGCACGAATGGGTTAAGCAAGTATGGATTATGCCTAGGGGCCGTATTTTTTGGTAACAACAATAAGCGTGAAATTTTATAAAACAATCTCCCTTAGTTATATTTAGCTTTTTATATGCTTAAAATACCAATATGAACCAAATTGAATCCACGAAATATCGCGAAATTTTCTCGATTCCGCGAAATGTGTCTATAAGCGCAAAAAATCACAATATTGTGTTTTGGTGTACTGTATTTTTTATTTCTTAGCAGCATGCTTTCTCTCTGCTGTTTCTGTAGCTGTCGAAGATTTACCGATATATCGATATTTGTGATCAATTACAAAGATTGCAGAATTTACGCAAAGATTGTCTGTGACCTGGTTTGTACTGTTGAGTACACTCCTTTCCTGCTATGTCTTTGCCAAGTTAGCGATGCCTATGATCGATTACAGCAAAAGACTGTAGAATGTTTGTTACTTGTATTCAACAGATTTCGCCTTTTATCCACAGTGGTATGGTTGGCACTTCTGTTTGCAAATGGCTATCTGATGGTGTTTAGTAGAAATTACGATAATATTTCTCGTAATTATATTTGAACATTAACTCTAATCATGCCTAAATCGAAAGTTACTTCAGTTCATACAAGGACAGAAGAATATGGAAATGGGGTGGGGTGTTAGTTCATGTAAATAAAGAAGCAAAGTTTATCATTGCGCAATGTTCCCAATGTAGTATAAAGTAATTTATTTCACGAAATACCCACCGAAATAGAAGGAAGTTAACACCAAAATCAGTCATTTTATTTCACCAATAAATCAGGGCCCTAATTATGCCCCTACTGATAGTTTATAATGGTTTAGAGAGAGATGCCAAGGATGGGGTTGATGGTCCTTGAAACATGCACTACCAAAAAATTTAAGCATAAGTAGCCTTCCTACGTTAAGCTCCTATTTACAATATATGGTAACTTAATATATGATGTAAGACTTGAGGCTTTCTCTGTGCTGATTATTAATAATCAAATCAAATCAAATCAAGTGGTTTCACGGGTTATAAGCCGAGTAAAAGGATATAGAGCATCCAAGCTTTCGGTTGCTCACATCTCTGCAGCCTTCATCAGGGAAATGAGCATAGAGTAAGGGAAGAGAGAGCTTATATACAGGGTCTTTATTATAAGTTGAGACGGGGCGACCGGTGTTTTCACCCTCCGCTGCGGAGTCCGCATTAGCCGCGAGTGGCGTGCGCGCGGCTTCCCTGCTTAAAGTGTAGGCTATATAAAGTATTACATATCTTACCTTATAACATATGTTGGAAGTGTCGTCCTTCCTGTGTTATACAGGCATTGCATCTGGAATCCACATTCTTAAAGATAAGGTTTATCGAACAAATCCTCACACATTGGAGGAGCTGAAAGAAAACATTACGAATGAAATTAGGGTCTTACAGTGGAAGAACTCACTCGCGTCAGCCAGAATGTGGTTTCCAGATACAATGCCTGTATAACGCAGGAAGGACGACACTTCCAACATATGTTATAAGGTAAGATATGTAATACTTTATATAGCCTACACTTTAAGCAGGGAAGCCGCGCGCACTCCACCCGCGGCTAATGCGGACTCCGCAGCGGAGAGTGAAAACACCGGTCGCCCCGTCTCAACTTATAATAAAGACCCTGTATGTTTTTTAGTGAAAAAGAAATTTTATGGTTGGAGTGTATCAGCCAATCAGAATGATTTTTATTGGTTGTAAATACATTGAAGATGCAATCGGTCCAAATCAGGACCAGTTTGTGAAAAATAAAGATTAATAATATGGATCCGCTTCAGGGATGGAGCCCAGGCATTGCTGAGGAAGAGTCCCCTTCTCTATTGAAGTTGTTGGAATGTGACCTTATTTCAATTGCTTCTTTTATGACGCGGTCCCATATAGTGTTTATATAAAAATGGGACATTTTATTTTTTGTTGTTTTAAAAAACCTGGGACAGTTAAGGGAAAAAAATTTAGGAAATATTTGCAATTTACCTTTGTATCATGCACACAAATTATACCAAATGAGTTCTCAAATTTCTTCTGCAGACTGGTATAGATAATTTATTCTACAGAAATAGATGCATCATTATCACTGTAGTTTTCACTTTAAGGTGTTTCATGAAGAAGTGCGCTTTTTCTTATAATTTAGCATAAGAGTCAGCACATATTACTCCATTAAAGTATGTTTTGACAATGAGCAAGACCTTCACTATTGTAACTTTTATTAATGTAGAGTGTAACACACTGACCAATCACAAGCACAAAAAAGCGGGACATTTGAGTGTCCCCAATAAAACTTTCCGGACAGCAGGACATTTTGTCAAAAAACCGAACTTACCCAGGAAAAACAGGACGAACGAACACCCTAGTTTTATGTGCCATGTAGAGTTGGATAATTTAAAGATTGCCGCAAGTAGAAAAGGTTGCAGAATACTGATGTAGCAAACCATTGTCTTTGTTATGTATTATTTATTTATCCAATTTTACAATGTATTCAATTTATATTTTCCGGTAACCCAAGATTACACATGTAATTTAATTTTCTTTCTCCGTTTATGTCTGTCTGTCCATAATTTCTCTTCAATATTTCTTCTTCTAATTGATGCCTGAATTCTTTGTATCCATGTGGTCGGTGGTCTCCCTCTTTTCTTCCTTCCTAGTGGTTCCCATTCCATAATCCTCCGTGATAGTCTCTCCTCTGATATCCTATTTGTATTTTCATACCATAAGAGCTGTTTTACTTCTACAAAATCAGTGATCAAATTTGTGACAGCCATTTTATTCCTGATCATTTCATTTCTGATCATTTCATTTCTGACTCTTTCCCGTCTAGATATCCCTGCAGACAGCCTCCAAAAGTCCATCTTAGTTGCCATTAATCTTTTTATTAATTCACGGGTGCGTGGGCAAAGAGAGTTAAGTCCACCATCCTAAAAAATTGATATATGTCCATGGAGTTATAGATAAAAATGTTCTCTACATTTGTGTTAAGTCCAGTAAGTCATATTCAGAACTGTACAGTAGTTATGGATGTGTGCCTCATGGGTTTTTCCATCTCTAAAGCTATGTTGGGCTGGTATAGTGAGTTAAGTCACTGTAATTCTCAGTAACTAGAAAGTGGACTTAACTCTCTTTGCCCGCGCACCCCGGAATTGGGATTTAACTGTCCATACTTCTGATCCATATGTGTTAAAGATTTTTCCTTTTGTTTCCTTTCCAATCCGTCAATCCCACAGAAACCCATTTAATGTTCCAATAGCGAGCTTTCCGGCATTTATTCTTGAACTAATTTCTTTATCTTGTTTGCCGTCTTGTATAATAGTTCCCATCCCTTCTTCCAGTGTCAAATCTTGATTTATGTCTCCTATTACATCCTGTTAACCTGATGTCCCCATTTTTTATACTCCTTTATTAACTTCCTTAACTTTGTTATGTATCAGGATGTTATTAAATCAGTATTTGAAACAACTTGCAGGTACATGCTGACACACCACTACCAGTACTGATATATCGTTGAATGGCCTGTGCACCAAAAGGCAATATTGGTACCTCATGTTGGCTGGCTTCTCCCAGCTGGACTGCGGGGGTATTGCACCCAGGAAGGAATGGAGACAGAATCGGTAAAGTCGGCTCTAAGTGAACAGAGCTCGAGATCAAGGAGATCTAGGAGCCATACGCACAGAAACAATCATCGCCTTCATTCAAACAGAAGTACCAGGTATGTACCTAGAACCTCATTCAGAAATCCATGTTAATGTTAGTTCTTCTACTAGTGCTTAATTACATAAACCAGTCTAAAATTGTCATCTTATAAAATCATTGTAAACATAAATTGTAATATGAATTACTTTCTAAAATATTAACTTACATATAGGATATTATCAGTAAGTAGCTATAATAACACAATTAAAATTTCTTTAAAATATTTAAATGCAACGAAATCTTCATAAAAATGTATGCTCTATGTTAAAATGTAGCTGTAGTCTTCATGACATTTCGCATTTCGACATTAATTCGTGGTCTTCAGGTGTACAGTCTTCTATTTTGCATTAACGTAGCCTGATAACCCAACGAACAACTTGTAGCTCACATGATTTAACATACAAAATAAAAGACCATTCACCTGAAGATGGCAAATTAATGTCAAAATGCGTTATGAAGACTACAGCTACAATTTTAACATATATAGAACATACATTTTTAAGAAGATATTTGCTTTAATGTTTTTAAGACTTTTAATTGTTGTTATTAGGACTTTTTATTGTTAATGTATATAGTACTGTTTTAAGGGGTAACTTACCTATATTTAAAAAAGGAGATCCTACCAAATTTCTATTGTGCCCACTTTTTCATAGTTAATAGCAACTACATTATTAAAATCCAATTGACTGAATTTATGGAAGTAAGCTTACTATTTTCAAAATCTCAAATTGGTTCTAGAAGTTGTTTATCAACTGTGGATGCAATTAAAAGCTTAGTTACTTCCATACTTACTGGATTTGAAAGTCATGAAAGTAGCAGTATTTTAGTCATGTTGAGTGATTTGACCAAAGCCATTGATTGTGTGTCCCATATAACTTTATTTTGTAAACTCAACTATTATGGTATTTTCAGCAAAGAACTTGTTGACTTAAGCCATTCTCAAAAGGTCTACTTAAATGGTCACTTTTCGGAACCTCTTTCTATAAAGTACAGCGTGCCACAGGGATCTGTTTTGGGACCATTATTATTTTTGATAATGATTAATGACCTACCTGTTAATGTCAGTAGTAAATCTATCTTTCTTGTGTTTCATATAATAATTAAAATAAATAAATAAAATAAATACAATTCTATTTGCCGACGGTTGATCCTTTTATTCTACTGCTATGGTAGTTATCCAAAATGAAGGGGGGAAGATGGTTTTGGATACACCAGAGTCCCGCAAACTAGGCAGTTCAGATTAAGTTTATTTACAATTTACAATTTATTGTTCCAAATTACACGAAAAATATACATAAAAATAGTTGATACACCACCCGAATAAGCAGAGCTTGTGTTCGGGGGTGGTTCAGTTCAATATATTAGAAAAAACTTATACTAAATAATTACTTAAAACAATACATAATTTTGAGAAGTATGACAGAATATTATGTATGAAAGGTTCTATGTTCTATTTACAATACAAAGGTACGAGGTAATACAATAATAATACATAACAATTTATTTGTTCAAATTTTAGTAAAAAACAAAGAAATTAAGTTCTATCCAAATTTTAAAGTTTAATATGAAAAATGTTATAACAGCAATAGTAGAAAACAGAAGTAATAATTATATAAATTTTCTAATTTTAGACCTAATTGTTTGTTGTTTAAGCTATTTAGATCAGGATGGTTGGTAATAAATGAATTGAATAGTCTTGGGCCAAAACTTGAACAGTGCTTAGCTCCAGCAGTTGTAACATTTTTCGGTTCAAGTAATAAATGAAATTGATTCCTTCGCGTGTTATATATGTGAGATTCTGACTTGTAATTGTGGCAAACATGATGGGACTATCAAACAATTTTTTGGCAAGAAATAGGTAGGCCTAAACTATTTTGTTGTAATATAATTATAGACACTTATAATTTTTGTTTCATAGAAGAATAACTAGATCCATATTAACATGTTTTATGATGGTTATTTGAGGTCAGTAAACACATTTTTAATTTTTGCAGTTATAGTTTTAATTTTTAAACTCTAATTCCCGGTAACTCGGTGTTTCGGGAAGTCTGCGCACTTTTGGTCCATATTAGGTTGAGTTTAAGAGAGACTGCTGTAACCAAAATTTTGGATAAAAATCAAAATGTAACTTTTAAAGGTTAAGAATCACTTTTTAAGTTATAAATGAAAGTAAGAAGACAATACATACAATATGTTAAAGTGGAAACACCAACACCAATATCAGCTGCAACAGCACTCAAAATCTTGCCATTTTTAATTCTTTTAACTGCTTCAAACTTTACTTCTAACATTATCACAACTTATTTCCGCTTTGTTGACATGATGCACAATAAAACTGATAAAAACACTTCACAAAAAGTGATTGATCGTCGCCACATGGACAAGTGCTAGCACATGATCGATGTGAACAAATAAAAGAACAGAGTTGATGTGTGTCTTTATACGGTAATTGATAAGGGATGGAGCGGACAATGTCAGAGCCCTTTTACTCATACTTGGGACATTTCTTTCTATTCACACAAGCAAGTTAGGATGAGTTAGCCCAAGTGTTTGAAACACAACCTACATAGGCCTACACAGTATATCATAAAATCTTTTTTGTCGTTATGGTTAAATAGTATTTTGGTTTTGGGCAACAGAGTTCTATTGTTTGTCCTAAAAATGGCCAATTTCGGAGATAAAAGGTCTCTCTTCTCCACATACTTGTTAGTATCTAGCCTTGTATAGGCCTAAGCCACTGAAAAATGAAATTGCAGTTTTGTATCTTCATTTGTTTATTTTTGGAATCTTGTGTGAATAAATTGTGTCAAATTTTGAGTTTGAAAAAATGTATCCCTTGTACAAATTCAGGCTTTTGCCAAATTTTGCCTATATAACTTACTTAATCATTACTCAACTGATAAATTGCCAGGTGCTTTTGTTGTATCAGTTGAAATTCACTACAATTTTCTTGTTTTGTAGAAGCACTCGAAGTCACCGGAAGGGAGAAGATCCAATGGCACCTTTCCAGACATCCGTAACGCTGAGTGATGAAAATCGAGATGGACAAGAAGTGATAGAGGTGCAAATTCTCCCTCAGGTTGGTATGATTGCATAATTGCTGGGTGATATTAGTAAAATATGTTATGGCCTTTTACTAATACAGCAAAAGCAAAACATATTAAGGAGAGTATTAACAAAGCTGAAAATAAAATGAAAGTAACCTGGGACATTATCAATAAAGAAAGAGGCCAATGCATCACCGATAAAACAGAGCCTTTTGGTGGGATAAAAATAAATAACATAGAAGTAACAGATATAAACCAAATTGTAAACATATTTAATAACACATTTATTTGTACAGTAGAACAGTTGATAAATAGGGAGACAAACATCTATGAAAAAGTAGAACAGAAAACACAGATAAGTCAATCACTATACTTACATCCAGTGAATGAGAGAGAATTGAGAAGAGTCATAAATAAATTAAAACAAAAAAAAATCATATGGAAAGGATGAATTTTCAAATTATGCCATAAAACAATGCCAAGAAGGTCTCATTACACCATTAATAGACATAATAAACAGCTCCTTTAGAGAGGGGATATTCCCAGAGGCATTAAAGATAGTTAAGGTAATACCTGTCTATAAAAAAGGAGACAAAAAAGACCCTGGTAACTACAGACCAATTTCGCTTATGTCAGGTATATCAAAAATTATAGAAACAATAGTACAAAGTAGATTAAGTAAGTTCCTAGACAAACATGATGTGTTAATTAAAGAACAACATGGATTTAGAAAAAAACAGCTCAACAGAAACGGCATTAGAAGGGTTTATAGATAATATAACAAAAATATTAGACAAGAAAAAAATTGCAGCAGGCATCTACATGGACCTTACAAAGGCATTTGACACGGTGCAACATCAGCGGCTGGTAGAGATACTAGGAAAATACGGAATAAGAGGAAATCCAGGAAAATGGATACAGAGTTACTTGGTAGGCAGGACACAATACATGCAAATAAATGATCATAAATCAGATATCAAAAGGGTAAAACAAGGTGTACCCCAAGGTTCAGTATTGGGGCCAATACTTTTCAATATATACATCAATAGTATAAAAGAAATTATCACTAACAGCAAAATTTTACTTTATGCAGATGATTCAACTCTGATAGTAGAAGAAGACAGCAAAGAAAATCTAGAGATTAAAACATTCATAGAAGTCAACAGAATTTATCAATGGCTACAAAGTAACTCTCTATTCATCAATGCTGATAAAACAATGTGCATGATATTCTCCAATAAACTGATAAATGAACAAATGAACCTAATGATAAATGGTGACAGGATCGAAGAAATTCAAGTAGTAAAATACCTAGGAATAAACATCGATTCAAAATTAAACTGGGGAGAACAAACCAATTCTATATGCAATAAATTAAACTCTGTTATATTTATACTCAAACTAATGTCCAGATATGCTGACACATCAGTACTTTTAACAATATATCATAGTTTATTTGAAAGTTATATTAGATATGGTATCACTGTTTGGGGTAATTCATCAGAATACAATAATCACAGAATAAGAAAACTAAAAGAAAAAAAGCAATTAGAGTCATAGCACAAATAAAACAAACAGAATCATGCAGGGAACACTTTAGAAAATTAGGTATACTCACATACACATCAATATATATCTAGAAGACCATAATGAGTTTAATAAAGAAACAAGGAAATATTGTAACAAATAAAGACATTCATTCACACAACACAAGACAAAAGAATGACTATAGAATAGAAACACATAATCTAAAAAGTTTTGAGAAAAGTTCAAATTATGCAAGAATAAAACTATGGTCCAAGCTGCCTAACTCGCTTAAATTAATACAACGACAGAAATGCTTTAAAAACAAGCTCAAGCAATTCCTATTAGAGAAAGCATACTATACTATAAAAGAATACACTGATGAGTAACATAGTTGAGTAGCATCATTATTTAGCAATAAGACAATCTGTATAGGAATAAGATAAGATAATTTGTGTAGTACTAAAATAAGTTAAGCCATAAGATAAGTCATATAGGTATAAGATAAAATTTGCAACTTAAATGTTAGTAAACTCAGTAGAATTATTGTAGAATAGACTAGATTTAATTATTGACAAGTCCTATATCATGTAACAATGGAAATTGTAACCAAATGATCAATGGGATGCTAATAAACTAAACTAAACTATTTTAAAAAAACATATTTACTGTGGGACTGTTTTGTCTTGTCTAACATCTTGTGTGCTGCGATTCCAGTCATGCATTTGTTTACATGCACTGGACTTCTGGAAGTGAATGTATAATAATAATTAGGGGGTGGATTTCTATGACCTAAAAATAAGATATAGGCCTATGCATGCATTTATAACCTAAAAAACATTAAAATATGATCATTAAAATTTAAAATATGACTTTATCACTCACACATTATGTATATATTTTTTTAAGTTTCATTACAATACATTTTATTAAAACAGAGTGTTAATTATTTAAAATATCTGTCTTTACTGAAAATATTTGCAGTGTATCACATTTCATCTCGGTTCATTATGGTTTGAATAAATGCATTTTCATATTAGAAATTCTCAAAAAGTATAATTATAATGCAAAATTTACAAAATATGATATGAAACTTCAAAATTTCTGTAATATGCACACAAATATACCAAAAATATGACCTAAATTTGCTACAATAATTGAAAATTTCCTAAATATGCAGTTATATGCACAATAAAAGCCGTTCCATCTTCACTAGGATGCTTGGAATCGGGTTTAAATTAGTCGGAAACCTGAAATAATGCAAAGGGGGAAAAATATGACATGTCATAGAAATCCGCCCCCTGATAATAATAATACTCCTAGTTCTAGATTTTGTAATTTTCATTTGATTTCTTTCGCAGGATGACAACTGGGGTGAGAATACAACAGCAGTGACTGGGAACACCTCGGAACAGTCAGAAGTTGAAGAAGTGGGTGGTGGACCATGGCCAGGGGAGCCGGACACGGGTTTAACCTTTGTATGTCATCGCTATCTAGGGTCTGCACTCACAGCAGTATTATCCGTCGCAGCTTTTCTTAGTCCACTTGCAATGGTAGTGCTACCAAAATTAGGTTTCTTTCCAGCACTGAACCCTGGACCCACGGTGGGTCTGCAGCAGCGACTACAGCTCCTGGCATGCGGTGCGGAGTGCAAGGGACTCCTCGTGTCCTTAGCGTTCAAGCTCGTGCTGCTGGCAGCTGGAGCGTGGGCTGTGTTCTTGCGACGGCCCCGTGCTACGATGCCTCGGATCTTTCTATTCCGGGCTGCTATACTCGTGCTAGTTCTAGTGTGCACGTTCGCTTACTGGTTATTCTACGTGGTGCAAGTGACTGAAGGTGCCGTGGCTTCGGCCACCGGGGAGGAAACTGTGGATTACAAGAGTCTCGTGGCGTATGCATCTAGTCTCACAGACACTTTGCTCTTCATACATTACTTGGCTGTGGTACTCATTGAAATTCGACATTTGCAGCCTACATATTATATTAAGGTGAGTGTTACACAACAGTACATTTTTCCTGAAGGACTATCTTTTTTATTGAAAGTAGAATTTTTAAACATACATGCAAAGAAACAAAATTATTGTGCATTACAAAATCGTAAGCCCCCAGATGAGCCAAGCTTGTGTTTAGGGGCTGCAATTTCTATATAGGCCTATATTAAATAAGAGAGAAACGTAGAAATTTACAAATAAGCTACAGCTATACTGATAAAATTTTAGAAATTTTTAGAAAGTTTATACAAGGAAGTTATTACAGTAAAATACCAGTATAACGAAATTTAGGGGACATCAGAAATTAATTTGTTATATTGAAACTTTACCAATACACAATGTTCTGAACTTTATTTTTTTAAAAAGATTGTGGTTTTCTTTGGAATATTCCCAGACACAATTCCACCTTATCTTCCCGTGGATTTCTATTGCTCAAAATGTCTGCCACAATTCCATCATCTGTGATTTCGTGTTACACTATCACATCACATTCCACATTGAAGTAGTCAGTAAGATTCACACTTGCTGGCTCATCTGACTTTTCACACAAATGCTTCCAATTCTCTTCTGTTTCTGTCATCTAACACTTCACTTTCTGTGATATCTTCTTCATAAACCACTCCTGTTATTCTAAAGCAGTTAGCGATTACATATTTCTTCTTTA
The DNA here is from genome assembly GCA_964059195.1 of Ectobius pallidus. Classification (NCBI taxonomy): domain Eukaryota; kingdom Metazoa; phylum Arthropoda; class Insecta; order Blattodea; family Ectobiidae; genus Ectobius; species Ectobius pallidus. The sequence goes on from CAXKWD010000007.1 coordinate 170,147,105, forward strand.
AGCTATTTCCATTCAGCACTCAACACAATATGCATTGATTATAAAAAGTTGACTCTCTCCGAGGAAATATTATTCAGCATACAGCGCAGAAATTAAAATTATCCTATAGGCAAACAGGCAAAATTTTAATTTGTTATAATTAAATGTTTTAACACATATTAAATAGGGAAGAGAGAAGGGGCCAATACATCATTTAGTAATACTGAAAATTTTGTTGTACTGGTGTTTGTTATACTTGTGTTTTACTGTACTATGAAAAATTTGTTAGGATTTGGTTTCTTGTGGCTATATGAAGTAAATACATTTAGGTTTGATTTAGCAAAGCAGACAGTTTGAGCTCATTTATACACCACATTTGAGTACTTCCAATCCATGTCATGACACACTGGCAACTACGGAACTCATCTAGCAACTAACATGGCGTTACTGGTAGGAACAAATTATATTCTAAAGGAAAAAAGCGATAGTATATGATGAGATATTTTAAATAAAAATTGATGAAGCCAGCGCTGACTTTTGTAAATGTATTGTCAGTGCCTTCAGGATTCTAGACCTGTAAGTTTCCTATTTAACCCATTGGCACACTACTTTTCTTATGCACAGCGCACCCATAAACACTAATATTTTCAGGCAAAAATTGATTTCTTTACATTTATTATTACTTCATGCAAATTCAATTTTATGAACTAAACTGCATACCCCTTTTTATGCTGTGATGTTTTGTTGATCCCTGGAATGTTTGTTTACAGGTATTTTGTGGTGTGATACACCCTAAAACAGTCTGGAACGCCACACACAATTTCTTCCTCGAAGCCATTTTTCGAACTGAGCGCCTCGGAATCCCATGATCACGTGATCATTATATCGATTTATAACTTAAACTTTACTTATTGTGTTGAATACAATAAGGTAGATAACTTTTGTGGGTATAATACGCTAATAAGGCATGTCATGCCATCTACTAACGGAAAGCGGGAATAACCTCATATTCACGATCGATTTATACCTTGAAGATCGATATGAAGCATATCGTGTTGCATACCATTGCATAGAGAATTTATTCAGCTTTAAAATGGTATATGGAATGTTATGCCATCTACTCAGAGAAAGCTAGAACTAAAAGAAGAAGTGTCGGTTGCTCAGCCCGTCTGGCAGCCGCCAAAGTGCATATCGACCACATATTCACGATCGATTTATACCTTGAAGATCGATATGAAGCATATCATATTGCATACCATTGCATAGAGAATTTATTCAGCTTTAAAATGGTATATGGAATGTTATGCCATCTACTCAGAGAAAGCTAGAACTACAAGAAAAAGTGTCGGTTGCTCAACCCGTCTGGCAGCCGGCAAAGTGCGTTTCGACTTGGATTTATCGCCCGTCCCGCAGACGGGGAAGTGCGCTAATGGGTTAAGCATCATTTTAACCGTGGCAAAGCCACAGGCTATTTTCTCGTGTGTAACATTGGTTCACTGTATAAAGTCCCACTGGTTAAACAGTTTTCAAGCTGATTTACTAGTGTACATTATAGTGAAGGTACATAGTGTATAATAATGAATATTAATGCTGTTTTCTTGTTCTCAGGTTGTGCGCAGCCCTGATGGAGAGAGCCGTGCTTATGCAATTGGGCAGTTGAGTATACAGAGGGCAGCGGTGTGGGTATTGGAGCATTACTACACAGAATTCCCCATATACAATCCTTACCTCGAACGACTTCCTGTCTCCAAGTCTCGGAAAGGAGGTTCAAGTTTCAAGTTTTATGATGTGGATGGAATAAACAACTCATCCATGCAGGTAAGAAGACTGGTTTGGGAGGAACATGTTTTCGCTTGAGAGCATTTTGTCATATTTAGGGCCTGTATGACGACCTCCTGATATCGTATTTATCTACCAAATAGAGAACCTATCTGAAAGTTGGCCAAGAATTACGTATTATGGTCTCCTGACAAAATCTGTCTGGGAAGACAACTTCCAGATAAGCTACCAGGAGGATGGAGTGGCTGACAAAGTACCAACTGCTAGTTAAGGATCATGGTTGAAACAAGATGGCAGGACGCAGAAGCTTGCTGGCCACCTGATTTTCAGAATTGATGCTGGAAGATTTAATTTACACAAAAATGTCATTTTAGGCTCACATATGAATGAAATAGAATTGCACAAATCGATTAATGCACTTAAAATGATGTGTTATTATGTAATTTATTTGTACAAATACAAACCCGAGCTGCCACACCTAGCGGAGGACTTCTGAACTACACCAAACACACCTCTTTGCTCAATCAGCTAAGGACCATTTTACAAATTTGTGACGGGCTTTCTTACTTTATGCTATAAAGTTCCCTAACTTCTTGAATTAAATCTTCGCAAAAATTCTTCGCCAAAATCTGTGACGACTAACATGTGATTATTCTCAATCGTAGTACATAAGTTTACTGAACTCCTACAAAACAAGGTCACTCATGCACCTGTCGTGTCATCATAACACTGCCTGCATAGTCCACATTCCAACGTTCAGTACAACTACCTTTGACACCGGGTGATTGCAAACTTCTTACTCTCAGTTTACTTTCTCTCTCTTTTAACAATTTACTCAGTCTTGATAATATTGATGAAAATTTATATTAACGGGCGCCATCATCAATACGCTTCCTCTTTCCTTTTTGTTATGTATCAGCCCAGACACAAATTAAATTATAGATACACAGGCTATGTACCTACATGCCCCTCGACTAGCTTTTAAGTTAACAGTGGAGACGGGAGTTGGGTTCGGATTTACCTTTCGTTTTTTTTTTTTTATTCTGCTTCTTCTTTTTCTCCTTTTTTCAATACTCACTACCAAAGTATGTAACTTAGCACAAAAACCAGCTACTCTCAAACCATTACAAGGATAAGGGTCAAAAATCTGAACTTCACGTTAATTTACTTTGCATAACAATAACCATAATTTATTTAATATATTATTTTCTTTCTTTTTTTCAACAATAACAATCTTATATACAATAAATTACATTTACACTACATTAACCATTCAACATTTTTATTGGTAGGATAATATTTGATTATTCAAGGTTAGTATACCCAATTTTAACTATATAAGTATGTTCTCTGTTCAACAATAACAAATCCTTAATTAATTACTTTAATTTTCTTTCTTTTTTTTTTCAGGTATCTACTAGAACGTCTTGTATTGTTCTTCTAATTTACTACTGACTTGTGTAGTCATTTACATTTGCAACTTCAGGATAGTTCAATATATATATTATACTGGGTGTTTTTTTTTTCTTCTCTTGAATAAATAAAGGTTTTCAGTTCATAATCCAGTCCTTACTCTACAGATTACACTCAATAATCCCACCTATGTCTCCTATATTAGTCTATTTGTCAGCTTAGTCCATGAAGAATTGTATTTAAAGATAGATAGAAAAGACAGTCTCATGAAGAAAGAAATAGAAGTTTAGGCCTATACCCACAGAGTGACTGTGGCGATAGACCACCGATACAGGAGCGACGTCTAGATCTTGAGTTACAAACAATCTGACTCCTCTCCTGCAACCGGGAAAATATTAATGGGCCGCAAACAAAAATACAATTTTGTAAATCGACGTCAGAGGTCCCTGACACTCTCTCCTAGAGGCACGTGGGGCCGTTGTTCGCCTCCAACATCGATGGCTTTCACAATCTCTCATAAATTTCCTTTCTTTATATGTTACTGGTATAGGCCTTGCCTACTACCAGATTTTATTTGTTTGATTCGGGATACTTCCGGCGTTCCCTCACCTCACCCTTACAATCTCTAGTACTTGCTAATAAACTACTTATCATCAGTACACTACTCGCAATTTCCTATTCTCCTCTTTCTAACCTAACCAATCATTTGTTGTTATCTTTCAACTCACTCTCCTCTTTCTAACCTGACCAGTCATCAGCTATTATCTTTTAACCCCTTTCTTTCTTTAAGTAGAGTTCCCTTCAGCTTATACCATTGATTTAATTCACTCGGTGGTTATTCTAGTTTTCCTACTTCTTACGTTACTACTCTTTAGCATGGGCACCCAATCTTCTTTTGTCTCTAAATTCCCTCGAATTCTAACTGAAACTAATTCACGCCCAGATTAGTAAGCTTCTCTATAACCCCTTTAGTGACTTCTACTTCTACCCTAACATGTAAATTTTCCCATGGTACACACCTAATGCACTACCACTCGTAGGCCTTCTTTTGCCCTTCAATCTTTCCACTTCTTATCCCCCTCTACCATATTCCATACACCTTCGCTTGTAGATAAATCTCTATAAAAAAACATAACTTAACATTACAGGCCAGCATGAAATCTATTTATAGATAGTCACCCGTCACCTGAAAGAAACCCAAGAGGGAGAGGCCCTCGTAAGAAGTACTAAGCATGCCCCTTAATTACCTTTCTTCCTTACTCCCCTCGCGTCCTGTCTCAAAAATAACAAAGTTTATATGAGCATCACCAATTGCCCCTAGCTATGTATTCATTCGTGGGACAATTACCCAAAAAAACTTAAAGTGAAGAGATATATCTGTGGCATTCAGTTGTTAGGCTCTAGACTGCTCTTTTATAATTAATTTAGACCAGAAATAGAAAATAGTTGGATTACTGGATTTCATCACTTTACTTCTAGAATTCTCACTTCTATGTTTCTATTCTATTCTATTCTATTATTCCATACGGTGTCTAATCGCCATACATGACTTAGAAACCATCCTTAAAAAAAAAGGATATCTCAATTTTCTCACTCCCCAAACAATAAGAAAAAAAGTCTAGACGCTTATACTCAACCAGTGATGTCCAACTTATCCTCCGATCCTGAGTTGTCTTCCATTACTTCCTGATGTCCATATCTGCTCTTATTCAGAGCGAGCAGTCACGACTCACTCTCACAGCTGATGTTCGCTGTAGCGGTGTCTCGTACTGGCCGACTTGGTGTATTCTTCTGATTAATGACTATCTCCATATAGCCGTGTCAAGGAAGTTCACAACCAGAATTTCCTTTGGATGAAAGTCTGACACACCATTATGCCAGAACGCCTCTACCGCTGTCACCCATCCCAATCTCGTCTTCTCCCTTCTGCCTTTTCAACTTCTCTGTCTCGTGGTCAGGCACGTACTCCTAACCGTCTTTCAGGTTCCGCACGTCTCCCTCGTCGATTCACCGTCGACGCATGCGCACCTCTCCTTTTCTGTAATTCAAATAAAATTCAGGGCAGTATCGATAATCATAAAAATGTTCAATATCGATTAGTTGCGGTCCCCCAACCCTTCCTTTGTTTAGGAATGGTCTCCTATCGTTGATTATGCACGTCGCTATTTGCGTCGTTACATTCTTCCCTCACTCACCATAAAAAAAATAATGTTGACACAGGTCACATTCATTTTTTTTTTTTTTTTTTTTTTGTGCGTGTCTCTTTTACCAGCCTTAAAGAATGTTTATCCAGGAACAAAGGGTTTCAAGTCTTTGACGTGCCACTTCCCCAACTTTTTACCAAAACGGTTTGTCAGTTCGTAGCTATTTTCACTGAACTTTTTCTTTATAATATAGGGCCCGACAAACTTTGCACTTAAACCTGCTGTATAAGCTTGTGAGGCATCACTTAATTTAAAGTTTCTTCTTAACACTAGATCTCCTGGACGAAATCTCACCTCTCTCCTCCGAAGATTATAATAATGACTCGAATTCTTATAGGCGGTTTCTAAGTTATGTCTAACCATTAAACGTACCGTTTTCAATTTATTGAGTCTCTCCACCCAAATTTTTGGAATTTCTTTATGAATCGGTTGGTTTTCCACCTTTTCAATCCTACTGATAATTTCAGGCTCCTTCCCATAATTTAGCATATAAGGAGTGCATCCAGTGGAACTATGCTTAGCCGTATTTATAGCAAAATTAAATTCTCTCAAATACACATCCCAAACTGTCTGATCCTTTTGAATATAACTAGAAATCATTGTTTTCAATACTCTATTGACTCTTTCTACTGGATTTCCTTGTGGCGAATATACAGGTAAATAACAAGGAGTTATATTAAAAGCTTTAGCTATCTCTCGCATTAATTTACTAGTATATTGCGGTCCATTATCCATCAGCAAATATCCCGGAATTCCCCATTTAAGGATAATCAATTCATAAAATGCTTCCGTAACTGCTCTACTGGTTGCTTTCCTTAACGCTTTACATTCTACATATTTGGTAAAGGTGTCCTGAAATACTACAATGTATCGGTTCCCTTTTTTGGAACGTGGGTAAGGTCCCAACAAATCAGTAGCTACAGTCATCCAAGGTTTCTCTTTCTGGTAAAAATGCATTGGTCCTGCTTGAGCCGTCTGTAACACTTTCTGTCTCTGACATATTTCACAAGCAGTAACATATTTAGCAACATCTCTAAACATTCCCGGCCAATAATACTTGTTTGCTATCCTAAAGAAAGTTTTAGCTATCCCCATATGTCCTGCAGTAGGTGCATCATGACATTCCTGTAATACTTTAATCCTATAATCTTGCGGAATAACTAATTTCCACCTATTCACTGTTCCCTCTAAAGTTTGTTCTAACTGATCTAATCTTAAATGGTACAACTTCTCATCTACGACCTTCCAATCTGGCCAAAATTTAGGTTTACTTTGTACTTGCTCCTTCCGCTTAATATACCAAGCATCTTGTATATTTTCCCATTCCACTACTTCAGAGTTATCAGTCAACAAGAGGCAAAATTCTTCCTCTACCGTTTTCTCTTGAACTTTCCCTTCGTGTATTCTAGATAAAGCATCCGGAACTTTTTGTAATCTACCAGGCCTATGTATTACTTCAAAATCATACTCCTGGAGCAATAAACTCCACCTAGCTAATCGTCCAGTCGGATTCTGTAATGTATTTAACCATTTCAGAGCAAAATGATCAGTATATACTTTAAAATGATAACCTTCCAAATAAGGACGAAACTTTTGAACTGCCCACAATATAGCTAACAATTCCTTCTCAACTATTGCCCACTTTTGCTCGCCTACCGTTAAAGTTCTACTAGCATAAGCTATTACTTTTTCCTCTCCTTCCTCTCCTGTCTGAATTAATGCTGCTCCTAGTCCTGAAAAACTAGCGTCGGTCTGTAACACTAGGGGTTTAGTATAATCCGGACAAGTTAATATAGGACTACTAGATAATTTCGATTTTAATTCATCAAAAGATTCCTGACATTCCTTAGTCCAACGCCATTTCTGATTCTTTTTCAGAAGTGCAGTGAGGGGCTTTACAACTTCAGAAAAAAATGGAATGAATCGTCGGTACCAAGATGCCAATCCTAAAAATGCTCGTACTTCCTTGACTTTTGTAGGGGCTGGATACTCAAGGATACACGAGATTTTATCTGAATCTACAGCAATTCCTAATGGAGTAATGATATGACCCAAATATTTTAATTCACTTCTGCAAAATTTTGATTTTTCCCTATTAATTTTCAGGTTAGCTTTTCTTAATTTCTCTAAAACTTTTTCTAACAAGGACAAATGTTCTTCAAATGTCTCGCTAATAAGTACTATATCATCCAAATAACAAAAGCATTTCTCTCCTATCTCTTCTCTTAATATAGTATCAACTAATCTTTGAAACGAGGCTGGTGCGTTATGGATCCCAAAAGGCATAACTCGAAACTGATACAATCCTCTACCAGGTACGGTAAATGCTGTTTTTTCTTTACTTGCTTCATCTAATGGAACTTGCCAATACCCATTTTTCAAATCTATTGTACTGATATACCTAGCATGTCGTAATTTACTCAACACATGTTCAATGTATGGCAAAGGATAACTATCTCTTTTAGTACAATTGTTTACTTTTCTGAAATCTACGCAGAACCTCCATGTTCTATCTGGTTTCTTTACCATAACTACCGGAGACGACCAAGGTGAATTTGAAGGCTCTATAACTTTTTCCAATAACATTTTATCTATTTCCGCGTGTATAACTTTTTCCAAAATGGGTGATACTGGATAATATCTTTGTTTTATAGGTTTTGCATCGCCTGTATCAATAACATGAGAAATCAGATCGGTAAGTCCAGTACACTGATCAAATTTCTGTAACTGATTTTCCAAAAACACATTCAATCTGTCCCTTTCCTGAGGTGTAGGTAAAGTAAGAATATTATGTAGTTGATCTTCTTCTTTTAAATCTATAGCCTTAACAAATTGAAAAATTTTTGCTGGTTCATCTTTGAAATACCAAGTCCCATCTTGCAAATCTACTACTAACCCAATTTGTTTCAAAACGTCCATGCCCAGAATCATATCTACTGCTAAATTTGGCATAATTTTACATTTTATCGGAAAAATCCTGTCCTGCAATTTCATCTCAAAAGTTCTCTCTCCTGTTATAGAACTATAAGTTTTATCTGCTAGTTGCACCACCCTAACTTCAGATTCTTCTACTGCTAAATCTAACATTTTACACAAAAAATCACCCTTCTCTCCCACATAAGTTTTATCTGAACCGGAATCTATTAAAGCAATAAATGTAATATCCTCCAGCAAAATTTCAACAAAACATCTATCTCCATTAACTAAATCTGTAGGATTTATATTTAACATCACACAAGCCTGATTTTTAGTTAATTGTCATAAGGGATTTGTAGGCCTAACTTTTCTTTCTTGGGGCATCCTACAATCAATAGACCTATGTCCAAGCTTATTACAATTATAACATTTAATCGTAGCGCGTGGAGTAACTCTACGAGGTGCTTTACACTCGAACTGCCTATGTCCTGTTTTATCACAATTCCAACATCGCTGATTATTTGAAAAACGCAAAGTGGTGTTTTTACCATTATCCCTCGACTCATCCTGTCTCTCTTTATTTTCTATTACTTTAACCATTCTAGAATCATTTACAGGACTTGAATTCCGTTCCTTATCCCACGTCTTTGCAGAAAAACTAACATTGGGTTTCTTTTGTAACTCGGACGATGGAAGTTCCTGTTTTCCCTGAATTCCTAGCGCTGTATGAACTGAAGGTATAACAACTTGTCTCTGAGGTTTATAAGCCGTTTCTTTAATTGTAGCTCTAACCTGCGTTGGAGGAGGAATATATCTCTCAGAATCTAACAATATTTGTTCATACTGTCTACCTACACGTATTAAATCTGTTATAGTTTGAATCTCTGCAGGTCTAAGGTACAATTTTACATCAGGACGCAAATTTTTGATAACAGTCTTCATCATTTGTTGAGGACTCATTGGAGTACTCAGCCTCCTTATTAACGTTTGAATAGCATTAACATAATCAAAAATCGATTCTTTGGGACCTTGCGTTCTCTGTCTAATCTCATCCAAAAGCGAGTCTTCCTCATCAATAGGCAAATAATATTCTCTAAATTCTTTCAAAAAAGCTTCCCATGTAGGCCAATCTGTTAATCTGTTCCTGTACCAAAGTAAAGCTGAATCTTGTAAAATTTCGGGTAATACTGACAATAACTCTACACCCTGTAACTTAGAACTTTGTTTTAAATCTTCCAATCTCTCCAAAAATAAGTAAATACTATCCCCAGGTTTGAATTTAATGTTCCATTTACGAACCAGATCCAAAGTATTTGGTTTATGCGGCTCTAACTGAATTGTAAACGATGGTACTACTGGTACAACTTCTTCTGAATCAGCTACCGCCATGGCCTTCCTACGCATTAACTTAACCCATGTATACACTACATCTCCATATGAATCTTGTGGTACCGTTATATTATGTTCAACTAAATCTTCTTCCAAAACTTCCTGACTCAGAGCAAAAGCCGTAATTAACACTTGAAATGACTGAGGGTTCTTACGGGCATAATCTAACAAGCGTTGTCTTAACTCATCCCTTGTACCTGTGGTCGGTAACTTTACTCTATCACATTCTGCCTCTAAATCCGCCTTCCTCAACTTCCTAATAGCTTGGGTTAGCTCAGCTGCTCTTATTTGTGCATACGGATCAACATAAGTAGCCATATTTATATATTAACAATACCACTGGAAAAAAAGATTAGAACACACAATAGTTCAGTCGTCTGTCTTAGTCATCTATAGAAGTCCTTACTTGTCAATAGTCATTATTCTTTTCCCAAAAATATGTTATTATTATTATTTATTTTTTTGAGAATAAATTTCAGTTATACTAACCTAACTCCCAAAATTCTTTTAACCCTATCTCGCCTCACGTTAGGATATCAAACTATCATTGCCTCACGCTATGGGCTATCATAATATGGAACTTCAACTGAATAAAGGTTTCTTTTTTTTTTTTTTTTTTTACAATTTTAACTAAATTAAGTTGCAACAATTAGCAATACTGTTTTGTTTTAACACTACTCAACCCCACGCTATGGGCGACCAAAATATGTGGTAGTAACACAACTCGCCCCACGCTATGGGTCAAAATTACTATCAAAATTATCCTACTATGAAACTATCACAGCCCCACGTTGGGCGCCAAAATTTGTGACGGGCTTTCTTACTTTATGCTATAAAGTTCCCTAACTTCTTGAATTAAATCTTCGCAAAAATTCTTCGCCAAAATCTGTGACGACTAACATGTGATTATTCTCAATCGTAGTACATAAGTTTACTGAACTCCTACAAAACAAGGTCACTCATGCACCTGTCGTGTCATCATAACACTGCCTGCATAGTCCACATTCCAACGTTCAGTACAACTACCTTTGACACCGGGTGATTGCAAACTTCTTACTCTCAGTTTACTTTCTCTCTCTTTTAACAATTTACTCAGTCTTGATAATATTGATGAAAATTTATATTAACGGGCGCCATCATCAATACGCTTCCTCTTTCCTTTTTGTTATGTATCAGCCCAGACACAAATTAAATTATAGATACACAGGCTATGTACCTACATGCCCCTCGACTAGCTTTTAAGTTAACAGTGGAGACGGGAGTTGGGTTCGGATTTACCTTTCGTTTTTTTTTTTTTTATTCTGCTTCTTCTTTTTCTCCTTTTTTCAATACTCACTACCAAAGTATGTAACTTAGCACAAAAACCAGCTACTCTCAAACCATTACAAGGATAAGGGTCAAAAATCTGAACTTCACGTTAATTTACTTTGCATAACAATAACCATAATTTATTTAATATATTATTTTCTTTCTTTTTTTCAACAATAACAATCTTATATACAATAAATTACATTTACACTACATTAACCATTCAACATTTTTATTGGTAGGATAATATTTGATTATTCAAGGTTAGTATACCCAATTTTAACTATATAAGTATGTTCTCTGTTCAACAATAACAAATCCTTAATTAATTACTTTAATTTTCTTTCTTTTTTTTTTCAGGTATCTACTAGAACGTCTTGTATTGTTCTTCTAATTTACTACTGACTTGTGTAGTCATTTACATTTGCAACTTCAGGATAGTTCAATATATATATTATACTGGGTGTTTTTTTTTTCTTCTCTTGAATAAATAAAGGTTTTCAGTTCATAATCCAGTCCTTACTCTACAGATTACACTCAATAATCCCACCTATGTCTCCTATATTAGTCTATTTGTCAGCTTAGTCCATGAAGAATTGTATTTAAAGATAGATAGAAAAGACAGTCTCATGAAGAAAGAAATAGAAGTTTAGGCCTATACCCACAGAGTGACTGTGGCGATAGACCACCGATACAGGAGCGACGTCTAGATCTTGAGTTACAAACAATCTGACTCCTCTCCTGCAACCGGGAAAATATTAATGGGCCGCAAACAAAAATACAATTTTGTAAATCGACGTCAGAGGTCCCTGACACTCTCTCCTAGAGGCACGTGGGGCCGTTGTTCGCCTCCAACATCGATGGCTTTCACAATCTCTCATAAATTTCCTTTCTTTATATGTTACTGGTATAGGCCTTGCCTACTACCAGATTTTATTTGTTTGATTCGGGATACTTCCGGCGTTCCCTCACCTCACCCTTACAATCTCTAGTACTTGCTAATAAACTACTTATCATCAGTACACTACTCGCAATTTCCTATTCTCCTCTTTCTAACCTAACCAATCATTTGTTGTTATCTTTCAACTCACTCTCCTCTTTCTAACCTGACCAGTCATCAGCTATTATCTTTTAACCCCTTTCTTTCTTTAAGTAGAGTTCCCTTCAGCTTATACCATTGATTTAATTCACTCGGTGGTTATTCTAGTTTTCCTACTTCTTACGTTACTACTCTTTAGCATGGGCACCCAATCTTCTTTTGTCTCTAAATTCCCTCGAATTCTAACTGAAACTAATTCACGCCCAGATTAGTAAGCTTCTCTATAACCCCTTTAGTGACTTCTACTTCTACCCTAACATGTAAATTTTCCCATGGTACACACCTAATGCACTACCACTCGTAGGCCTTCTTTTGCCCTTCAATCTTTCCACTTCTTATCCCCCTCTACCATATTCCATACACCTTCGCTTGTAGATAAATCTCTATAAAAAAACATAACTTAACATTACAGGCCAGCATGAAATCTATTTATAGATAGTCACCCGTCACCTGAAAGAAACCCAAGAGGGAGAGGCCCTCGTAAGAAGTACTAAGCATGCCCCTTAATTACCTTTCTTCCTTACTCCCCTCGCGTCCTGTCTCAAAAATAACAAAGTTTATATGAGCATCACCAATTGCCCCTAGCTATGTATTCATTCGTGGGACAATTACCCAAAAAAACTTAAAGTGAAGAGATATATCTGTGGCATTCAGTTGTTAGGCTCTAGACTGCTCTTTTATAATTAATTTAGACCAGAAATAGAAAATAGTTGGATTACTGGATTTCATCACTTTACTTCTAGAATTCTCACTTCTATGTTTCTATTCTATTCTATTCTATTATTCCATACGGTGTCTAATCGCCATACATGACTTAGAAACCATCCTTAAAAAAAAAGGATATCTCAATTTTCTCACTCCCCAAACAATAAGAAAAAAAGTCTAGACGCTTATACTCAACCAGTGATGTCCAACTTATCCTCCGATCCTGAGTTGTCTTCCATTACTTCCTGATGTCCATATCTGCTCTTATTCAGAGCGAGCAGTCACGACTCACTCTCACAGCTGATGTTCGCTGTAGCGGTGTCTCGTACTGGCCGACTTGGTGTATTCTTCTGATTAATGACTATCTCCATATAGCCGTGTCAAGGAAGTTCACAACCAGAATTTCCTTTGGATGAAAGTCTGACACACCATTATGCCAGAACGCCTCTACCGCTGTCACCCATCCCAATCTCGTCTTCTCCCTTCTGCCTTTTCAACTTCTCTGTCTCGTGGTCAGGCACGTACTCCTAACCGTCTTTCAGGTTCCGCACGTCTCCCTCGTCGATTCACCGTCGACGCATGCGCACCTCTCCTTTTCTGTAATTCAAATAAAATTCAGGGCAGTATCGATAATCATAAAAATGTTCAATATCGATTAGTTGCGGTCCCCCAACCCTTCCTTTGTTTAGGAATGGTCTCCTATCGTTGATTATGCACGTCGCTATTTGCGTCGTTACAAATTTTTACTGCGTTCTTGCCGGTAAGCAGTTCAGCAGTGATATTACAAGGCATCTTCCAGTTAAGCTATCTGGAAGTCACGTATCGGGAGGAATTGTCGGCAGGTGGTAATACAGGCCCTTAGTGCATTTTAGTTCAGTTTTGTGCAGAAACCCTTGTAATATAAATTTTTTATATATTCTCTATTTATTTTTGTGAAAAGATTAACTTGTAACTTTGATCACAATAAAACGAAAACAAAAAAACTAATTTACAAGAGTCATTTTATATTTGTTGCTTTGTCATGTGACAAATGTAAAGATAGACCAGCATAAATAATATGAAAATTTTTGTTGCAGAACATTAGCCTCGGAAATGAAAAAAATAAAAATAAATAAATTAATATATAAAAATGAAAATAAAAAATAAATAAAAAATAAATAATAATAATAATAATAAATAAAATGTAAAATTTTATTTGACTTTACCCTCTTCTACAGTATGTTGTAATTTTTTAATGCTTTATTTTGTAAACTGTTAGATGCCTATTTTTGCTTAAAGACAGCATAGTAAGCAAATAAATAAAATTGTCTATGTACATTTTTCAGATTCAGATATGTAACAGATGTAAAAATAAAATGAATTTTCCATAACTACTTTGATACCAATACACTGGGATACATTGTTTTATCTTTCTGTATATTTCAACATTGTAATTGTTAATAATTTGTTTTTATTTACAGCAAAGCCAGTCTCGTGCCATGTTGGCAGCCCATGCACGACGGAGAGACTCCAGCCATAATGAACGTTTTTATGAAGAGCATGATTATGAGAGAAGAGTGAAGAAACGAAAAGCTCGCCTCATCACAGCTGCAGAAGAAGCGTTTACTCACATAAAACGGCTTCATAATGATCAAGGTTTCTAACTCATTTACCTATATTTTTATTTTTAGATAGATCTCTTAGTTTCAGGAACATATCGAGGTGATCTCATGCCTCCAGCAGAGCTTCCAAAGCTGCCCTCCCAACTACATGATAAATTTTTTGCTAATTTTTCTTCCTGTGTGTCATCTTCCCTAGAAAACTACCTGCACAAATTTAGCACATTTTATATACAAATATTTTAATTCAGTTTAATGAAAATGATGTTTTCTTGAAAAGTAGTACCGGTAATTTGAATGAACTACAGTTTTTTTATTAAATTAATCGGGTGAAGTATATATTATATATAATCAATGAGAATATTCATCTTCACTCATTTCTTGGAAGTAAAAACTTACCAAAAGGACGATCGTTTCGATGAGAGACTTCTCACCATCATCAGCTGTTCTCAACTGGCGTGTTTTCTTCTTTACCCACCAGATGTCCTCCATGTAGTAGAAATTTAGAGATGAGATCATTGTCCTTTGGGATGTCAATAGTGAGGCAAAATTTCTGAAAAGTGTTCAGCAACCACTGGATTTAGCTGTGTGGGAAAAAGTATACATTCAGAAAAATAGAGACAGACTTATGAATTTTGACATCCCAAAGGACAATGACCTCATTTCTAAATTTCTACTACAAGGAGGACATCTGGGGGATAAAGAAGAAAACACGTCAGTTGAGAACAGCTGAGAAGCCTCTCATCGAAACAATCGTCCTTTTGGTAAGTTTTTACTTACAAAAAATGTGTGAAGACGAATATTCGGGAAAATAACACTTTGCGACCCAACCGAGCCCCCCACCACTACGAGAAACCTAGCGGCGGCATTAGAACTACTAGGAAAGTAGCGACGGTGGCGACATCTAGTAAGGAAATGGTGAAAGAGAAAAATAATTTATTATTCCTTTATTCTCTTCTTCTCTTCCTTTCCCGTCTCTATCCTCTCTTCCTCTCACCTCCTCTTCACCCTACCTACCTATTCGAGACCTATTCCTAACAGTAAATTTTGGATCGAACGCATGACCCTTAGCATCGTAGCCAAGAGACTTATCCGTTACGCTACGAAGGACAGTTGAGCAGTGAAGGAAGTTCCGGTATATTTTAGTTATCTAATTTAGTTGGCGCTAGCGAGTGTTAACGCAAGAATCGGGTTTTCTAATTTTGAGATGGTTTGTTTGTTATGAAAAGAGTAGTGTTGGTGCAAGGGAATTTTTCTGCATCAATTAACACGGCGTTTTTTAAAATTGGGAAATATTATGTAAATTTCGATTTTTTATATATTGTGAATTTTTTTTTCTTTCAAATCGGTGTTTAAAGATCGTGAAATATGATGTTTGGTACAAGGGTATTGTTTTAATATAATTCGTGAAATTTTATTTTGTTTTTATAATCGTTTTTAAACATTGTGAAATATTATGTATGGTGCAAGGCAATCATTAGAGTAAGCTGCGGCTTAACACAGGAAGCTGCATTACCGGCGCTTAGTAGCGGCCGGCAGCAGGGTAGATGCGCGCGGGACGATGCGCGGTAGGCGGAGGGGAAGCCTGCCTGGCGGAGAAGGCGACCGGGCCGATGGAAAGGGGAGCCGCTCGGGTCGCAAAGTGTTAACTTGCCAATATTCTCATTGATTATATTGAACTACAGTATATTGATGAAAAACTTTTACAGACGTATCATTGGAGTAAATAAAATACTAATAATAAAGTGTTTTATAAAAAGTCTGAAAGTAAAACAAAATATGTAGCTTATTGTTTATGGCAGCTCCTGAACAAGATCAATGTCTAGGAACTAAGGACCATGTGACTAGTTGCGCATGCTAAATTTTTAGTGACAAAGGAAAATAACACACACACTGAGCATTATCAACTTGTGAGAACTGCCAGGCGAAGTAATCAATCACTACCCAGCACTGGCTATGTGATCATGCATGAGATCAAAAAGGCTCTGCACCAAGATAAAATAGTAACATGTTAGGGTTGGTACACGTGAAGTGTAGCTTGTTAAACAGATATTTATATTTAATTATTAAGTTTTTCAGGTTTTTTCACTATTTGAACACCAGTTCTATGTGGCATATGTGTGAAGTATTTAACAGAATTCGGAAATAGAAAAAACAAGATTAAGTTATTAATTTTTCCCCAAATCTGTTAAAACACACTTCCTGTACAAATATCACAATACAGTGCACGCCACTTATTGTGATCACTTTGGAATGCGGTTAATATGATAATATTAACACTTTCTGCACCACGCCATCTTTCAGCGTTTTCATCCTGTGAACCGGGCGTTTTCTTCCGATTTTGTGATTTTTTTTTAAAACATACAATATGTATTACAAAATAAAATCAGGTAAACTGATGTAACAAAGTGCAAGTATGTTTTTGTTTAATCAGTTATGACTGCAATAATTATGATATGCAGAATATGTTTTTTTTTAAATTGATTCCCAAGTTAAGCTCCAGATTTATTCATTAAGCAGGGCTTAGGGAAGAAGAAAGGTCTACCATCTCGGCCACCTGGGTCATTTTAACGGTCTAGTTGGTAAGCGCATGTCAATTAATATGTTTTACTTTCTCGCTTATACGGAGTATAGAGAAAGTATTGTGATCGTGACAAAAAATCGAAGTTGAGTTAACACCGGGAGAGCACGTTTCATGAAGCCTAGAAACCGAAAAAAATATTTTTGGAATGACGTCTGTCCGTCTGTCCGTGGACAAGCACAGCGGGTAAACGGCTCGTATTTACTTCATTTTTTGAAATAAGGACTTTTTCGAAATTTTGTCGAACCGCCCAGAAATTTAACTTTACAACTGAAATATTAAGGGGACTTTTCATGAAAACTTTTTTAAAATTTTTGATTTTTGAAAAAATGGCTCTAACGATTTTAATAAAAATTTAAAATTGGAAACTCTTATCTATGAGTAATAAAATGGCTATATCTGTATTTCTGCAAAAATGACTTAAGGGGTACTTTATTCGTATCCATTTTCAGTTTTTCTAGATTATATCCATTACAGTAAGTGATACATGAAACCCTACCACAGTAAAGTTGTAGAGAAAATTAAAATGAACATTTTTTGTTTAAAACATTTCTTTATACAATTAATAGATATCAAGATAAAAACGAAATAAGTACAGCTTAAATGCGAATTTCAGAACATACATATCAATTAAAATATGAATGGCATTTTGTTGCCACTAGCAACAAGAAAACTATAGGCCTAATGTACTTATTGTTGTGAAATGCAATCAGTTTAGCTCAGTCGCATTGAACACACTAAACCAATTACAGCGATGTGGTAGGCCTATGGGCTAACAGGGAAGAGGTCCTGAGTTCAAATCAAACCTCGTGGCCGCCCAAATTGACTTGGGTTTTTCATGGTTTCCTCGTTCGCAAAAGCAAACGCCGGGTTTGTAGGACTTGCTTATTTTCCATAACTCATCGCCGCTACGTCACTGGATATTATAATCGTTTAAACTGAATGCCACATACGAAGACATCACTAAACAATAGAAACAGATGACGCGAATGAGTTGTTACAATAGACTAATAGTTCACGCAAACATACCAAACACATTACATGACCTACAATGCAGTTAAAGCTTGCAATATAACCTAAGTAGTAACAGCAGTAGGACCGCCGGCGTGGTCTTGTGGTTAGCGTCAGATCCGTCGGTCCGGGTTCGATCCCCGGTACATCCTTGGATTTTTCTGAGGTTGAGGGGTCTGGTAGGGGTACACTTTCTCGTGATTCAAATTGAGGAGCTACTTGATAGAGAAGTAGCGGCTCCGGTCATGGAAACCACCATTAACGGTCGTGGGGGTCGGCATGCTGACCACATGCCCCAACCCTGCCATCTGCCTGTGGTAGATGACACACCGGTCGGTTGGTAGACCAAATCCCTCAAGGAATGTAGTGCCACGGAGTTTAGTTTTAGTTTCAGTATAGCGAAATTCAAATATAAGTCGCCCCTTAAGCTCCGTCCATTCGATATTCACATTTGCATTTACTGTGTGATGTATTTTGTTTCTGAGCGAAGCAGAGTGACCAACTGTCCTTGTATTGGTGGGTGGGTGGGTTGGGTGGGGCCGATTTATCCCAAGGTGCGACTTATATTTTAATTTTCCCGTAGTAATACTAGTAGTACTAATAATATGCAGTTTTACTGTCATTCATTATTATTATTATTATTATTATTATTATTATTATTATTATTATTGATTCACGGTAAAACCATTAAACATGAAGATCGACTCTGATGGTTTCCGTTCTAGATACTTCTTAGTTTTATGAAAATGTAATAAATAAAATTTAATTGTCTCTTTAATTTAATTTAATTTTTTCTGTGCTAGCCTTTAACACGTATATGCGAGAAAGTTTGTGCAACGTATTTTTGCACCATTTATTTTGTCATAGCTACCTGTATTTTAATTTCCAAGGCCTTATAAGATCTCAGTAAAACAATAGGCTATGTTGTCAAGATAACTGATTTTCATTTTTTTATATAAATTCTTTCGAATACATATATTACCATAAAATAGGCACTAAATTGAGCATTACTCCGAAACAGGTCAATCGATTTTATCCATTATGAATAGACGTCTTCCCATGGACATTATAAATGTGTATACCAAGTTTCATAAAAATCCGGTAAAGCGTATTTGAGTTACCGTGTCTTTAAAATATTCACTAAATTGGGTTTTACTCCGGTACCGGTCTACCGATTTGGTCCAATATCAGTAGACGTCTTTCCACGTACATTATAAATGGGTATACAAAATTTCAGGAAAATCCAATAAAGCATATTTGAGTTATCGCGACTTCTTATATATTAACATAAAAACACTAAATTGGGCATTATTCCGGTACTGGCCAACCGATTTGGTCCAATATCAATAAACGTCTTCCCATGGACATTATAAATGCGTATACGAAATTTCATAAATATCCGATAAAGCGTATTTGAGTTATTGCGCCTTTAAAGTAGACACTAAATTGGGTTTTACTCCGGTACCGGTCAACAGATTAGGTTCAAATTCAATAGGGCACTTCTCATGGACGTCATAAATGAGTATACCAAGTTTCATGGAAATCCGATACAGCGTATTTGAGTGATGGCGCCTTTCTATTAGAAAGGCGCCATAATCTATTAAAATAGGCACTAAATTGGGCATTACTCCGGTACCGGTGAACCGATTTGGTTCAATATCAATAGGGTTCTTCCCATGGACATTATAAATGTGTTTTCCAAGTTTCATGAAAATCCAAAAAAGCGTATTTGAGTTATGGTGCGTACAGACACACGGACAGACGGACAGACATTTTTTCGTCCACCACACAATCTCATAAAGTACCATACTGGCACTTAATAATGAATTACTTACCCATGAAGATTGAAACTTCCTCTTTCTAGAAATGATATTCTTTATTGTATTCACTCTCATATAAATATATCACAGGCAAATAAATGGGAGGCTCTTTTGAGGATTTACTTTTTTCGGAAATAATTTTTTCAAGGTTTGGAGGGTTAAAAACCTATTTATTGCAAAAGTACTAACTAAAATTACTGAAACAATACATAATATAGAATTTTGACAACATTTTGGTTGCATATTGTCTAGTAATTAACACGTTAGTGATATTCTTAGACATCTTCACGAATTCTAACCTAGCTTCTTGTTGATGTTTTGGTAATCGCAGTAGGCCGATATAAATTCGATAAAAAAAGTCGATATAAATTGATACAAGAATCGATAAGTGTATGAAGCACTCTCTGTTGGGAAGTACATAAACTAAACCTTTTTTCAAATGGGAAGCGTTTTGTTCTTCTCCTTGCTTAGATACGCGGTCCAATCAGAGACGGCGAGACGGAAGGAAGACCCTTCCTGATAGCGGTACTTCTTTAGTTCGTACACGTGATTGGCGGTGAAGGAAAACGCTTCCCATTTGAAAATTACTGTAAGCTTTGTGTTTATCTGTTCAAATCCTGTATTACACCAGTATTCTCCCATTGCTTAGCACGGATCGCGCGCAACGTAAGGGATACGGTCTTGGTTCACGCGGGAGTAAAATGCGGAACGTATCACATACGGGCATGGTGCGGAAAGTGTTAACCAGTTAATAACAGTAGCCGAAATAATTGATTCATATAATCATATATATGACAATAGATTACAAAAACAGAATAAAAAACTGTTTATTCGTACTGTGACGGGCTTTCTTACTTTATGCTATAAAGTTCCCTAACTTCTTGGATTAAATCTTCGCCAAAATCTGTGACGACTAATATGTGATTATTCTCAATCGTAGTACATAAGTTTACTGAACTCTTACAAAACAAGGTCACTTATGCACCTGTTGTGTCATCATAACACGGCCTGCATAATCCACATTCCAACGTTCACTACAACTACCTCCTCTACCGGGTGGTTGCAAATTTCCTACACCCAGTCTACTTTCTCTTTCTTTTAACAATTTACTCAGTTTGATAATATTGATGAAAATTTATATTAACGGGCGCCATCATCAATACACTTCCTCTTTTCTTTTTGTTATATATCAGCCCAGTCACAAATTAAATTATAGATACACAGGCTATGTACCTACATGCCTCTCGACTAGCTTTTAATTTAACAGTGGAGACGGGAATTGGGTTCGGATTTACCTTTCTTTTATTACTCTGCTTCTCTCTATTTCTTCTTTTTCTCCTTTTTCAGTGCTCACTACCAAAGTATGTAACTTAGCCCAAAAATCAGCGACTCTCAAACCATTACAAGGATAAGGGTCAAAAATCTGAACTTCACGTTAATTTACTTTGCATAACAATAACCATAATTTATTTAATATATTATTTTTTTTTTCTCTTTTCAACAATAACAATCTTATATACAATAAATTACATTTACACAACATTAACCATTCAACATTTTTATTAGTAGGATGGTGTTTAATTATTCAAGGTTAGTATACCCAGTTTAACTGTATAAGTACGTTCTCTGTTCAACAATAACAACTCCCTAATTACGACCAAACTTTTTGATGGCTTTCTTACTTTATTTCCAGGTATCTACTAGAACGTCTCGTATTATCCTTCTAATTTATTACTAACTTGTGTAGTCACATTTGCAACTTCAGGATATCTCAATATATATATTATACTTTCTTTCGAATAAATAAAGATTTCCAATTCATGATCCAGTCCTTGACTCTACATATTACACTCAATAATCCCACCTATGTCTCCTATACTAGTCTACTAGTCATCTTAGTCCATGAAGAATTGTATTTAAAGATAGATAGGAAAGACAGTCTCATGAAGAAAGAAATGGAAGTTTAGGCCTATACCCACAGAGTGACTGTGGCGATAGACCACCGATACAGGGGCAGCGTCTAGATCTTGAGTTACAAACAATCTGACTCCTCTCCTGCAACCGGGAAAATATTAATGGGCCGTAAACAAAAATACAATTTTGAACAATCGATGTCAGAGGTCCCTGACACTCTCTCCTAGAGGCACGTGGGGCCGTTGTTCGCCTCCAACACCGACGACTTTCACAATTCTCATAAATTTCTTTATATTTATTTTATTTGGGACACTTCTGGCGTTCCCTCACCTCACCCTTCTCTTTTTTTTCTGGGGTAATCTCTAGTACCTGCTAATGACCTACTTGTCATCCACTCACTACACAAAATTACCAATTCTCCTCTTTCTAATCTAACCCGTTATTATTGATTATCTTTTAACTCCTCTCTCTGTAAGCAATTTATACCATTGTTCTAATTTTCCCTCTTTCTTGTTACTCGGGTTTCCATACTTTCTAAGTTACTATTCTACTCCCTGGGCACCCAATTTCCTTGTTTCTAAATTCCCTAGAATTTTGACTGAAACTAACTCACGCCCCAGATCAGTAACTTTCTCTTTATAACCCTTGAGTAATTCCTACTTCTATCCCAACATGTAAGTTTTTCAATGGTAGGCGCTTAATCTACTACTATTCATAGGCCTTCTTCTGCCTCTCACTGTTCACTTTCTTATCTCCCTTTACCATGATCCATACGGTTCCCACTCTTCGATAAATCTCTTAAAGAAAACAACTCAATCCTTACGGGCCAGCATGAAATCTACTCATAGATAGTCATCTGTCACCCAACAAAAACCAAGAGGGAGAGGCCCTCGCAAGAAATACTAAGTAAGCCCCTATTACCCTTCTTTCTTACTCCCCTCGCGTCCTGTCTTATAAAAAAACAAGTTTGAATGAGCATCACCAATTGCCTCGAGCTATGTATTCATTCGTGAGACAATCACTCATAGAAACCCAAAGTATAGAGATTATCTTTACTAACCCACGGTCACAGTTCTTGACTACTCTTTCTTAACTTAGACCAGAAATAGAAACGGGTTGGATTACTGTATTTTATTGCCTCACCCTAGATTTATCACACTTCTATTTTTCTAACCCTACTCTTAATCCTTCATTTACGGCGTCTAATCGCCACACATTTCTTAGAAACAATGCCTCAAAATTTTCCCATTTCTCAAAAACAAAAGAAAATGTTTAGGTGATACTCAACGGGTGATGACTCTCTTATCCTCTGATCCCGTACTGTTTCCATCTACTTCCTGATGTCCACATCTTCCCTTAGTCCAGACTGAGTAGTCGTGACCCACTCTTCTCTCCACAGCTGGTGTTCGCTGAAGCGGTCTCTTGTACCGGCGGACGTGATGTGCTTTCCCAGCTAACGACTATCTCCATATAGTCATATCAGTGAAATTCCCATTCAGAATTTCCTTAGATGAAAGTCTGACACACCATCATGCCAGAACGCCTCTACCGCTGTCGCACATCCCAGTCTCGTCTTCTCCCTTCTGCCTTTTCAACTTCTCTCTCTCGTAGTCAGGCACGTAATACTAACTGTCTTTCAGGTTCCACACCTCTCTCGTCGATTCACCGTCGACGCATGCGCACCTCTCCTTTTCTGTAATTCAAATAAATTCAGGGCAGTATCGATAATCATGAAAATGTTCAATATCGATTAGTTGTGGTCCCCCAACCCTTCCTTTGTTTAGGAATGGTCTCCTATCGTTGATTATGCACGTCGCTATTTGCGTCGTGACAGTACATACAAGATATACATAACTGAATCATTCAACCTCTCATAAAACAGTATTAGACTCCAAGCATCTACTGTACTTTTTCAATCAGTAAAAAGTTTTTAATTGTTTCTGATTTTTCCCTTATGAGTTCATTAACCAATATTTCATACTCATAATGTTTTTGAAAGTCTACTGACTTGTGAACACCATATCATAAAAACATCTATTCTAACACCTGACCTGTCTCTTCGTTTTGCACTGCATGTCAACACTGTGATCTTCACAAACCAACAGCTGCAGCTAAACTGAGAGGTGAAATGTGTTTAATTGCTTAAAACAGAAAGTAGGAATGCACCCCTCGAACTGGTCATCCTGTGAGCTGGGAACAGTATCGTTACTTCCAATACAGCATAATACAGTTGAGTTAAGAACGAAACTCTGAAACACAAGACATTTAGCAACATACAGTACTTGGAAATAAAGCTGCAAAGAATAAAAATTTGATAACATAAACCGAACCATTGATTACAACAAATAGCATTTTTTCAATGTATGTATATTAATCCATATGGGACTTCATAAAAGTGATAACATTATCTGTGATTACATTAAGCAGCGTTCACTGTATAGTGTAAACAAAAACACTGTAATTGTAATTATTATTGTTACAGTGCCTGCCATCCCCATGGATCCACAAGAAGCCGCACAAGCCGTGTTCCCATCAATGGCACGTGCATTGCAGAAGTATCTGCGGGTAACGAGGCAACAGCCACGTCACTCTGTGGATTCAATACTTGCACATTTAGCCGACTGCCTCAGCCATGATCTCACACCACGAGCCTTTCTGGAGCCTTTCCTTGTACCTTCGCCAGTTCTTCAGGTAAAATTCACGCTGCTCATATAATCTGTGTAACTAGATATCTAGGAAATTTACATGATTCAGTCTTATTTCAGCTAATTGCTGCATAATTCAAGAAGTGTACTTCTGAAGTGGGAAGTAATGCAAGAACAAACATTATCGGAGTTCAACTAACAAGGAACCCTTCACTACCCTCATATCGAAACATGCCTCAATATTTTTACTGGGTCATCTAGATGCTGTAAGAAGTCCACGCTCCAAAAATTAGCTGCTGGTTTCAACTGCAAGTACCCTAAAATGCTTTGCAAATATCTTGGAACTTATTGTCTTGAAGCATGATGTGTGCTGCGGTTCAAATCACATTGCATTTGTTTACATGGGCTTGGATTCGCAAATGAAAGGATCAAGCTTTTAACCTAGCTTCTGTTGTCTGTCTAGTTGCAATCAAATATACAACTCAGCGATCAAATTCTCTCTACAGACAAATGTGAAAATATGTTAAGAAGAATGTGATAATGACGCGATTATTCGCTGAGCTTGGTGCAGAAGGAACTCGTGTTTTAATCACTGCATCAACACCAGTCACTTCTGTTTTGTTTTCGACAGTCAATTGTCTCCGCGCATCCGGAACTTCGAACTGCAATAAGGGTTGTCCAACTTCTCCCACTGCACTGCTTCAACCCGACATTTTCCAGGTTCGATTTAGGGTACTTGCAGTTGAAACCAGCAGCTAATTTTTGGAGCGTGGACTTCTTACAGCATCTAGATGACCCAGTAAAAATATTGAGGCATGTTTCGATATGAGGGTATTGAAGGGTTCCTTGTAAGGTGACTAGCATCTGGGAAAACCGGGAAAAGTCATGATTTTTGTTGTTTTTCTGGAGAAATCTTGGAAAAGTCAGGGAATTTTCAATAAAAACCTGGATTTTTTTTTTAAATTTAGATTTGGAGTATAGTAACAATTACAGTATTTCCCCGCATAATAGACGCACTTCCCCCAAAATTTTTATAACAAAAAACTAGGGTGCATCCTATGATTTACAGGCCTTCCGCATGAATTTAAGCAGACTCCTAAGGTACGTTTAGGAGAGTTTTTAAACTCTTCGGAGAAAATTGCTTTTTTGTAAATGCTCTGAGTTTAAGAACGATTTTCGTTGGACCGTTTTAAACCAGCCATCAGTTCCATCACATCCCAAGACCGATGGATGCGACTGAACATGCACTGGAAAGGAGACGTGTTTAAGAACGCTTGCGATGTAATGCGCATTTTGTCTGACGAGTTTAAAACCTCTCCCTTTACTATTTATGGTCAGGAAACATTCTTCAAGAACAGGGAAAAGCCAGGGAATTTTCTAAAGTCATTTTGCTAGTCACCCTGGTTCAACATTATATCAGAAGTTAACACAGTGAAGTTACATTGTATAACTTCACGCATATTATATAAGATATGTAGTGATTTGGCTCTTCCTGAACTAATTTCAAAGACTGTCTTCATTGATATTTTTCAGATCTTTTGTAGCTTGTAGACCTGTAAAGGTAAAGTGATCCCTGTGTGGGCCATGGAGACCCTTAGGGTTTCCAGAAGGTTAAAGCTACCATATTGTGCCCTACGCACATGAAGGTGATAAGGTTGTCAGCCCTACACACTGGCCGTTTTTTACCCCCAGGAATACTCCTGGTATAGTCTTCGCGCCCAAACGAACCCCACTCGGCTACAAAGCGAGCGGAACGCTTTTAAGTCGGACCACTCCCCTCATCTGGAAAAGATTATTAGGGTCTACCCACCCCTAAACGCTTTTAAGTCGGACCACTTACCTCATCTGGAAAAGATTATTAGGGTCTACCCACCCCTAAACAAATGCGGTGGTCCCTGCCTCCAGGTCAGGCCTTGTTGCAATGTCACTTGTGTTGTTTCTCCAGATTTGTGGAAATCAGCTGCAAGGTTTTTAAACTGTGGCAACAATGCGCATCTTATGCTTAGGCACGCGCCAACATTTCCCTTCCTTCCATTTCGGCTTTTCAACCCCAAGATGTTTATGGGGTGTTTATGGAGGGTTTGGTCAGGGTTGGGGTTGAGATACTAAATTAGAGGGTTGCCGCCTGAGGATCCTTTAAAAGCGGTGACTATACTCATTTCTGTTAGTTGTAGACCTGTGCTTATGAAATATTCCTCTTTGTTTAACCCTTTGCCGTCCCTAATACTCTAGATTTAAACCCATGGTCCCGTGATAAACGCTCTAAAACGATCCTTCAATGCATGCTCTTACTGAATGCGTTGTAAAGTAATTGTAAACGTAATATTCAGACTACAAAAAAGAGCAGTGAGATCTATTGTTAGAATATCATCCTCAACCAGTTGTAAACCATATTTCAAAATTCTGAAAATACTACCATTTCCATGCGTATACATATATGAGGTCCTCTGTCATATCAAATCGATTCATTCTAAATTCAAAACACATCTACAGAAACACTCATATAATACAAGGAACAAAACAGATGTATGTATCTTGGCCCACAATACCTCCCTATTTGAAAAAAGTTTTGAACACACTTTTACAACAGACTCCCTAATTACATAAAATCTATAAACTCAATCAAAAGATTTAAATCAACCCTAAAAAATTATCTAATGCAAGGATGCTACTATTCAATAGAAGAATATTTATGTGAACCATAGGCACGGCGCATCTTTACCTACTCCTAACTAAGCATAGAGTAGTACTGAGTTTCATCAGTAGTGACCTGTACATAATTTTATCATTTTACCAGTTTGTTATTTTGTCTCGTAGGTTAAGGTATTCTTAAATCAGTTCATTAATGTGTTCATAGTTTAAGATTCTCTGCATTACTGTTCTAGTGTTAATTTCTATCTTAGGTTAAAGCTGACGAATCCTACATCGATGTAAATTGATAATACGGATGAATAAAGTATCTTATCTTATCTTATCTAATTATAATTTTACTGATTACCTTTTGAAAAAGTAATTTGTAATCGTAATTCAGTAAAATGTCTCTCAGGCAATTGTAATTCAGCCCAATTACTTTCTTTTAATACTTTTCCCATCACTGACAATAAATATTACAATATTACAGTTGAATTAATTGTTACCTGTTTCTGATCCTTGTGCAGAATGAGAAGGAACAGAAACCCATCCAGACTTGGGCTCTGATTTGTGAAGAGCTGCTGTCACGTCCGATAGGCCACGGCGTCACATTCCAGCTGCGGCAGAACGATGTGTCTCTGCTGTGTCATGTTCGTGCTCTCCCTCACTTCAACGTTACAGAAGAAGTTGTTGATCCAAAGTCAAATAAATTTGTTCTTCGCCTCAATTCAGAGACGTCAGTCTGACCTCAGGTGTGAAAAACTCTTTACTATTTATATTCAATTTGAAGCTCTAAGCGGAGTCTCATTATCTTGAACAACCAAACTTTCAGCTGCTGTTATATCTGCTGCTTTCTTCAGAGAAAGCAAAGTAAGTGTTTAATTTCCGGGTTATAAGAGTCACTTTCTTACCCTATTATAGGCATTAAAAATGGGTGTGTTATATAATGAACAGGGCCTGGATTCTGATGACCTAAAATTGTTTGAAAAATGACCTATAAAATGACCCTAAATTTTAAAGAAAATGACATATTAATTTTAAAGAATGATACTTTATATACAGTAAAAGCTCCTTATTCGCGGGGTATATGGTCCATAAATATGCCGCGAATACAGAAACCGTGAATACGGAATGGTAATTTATATGGGATATAGGGGATACGTTCCTAGGTGACAAAATAAAAAAACAAAACAAATATATACAGTACAGTAAAAAAATCAATTTAATTGAAGTTCTTGAACCAACCTTCCGATGCTTGAAATCCTCCACCTGTACATTCACAACTACAACTACCATCAGGTTCTTTAAAATGAGCGTAAAGACGCTTTGCCTTCTCCCGGACCATTGGACCACTCAGGGGCACCCTTTTTTGGTTGCGGTCTTCGATCCATAATGACAACGCCACTTCCATTTTTGTAACGAATGTGAAAGACGAAACAATAAAACACGCAAAGCGGCTTTTACCATAGAACGGAACAGCAACATTTAAAAATATACTTTATTCATTGAGTAATAAGGTTGCTTTCATTCTGTTTGTTTACATTCTCAAAAACACCGATCGCAGCGAAGGCGGCTTATGTCAAAGTCCTCGACGATATCATTTAACAACAAAGGCAAAGTTACAGTACTGTATTTTACTTTTTTTATTAGTCCATTTGACGGCATTTACAAAGGATATTGGGTTGGATACCTATTGGAATCTTTTTATTATTATTAGATCCGCGAATATAGGAATTGGGTCGCATTTTTTTCATCCGTGAATGAAGGAAGCGCGAATAAGGAGCTTTTACTGTACTTGATATTTTATTTATAAAAATTATTCTTGTACACACGAAGTTATAGACAAATTCATACATAATTGTAAAAACTGTAATTGCAGAAAGGATGTTGTAGATTTAAAACTTGGATTGGAGCATCTGTGAAGGAAATAAGAAAATTGTTTTTAAAGAAGATCCTACAAAAATGTTGCATTATTTTAACCTAGTAATTTATATAAATATAAGAATATACTTGATATAAATTCATGAAAATGACAAAATATGGAAGCAAATGACACGAAAATGACAAAATAATGACCTAAAATTGAAATAAGTGCCCTAAAAATATAAAATTGCATAAAATGACAAAAAATGACCCAATAAAAATGCATTTCTATAATCTAAAGGCCTGATTAGGATTTATCCACAAGTTGGCAATGTCTATGCAGCATCAATAAAAAAATGACATGTCATCAGAATCCGGGCCCTGATAATGAAAGTACAGATTTGTTGTGCTTCTTCTTTCTTTCAAAGCCTTGTGTACTGTCTTTTGACTTTTACAATTGGTACAGTCTAATAATTGCACGAGTCAGCAGGGCCCCAGCCCCTCGGTCCCAGTGACGTGATATAATTTTATGGAAAACTGGAAAAATTTGATAAAATGTACTGTTACACGAGTTCTGTTAATGGGATTCAGAGTCACACCCTGTGTATTTATGGGTGCACTCTGTAAATAGAATAGCACGCCGACGGGTTAATATACAGTAAAACCCCGATAATTCGAGCTAATTGGGGCTGAGGCTACCTCGAATTACAAAACCTCGGATTATACGGAAATATCACTAAATCAATGGGTAAATCATAAGTAAATGTTTAATAAGCACAATAGTGGTTTAAAAAATAAATAAACATTATAGTAGGCCTACATACCTGTGTTGCGCCTTTAGGTATAATGGCAAACATTTCCAATTTACTACATCGGCATCCTTTAAGGATTAAGTCATGTCTGACCCAATGGACTGGAACGGGAAAGCTGCGCTACCAGGAAAACACTTTTAATTACCATTGTCGCTGAGTAGGGATTACTGTAACAATACAGTATTCTTTTCTGAAAGGATGGTATGCACTGTACAATTGATTGACACGAGGTCCCGACAAAGAAAGATCAAAATGTAATACATTAGAAAGTGCGTAAAACTTACATGCAGACACCGTATAAAAACGGGATTTTACTCTAGTTTTCTTAAGACCAGCTCGAATTACACGGAACCTCGAAATACCGGGGCTCGAATTACCGAGGTTCTACTGTACTAGCAAAGGGCAGATATTAGTACAGCAGCCAGAAGCTTCTATGCTCAAGATAATTTGACTTTATTAATTGTAGTAAAATTACACAGTGAAGCTATTTATATATTATGAAACACATAAGTACGTTGAGGTTTATACACAGAATTTCGGTGCAGTTTGAAAACCAACTTGAACATGACATAGGGATAGTCAGATGCTATTTACGGAAACCACAGTGAAGTAATCAAATATTAACGACATGTCCCATATAATTTATAATGAGCACAGGGATGAAATAAAAACTAAACTAAATGTAAAGAATGTTACGTGGCATCCAGAGAAACAGTGTAACATTCTCTGTGTACGATATGGCATCCTAAAGTGTGGGAAGCACCTGTTCTGTCCGTTACCTTGCATGTACAATCTGCAAACCTGATAATCTTCCAACAGATAATCGGGAGTTTGCTTTATATGGTAATTAAGGGGGGGGGACATACAGCTTTCGTTGATATTCATAGGTGAGAAATAAGTGAACTAAATTATTTTTTTTCGTCAGAAATGAATTGCTCTACAATCTTGCAATCTGACATACTTATTATTCACCACGCTTACAATTGCATATTATTTTCAAAACTAATCAAACTGTTACAGTTATGGGTAATTATCGTTACAAAATAGCAGCCACTTTTGTGCACTGAAATGCCGTTCCCGTGATAACTTCCCCAAATATCAATATTTCTTGTGATTATTTTTCAGTGTATTTGTTAATATCATATGAACAACACTATTTACAATTATTCATTAGCATTAATAGTTTATTTTTTAAGATATATATATATATTTCAGTAATTTTTTTAAATTTTTTATTTATTTAATTTTAATACTTATACTCTTGGTATTTCAAAGATTGCAGATGACGTTGTTCATATGATGTTTACAAATAAAAAGGAAAAAGAATCACCCAAAGATTTTGTCATTTGTGGAAATTATCACGGAAATTGTATTGTAGTGCACAAAATGTGGCTGCCATTTTCCATAACTGTAACAGTTTGATTAATTCTGAAAAATGTATGTGATTGTAGAGATGATCAATAAAGAGTATGTCAGATTGCAAGATTGTAGAGCAATTCGTTACTGAGGAAAAAAATAATTAAATTCGCCAATTCCTCACCTGTGAATTTCACCGAAAGCTGTATCTCCCCCTTTAAGAAGTCCGTAAGATATCCACAATAGGATGCACTTCACAGAACTTGGGAGTTGGAGTGTGCTGAAGTTGCGGTCAAGGATTCTCAAGATATGCTCAGAGTCAGTTTTCAAAACTCTAGTGAAATTCTGTGTATAAAATCTCCACTCATTTATGTATTTCATAATTTGACTATATTTATAAACATTCTTACAGCTGTCCTACAAAGTTGACAGTTATCAGTAAATACTCTCAATACATTAGTATATCGAAAGTTACGCATTTAGTAATAACTGAAATATAACATTCACTGAAATCGTTTTTGCTGTGCAAAAACATGCTAGGTCTTACTACACCAAACATTATAAATAGATTTTTTTTTACGCTATCTAAAGTTTTTTGAAATGCACCATGTCCCAAAATGATTATTGAAGATTCAAGTGGTCAGTGTAGCTTTGCAGAAGAGAGTTTATGTGCAACGGAAGAACCGTGAAATTTTCATATCGTGAGAGCAGTGTTTTATTTCTCATCTTTGTTATGTCACAATGTCACATTTCTGAAATGGGAAAGTCCCCAATGATGGATAGGTATGGGTGACATTAATTTTTCCTGGTGACCTCCATGATCTCCTGATCTCACACAACGTGATTTATTTTTGTGCGGGTTTGTGAAGGACCATGTCTGCATACCACCGATACTTGTAGACCTACCAGATTTGAGAAGAAGGATTGTTGTTGCTGTTTTGTCTATCACTCCTCACAACGTTTGGAAAGAATTTGATGTGTGCCGTGTGATGGATGGTGTTAACATTGAACATTTGTAAAGTATTTTGGGGATGGTGTATTACAAGTGTAATTATACTTGATGAAAGTCAAGACATTCACAGGCAAGTTTTATACTTATCAATAAAATACAGTCAAACCTGCCTAAAGTGATCACCAGTCGTTCTCCCGAAAAATGGCTGTTAGTATAGGTTGCTAAATTAAGGTTACAAAATCTGTGAAGAGGTCTGGTTCGTCTAATGATTTTTAGGTTTTTATAATCCCTGTTTTAGTTTTTTAAAGATGTTAAAATATACATATAGGCTATATATTTTCTTACATATTTACAATTTTCACACAAGTTTTTTTGCATAGATTAAGCCCAGCAAAATATGCCTGCGGCTGAAAATCGCATACGAGTGTTAGCCAATGATGGTAAAAATAAGCACATTATAGCCAGTTCATGTACCGCGGCTGGTTCCCTTCCTCCAAGCACCGCCACTTATCCATTATCTCAAATCTCCAGGAATATCGATATATTAATCGAATACATCAGTCTTAATCGAAGCTTCATAGAAAATGCATAATATTGCATAAGCAAGTGATGTTCATTTTATGATGTATGTGTTGCTTATTTTGTCACTTTTGACAGTGGGGTTATGACTTATGAGTTACTCAGAAGTAAAAACAAATGCCATAACGTATGGAAATGCAAATAATGGTAATTTTAAACTGATGGTAACTGAAAGTGCAGTTATGAAAAATAGAAAAATCGTGCGAAATTCAACCCTGAAAGTCATATGAAGTCTAAAATACTGATTTCTGTTTTCTTTTCAGTCAGTTATATTTAATTATATTAAATAAAATTAGAATTTCATATTTTAAGTCAGCTGATACTTTCTTTTTCCTATTTCAGCTAAGAAATGTAAAGATCTTGCACGAAATCTGTGCTGATGACGATCGTTACTCGCTAGAGAGAGACATGCTATTGTGCGAGAAAGAGAGTTAGCTTGGCCTTCACAAATAGGAAGGGAGTTAGTAGTGTTCCTCGTAGCTAGTAGCCATCGGTTGAGAGATGTAACATCAAGTGTGTCACTTGCAATGACGTAGACAATCGGCACAGATTTCGTCCGGGATCTTTATTACTTTAATGCTATGAAAATGAGGCAATTTATTTTTTCACTTTGGGGTTAATTTAATTTTTTTCCCTTTACTTTACTGTTACAAAGGCAGGGCAGCTTAAATTCAGGGGCATATTCAGATAAATATGGTAATTGTTTCCATAGAAAAATTGTCGTTTTTTGAAGTCACTGCTAATTGAAGGAGGCCATTTAAGCAGGTTTGACTGTATATAGAATCCATCACATCATTCCGAAAAGCCTGCGTTGCTAGAAAAGAACAGAAGACTATGTCGTGAGCACAACCACTTGTGGCCATTGTTGAGATAATATTGTGACATTCAGGATTTCCAATTCATTTCAGGACCTTACAATGGAAATAAGCAGAGCGTTTTTCTTGTAAAGAAATATATGTAATCTCAATTGATGGTATAAGAGCCTTTTCACACTTGATCACTTGTGACGGTCACTGGCGAAGAAGCATTGGTTTAAATGGGAGCGTTCACACTCTGTCACCGCATTTTATGATTGCCTACAACGCAAGTTGTGTATACATAATTCAGTTGTAAAATCGAGGTCAGCGAAACTAGTTATCCAGCCATGAGTTTAGATTTAAGCCTTACTGAACATTTTATAAGTGAAGTGGAATGTCGACCTGCCATTTCGGATGTCAAAAGCGATTACCAATTATTTTATCATGTAGCTACTATTGTGATGGTGACCGTCACAAGTGACCCAGTGTGAAAAGGCCCTAAGATTATCAAACCAACTCCGGTATAATATTTTTGTATTCGTGTTATCTACAAGTTTAACCTAGTTTGGTGTACGTGACCACTTTGGTGCTCTCCTATAAGCACAATTTTTGTTTGATAAGTAAATATTACACACTACTTCACTATTATTGGTAAGGTATCTAAAAAACGTTTCAAGGAGCTTTTCCCTCATTCCAAGGTAAGTTCCATTTCAATTGGAATGTACTGTCAACCAAAAAAAATAAAAATAAGGCACCGTCTTGAAGTCTTGAAGTAGGAATTTGTATAAGTCTGATTACAAGAAAGCTTCATGGACGTGCAACTAAATGTTCAGAGTTCTTTGCACAGGCAGGATACCTAAAATATTAACCAAGATTTGCCAGTACTTTAGATTATGCTGTTTTCATCCTTGTAGGCCAAAAGTAACAATAATTAATACGAAAATAAAAACAACTTTGATTATAATACTTCTTTTCAACCTTGTGTCTTAATGACATCCATTAAAGTACAGATTTTGATTATGACACTGGTGTGATATCGATTAGTATCGAACACAGAAGTGTCTTGATGCCTTGAGAGTAACAAACAACACTGCATAATAAAGAATGTGCATTTAAAATAAAATAAATTCTGTTCATATTAATTTTAATGTTTACTAAATTGAGTTCATCTCATCTTTTAAAGTCCATTGGTTTGAGGTTAAAAGGTCAAAAGCAGCTTCGAGTTCGCTGCAAGCAATCACCTGCCATCTATCACAAAAGACTACAGCTGATCACCAAATTCAACCGACTCGTTTGATTTTTGATGAATCTAAGAATTCAAAACTTAAACATTTAATTATTATGGTCGAGCAAAAACAGTATTAAGCAACTTGCCTATTATTGTAATTAAAACATGTGTATGAGAATTATGAAACGAGCAAATCAAATACCATTATAAATAAATACCGTTATAGGTTCGCTCCATAATATACTATTATAATATTAAAAGAATTCTTTAAGAAGAGGATCTGACAGACTTTCAAACCTAGTCTATGACTAATCCTAGATAACGCTACAGAAGCCATAGAAGCACAAATTTCAACTATAATTTTAAAGGTAATACTGGTCTAGTTGTTTATAGAATCTGTTTCTGGTGTGAAACCACCATACAGAGTATAATCAGATTTTTCTTTGGGTGACTGTACCAATTAATAGTGAAGTGGTGAGTATTTTTAAATACTTATTCATTACATAAGATTCCACTTCACTGTGTTTCCCGATAGAATGAATTAAGACCATGTTTTATACTTAAAACACGCTTTCCCATTTTCTAAATCCCATTTATACTCATTTTTGTGAATAACTATATACCGTACAGATGGAGCTCAAAATCTATACTGGTGTTCGAGAGAAATTAAAAGCTTTCGCCAATGCACAAACAGCTTATCATCCACACTACAGCACCACTGGAAGCAATTAGGTTTTGAGAGATCTGTGTATGCACATGCTTGGTGCTACGTAGTGTTTGTGAACATAGTAAACTTAGTTTTAGGTCAGGCTAGTAGTAAGCTGTCAGCTCTGTTTTTAGGTTAGGTTAGTAGTAAGCTGGCAGCTCTGTTTTTAGGTCAGGTTAGTAGTAAGCTGGCAACCTTCTACAAACTTCTTGTGAGTGACATTAGTACAGATTTTGTGCTTCATTTCTATTTGGTTTTATTGTGTAGACATTTATTGTAAATTTTATATTATATACTTTTATATTCCTCCAAGGACCTTTATTAGCATGAATCTCCAGTTGTATGGTGATAAGATTTTGTCAGTATTTTGTTACGTAGTAAAACATGTACTGTTTTGGTGGGTTTGTATTTGTACTTACTTGAAAATACTACAATCGTTGAATCGGTTTTTGAGAAACTCCATTAATGCCCGGTTTCTATAAACTCGCAAAATACCTATGGGTAAATTATCCAATGGACAACTTAATTCCAGAATCACCCACCAGAGCACTAATGGTATAATGAGGAAATAAAAAAATTAACCATGCCGGGGATCGAACAGCGGACCTCTTGAACCGTAATCCAGCATGCTGACAATGAGCTACGGTGAACACTGAGAATAGATCTTGAATAACGGAGATGTGATTGTTTCATCCTATGTTTCCACTACTGCAAGTCAAGACATGGTTTTGCAATATACATTATACTAATTAGTTCGGAAAAATATTGTCTTCAGATAAATACTACTATTGTCGAGATCTAATGCGTGAGAGGAAGGAAAAATTAGAAATACGACTCTAGTTTGCAATGTTTGCACACTCAGTGCTACCAAATACCGGCAAATACAGTCATTAACTACAATGTACGGTACATGAAAATTTCTTTAAGAAATATGTATATAAATTCTGCTAAGCCTATCCTATTACAGAGAAACAAAGTCAACACTACGGATCATCTCAGCATTTCTAAAACTGTATTTTACAGGTACTGCAATCAGCTGCGCACGTCCGCCATATTGATCCTACGAGAGGTTAAATTTTATCCAGCCATCCATGAAAGGATAAATTAACCCAAAGATTTACCCTTGGAGAGATCTAACACTGGTTTATAGAAAAACAAATTTCTCTCATTTTCATATTTACCTAGAGGACATTTATCTAGAAACTCGCCATAACTGTGTGTGATCGTTATCTTTAAATTATTTCAGTTCGTAAGAGTTTTCCTTGTGTAAATTCTGCTGATTGGATAATTTACCCATAGGTAATTTGCGAGTTTATAGAAACCGGCCATTAGTCACAAAAACGAACTTAAATTGAGGAAAATTAAAAAACTGTTGCATTACATTGCAATATCTTCACTACAACATGGTTCTTCTTTCGTCCATTTTGATGAATTTTCTTCAGGAGTGTTCATTTCTCTTTTATTTGTATTCTCCATATTTTCATTTTTACTAACTTCATCCACGTTTCTGTTCTACCTTCAATCAATTTTATGTTCTTACTTCACTCATGTTTTTGTTAGCTTTATTCTCACTACTTCTTCTTCTCTCTCTTTCAACGTCCTTCTCGACTTTTTGATCATGATTGATTTAACAAATTAAAACGAAGTGATGTAAACAGTGGAGCATACTGAATATCGAGAAAAGTCGAAAAATAAAAACACTTTATAGTGGAGTTAAAAGTGTTTTTATTTTTCGACTTTTCTCGATATACATGATTGGGAACTCCTTCAGAATAGCGTAGCCAGCCATGCTCTGCTATTAGCGACTGTGCCCCTCCGAGCCACGGGGAACAAAACAAAAACTATCGGTCCAAGGGTAAAATTTCCATCGCAGAAAAGATTCAATGTGAGACATAATAAACCCCGCGCTATTCAGTATATTGCTCCTAAACTAATACAAATTTTCCTAACCTAACATAACCTGTCACTGACCTAGAATTTGGCTGTCACTATTTCTAGAAGCCTTATTACCCTTCCACGCCTTTCGTAAAACATCGTTACATGGCACGAACCCCGTGCTATGCAGAATACTGCTGCTAAACTAACATGACTGTTCCTAACCTAACATAACCTGTCACGGACCTAGAATTCTTAATGCAGAAGCTTTTTTACCCTTCCTCATCTTTCATAAAACATCGCTAAAACAGTCCTTTATCTGTCGAATTCAATCGGCATGTAATCATGTTCGTAATATTGGCGACATTGTAGACTTGGTCCCATTCAGTACAGCCTGGTTGTGACGGTGGTCACCTCATTCTCAAGTTTAGCGTATGATCGATATATTTTATCGATGCTCTTCTTACCCAATTTGCTATGGCAACCAAGGAAGGCCACCTTATTAAATGAATACGGTCTGCATGGAAACAGCAACTCAAATGTTATATCAGATGGAGTTTCTCAAAAAAGATTCAATTACGATTTGTGAAACACATTTATAAAATTCTTTACCTGCCCTGCAGATGTATTACAAACCGTGGACTGCTTTGTAGAGCTGAGAAGTTTTACCGAACATCTGGGCTCTATTTAAAGCAGATCTCATTTGTTGGATTTATAAATAATGTTTTATGAGAAACATAAATCCACGAATCAAGTTGAATGCACATAGTTTATAATAAATAAGAATATAAGATAATGATATTAATAGATTGATATTTCAACATTTTCTTGAGCTCAAAAACATGCATTTACATTTGCATTTATCAGGTTACGGTATCATCTTTGTGTGTTTTAAAGTGCTTCGCTAAAAACAAATCAAATTCAGAAGAACTTGGAAAGACAAAATATCAGGGCAAGGATGTAGCAGTGGGTACAAAGAACAACACATTTTTCAGGTGAGAGAGAAGAAAGTAATTGGGCCTACACTAAGGCCGGTATTCATAGTCTGAATAAGTTGTACTTATGATGTAGTTACTTTATAAAGCGAGACTTGACAATGTTTGGCTTATTGCTACTCATAGTCACTAAAGTACGACTTATTTGTCGAAATAAGCTAAACTTTATCGAGTCCCCCTGACTTATTTCAGTTTAAGCCAGAATTATCGACAGTAAATTTGAGGATCTGGGTTAGGTATTAGAAGAAAATCGCACCCCAAAGCGTTATTTGCAAAACATGATGAATCCATTTAAATTCTACAGTGACATGAATTTAAAAAGAGGTTCCATTTGAAGAAAAATACAGTTTTGGAAACATCAATTGGCATTCTTTCATCGGCATTTCTCTCTGATGGCATTTTATATTGGCCCAAAGTTTCCTAAGCTGTTTTGAAACTGTCTAGAACGTAATTAATATCAAAATAAATACATAATCCTACTGGTATTGATTCTGAACAATGTCCAAGCTAATATATACACAGAATATTCTCAAGAAACTATTGACCAGCTCACTTACACGCTGCATAATATGACTGGATGAATTGAATTCTTTGTTTACAATGCACAGCGCCGTCTGTATTTGTATATCATGACAGCAAAATATGTGTATAAGCATACATGAACCACAGATTATTGTCTCTGTTGGACATTACATGAGAATATTGCAGGAGAAAAATTCATCCGACACTGGGACTTGAACCCAGGACCTTTGGCTATTCGCGCCAATGCTCTACCAACTGAGCTAAGCCGGAGTCCAATTCACAGCGCCAGATGGAACCTCTCTCCCATGACTGATGCCCTAATGGTCTACCTCACAGACAGACAAGTTATGTCTTATGCAGTACTGTGTGGCACACTAAGTAGTGATTTTTGTGACTGTTATTGTACAGCCAACATTCAAGATAGATATGCGAGGTCTGTTAGATAAGTATCCGACCTTATTTTTTTTCTCGAAACCCTGAAGGATTTGAATCAAGCCCGCTTGCATGAGCCGACCTTGAACCTTCGTGCGCATGTGTGAATTTTTTCCCGCCTGTAGATAGCGTCTGTTGTTGGCAAGCAGCATTTGAGTGAGGTAGTGTATAGTGCTCTCGTCGTTGCAAGGAAAATAACGATTGTGACGACTGGAATTTGGTTTCCGGGTCGCACCCGTACACCAGGACTCGTCACCACTCATTAAGGTGATCATGAAGTCGGGGTCACTGTTTGTGGAGTCAAGCATGTTATGTGAGACTTCAACCGAAGTTGTTTTTGTTCCGCCGTCAGCAGCATCAGCATTGAATTTCGCCGCCACTCTCTTCATGGCCAAATCTTCGGTCATAGTTGAATGGGCCGAAAACGTGCTGATGCCCACCTCTTCCGCAATTTCTCGGATACTCACACGACGGTCCCGCATCACTACAGTGTTCACTTTGGCAATGATCTGGTCATTTCGGCATGTTGATGGCGGACCGGAGCGTGGCACGCTCTCCACCGATGTGCGTCCATCTTTATACCGGTTTACCACTCCTTAATCTGTGTGATGCCCATAGCATCGTCACCGAAAGCCGTCTGAATTTTACGAATGGTTTCCACCTGGCTACCACCCAATTTCAGGCAAAATTTAATGAAATAGCGCTGCTCCAGATGTTCCGTCATTTTCCTAACAATGAGAAAACGACGAGAGCACTAAACACTACGTCACTCAAATGCTGATTGCCAGCAGCAGATGCTATCTAAAGGCGGGAAAAAATTCATGCATTCGCATGAAGGTTCAAGGTCGGCTCATGCAAGCACGCTTGATTCAAATCCGTCAGGTTTCCGAGAAGGAAAAAAAGGTCGGATACTTATCTAACGGACCTCGTATAAGCATACATGAACCACAGATTATACATGAGAATATTATATGCTAGGAAGGACGCTAATCTGCTACATACTACTGCAAGAAGGGCTAAGTTACTGGTCTAGAATGGCAATTTCACTTCAAAATGGGTACCGTTATAAAAGGGTGTTCACAAAATATCTTAATCGCTATAACAAAAGATAAGTAATGTTCAATAAAAAGAAGTGTTTAAAAATATATTACAAGTCAGTGGATAAAAGTTAAAATCACTACACAACGTTTCAACTCTCCCCTGGAGTCTTCCTCAGGTGACTTCTTATACAGTACTGATCATGAAGATTGAGTTTCGTCATGGTAACCATGAATAAAAACACTGTTTCTCAAATGTCTTTCTTTCCAGTTCTTTGGAATGTCAAACATTCCTTCCTCTATGCATTCTGCTGGTGGCTGGGGAATTTTTAACACTGGAACTTTCCTTTTCAGTCTCCTCATTACATCCAGCCATTCGTCCCCTATATCACCATCATACCTATTTAAAAACATCCCCTGGTTGCCGATTATGGACCATGCCTCATATACCTTTCTTTTTATGTAATCATCCTCAATTCTTACAATGTTTACTTCACCTATGCCATGCTTGTTTT
Source organism: Ectobius pallidus (assembly GCA_964059195.1). NCBI lineage: Eukaryota > Metazoa > Arthropoda > Insecta > Blattodea > Ectobiidae > Ectobius > Ectobius pallidus. The sequence continues at coordinate 170,187,766 of CAXKWD010000007.1, forward strand.
CTGTCATATGCTGACTGAGTCCAGTAGAGCATTTCCCACTATTTACATTCCTTTCATGCTCGCGTATTCTGGTTTTAAAGTCTCTCCGGGTTTCCCCGACATATACTCCCTCACAATCACTACATTTCATCGAGTACACTCCAGGAAAATTCATTTTGTCCTTGTTCGTACCAAGATGTTTATACTGGGAAAATATTTTTTCAATTGTCTTTTCCGTTTTATATGCTTTTATCCACTGACTTGTAATATATTTTTTAAACACTTATTTTTATTGGATTTGTTTCAGTGGAAATTTGGGACCGATATGGATGTTTCACAAGTAATGTTATTAAGATAGGAAATTTGCTGGGACCAGAGAAAAATATCACTTAATGCAGGTTTATCGTTATATCGGTCTTCGTTACAAGGGGAAAACCCTGCTCGTCCTATAATTCCATGGCTCTTTAAAACATGCCTGGATGATCCTGTAATACTAGCAATTAAGAATACAATATTATAATTACTTCATACATTGTATAGAGAATCCCGGTTTGTATCTTGTACTCAAATGTAAAAATGAACTTGTAAGGTATGCAGTAACTTATTACCTATACATTATCTTATGAATTTTTAAGACTGTTAATATTGTAACTTCCTGTATTTTATTTTATAAAATGATTATCATAATTGTGGATATTCGTGTATGTGGTTGTGTGCAAAGTGAACGTTTGTATGTGAGTACTTACATTCAGTATTGTGAACTTTTTAAAGCATGATGTGACAATAAGTGTAGCTTTTTATATATTGCCATGTGAGATTAATGTACAAATAAATACAGTGTTTTGGTTTATGCAGATCCATGCTTCATGTTCACAATGAAACGTAACACAAATCTAAAGTAAACATAAAAGTTTATGTCTATGTTTTCTGAGGTAGGATTGGAATGTACGAGGCTCATTCACAAAGTAAGTTTCCCTAGGGCCATTTACACAAACAAAACACATTTTCATGGAAATCTTTATTGCAACAGATGCAGCAAGTGTTCAGCTATTTTTTAACATATTTGCAGCCAGAATTGATACATTTGTCGTAACGTGGGACCAACTTTTGAGTACATGTGCCATAGAAGTCTGCTGTCTGGGATTTGAACCATTGTGTGATAACCTTCTCCATTTCTCTGTTAATCTCTACCATTCTCTATCATTCACTGTCATTTCTTGAGGGGTAGGCAAAGATGAAAATCTCTGGGTGCGCGGTCCAAGGTGTAGGGTGGAGACGGTACCTCCCTGCAAGTCTCCTGCAAAAGTTTGACTAGGAGATGTTTCAACATCCACCCTACAGCCCGGACCTCACTCCCAATGATTTCCATCTTTTCCTCCACGTCAATAAATGACAGAAGCGGAGATGATTGTTATGCAGTGGTTCAAATCCCAGGTGGCAGACTTCTACTACACAAGTGTTCAAAAGTTGGTCCCACGGTATGACAAATGTCTCAATTCCTGTGGGGAATATGATTAAAAAAAATAGCTGAACACTTGCTGTATCTGGAATGATAATTCTTTCACACTGGCCGCGTGTAGGCTAAGAAGGAAAGTTGAAGTCAGAATGAAAAATCAATGCCCTAGCCAGGATATGAACAAGGATCTTTGGCTCTCCGTGCCTGCTCTAACCAACTGAGCTACCATGGCAATGTGCCGGTACAACATTAAATTCTCCAACTGACTCACAATACCAGTTGGAAAATTTAATGTTGTACCGGCATGTTGCCATGGTAGCTCAGTTGGTTAGAGCATCGGCATTGAGAGCCGAAGATCCTGGTTGAAATCCCAGCTATGGCATTGAATTTTTCATTCTGACTTCACCTTTCCAACTTGCTGTATCTGTTGCAATAAATATTTCCATGAAATTGTGTTTTGTTTGTGTTAACGGCCCTAGGGAAACTTACTTTGTGGATGCACTTCATAACGCACAATAATTTGGTTCTGTTTTGGTATTTTGGCTGGGGTGTTTAAATTTCACCGAGATATAGCTTGAAGTTTTGCTGCAGACACAATTTTTACTTCCTCTGCCCGTACCATAGGTACTATAGGTAGAGGAAGTATTGTTTTCGACCCAAAAATTCGAAGTTGAGTTTTTAGCATATGTACACGTTTCAAGGCCCCCTGAATCCAAAAATACTATTTTTGGAAACATGTCTGTGTGTCTGTCTGTGAACACTCTAGCTCCAAAACGGAAAATCGTATGAAAACAAAATTTCGTATTTGGGTCAGGTACCTTCTGAAGATGTAAGGATAAGATTGGCAACTATTTTCGCTTATTTTTAAGGGGACTTTACATGAAGAAATTTTCGTTTTTCGCGATTTTCTCGAAAACGGCTCTGACGATTTTCTTTAAAATTTGCACATGTGTTCCTTTTACTGAGAGCTAAAACTTTTATTTGAAACTTTTTTTCGAAAAAATTCTCTGAGGGTAGTTACAAGCCACCCACTGTTCACCCACTATTTGTAGAAATTTTGTCTTGTGTGATGAACAACTGAATAGCGCTCTTTCACGGCCTCTTATTCTATATAACAATGTGAAGTGAGAAAGATGTATTGTTGGCCATGCATAGAGTAAAGAAGTATCTGAGGGAAATATTCGATAAATTTCGGAAATTATTCTTTACGGCGGAAAGTCTGCAGTCACTTGTTCTTTTTTTTTAAGTTTGTTATATAGCCTTGCGCTTTTAGTCGCTTCATTGAAAGAAGAGATATTTATAGGATAATTAGCATAAAATTGTGTCTTGCGATTCTGTAAAAGGATATGTGAATACTGCTAACTTTTATTTGGGCAGAGGAAGTTATGTGACTTTCACATCAGACTTTTGTTTCATGCCCAGCTTTAGCAAGAGAAGCGTGAACTATGTAGCAAATATAGCGTGCATGTTACCGTTGTCAACTTGTGAAGAGCTTGGATAAAAATATTATTATATAGGCTTCACAGGAATTTTGAAGAAATTTTAAATCTATAATGCAGCATTACAGCATATTGCTCCGTATAGGGACGAACATTGCATGTGAAGGTAAGCCTAGTCTTGAACGTATGTATCAAATGTCAACCCCAGTGCTCTGATGTATTTTCAAACCTGTCCTCCTCTCTGTTCCAGTTCCTACCCTGTACCTGTGGCGCAGCCAGGAGTTTAATCTGGGGGATTCTAAAGTTATAAGACAATGGGTTAGTGAAATTTAAATTTAAAAAAGTGTGTATGGAATGTCATGCAACAGAAGTGAAACTTGTTTTAATTTTTGGATTTTTTCAATTTTGGATTGTTGAACTTTTTTAATATTTTGTTTTTAAACTTTTTAATTTTGGATTGTTGGATTTTTTAATTTTGGACTTTTAGATTTTTTAAATTTGTATTTTTTATTTTTTTAAATTTTGGATCTTTTAATTTTTAATTTTTGGATTTTTTAAATATTGGATCTTATTTTTAGATTTTTAAATTTTGGATTTTAGATTTTTTTTTTTTTTAAATTTTGGATTTTTAGATTTTTTAAATTTTGGATACGACTAATCGTTGAGTTGATTGTTCTCTGTGCAGTCCGTTCCGTCACAGCCCCACTAATTTCATAATGATTTTGTGCGTAATAATTTCGTAACGATTTTGTTCGTAACGTAAGTTTGGGTTAGCTCTCGATTTACTCCTAGCGCGGCTAAAGAAGTTTCACTTCAAAAACAACATAGCAAACACAAGCGCTGCATCCAACTGCGTTACCCAGATAAGCCTACAGTGGCTCAACATATGTATGAAAGCGTCCACCATATTAACTTCCAAGGGGTGAGATCCTGGGTAAACAATCCATCTACTGGGGCCATGTGACTGAAACTTTGGTAATTAAACTCAACGAAAACAACTTCAACAGAGACAATGGACTGGATAAACTGGATAAACTAGCTACAAAATCAGGCCAAATCAGAACCAATGAATTGCTGCAACCAATAGGATGCTGGTGCTTACCCACTGCCTTCTAGACTGTATTACTCGTGTATACACTGCCTGTCCTATATGGCTAATTTTGCGTACGCGGAGACATTACAGATGGCAGCACCTTTCACACCCAGCTGCAATACCCTTTATATTACCGTATGCTGTGTTGCCCTCTGAAGTATAAACTCAGAAACTGAAATATGCTGGAATTTCATGCTATCTGGGTGTGAACTGTGTCGCCTCTACTGGAGATATTAGGAAATTTAACAATACTCTGAACCCCATGTTAAAATTAAGCATAGGACAGGCAGTGTAATTCTCGAGACGACGGTGTGCTTGCCACAAGTTTTCCTGCAATCTGATTGGCTGCCCTCCACCAACTCAATTTCAAGATATAAAGAGAAGATGACTACAGAGTTAGTAGCAGCCAAAAGCTTGGACCACACAAACATTTTTATCCGGTTGGAATCCCGAGAGACCATCGTAAGAAACATTTATTAATACTGACATTTTTATTTTACATAAATTACGCCATTTTATTATGTTGTTTAACATAGTAAAGATACAATTAAAATGATTAAAACAAGCCAGGAGCTGTCTTAGGTGCAAAATCCATAGATTCATGAACCTTACATGCAAACCATAAATAATTAAAAATCTAATTTTCTGGCTTTGAGTGCATTTCACAGTTAGTGTGAACCACTGGGAAAAACTACCTCACAGATTAGAGTTCCCTGCCCCGAAAAACAGCTGCATAATGAGTTTAATCCAAATCAATGTTTTCCCATCTAGACCTACGTAGGTTACATGATTCCCCTTTGTACGCCTACATTAAACATGTCAGACATCTACATGTTCTAGATTTTGCTGGGCATCATACACAAACATATTTTTTTTTATGTAGTACATGGCCTGGATTTTGATGACATGTTATCTTTTATTTGGTACATCATGATCATAAAAACGATAATTTTTAGGTAATTTTTAGAATTTATTTGCATTATTTGGTCATTTTACAGTCTTCTATTTTCCACATTTCATACTTTTAGGTAATTTTTAGCATTTATTTGCATTATTAGGTCATTTTACAGTCTTCTATTTTCCACATTTCATACTTTTAGGTGATTTTTAAAATATAAAGTCATTTTTCTTCTTCTTTTGTGTTGTTTCTTGCATTATATAGAGTTTTTGTGCATTTAATTTATTGAATATTATCGGAACTCTAAATAAGTATAAATAAATAGACCTTGTTATAATTTTAATCTGGATACAGAAATATATTGATTCCTGTTTGCATTTAACCGTATTTATTTAACTAATTATGTAGATGTAGATGTATGATGTAGATGTAGATGTCTCGTTCTGTAGATCCTGTGTTGAGCAGGGCTCAAGGATATAGAACACGTCAGATAAAAACATACATGCATGTTATAAAAAAAAAACATGATACAAGAATTGTTATGTCACACTTACTCAAGCTGAAAAGAAATCATCCATATTGTAGAAGGTGTGAGTTACTAAATATTGCTTCAGAGCTCTTTTGAAAGATTTGCATTTGCTTTTAATACATAGTGATTTAATCTCTTTTGGAAGGTTATTGTATATTTGTATTGCGGAATAATAAGCACCTTTCTGAAAAAGTTTTAATGAGTTAGCTGGTCTATGTAAATCATTCATGTTTCTAGTAGTACGCCCGTGTATACTGTGATTACTTTGAAATTTATCAATATATTACAAGCCTTTAATTGGGTCAACAACACAAATGTAGAATAGACACAAATCTGGTGAGTAAACTAATATTTTCATACAATTTTTTTTTAGTTTTTGGGTCTTTTTTGGACTTTTGCAGTAATTTTATAGTTAATTTTAAAAAAAATGCTTTTAGGTCATCAAAGTCTGGGCCCCGGTTATGTTGATAAATTTGATGTTGGCATGTTAGCTTTGTGTATAAGTGGGAGGGTTTGGTTTTTTCCCTCAGTAGGAAGGAAGAAAATGGATATTGGTGTATTTCACTGACGAAACCAGGAATTTGTATAAAATTATTTATTATTTTGAATTCGACTACTGTCGAGATTTCGAGAATCGCAGTGTATCGAAACTACGCAATATCGAACCTAATCGATTGTTCTAAATCTATTCGCGTTGGAAAAGAAGAACGAAAGAGTAGTAATATTGTGAGAAAATATTGAAAGAATGGCGACTGAGGGGAAGAAAACGAAGTCTAAAGGTAAAACTAACGAAGAAATATTTAATGGTTTTCAAGTATTACGAGCAGAACAACGCCAACTGGCTAGTAAACTATCAGAAATGGAAATGGAGCTTCATGAACACAAGTAAGTTCGTCGAACCTAACCTATACTAGCATGCGTTATTGTTCGATGAAAAACAGATGGGTTTTATAAAATGACTAACTATGTTATTTGTTACAGAATCGTGATTGAAACATTAAAGGATGTTGATGGGGACCGTAAATGCTTCAGGATGATTGGTGGTGTCCTGTGTGAAAGGACTGTAAAAGAAGTACTGCCAATGCTTATAACTAATCGGGATCAGGTAATTTTTTTTAAATTCAAGTTCCTTTAAAAACATTCAGGAATGGATAAGTCGGCAACAACTGCCTATTGTTTCTTTCTTGCAATTAGTTTCTTCAGAGCACTACTAGCCTATAACTTAATTTTATTGAAAATTTGTGGTGTACATGCCAGCCCCCTGCATTAATATAAAAAAACATGTGCCAGGGTAACTAACTCTTTTCTGTTGTCCCTTTGATGTATTATTTCTGTTAAAGTAAGTAGGAAATATTTGATCATAGGCAGGCCTACCTAATTATCACACTGTAGATATCTCGCCTTGAGCATATTTATACGAGGGGTGTTTTTTAAGTAAGGTCCGTTTTGTTGTAACACTAGTAGTTCGCGCGCATACCGCAACGAGCGCCTGCGTCGTGTACCTGCATGCCTCAGGAACAACTGTGCTCAGTTTCAGCTCTGTAGCTAACCTGTACGGTTCTGTTCTGTGCTTTCAAAATGTTTAAGACTATCAACTCACCCGCCGCGTGTGAGGTTCGCTCAGTGATACGGTTTTTGTCAGCAAGGACCATGTCTGCTGCAGAAATTCATCGACAGATTTGCGAAGTGTACGGTGACTGTTATGACTGGAAGCAAAGTGCGTAAGTGGGTACGACAAATCAAAGATGGCCGTGACAACGTCCATGATGAGGACCGCTCCGGTCGCCCTTCTTCGATTACAGACGATTTGGTGGCTTCAGTTGAAGCGAGGATTCATGAGGACAGGCGCTTCACAATAACAGGTGTCTCAAACGAATTTCCTAACGTGTCGAGATCAGTGCTTTACAAAATTGTTTTTGAACACCTAAAGTTTAGGCAACTTTGCTCCCGTTGGGTCCCGAAACTCCTAACAGAGGACCACAAAACCCAAAGATTTGAGTGTGCGATGAAGTTCTTGACTCATTATCGCGAAGAAGGTGACGGCTTCTTGAGTCAGATCGTGACTGGAGACGAAACATGGGTTTCGCATACGACAGTATCACCGTACACTTCGCAAATCTGTCGATGAATTTCTGCAGCAGACATGGTCCTTGCTGACAAAAACCGTATCACTGAGCGAACCTCACACGCGGCGGGCGAGTTGATAGTCTTAAACATTTTGAAAGCACAGAACAGAACCGTACAGGTTAGCTACAGAGCTGAAACTGAGCACAGTTGTTCCTGAGGCATGCAGGTACACGACGCAGGTGCTCGTTGCGGTATGCGCGCGAACTACTAGTGTTACAACAAAACGGACCTTACTTAAAAAACACCCCTCGTATTTGCCACAGATTTTCTTTCAATACAGGTATGTGTTAGAGATTTTTTTTGGTAACGTGAATTGTCACATACTGGTAATTTTCACATAATTTTATATTAATTCAAGTTTCCTGCTATATTGTAGCCCATTAATAATGTGTGAAATGCACACATCTCTGCAGAGTGCTCGGAGATAACACAGAATGCCCCCTTCCTCTTTATATTGTTCATAATTTTCGACGAAGCGAGAAATACATGTGTCAACCTCTAGTCCTACATCTTCTTTTCTTTTTTGTCTTTTCTACATCGGACTGAGCCTTGCTTCCAGCTATTCAATATCACAGTCCATTTATGCAGCCCCACACTGCAATATTGAAGTAGGCCTATGTGTTACAAAGAAGGATGTGTTTTCCGACCATTGTATTTAGTCTCTAATGCATGCATCTTGAAATGATTCTCAAGTACCCAAATGTAACAGTTCCATGTCTCCAGCAGAAAGAGAGAGGTCGGTGTTTGCCTTCTGCGACTTTGTCCCTAACAATTATCTTGACTTAATCAAATACGGTGAACACTGCTTAATGTAATTGTGGTTAATGCCATCACTCGGGTAATGTTATCTCTTTTATTTTTATTTAATGGAAATTCGCACAATGTGCATTAACAAGAAAAGTTATTGTCATCTGCATAGAATTTAAGGGATCTTGTTCTAGCTATACAGTCAAGTATGTGATACTGTTCACATTTCTGGTTACACAGCGTACACACGCACTGATCTGATGCCTGGTGAAACCCTCTTTGAATACATATTCTATAATGGAAACCATGAGCGGCAGTCCTCGTGAAAACGTGTCGCAAGTTAAAGTTCGGTTCCTTCCATTCCACAGTGTTCATTGCTGGGGTGAGGTAGAATCCTTGGTCAACATCCTCTGCTTTTCCCAATCTGTCTTGAATGTGCGCATCGTAGGCTACGGTATGCGGCAGGTTGTTCCTTGTTGCTATTTCCCTTACGAAGAAGTCCTCATCGGTTAGCAGATATATCAGTCTGGATTTTGCTGACCTCGGCAGGCGAAGCACTCTTCGTAGATAAGCGGTTTTGACTGATCTAATGTTTTTAGGTTTGCTGCATTCAGCCGAGTCCAGATTGTTGCAATTGCATAGCATGCTATTGGGGCTATCTTATCTCTTTTATGAAGCCCTATACGAATTAATACTCACTCATTGAAACAATGCTGTTTATTGTGATCAAAGATTCGGTTTATGTTTTATATTTTCCTTTCTGCTGCTTTATTTCCAAGTATTGTATATGATTAAGAATTATGTTCGCTTCTAACTCAACTGTACTAAGTTGTATTAGAAGTAATGGTAGTGTTCCCAGCTCATAGGACAACCTGTTCCGAGGGAATGGTACTCCTTAACTTTCTCTTTTCAGCAGTAAAACATGTTTCACCCCTCAGTTTAGCTGTTCGTTGTGATTTGTAAAGGTAACAATGATGACATGCAGTGATGGTTAGTGTAAAATGAAAAGACTTGAACAGACAGGCGTTAGATGTTTTGCTAAGCGTTGTTCACCACAAGTCAGTAAACTTCCAAAAACACTTAAGAGTATGAAATATTGGTTAATGGACTCCAAAGGGAAAACAAAAACAATAAAAACTTTTTATTCATTACGAAAATAATTGTTTGCGGCTATTATGAGTGGTTGAATGATTCGTAGTTACATATTATCTTGTATGTATGAATAAATAGTTTTTATTCTGTTTTTGTAGTGTATTATCTGATATATGGATAAATATCCTTTAGTTAATTCTTTCGCCTACTGTTATTGGTCGGTTTGTATTATCAGATTAGCTGTGTCCCAGAGTGATCACAATAAGCGGCGTGCACTGTATTGGTCACTATAGGAAATGCTCGATTTTCTCAACTAGCCTATGTCCCAAAATTAACGCAACATTTTAATTAAATAGAAAAGCAGTTTTAGTCTTTAGATTGTTATTTTTTTTATTATTGTATCATAAAGTACATAGGATAGGGTTATTTATGAAATAGCACATCGGGCAAATGGCCTCCACGCCTTTGCTGACACATACACACTCTTTTGTCGAAATTCTGCATAAATGTGGCTGAATGTCGTTGATGCAGCGTTTAGTTTTCTCCTGTAATGCACGGGTGTTGTGGGCTTCTTGACATAGACCTTTGACTTCAAATAACCCCATAAAAAAGAAATCTAATGGTTGTATCGTGTAATGCTTCATTTTTACTAACCCTAAACTCTCACAGAACACATAAACTCTCAGCTGTCAAATTATTTTCTTTTCAGGGTTGCCAACAATTTACTGCACAAATGGCGGAAAATTCAAATCTAACCCTAACCCTAAACTCTCAGCTGTCAAATTGTTCCTTTTTTAGGATTGTCAACAATTTACTGTACAAATGGCGGTAAATTAAAATCTTGCGTTAATTTTGGGACACCCATTATAAGCATGCACCCTTACGATTTTATTGATACAGATTACCCTGCAACTCACATGCTAATTTATATGAAATGTGTTTCAGCTGGCAAAGTTTATTGAAGGAATGAATGAGCAGTTAGTGAAAAAAGGGCAAGAACTCAACGAATACAAAGAAAAGTACCAGATCAAACTAAGAGGACAGGATGACCCCACGAGCATGGAAGCCGATGGGGATAAGAAACCTCGAGCTGGCAACGTCCTTGTCGTCAATCCACTGTAATGAAGCTGGACATGTTACATTCTTACTTCCACCCAAAACATCTGCCGTGGGAAGCTATACTGAGTAAATTTGTGTTGTGATATAAACAATCTGCAAAACTCTTGTTTGAGAGTGTACGAAGCGTGAAGCAGTTTAATACGTTACTTATATTTAGGTTTCATGTTTATTTATAATAAGTTTCATAATGAAATCCTTGAGATGTTCTTGTACAGTTAGCTTTGTTTAGCTTTTATTCTATTTTAACTACCTTATATTTCCTGTAACCATACTAAATAATAAGGCTAAATTTTTAACAGCTCAATTCTTGTATTAAATACTTCTTAACAACGGAGATTTTCTATAAACCGTATTATTTCTTGTAGGATAGCTTAACACGCTTAATGCTCATGGCCATGGGCACCATTCTGAATTAAAAGTTTACCTCAGGTTCACGCTTCAAAATCCAATGCGTCGGTTCTGAATTAAAAGTTTGCCTCAGGTTCACGCTTCAAAATCCAATGCGTCAGTGATGATTGTGTTAAGCGAGATATTTGACAGAAGTTAAAACTTGTCCTAATATTGAGAAAAGTCTAAAAATAAAAACACTTTTTGACTCCACTTACGTCGATTTTTAAAAAACTGTACTAGTTTCAAGAGTGTTTCTCCCATCATGAGCTGGTGGTCGACTGGCGTTCTGGTGATCGTGGGTGGTAGTATAAGTATGCTGACTGGTGCTGCCATCCCTCTTCCTGGTGGTGAGTCTGATAAAGTCCTCTGCTGGCAAGCTTTCTAAATTCATGATGCTGTCAGCATACTTATACTACCACCCACGATCGCCAGAACGCCAGTCGACCGTCAGCCGATGATGGGAGAAACACTCCCGAAACTAGTCCAGTGGAGTCAAAAAGTGTATTTATTTTTCGACTTTTCTCAATATTAAGTATGCTCCACTGTTTACATCACTTCTTTTGAATTTGTTAAAAAATTTGACCTTCATAACAGATGGATCATTTCAAATTGGTCTCTGTGAAAGTGAAACAAAATAGCAGTATATTTTGATTTCTGGCCAGGGTAGTACATGATTTATAGATATAGCAGAATTATGCGTAATCCCAATTACGGGGACCAATTCACTCGATATTCACATTTCCATGGACTGTGTGATGTTTTTTGTTTATGAGCGATACATGGTTACCAACTGTTAGGTTAGGAACGTTTATGTTAGTTAAGGAGCAATGTACTGAATACCATCGATGTTTTGTTAGGTTAGGAACGTTTATGTTAGTTAAGGAGCAATATACTGAATAGCACCACCACCATTTCTTTCGAGCAGCTAGTGGCTTGTACCTTTGTAGGTTTGTCACACTGTTCATCCACAATCATATCTTGTTTAGCGATATGACGTCACATCTCCAATGTCCAATCAGGAGGACAAGGACAGAAAAATGGTGGAGAAGAAGGGAGTTTTCGCTAGATCGTGATATAAAAGAAAGTGTATCAATTAGGGCGGGTGGGCTGGACCAAATCATTCGCCAAGACAACATCTCCTCTCCACACATCTATCTATAACAAAATTCGTGTGATATAAGTGTTTTATGAAGAGAATCTCGGTTCTAAAAAATGGTCCCCGTAGATGGGATTATACCCAGAATTATTTTAAGAGAGATAAATGTTTAATTTATTGAAGGCATACAGAGGTAGGAAATTCGAGGAAAGATTTTGTCTGACCAAGTCTTAATGATTGATAGAGACTTCCTAAATGAAATAATCCTGTTAATCGGTAGGGGTGTGTTTTTCAGTATTAGCGATAAACGTAAAATATGGTAAAACTGAATTTTACTGAATTAAAAATAGTATTTAACCCATTGGAGACTCGTTTAAAGAAGCAGAGTCCACTGGAAACCCTTTGAAATATCCCCAGCGCTGATAGTTTAACTTGAATAACATTCGCCAGGCATTCTACGATCACTTGCAACTAGATACAGGAAGACCCTACCGACCACGCATGCGTGGGAGTAGCCAAGCAGCCGATGTGTGTTTTGTTTACTGACAGGGGGTGTATAATGTCGACTTGGGACATCATGGTTATATTTTGACAGATGACTGTCTACGGTGTTGCACACACAGCTATTAATTTCATAAACATGAACTGTTACTTCTTTTCGGATATTTAGAAGGCATAAGAACACATTTTAAAAAATATTAATAACTTAATACAAATTAAATAATCTTGGAGCAACTTTACTTATTTTCAATTACAATACTTGCAGCTATATTCTGAGCTTCGGCAGATGTTGGTTTTGTCAGGGATCTTGGAGTTTTCTTCTGTTTGTGATCACATAAATGAGATCCAGTATCTTTTGAATGCAGCTTTCTTGGTGCCAGTTCATCTAGCTTTAGAGGATGTTTTCTTCATACATGTTTCTGAAAAATATTTCTTATTTTGTACTCACTACCACACTCTGGACGAACATTTTCTAACTAATCAGAAACAAAGAGATTGTATAGCTAATATTATTACTGCTGCACCATGAACATATCTTGATCACAGTAATAGTTGATGCTTGATTATTGTATTTTTTGTTAAAGAGTGGTACGCATGGCCATTATTGAAGGACGTTTACACTGTGAAGTTATAAAATTATAATATAAATAAGAGCAGGGTCTTGCCGAAAGGTAATGCCTCCTGTTTATTTTAATAGAAACATTAGGTGCTTATAATAAATCGATGAGAGTCTGTCGGGCTTCATCTTCTGAGTTGAAGTGAAAGTGTTTTATTATATACATGTCAATCAATCAATCAATCCTTTATTGTCAGAGAACATTATATAAATGCCATGACAACGTCAAATTAATATAAAATAATATGCAATATAAAATAATTAAATGTTTTTGAAAATACTTAATCCCTTTTTACATAGAATTATCAATTCCAAATCACAGAATATATTGTTGCCAAATGGTATATGATGGGCTTGGAAAAAACAAATGAAATGCACTTTTGACAAATAAGAGAAGTTATCAAAATAATTCATGTTATAAATAAATATTACAGAATGAAATCCAGTAAAATAATGGAATCACATAACTTTCTCTACCCTGGACATAGAGAAAACAAAACGAGGTATGGTAATGTGTATATTATTATTATATTATATCGCAGGTTTTTGGAGAGAGAAGTATGAAAGTGATAATGCTTTATGGTAACATAAGAGTGGGAAATTTCCCGCCTCGACATTACAATTTTATGTTACAGGAATTTCTGTTTCTTCTTATTTAAACCTCTACCAGGCTTGCTGTGCACTGTACAAGCGATGGGATGCAAAATTCTAGATCCTCTATGAGCCATAAAAAAAACTATATCAAGCGTTTTCTGAGGGAATAGTTTGAGTGTAATAAGTCGTTCTTCCTATTTCAAATTATAAATGCCTATATAAGGACCTAGAATTTAAAATTGAAAATCCTTCATAAGTTAATTTCCAATTACAAAATACAAAACCCGGGCGATGCCGGGTCTTTTAAGCTAGTATAAAATAATACACAAGAACAATATAAATTTGCAGTACAAGAACCATTCCTAGAAACACAAAATTACCATGGTTAAAATATATCAAAGAAATCATCAACTGTGTACAGACAATTTGAGGCTAGAATTTTCCTAAGATAGTTTTTAAAATTGGTAAATGCCAACTCTTTAAACATTTGAAGGAAGAGAATTATACAGCCTAGTTGACATTGCATACCAGTTTTTCATTGAGTTACTATAATGGTGATAATGAACTCTGAGATTTAACTTTTGTCTGGTGTTATGAGAGTGAATATCACTATTTATCGCGAACTGATTTAAGTTTCTTTTTACATATAGCAAACATGAATAGATATAAAGAGATGGAACTGTCAATATACCTGATTTTACAAACAGTGGTCTACAATGAGTCATTGGAGGAGCTTTGTAAATTATTCTGAGAGCTCTCTTCTGAAGTATAAATAGTTTGGTAGTACTATTTCCCCATAGCTGAATCCCATAAGAGAGATGGCTGTTAATGTGGGCATAGTAAACGCTTATTAATATACTATGGGAGATCTTATCCGATTAACTCACTTCCTCCCAGAAGATAGCTGCAGAGCTAGTAAGTGCCATCTAGAACTCTCTCCGCAGCTCTGATTATATTTGTCATCCATGCATAGATTGGTATTTCTCCTTACCTTTCTGACTCATAGCAGGTGTACCAAAGTAGGCCATGTTAACTATTGTTGTGTATCTGTTTGCTATTATTTTATGAATAAAAGACTGGAATAAGTAATTACATTAAATCTTTAAATAAAATTTTCGAAAATAAATTTAAGCGAGAGAATTTGTGTCGTCAAGGAAACTAAACATTTTCAATACCTAATAAACTTATCATATTTGTACCTAATTTCCACCATATAACATATGTGTAGTTAAATTGAAGTAAAATTGCCATCAGTGGATCGCAGGTTTTTCGAACCTTCATGACATTTTGACCCGATCCTCCAGGCCTTCCTGAGGTGACTGTTCCTATTATGGTCACCTGAGGAAGGCCTGGAGGATCGGGTCGAAACATTGTGAAGGCTTGAAAAACACATGATCCACCGAAAGCAATTTTATTTCAATTTGACTACATATTTCCAACGTCTTCTGTAAATATGTGAGTTTTATGTTACTTGTATTTCTCAATTCATAAATACTTGTAGCAGAACATTATAACTATACGCTAACGCTGCCAACTGAGTTTCTTTTCTTGCCTGCACAAGTGCTGTGGAGCAACGTTTTGATGGCACTGTAGCAGCTAAAAGCTCGGAATTAATAAATTTATTCACCCGACTGGAAGCTTGACAGATTCCTATCAATTATCATCGGGAAAGTTTCAAGTCATGTAAATAGAATGCTCAAGAGCATAACAAACAACAGTGACTATGTGAAAAAGTAATGGTATGTTCATGAAATCGTACCGCCCATTCACATTGAAAATTAACCGTGATTGCATCACAAACTCAAAAGTTTGAGGGCATGTTTCTCAGTGAAATCATTCACAACGTATCATGTAAACTGTAAACATAATACAAAATTAAACATTAACTTAGAATCTGTAGCAAGATTGAGATCGGAAATATACACACTAAACTTCACTAAAAGGTATATTTACCCAGGATGATCATTTCAATGGGTCTTCCCTCCATCATCGGCTGATTACGACTGGTCCTTTAGCGGCAGGTGAATGAACTTGTCGATCAAAGTTCCTTTTGTGCCAACTTCAATCGACAAGTTCATTCACCCGCTGCTTGAGGACCAGTCGGAATCAGCTGATGATGGTGGGAAGACCCATTGAAATGATCATCCTGGGTAAATAACCTTTTAGTGAAGTTTTGTGTATATTTCCGATCTTAATTTTGCTACAGATATCAATACTTTACTGTAGATTTCCATCTAATATTAATATTGATTAACTTAGAAGTTTCTATTCAATGCTTATGCGAGTGAAAGTAACGAAACAACCAATCAATACTAAGCCACTCAGCTACATTTGTCTCCACTCGACCTGCCTATTTGTTCTTTTGGATCCTCCATCTCTGGCAAGCCATTTTAATCAGCTATTCACATTCTCATTTGTGATTGGTTATTACTAAGGTTCGGATGTTTAAGACCTAAAAAAGTGGAAAAGTATGACTGTAAGTGTGCCCTTAAAAGTGACTAAATATGACCCAAAAACCCTAAAAATGATCTAATAAAATAACGTATTTTCAAAAAATAGATGTTCCAGTTTAAAAACATTAAATTCTTACTTCACATGAATTCAATCAGATTATCACTTTTAACGATTTTGGTGATTTACAGTTTTAACTTGTAAACTTCTATTTTTAAAGTATTTGCTCGCTTAATCAGCTACAAATACATCTAATATTTTATAGATCTTGCGTATCCCTATAAATTATGAACAGTTGCATTAATTTTGCATTTGGCATAGCCTAACATTAAATTAATGAAATAAATTTCAAATCTAACTCGACCATGTAGTACATACGCTGTATAATTGTGCTCTTTTACCAAACTTATGACTCAAATATGACATTGTATTACAGATATGGGCAAAATATGACCAAGACCACAAAAATAACCAAAATATGACTTTATATGCAAAATAAACACGGTTCGATTACAATAACAAGCATGCATCAATAAAAATGAATAAAATATTGCATACACTGATACTCCACTAAGTCACAGTCAGGATAAATAGCAGCCGAGGATGGGAGAAAACTCCCGAGACTAGTCCTGCTTATTTTAAGAACTGTGACTTAGTGGAGCATCAGTGTATGCAATATTTTATTAATTTTTATTGATTTAGTATGTTCCACTGTTTATATTACCGGTACTTCGTTTTTATTTATTTTAACAGGCGTGCAATTCATATTTAATTTCTATTTGTGGCGAGAACAGAGGTCAGGATAAAAATATGACATGTCATAAAGATCTGAACCCTAGTTATTACCTATGTTTCAAGCTTACATTTTGAATGCTTCATTTTCATGATGAGTTTGTGTAAAGTCTAATGTTTTTGTGTTTGCAATTAATTTTCATTGTAAATGAGGCTTAAATATGTTTAAGTTTAGTGTATTATTAAGCTTGGTGCATTTCTTGTAGTTTTTATGGAAATAAATAGGAGAAATTACTTCTGGAACATCCTGTGTGATTGAACGGAGATTAATATATAGAACTTCACTTATTGAACATGTTTCATGTGTTGTCACCCACATCCTCAGCACATTCCATCTGCTGGTTAAGCTATTTTTCATGGGGATGCCAAAGTGTCATTAGATGATCTGCATTTTTCTAGATGAAGATCTTCCAGATTCTTAATGTCGTGAAGGGATTATGCCAGCTCTGGTTCTTTTTAATGGCCTGTGCTCTGGAAGTGGATTCTATTGCTGATTTCTGTGCCTATTGTGTTTAAAATTTAGGTGAAATTCTATATTACTGTATTGGCTCGAATATAAGATGATGTTTTTCCCTCAAAATGGGCTTATGAAAACTATAACTCATCTTATACGAGCAGCTTAACACTTTCAAGAACTCTCCATTCATGAATGCAGATGAGCAGCAGGAATCCCCACGCAATGACGTGCGTCCTATCCAAGGTCAAAGTCACGCGGAAATTCACTGAATTTTACTGAACTTTATTTCCCTGTATTTGTGCTTCTCCTTGTACTGCTGTATACTGCACTGCTTGGCATCTCTATTCTCTATGCGTAAAGCTTTGTTTGACCACCATCATGGCGGACCATGTGGAAAAGAAAGAATCTATTATCTCGATGTGTAAATAAAGGCGAGAGAAGAAGTTACGACATGAACTTCAAAATTCTGTTTTATGTGAAGCAAAATGTACTGATAAGCTATTTTTTGTATTTACTTTTTCGTAACTACCCTTCAAAAATTCAGGTCGTTTTATATTCGAGCCAATGTGGTAATTGGTACTCATTTAGAAGTTACACTTATTTATTTGTTTTCTTGGCATAAGGAAAACGAATTTATAAAAAAATATGAATATTATGAGAGACGACTGTAATAAATATTATCCAGTATAACTGTGAAGGCTTTCACGGCTGGAGTCTTGTAGCTTAAAAACTTCTTCCGTGCTGTTTGGCCGGGGTCTCGGCTTAAAACTTCCTGACGTTTCACCCATGGCTGTGGTGGGCATTTTCAGAGGTGTTCAAGTCGCTAGTTGGTACCAAAGTGAGTTCTCTGGCAGCTCCGTCCATTATTTATACCCTGACACTGGTGAAGGGAAGGAGCTGTAGTTCCTTCGATGTCATTTCCCTGCTTCTTGCTGTCTCAGGAAAGATGAAGCTCTCAAAATAAACAGGATCTGGATGACTGCAATAGAACACACCCACCTGTAGAGACAGCAAGATGCAGAGAAATGAGGACAATGAAGGAAGTACAGCCTCACTAGGGTATAAATAATGGACAGAGCTGCCAGAGAATTCACTTCAGCATCCAATAGCGATTTGAATACCTCCGAAGATGCCCATCACAACCATGGGTGAAACGTCAAGGAGTTTTAAGCCGAGACCACAGCCCAACAGCCTGGAAGAAGTTTTTAACCTACAGACGTTATCAGAGCTCAATTGTACAGTTTGGTTGACTTTTTACTTTAAGTTATGCTTTCCTCTTCTGATGTAACAAAGTTCAAACTTCTTGATCTTTTACTTCGAACAATTTCAACAATTTTTCTTCAGAAGCTATCCTGGACTCTGTTCCTGGTGCAGGAAGTTTTTTATTTTTTATTATTTATTAATAATTAATTAATTAATAATAATTATTATTATTATCTAGCCTCAAGGTCTGGATTTAGGAGAGGTGGTGGTGTACAGCTTCTTATTAAGAGCTTGTGCACCAAATATACCTGGGTTCAAATCCAAACCTTCCCACATTGCATATCATGTGCAGCTGTTGATTAATTCGTCCATCAGTCCCCTTGGTTTCTTTCTACAAGAGTAGGCTAATGCCGGCGTAGTTTCCCCTCTACACTACACTACACACACTTGTCTTTTCACACCTTAAACTTCTGTCAGTTACACATCACCATGTAATGTGGCCCACGCAAGTGGTGTATAACTGAAATCTGGGTCACTCTGTTGTGAGCCGATGCGTTGCAACTGAAAATTTCCAACTCACCTTCTACATATTCATTTTATCTATCCACAACTTTATAAATAAACCAAGTTACGGTTATAACAAAATCAACGCGCCCTCCAATTAGATGCATTCTGCTATTATCTTTCGGCAAAAGATAACTTTAGGTCGCACACCAGCCAAGCTCTGCCCACTCTCGACTGCCGCCTGCATCCCCTCGCTTCGAAGCTTTGTGTGCACACCTTACTATTGTACCATTCATCATATATGCATGAAAATATACAAAATCATAGCGTTACGAAAATGATCCTTGCACCAAAACTGTTATTACTGATGTACTATAAAAAGCTCTCTAAACTTAAATAGATGAATTTTCCCTTCACCACTCAGCAATCACTCGTGCTGTAGTGGTTAAGGCTGCTGGTTACGGTGCTAGTGATCACAAGTTCGAATCCCGGTCGATCCAAAATTTACTGTTAGGAATAGGTCCTAGATAGGTAGGTAGGGCAAGGAGAAGGCGAAAGGAAGGGAGGAAGAGAGAGGAAAAGAGAATAAAGGAAAAATAATTTTTCCCCAGTTTCACTTTTTGCATTACTAGCAACGCCATTTAGGAAACATTCGAAACCCTAAACCCGTCCTACACACATGGGTTCCATTAGAGAGTTGGTGGGAGGAGCCTAGTGCATAACCTAAGATTGTTTTTACCCTATCTTTCTTCACCTTTCGATGCTTTACTTGACAAAATAACAAGCTATATCTGAGTTAGCCCATTTAAAGAGGGCGGTCAGCTAAATCAGGATTGATGTACTGTAAACATATTTTGACCATGTTCCTGAGATCCTTGGTTATTGTACACTTGGCCATTAGTGTGATTACAATCAGAATGGGAACTGCTGGCTAGTGGCATTCCGAAGACTGAGCAAATGTTTCCCCTCCACTTTGCGTAGTAGTACTAAAGAGCTTTCCCCCACCAACTGCCCAGCTCGACCTTCGTTACTCCACCAGACAGCTGAACTCAATGTTGTTTGTTATTTGCATTCCTCTCTTCATGAATGAATGAAATGTGTTCAGGTGTACAAGTTTGTAATGCATAATTTTGTTTTTTAAATATTAAGAACAAATTACGAAAGATGTCTACCACTGGGTTAAAGGTGAAAATAAATACTTCAGAGTTGCCAATATGAAAACAAAGGTAGATTGGACAGTAACGCACAATCAAGCATGTATTTAGAAATCGGTTCGATTAACCATAAATTACTGACATCTTCCCTTCCGAAGTGACACAACTAATGCTTCAAAATCTCACATTTTGAAAGGATCAAGACCCCCCTTAAATATGTCCTTGCAGACAGCTAATTCCATCCAACTGTCCCTAGTAAATCTTACTTCCCTTAAATTTATCCTAAATTGTCCTCCCATCTATGTCTAGATCTTCCATGTCCAGCCCATTTCATCCTCCATGATTTAATTACCCTTATTATATTCGGTGAAGAGTACAGGTTATGAAGCTCGTCTTTATGCAGTTTTCATCTCTCTTAGGTCCAAATATTTTCCTAAGCCCCCTGTTTTTGAATACTCTCAGATTATGTTCTTCCCAAAGGGACCATGTTTCACATTCATATAACACAACCAGCAGGATAATTTTCTTATAAATGTTTATTTTTAGATTTCTGGACAGAAAACGAGAAGACAGAAGTTTCTGAATGGCATAAAAACAGGCATTTCCTGATTTGAGTCTACCTTAGCATTATTTGTAGTTGTAGTCATGCCGTACACTGGAACATATTAAGGGTAAAGAAAATTACTGTAGTGTTTTAAATCAGATTTTTTATTAAAATAAATGGAATAGTAATTTGACAAACCTGGCACAGCTGAGAACAATACAATTTTTTAGCGTCTAGTCAAGATTGCAGTGGGAAGGAAATACAAGGTAGCAAGCATTTCAGGGGTGTCACCAGGATTTTTTTTTTTTTTGGGGGGGGGGGCAAACTCAATATAATTCCAAACAATGATTCTTATTTATTAGGCTATATTATACAGCAACTTGTAATAATAAGAATCAATTTACTGTCGTGAAGACAGACTGAAAATCCATTGGACCCTCAATTTCAAATCATTTGGCTAAATGGATTATTATTCTCGTAATTTCCCGGCCCATAATTTTGAATCCCAGCTAAATATGACGAGGCTGCTAAGATTTTAAATTGAGCAACAGCCTTGGTGACGAATTACTATATACATTGAGGCAGTTACAATAAGTTAATGGTTGCTAAACTTATATAATATTTATTTATTATTATTTTTATTTATTTATTTTTTTGCATGCAACAACTGCAGGTTGACAGACAGAGAGTACCAAAAAAATGGAGTCATGAGGTATTCCGCCCCCTTCCCCTTTTGCCAACGTACATTAGTAAATTCTTTACGTTTATGAAAACACTTTACGAAGTATTCAAATCATAATACGGATGTTTTGTGTATTGTAGACAATGCTCGAGTTCTTTTAATGAAGAATTTTAGTTAGATTATTACATGTCTTCTGCTGCGAGAGGTGAAATTATTTAATAACAACAATAATATACATTTCATGTTATCAAGCGCCATCTATGACTGTTGGAATTATGATAACTGATTGGACACAACGTAAACACAGATTACGTTTGTGACCTGATGAACGCACCGTCAGCTGTTTCACCCCCACTTCAAGATAAGAGTGGGGATGTTCTTTCTCAGTCTCTCTTGGTCTGCTAAAAAGGTAAGCTGTATTCTACTTTCGTGTTATGTTTGATTATTGGCAATAATTCAATGCTTTACTTTCAGGCCGGAACTATGTTGAAATTATATAAGTCTACGTTTTGCGATACCGGTAACCCTGTCTTTTTCGTTAAATGCATATTATTTCACTCGTTAATAAGTTAATAAGTGACAGCTATATAATTTCCCATGTGACCTAGTGTTAGCAAGAAGGAATAAATATCCATCACAATTTCTTGAACTATAGCGTCCTGCTCGTGTCTGAAGTTCTGTATCCTACATTTCGTATGGATACATACGTAAAGTATCGTGGCATTTTTTCCTTATAGGGGTAGGAAATATTACACGAGAACTTTGGTACCAGTATAAGTTTGTGCAAATCACATGCTCGCTAAAATCAAACAGTTGTCTGGACATTTTATGGTAGCCTATACCGGTATTGTACCCATTTTATTTAATCACCACGTGTGAATTTTTATGTAGCCCATTTCTTTAGGTGCTTGTCTGCGTATTAATTACTATTAGTACTTCTACGTGCAGTACGGGACAGGAGGCCTACATGGCTTCCTTCAAACCATGGAAGCTATGGGCAGTAGCAATGATACAATTTTAAAGTTAACCTTGCTTATTTAAATCTTGATCTTACGTTGCCGATGTTCGTGCCTTAATTCTACCACCACAGAGACAGCGTACGCTTTATTTAACATACTGTGAGAGTTCATAATAGCCGAAAGGACGTGCTATTAATATAGTACCCAGTTATTCCAGAACATTAAAAAGTATTTTCCCAACTTGTTGAATGCGTAATAATCTTGCTTAACCGAACGGGATGGCCCAGGAGCTCGCATTCGAGAGGTCCCGTGTTCAAATCCCCATACCATCAGATTTTGACTTAGAATTTTTTTTCACAATTTTCCCAGTAGTAAAGTCAATTTGCCAGATTGGGTATATTCTACCGGTATTTCATCTTACATAAAATTGAGTAAAAATTATCAGCTCTAACAAGCTCTTCAAACGGACGCATTTCACTACCCACACAGCACACTACGTATAATATACGAATAATCTACGTATATACGTATAATATACGTATATTATACGTAGTGTGCTGTGTGGGTAATTACTTAACATACTGACTTCTCATATTGATACTTCTATCTAGTTGGAATTTTTAAAAACATCTTAAATTACTTAGAAATTACATTTATTGCTTCGATTGTTTTGAAAGAAATACACGATGGGTCTGATAATGTTAGCTATAGCTGTCTAGATTGCAGCCAATCACAGTATTTTGATAAACCGCGTAAAAATATGTCCAGTCCTAATGGCGTAGCCATAGTTTTAATTTTTACTAAGCGATGTTTTAAAAATGTGTGGCGTGTTTTAAAAAATGAATTGATTGATTTGGGTAAAAATAAAATAAAACATTTTAAATACGACTAATCAATTTCTTGAATTACATTAAAGTACATTTAATCAAGTGTTCAGTTCCAGAAAGCAAAATTTCAAGGCTCTTCCCCGTAAAAATCACGATAGGTTAGGATTTGGAAAATTACGAAAATCTTTCAGTGTGTATATTTCAATAATGTTCAAGAAAATTTTTCACTTGGGTACAAATTTCACTGTGATTTGCATTCAATTAGCTCTGCAAAAGGAATAGTCTAAATTTTGAACGTGCCCGAAAAATATCAGATTTAGACTATAGATAGGAATTTATGCTTTATTCAAATTAGATTGGAATTAGGAGGTGCAATATATCAATTCGTTTATGGCTTAGGTCAAAGTAATAGTCTAAATTTTTTGTTTGACTAATATTATTATTATTATTATTATTTTATTTATTTATTTATTTTTTAAAGCCATTATTAGTGGTTGACCAATGAAAATTTGGCAGGGGTGATCTTTCAACTCCGTTACACTGAAAGTTAGTATAATCTATGTTTTTTGTTTGTAGTAGGATCTATAAGTAGGATCTCACGGTTGAAAACAAACCTGATCAGTTTTTATTTTATTAGGCTTAAAAGCTGAATCTGAAATAGGTAGGCCTGTATTTTGAGAAGAAAAAAATGTTAATGATCTATAATTTAATATGATTTAAACTAATTCAAACATTCATAAGTACGTAGAATAATATATTTGAATATTAAGTGTTTTTTTTCTTACAGGTACCTAACCTTGATTTGCTGAACCGCTAGTGACTGAGCAAAGCAACTGGCACAGAATTAAAAAGGTAAGGTTTAATAACACTTATTTATGCTAAATTATATTTTATTTTCTAAATAGGTTATGTTTGCCCGTAAGGTCGAGTGTATAGCAATCGTGCGAGCAAATAAAATCCTTTTACCGTGCCGTAGCGTAGGGAAGGGGGTGGTCTAGAGGGCTCAGTCCCCCCCCCCCAAAATCAAACCTAAAATGTTATTAAAGTTACTTAAGCTCTATTTTGTCAAATGTTTAATTGTTTTATTTAATAATAATACTGAAATGTAAATGTATGCCTATTATTTCCACTGTTGCATGTGTTATTTAACTATACTTATAAATAGTAATAAGTGTTATAACTTAGGTAACAATTTCTTCTTTAGTTGGAATGTCTTTGAGCGTAGAAAAAAATTTTCTAACTAGTTTTCCAGTGCTAAAATAGCGTAAAATTTTATTTTCATTACTTCAATATTTACAAATTTTCTGGAGTGGGCATTCCTTACCCCCAAACCCCACGGCATTTTCGACCCTCCCTGAAATTACTTCCTAGCTATGCCACTGTTACCATGTGTATCGTACACTATTTTTAGAGGGTTATTAATATTTAGGAAAAAATAGTTTTATGCCGCGCACTAGGCTTCTCCCACCAACTCTCTAATGGGACCTGCCTGGGAAGGTGGGGTTTAGGGTTTTGTCGCAGAAGAGATTCATTGTGAGACATAATAAACCTCGTGCTATTCTGTATATTGCTCCTAAACTAACATAAACGTTCCTAACCTAACAAAACGGCGGAGCTTGGCTGGTGCGCGGCATAAATCTAATATTTAGTTCGGTAACTCGTTTGAACATAGGTTATAATCAGGAGTCAGGTTATGTAAATATCAGTAGGCCATGCTCATGTCAAGTACTCGCCCTAAAACTGAAAGCATGGACGACGTCACAGACAGAGGCAGCAGGAATTTGAATGCAAGCGAAACTTGCTGAGTTGGAAACATTGACGGTATCACGCTAGTATCCACGTGGTTAACTAAAGGGCATGGTGCCATGTACTATATTTTCATGGTGGACTTTAGCACTGCCAGTGACATGTTTAAATTTTAACAGTCTCGGAGCTTTTAGATTCCAGGCGATCTCTGTAACTAATGACGTTCCATTATTTCCTATTCATATGTTCTTTGTGTATTATTTTCAACTGATTAAATTTTTAATGAAAATGACAACAGGATGGAAAACCGGTTCTGATAGTCTTAAGTAAATATCCAATTCAGCATCTGTCTTTATGATGGGGGGAAACCATGCAAAAAACCAAATCTAACTGATGAGTTTTCGTTGCGTATTGTTAGTTATTTTATGTAAATGATACAAATGCAATTTCTGATAAATAGATTTATTCAATGTGATTTTTGTGACCAAAGTGAAAGATTTGACATTTAAAAAGGTGTAAGTTAATAAATTTTAACATTTTCAATTTTTATCAAACTGACTATAGGCCTATTTAACAATCGTAAGCAAATATTTCAATAAGTCACATATCAACACCTGTGCTATTTAAGCTGCTGAACTAATGTATGTTCCTAATAAGTTGTAAACTTATGTATCCATCATTTTTCTTAGCCTTGTACACCTTGTACAGCTGGCTAATAATAAACAAACAAACAAACAAACAAACCTAACATAACCTATGATTGGCATTACATGTCACAGACTTGGAATCTAGCTGCCAATTGTATTTATCGTTGTAATGTTATCGCACCGGCATGATGTTTAGTTTATAATCCAGACAACTCTACCATCTGCTGAGTTTAATTGGCAAGTAGTAATGTTTATGATGTTGGCGACATTGTACATTTGGCCTCAAATTGTGCAGCGCGTCCAAGATGACTGATTGTGTTGTCCAGTTCAGTATAATTGAGAAACATAAAAGCCATTGGATTTGATACAAATCACATAGTCTCTTCTTATGCTGCAACTATACGGTATAATAAAATAGTGTGAAGCTATTAAATTGCTAATAAGTTCATTAAGTCCTTTTTCCACTGATTAATAAATAAATAAATAAAATTAGCCTAGACATCCCAAAGGGCAATGGCCTCCTGCGGACTGCAGGGCAAGCTCCTATACCTCTCGTTAGGTGAGCTAATCCTAGCGAGAGTTTTGTGCATGGTTGGATTGCTTCTGTATTTCCACTAGTCACTTGGGGTGGAGGTTTCTCCCATTTTCTTCCACTCTTTTCTGTTCCTCGCTACTCGAGACCATAGTCTACCTGATGATTTGATGAAGTCGTCCTCCCATCTGGTCTTTTGCACTGTAATCTAAAACTCAGACAATAAAAACTTTACTTACTGTGGATAAAATTAAATCATCTAAAACGTTTCAGCCACTCCGTCTGGCCTTCATCAGGTTACTACCTCAGCCTGAACTGCCAAGGGGGGACGAGACTGTAGAAAACCCATGCTGCCCTCTGGCTGCGTCATCACAAAACAAGGTACTCCTCCCATGTTCTCGAATCCATTCCTCAGGAATGTTGTAGTCTACCTCTTCTTTGTCATCTGTCGATGGCGTGGGAAATTTTAACTCACAATTTTTACTTTTCTTTTTCTTTAGCCTTCTTAATAAATCCATCCACTCATCACCTAGGTCTCCTCCATATCTATTTAGACTAGGCCCTAGATATGTGAGGCGTGGAATATTATCAATAACCAAGATATGTGAGGCGTGGAATATTATCAATAACCAAGGGCCTAGTCTAAATAGATATGGAGGAGACCTAGGTGATGAGTGGATGGATTTATTAAGAAGGCTAAAGAAAATGAAAAGTAAAAATTGTGAGTTAAAATTTCCCGCGCCACCGACAGATGACAAAGAAGAGGTCGACTACAACATTCCTGAGGAATGGATTCGAGAACATGGGAGGAGTACCTTGTTTTTTATGATGACGCAGCCAGAGGGCAGCATGGGTTTTCTACAGTCTCGTCCCCCCTTGGCAGTTCAGGCTGAGGTAGTAACCTGAGGAAGGCCAGATGGAGTGGCTGAAACATTGTTTTAGATGATTTAATTTTATCCACTGTAAGTAAAGTTTTTATCGTTGAGTTTTAGATTACAGTAAATTGCAAAACCAGGGAGCAATACTAGCTCTAAGTTCAAATCTCTAACTTCATAATTACTTTAATTAAATGTTTCTGGTCATATATTTAGCAAACGATCAAGATACCGGTACTAATTCAAACAGGCCTTTTTTTTTCTCTCTCCAAGTTTTGCTTAAGGCATTTACTTTTTTGTGGGCCTATTAACAGATACAATGTTTTTAAAAGATTGACGAGAGATCATAAGTTCTTGAATGTGAACATTCATAATCCAAAAGGAGTAGAGATCTTGAATTGGACATCCGAATACACCTTGGAGCCCAATGCACATATATTCGTTCGCAAATTGTTTCACAGATATCACCAGGCCCGTAGCCAGGGGTGGGCTAGAGGAGATGCTTCCCTCCCCCTCCCAAGATCTCCCCCCCTCCCGAAAGTTTTTTTGCCCCTCTGTAGATTTTTATTACCGGTATATAAAATCATAAATCTATTCAAACAGTACTTCGGAAATTCTTTTATAGGCGGAGCATATGCATCTGGGCTATAACAAAGACTTATAATTCTTGATGCGAATCAGTTTGTATTACCGTACAGTTTACAAAATCAGTCAGGAAAATTAGCTTTATAAGTATTAGACCTACGTCTGTCTATTCATAATTTTCACTAGTTTTGAAAGACCAATAGATAATTTGTCATTTTCAGTATCTTAATTTCAGTGTATTGGTATGTAATTTGTTTTAATAAATTCTTTTATCTATACTATTTCCAACTAAAGAATAAAGTAGATGTAAACAAACACACTGATATGTATTACTCCGCGACCACGTGTTCGTTGACACATTTCAGACGTCGCAATTTTAATGCAAGAGGAACTCGTTAATATTGATCAAAGTAAGCTAGCATCTACAGAAACAAAGCTGGATTTCACAAATATTACATATGCCTACGTTTAAAATTGTAATACTTTAATGTCATAATGAAAATCTACCTACTGCAAAATGTATTAAAAACATTCAAGATCACAGTTTTTTCGCCACTATTTAACGGATTTCTCTGCTTGTGCTTAACAACACGAGGTAATGAGGCCTGATTAGCTTCAGCCATTGAACTGTATTGCTGTCTTTTATTATATAATAGCTGTAGTAAGCTTGTTTTCACAGTATGAATTAAACGTTAACTGTCTTCGAGGAATACATGTCAAGTGACTGTGTTATTCTTTCATACCTTTGTTGTCTTCAGACATGTGCGTCGCATTACATTCAACCGATAATATCAAATAATAATATTGGTATTGCTTAAAACACATAGAAAGTGTTGCTACAAACTTGAGAAACGTGCTTAATTTAGTCCTACATCAAATACATTACTTACGTTTTATGTTTTGAAGAAACTACATTAATACTCGGAAGAAGACGACAAGCAAGAGCCTGAAGGGTTGTGCGTCCAACTGCCAATCAGAACCCATCATGTCACGCGGTTTTGTTTACATCTACTTTATTCTTTAGTTGGAACTAGTATAGTGGAGTGGTTAAGATTGTTAATTTTGTTTTGGGGCGGTAATGTATGTAAGAACATGCTAAACATGATGGTCCCTTTTGAAATTTAATATGTCTCAAAAACATCTTTCCTTACGAGCCTGGATATCACTGACTTTATTTTGCTGACAACTTTTACACAATTTCTCATTATTACATTTCAATGTAATGTACAATAATGGCCCACATGTGACTCCACCTTGGATATAGACCAATCACGATTATCTTATATAAGTCACCGGACTGTCAGCAAATCAAGGTTAGGTGCCTGTAGGGGAAGAACACAGTTAATATTTGTTAAAATATTATTCTACGTACTTCTGAATGTTTGAATTGGCTTAAACCATTTAAGTTGTAGATCATTAACATTTTTTTTCTGAAAATATAGACCTACGTACTTTCGATTCAGCTTGTAAGCCTAATAAAATAAAAATTGAATTTTTAAACTTTTTTGATCATTATCAAATACGCGGGATATGAGTGGAGGTCTCGGTTACCTAGGTGAATTTAGTTAAGCTTATTTTCCGAGAGGTCAGAGGGACAGGTGGTAAGCCCATCACCTCACAACCCCCCTCCCCCTGGATATCACTGACTCTATTTTGCTGACAACATTGCATGACTTTATGAGACACTCTCTGAAATTGTATTTTGCTGTTAGAGGGGAGCCCAATATTTTAAGGTTTTAACCCCTTAACCTCGATACATGGATAATTCAGCAAAACCATAGGCGTAACCAAGCAAACCATATGGGGGGGGGGGTTCGGGGGTATGGAAATGATAGAGCAGCGGAGGGTATGGAATACCCCCCAGAGAGAGGGGGGTTCGGGGGTTCTCCCCTGGAAAATTTAAAAACTAAGATGCACAATAACAAGTTTTAAGCTTCCCATGCTTTATACTCATATTAAGTAATTTATAAGCAGACTTAAAAAAAATGGTACAATTTTCCTTTTTATAATCAATTTGGGTGGTTGAAACCCCCAAAACCCTCCCCTCGTTACGCCTGTGAGCAAAACTGTAATATGGTGGATACTCAAGACTTAAGTGGAGAAGTAATCATGATATCTTGCACTTAATTATTAAATTAAATTTTATGGGTCTATTTAGCACTCTGTACGGAATTCATCGGATGTTGCAGTGTAGGTTATGCAGTCCGTAGATTGTTTCCAAGACACTGATTGGCTGGTTATAGTCATTAACTTAATTTAAATTGAGTTGTACAATGCTGGCAATAGCTTTACATGCGGGATGAAGAAGTGCAATGTTAATGACAGGTAGAATGAGGTTTGTGATGTAATCTGGGTTTGTGACAGGTTAGGTTAGCTTACGTTGTGGCTGGCTGGCTCAGATGGCTGAATAGCCGAAATATTTTGTCCAATACACGAAAATTATTTTACAAAATTGACAGACATAAATTTTAACTATGTTTTATAATATTGACAAATATAAATTTTAATTTTGACAAAGCTATGAGCTGATTTTTTAACAAAAAGATTTTATACGAGGGAATAGGTGGTAATATTTTATACACAACGTACAAATCCCTCGTAGGAGATAAATAACATGAAATTTATCAACATAGGTTAGCTTAGTTTACTATGCCACCAAGTTAAATCTGCACGGCGATAGGGGAAGTGTTTTAGCGCTAGTGTCGTCCAGCTACCACTATACGGAAGGGATGTAGGGGAAGCAGGTGGCGAAAGATCATAACATGGTTGCCAGATTATTCATTTGGACAATGACTGTCTTAGGTGTCAGGTCATTTAAAAACACAGTAATTCTCAGCGCCCCTCTTCCAGCCAAATAACCCAACACAGTGGACAGGAAGTGGCAGCGTGGCGGCGGGGGTGAAAGAAGGGACAGCTCATGTTCCCCAGTTGGGACATGGTTGCCAGAATATTCATTTCGACAATGACTGTCTTAGGTGTCAGGTCATTTAAAAACACAGGAGTTCTCAGCCCTCCTCTTGTAGCCAAATGACTGAACTCAGTGAAAAGGAAGTGGCAACGTCAAAGGAGGGAGATCGAGATGTAAGGCACATTCTTAACATATTTTCTGCATGCAAAGATAACTTGGTGGCGTAGTACTTGAACAGCAACACTATAACCACAGTCAACATTGACAGGTTGTCTACACTGTTTCACGATGATATTTATTCTGTGCACACTTCCCTCTGCCGGAACTCCTTCAGAATAGCGTAGCCAGCCATGCTCTTGTCATTACTGACCGTGCCCCTCCGAGCCGCAGGGAACAAAAGAGAAATGATCGGTCCAAGGGTAAAATTTCCTGTCGCAGAAAAGATTCAATGTGAGACATAATAAACCCTGCGCTATTCAATATATTGCTCCTAAACTAATACAAATGTTCCTAACCTGACATAACCTGTCACTGACCTAGAAATCTTAATGCAGAAGCTTTTTACCATTTCACATCTTTCATAAAACATCGCTACAACAGTCGTTTATCTGCTGAATTCAATCAGCATGTAATCATGTTCGTAATATTGGCGACATTGTAGACTTGCTCCCACTCGGTATGGCCCGGTTGTGACTGCGGTCACCTTATTCTCAAGTTTAGCGCCTCTGCCTTAACATAACTGCTACTCAAAGATTTTTATTTTATTTTGCAAATTAAGAACAAACAATTCATATCAGATTTCCATAGGTTTTAAAGAACATTACAAACAAATTATTTTTTTGAAACTTTCCAAAAATACAGGTGCGGCAAAACATCCTCCCTATTTTAAATTTCAAATAAAAAACAGATGGATCAAAATAAAGAAAGTGCATTAATATTAATGATATCTAGACAGTATATTACATTAGTTCACCTCACTGCTAAGTGTAAATAGATCTTAATCCTGTCTCCGTGCTCTTATAACAAGGTTCACCTTATCATTAGGCACTATATCCACGCCGCAACATTCGCACAAGATGGGAGTAGCAGTCAACTTGTGTTGTCATAACGACAGAAAAAAACAAGTGATAAACAGTAAACAAAAATTGAAAAGGATATTGAAATTGCGGAATTGACATTCAATACAGTATCCAACCATACCGTGGACGGGAAAAGAACGTGTCTACGCTGTGGAATCATTTCTGGTAAACGGGTATTCCGTTGTCGCTGTCCAGCGTGCTTTCCGGATTTGCTTCCAAATTCCCCCTCCTGGTGCAGTTCCAGATCGGAAAACCATTAGCTTATGGGTGTCTGTCAAACTTTAGAGCAAGTGGTAACATGATTAAAAAGGGAGGGGGAAGATCACGCAGCGTTCGAATTCCCTAAAACATTAAACTTCCCACTGTGTAGAATCATTTATGTTAATATAGCTTCTTTATTTTGATCCATCTGTTTTTTATTTGAACTTTAAAATAGGGAGGATGTTTTGCCGCACCCTGTATTACAGCATGCAGTGTCGAATCTCCAAAAATGACTTTTAAAATTCGAATGATGTAATTTGGTAAGCACCCTGATATAACATGATCTTGCTACTTCTGTGTATGTCTTCAACAACATCATATTTTAACTTACAAAAATGTATTTATTATCTATGAACTTCACCGGAAAAAGCTGTATATCCCTCCATAAAGATACTCATAACTAGACTTTGAACTTTTAGGTCGCTAAAAATACTGTTTTAGGTACCTAAAATAGGCTCTAAAAATTAGAAAATAGGTTCTTAAAATCGTAAAATAGTCTCTTATAAAATCGTTAAGTTGCCAATTTTCTGAAATATCTCAATTGCAATGCAGAATATTATATTTATTGAAGTCACCATTAATCAATAATCATGATAAAACACAGATAGAGGCCTATGGCACACAGAATTATATAGACCTATTACTAGGGCCTGTATTACTACCATAAAAGTGAAAACCCATGCGAGCAGAAGCTACACACGTTAGCATATTCAACCCCTTGCACCTGTCAGTGATTCAGAGAACTACTTTTTTTTTCTTTCTTTTACTGGATGTCTGGAGAAAAACACTACGTTTTCTTCAAGGTATTTTTCCACTGAAGATGAAACATTCCTTACTATTTAACCATGCCACAAATGTGCCATGTACTGCACATTCCGAGCTAAAAATTTAGTACGAACTGAAAATAAATGCTAGAATTTATAACAAAAAATGACTTATTTTGAACTTTAGAGGAAAAACAAGCAAAAAGGCAATATTAGGCTCTAACTTAAAAATAGGCTGTTTTAGGTCCTATAAAAGTATCAGTTTTAGGCATAGTCACTTATGAAACATAAATAACAAGTTTTTGTCCATATATCACTTAAGGATTAAAATAGGTTTTTACCTAAAATCCGAAGTCTACTCATAACCCACCTTAACATTTTTCTTGCTCAACTGCAGGAAGAATACAGTTAACGGAAGTATATTTTTTGAGAATGGTTCACACAGCTGTTAGTATTGATAGATTAAACCCTAGCTATGCTAAGTGGTGTACATAGGAAATGAAATGTTTGATTTACTATGTATATGTTTTTTTTTTTTAAATTAATTAATTTATTTATTTTATTTGCAGATGCCCGACATTTGATGGCTTCCAAGACTTTGACGTCTCCCGAAACTTTAATGGCTTCTGAAACTTGATTGCTACCAGAATTTGCTGACACACTACTGGAATCTTTCTGCCGACGTTGGATAATTGGTAATAATGGTAACAAGTTCATAACCAATTCTTTACAAACCTAACACAAATTAGTTAGAAAGCCTGGCAACTTAACTGACCTGTCCAGACGCGAATGAAGTGTTTAAGAATGTCGACTCCACCTTTCTTTGTGAATAATTTTATAAATTATGTAATGTTTATGTAATATTAATTTACATATTACATAATTACATAAATATTTTAATTGCATTTTAAAGTTAATGTTAACTTGTAACAATTGGCTTTGCTCAAAATATAATGTGAAGTCATTCCAATTGAGAACTTAGCTGAAGAAATGCAATTAAACTTTGCACATTTATTATAATTTAATCTGCAATAACTTAATGGTTTCTATTATTCTTAACAGGTTAGCGAAAGCGCTATTGCAAGTGCTTCCTTTCTTTGTGAATAATTTTATAAATTATGTAATATTTATGTAATATCAATTTACATAATACATAATTACATAAATATTTTAATTGCATTTTAAAGTTAATGTTAACTTGTAACAATTGGCTTGGCTCAAAATATAATGTGAAGTCATTCCAATTGAGAACTTAGCTGAAGAAATGCAATTAATCTTTGCACATTTATTATATTTTAATCTGCAATAACTTAATGATTTCTATTATTCTTAACAGGTTAGTGAAAGCGCTATTGTAAGTGCTTCCCTGTTTGTTTTTGCTGACTTTGCAATGAAGATAATTTATTAAAAATAACTTCAGTTTGTTTGTGTTGACTTTGCAATGGAGAAATAATGTATTAAAAGTAACTTTAGTTTTTTTGCTGACTTTGCAATGGAGAAATAATGTATTAAAAGTAACTTCATTTTTTTTGCTGACTTTGCAATGCAGATATATTAAAAGTAACTTCAGTTAATAATTGAAATAGATTTATTCTTAACAGGTTAAAAAGCATTATTTCAAGTGCTTGCCTGTTTTTTTTTTTTTTTTTTTTTTTTTTTTTTTTTTTTTTTTTTTTTTTTTTTTTTTTTTGCTGATTGTTTCATATAAGGTGGAGATTTCAATAAGTAACTTAACATAACTTAACTATAAAGCTTAATGAGTTAACAATGGCAATAGATTTTTAACTTAACAGGTTAAGAGAAGCAGTTTGAAGAGCTTGCCTGTTTTTGCTATGGAAGACATTCTCACTTCATTATTTTTTACAGATTGGCAACAGTGATCTTGAAGATTAAAACTATGCTCGTAACTTCAAATAACATTAACTTCTTATATTACCATGCTTAGAAGTTAAGATAGCGTGGTAAAAGGGACCAATGTAGGGAATCTGCTCTGAACGCTGATGCCAAATCTGTCGTAGAATATTCATATTTAATTTAAATCATGGTAAAGATCAGGTACATTACCATTGTCATTTTTAGTCTTGCGATGGTAAATAAATAGCTGGTACAGGTGTTACTGGGGCCAGGCTGTAGCAAACAGGATTCCCAGGTTTTGAAAGTAGTTACATACCTCAGTAGTGTAGTTAGACTGGGAATTCGTAGTGTAGAGAAGTTCCTAACTAAAAAGTTGTTAACATAAATGTCCAATACTGTTGAGCCCTATCAATGAAATAAATAAGAATACCAGTTGCTCAACTATGATTTATTTTGTAATTTGCTGCCTAGGCCTTTTGGTGCGCTTGCACCATCTTCAGTGCATCTTTTTGCTGATTTTGAGTTCCAGTAATTAAAAAGCTGCCTTTCGTCGCATTTGTAAAATAAGATAAAATTCATTGAATCTCAAAAAGTACTGTCACTGAATTTTCTTCTGTGGCAATAGTTTTATAAGATTTTATGAATTTTTATCTTATTTTACAAATGTGACAAAATGCAATTTTAATTATTGGAACTCCAAGCCAGCGAAAAGATGCCCTGAAGATGGTTCAAGCACACCGAAAGGCCTAGGCTCAAATTACAAAATATATCATAGTTGAGGAACTGGTATCTCATATTTTATTTCATTCTCACTGAATGTAAACAGGGCTTTAAATACTTCTTTTTTGTTTTAAAAAACTCAAAACTTGGATCATGTTTCAAGAGCTATTGCTACCAACCTCAACTGATCTAGACTACCGGATGTTCTTAAGCCCCCCTAGTGGTGATGGATGTACCTTTGTTCACACTGTTCTGTTAGTATTTAAAAATCCATTCCAAATTTAAACAGGTTAATGAATTTCAAAATACCAGCAGAAGACAGTTTGATCAGAAGGTACATCCCTCCACCATGAGAGGGACTGCAAACTATCGAGCAGAAGAGGCCAGCTGAGGATAGGAGAAAAATCTCTTGAAACTTTTTCAAAAGTAGTCAGCTTTAAGTGAAGTTTTAACATGTTATGACTTCATTTTTGCTCTCCCGATGTTAATTATCTGTAATTTTATGTCTATGTTCAGAACTAGTAGTGATATAATAACTGAATTAATAAAAATAATCTTATTCATTGACATAAATTAAAGCCATTAAAATATTTAGTCTTCTGAACAGTTAATGTAATTTTACACTAAGTATTAACAATTTCAATCATAGCATTAAAAATACTTTCATATTGTCAAATTAAAATAAAAATGCCTTCAGTGGATCACTATTTTTTAACAGTGTGTGACATTTGAAATTTATTTGGTTGTTTAAAACTAATTTTGTGAGTTTGTGAATTAAAAATTGTTCTTTTTAGTTTCTTGCTTTTAGAATAATTTGAAATCTACACATGCACAAGGACTGTTTTTAAACAAATTAATTTCAAATTGCACACATTTGACAATAATATACACTCAATCCCTGATCTTACCTACACCTTAACACATCCCTTCACCGACGTCTTTTCCTGAAAATCTCAGTTGAAACTCTGCTGAAGATGCAGGTACACGACCTATGAAACTGCCAATCAGAAGTAGTTTTAATTCAATTGCAGCGCTAAGTGTGACACAAGAATGAATAACACTTTCAGTTTGGAAACTTCAACCCATAGTTTTTGTAAACTAACCCATAGACTGTAGACAGATATTGGTGACCTTTTGTTAACTTTCTTTAAATTAGTTTCAATTTAATGATTAACTTTAAATATAAATAGCTTCATTGCAAATGAGAACTTGATTTGAAGAGAATAATTTATTAACGTAGTTTAATTTTTTCTAGTTTAATGTAACTTTAAAAATAGTTTTCATTTAATGAGAATGATCAGTTTGAGTTGCTTATTGCTGTGTTTACCACATAATGTGGTGAAATAAAAAAGCCCTAAGCCTAGGAATAAGATTAAATGGTTCAGACTTGAAGAGAATAACTTTGAATTGACTTTGAATATGATTAAAGTACTAAACTTAGCTTTATTAAACTTAATGCCCAGATTCATTTTAATGACCAAAACACAAGGTTTGTTTTGATTGGAAATGGCTCAAGTTTGTACAGCCTGTTCAATTAAAATGAACAAATTAATCCTCAATCGCAGTTTACCAATATCTAGTTGAGTTTCGTAAAATAGATATTTTGTTGTGTAGTACAGTGGTATGGAATGGTAACCCAAACAAGGGCCCTGTTTGAGTTATTGTTCTTGTAAAAGATATCAAAAATTGAGACAAGAGTTTCTTTGATTTATCATGCAGAATAAATTGTAGAGTTTACGAATCAAACTAGAAGCAGAGGAAGAATGTAAGCAGTATTTTCTAGAATACTAAGATAAAATGGCTACTGGTATTTACAAAATATGTTGTAATCTTCACACAAAATGTGCTGTAATATTTACACATACGTTGTAATGTTCACACAAAATATGCTGTAATATTTACACAAAATATGTGCTTATACACTCTTTACACAAAATATATGCTTATACACTCTTTACACAAAATATGTGCTTGTACACTCTTTACACAAAATATGTGCTTGTACATTTTTTACACAATTACAGGAGTACTATATATACATAATATGTATTACATGTATACAGGATGTAAAACTGTTAAGATATCTTATAGTTAAGCAATGATGGTACCCATAAAAAAATTATGAAATAAAACATGGTCATAATAATGCATGATAATTCAAAGAAATGGTAAAGAAAAGGAGTAAAATACAATAAAACAAGGTGGAAATAAATGCAAAAGGTAGGCCTACCACAAAATTGATGTACCGGTACCACAAAAATATACAACGAAACAATAAAAATGGTATGGTAGGAATGGTTACAACTTTAACTCAACTCAACTCATCTCAACTAAACTCATCGCAACTCAACTCAACTCAACTCAACGCAACAAAACGTCGTTTTTCAGGTCAACGTTTTTCAGGTCATCGTTTTTCAGGTCAACTTTTGAAGACATTTCAAGACAACTTTAATCAGCTCTACTCTTCTCAACATCAACATATATATATGTTAAGCTTGAACACACAAAGGGCATTTTTGTTACACACAAGAGATTATTTTTGTCTTCTTTTTCAGGTGTAAAGGACCCTAGGCTATTAGATTTTCCCAGGTTTGGACATGATGGTATCAGAAACTCAATGGAGACTTCTGATTACCTTATCTGACCATTCCTGTGGCCTTGTGAATTAGAGATAACCTTTTTTTTCAGGTACATAGTGCACAATTAGGCAATTAGAGATAACGTTGCCTGGGTTTGGACATGTGGTAACAGAAACTCAACGGAGATTTCTTGTTCCCCTGTCAGTCCTTACCTGTGGCCTTCCACTTTAGTGGCGCGGTAAAATCACTACTTTAGTGACTCGATAAAATCACTACTTTAGTGACTCGATAAAATCGCTACTTTAGTGACTCGATAAAATCGCTACTTTAGTGACTCGATAAAATCGCTACTGTAGTGATGCGATAAAATCGCTACTTTAGTGATGCCATAAAATCGCTATTTTAGTGACGTCATAAAATCACTCCTTTAGTGATGCGATAAAATTGCAACTTTAAAAGTTGTTTAAGTAAAGTAATTAGTTTTTTTTGTAAATTCTTTGCCTGGCAATATGCTCCACCTCTTCTTCTTAGTAACTCATTAGTCTGATGTGTTTCTCGATTTCACTCAATGAGTGTCCCTTATACACCCATTCTGTCATAGTGTACCTTATGCATCTGTTCTGTCAGAGCATTCACTATGCGCCCGTTCTTTTGATGCAATCTCTTATGCATCCGTTCGATCAGAGTGAAAATAAGATTTGAGTGGACGTTGCCAGTTTCGAGTCTCGGTGCCTGATTAGGCTATTAGTGGGGTGAATAGAGCCTTGAGCTTTATTCACCCAGGTGAGAAGTTCTCGTTTTTGACTTGCTTGCTTTTTTTTGGGGCTTCACACCTCCCCCTCCTTGCCCTGGGCCTCAGCGTGGCGAGGGGGTGTAACAAAGAATGTCTCAAAGGGTTGCATTAATATGTCTGAAGTCAGAATTTGGATAAAATGGCTTAAAACCCAGATTAAAAATTCAGAAAATAAAAAATATTCAAAATTCAGATAATTTCAGTCCACTTCTGGAATTTTGTAATTTCTAAAAGGCTGTTGAAGTCCTGACCCAATGGTTTGACACATTCTTTGGCTAAAGCAGGGCTGAAATAGAAAAAAAATTAAAAAATCATTCTTTATGACACAACAGATTTCCTAGTTTTTTGCTACCATAATGAGTGTTCTTGACTGAAATTAGTAATAATAATAATAATAATAAAAATACGTATTGGCCCAGATATAAGACTATCTCGTGTATAAGACTACCATGAATGTTTTAAGGATAATTACGAAAAAATTAATAAAATGGGGTATTAGTAAATTTTCTTCACATAAAATGAAATTTTGAAGTTCATGTCTAACTTCTTCTATCGACTTGATTTACACATTGAAACAATGAAGGTGCTTTCTTTTCCATATGGTCCGCCATGACTGGTGGTCAAACAAAGCTTGACACGTAAAGAGGAAAGTAATGGTGCAATACAAGCAGAAGCACGAATTCCGGGAAAAATAAAATTCTGGAGGTTCGGTGAATTTCCATGCGACTTTGAAATTGGGTTGGATGCACGTCATTGCGTAGGGATTCCCGCTGCACAGCTGCATTCATGAATGGAGAATTGTTGAAAGCATTGGCTGAGTGTATAGTTTCTATAAACACATTTTGAGGGAAAAAGCATAGTCTTATATTGGGCCAACACTGTATTATAGAAGACTGTTAAAGACAAAACCAATGCATTCTAGATAGTCTTTAAGAGTGCCACTGTGTGTCCTGTTGTGTAATTGCTCTGTAGTAAAATCCTTGCTTCCTTCCTTTCTTCACTGTCTGCTGGTACCTTTCTGCTCTTTGTAGCAGACTTTCGAACCTTCCTGTAACAGAAGTGAGTCATTCAATGCAAAACAGTCTGTCAAAATCCCTCTGGGTCTGTTTTTTCATTATAATGTATTTTCATTCTAGCTGCGTACTGCATACTGCATTCATGCTACAATACTGGCCACATGCTGTTGCTGGCCTGCTCCAATCGTGTGAGCATTCCTGAACAAGCTATGCTTCAAAACATCTCACCGTGGAATCGATAGTCCTCCCCCAGGTAAGCATGCTTACCTATCTAGGTGGCAGCTATCGACAGAGGTCTGCTACCTGGCAAAACCCTAGCGGTCTCCCAGAACTGTAGCATCACGCTTTCCGTCTGCAAGCCATGTTGCACAAACTTCCTGCGTCAACTTTGACGATATGCTGGAATTTGCAAACTATGTGAAAATCATAGATGAGCAAGCGAGAAGAATGTTCTCGTAGCTATATGTAAGCAACATGGAGGACCCTTTTTACAAATATAGGCATTGCAAATTTAAGGCGCAATTCAGATTTTTAAGGTAAACAAAGAATGAAGACCAGTTCCTGCTGGCCCCTCCCCTGTGCTACTTCCGAAGGCGTGCGTAGCAGGTGAAGATGATAGGCGCGGCCAGCTTAACATATTGCCAACATCCACTTGGAATAATACAATTTTCTTATGCTTAAAACTATTAAGATAATCTTTTATAATAGTAAAACTAGATGCTTTTATTAAAAAAATGTTTAGTATTCCTCATAAATGTTCTTAAAAAATACAACTGGTGAAAATGTATGCAGACTTTCTCCCTATCATATTGGTCACTATGAAGTAGCCATTTTATCTCTACTGTGATGCATCTACACAGTTGCCATTTACTGCAAAATCCGAACTCTTGCTGGAAGCTCCGCTGGCAAGGGTTTCACGATACGGTACTCCAAGGGGCCTGCCAAATGGGTATGGGTAAGCCCCTATACCTGGCAGAGCTTTATAAATCTGACTCTCAGGCAATGATGAACTTTAAGTGCAAAACTCAGTTTATTCAAGCCCATGCTGGACCTCCCCGAGGGCGGTGGAAGTAGGATATAAGATTGCGCCATACCGGTCTGGCATTGGGTTGTAATAAACCCTAGGATAATGTGGATAAAGCTTGAATGGTAGGCCTACTTAAAATTTCTGTACCAAAATTATGGAACTTTCATTAACAAACATCATTTATTGCAGCCTTATTTTGCACTACAGCATGTAAGGCTATAGTTCAATATGTATAAAAGCATATCTACTATTAAAAACAAGTACAAAGGGTGAACACTAAGTGTCAACAAACGAAACTGATAAAATGCAATATAGTTGTTGTGATTTTACTGTATGGAAAGGTAATAGAACTTTCTAAACATTAGTAGCACGAAAATACTGAAATAATGTGGTGTTGCAAAAACCTGCATGATTGGCCAACTCTTACATAAAACGCACTATACAATATATACATGCAATAATTATTGATAAAAAAGTCTGTGAATACAGTAGTTGGCTAATGTAGTTTGTTGAAATGAAAAACTTTTAACATATATTGTACTAAACTTGAACACCTTCACTCCCATGGGCAACGGAACTCGCCCAAGAATTCTCAGGTCCAACGTACTAAAGGCAACATAACTCGTTTGTCAGGTGTTAACATTTTGCTGTATATCTCATGCTGTATATCTGAATTTGAATTTAGCCTATGAATCCCTTAACGGGCAAAGGCCTTCTGCTGATCGCAGGGAAGCTCAGATGCACTCATTAGGGGAGCTACTCCTAAAGAACATTGTGCTACGTCCACAGGATTGTAATTCTTTCTTCAGATGATAGAAGGTGCTTATTGCATATTCCCTTTTTCCCCAGATAGATAAAAGCTTTGAAACAAAACAGAATTAAATTCACAATGGATACTATTTATTATTAATTATTAGTATCCGTTGTGAATTTAATTCTGTTTTGTTTCAATATACATACAATGGAAAAAGGACTTTCTACTATTTTATGATAAAAGCTTTGTTTGAGGTTTCTTTTGTGTTTGGAAAAAATGTGAAATCCACATGACCCAAGCCTCATTCATTGCGAGTGTAAGTGGTGTGCCAGTTTCTGTAGTATAAATAAAAGTAGGTTTGTTCTAAAAAGGCATTGAGTGATGAAGTGTTTGAAATACATATATTATGCCTATTCAACAAAGATTCGAGGGCTT
This sequence comes from Ectobius pallidus, assembly GCA_964059195.1. NCBI lineage: Eukaryota > Metazoa > Arthropoda > Insecta > Blattodea > Ectobiidae > Ectobius > Ectobius pallidus. Next base: position 170,229,590 of record CAXKWD010000007.1, read on the forward strand.
GATTGATTCCACATGATTGTGAAAGTGAACATTTTTGTGCTGAATCTGTATTACTGGAGTATGTAAATGTTTGATTAATTTTGTGTTTATTTTTAATAATAAAAGATAAAAAGCGCACAATGTGCATTTGTCATTCTCCTAATCTTCTGTGCAGAAACTCGAAAGGGATGCTCCTCTGTTCCTGCAAAGCTTTGCGTGGTATCGGTCACATTTATCCCCACACCGTTCAGACACAATCCTCCCCTGGGTTGTGGTACGCTTTGTTCCTGCATAGCTTGAATTTTGTGTTGATTTGCAATCACCTTTTTTCTTTCTTTGTACTCCTTCCTGATAGTGTGTAAAAAATCCATAATCCTATCTTTAATTATTGCAGAGAAAATTAAATATGAGGTGAATCCATAAGGTAAGTATCCCTACAGCCGATTACACAAACAAAATATAATTTCATGGAAATATTTGTATTGCAACAGATATATCAAGTGTTAAGCTATTTTCGACATGTCTGCCATAGGAATTGATAAGTTTGTCATACCATAGGACCAGCTTTTGAATGCTTATGTTTTAGAAGTCTGCCACCTGAGATTTGAACCACTGTGTGATAACCTTCTAAATTTCTCTGTCAATCTCTTATTCTGTCATTCAGTCATTTCTTGAGGGGTAGGAAAAGAAAAAAATCTCTGGGTGAGTTGTCAGAGCTGTAGGGTGTAGACTTCAAACCTCCCTGCAAGTCTCCTGCAAAAGTTTGGCTAGGAGATTTTTCAACATCCACCCTATAGCCCGGACCTCTCTCACAGTGATTTCTGTCTTCCTACACCTCAATAAATGACAGAAGTGGAGATGGTTGTCACACAGTGGTTAAAATCCCAGGCGGCTGACTTCTAAGACACAAGTGTTCAGAAGTTGGTCCCACGGTATGACATGTCTCAATTTCTGTGGCGAATATGTTGTAAAATAGCTGAACATTTGCTATATCTGATGCAAGAAATATTTCCATGATATTTTTGTTTTGTTTACGTCAACGGCCCTAGGCAAACTTACTTTATGGATGCGCCTTGTATAACTACAGTGATGTGAAACTTTGTTTACTTCATAAAAATGGCTGTGCTGAGTCAGCTGGTAAGCTACGAGGCAGGTGGGAGTTGAATGTGTTAGTATGAGGGCTGTTTTTTTGTTTTTTTTTTTTGTTTTTGTTTTTGTTTTTTTTCCCCCCAACCTCCGATGGGGCATAAAATGAAAACCACAGTGAAAATCAAAACTGTTTTATTTGGAACATTTAGGTACACCTTCTAGCTACTTCTGTACGTAGTTTCGTTCAGATTGAGACATTTGTCGTAGCGTGATACCAACTTTTCAATACACTCTTCATAGAAGCTTGCCGCCAGCGTATTGAATTTGTTTTAATTTCTTCGTTGGTGTGGAAGCCAGATCTTAGGTTTGTTCGGGAAATTGTGTGCATTCATTGTTTGGATTGTTTTTTGGATTCTGGATTGTCGTAACGAATCCACGTTTCATCCCCTGTCACGATGGATTTCAAAAACTTGTTCCCGTGCCGAGTGACTTCAATTTTTTTTCGGCAGCTGAAGAAAGATCTGGAAGGACAGAGCTTCCACACCATCGAAGAACTTCAAAACACTTCAAAATTCCGTGAGGATCCTTCTCAATACGCTGGCGGCAAGCTTCTATGAAGAAGGTATTGGAAAAATGGTACCACGCTACGACAAATGTTTCAATCGGAACGAAACTACGTTCAGAAGTAGCTAGAAGGTGTACCTAAATGTTAAAATAAAACAGTTTTGATTTTCACTATGGTTTTCATTTTATGCCCCATCGGAGGTTGAAAAAAAAAAAGCCCTCGTATAATTTCCTTTTCTGTGTGAGTACCCCCAATAAATTTGACAAATCAGTGCCATGCCGTCAGTTCTTCTAGGACATAATTATGTGATCTTCTCTCCTGCCAAAATACAAAATAGGATAATAAAGATATTAAATAATTACAAAGGACAATTTTTAAACACTTGTAGCTCTACTTATGTCACAGTCACAATCACAGTAGAGCTACAAGTGCTTAAAAATTGTCCATTGTAATTATTGAATCAATAGCTTTACTGCTTATATCACTTCTCCCGTTTTATATATTTATTATATAATAAAGATACGTTTAAATAAATAATACCCGACCCAGAATTATACTAAATTTACGGATACATGCTCAAGGGTACCCATATATTTTCTAGGGAGGGGCCAATTTTTTTAATTTAATTTTTGTAGTTTTAACTTCTTGGGGACTTTATAACATTACAGTAATATAAGATCTTATAAATAGAGTAAAAACAGAAAGTGATAAAGCTGGTCTAAAACTAAAATAATGACATCAGAGAATATTTCGATAAATATCGGCGGCGAAGTACTAACAACAGTAGACAAAATTAATTTCTTAGGCACAACATTAACGATTGACGGTAGTAGCACAGAAGAAATAAGGAGAAGGATAATTCTTGGAAAGATAGCAATGAAAAGATTAACCCTGCAGTGCTCGCGCGCTGTTTCAGGACATAGAAGCTCGCGCGGCGTCTGAGAGACGCCGTTCATGTTTTACGTTGTTTCTATTGTTTTATGTTGTTTTGAGTGTTCATTTTGTTTATTGAGGGTTGTCGTAGTTTATTTAATATTATTGGACATGTTTTGCGTGCATTGCTTAATTAAAAATGTGTATTAAGTCAATTTATTGAAAATGAGCATTTAACTAACCATATTGGACACAAATCACTGTTAGCACATTATGACTTCAATTAATTAATAATAAAACAATGTTGTTAGGCATGTAACAATTTTAAAATAATTTTAAAATATTATTGTCCTAAGACTATAGGTATAACAACTTTTACTACTAGTTACTGATCTCTTCTTATTCCATTTAGAAACTTTGTCCCGCCCTACGAAATATTTAGGCCTATCACATTCACTACAATCATTATCATCATCATCTGCTTCTTGTCCAGTGTCCGTTGACTCACTTCTAGACTCCGAAATGTTTTCTTTAGGATCACTATCGGAATCAAGTTCAACATCTTCTTCTTCTTCTAGCAACTTTGCACTATCTTCCAATCATTTGGATCAGAAAGATTATGCTATTTCTTCTCCTTTCCACTCATTGCCGAGCCTAAAGATAAATAATTTCCATAGAAAAGATTGGTATTGTAGGTTTATGATCACTAGTTTCTGCAAGAAATTTATTTTAAACCAGTAACTTACCTTGTAACAGTAAAGCTTGCGCGGCGTCTCACAGACGCCATCTACATTTTCGCAACAATAACTTCACCCCACCGTTGCTAGGTGAAAACTGGAGGGTTGCCGTTTGGATATGTTATTTAAGAGTAGTTGACCGAAAGGTAGATGGCAGGTCAGCACAATGGCCTCATAGGTATTCTAGATATAGTGAAATGAATCTGGTCTGGCGTCTGTCAGACGCCACGCGAGCACTGCAGGGTTAAATAAGATTATAAATGACTCGGATACTTCAACTAAAACAAAAATAAGAATAATACAGTCTACAGTGTTTCCTGTGGTATTATATGGTAGTGAAAATTGGACATTAAGGAAAGCAGAGAGGAAAAAATTAGATGCGTTTAAAATGTGGGTATGGAGGAAACTATTAAAGATAACATTGACTGAAAGAAGGACTAATACATCAATCTTAGAAGTTTTAAAACCAGATTTGTCACTGGAAGCATTAGCTGTGAGAGGAAAACTAAAGTATTTTGGACATATCATGAGAAAGACACAATCATTAGAGAAGGACGTAATGCTGGGTAAAATGGAAGGGACGAGAGGAAGAGGTAGAAGAAGATTTCGATGGCAGTCCGAGATATGTAATGTCATAAACATGAAATGGGAGGAGGCAATACGTGTTGTTCAAGACAGTCAAATGGCGGAAACTGGTCGTCAGCAAAACCAGAGAAAGGAAAATACAGTTCGAATAATTTCGGCTGGCAACAAACTGCCTTGTAAATCCAAGTTATGGAACACCAGGAATCGCTTGCGATTCGATAGGGACTACTACTCGATAGGGACTACTACTATTTCGGGAAGGGTCGAAAGTGACGAAGGTTTGGGGGTACCCACAAAGAATAGAGATTGGGTGTCCACCCCCAGAAAATGTTTAAATATTAACTAATGAAAACCACATTTTACGCTATTTTATCACTGAAATTTGTTTACCATACTCTTAAGACATGCCAACGTAAACAAGCAATCGTTAACTGAGTTGTAAAACTTATTACTATTTATAAGAAAGTTCATGTTATGAAAACAAAATAACTTCTATATCATATTTGACACACCAACAAAACTTGTATAATTTAATATTTTGTTTAAATTCAAAAATATAATTTTACATCTTAATTTTTAGGGGTCCGGGCCCCCTGGAGCCCCCTTTCCTAATCCACTGTGGATTCTGGTTGGATGTTGTTGATTTGGTAAAACTTCTAACTTACGTCCCTACTGGCTTTAAAATAATTGTCCTAAAAGAAAAATAATTGTCCTAAAAGAAAAATACCAGACTATAATTATTAATATAAATTTTTTCCTTTCCCTGAGAGCCCCGCCCCCGGGGTATGGGCGCCCATGTAAACGCTACTGGGTTATAAACTTTTTCCATATTTTAAATTTGGTGCCAAGAAATACGGTTTCATGAGGGATACAATAGTGAAGATTTCGTCTCTATTTCTTACTTCTGAGTGTTAAATTTAGAGTTTTTAAAAGTGATGTAGACTTTAAATTAAAAAGGCATTGCAATTTTTGTTTCTAGTTTACTTTTATGTCTTATACTTTTTAAAACTTTAATTTCTAATGACAGTAATTCTTGGAAACAATACTCATAGCACCATACTTTTAGTTACCACATTTACACTTCAGAGGGCAACACAATTACACAGAGCGAGCAAGGCCAAGGTCAAGACCACAGAACAAGAGAGCGAGCACATGGAAGTATTGTGATTGTGTTTGGAAGCAGTTTATAGTGATAGTTATCATTGATATTAATATTGTTATCCACTGGTAAGATAATATAGGTAATGGCAGGCTACAGTTATCATTCAGGGAAGTTAGAGATCCAGTATACACCATGTAAGTAGTTTTTATGTTCAGTAAGGACTTCATAAACTTTAGTGTTTTTTTCGTAAATAATTCTAAATTTTAACTTATTGATAATAAGATTCTTCTAAATGGGAAGACCCACAGTTATCAAACTTTGAAACGTACAACAGATGTATATGTGAAAATATGCATTCATTTAAACATTTTAAAGATATGTGATTTTTGTTGTTGAGTAATTTGTTTATAAAATGAGATGTGGCCAAGGACAAATACAAGGTGCACTTTAAGCTCCGCCCACTCGATATTCACAGTTTCTCAGCGGAGCATGGTGACAAACTATCCTTGTATATTGTCGCCGACACTCCAGACCATACCAAATATTAAAAATGGGTGGGTGCCCCTTGTACGAAATATTAAAACTCAGTGAGTGGCCATTGTACCGGTACCAAATATTAAAAATTCGAGAGTAACCACAGGTTTGCCTTTTACTCAACGGTTTGTCAGCCTCCTTATCCTCGAAGAATTTGCTAGATCGTGGTATAAAAGAAAGTGCTTCGCTGGGAGTGGGTTAGGGTGGGATATGTCTCATGTGACGATGCACCTTATACCGTATTTGGTTTTTCCCTGAGATGTTACCAATGAACTCCTTTGACTAGGAAAAAACCCACGCACAATTTCATAATCTGAAACCTTATGTGTCTATCCACAATGTGCAGTCTGTAGTTGGTAGTCAGCAGTTTTCAGTTGCAGTTGGCCGCTTGGGAGCAGCACTCGAGCTTTCCACAATTTGCAGTTGACATTGAGGTTAGGGAAACATTTTACAGTACCGGTACAAAAAGTGTGAAGGAATCGCTTTATAATTGCATAATGTATGTAATAAACACATCTTGCTTTTTCATATTATGCTAATCTGTTTATTTGAACTAGTAAATCATTGACGAAAGATAGATTTATGCTGCGCACCAGCGAAGCTCCACCTGCTCTTGCCCGCCAGATCGTTTCCCCTGCTGACCCTAGCTTCAGAGCCAATGTGCATGTTACTGCTTGCTAACCCTACGTCTCCTATCACGGCTATGTACTTGCTCAGTGCCGATACTGCAGCTCACTGTTGTAGCCTTTGTTAAAGACGTATGAAGCATGTTAAATTAAGACTGCAACACAAAATAAAACAAATATTGGTATAAGATAAATTTATGCCGCACACCAGGCAAGATCTGCCCGCCGGTTCCTTCCCCTCGCTTCCAAGCCTGTGTACGCACCTCACTATTGTACCATGGCTTCCTTGACAGTTCTAACAATGTTTTATTAAAGGTGTGGAAGGGTAAAAAGCTTCTGCATTTGGTTAAATAATGATAGGTAAATTCTAGATCAGTGACAGATTTTTTTAGGTTAGCAACATTATGTTAGTTTAGGAGCAATATACTGAATGGTGCGAGGTTTATTATGTCTCACATTGAATCTCTTCTGCAATGAAACCCTGCACCCTGCCTTCTGAGGCAGGTCCCATTAGAGAGTTGGTGGGAGGAGCCTAGTGCGCAGCATAAAACTATTTTTTCCCAAATCATTTTCAGTCTTGTAATATGTTACTTGCAGTCGTGCAGTCTGTAGTCTTAAAATGAATTTCCCGACTTACTGACTGCCGACTGCTTAAAGCTCCATCCACAATGTGCAGTTGGCAGTCTGTAGTTGGTAGTTGGTGGTTGGTAATCTGTAGTTGGTAGTTGGCGGTTGGTAATCTGTAGTTGAAGTATGATGTGTGAGGAGTAATGGACACCACTCACAATGTGCAGTTGTAGTCTGCAGTCGGGAAATTAATCTTCGATTACCAACTGCAAGACTGCAAAAAATTGAAAAAGATTTACTAGTGCAAATAAATATTTAGCATAGCCTATTACGAGAAAGCAAGATGTGTTTATTACATATATATTATGCAATTTTAAAGAGATTCCTCCACATTTTTTATACTGTAAAATGTTTCCCTAACCTCTAGTGCTGCTCCCAAGCGACCAACTGCCAACTGCACATTATGGATAGAGCTTTAGCTTCGTTATCAACTTTTTCTGAAGTTGATTATCTTTATGTGTGATGAATACTAATCTTAAACAAAAAATTGAAATAAAAAAATTATGGGCATAAGTTAATGTTTTCCTGGTTTCTGCATTTTAGGGCACAGTATGAGAGATCTCACCTCCGTGCCATGTCCCAATGCCTGACTTTCATTCTTTCATAATTCAACAGGCTTTAATTTGTGTTCCATTTTAGTGTTATAACAAGAACAAACAGCTCAAAAAATGAGTTAAGGTAAACGCACCAGTCTTTGACAGTGCTCCAGTCATTGACACTTATGCTAATTTTTTTAAATATTAAGGAAAATTATTTTATTTTTTCCACTGTAAATGTATGTAAATTTAGTTCAGTTCATGTGTCATTAGTGACGAGCATCTGAGGCTAAACTCTTTCTTGGTTTGAAGGAAAAAAAATTGTGAGATTATTGCAGCACAAGTTCTTCAGATTTTCTCATTTTCGTTGCTACAACTCTTAAGGGGAGGCATTACTTTGTGTGTTAATAACAACAATTTTATTTTGCTATTGATAAATAATATTATGTAGGGCTGATCTATGATGATGAAATAATAGATATATTATGTAAAACTTAACACTAACCTCAATCACTGATTTATAGTAGGGGTGTCAATAACTGGTACGTTAAATTATATGATGATCCAGTTTTAGACATCCCCTGTCAATGACTGGTACAATGGTCAATATGTTGAATTGACATTATTTATTCATTAGTTGCATAGGCTGAAAATATTAGGGATTCCTATCTAGAAAATATTAACATATGACCCTTTTTACCAGTCTTTGACATGGGTGTCAATCACTGGAACACCCAACTGTCAATAACTGGAACACGTTTCAAGTATGACTTCTAAGAGGAAGTACACCTCTGAACAAATGGCTAAGGCCATAAAGGCTGTGGAGATGGCAAGCCTACAGCTACTGCTGCCAAAACATTTGATGTTCCTAGAGTTACATTGTATTAGAAGTCGAGTGGTAAGAGCCCAAAAGTTTGGACCTTTCACTGTTTTGACCGAAAGCATATATGTTAAATCCTCATCCAACTACTTCGTGCTCATCACAGTCTAATTTGGCTGCACCCACGATACTGTTCTCAGCATTAAGTGTACCCTTTTTAAATTCTCATCCCACACCAACCAGAGGTGCTGACTTGTTGGGGTGCAAGTACTGTATTTTACTAGTTAGCCTATACATAGGCCTTATATGATAGCAATTTAAAAGTTGGGGAGGGATAGAAAGTACCTTGTCCCCCCCAAAGTCGGTGTCTAAGCCTTCAATGCATTCTTCTATTTTGACTATTTCCATAGCACCAATGATAACAATTTAATAAAAGTTTGGGATTGGTCAGAAAATACCTTGTCCTCCCAAAGTTGGTGCCTATGCCTTCAACACATTCTATTTTGACTGTTCCCATAACACCATCTGGTATGCCTATATTTACAACACAGCCTGCCCTGATGTCAAATGTACCTTCACCATTTAAAAGGATATTATTTTGGCCTGAGCCTACATCCACTAAAGATGAAAGATTACTTGGAGAAAATTTCTTCTGTAGCAACATCTGAGGCTTGAGAAACTAAATTTAAACTAAACTCCGTGAAGGGACTTGGCCTATCACCCAACCGCTGCAACATCTACCATAGGCAGATGGCAGGATTGGGGGCCATGTGGTCAGCATGCCAACACCCATGGCCGTTAATGGTGGTTTGCATGACCAGAGCCGCTACTTCTCTATCAAGTAGCTCCTCAATTTGAATCACGAGTCTCCAGTTCTCTTTCTCACTGGAGCAAGACCAAAGTATGAATTTTCTAAGTCCGTAGGTATTTTTTAAGTTTTTTTATAACTTAACTCATTGTAGAGGTAACCACTTAATTTCAGTAATCAGCCTAGCTTCATATTTTCATGTTTGTATGACCATAAGAAGAAAGAATGTATGCGCAAGAATTTATACTTTTGCATATGTTAAAAACCCTTACAATACAAATATTCAATAACCAGTTATTGAATGAGAATGCTGTCCTGTTAAAAGTTGTAAAATCATTCACCAGTATCATTATAATGAACAGTTAAAGGTTAAACGATTTTGTTAATTAATATTATCATTATATCATCATCTTCTAAGTTTAATAGACAGCCATTCCATTGTTACGGTCCAGACATTTACACACTTTTGGAGTCCTCATACTCATTGTTAAGATACATTTTCAGAAGGGTTAATAATATGTATGAATTGCCTTCAAATAGTACTTCACCCCTGATATATTTTTAATCCCATCTCAACATTAATCATTCAAGAAATTTATAAAAAGTACCCTGTTACGGTTCAGACTCACACAGAAGGTTACCCATGTCATTTTTGTAAAGACATGCAAAACTCTGTGAATTGTCACAATTTTATGGTGAATCATATTTTTTTCCTTCTTTATAAATGTTCAAGGATAATTATGCAGTATTGATCAACCTCAAAATTTCAATAATCAACACACAGTAAATTTTCAAAATATGTTACGGTCCAGACACATGCTGTTACGGTACAGACACTGTGTAAAATCACACAAGTGAGAATTACTTAACAAATTAAGAGAATAGAAAATTTACACATGTTTTGCAAAATCTAGTAACCATGAACACTTAACTAGTCAAAATAAGTAATTTAACATAAACTTAGGCCCTTTCATAGGGTTTATAAAACTGTTGTCACAAAGAAATGATGAATGCTTATGAGGATGGCTCATTATGTCTATTAAAAATAAATTATCTACTATTATGAGTGACAGTAGGTAGTTTGACCACACAAACAATGACTGAAGCATGTACTACAAAGATGACCTTTTTCTTGAGACCATATCCATGTCGCTGTACTACTGGAATTAGTATAGTTGATTCTGTAATCATCAATAATAGTGTTAAGTAGGCCTACCTCAGCCTAGTATGTCTTTCAGCTTGACAAGGACAAAATCACAAAATTTAATTTACTCTGATGATTAAGGAAGGGTGATAATAAATTATCATGGTGAAGCACCTGAACTTGTCTGACCAACTAGTAATTTGTTTCTGGTTGGCGTAACCTGAAAGTAATCAGCGCTCTGTAGGTTGGGACTACAAAGAATACCAGACTACCTTTTCCCTGGTTTTGACTTCACATGCTGGCACCCATAGTATTCTTACTGCTGACACTACTTTTTTTGCACATTATAAAACTGCTCAGGTGTATCCAAAAAATATTTTTGGCTCTTCGCTGGTATCCGAACATTATGCTTTGTCTTCTAACTCCATCCACTGCCACTTTCTCATAGAGTGGTACCTAAATATTACATTCAATATTTAGAGAAACTTGTTTCCAAAGAATAGAAGATTGAAAAAGGTAAAATTAATTAATTAATTAATTAATTGTGCTGCTGAACCATTAGAAAATATTTTTATATTAACTACATTAGCAAATTCTGCTTTCATTTCTCATATGATTGTCTTCAGGAATGTCCAGACAGCAAATTATAGCTGAAAAAATATTTTTATTGCATAACTATTACTCAGTGGAGGAGTTCCTGTCTGAACATTGAGTTTTTACGCATTTACATGAATAAGTAGACGAGCCAGGCAACAGCTGTGAACAGTGTTGCTTGTTGATGGGCCCAATGAGCTGACTGAATTAATTCATCCTGTGCAATGAGTGAGTAATTCTCAGCAAAATGTATCTGTAATACATTATAAAACTTCATTAATTTCCACTTTAGTTTTGTTCCATTTCAAAATAGGATGACTGCCTATGCATCTCTTTACGTTCGGTAATTGGAGTTGATAATTAATTTTAAAACCAGTTCTTTCACTGTAACATTTTTTCCAAAATCCAGTTTATCACAGTCTGTCTTTTAAGCTCATCTTTAATCTAGAAATTGTTCAAATTAATGGGTAATTTAAAACTTGAGTCAACACTGGGTATTTGTCCTCATTTTTGGTGTCTGGACCGTAACGCTCATTAAATGGAAATAAATTAATATGCAAAAATTTTAATAAGTGATATGAGTTACATAACCCTTCTTGTTAGAAAATATTAAATATTACTATTGTACAGATTATTCTTAACATATAAAATAAACTTTTTCACTTTTTTTGTTACGGTTCAGACAAATGCATAGTACCTCGTAAATACAAGTAACCAAATTTATAATTAACCCTTGGTAGTAAATAATAATACTTCATAAGACTAGTAATATACTGAACAACAACTTTTGGAGAGAAATAATCAGCTGATTCTCCAGGCTGTCAACAATAGAGATTAAATACGAACTGTTACTTTTTCAAGAAATTGGTTGCTTTCATTATGTTCAAATTTAACAATCAATAACAAAATTATACTTGCAGATAATAAAAAATGAGTACTGACATTTAAAAATATAAGCTTTTAGTTTTCATTTGACATACAACATGTCTACCTTACTTCAAAATATAAATATGGTAAAACAGGCTCACTTTTCATGGAATGGCTGTAGATTATAAAGTGACTGAACATAAATGTCAAAGACTGGTACATGCTGAAATCTTGAGTGTCAAAGACTGGTACAGAAAACATGTGTTAGAAAAAAAATTATAACTTATTTAATATAGGTTATTAATAATTAAGACTACCATACAGTACTCATAAAACCTCAAACAATTAGTCAGTACTGATCTTATTTAATTTAGTGAGTTTGGTTAATGACAACATAGAAAATGAAGAAATTTCATCACTAAACTGTCAAAGACTGGTGCGTCTACCTTATTAATAACTGAAAAGCAAATACTGTATATCATTTCTTAAAGACAATTTCTTGTACTAAACATGCCTGTCCCCAAGTAAGACCTCACCTCCCTGAAACAACATAAAAGTTCCATTATTTCCACAGAGATGCCACTGTAGTCTTTCTGTCTCCTTGGATTCTAACTTTTGGCAGTTTTCTTATCATTTATATAAAGCCAAGCTGTCAGTGTGCTTTTCTGTGTTGATTTGTTTGTGTAAAAGGGCTAAATGCAGAGTTGGTAATTGGACTTTCTCACCTCCGAAACCTACACCCAACGGTAAACTTGTATGTTTTTATATTTAATTTTGCTGTAAATTATTATAATAAGGAATGCAAAGTTAAACTCTTTAACTGAGATTTTCTAACCTCAAATGTTCTCAAGCTGTCTGACAAATTAGAGAAAAATCTCACCTCCGTTACCGTACTGTTACTCTTGAGTCCTATCCATGGAGGTGTAATTAATGTTGTAATTGATGACACATTTAACTGTCTGCATTTATTATTTTTGTTTAAACAAGATATATATACTAGTTTAGCCTAATAGTTTCAAATTATAAACAATTTCCAGAACATTTATTTACGGTACTCATCAATAATAATTTAATAAAACTATCACCATTACGGGTAGGACAAAAAGTCAGTTTCTTATTTTACATAGTAATGAAGTACAAATTTTTTTTAGTTAATCTTATACCAAATTGTACTTTAAAATGTATATATAACATCTCTCTTTGAGGGAAAAATTCCCATATTTTATGAAATGGCTGAATTGACTATTCTTTACAGTCTACTGGTGAAATTTCTAAGAACAGTAACTGTTTCCAGGTCTGTATGAAAACAATTAGTAGCTGGGAAGGACGTGAATCTGCTGCTATCTACAGCAGCCATGTGCAACAGCCAGCCCCCGTCCGTGACAGGCCCTCTGAACCCTATCGTCTGGCCTACCTGATCAGTAATTAAAAAGGTATTTATTGAGTATATATTTTCATACCAATAACCATTAAGCTACATTGCAAGTAGAGCTTACTGATCGCCACAGGACGTGACTTTGAAAGGAGTTTTTAAGAACACCTGCCTGTAACATTTTTACGTGAAACACTTTCCAAATAAACTTACCTATATGGGACTTGAGGCTTTCTCGGTGTTGAGAATGTATTATTGTTTCTTGGGCTTCTAACCGGGTGAGTTGGAGGTTTGGTTCAAAGAGCCAATCCATTATACTAGCACAGTAGTATTAATACAGTAAAGAAACTGTGTGTTAAAAGTCCTATGACAACATGTTAACTGGACGACACTAGCGCTCCATGCGGAGATTGAGTAAAGCTACATTCTGATCATATGAAATGGCTTGGGAAAATACATAAACACATCGCAAAATATGTTATATTAAGAGAAAAAAATACACTATTTTTATTTGTTGCAGGTCTGAATTTTAAATTTAAGAAGTAATAAAACAGGTATTATATTCTAGTTAAGAACAGGTAAACAATACCTAAATAGGCTATGTTAAGGACTGTATCTAGGCGTAGTACTTTCCTTTAAAATCATTACCCTTTAATATAATTTAAATTATGATTTTAAAAATCTATTAATTACGTAAATTATGGAATTATAGATCTGTCACATTATTAATCCTGCACTTCATTGTTGAGAGTGTATTTTGATTCTTCACCTTATATGGCAACATACGACTTCAATTGTAGGTCTATGTCACAGCCTCAATTACTGCAGGATGAACTCCATTAAACAAAACAAAAAATTCTGGAGCATTTGGAATTGAAGACAGTTTTAATTGAATTTTTAAAGGAATTCATAAACTGTCTGTTTTCAGCATCTTCCAAGCATAGACTGTAATTTTCACTAAAATATTTTACATCTTTTGTTAGTACGTTTTCTTGTCGACCATGAATGACCCATTTTATACATCAGCAATCATTACATCAGAAGGAAATATAAAAATGTTACATTAAAGTAAGTTGAAACATAACCACACCAGAATCACGAGTAAGCCAGTAGGCCTGCAATAAATATTACATATTTTTGTTCTAACCTTTCTGGATCTTTCAAGAAAGTGAAGAAATGCAATTCAGGATTTCTTCGTTTATTATTACTGAAATTTACAGCAGAATAATAAGGTCCTTTCGAATCTCGCTTGTTCTAATAAATAAAACACTCCTATTTATTTACATACTTCCTGGAGTAATTACTATAGTGTTAGTTTATGGCCACTATGATCGCTAGTGTATGCACACGCATGTTCGTCTGGCAGAAAAATGGACTGAGTTTTGTTACTGTATTAATACTTATACACTTTTTTTATATAAATTCTCTAAAAGGTAGTTATAAGCTACCCATCTCATCAAACTTAACATTTTTAGTCTTGCCTAGTGAAAAATACGGTTCTGAATGAGGCTTAAGCATTGGAATGGACACTTCCACGATGCGATCGCTTACTCTACATCACAAAGTAAAGAGTAGAGAAAGTTTTAACTTAAAAGTGACTGTTTTACATAAGTTTTTTAACACATTGGGCTACATGGTCTGTAGAGTGTACTTTGAATATCACCTTGACCTATAACTATTTTAACCAGTGGCGTATCCTGATATCTGATAAAGGGCGTGCTATGCTGTCGTCATACACAGAAAATGTACTTGATTTGTAAGTTAATTGAGAATGTAGATTAACTTTAACTGAACAGTTAAAAATAGCTTGCTTTATTAAAGTAAGACTTATTATTTCTTTTAAAATATGAAGGATTTGTACTTATAAGATTTGAAACTTTCGCGGCGCTGACTATTTAAGATGGCTTCTCGGGTTTTCAGCCATGTCAAAATTATTAGACTCTAGCTTTCGGCCATAATCACTCTGTGGCCTTCCTCAGGAACGTGTGACTGAAAAATGTTGTATATATATTCTACATTCTTGCATTTATGTATTGTAGAAAGAGTTGGTAACTCAGGGCAAGGCCGTTCATTTGTCACAATTTGCAATTTATCTTGAAAAGTTCTGGATGAAAATGTATTTATCAGAAAGATCTTCCAAAATACGGCTGTGCTCTTCCATAATGCTTTCAGGATGAAAGACGTTAACTAAAAATTAATTTAATACATTTGACAATAAAATCAAATAATTGTTATAATATTTGCCTTGAAACTATTAAAATCGTAATATACTAAGCTACATGCTTGCGGGACTTCAGTAGCACGCAAGATACCGGCAAATCTTCACCGTCCGTACCTTGCTGCCTTCTTCGCCGCGTTCAGAATAACACTAAATAAAGTAATATTTACAATTGTTTACTAGGAAACTTCTTAAAAAGGATAGACTAAAAATTAAACACTTTTGGCAACATGAAATAAAATAATATTTACAATAATTTACTTTTTAAATTCTTAAAATCGCAATATACTTTGCTACAACACAGCTGAGTGCGGA
Organism: Ectobius pallidus; assembly: GCA_964059195.1. NCBI lineage: Eukaryota > Metazoa > Arthropoda > Insecta > Blattodea > Ectobiidae > Ectobius > Ectobius pallidus. The sequence continues at coordinate 170,244,981 of CAXKWD010000007.1, forward strand.
ACTTCAGTCGCAAGCAAGGCACTCAAGATACTGCCAAATCTCCACCATGCGTAACCAGTTCTCATCTTCACCCCGCGGTCAGGATATCGCCCTTCTTCAAAACTCATAGCACACAAGTTCTAGCTTCGAGGGAAGGCCACGCCTGACGTTCACCCTCCGCCCGCTCAGAAACTCATTCTGATTACGGAATCGTAGCACACGGCTGACAGCCTCACAGTGAGGCCCTTGTTTTCTCATTTCAACAATGAAAATTACACTGATTTTTGTACAATTTGAAAAAATCAAACACAATTAATGTATATATTCTATCCAGAATTAGGGCGTGCGGCGCACGCATAGCACCAATGGAATATACGCCCCTGATTTCAACATCTTTGAACATCACTGATTTATACCCCTGAATTGACCATCTTCTGCAACAAAAATATTCCAAACAATAAAACAATGGGGAGATTATAACAGTGATGATGATAATGAAGATGCTTATTTATTTATTTATTTATTTATTATTTTATTTATATTTATACAAATATATGATGTTACTAATTACATTTGACAAACAGTAGGCCTACTTATATTTAATTACTTGCAAGTTTTGTATTTTTCTTTTGGAAACTGGAGTAAATAGAAATATTGAGACCCTCCTCCTTTATCCGGGCTTGGGACCGGCAACTTGAGGTGCACAAAAAAAAATAGTCTGCTTTTAATGGAAGTTTCATCGCCTAAAGCCGATGTCCCACGATGCATTTTTTTGGTCCGAATTTTTATAAACCATCAGATCGGATCATGTGACGTGGATGACTGTCATTGCACCTTTCATCCTATATTTTTCATCCAATTGCATTTTACGCAATGGAATAGAGACACTTCTAATTTTATATAAAAACATATGAAATCAACCAATGAACGTCATTCTCTCCCCATGTGATTTGCATGACGCAGAAACATGGCAGCTTCCTCCAAACAGCTGACTCTCTGTGCTGCCAGCACTCGTTCAAAAAAGCATTAACAAGAAGTTAAAATTATATTGCATCTGTCTTATAAGTTGCACCTCAAGCAGGCGGAGTTATCCCCCAGCTTGTATTTTACTGTCAGATATACCCTTTCGTCTTAAGTAAAAGTCTAATAAAACTATAACATGATAACAAAAACTAAATAACATTATAAATACCAGTATGCAAAAAAACACGAAAAAATTCAGAATTAATTCTGTGGAGTAAGATTTGTTCTAGGAGGGGAGTTGAACCTGAGTTTTCAGCATGGGACAGCTGGACTCCCCTAGGACATATCCCAGTTCCAGTCCAAATATTTCTCTAGACTCCTAGCAAACTCACCACAGATGTTCGAACATCTACAATAAAGTGACGTTCCATCGAACTCTGATGCCTATTCATAAGGTTTCCTGTTTAAAATAATTTTACTGATGGGTTTTCAGTCTTATCTCACTGAAGAGATACAGGAATCAAGACTGAACACCTGGTTGGAGCTTAACCCCCTAGCACCACACTAGACGGATCAACAGTAGGCCTCCTACTCTGTGTTTTCTTTTTATTATTATTTATATTTCTGAAATCTCCCACAGGATAATGCAACTAACACATGCAGTCATTACTTTGTTAAAGTGTGTAAAGGTCGATTCATGAAGAGTAGGTCTACTGGTATCTTTAATGTCTACAGTAGCAAATTTAAAAATATATATACAATTTTCCCAATTCAAAATAACTTATTAATAACGTATCATAAGAATAAAGTATATAGCTAATGTTGGATAAGATCTGACTAATAAGATATAAGCTGCATTAAGCCCCTCTGAGGGAGCGGGTATCACATGGACCACTCGTCTTAATGCAAGCGGTTCATGATGATTATTGTGTCCAGAAATATTGGTTATTATATTCAAATTTTGATTTAGACACTAGCACAACGCGTATAGAAAAAAAATCAAATGAAAAAGTATCTGCATACGTGACTGCGAACGAAGTTCGTTTAGAATTCTCATCTTAACCTTGCAGACTTATGTCATATACTTTAACTAAATTATTCGTGGGGTGTTTTCTCAACACACATGAATTGCGGGATGATATGGTATAAACTCCGTGGCGCTACATCCCTGGAGGGACTTGGCCTACCACCCGACCGCTGCGTCATCTCCCGTAGGCAGATGGCAGGATTGGGGGGCATGTGGTCAGCATGCCGACACCCACGGCCGTTATTGGTGGTTTTCATGACCGGAGCCGCTACTTCTCTATCAAGTAGCTCCTCAATTTGGAATCACGAGGCTGAGTGCACCCCTACCAGACCTCCCTACCTCAGAAAAATCCGAGGAGGTACCGGGAATCGAACCCGGGCCGACGGATCTGTAGTCAGCGACGCTAACCACAAGACCACGCCGGCGGATGATATGGTATACTGTATCAAAAATTCAGATTTCCATGTTGGTACCCCCTTGTGGGGTACCGCAATCTTTAAAAGATGATACTGCCAGGATCAAATCATTATACTCAGTTCACTTTCATACAAAATATCAATTAGCCTATCCGCCACTTGGCGGGGTAGTATGGTATGTTCTGTATCAAAAATATCACATTGCATGTGGGCGCCCCCTTAAGTACCATAATTTTTGCCGGGATCAACTCATTATACTCAATTCGCTAACATACTAAATTTCAATTAGCCTATCCGCCACTTGGCGGGGTAGTATGGTATTTTCTGTATCAAAAATATCACATTGCATGTGGGCGCCCCCTTAAGTACCATAATTTTTGCCGGGATCAACTCATTATACTCAATTCGCTAACATACTAAATTTCAATTAGCCTATCCGCCACTTGGCGGGGTAGTATGGTATGTTCTGTATCAAAAATATCACATTGCATGTGGGCGCCCCCTTAAGTACCATAATTTTTGCCGGGATCAACTCATTATACTCAATTCGCTAACATACTAAATTTCAATTAGCCTATCCGCCACTTGGCGGGGTAGTATGGTATGTTCTGTATCAAAAATATCACATTGCATGTGGGCGCCCCCTTAAGTACCATAATTTTTGCCGGGATCAACTCATAATACTCAATTCGCTAACATACTAAATTTCAATTAGCCTATCCGCCACTTGGCGGGGTAGTATGGTATGTTCTGTATCAAAAATATCACATTGCATGTGGGCGCCCCCTTAAGTACCATAATTTTTGCCGGGATCAACTCATTATACTCAATTCGCTAACATACTAAATTTCAATTAGCCTATCCGCCACTTGGCGGGGTAGTATGGTATGTTCTGTATCAAAAATATCACATTGCATGTGGGCGCCCCCTTAAGTACCATAATTTTTGCCGGGATCATCTCATTATACTCAATTCGCTAACATACTAAATTTCAATTAGCCTATCCGCCACTTGGCGGGGTAGTATGGTATGTTCTGTATCAAAAATATCACATTGCATGTGGGCGCCCCCTTAAGTACCATAATTTTTGCCGGGATCAACTCATTATACTCAATTCGCTAACATACTAAATTTCAATTAGCCTATCCGCCACTTGGCGGGGTAGTATGGTATGTTCTGTATCAAAAATATCACATTGCATGTGGGCGCCCCCTTAAGTACCATAATTTTTGCCGGGATCAACTCATTATACTCAATTCGCTAACATACTAAATTTCAATTAGCCTATCCGCCACTTGGCGGGGTAGTATGGTATTTTCTGTATCAAAAATATCATATTGCATGTGGGCGCCCCCTTAAGTACCATAATTTTTGCCGGGATCAACTCATAATACTCAATTCGCTAACATACTAAATTTCAATTAGCCTATCCGCCACTTGGCGGGGTAGTATGGTATGTTCTGTATCAAAAATATCACATTGCATGTGGGCGCCCCCTTAAGTACCATAATTTTTGCCGGGATCAACTCATTATACTCAATTCGCTAACATACTAAATTTCAATTAGCCTATCCGCCACTTGGCGGGGTAGTATGGTATTTTCTGTATCAAAAATATCATATTGCATGTGGGTGCCCCCTTAAGTACCATAATTTTTGCCGGGATCAACTCATAATACTCAATTCGCTAACATACTAAATTTCAATTAGCCTATCCGCCACTTGGCGGGGTAGTATGGTATGTTCTGTATCAAAAATATCACATTGCATGTGGGCGCCCCCTTAAGTACCATAATTTTTGCCGGGATCAACTCATTATACTCAATTCGCTAACATACTAAATTTCAATTAGCCTATCCGCCACTTGGCGGGGTAGTATGGTATTTTCTGTATCAAAAATATCATATTGCATGTGGGCGCCCCCTTAAGTACCATAATTTTTGCCGGGATCAACTCATTATACTCAATTCGCTAACATACTAAATTTCAATTAGCCTATCCGCCACTTGGCGGGGTAGTATGGTATTTTCTGTATCAAAAATATCATATTGCATGTGGGCGCCCCCTTAAGTACCATAATTTTTGCCGGGATCAACTCATTATACTCAATTCGCTAACATACTAAATTTCAATTAGCCTATCCGCCACTAGGCGGGGTAGTATGGTATTTTCTGTATCAAAAATATCATATTGCATGTGGGCGCCCCCTTAAGTACCATAATTTTTGCCGGGATCAACTCATTATACTCAATTCGCTAACATACTAAATTTCAATTAGCCTATCCGCCACTTGGCGGGGTAGTATGGTATGTTCTGTATCAAAAATATCACATTGCATGTGAGCGCCCCCTTAAGTACCATAATTTTTGCCGGGATCAACTCATTATACTCAATTCGCTAACATACTAAATTTCAATTAGCCTATCCGCCACTTGGCGGGGTAGTATGGTATGTTCTGTATCAAAAATATCACATTGCATGTGGGCGCCCCCTTAAGTACCATAATTTTTGCCGGGATCAACTCATTATACTCAATTCGCTAACATACTAAATTTCAATTAGCCTATCCGCCACTTGGCGGGGTAGTATGGTATGCTCTGTATCAAAAATATCACATTGCATGTGGGCGCCCCCTTAAGTACCATAATTTTTGCCGGGATCAACTCATAATACTCAATTCGCTAACATACTAAATTTCAATTAGCCTATCCGCCACTTGGCGGGGTAGTATGGTATGTTCTGTATCAAAAATATCACATTGCATGTGGGCGCCCCCTTAAGTACCATAATTTTTGCCGGGATCAACTCATTATACTCAATTCGCTAACATACTAAATTTCAATTAGCCTATCCGCCACTTGGCGGGGTAGTATGGTATGTTCTGTATCAAAAATATCACATTGCATGTGGGCGCCCCCTTAAGTACCATAATTTTTGCCGGGATCAACTCATTATACTCAATTCGCTAACATACTAAATTTCAATTAGCCTATCCGCCACTTGGCGGGGTAGTATGGTATGTTCTGTATCAAAAATATCACATTGCATGTGGGCGCCCCCTTAAGTACCATAATTTTTGCCGGGATCAACTCATTATACTCAATTCGCTAACATACTAAATTTCAATTAGCCTATCCGCCACTTGGCGGGGTAGTATGGTATGTTCTGTATCAAAAATATCACATTGCATGTGGGCGCCCCCTTAAGTACCATAATTTTTGCCGGGATCAACTCATTATACTCAATTCGCTAACATACTAAATTTCAATTAGCCTATCCGCCACTTGGCGGGGTAGTATGGTATGTTCTGTATCAAAAATATCACATTGCATGTGGGCGCCCCCTTAAGTACCATAATTTTTGCCGGGATCAACTCATTATACTCAATTCGCTAACATACTAAATTTCAATTAGCCTATCCGCCACTTGGCGGGGTAGTATGGTATTTTCTGTATCAAAAATATCATATTGCATGTGGGCGCCCCCTTAAGTACCATAATTTTTGCCGGGATCAACTCATAATACTCAATTCGCTAACATACTAAATTTCAATTAGCCTATCCGCCACTTGGCGGGGTAGTATGGTATGTTCTGTATCAAAAATATCACATTGCATGTGGGCGCCCCCTTAAGTACCATAATTTTTGCCGGGATCAACTCATTATACTCAATTCGCTAACATACTAAATTTCAATTAGCCTATCCGCCACTTGGCGGGGTAGTATGGTATTTTCTGTATCAAAAATATCATATTGCATGTGGGCGCCCCCTTAAGTACCATAATTTTTGCCGGGATCAACTCATTATACTCAATTCGCTAACATACTAAATTTCAATTAGCCTATCCGCCACTTGGCGGGGTAGTATGGTATGTTCTGTATCAAAAATATCACATTGCATGTGGGCGCCCCCTTAAGTACCATAATTTTTGCCGGGATCAACTCATTATACTCAATTCGCTAACATACTAAATTTCAATTAGCCTATCCGCCACTTGGCGGGGTAGTATGGTATGTTCTGTATCAAAAATATCACATTGCATGTGGGCGCCCCCTTAAGTACCATAATTTTTGCCGGGATCAACTCATTATACTCAATTCGCTAACATACTAAATTTCAATTAGCCTATCCGCCACTTGGCGGGGTAGTATGGTATGTTCTGTATCAAAAATATCACATTGCATGTGGGCGCCCCCTTAAGTACCATAATTTTTGCCGGGATCAACTCATTATACTCAATTCGCTAACATACTAAATTTCAATTAGCCTATCCGCCACTTGGCGGGGTAGTATGGTATTTTCTGTATCAAAAATATCATATTGCATGTGGGCGCCCCCTTAAGTACCATAATTTTTGCCGGGATCAACTCATAATACTCAATTCGCTAACATACTAAATTTCAATTAGCCTATCCGCCACTTGGCGGGGTAGTATGGTATGTTCTGTATCAAAAATATCACATTGCATGTGGGCGCCCCCTTAAGTACCATAATTTTTGCCGGGATCAACTCATTATACTCAATTCGCTAACATACTAAATTTCAATTAGCCTATCCGCCACTTGGCGGGGTAGTATGGTATTTTCTGTATCAAAAATATCATATTGCATGTGGGTGCCCCCTTAAGTACCATAATTTTTGCCGGGATCAACTCATAATACTCAATTCGCTAACATACTAAATTTCAATTAGCCTATCCGCCACTTGGCGGGGTAGTATGGTATGTTCTGTATCAAAAATATCACATTGCATGTGGGCGCCCCCTTAAGTACCATAATTTTTGCCGGGATCAACTCATTATACTCAATTCGCTAACATACTAAATTTCAATTAGCCTATCCGCCACTTGGCGGGGTAGTATGGTATTTTCTGTATCAAAAATATCATATTGCATGTGGGCGCCCCCTTAAGTACCATAATTTTTGCCGGGATCAACTCATTATACTCAATTCGCTAACATACTAAATTTCAATTAGCCTATCCGCCACTTGGCGGGGTAGTATGGTATTTTCTGTATCAAAAATATCATATTGCATGTGGGCGCCCCCTTAAGTACCATAATTTTTGCCGGGATCAACTCATTATACTCAATTCGCTAACATACTAAATTTCAATTAGCCTATCCGCCACTAGGCGGGGTAGTATGGTATTTTCTGTATCAAAAATATCATATTGCATGTGGGCGCCCCCTTAAGTACCATAATTTTTGCCGGGATCAACTCATTATACTCAATTCGCTAACATACTAAATTTCAATTAGCCTATCCGCCACTTGGCGGGGTAGTATGGTATGTTCTGTATCAAAAATATCACATTGCATGTGAGCGCCCCCTTAAGTACCATAATTTTTGCCGGGATCAACTCATTATACTCAATTCGCTAACATACTAAATTTCAATTAGCCTATCCGCCACTTGGCGGGGTAGTATGGTATGTTCTGTATCAAAAATATCACATTGCATGTGGGCGCCCCCTTAAGTACCATAATTTTTGCCGGGATCAACTCATTATACTCAATTCGCTAACATACTAAATTTCAATTAGCCTATCCGCCACTTGGCGGGGTAGTATGGTATGTTCTGTATCAAAAATATCACATTGCATGTGGGCGCCCCCTTAAGTACCATAATTTTTGCCGGGATCAACTCATAATACTCAATTCGCTAACATACTAAATTTCAATTAGCCTATCCGCCACTTGGCGGGGTAGTATGGTATGTTCTGTATCAAAAATATCACATTGCATGTGGGCGCCCCCTTAAGTACCATAATTTTTGCCGGGATCAACTCATTATACTCAATTCGCTAACATACTAAATTTCAATTAGCCTATCCGCCACTTGGCGGGGTAGTATGGTATGTTCTGTATCAAAAATATCACATTGCATGTGGGCGCCCCCTTAAGTACCATAATTTTTGCCGGGATCAACTCATTATACTCAATTCGCTAACATACTAAATTTCAATTAGCCTATCCGCCACTTGGCGGGGTAGTATGGTATGTTCTGTATCAAAAATATCACATTGCATGTGGGCGCCCCCTTAAGTACCATAATTTTTGCCGGGATCAACTCATTATACTCAATTCGCTAACATACTAAATTTCAATTAGCCTATCCGCCACTTGGCGGGGTAGTATGGTATGTTCTGTATCAAAAATATCACATTGCATGTGGGCGCCCCCTTAAGTACCATAATTTTTGCCGGGATCAACTCATTATACTCAATTCACTAACATACTAAATTTCAATTAGCCTATCCGCCACTTGGCGGGGTAGTATGGTATGTTCTGTATCAAAAATATCACATTGCATGTGGGCGCCCCCTTAAGTACCATAATTTTTGCCGGGATCAACTCATAATACTCAATTCGCTAACATACTAAATTTCAATTAGCCTATCCGCCACTTGGCGGGGTAGTATGGTATGTTCTGTATCAAAAATATCACATTGCATGTGGGCGCCCCCTTAAGTACCATAATTTTTGCCGGGATCAACTCATTATACTCAATTCGCTAACATACTAAATTTCAATTAGCCTATCCGCCACTTGGTTGGGTAGTATGGTATGTTCTGTATCAAAAATATCATATTGCATGTGGGCGCCCCCTTAAGTACCATAATTTTTGCCCGGATCAACTCATTATACTCAATTCACTAACTTACCAAATTACAATTAGCCTATCCGCCACTTGGCGGGGTAGTATCAAAAATATCATATTGCATGTGGGAGCCCCCTTAAGTACCATAATTTTTGCCCGGATCAACTCATTATACTCAATTCACTAACTTACCAAATTACAATTAGCCTATCCGCCACTTGGCGGGGTAGTATCAAAAATATCATATTGCATGTGGGAGCCCCCTTAAGTACCATAATTTTTGCCCGGATCAACTCATTATACTCAATTCACTAACTTACCAAATTACAATTAGCCTATCCGCCACTTGGCGGGGTAGTATCAAAAATATCATATTGCATGTGGGAGCCCCCTTAAGTACCATAATTTTTGCCCGGATCAACTCATTATACTCAATTCACTAACATACCAAATTACAATTAGCCTATCCGCCACTTGGCGGAGTAGTATCAAAAATATCATATTGCATGTGGGAGCCCCCTTAAGTACCATAATGTTTGCCCGGATCAACTCATTATACTCAATTCACTAACTTACCAAATTACAATTAGCCTATCCGCCACTTGGCGGGGTAGTATCAAAAATATCATATTGCATGTGGGAGCCCCCTTAAGTACCATAATTTTTGCCCGGATCAACTCATTATACTCAATTCACTAACTTACCAAATTACAATTAGCCTATCCGCCACTTGGCGGGGTAGTATCAAAAATATCATATTGCATGTGGGAGCCCCCTTAAGTACCATAATTTTTGCCCGGATCAACTCATTATACTCAATTCACTAACATACCAAATTACAATTAGCCTATCCGCCACTTGGCGGGCTAGTACGGTATTTTCTGTATCAAAAATCTCATATTGCATGTGGGAGCCCCCTTAACCTAAACTCCGTGGCGCTACATCCCTGGAGGGACTTGGCCTACCACCCGACCGCTGCGTCATCTCCCGTAGGCAGATGGCAGGATTGGGGGGCATGTGGTCAGCATGCCGACACCCACGGCCATTAATGGTGGTTTCCATGACCAGAGCCGCTACTTCTCTATCAAGTAGCTCCTCAATTTTGAATCACGAGGCTGAGTGCACCCCTACCAGACCTCCCTACCTCAGAAAAATCCAAGGAGGTACCGGGAATTGAACCCGGGCCGACGGATCTGTAGTCAGCGACGCTAACCACAAGACCATGCCGGCGGACAAGGGAGCCCCCTTAAGTACCATAATTTTCGGCAGGATCAACTAATTATACTCCATTACCTAACATAACAAATTTAATTAGCCTATCCACCACGTGGCTGGGTAGTTGGTATTTTCTGTATCCACAAACTCATATTGCATGTGTGTACCCCCTTAAGTTACACAATTTTTTCCCAGGATTAAAAATATATTGTTATGTCAATGATGTTAAATGCAATAGCTAAAACAACAAAATATGTTGAGCTTATTTCGAAGAGTTCCAAGACCCAAATTAACATTTTTACAGATATTAAATAGTTTTTAAAAAGTTCCTCGAAAAATCCTATGCAGTGATACCTAAGAATTTCACCCATCGTTATTCTAGTTATAGACAAAAATAAACTTGAATTTTGTACTTTCTGCAAGGAATCTGGGATTTTGTGCTAACCTAACCTGAACCATAGCCTACTGTAATACACTATGTTTTCCAAAACAAAGATGACAGTCCTAACCAACTAAGTGATAATAAATCACGCTAACAGAATCGTGTTTCCATAGGTTTGTTTGTTTTTATGCACAGCAAAACTAATAATCAGGGTTAGGGTTTTAGGTGCAATTTTCGTACGGAAAAAGGAAAGGAAAAAAGTGCTAAAAATAACAAACTTACATTGACCACTGACTAATTCCAGTGAAAATAAAAAGAATAGTGAATCTAGTGACATGCTAAAGTCATTTCAATGGCTGAAGGGATGTTGGATTAGACATTAAAACAGAAAAAAAACTAAGTATGTGGTCATAAAACATCAAAAATAATGCGCTACAAAATATCAGAATAGCCGGTAAACCGTTCGAACGAGTGGAGAAATTCAGATATCTGGGTGCAATAATTACAGACACAAATAATATTAAGTCAGAAGTTAAGTGTGGACTGAAATTAGGAAATGCTTGTTTTTATGCAGTTTAGAAACTTTTAAATTCTCGTCTTCTGTCCAGAAGCCTAAAAATAAACATTTATAAGACAATTATCCTGTCGGTTGTATTATAGGATGTGAGACATGGCCCCTTACATATTCTGAAAGTCTTCGAAAACAGGGGGCTTAGGAAAATATTTGGTACTAAGGCCGGTATTCATAGTCGGCGACTTAAGAACCGACTTTATAAAGCTGAACTTATTTGACAAGTCGACTTATATGTTTTTCGTATTCATAGTCTTCTTTAAAGTCGTACTTTATTAAGTCTGACTTCATAAAGCTCTACTTATTCTACATACTAAAGTCGAACTCAGTAATATGAAAAATCACGCGTTCACTGCCATAACAATTGAATTAGCCAATCGCGTTTAAGATTTTTCAGATTTCGTGTAATGCAAAGCCATCTGGTTACGTATTTCGCTTTTGTGGTATAAAAATACAGACGGCCCTGTGCATTGTAAACAAAGAATTCAATTCATCCGGTCATATTATGCAGCGTGTAAGTAAACTGACCAATAGTTTCTTGAGAATATTCTGTGTATATATTAGCTTGGAGATCGTTCAGAAGTAATACCGGTATGCTTATGTATTTACTTCGATATTAATTATTGTTTTACTGTGATTCAAAACAGATTAGGAAGTTTGGGCTGATATGAAGTGCCAGTAGAGAGAAATGCTGATGAAAGATAGGCGACTGATATTTCCAGAATTGTGTCTTGTTGAAATTAAATCCCGTTTTAAATTCATTGTCACTGTAGAATTTGAAAGGATTCATCATATTTCTCAAATAACGCTTTGGGGTGCGAGTTTCTTCTAATATCTCGCCCAGATCCTCAAAATTACTATTCATGGTTCTGGCTTAAACTGAAATAAGTCAGGGGAACCCTTGACTTGATAAAGTACGACTTATTTCGACAAATAAGTCGTACTTTAGTGACTATGAATAGCAATAAGCTCGACTTTGTCAAGTCTGACTTTATAAAGTAACTACGTCATAAGTCCGACTTATTTGTGTCAGAAACTCAACTTAAGATGAGATTAAAGTTCGACTTGGATGTAAGTACGACTTATTGCGACTATGAATACCGGCCTAAAAGAGATGAAAATGGGGACTGGAGAAAACTGCATAACGACGAGCTTCATAACCCACCGGATATAATAAGGATAATTAAATCATGGACTTATTGCACGCATCTGAGAGGAAAGACATATCTAAAAAATATTGACTGGGAGACCCGAAGGGAAAAGACCACTTGGAAGACCTAGGTGTAGCTGGGAGGTTAAAATTAGGATAGATTTAAGGGAAGTAGGATTTGCGAGGGATGGTTGAATGGTTGGATCAGGTATGCGCAGCAATGAACCTTCGGGTTCCATAAAATAAATTATATTCCTTTAGCTTGTGTAGGAATTGTCTATGATTAAGTTAGTTATCAGGTATGTCTTCAGTCTTGCATATACTGAAAAGCCTTGCACTACTCCCACGTTCACTGCAAGATGTTGAGAGTTCATTAAACCATTTGTACGGTTAAATGCACTTTAGAAGATTCTTAAAACCCTGCATTAAAGTACAAAGAAGGGTGATTTGTGGGCACGGTGGAGAAAGAAGGGTTAACAGCCCTAAAAAGGGGAAAAATGCGATGGAAAATTGCATCCATTCTCAACTTGGTTTCTTTCACTGGAGCTCTAATTTGACCTATAGGAAAGGCGTGCACCTAAAAATCCTATCCCTGCTAATGATACTCATTGTCAGTCATTATAAAAATGGAAAACACAGACATTTGAATTGTGAATAGGAAAATCTGACCTTTTCGTATAAAACTCAATTTTTAAGCCCTCTAGTAATGGAATTTGGTTCTTTTGGAGTTTTCAACCTCTTTTAGATTATTGTTTGGCTATCTAGGACTATGCTGCTACCTGTGTATAATTTTTCAAATTTTTGAATTCGGTAACTTTTGGAAAAAAGTTCCACAAGTACATGTAAGACACCATCAACGCTTGAATCATCAAAATAAAAGGTACCAATGCTGAGAATAATATACTCATCTACTGAATAAAATGCGTTCATAGTGCAATATAATTTATTTCATGATAATGTTTTTTATGTCATTAGTAGACCTGGGATTTTAGGCTCTAAATATATTAGTTTTAGGCACCTAAAATAAGCTTTTAAAAGAGAAAATAGGCACTTAAAATATGCTTTAAAAATGTGTAAATAGGCAGAAAATAGACTTTAAAATACTACAATATGCTCTTAAACTGTAACGTGATCTTTTTTACTGAAAGAAACATGGTATACCTATTCTTAACAGAAGTAATTGCAAAATTAAGACAGAATTAAAAGTACATTTATCAAAAACAGTTTTGGATTACTGTATATGAAAAATTGACACAGTATGTCCCTTCTTACTATATATACCTGCTACTTGTTGTTTTGAACGAATCCTTCCCGTCAGTCAGGATTCCTTTGGCGAATATTGTTTGGGAAAATCAAGTTTTGGTGAAAACCCCACTCTGCTGTTCTGCCCATCATTCAGGGATGTCCATTAATTGATTTTATAAGTTACAAAGTTGAATTTTATTTTAAATGTACAAAATAGGCATTTTAGACACTAAAATAGTAAAAATAGGCTCCAAAGGTCCAAATAGGCATTTTAGGGCAATATAAAACTTTGTAAATATAAGTGATTTATTATGAAATGTCAACATATTTTAAAAAAATTCATGTTATTTCGTAAGGAACAAAATAGGCATTTGCCTTAAACTCCCAGGTCTAGTCATTAGGAAGAATACAAAACAGTTTAATACATTTATAAAAAAAAAACTCTTTCTTTAAACAGAGTACCCACAGATCAAGTTTGTGTCTGGTATTTCATTATTCTTTGTAAACTTACTTTGATTATTCATATTTAAAATATATTCATGTATGGCATAATTGGATGAGGAAGTGCTTCAGGAAGTATTTTCAAAATTTAACTCCTTGACAATCCGTCTGAATTAATATCTTCCGAATTTAACGTACATAGTGCCTGTCAAACTTATAAATACATTTTGTAAAGTTACATTAGTAGAATTTCGACCTTTTCGATTCAGTTGTTAAAAATAACTGTGATTTAAGTATTGGGAACAATAAAGGAATACAGTAATTAAGTTCATATAATTCATATTTATTTATTATTATTTCTTCTTTTTTTAGAAATTCCTTCCTATTATTACAGTAAATGAATATAATTATTTGGATTTTTTTCTAATTAGTGTATTTATAATTCATATCTGAACCACCCCAACCATGGGCATGTTTTTATTCAGGCAGCGTCTTAATGGAAAAATATGAATGAAACATATTCGTGTCTTAATTAATGCTATTATAGACTTGTTGCATAATGTACTATGGTTTTGCTAACCCAGTTACTGGTGCGGAATTATTTTCAGATGAGTAAAAAGTGACGTAATTATAGATACTTAATTTATTAAGTGTTAGGTGTTTAATATTATAATTATTAATTGCTCTCAAGTTATAAATATAAGTAGACCTATTTTCATTGCATTAGAAATTGTGAATGTTGGGTTCCTCTTTAATCATAAGCAAGCATTTTGATTTATTAATATTGTAATTAATTGGTAACGTACCGTTTCCTTTGAACAAACTTCCTGATGCAGAAAACCTTTTAGCCCGCCAACTAAGAAGGCACTTGCGCTTTCCAAGGACAAGTTAAATAACTAAAATATGAAATAATTTAAGCCAAAAACAGAATAAGCGTCCTCCTCATCCAGATAAGCCGTTATTTGACTGAGGTCCGTGGTAGAGAGTTGAATTTCCGTTATTTATTGCAGAATGAACGACCATGACCAAATCCCCTTGACAAAATGCTGATCAGCAGAGACCGGATGTTAGGTACTAAAACTCTCAAAATAAGTGCTAAAACATTTACAGTTGCATGCAAAAGGTCGAAAAATATGAACTCATTCTGGATGTCTCTTGTTACTAATTGAAATAAAACATTTAAATCATGGAGTATTTAATCAAAGTAACATAGGCCTACCCGATACGTATAATATAGATGAATCTAACCGAAACACTGTATAAACAATATTGTCCATTTCATTACCACATTCGACGCACAATATTACCTTTACAAACACCTTTTGCCAATCATTAACAAACATCATTGATTGCACATAATAAGATACTTTTTTCAAATTTTCTACTCTTAGGTTATGCCTCCTATCAGACAGTACATTTTTTAGTACCGAAAATGACCTTTCCACTTCTACAGATGTTATCGGAGCATATTTAAGCAAATTTAAGTAATGTCATTCACCCATGAGATGCAAATTGCATGGATTTCACAAATTTTTATGTAAATTTTCAATAAAGTGCTGTTTTTTCTTTGGAAAAGCGGAAATAGGCAATTTATATTCATTATAAGTTGAAATAGGCAAAAATAGGCAGAGTTCACTTTATCAAAACAGCGCTAAGGATAGTATCTTGAACTTCTATTAAGCCATTTTTATGATATTTATAACGGTTAAGAATAGGCATTTTGCCTAACATCCGGTCTCTACTGATCAGGGTAGGCGAATGGTGGAATTAAGTTATTCCAAAATATGTCCACAACCGCTCATTTTTCACTAACAAATTACAAATCTGAGGAAAGAATTCAGTGTAGTATTTAACATTTTATTTTTCATGTAACTTTCTTATTTTTAAAATTCCCTTCCTTCGTATTACAGTATTACTTCAAATTATTGTAGAGTGATTGTATTTTCGTGTATTATATTTATATCCATTTCTGAACTTCACCAGACTACGAGCAAGTGCTCATTCGGGTGGCGTAATAATGTAAACAGAATTTGGAAAACGTGTAAACAAATCTTTGTAAATAAATATTTTATATGGAAATTTATTTCAAAACAATAAGGCAACTTTCAAATATTAAAATTTATTTGCATAAGTTTGAAGTCTATGTAAACAAGTTAGCATAAGCAAATTAAGCTTTTCAGGATGTGAATCCACTTTCATTTCAGCAATTCATTTTGTATGCAGATATGGGACGGGGTCTTGGTCGTAATACTGCGGGCATAGTATAGTACTGATCATTTCTAAATTACTATGAAGAGGGTAATTAATGATTTCTGAATGAAAGAAAAGCATAATAACAAACATTTACCTTTTACTAACCATGCTGCAGTCATAGGTCCATTTGTGTAGATCACATCCAGAATTCCCATGCTCGTTGCTAGGTAATAAGATGAGTCTTTGTTTAAGTTTATGCAAAAAGGGTCTACAGACCAGTATATATGCTCTTTGTTATGTGATTTAAATAGTTTATTATATTATTATTATTATTATTATTATTATTATTATTATTATTATTATTAATATTATTACTGTCATGATCTTCCAGTGAGGTAGCTATGGACAGTTGCTACTGTACTTACAGTCATATTAATATAAGTTAGGCCTGCTTATATGGGTGTTGAATGGTTGTTCGCCGTGAAATTTCTAGCCCTGTCACTAATAACCCCTGTATAACTACTAAGGGGCTGTACGACGACCACCAGGGCCCTATTTCATAAAACTCTACAGGTGTGACAAATACGACAATTATGTCAAGTCTGACAAATTTGTCAATATGTCACGACAATTATATTTTTCATAAATATTACAACTCTTCCTTATATTACAGGCAAATTAATGTAAATTGTCGGACTAAAAGAACCCATTTCATAAATGCGACAATTTTATGTCAAACCTTAAGATTACTTTAGTACACTGTAGATGGCTCTCACATAAGTGTCTCATCATCGAATATGATACCGGTACCTAAGCAATCGATTATTACTATCGAAAATAATTGAATTATATTTCTCTTTTAATACAAAGTCACTGAAATTGAAAGTTAGGTTAATCCATTGCCTAAAAACACTGGATGGTTTCATGTCTATTTCTTCACCACTTTCACTACTACCGATATCACTACTACTAGTGTTCATTATTAACAAGACAATTTAGCAAATTTATTAACAAAGTTTAAATCACAAGAAAGTTTGCCAAGTTATGCCACACATTTACATAACCTACTCTGATGGCCTACATATGAAAGATTGCCTGTCACTTCTGTAATGACAATTCTACATTTTTGGTAAATTTGTAAATATGTCAGCAAAAATTAATGTTTCATAAATGATAGGTATCCTAAGATTTGACATATTTGTCAGACTTTTACCTGTAAACTCAAAAGTTTTGAGAAACAATATGTGAAATTGTCACACAAATCTACAAAATTGTCATGACATTTAAGTAAAGTTGTCAGCTTTTATGAAAAACACAATTGTCAAAATGTAAACCTGTAAGACAATTTTATGTCACCTGTCACCTGTAAAATTGTAACTTTTATGAAATAGGGCCCTGATATATTTATCTGCCAGATAGAGAACCTAACAACTTCCAGATAAGCTAGCAGGAGGATGGAGTGGCTGACAAACTTCCAACTGCTAGTTTTTACCTATCATAAATAAGTCACATTTTAAAAAAATTAAATGAAAGTGGCTTTTAAATTGCTGTGAAAATGTTTTTGTCTCTAAGGCCCACGAGACCAATAAGTCCTCTGCAATTAGTCTAACCCCTGTTGCAACTTGCACAACAAGAAACAAGGAAATATTGTAACAAATACAGACATTCATTCACACAACACAAGACAAAAGAATGACTATAGAATAGAAACACATTATCTAAAAAGTTTTGAGAAAAGTCCAAATTATGCAAGAATAAAACTATGGTCCAAGCTGCCTAACTCGCTTAAATTAATACAACAACAGAAATGCTTTAAAAACAAGCTCAAGCAATTCCTATTAGAGAAAGCATACTATACTATAAAAGAATACACTGATGAGTAACATAGTTGAATAGCATCATTATTTAGCAATAAGACAATCTGTATAGGAATAAGATAAGATAATTTGTGTAGTACTAAAATAAGTTAGGTAGCCATAAGATAAGTCATATAGCTATAAGATAAAATTTGCAACTTAAATGTTAGTAAACTCAGTAGAATTATTGTAGAATAGACTAGATTTAACTATTGACAAGTCCTATTTCATGTAACAATGGAAATTGTAACCAAATGATCAATGGGATGCTAATAAACTAAACTAAACTAAACATGTCTGGTCTACAGGGCTACAATACTGGTTTGTGATAAACTATAATTATCTTCAAAGTACGGATATTGTTGAGAAAGTCAGATATAGCTTCGTTATTGTAGTAAGGGAAATTTAAGATTAAGATAGAAAGTTTGTCAGGGCAAAAGAATTAATACAATAAAACCTCCTTTTTACATATCTAATAATACTCGAGATGAAGATATTACATACATACTTCACTAATTACAGAAAACTAACCTGAACATGTTTCGAGCCTGCCTCTAGACTCATCCATAGCTGAGGATGAAACTAGAGGCAGGCTCGAAACATGTTCAGGTTAGTTTTCTGTAATTAGTGAAGTGTGAAGGTAAAATCTCCATCTCGAGTATTAATAGATATTTTGTAACTTCGCTATATAAACTTCCTATTTATTTTAAGACTCCTTTTTACGCTTTTCAAGGGTCTGATCCAAAAAAGTGTAAATTGCAGGAAGTTCAAGAGCTCTTTTGCTATATATTGCAAAATTTAATACATAAAAAAATATAGATCACTATGTACACTTACATTATCTATTTAAAATATGGTGTAAATATGTTGCACAAACTTCCTCACATATAGGTGTTGTTTTGTAATATTGAGGTTTCAAGTTTGATGAAAGGAACCAATATGTACCATTAAAAAATTAATGTGCATCCTATAGGTTAATTAATTAGATTTAAGGATTTTACCAAATTTTTCATATAATCTCCTTATTACATCACATACATTAAATAAATAAATAAAATCAGGTAAACTGATATAACCAAGTGCCAGTATTTTTTTTTAAATCAGTGATACACGCAATTATGATAGGCCCATGCATAAAAGTTAACTCCAAAAACAAAATGTGCCGGCAGTAATAATAATGATGCAATGGACCTACGATTTGCTGATATCTCTGTTTCAATTTAAAGCAGCCTTAAAGGTTATGAATGAATAATAAGCATATGAAATCTATCTGTCAGGAATTATATTAGGTATATTGCTGCACAGGAACGAATAAGAAAAATACTCACAGTAAAATATAGCCTAATCTAAATATCAGTAGTCTACATAACCATAGAATACACATTATAATATCAATATTCAACGGCTAGTTCTTATAAATCGTTTATTTAAATTATTATTTAGCCACACTGACATCATTATGAAGAAACAAATCAATCAAGGTTGCTAACAATATGAATAAACGATTGGCAATTTGTTAAGTTTTTTAATACATTGTGGGCCTTGAAAGAATATTGATTACAAAATTAATATTGATATACTCGTTACTTCAGTACCGGTCAACCGATTTGGCCCTAATTCAATAGGCTTGTACCCAAGAACGTCATAAATTCGTATACCAAGTTTCAAGAAAATCCGATAAAGCGTATTTGAGTTATCCACGCCTTAGTGATATATTACCATAAAAAGGCACTAAATTGGGCATTATTCCGGTACCGCCCAACCGATCTGGTCCAATATCAATAGACTTCTTCCAAGGGACGTTATAAATTCGTATACCAAGTTTCATGAAAATCTGATAAAGCGTATTTGAGTTATTGCGCCTTTAAAATATACACTAAATTGGGTTTTACTCCGGTACCGGTGAACCGATTTGGTCCAATATCAATAGGGTTCTTCCCATGGACATTATAAACGTGTATACCAAGTTTCATTAAAATTCGACAAAGCTTATTTGAGTTATCGCGCGTACAGACACACGGACAGACGGACGGACATACATTTTTCGTCCCCCACACAATCTCATAAAGTACCATACTGGCACTTAATAATTGTTCTGACTATTCAATAGACATAGATTGTATTCAAGGTTGAGACAAGAGAGTCCAAGCTCTTTCACCAATTGAAGACACGTTCGAAATGTGAATCAATACAATATACAATCTCTGATTTTCTTGCAAAGAAATGCATTTTCTATTGTTTTTACTTCACCTTCATGCTACTGGCAAAAATTGTGCAACATAAAAACACCGGCGTTGTTTCAAATCATAATGAATTACGCTAAATGAATAACTACAGTGTAATAAAACGCAGTAAATCATGCCCGCTAAAAAGAAACCAACTCCACCAGGACTAACGCAAATAGCAACTGACACCGGGTTTAGTTGGCAACATAGTGGAAAAATTTAGTTAAGTGTAAGCAGTTTTTCATTGAAAATCAATGCTGCCAATGGAAAAAATATGTAAATGGCAGGAAATACTTACTGTTTAAATTGATAAATTTCATTTTGACCAAAGAGGGTGAATTTATTCCAAATAGTTTTTCTCCTTATACCCTCTAATCAAATACAACACACTGTATCCTTAAGGAGCTGGACCAATTTATTGTGATGGCTCATTCATTTAACATTAAAATAAAGCATTAGGTCTACATATATAAAAAGTTGCATGTCCAGTTCACATAATTAAAATCATTATATTCACATACCATAAGCTTTAAGATGATGTAAGTCCCTATGTAGGCCTACATTGTTAAAAGTTAAAAGATAAAATTACAATAAGAGCTTTTTACAATAAAATAATTGGGCCTGTAGGCTTACCAAACTTGGTGGACCGTCTTTGCAGTGTGTAAAGTTTGTTAAGAGTTTTACACTATAAATACTATTTATGTTTAAAAAAATTGGTCCAGCTCCATAAGGATACAGTGTGTTGTATTTGATTAGAGGGTATAAGGAGAAAAACTAAGAGTATTTGCAATAAACTGTTTGAAAGTTGTTAATGGCAGGCAGTGGCGCCAAGTTTTGAAAAACATTGGGTGGGCTCAAAAACTTTCAAATTTTCATATTCCCACCTCTTATTTGATTCATGAAATTGACTTGTATGATGATTTGGATAAATATAGAATTGTGTAAGAAATTCTGTCTTTGTTTGTAATAATAAAATAATAACAATCAACGTAATTCAATCGCCAAAAAAAGAATTGTTTAGCCTAGTTAACGGAAATCCTTTAAAATTAATAATGCTATATTATAAACGTTTTTCTTTTAGGTAGCCTACCTACTAAAATAAAATAATGATGTAGCAGGCGTGTTCTGAAATGTGTTTCTCCTGACTGGAGTAAACTATCTTCTTCGTCTTTCCTTAGACCAGGAGCCTATTCTCCCCAATCACACCATCTTTTCCGTGGTTTATTGTCCCTTGTTGACCTTTTTAATTCATTATTTCTACAAGTTTCATCCACTCTTTCTTTTTAACCAGTTACCAATGTCCACACTTTTGTCTTATATCACAATTTTTTGCCTTATCTGGCCTTCCTGTGATCTTTTTTCTCACAAGCATCGTCTAAATTCTAAATCTAGCTTTTCTCTCCTTGAGTATACAGTCTTTAGAACAGCTGTGGCTGTGGAAACTGCAATACCAGACGTAAATTATAATAGCCTGATTTTCGCTTTACAGCGATTAAACAAATAAACATAATTTGAGTAATAGCAATAAATAATTATGATAATAACACATGACAAATTATTGGGTGGGCTTGAGCCCCACGGGCCCATAGAAGTTGGCGCCACTGATGGCAGGAACTCTATGCGTTGTTAGTATAGGATAAAAGATGGGACCAGTAGAAAATGATGTAAAAGGCAGTTACATAAAAAGAGGGTTTATCCTTATCTTGGTCTTACTATACAGAGGTTTAACATTATATGAAAAAAAAAACCTCTTGTCTCTCTCGTGTTTGTCTCTCTTTTGTACAGATTCTTGCATCACCTGTTATCATAGTTGGTGAGTTTTATCTTTCTTATCTTTTCACAGCATGCTGGCTCCGTAACTGGAAACATGTACACACTGGTATAACACAACACTGCATCGGTTAAGCTACTAATATGCAGCACAAACAGTCATAAGGTATTTTATAAACTTAGTGTAAGAATGCAGTAGATTTTAAACACAGCCTTATACCCTTCCTGTCTGGTTCAGTTCACACATCTGCATTCATAAATAAAATCAGGTAAATTGATGTAACAAAGTGCCAGAATGCTTTTGTTTAATCAGTTATGACTGCAATTATGATATGCAGAATATGTTTTTTTTTTTTAAATTGATTTCCAAGTTAAACTCCAGATTTATTCATTAAGCAGGGCTTACCAAAGAAGAAAGGTCTACCATCTCGGCCACCTGGGTCCTTTTAACGGTCTAGTTGGATAAGCGCATGTAAATCAATAGTGTTTTTTGTCAAAGCTACCTGTATTTTAATTTCCAAGGCCTTATAAGATCACAGTAAAACAATAGGCTATGTTGTCAAGATAACTGATTTTCATTTTTTTATAAATTCTTTCGAATACGTATATTACCATAAAATAGGCACTAAATTGAGCATTACTCCGAAACAGGTCAACCGATTTTATCCATTGTGAATAGACGTCTTCCCTTGGACATTATAAATGTGTATACCAAGTTTCATAAAAATCTGGTAAAGCTTATTTGAGTTACCGCGTCTTTAAAATATACACTAAATTGGGTTTTACTCCGGTACAGGTCTACCGATTTGGTCCAATATCAGTAGACGTCTTTCCACGTACATTATAAATGGGTATATAAAATTTCAGGAAAATCCAATAAAGCATATTTGAGTTATCGTGACTTCTTATATATTAACATAAAAACACTAAATTGAGCATTATTCCGGTACTGGCCAACCGATTTGGTCCAATATCAATAAACGTCTTCCTATGGACATTATAAGTGCGTATACGAAGTTTCATAAATATCCGATAAAGCGTATTTGAGTTATTGCGCCTTTAAAGTAGACACTAAATTGGGTTTTACTCCGGTACCGGTCAACAGATTAGGTTCAAAGTCAATAGGGCACTTCTCATGGACGTCATAAATGGGTATACCAAGTTTCATGGAAATCTGATACAATCTATTAAAATAGGCACTAAATTGGGCATTACTCCGGTACCGGTGAACCGATTTGGTTCAATATCAATAGGGTTCTTCCCATTGACATTATAAATGTGTTTTCCAAGTTTCATGAAAATCCGAAAAAGCGTATTTCAGTTATGGCGCATACAGACACACGGACAGACAGACGGACAGACATTTTTCGTCCCCACACACAATCTCATAAAGTACCATACTAGCACTTAATCAGGTAAACTGATAACAAAGTGCCAGAATGCCTTTGTTTAATCAGTGATAATTACATTTATGATATGCAGAAAATAAGTTTTTTTTTGTTATCGATCTCAGAGTTATGCTGCAGATTGATTCATTAAGCAGGGTTTACGGAAGAACAAAGGTCTAAAAGTTTTGATAAGCATATGTGAAGGAATATGTGGGTAGTTTTGATTTGTCAAAGCTACTTGTATTGAAACTTTCAAAGCCGTATGTGAACACTGTAAAACAATATGTTGTCATGAGAACTAATTTGCATGTGATAAATTCTAATATATTACCATAAAATACAGCTAAATTGGGCATTATTGGGGTACCGGTCAACTGATTTGGTGCAATATCAGTAGACTTCTTCCCATGGTTGTTATAAATGCATATACCAAGTTTCATGAAAATCCGATAAAGCGTATTTAAGTTATCGCACATACAGACACATGGACAGGCATTTCCTGTCCACCATACAATCTCATAAAGTACCATTCTGATCAGGGTGGCCAGACGTCCGGATTTTGGCCGGACTGTAAGGCTTTTTGCTAAGCAGTCTTCCATCCGGCACGGCTTTATGCCGGACGTTGATTTGTCCCCCTTTTCGAGACTCTGATGGATCAGTAAAGCGTATTAATAAAATTTGTTCACGAAAGAGTGTAATTCCATGTAGAAGGAATTCCTGACCAACAAAAATCTCCTGCGGAGGGCAAAGAAAAGACAAAAATATAATTAGAGATGAAAATCCCTTTTTGCAGTGTATAATCATTTATTTTATATAAATGCAGTTATTAAGTCTGAAATTAGTCAGGATTATACCATGTAATATCTGCTGTCCAGCCTTCCATGGCCGAAGTTTTATACTATGCTAGATTACCGAAGAAGTGTGTCCTCCTTTCTGACATTTTAGACATCCTAATTCTGACACTGAATAAAATACAACACACAGATGGATAGATAGATTTATTCTCGCCACGACATTAAAAGAAAATGTATAGCAACATCAAAAAATAAAAATAAAAAACTAAAGTAAAATTTCTGGGTGCAGTATAGTGGATTATTTTTTAAATAGGATTACAGAGTTGTCTTGAAAGCACAGCAAGACATTTGTCTTATTTAAACAAATTCAAAGAAACGTTTTCATAAGTATTAAATGTAGCATTTACATTTTTGAATATATAAATTGCCTCTATTGCATGTATCAGTTATAAATCTCTGAGCATTTAGTAAATTCGTCCTGATGTTTAGATAAATAAAATAGGCAATTAAGAACAAAATTGCTGGAAGAGTCGGAATGCCAAGTTTGGTAAGAAGTGAAACTTTTGAATTCAAAGTTTAATCGTAAATAGTTGAAAATTCTCACATCGTAATATTCATAAATATGCATGGACTTTGCCAGATGGGTTGATTCATAATAGCATCACTAAAAGGTTTAAAAACACCAACAAAACCAACCCTATTTGGTCCCTTACAAAAATGAATATATCCCAAAACTTGACATTCCATTATCCGCGATTACAATGAGTGGTGTTCGCTGTACTAAACTAAACTCCGTGGCGCTACATCCCTGGAGTGACTTGGCCTACCACCCGACCGCTGCGTCATCTCCCGTAGGCAGATGGCAGGATTGGGGGGCATGTGGTCAGCATGCCGACACCCATGGCCGTTAATGGTGGTTTTCTTGACTGGAGCCGCTACTTCTCTATCAAGTAGCTCCTCAATTTGAATCACGAGGCTGAGTGCACCCCTGCCAGACCTCCCTACCTCAGAAAAATCCGAGGAGGTACCGGGAATCGAACCCGGGCCGACGGATCTGTAGTCAGCGACTCTAACCACAAGACCACGCCGGTGGACAGTGGTGTTCGCTGTATTACAGTTTTTTGTATTTCTAAAGAAAGGGAATACAGTGTGCAGAGGTCATAGGATCCCCATATATTTTTTCTGTGTGTACGTATTATTTGCAAGGAATGTAAATATACAAAAATCCACCTGCTAGTTATGCCATGATATTGTGCTTACTGGTAAGACATGAAGGAATTGAGGAAAAAATGCAATAAGCAATCTAGTTTAACACAATCTGACTGATAGGGTTTTTCCGTTGATAAGTTCTCAGTGTTTCCAAAAAAATAACTAATACAATATTTAAGCTGGTGTTTCCTTGTAGGCCACTGACCTATGAAGTTAATTGAAGGTGGTCATAGCTACTGGGAAAATAATTTATTTTGGAGGCATTGCATAGGTCTCTTCTGCAGAGATGCCAACCTTGAAAGGTGGTTATCAGTAGTGTGAGTCTAATCGGATGGTGGGAGACTCGACGTCTCTGACAAATTAATATATGCAATTTCAAACTTCAACATGCACTAAACACAGGCCTTCCACTGCTTTCGATACTGCTGATTTGCCGCAGTTCGTTTTTGTCCATCACACTCGTCACTGGTTTTACGTTTACACGACCTACCATATATCCTCAATATGCTACTTGCACTGCAACACTCAATTAAACTTCTAGCAAGCAACGGCGTCGGCAGTCGTCAGCGGCATTACAGTGATAATAAAAAAGAGGAAATATGTTAATACCAAAGATGTTATAACTACAATTATGTTATAACTGTAAGATATAACATCTTTAGTTAACACACACTCGCGTCAAAAACGAAAAATGAAGAATTTTAAAATTAGATATTGGGATTCGTAAAATCCGTAATATTTAGTACAATTTCCGTATTGCCATAGCACAGTCAAGAAAATCGTAGAAACTACGGGAATTCCGTAGCAGTTGGCATCTCTGCTTCTGTTCTCAAGTCCTGCATGGGTTTTCAAATTAAAAGCAATAAAAAGCACTATTGAAACAACACTCTTAGCATAAGACAACTGAAGGTATGTCATATGTTTTATTAGTGGTACAGGCTGTTCTGTTTACTGTTGTGTTTTGAAGAGTAAAAAGTACACAAGACGTCGAGATGAAGGTGACTGATACACCAGAACAAGGAAAATGATTAAAAAATTCAGACAGGGTATTTACACATAATGTGGTATACAGTAGCCTACTATGAAATATTTCAGAGATTGAGTGAATGAGATGAAAGCCTGTGAATGTTTTTCAAATTTGCCCTTCTGATTAAACAATTACTTAGGGCAAACGAACATAAATTAGCAGATGACTGTTTTTTTTTCCCCCATCAACTGCCATTTACCGTATTTTACGGACCATAAGACGCACTTTCTTACCTTGAAAACAGAGCGTTGAAAGTTGGGTCCATCTAATGGTCTGGAGTACACTAAAAAAAATTAAAATTATGATAAATATTGCCAAAATAAATAGTTATAAACAAGGTGTTGTAAACGATAAGATACTTAACATATTTTGCCACATACCTTACATCAGTGCACTTGTCACAATCGAAAAATGAGGGTAGCTGGAAGCCATTTATACAATGCGAAAAGAAAGGAATATTAAGTTCATATATACGAAAGAAGTTGTCTTCGCCGAGTGGTTTAAATGAAGGCAATGATCTCTAAACAACCTTGTCCCGTTACACTTACCGTATGCTCAATTGAGGGTCAGAGGGTCTAAAAGTATTTTCAGTCTTCCATGAGAAATCATTTCAGTTGTTAAAATTTACGCGATGCCACCTGTACAGAAGAGATTTTCATACAACAAGTGATTTACAAGTGATTTACACTGATTCCATTGTACAAGGTTATAATTTGTTTATGCAATGAAGTATATTATTCCCTTTAAAAAATTTTCATTTAGAATCACATTAAATTATTTTTTCCTTTAAATTTCCATCTTAAAATCACGGTGCGTCTTATGGTCCGGAGCGTCTTATAGTCTGTAAAATACGATAAACTAGAGGTCTGAAATTCTGTGATGGACCACCAAGCTAGTATGATTATATTTTGAACAATTATATTGCAGGTCACAGTATGATAGTCTGTGTTGGATGTCTGCTGTTGATAACAGCGTTCTCCACAGAAGCAGCGATGCCGCAGCTGTGTTTGAGTACGAGGACTGGCTTCAGGTGCCAATGCACCAGTATCCCCACAGTGAACGGCTCGGTGTCCATCAATGTGGACTGCACATCCAGTAACATTACTGTACTGCCCTCTAACTGGACCACCTCGCAACTTGTCATTGGGCTGGATCTGTCTAGAAATTTACTAACGTCTCTAGCAAATGGTGAGTTACTACATTCTTTCTGTCACAGCACAGTGACGGGTGAGAATGATACTGTGGATGTATTCCTTAAAGTCCGCTTCAAGGATTCAAGTATTTATTTTCTTGAACTCTGGTAGTAATCCACTAAAACAACTGAACTGTATCCATAATTCGTCGACTACTTTTACACACTCTGAGAGGAGGACCACCATTGAAATCAATGGAAAATGTTTATTATAATGTATTTTAATTGCAATTCTGCTGAAGACACTTATATTCTATTATATGAACACAATGATCTGACACACATGGCTTGCATCACCTTGACACCTTATTTGTAATATAATCCATATTACTAACTTGAATTCTCTGGTACACAACTAATTGTGTCTGACCAGCATGAGCGCCGAACCGCAACTGACTATAAAGAGCGGGAATAATACCCGCCTTGCCTAGATGATGCAAACAATGTTGCCAAATATCTATACACAAATTCAAAGAAATAAACAATTTACACCAAAGATAATAGTTCATCAACATGCTCCCCCCCTTGAGCTCCCTGGCTCAACACATAATTGAAATAATATCTCTTGAAGTGATTCTATATAAACAGAGCAAGAGTCCTTTATTAAATATTCTTGGGGAGAGGACACAATTTCACTATGGCTCTTTTGAAGACACCATTATTAGTTTGCACTGATACTACACGAGTCACATTATCAGCACCAGTATGCAGTTGCTTAATTATGCCGATTTTCCATACTAACGGAGGGAGGTTATCGTCCTTTATCAATACCAAGTCTCCAATAGTTGGTTTCCACACACCTTCAGAATGCCATTTTTTGCGTTGTTGAAGAGAGTGGAGATAATCCTTAGACCAAGTGTCCCAAAATTCTTGATAGAGTTTTTGAATGACATTCCATCTTGAATGACAGGACATAGGAACGTAGGAATTATCAGAGCAGGGTACATTAGTCAATAGTCTACCTGCCAGAAAGTGACCTGGAGTCAGATAACATAAGTCATCAGGAACGTCAGTCATGCTACACAATGGTCTAGAATTTAAGACAGCTTCAATTCTACATAATAGAGTATTCAACTCTTCAAAATTAAGTAGCTGTTTACCCATAGTACGTCGCATTAACTGCTTACATGACTTTATTCCGGCTTCCCAAACACCTCCAAAGTGTGGGCTGGAAGGTGGAATAAAGTTCCATTTCACAAACATGTCAGCTGAAAATTGTTTAAGAGAAGCTTCATTTTCCTTAAAAAATCTTACGATATCGTTCTTTGCTCCCACAAAATTAGTACCATTATCGCTCCAAATTGTATTTGGGCATCCACGACGTGCTACAAATCTGTTGAAAGCAGCAAAGAAATCATGGGTAGTTAAACCCTTGACTAATTCCAAATGAATGGCCTTAGTAGTTAGGCATATGAACAATGCAATGTAAGCTTTAAATTTAGTTTTACTACGAGGGTTGTCTCCCTTAATTATGACTGGACC
Organism: Ectobius pallidus; assembly: GCA_964059195.1. Taxonomy (NCBI): domain Eukaryota; kingdom Metazoa; phylum Arthropoda; class Insecta; order Blattodea; family Ectobiidae; genus Ectobius; species Ectobius pallidus. The sequence goes on from CAXKWD010000007.1 coordinate 170,274,107, forward strand.
ACCGTAGTCTACCCCTACTACAGTAAATGGTAGTTGAGGTTCAACTCTATCAGCAGGTAGCTGACCCATCAGCTGAGTGGCTGGGATAGGCTTACATCTAAAACATTTGTAACAAGAGCGAACAACACCACGAACAACTGTTCTACCTCGAGGTATCCAATATCTTGTCCTTAAAGAAAATAGTACAGCTTGAACACCTGCATGTAACAGTCTTTCATGTTCAGAAGTAACCATTAGTTTAGTAACAAAATGTTTTCCTGGGAGTATAACCGGATGTTTCTCATCATAGTTAAACTGAGAATGGCCAAGTCGACCACCGACTCTTAATAACTCTTCACTATCAAGGAACGGATTTAACGTCCTTAGTTTACTTGACTTAGCTACACCCCTTTGTGATTTCAGGTCACTAATTTCCTTGTAATATTCTGAAAATTGTATCATTCTTACAATTTTCCTTTCACTATATTTCAACTCATCAGCAGTAAGAGGTCCTGACCGCCGTTTGTTTGCTTCAGAATGTGCATTATTCAGGAATCTGTATACGTAAGCATACACTCGCCTTAACTTAGCAAAGGACGAATATCTTTCCAAATCAGTATTTTGCACACACACGTGCAATACATTCACAGGAGCCTTAGATTCCATGTTTACGTCAGGTGAAACATTGGAAGATATAAATTCAGGGTATTTGGGTGACACTTCATGCAACCAATTGGGACCTTCCCACCAAATACAAAGATTAACTAGATCAGAGGGATGAACACCACGAGACAAATGATCTGCTGGGTTACAACGAGTAGATACATGTCTCCAATCCCTTATGGCAGTTAATGACTGGATTTCAGAAACTCGGTTAGCAACAAAGGTTTTCCAACTGGTTGATGGTTTTTGTAACCAACACAAGACAATAGTACTGTCAGTCCAGTAATACATTTTATACGGAACAGACAGCTTTAACGACTCTATGACCTTGGTCATAAGACGGGATAATAGGAGAGCTGCACAGAGCTCTAACCTAGCAATGGATTGTTGTTTTAAAGGAGCCACTCTTGATTTAGACGTTAGCAAAACAACTGACACTTGTCCATCATTGGACACTGACCTAACATAAACACAAGCACCAAAGGCATTTTCTGACGCATCAGAAAACCCATGGATTTCAACAAGTTTAATATGTTCGAAGGGCAGAACTTTCCTAGGAACTCTTATCTCATTTAGGAGATGCAGACTGTCATACAACCTCGTCCAGGACTCATACACTGACATGGACTGATCAATGGACTCGTCCCAGTCCAACTTTAGTTGCCATAGTTGTTGCAGCAAAAGTTTACACTTTACTACAACACACCCTAGTAGTCCTAACGGGTCGAAAATAGATGCTACAATAGAAAGAATACTTCTTTTCGTAACAGAGGCAGAACAATCTCTCAGATTAATCTGGATTTGAAATTCGTCGCATGAGGGATGCCATGTGATCCCTAAGGTTTTCACTGCATCATCCTTGGTTAAGTCACGAGGAGAAGTACACTCCAAGTCTTCACTGGGAACATTAGACAAAGCGTCTGGATGATTAGAGCACCATTTCCTCAAATGGAATTGTGCACTACTAAGAATAGAAGATACTTGTTGTTGAAGCTCCTTAGCCTTCTGAACACAGGATTCTCCAAACAAGGCATCGTCAACGTAGAAACAAGAACGTATGATTTCTGAAGCTTGGGGATATGAATGCTTATTTTCATCGGCTAGCTGAACAAGACATCTAGTGGCAAGAAACGGAGCAGCACTCGTTCCATAAGTCACTGTTGTAAGTCTATAATCCTTTATTTCCTCATCTGTGGAATACCGCCATGTAATACGTTGAAGATCCCTATCCGCTGGATGGACTTCAATGCATCTATACATTTTTTCTACGTCAGCTGACATAGCAACATAATAAGTTCTAAACCTCAACACTATTGCCAGCAGGTCTGACTGAACTGTGGGTCCTACCATTAACATTGAATTTAAGGATATGCCATTGGACGATTCACAGCTTCCATCGAAGACAACTCTCAACTTTGTTGTTGAGCTAGACTCCTTCAGCACACAATGATGAGGCAAATAATAACTCAACGAATTAACATCTGGTGGATGAGCAAGCTCCATATGTCGTAACGTCTCATATTCCTTCATAAAATTAATGTAGCCTTCCTTTATTGTAGGACATTTAGAAAATCTGGCCTCCATATTCCTTAGACGTTTGACAGCATTGTTACGGGATTGCGATACCACAGGGACGTCAGGAAGTATAGGCAACCTAACAACAAATTTTCCCATTTCATTTCTTTGAACATTATCAATAAAATGTTTTTCACAGGCCTTTTCTTCAGCTGTGAGCACAGGTTGATTCATTTCTTCTAGTTGCCAGAAGCGTTCCAGTTGTAAATCAAGAGCATTCAATTTTACAAAGTTAACATTGCGAGGTTTCTCTGAACCCTTATCCAGACACCAATTCGGAAAATTGCCAGATAGTATCCAGCCAAACTTAGTCTCAATGAGTGTTGGATAATCCTTCCTTGTAAATGTATGAGGAGAAACAATATCATAGAATACATCAGCCCCTAACAAGACATCAATGTTAGATGGTTGATTGAACGTACTGTCACTTAGTTGAACATTTTGAGGAATGTTCCAATTTGTGACATTTATTCTTTGTGCTGGCAGCTGCGTTGTGATAGTCCTTGCCACAGCACAAGTTACATTAAGAACAAAATCAGAAACACAAGACTGTAACCTCAAGTTACATGTCGAACTAACTGGAGAAGCCTGAGCATTGCCTATACCCACGATAGGAATTCTACAGGATCTTGTCTCCAATCCAATCCTTTCAACTAGTTTGGACGTGACGAAGGACAATTGACTTGCACTGTCAAGGAGTGCTTTCACAATAATGTTGCTGCCATCTGCAGCTCTAACTGCAACACAGGCCGTACTCAATAAAACATTTGACCCTAAGCCAGAAACAATTTTCATGGCCGCAGGTAAAACTACAGGTGAAGACTGACCATTCACCTCATTAGATGAATCCCTTTCAAAATGCAACAGTACATTGTGGTTACCTTGACACTTTGAACAATTACTTTGCTTACAAGCTGCACTAAAATGAGATGTTGCAAAGCACACATAACACAGTTTGTTCTTTCTAACAAATTCACGTCGCTGTTTTATGTTTACATTTCTAAATTTCCTACAATCAGACATGTCATGATTAAGAGCGTTACAATAATTACAATGGACAGAGCTGGAATTACTAGCAGCATGAAACGATTTCACCTTGTGCTTGGATTCGCTCACCTTTTCTATAGATTTCCTGGAATCTACTAGTTCCAAAGCTTGGCATTTCCTTTCAAGAAATTGCAGCAAATTATTCATGTCAGGAACATCAGTGGGCATAAGATTTGCCTCCCATTCGTATCTGTGACCTGGCTTAATTTTACTCAACGCTAATTCTTGTAACAATAAATCATGAATAGCAACTTCACTTTCCAGATTTTGAATGGCACTGATATTCGATTTAACTTGATTAACTAACCTCCTATAATCTTGAAAGGAGCCAGTCATACAATTTTGCAAGTTAAGTAGCTGCTTAACATGCTGGCCTATAATTAACCTTTTGTTATGATATCTGTCCTCAATCAATTTCCAAGACACTTCAAAATTGTCTCCACATATTGAAATATTATTTAACAATTCACGAGGTTCCCCCTGTAATGAAGATAGTAAATAATGAAGCCGTTGCACATTGTCTAAGCTAGCATTATTCACAACTAGACTCTGAAATGTATTTCTGAATGACAGATACTTGGTTAAGTCACCTTTGAACAATGGGATTTCTATGGGAGGTAACTTCAAGGTACAACTAGAATTGCTAAACGATTCAGAAACATGAGCGGGAGTAGGTGATCCAGGCACATTGAATAAATTCAACAGATCTTGAATTTTCCCTGAAATCACACGAAACCTATCTTCAAATTGAAAATGTTCTTCCTCATGGGCTTCTGTTCTATCAGATTCAATTTCAAGTTCTAAATAATCCTTGACTTTCATAAACTGATCCCATATCTCAGCTAATCTAGTTTGCGTGAATTCCAATTCACTAGCAGAAAACCCTTCCCTAGCTAAATATTTCTCTATGTGAGTTAAAGATTTCTTTAACATTCCACGCTTCTTTACTGCCTTCGATTCAGATTCAAAAGCCATTATAATTATTTAAAATTCAATATATATCAGAAACATCAATTACCTTTAATCTTCATGGAATAGAACATTAAACCTTGATATTACTTTTAGCATTTAACATAAAGCTGTCCTAAATACTAATTGACTTCTAATAATCTAGCAGTCCAAGTCGTAGGAATTGTCACTATAATGGAAAAATGTGATAACGATGGAATGTTCTTACTTGATTGATGACTTATTTCTTCATCAGACCTTGGACACCCTTGTTCCAATAGTGCATTAATCAATAATGAGCCGTTGGTACTCCTGTCCACGATACTCAGATGAGGAACGATACTCAGCCTTTGAAATCCTTGCATTGATGCGGGCGATGGCCACTAATTCACTGGACACCCCTGATACTGCATCCCTGGCACTGCTTTGTTGAGTCAAAACCTGACGCAATGGAGAATCGAAGCGCCGACTTCTGCATTCAAATTTCTTCCAACTGTAGAAAGTGCATTTTACTTCGCACCACTAAAAGTCTCCACCTTGCACACACGTTTGTAAGTGCAATTGCTTAAAACGATGATAACAATAATCTCTTGGATTCAGTTTGATAACAGTTTTAGTGTTCAATGTAATGTTTCTTTTGGTGCAATCACAGCTGTTCACTTTGTAGCGACATGCCTTCTCGACACGAGGCTCGAATGCTCACGAATAGTCCCGAGCGCAGCCGACTTTGTATTAAGAACCATGCTTCTCTGAATATTGCAACAATGAACAGTTTCACAATATTCTATTTCTGTCCAATACTTTCAATGTTCACATTCACACTTGGCAAACAAAAAACTAATCTGTAGATCACTGCTACAAGTCCAACTTCGTGTACCAACACGCAATATTCAATCATGAAGTCCAAAACTGTGGTCTTTTGCCAGATCCATCATCCGGCCCGGAGGACCAAATTTATGTGGATGTATTCCTTAAAGTCCGCTTCAAGGATTCAAGTATTTATTTTCTTGAACTCTGGTAGTAATCCACTAAAACAACTGAACTGTATCCATAATTCGTCGACTACTTTTACACACTCTGAGAGGAGGACCACCATTGAAATCAATGGAAAATGTTTATTATAATGTATTTTAATTGCAATTCTGCTGAAGACACTTATATTCTATTATATGAACACAATGATCTGACACACATGGCTTGCATCACCTTGACACCTTATTTGTAATATAATCCATATTACTAACTTGAATTCTCTGGTACACAACTAATTGTGTCTGACCAGCATGAGCGCCGAACCGCAACTGACTATAAAGAGCGGGAATAATACCCGCCTTGCCTAGATGATGCAAACAATGTTGCCAAATATCTATACACAAATTCAAAGAAATAAACAATTTACACCAAAGATAATAGTTCATCAACAGATACTGTAAGCAATGGTGTAAGTGGGAATATGCCGTATACCTGCATTAGTTACATCTTCTGTTTTATTGCGTACGTATGTTTTAATAAGTGCCTGAATGGTACTTGATGAGATTGTGAGGGGGATGGGAAAATATCTGTCCGTCTGTATGTGCAATAACTCAAATACACTTTAAATATTTGTAGTTCTGTGTGGTTTTAATTATCACTTTATTACATAACGTTAAATCTTGTTGTAATACTACCCGTGTGCAATTTCTTGAGCGCTCGGCTCCCTAGTCCTCATTCGGTAGGTTTCGATCAACTTCGTAGGTAAAGCTGACAACATTGAAACACGAAGTACGCTATACACCCTGACATCTAGTGGCGTCAATACTAAGCTTTCATTCTGTCTCAGGATCCTTATTTATTTATTGACATTATCTTTTCTGACGCATGGAGTTATGTGGAAAAATACAATTTTTCGAATTTCTTATTTCACAAACACTTCATTGTACATCCAACACTTTCCTCACCTCTTTAAGAATTCCGTATGTGCTAATTTCTGACACTCCCGTGAACTCTGATGTCAATTTCATGGACTGAAAGTTGAGCGAACTTTTCACAAAACGTATTAAATACGTTTAAAATTAGGCCTATAGTTTTCTCCAATTTTAGATGCCTTACCTATGTTTTACAACACGAAATGGTGAAGCATGTTCTGCTAAGACTCTTCTTTATTCTTAAAACTAGTCATCCAGTGTAAAAATATTGAGCCTATTTATATAACATTCTCGTCCCGGAGGAAAATGATTTATTTGATAACTAAAGCCTTATGACGTGTTATTAATTGTTACGCAATACCGTCACCACGTTATATTATTGGACTGCATTAAAATCGTTGTCTATTAAATGTCACTACATAAAATAGCGAGCATGATTCATCGGAAATAATTATCCAATTCCGCATCCACACTTACGCTGTTGACGTGCGCTTACCATACGCGCGATTCTGCTGAAATGTGATTTCTTTGGTTGACAACACTGCAGAAAGACTGGCGGAGTAGCTATGTTTTGTTCCCCCCAATCCTCACTTCCCCGTAAATCCAGCGCCCAAGATATGGCGCGCGGGTAGTATACGTTACTTAAGTCTAAAAACATTAACTTATGTGTATTCACTATGAGAGTCAAGATAACAGTTAAAACTTCTTAATATTATTAAAATGAAAAATAAATAACTGGTCTAAAATAATATAGATGATTAGCAGTCCTAATAAAATTTAAACGTTTCTGAAATGTTAAAATACAACCCTATTTCATAAAAATGCCCATTCTATGTTAAAATTGCAGTGCTGTTGTCCTCACAATGTTAATTCGTCATCTTCTGGTGTATATTCTATTTGCATAGAAAGAATTTTGCTAGCTACATGTTGTTCCTCATGCTGTTGAACGTGTACAGTCGGTCAAATAAAAAACGTCGGAATTCGTATGCAGTTAAAATTAAAGTTTTGACGCATTAGTTCACAAGTTTCCTATAAAAAAAAACACAAAATACAGGTCATTTTCGGAACATATGAGGCCATGCGGCAGGAGGGAAAATATGAACAAGGAGGGATAAAATGAACAACGCGGAAAGCGCAACACACGATATTCAACTTAATGCATTGTCATAATTCATTTTGCTTTGTGTCATCGCCACATACAAATGCTAACGTGAGAGAAAGTGTAGTTAGGGCTGTAATTGACCTGCATTTTTCGGTCTCTGAAGCAGCGAGAAGGTTCCATATTTATGAAAGAGCAGCTCAGAGGAGGGAACTTGACTATAATGCGACCGGAAGTTTTCATAGCAAACGTTGATCTGGCCGGACGCGTATTTCGATGCTAAGATTGGTTGCAGAAGTTGAGCGTAAGTTATTGATTTTGCACTAGAAGTACCGGTATTATAAAATATAATCTTAAAAAAATGCTCCTTGAATAAACATTTTCCTCGCGAATCTATTAATTATTAATATTATAAAAATTTGCAACCAAGAATATGGCGGATTTGAGGCATATAGCCACAGCCTTCTATACATGTTTGTTTTGGAACAAAACTGACTAAATAATCAAGAAAATACATGGATAGACAAGAGGCGTGTGTGAACCTAACCTTAAGTCTTCCTGTACATGCGCATATGCTCGTTCGTGATACTTAATCAAATACCGCCCGACGTTTTTTATTTGACCGACTGTACATGTCATCCATGATAGGCATTACCACGTGCATTACCAACGGTTCTTCACTTTGATTGTGTTAAGGTTTTCAAATTTTTCAGAAAGGAGACTTACAAGGATGTTCCTGGGCACCCTTGTTTCTAACCTTGAGATGATGCTAATCTTGTGAAAAATTATGAAGATAGTTCTATTGCTAACTATATTTTAACAGCGATAAAAAACTTACTGTGAATATTCTAAAATGATGAAGGTTCCTCAACCAAAACATACTCCATGCATATCTAAATACATTTCTTCTTCTTCTTCAATGGCATCACGGCCCTTTTAGTCTAGCCTTAGCCGCCCTGGTAACAGCCGTCCATTCCCCTCTGTCCAGTGCTTTCGTTCTCCATCTCTTAACTCCTAGAGTTCTCAGATCCTTCTCGACGTTGTCCATCCATCTTAGCTTTTGTCGTCCCACATTACGCCTTCCTTCTGGTTTTGAGCTGATAGTTAATTTTGGGATCCTATCATCCTCCATTCTAATGACATGTCCTAGCCATTCCAGTCTTCGTGCTTTGATCTCTGATATGATATCTGGTGAATCATACTGATATTCCAACTCCAAGTTGTATCTTATCCTCCACTTACCGTTTTCAAGCTTTGGCCCATAGATCTTCCTTAACATTTTCCTTTCCCATGTCATTAGGTACTGTTCCATACTTTTGGACAACGTCCAAGTCTCACTTCCATATAAAACAATTGGTCTGATGACCGTTTTATATACCCTCACGTTTGCCTTCTTACTTATATATCTTTTGGTTAAAAATTTGTTAAGTGCTCTGACGCATCTATTAGCGCTTGCAACCTTGGATGTAATATCCTCCTCCGCTTCATTTAATGAGTTTATAAAAGATCCTAAATATTTAAAATTTCCTACTTTGTCATAGTATTGTCCATTAATTAAAACCCTGTTATCAACCTGTCCTAGGCAAGCTTTATTTGCCATGTACTTAGTCTTTTCTATATTGATTTTCAGTCCCATTTGTGAGGCACTAGTCTCAATTTGTGTTACAACCTCTTCCAGTGCTCCCAGAGATTTTGCCACCACCACAATATCATCAGCATAGGCTAGGCATTGTCTGGTTCGGTTGAATATTGTGCCTTTGTTATTTATCTCCAGGCTTCTGATGATTTTTTCTAAACCAATGTTAAATAGAATTGTGGAAGGAGTGTCTCCTTGTCTGACTCCATCTTCAGTTACAAATACCTCAGATAGTTGATTTTGAATTTTGACTCTGTTATATGTTCCGGCGAGTGTTAGTTTGGTGAGGCTAATCAATTTGTTGGGTATACCAAATTCCTTCATAGCCTAAATACATTTACAAACAATTAAATATTTTTGAAATTTTTTCCCTCCATATGCAAACTATCTTCTTCTTGTTCTCCTTTCTATTTCGTACACTTTTTCACTCTGTTCAACCAGTTTTGTTCCCTTTCCTGTTTCTTCCCGCTGGTTCCCATCGCATCACTTCTTTTGGGCATCCTCCATCGTTCATGTTACTTACATGCCTATACCATTAAAACCTTTCTATGTTGGTGTTTTGTCTATTATGTCCTCCCTTATGTTTATTAAGTGCCAGTATGGTACTTTATGAGATTGTGTGAGGGACGAGAAAATGTCTGTCCGTCCGTCCGTCCGTCAGTCAGTCAGTCCGTCCATCCGTCCGTGTGTCTGTACGCGCGATAACTCAAATACGCTTTATCAGATTTTCATGAAACTTGGTATATGCATTTATAACGTCAATGGCAAGAATCCTATTTATTTTTCACTGGTACCAGAGTAACAAGTAATTAAAGGTCACACTTTTTTAAAATCATGTCTGTACTACAATGCTGCATTTTTAATCATTTGAGGGCTTTGTCTGCAGCGCATTCAGATGTTTGTTTACTTCGTTGGTGTAGTTTAAATTGAGTATTACATGAATACATGTTATATGCAGAAGGTACATTACTGTGAAATAATTAGCGGATTTATAGCCTATGCCACGAATTTTGTGAAATGTTGATATATTTTAAGAATTTCAATTTGCAATACATTGAGATTAGCCAAATAACACTATTCCTTCACATATGCTTATCAAACTACATGGTAAAATTGACTGAGTTGGCCGAATGGTAACGTCTTGGATTCGTATTCTGGAGGACCCTGGATCAAATCGCGTAGTTGGCTGATTTGACATGGATTTTTATATATATATATATATATTTATTTCGCTGCGCTACAGACCGGAAGGTCGCGGGTTCGATTCCCGATGAGGTCGTTGGAGTTTTTCAATTGGCCTAATCCTTCTGGTGGCACTATGGCCCTGGGGTCGACTCAGCCTCTAACAGAAATGAGTACCAGGAGCAATCCTGGGGGTAAAGGCGGCCGGTGCGTAAGGCTGACAACCTTACCACCTTCAAGTGCCGAATGTCCAAAATCTAGGAGCCTCAACCTTCTGGAACCCTCTGGGCCTCCATGGCCTGTATAGGGATCACTTTACCTATATATATATTTATTTATTATTTTTATGTGAATGCGTGATTGTCAAGGTATCACAAATCTGTAGTTCTACTGATGCTGGTCGATTTTAATCTGATTAAAAAAAACTTATTTTCTGCACATTATAATTGCAATTATAATTGATTCAGCAAAATCATACTGGCACTTCGTTATATCAGTTTACCTGATTTTATTATATCTTTTAATTATACATTTTTATCCTCTCCAATTCCTGGATGCTCTTCTCCAAACTCTATTTCTATAACTTTTAATTTCTCTGTCTTCTACTGTCCATGATTCTGCTCTGTACAGTATTCTGTAATAAAATTAGGTTAGTTAATATTAAGTTGTATTGGAAGTTAACACAGTGAAGTTATATAGCATAATAATTATATAAGAGTTGAATTATACACACAAACTTCACTTTTGGTATAGTTTACCTGTACTAGTTTTGGCGCCTCTGCTACCATTGTGAACAGTTGAAGTATAGCTGTTGACAATGGTAGCGAAGGCGCTGGAACTATTTTCTGTCTCAGGGTAGTTTGATCCTGTTCAAAACAAAGAGGAGGAGAACTCACAGAGAGTTCGTGGAAAATTCGCATCACGTGACAAAACGTGATTGGTTAATGTCATTATCATGCACCATTACCAGGGTGTGGAATGTTCATAAGTTCATGCAACAATAATATCAACATTTACATTTACGAGTATGTATGTTTATGTTTGAAATCTCTGGACCGACCAGACTGATGTATCATATCATATGGTGTGTTATTTAAAACTGATTATTTTAACGGCCTCAGTCCCAACTTGCCTTTTAGACATAAAGGATTTCATATTTGCTAATTGATATACTGTTGTGCCCCATCGAAGTTTCGGTAACACTACACATGTCAGGATTGGCTTTAAGCCTTTAGGAAATGGATAGGCACTGCTGTGGATAATATAGGATAACATGCAATGTGATTAATTACTTTCATGCACCATTAAATAATAATCATAAATACTAAAAATATAAATATTAATTTCTTTTAAATTAATATAATAAAAATTATCTAAAAATGGTCTTTGATTCTACATAAATATTTCTCTTTACTTCAAAAATTTGACTTTACTTTTCTAATAAAACGTGTTATAACATCTTCTTATTTCTTTTGAAATAAACTACTGAAATTATCTTTATCCTTTACTGAAATAAATGTTTAAACTTACAGTTTATTCTTGACAGAAATTCCAGCGTCATCATCTTGATCTGCAGGATTACTTCATAGCCGTTGAAAAGTTGAGCAGCAAGAGGCTTTTAGCGGCAATGCCAGCCCTTAAATAATCTTTCTACATGACGCTAGTACCCGAAAAACCTACCGTCAATATATCGCGGGAGATTTGATTATTATGCGTCTATTTTGGTACATAAGTCGTTATTAATATAACATTTTCATTAAACACTCTGTGATTTAATGTATACTTCGGTAAACTAAATGCAAAACAGTATTATACAAAGTTCGTGAACATTCGACATTATTCCGAGATTTTAACCAATAAAATACATTTATAAGTTATGCAAAATTCGCTATTCACACACACTGTGTGTTAAAAAGTATATCGACTCAGCAACCTTGAAGAAGCCGGTGGATTCAAGCTAATGCTGACATATACACATTCTTCTTCTCATGACATTTCCTGCTGTCTGCTTCCGTATAGCCTTCCTTCATATGATAACTTAAATTATCAAAATAATAAATATATTTTTGTTTCGTTCATTAGGACCTAACGTTCTGGCACATAACAATACTATAATGATGACGATGTCAGTGAGAGTTTGTTGTTTCATGTGTAGAAGTTAGGAAGTGAGTTGTACTGAGAATAAACAGACTACCATTATCACAGTGATGACATGCTGTATAACAGCCACGCCTCTTTGTCTTGGCAAGTAAATAGTATGTGCCACAACCGAGTCCCCCTTCCGCTTGGCGTGGCCACTTCCCCGCCTGGCTGCTACCCCTCACGCTTTCTCCACCTGGCCACTATACCAATGCCAGCCTAAGAAGGGAACCTGATGTAAACAAACAAAAGCGCGCGAAGTACTGGACTGAAATTGTATTACTACGCCATGGGCGGAGCGAGCGCACTATTTGTATCTGACAACACGTGCTTGTGTTCTGAACGAACCGAGCGGCTTAATACTTACAAACGTTTAATTATAAATTTGGAAAAATAATTCGGTGCATTGCAAAATAGAACAACATAACTTTATTTAATACTTTTCCTGTTGAGTATAATTTTATAATTAAAATAGGCCTACTAAAGTAATACAAACAGTATGGAAATATAGAACGGCAATGAAAATTAAAAGTTAGGCCTACCTTATTATTGAGATCATGAAAGTGGTTCAATCCCGTCCATTTCCACCTCCTCCCGCTCCTCCACCTCGTCTTCGGTGCTGCTACTGTCGGCAGGATTAATTAATCAAAGCGGTCAACAATGGCATATCACATACTGTCTGATTTCCAAAATATCTCCTCCTTTATTACATGTTCAATACACTGTCGCCATTTCAATATTTTTCCTTTAGGATGTTTCACAAATACATTCTCTGATTATTCATGATTATTACCCTCAACTATTCTACAATCGATTTTTTAAAAACAAGCGAGCGATAGCTATATGCAGCAAGAGAAGACTGATCAACTGAATTATAACGTAATGGCGCATGCGCACATCTCAATTCATTATGTTTTTATTATTTACTATATTTTTCTAAATACAGTGTGAAATAAAATTTGATAATCGAAAATGCTTTACTTTTTAAAAAATAAATGCACTTATTAATATAAAACACAATTGATTTTTGTAATTAGACATGGAACTATATGCTGAAATCCGCGGCCGCTGCACAGCTCCGCCAGCTGGCAGTACACGTGCTATTTGTTTTGATGAGGTTCCCTTCTAAGGCTGGCATTGGTATAGACCCTTGCACCTCCACAAAATATTTCACAATTATAAAAAAACGCTGTATTATTACATAAAATATGGCTTAATTGATGCATGAAAATTCCCTTGCACCGACACTACCAGTACAAATGCCGCCGCTAGATGTCTCCCCACCCAAAACCCCTACTTTCCAGGCGGGTCCCGTTAGAGAGTTGGAGTGGGGGATTCGGTTGTGGTGCATTCTACTACTTTCCCTTTGTTTTGAACAGGATCAAACTTACGTGAGACAGAAAATAGTACAGGTAAACTATACCAAAAGTGAAGTTTTTGTGTAAAATCCAACTCTTACATAATTATAAGTTAGTTAAAATCAATATTCTTTGTTTCAGAACAGTTTTCACCCTGGAAAAATCTTGAAGATCTTAGTTTATCCAGAAACAAACTCACAAATCTAAGCAGAGATGTGTTTGCTGGGCTGACACACCTAAGACGACTGGACCTCAGTTTCAATTCAATATCCTCCCTAGACTCACAAGTATTTGAGGGATTGGCAACCCTGTCCGAACTTAACTTACACGCAAACAAATTGAAAAGCCTTCACTCGCAACTATTCTCACCTTGTCCACATTTGCAGTCTCTGAACATTGGCTGCAATCCTGAATTAGGGAGATCTCTAGATTCATCTTTAGATGCCTTTATAATTACCTTTAAAAATGGACTCTTAGGACTAAAAATGGATCACATGAATATCACAGCACTTCCTAAAAACTTCTTCAACGAGGCCACAAATCTGACCTCTCTTTCTATAGCAGACAACCCTATCATAAGTCTAGATATTTTCCCAGCTAGTCTGGAATTCCTAGACCTCTCTGGGATAGAACTAGAACTAATTCTGCCCGGAGACTTTCTGTATTATCCTTCCCTTAAGAGGCTACAGTTAGATCGCTTGCTTCGTTTGACAACTGTAGAAAGAAGTGCATTCGAAGGGCTTGTTTCTTTGGAGTACTTAACCATGGAGGGCTGTGTTCAACTGCATGTATTCAATGCGTTTGCATTTGGTGGTGGATTCGATTCGAACCCTGTCCCATTGAAATGGTTATCGCTAGCTCATGGTGGACTCCACACTCTCAGCTCAGGACTGTTTCATACTCTGGAACGTACGCTGAAGCACTTGGATCTTCAAAACAACCCATGGGACTGTGACTGTAGAATTTCTTGGATTAGAAAACTTAACTCCGTGCTTGAGGATCAAGGATATCTAAGGTAAATGATTTACTATTCATTTATTTATTTATACAGTCTTTCTGCACAACGCAGATTACCTTGCAGACAAAGAATATCTTATAACAAATTATACACTTACATAAAAATTACATTAGCTTTCAATTAAATCGTTAGTTATTCAACAATGACAGGAAAATTAAAACAGTCAAGTAGTAAAACCAATAAAAATTGAAGAAAGGAAACCTGATCAGCTTAATTGTTGTTATTGTATAGGTGGTTTCTTAATATTTGGATGGATCCCTTAAGCGTTAATAATGCCACTTCGATGTACAGATCTCATGACTAGAAACGTTTACAGAAGTTGAGAAAGAACTTTGTTATTGTTCCCCTACCACCATACACTACCACTACCTACATCCCTTACATGCTCACAGATTCTAGTTTTAAAGTAACTAGCGCAGTTTTTTTTTTTCAGCATAGGTTTTGCCATTTTAAGTTAAGTTAGGTTAGGTTAGATTAGATGAGATCTTGCGGCGATTTTTGAGAATATGGCAAAAACTATGCTGAAAAAAAAAACTGCGTCCCTAGCATCATTTCCCTCAGTGAGGATGACCACAAGTTGGTCAAAATATATCTGATTTCCACATTTTAAGGACATTAATATTGACAAGGCAGAGTTATTGCATTTTTTAATTTAAATAAGTCAATATGGCTTTGTTTTATGAATGTTTAGTGTAAAAGGAAAATCTGCCTTCATTGCGTCACTGTATACACATTTTCTTTAGACATAATTACTGTAAATTGGAAACAACCAAACTACACTCGGTGCTAAAATTTTCAAACTGATAGGCAAGTAACAGGCACAAAGTAAAAATGGCCAGTACTAGGCAAAGATAGCATGAATTAATATAAATAATATATTCATTTAATTTCGAGATACCAACTTAATCCATGACAGTAACAAGATATCGTAAGAATTTCTAAACCTTCAATAGAGCATCTCTGGTAGGCAATAAATTGACACCCTGTTTCATATAGTGTCATTGGCAAGAAAACAAAGCACACACGAAATTTTTATTTCAAGCAAAAGTAATAATTCCTAGAAAAAAGTTGGGCAGCTAGATATCTCCAAAAAAAAAAAAAAAAAAAAATCCTTGGGCATTATGATAATATGCTGAAAACCGGGTTGTTGGGGTCATTTTGTACATGCATGTGATGTGCAGATCAGAATCTCGAAAATTGAAGGGGGGGAATTGATCATCTCGTTTATTTTTATTTTTCAGCTTATTGAGGCTTTTGCTTGAGGATTAAGGAAATCTAACTAAACATCTGCAAAGGAAAAAACCCCACTCTCATACATACAGGGTCCGCCAGAAAAATGTATACACACTTTAAGGAACGAAACTATTTATTAGGTTTGTTTTTTTAATTTATATACTAATCAAACATGTACCGGTAGTACTTTCTTAGTTCAGTGGTTACATTAGATGTTCAAAATGTTGGCCGTTGGCGGCCAGACACATTACTGAACGATGAGCGGTCACCGCAGCTACGTCGGTCAATTTTTCAATGGAGATCACAGCACATGCCGCTGTAATCTCCTGGCGAAGTTCCTCCAACGTACGTGGCTTACGTCGATAGACTTGATCTTTCACGGTTCCCCATAAGTAAAAGTCCATAGGGGTTAATTCTGGCGACCGTGGAGGGAACTCAATGGGCCCTCTTCGTCCAATCAGGATCATCATCATTAATCACATGCAGTAATCGTGGAATGTAAGGTTTCCACTTAGCACCTATCAGAATTCGTCGTACACTTGTACTGCTAATCCCCACTTCACGCACACATTGCGTAGCAGACTTTTGTGGAGAAGTAAAACTTTTCAAACACGAGATCCGACGAAGCAGGACTTGTATCTGTACGCGGTCTTCCTGATCTTCTTTTATGAATATCACAAATCGTTCCATGTGCCTCAAACTTGCCAATAATGCGTTTAATTGATAGACGGGTTGGGAGTTCTGTTTCAAACTCCCGCCTCCACTGACGCTGCACTACAACGGCATTATCAAACCTGATAAACCACTTCAGAATGCATTTTCGCTGCTCGAACGTTAAGCGTTCTCCAGCCATTTTGTTGTCACTATCGTGTTGAAAGTAACGACATGTGTTGAGCGTAAGACCATACCACAACATACTGGTAATATACTGGTAATATCCCGATACAATATCCCGATACAGTCTGACAAAGAGTGTATACATTTTTCTGGCGGACTCTGTATATTGTATCCCCAATATTTCTCATTCATACACTGTGTTCGTAAAGTCGTGGTGCACTTTTGACCGGTCACAGGAAAGCAACAAAAGATGATAGAAATGTGAAATCTGTACCAGATAAAAGGAAAACTCTCCAAGTTTCCATAGTATGATGTACAAGCGTGTGCACACACAGGTAATGACACAACACCACGAACTGCACAGCAGCGGATCAGCCCATGCAGTCCCACAATTTCCAGAAGGTGTCAAAGACAAACCTCAACAGAATATTCATCCTTCAAAAACGCTGCATTAGAACAATATACAATTTAGGGCTGAAAGAATCTTGCAAAAACACCTTCCAAAAAGAAGAAATTCTAACTGTAGCAGCTATTTATACAGTAAAACTTGTTCAAAGCGGAATCGTATGGGACCAAAAGAATTTTCCAAATTGGACAAGTTTCCGGATTACACAAAATACACTAGGCTACATAAATGTTATCAATTACTGTACCATGCGCCAGAAATATGAATTTATAATATGCAAATACTGTAATTAGGCCTAATTACAAACCTTAATTCCTGTACAGCAGATATTCTTCACTTTATTTTTATATACAGTAAAATACTACACTATTATTAATAATAAATAAGACTAACACAATATAATTATGCAATTACTGTAGGCTAACTGTTTTCTTGCCTCATTATCCCTAGGTTTATTTCACTTTTGTCGCCACATATCGGGACATGGGTCCGGACAAAGGCAAGTTTTTAGCCCGTGCATTTACAAACCATTCCCACACTATTTCATTAATTTCTTCATTTCCCGTCTTCTTTGCTTTTCCTCTTCATTTGTCCGTTCCCCTTCATCCACTCCTCCCATATCTTATCTTTGTTCTTTAAAGTTTCGTAAATTTGCGTTTTACCGTATTTGGCACAGAACGTTTGTCTCTCTCACTCACCTCGATCACCTTCATTTTTTCATTGAGCGTGAGCGATACGTACTTTTTGTTCGACATGATGATGTTACTTAAGATGCTACAAGCAGTACAAGCCAACTGAAAATGAAGCCTGGCGGAAAATAGAAAACAAAGCAGGTAGCAGATTTCTTGACTACTGGGTAAATTCCATTGTTGGCCGAAACATAAGCCACCGCCGTGTATACTCTAACGGAACTCTCAGGGCTGTACAATATTCGTGCTAAGAAGTAACGTGTTCACACAGACGTGAATAACAAAATATACATTGAAATGCAGTAGAACATACAATTCTGCTTTTCCGCATTATAGAATAAATTGCTACTTAAATCTTAAAATTTGCATTCCGTTTCCGCGTTAAGCACATTCCGTTTTATACAAAATATTGACATTTAAAAATGTATTGTGTGCGTCGGGACCGAAATATTTGTACGCTTTGGACAGATTTCCGGATTATACACGTGCCGCTTTGAACAAGTTTTACTGTATATACAAAGTCATATTAATGGTAATAGCGCAATCACTAAATAAGAGAAATAAGGACATACACAACCATGTAACTAGACAAAGAGGAAATTTCCATCACGTTTTTAACAAAAAATCTGTCAATAAAGACCCATATGTAGCAGGTGAATTTTTCTATAATAAACTACCCAGCAACCTTAAAGAAATTAGCACTAATAAGGGATTCAAATTACAACTAAATAAATATCTAATTCATAAATGTATTTATAACTTAAATTACTTCCGAAAAAACTGTTTCATTGGTAAACTGCAAATCCACAAGTTATCTATAGTTATGTCTAATACCTTGTATTTAAGGTCGAAAGACAATAAAGATTATTATTATTATTATTATTATTATTATTATCTTTATTATTATCTTTCAACATGACTGTGCTCCTCCACACTAAGCCACCATTGTTTGCGAGTTTCTGGATACAATCCTAGAATTTGTAGGAAGTTTATATAGTGAAGTTATAATCAATTGAAACTTGAGATGGAGGTTTAACATACATAACTTCACTTAATTCAGCTATACTTCATCTCTCAGATGGAGTATAACTGATGATGAGTCATGAAGGATTGCTCGAAACATATTCAGGTTAGTGCTTGAATTAAGTGAAGTTACGTATGTTAAACCTCCATCTCAAGTTTCAATTCTGGATACAACATTCATCCAGCAGTGGATCAGCAGGGGTTCTGTCAAGCCATGGCCACCATGATCCCCGGATCTGACGCTCTTAGGCTTTTACTTGTGGGGTTGTGTACAGTGAAAGTATCAACGACATTAATCATTTAAAACAGAGAATCACAGACGTTAATCACTCTGTTACATCAGACATCCTTAACCTTGTGTGGGAAGAAGTTGAATATTGTTTAGATGTGTGTAGGGCAACAAATGGAAGCCACATCGAACTTCACTGAATAGATACAAAACTTGGAGAGTTTTCCTTTCATTTGGTGAAGATTTCATATTTCTGTCTTGTTTCGTTGATTTCCTGTGACCGGTCAAAAGTGCACCATGACTTTACGGACACACTGTATAAGTAATTTTCTGTTTATTTGCACAGGTGTTTTTCTCCGGAAGAACTTCACAACAAGGAGTTAATGTCGGTGCATGTTGAAGATTTTGTATGCAAGCCACTCACCAGTCCTAATCACATCTTCATTATAATGGATGCTGTACTTGTAATGCTGGCCTGCGTAGTAGCTTGCATCATTCTCTACTTCCTGTACCGGCAAGGCTTCGTATCTTGCGGGCATCGTCAATCTGCAGGTGCATACTCTCGCATTAGTTTTAAATCCAGTCGACATGAGTCATGTTAGGTTTGTTCCAGCACCACAAACTGCAATTGTCTGAGGATTTGTTGTACTGCGCTTTTGCAATGTATTCACAGTTACAAGGGCTATTTTTTTCCGATGGGGCATAAAATGAAATGAACAGTGAAAGTCAAAACTGTTTTATTTGGAATACTTAGATACACCTTCCAGCTACTTCTCTACATAGTCGCACTCTGATTGATTCATTTTTCATAGCACGGTACCAACCTTCCAATACCCTCTTTATGCCACCAGCGTATTGAGAAGGTTCTTCACGGCATTTTGAAGCGTTTTGAAGTTCTTCGTTGGTGTGGAAGCACTGTCCTCCCAGATCTTTCTTCGGCTGCCGAAAAAGATGAAAGTTACTCGGCACAACAAGTTTTTGAAATCCATTCTGGGTTCATTGCGACAATCCAGAATCAAAAGAACAATCCAAACAATGGATTCACACAAATTTCCCGAACAAACAGGTGGTCTGGCTTCCACAACACTGAAGAATTTCAAAACAATTCAAAATGCCGTGAAGACCTTTCTCAATACGCTGGCAGCAAGCTTCTGTGAAGAGGGTATTGGAAAGTTGCACCACGTTTCGACAAATGTCTTGATTGGAGCACGACTATATAGAGAAGTAGCTAGAAGGTGTACTTAAATGTTCCAAATAAAACAGTTTTGATTTTCACTGTGGTTTTCATTTTATGCCCCATTGGAGGTTGAGAACAAACAAACAAACAAACAAACAAACAAAAAACAGCCCTCGTATCTAATGGACTCTGATTCCTGCTGGAATGTATTACAGGCATATGAATATATTGAAGCCCCTTTCACAATCGCACATTTAGTTTATGGTTCTACCTTCTTCAAAGAACGTATGTTTCAAGAGCTGTTGCTCCCATCCTCAGCTGATCTCGACTGCTGGATACTTTGTAGTCCCTCTGGTGTACCCTCTGATCAAACTGTCTCTTCCTGGTATTTCAAAATTATTTAAAAAATGATGGAACATATACAGTGAAGCAACTATAATATAATAATTACAATTTGAGTTGAACTTAGACACTTATGCTTCACTTACCAACTTTTTGGTAGAACATGTTTCAAGGACCCTTGTCCCCATCCTCAGCTACGTGTCCAACTGACAAATCCTGCTTTTGAAGGTCATGAAGTGTCCCTGGTGGTGGTTTTACGAACTTCTTGATGAGGTTCTCATCCTCTGGTATTTCGAAATTCATGAGATTACTATCAAATTTCTTTATAAAGAAATTTGATAGTAATCTCATGAATTTCGAAATTCTTTATAAAGAAATTTGATAGTAATCTCATGAATTTCGAAATACCAGAGGATGAGAACCTCATCAAGAAGTTCATAAAACCACCACCAGGGACACTTCATGACCTTCAAAAGCAGGATTTGTCAGTTGGACACATAGCCGAGGATGGGGACAAGGGTCCTTGAAACATGTTCTACCAAAAAGTTGGTAAGTGAAGCATAAGTGTCTAAGTTCAACTCAAATTGTAATTATTATATTTCAAAATTAATTTACCTATGTTTGCTCTCTTGGACAAATACTTTCTCCCAGACTATACAGCTCATACTATATGAAGGAAAATGGTTTATGCCAATCCCTGCACTTCTGTGTGTGCTGATACTGCACTTGTTGGAAGGAAGGAGAGCATAGATTTCACTGCCACTACTTGTAGGATGTGCGTGATTGTTTAACAGTTGTTTAACAATGTTACTTATTCAAATCTCGTAGCTTAACAAACATGTGCACTCTTGATTTTATAAGCCGTGCTACTTGAAATCAGGCAGGAGGTAATCTTAGCTGAAGCGGTCTATTGGAAGCATTGAAATATAATTTGCTTCAGCACAATTATTGACTTTATTCAGGCCACTTGAGTAAGCCTATATTGCATAGCCTCTATACATGTGAACTGTGGAATAACTTAAGTGTTTGTATTGTTTCTTGGGCTTCCAACAGGGTGAGTTAGAGGTTAGGTTCCAAGCTTTCGACAGCTATCTCCGCTGCCATCTTCTGGGAGAAGTGAGCTGAATTGGGGGAAAAAAACTGCTTCGTATAATAGGAAAAGACTGTATATACTAGAATGGGTGGGAGGCCAGTAGGAAATTTAGAAAATAGAATCATTAAATGGAGAGTTCTGATTGGTCGGGAAGGAAAATTAGAGTTTAATAATTTTGTTGGATTTGAAATTGGCAACTCTCACGGCCAAATAAATCGGTGGTCCTGATAAGGACCGATTTCACATCCAATAACATTATTAAACTCGAATTTCCCTTCCCAATCGCAAGGGACACAAGAGCCTAAAGTTTCCAGACCCTCTTGTGTAAGGAGAGCGAATGCATCCCTTAAACCATAGCAGTGTACCACATATATGCACATATAGCAATTACAAAAACTCTATTATTATTTCTAATGTAAAGATCTGAAACTGAGTCATTACATTTGAATGAGGCATCAATCAAAATAAATTTGTAGAAATATTATTTCGGTAAACTTATTGAACTAATCTCAATGTTCGAACATTGTATTTTAAGGACAGAAATATTGAAAGGTACAATCCAACAGTCTAATATAATGACTGTGAACTGATAGGAACAACCTTACCATTATCCCTTATCATCTGTTATATAGAAAACATAGAAAATATTGAGTTGGGTCTAGCACGTATACTTCACTTTTTGTATAAATACCTGAACTAGTTTCGAAGATCATCGTCATTCATATTCATCAGATTAACACCAACTGCCGGCTGGACGTTTGTGTTGCTCTCTCGAGGAAGTTTACTGCATTTGGCGATGATTATGAATGACGATATTCTTCGAAACCAGTTCAGGTATTTATACAAAAAGTGTATTATGTCCTGTATAATATAGCTTCACTGTGTAAGCTTCCAATATAGTTTTGAATTAATATCGTGACTGACTGATTCGTTATTGCTGAACCAAAACACTGGTTATAGGTATGAAATTTGGTCAATAGTTTTATTTCATAATACAGAGATTCATTAAGGGCTGGTATTATAAAGAAGGTTTAGTCTTGAGTTTATCAGGTTGCTCATCTTCTCATCACATACAGTGTCTTATTTAGCATTTTATAATAAAGTTTCATCAAACACAATGTGTATATAACAGTTACAGAATCAGTTCTTTTGTTCTCACCACTCCTTTGCCAACGAGTTGATTGATATAGTTCTATTCTCACAGTTTCCCAGATGGTACTTGGGACACGGCTTGTTACAGAGTTTGCAGATGCAGTCTTCCTTGGGGATGTGGTATGATCTATTGTAGCATATCTTGTGATGAAAGCCATGTGCTGCGAAGCGTGTGATCAGGTGCCGGAGTTCAAAATTTGGACCCTTCCAGGCGTCAGTTGTCATAGCTTTTGTTTCCATTATTTCTTTAGGGATGTCCTTGGCTTTGTTTTGTCTTTCTTCGATGGTGATTTTATATGCCGGAGTTTCTGGTAGATTGAAGGATTTAGCATTTTATGAAATAAGGTTAGGACTCTTTCCTTTGTCAATCTGAGTCTATCTAAAAACTCATGTACAGGTTGGGGAAAAAAAAAAAAAGCGGACCGACTCTTGTAGCTGATTTCAGAGCCTTGTTCACACCAGTGTCCATGCATATTCCTTAGACCTGTGTAGTTGGATAACAACCACACAGCTGGTTACGTAAATAAATGTAAGAGATTTAACGGAAATGTTTGTTTTCACAAACAATGCAAATTACGTGAATTTTTCTCAATTCAAGCAATTTATCAGCTGCAGTCTCCTTGTCAATAACTCGTTTCACAACAGACTCTCAAGGAATGTTGGTTGTTAAGCAATTCCGTAGCACAGTGACAGTGCGTAACATGTTCTCGGTTCGAATCCTGCCAAGGAAGGACTTTTTGTTTCCTTAATGCACATTGTTTTCCCACTACTTTTCGATTGCCACAGTATTTAACTACTTAATTAATGGATCATTCCCAGAAAATGAACTAGCTTATTTTCTAATGGGTTTCAAAATGGACTAAGTCAACAGTCGACACTAGAACAAATTTCAATACATTCCCTGCTATCCTGTGAATGCTGCTAGGCATGCGCAGTGGCTCATATCGGCAACTTAGATATTTTAGTCGGTCCGTTCCCCCCCCCCCCCCCCCACCTGTACATCCCACATCTCAAGATGTTTAGATGTATCTTGCAAAATTCTGGGTCTACGAGAACTTTCAGTATGTGAATAGAAAACTTCCTCAGCATTTCCTTGCATGCCTTCGCAGTACAGCTGGGACCATCATTCTGGCAACATTGCCTTCACCTCCTGTTAAACGGAAGATGAGTTACAGTCAATTTAAGCTCAAGTTTAACTGGAGATTAAGGCTTATAATATGGAATAACATGAAAATTCAAGTTAACCCATTTATATTGGCTATGAGGGTTGGGCCGCATCTTGTTTTAGTACCTAACATTTCGGACATCCTGTCGTGTCCTCCTTCAGAGAGTGACTCACACTAAAATGAAGTGCCTGTAATAGGGTGGCCGGACTGTAAGGCTTTTTGCTAAGCAGTCCTCCATCCGGCGCAGCTTTATGCCGGACGTTGATTTGTCCTCCTTTCGAGACTCTGATGGATCGGTAAAGCGAATAATAAAATTTGTATTTTCCCGTATGTTCCTGCCAATCCTAAGGTTGGCACGCTTGTCGATACTATCATTTGTTTCGTTGGTGCCGCGGGAAAATCTGAATCTATTCCTAAAGTTGGCTTGCTTGTCCATACGATGATAGCATACTATAATATTTTGTTTGGTGCAGTACATGGCGTTGGCTGTACTGTTGATTGTTGTTCAAGTCTCCATTTGTATTGTACATTCTTTGCAGTTTGCCGTGTTTTTCTTCCATTACCAAATGCCAAAACGAAATACTTCTTTTAATCCTCAGTAGGTCAAAGAATTTCAGTACATTTCAAAAAGCAGTAAAGCAGTGTATAATCATTTATTTTATATAAATGCAGTTATTAAGTACAATTAGTCAGGGTTATACTATGTAATATTTGCTGTCCAGCCATCCATTCCCGAAGTTTTATACTATGCTAGATTACCGAAGAAGTGTCCTCCTTTCTGACATTTTAGAAATGGCCACCCTAGCCTGTAATGAAGAATCAACAGTCGCGGTTCTCATGACGTCAGTGGGAGCATTCTTTAAAGTTTTGATAGTTTCCCACCAGATGTCACTGATCATCTTCCCTGTTTATGTTATGAGGATGCTTAATAATTTCGATGGCTTCTATAACAAGTGTAGGGAATCTTCGGTTTTTATGTTTTAGTAGAGTTATATCTTCAGAAAATATTTTGTGGCCAGTTTCATCAGAATGAGATGCTATGGTAGAGTAGTCAGTGTTGTTTTGTTTCTGAAGTCTGACATGTTTTTTCTTCTTGCATCCAGAGAGCGTCCCGTTTGTCCTGTGTGTACTTTTCCACACATACATGGAATTGAGTAGACCCCGCTTTATGTAAGATGTCGATTTCGTCTTTATCTCTTCTTAAAAACCCTTCCAATTTGTTGACAGGAGTAAAAATTGTTTCAATGTCATATTTCTTTAAAATTTTTTGAATCTGGTCAGTGATTCCAGCGATGTAGGGAAGGTAGTCCTTTAGAGCGTAGGCGTAGGCATAAGGGGCAAACAACTGAAACCTTAATCTAGATGGCAATACCAACAAAAAAACATACGAATCAGAAATTCCCTTTGAATATTAGAAGCAAAGAACAAAGATTTAAAGAATAATACATAGTAATTTTCTCCGTATATACGTGGTTTTCCGGGGTTTCCGGGGATATGCTGTAATTGGTAAGGGGCAAACAACTGGAACCTTAATCTATATGGGAATACCAACACAAAAACATATGGTTCACCAATTTCCTTTCAATACTAGGAGCAAAGAACTAAGATTCTTAAAAAATAAAACGAAGTCCCTTTCTCCGGATTTCCGTGGTTTTCGGTGTTTTCCGGGGATATACTGTAATTGATAAGGGGCAAACAACTGAAACCTTAATCTAGATGGTAATGCCAACAAAAAACATGTAAGTCAGAAATTCCCTTTGAATATTAGGTGCAAAGAACAAAGATTTAAAAAATAAAACATAGTAATTTTCTCCGTATATACGTGGTTTTCCGGGTATATGTTGTAATTTGTAAGGGGCAAACGACTGGAACATTAAACTAGATGCCAATACCAACAAAAATGTGTGAGTCAGAAATTCCCTGGGAATATTAGGAGCAAAGAACAATGAAAAATTAAAACAAATTCATTTTCTGTGAATTTCCGGGGGTTTCCGGGGTTTCCGGCTAAATGCTGTAATTGATAAGGGGCAAACAACTAAAATCTTAAACTAGATGACAATACCAACAAAAAAATATATGTGTCGGAAATTCCCACGGGGGGGGGGGGGGAGGGTTTCATATTGGTAGCCCATGGTCTACTTGGACTAGGGTGGCGACTTTTCAGTAGGATATCTTAGGCCTATTTGGTTTCTAGATAGTCTGGATGACAGGAAGATGGGTATAAGATCAGTGACATCTGGCAGGAAACTATCATAACTTTAAAGAATGCACCCACTGATGTCATGACAACTGTGACTGTTGATTCTTCATTACAGGCTCTTCTTTTTAATTTGAATTATACTCCAAAGAAGGACACGACAGGATGTCCGAAACGTTAGGTGCTAAAAACACGACGCGGCCCAACCCGGATAGCCAACACAATTTATATATGACACCAGCTGTGGAAGCCAAGAACTTATTTAAGTTAACCCATTGTTTAAGCCTTCTTTATAATGCTGGCCCTAAGCAGGGATTTTTCAAAACAGCCCCAAAGGGATCATACGGGAGTTGGAAGTTTATATGGAGAAATATTATTTGTCAGTCTGTTTAAATTTGGTAAAAGCATTCATTTCCAAAGCATAAATAATTAGAAGATATCATGTTTTAAAGATAGAATAAAATATTGCGTATATGGACTTAGTGACAATATAAGTTCAACTGGGTTCAAGTCCCAGTGTTGGAGAAATTTTTCTCCTGTAATATTCTCATGTAATGTCCAACAGAGGCAATCTGTGGTTCATGAATGCTTATATATCTATCATAGGTTATTGTCTCTGTTGGACATTACATGATAATCACTAAAATCACTAATTAGTGTGCCTCACAGTACTGCATATGACATAACTTGTCTGTGAGTTAGATCATTAAGAGCAATAAGCCATAGGAGAGAGGTTCCATCTGGTGCTGAGAATTGAACTCCGGCTTAACTCAGTTGGTAGAGCATTGGTGCGAATAGCCAAAAGGTCCTGGGTTCAAGTCTCAGTGTTGGAGGAATTTTTCTCCTGTAATATTCTCAAGAATTTATTACTTGGAAATGCGTTAGGATGTTAATTGTGAGTTCTATCTGCCTATAAAGCATGTTTTCAGCAATGTAGTAGCATATACGAGGGCTATATTTTTAAAGGTCTGATCGGTCACAAAATGAAAACCACAGTGAAAATCAAAACTGTTTTATTTGGAATATTTAGTTACACCTTCCAGCTTATTCTCTATATAATCTCGCTCCCATTGAGTCATTTGTCGTACCTTGGTACCAACTTTACTATATCCTCTTCATAGAAGGTTGCCGTCAGCATATTGAGATAGCTCTCGATGCCATCTTGAAGTTCTTCGTTGGTGTGAAAGCACTGTCCTCCCAGATCTTGGGTTTATTTGGGAAATGTCATAACGAATCCATGTTTCATCCCCTGTCACGATGGATTTCAAAAACTTGTCCCCATGCCAAGTGACTTTCATCTTTTTCGGCGCTGAAGAAAGATCTTGGGGCGCAGTGCTTCCACACCAACAAAGAACTTCAAAATGCTGTGAAGACCTTTCTCAGTATGCTGGCGGCAACCTTCTATGAAAAGGGTATTGGAAAGTTGGTAACATGCTAAGACAAATGTCTCAATCGGAGTGGTGACTATGTAGAGAAGTAGCTGGAAGGCGTATCTAAGTGTTCCAAATAAAACCGTTTTGATTTTCACTGTGGTTTTTATTTTGCGACCAATCGTACCTTGAAAAAAAAAGCCCTCGTACAGCTCAAAATGGTCATTTTTGGAGTTAGTGATTTCTGCCCTAAGGATGATATATATATATATATATATGAAGTCTTAAGTGGGTGAAAAGGGAGTATAAAGATTTGTACTGGAAAAAAATATTTTTTTGTAGATTTTTCTTGAATCTTAACATGGTATCTCCAATGCAAATAATGAAACATGATTTTTTTAGGGTTTCCAAAAATTCAAACCCTAAGGTGTTTATAACCGAAAATTTAACAAGGGGGTTCAGAGTTTGTATGGAGAAACATTATAGCATTCTCAACTTAATTGTTTGCATCATTAGTCAGTAATTTTACACAATTAATAAAAATTAAGTATTGTAGTACCGAGGAAGGATTATTTCTATCAATTTAAGAAATACACTCAAGGAAAGAAACAGTCCCCCCCCCCCCCGAGTGAATCTAGGTCTGAGGTTTACGTATTATATTAATGCCAGGGAAATCCGACCAAAGATAAGGAATGTTTAAACACCTCCCAGCCGAACTTCTGTAGGAGTCTTGCTAGGAGGTGTTTAAACATCCACCCTACAGCCTGGACTTCGCTCCCAGTGATTTCCATATTTTCCTAAACCTCACGAAATGACGAAGGATGACAGAAAGGCGGAGATGTTTGTCACACAGAGATTCAAATCCCTGGAGGCAGACTTCTACGACACAGGTGTTCAAAAGTTATTGCCATGGTAAGACAAATGTTTTAATTCAGGTGTCGAATATGTTGAAAAATAGCTGAACACTGGCTGTGTCTGTTTCAATAATAATTTCCACGAAATTGTGTTTTGTTTCTGTAAACGTCCCAGGGAAACTACTTTACGCACACGCCTCGCAATATAAAAACATGGGTAGTTTTACTTTATTTTTTATTTTTTGCGGACATCCACTTTGTACGAAGACTTTAGTATTTTTACAGTGGACCTCCGATGTGAAATTCCTGCGGTAGTTTTGTTCAGCCCTGGACTGCGGGTGGTTTGCGGAGTCGGGTCTCGGGTTGCTATGGAGTAATGAGTGGGGGGGGATGCTGTAGCGCCCTGTAATCGGGCTTTCTCATTAGAGGTCGTTACAGTCGGAAAGCTCGCGTTACACAGCGCAATGCGATACATTAATAAATTCATCATCACACTCTCTCACAACAAACTTCCTTCCTCTGATAACATTTCAAAATCACAACACAAGTTATATTTTGGATATTTTCTCAGTCCCCATTGATTCAACATTTATAATAAGAGAAAGTTTTTGTTTCCCCTCGATGCCAGCCAAATCTACGGCACGCAGAGATCTGAATCATTTAACGTATAAGGACTGAAGGGGGCCCAAAATCACCTCGAAGCCGGATTTTTAATTTTCACTTTCGTTCGCGAGTTATAAGCAAAAAACTAGCACAGAACTTGATTTTTTTTTGGCGCTAACGAAGCACCCGTTTTCGGTAATACTTATACTGTGGTATTACATTCTAATTATGAAATTTAAATGTAAATGGCCTTGCTCTGCTACCATAGCAACCGGATATAAGAGCATCGCACAAATATATATTTTTTGCACTCCTTAGCTAATTAGTGGTACTTAAGAATGTTGTTGCCGTGGATCGTAAGTTGACATTCCCACACGCAATCTTGTTGCTATGTGCAGTAAGAGTTTCCGTGCGGTAAGAATATATATCTTTACACGCTAGCGACCGTAATTTTGAAGATATTTGAACCAAATTTTATTATGTTATTTCTAGGCCCAATAGCTCGGACAAGTTCGTTAATGAGCAAAATTGGCCCAAGGGAGTGGTCGGGGGAGGGGGTTGAAATTTTAAAACATTTATATTTCGGCCCCTATGAAGTATAGAGTGAAACTTTGTTTGAATAAATTACAGTACTTCCTATGGAGTTCACAGTGGCACCAACGAGTCGGGGGTTTTGGGGGTACGAGTGGAGGTGGAGGTGATGGGAATTCGAAATTTTTGAAACCACGTGTTGTGGGGTATCGCTGAAAACCTCTTGATGAGTACTCTACAAATCAATAACTTAGTTTCTCGATAGCGCTCATATAAGGCGAGATTTGAATGTTTGAAAAAGTGCTCTTTCCTCTTTTTTGCAGTTATATGGCGGGTTTGTTATGCCAAGGCTAAAGAAGAAGAAGAGTGCTACGCAGCGACAATAAATTAAAACAAAAGCACTTCGAAATCTACCTCAGCCTGTAGGCCTGCCTAAAGGGATTTTTGACTTTGTGATGGTGATTGCTCTAATTCACCGATGTTCTTCTTTCCGAATTGCTATGGCAACAGGCCACGGCCATCTGCAATTAATTTCAAAATTCAAAATTAGTCCTATAAGCGAAATCTGATGCGTTCTGTTGCTGAAGATCGCGTTTTCCAACACTTTTTCGCTGATAACGAAAGCAAAAATTTAAAATCCGGCTTCGACGTTCATCCGAACCCTTTCAGTCCATAATTCATTTCAGATCTCGGCATTTTGTGGGTGCCACTAATTTAAGACTATTTTTTTTCCCAAGAACTGCCTCTATCTGCTGCCACCCTAATCCTCTTCGAGCTGTCAATCAGTGAATAGAAAGGTAATTAGGCGTATTCACACTTGTCTGAAGTCCAGTACAATGTTGCTAAATACATACCACAGCACTTACTTTATTTAAGAAGTAGTGAATGACAGCGGCAACATTGGGGAAACCCACGCGACTAGGAGAACACTTGTTCTTTGTCGGTGTCGATCTCGGTGCAGATTTTCGGATTAGGGAACAATCTTATTATATTCTTTTGTAGACAGACGATTCTTTGGGACGAGGTCTTCTTAAAATGGCACCGACGATATAATCAAACACTTCCTTTTATTACTAACTAGCTGAAAAGGCCCGGCGTCGCCCGGGCTTTGTATTTTTTAATTTGAAATTAACTTATGAAGGACTTTATGTATGTAGAACTTGAAATGAAGAAAAAGATTTATCACACTCAAACTATTCCATCAGAAAACGCTGGATATAGCTTTTTATGGCTCATAGAGGATGTGGAATGCTGCATTCCGTTGCTTCTACACATCATGCTTGGGAGGGGTTGAAATAAGAAGAAACACAAATTACATAAGATTGTACTGACTTGACGGAAAATTTTATTTCTCATTCCCATGTTACTATACAATCGTTTCGGAGCTGAAATAAAAGAGAAATGCAGTATCACTTTCATACTTTCCTCCCCTAAAACCCGGGACATAAAATACTGCGAGCATAGGACTCAAAATGTTCCATCCCATGCTTAGGGCCTATGATAAACATCCCTATTTCTCAACTAATACAAAGTCTACAGGTATGGATAACTTATCAGCGGAAAGGATTATTTACAGACTTTTGATATAGCATACTCACACACTTAAGTTGTCCCTCTTATTCTACATCAAAATGTGAAGTGAGTAAATATTTCTTATGTCGAGGGTAGAGAAAGTTATGTGACTACATCACACTGTGCTTTATTTTCGTGTAATTCATTTTTCAGTAATTATTTTCGCCAATATATTGCATCGATTCAATCATAATTCGTTAAAGTCCAGTTGTCAAGGCCCTATGAGATCAGAGTAAACAATACACTGTTGTCATGTGAACTGAACAGCATTTCATTTTGTTCAGTATAATATTCTCATAAATTATATAATTTTCAAGGGAAGGACTGATTTGTTTCAATTTTAATGTTGACCGCGTTACTTCCCGGGCTTAACAGGGTATGCGTGCAAAATTTCGTGCAAATTGGTGAAGAAATGTGGATTTGTATAAGGAACAAACATACATACCCAC
Source organism: Ectobius pallidus (assembly GCA_964059195.1). Taxonomy (NCBI): domain Eukaryota; kingdom Metazoa; phylum Arthropoda; class Insecta; order Blattodea; family Ectobiidae; genus Ectobius; species Ectobius pallidus. The sequence continues at coordinate 170,305,578 of CAXKWD010000007.1, forward strand.
AAACACACATTCGACTTTATATAATAGACTCGCTTCGCTCATTGGGGGCTGCGCCCCCAAACCCTTGCTGAGTTTCTCAGGAAAGGTTTTTTAAAAGATCTATGAGAGATAGAGTGCGTGTATTTAGTCTGCTGTATTGGCTATTACCTTTTTGGCCACAATAAACATGAAAAATAAGTGTGGGAAGACTTTGGGTTTTTTTTTCCGGAATTTTCCCGTCGGTTACAAGCTAATAGGTATCAGTTTGCCAAGTCTAAGTTTTCTAGATCAACTGGAAGTGTACGTACATTTATGGTGTATTTTATGGAGTAAATTTCAACTGAAATGGACATGATACAAGATGAAATAGCGACTAAGTTTCATGGTATGTAAGTATTCAATTTGGCTTTTGCCTTTACGACCACGGAAATCATAAAAAGATACAATTTAAATTGGTTGTAATATGTTGTAAAGAATGCGTGACTTCATCTCCGAGATATTATTAAAGAACATAAATTATGAATTTTCTTTAACAGATAGAAGAAAATTTTGTTAGTTCTAGACAAAAATATGTTAATTGGATTTAATTATGATGAACCTGAGACTTCAGAATGAAAGTTCAAGAGGTTACTATCTCAACTACCCCGTTAGGTTTACGGAAATAATTATTCTTAAACTTTCAGAGCCATACATGAACATTGTTTCGTAATACCGTTGTCATGGAAACCAAGCCCTTTTTAGGAAGTTTTTAGGGGTAAAAATTTAAAAAAAAAATTACTTTTTGGAATTTTCCTGTGGTTTACAGCCTAAAAGCTATATGTGTACCAAATTTCAAGTTTCTAGCTCATCTGGAAGTGGGCAAACATTAATGTCAGTGAGTGAGTGAGTGAGTCAGTCAGCCATGTGGCTTTATATTATAGGGATGATGGTTTCATGGGCTATAAGCCGACTCTGCGATATACTCCAACCCATTTCCTCCAATCACAAAATTTCATTTCCACTAAAAAACATACATAAGCTTTCTCTTCCCTTTTCTACACTCATTTCCCTGAGGAAGGCCGCAGAGATGTAAGGGACCGAAAGCTTGGATGTTGTAGCCTATATCCTTTTACTCGGCGTATAGCCCGTGAAACCATCATTAGTAATCAACTCCGAGAAAGCCTAAAGTCTTACGCAGGCTCGACGAGAGGGAGGGGCAGCCGGGGCCCGGGCCCAAAAGACCAGGTGTTATTTTGTTACTTTCTAAATTTACTCTAAAATAAAATTGGTAATAAGTCAATAAACAGCTTAAGTTATGTTCTGTGTGTTTTATTTTATCTGCATTGTCCTGTCGTATAACGGTGACACAGAATTATCATTGCTATTTCTGAAAAGTAGACGCACAAATTCTTTGGAACTCAACAGTAGGCCTTACTAACGTTCGGCATTTAAAATCATAATTATCAAAAGATTAAACTGGCACATACAGATAAAATTGTTCCTGATTAGAACATTTTAATGTATTTTTCCGTTTCCTGCCCGGCATCGGTTAACCGATTTGGTCCAAAATCAATAGGCTTCGTCCCATGGGCGTTATAAATGGTAAACTATACCAAGTTTTATGAAAATCCGATAAAGCGTATTTGATATCCCGCTTACAGACACACGGACAGACAGACAGTCCTGTCTACCAGAATGGTACCGGTAGGCTACTTAATAACCTAATCATGTAATATCATTACATAATCTTTTTGTTGCATACATTATAAAGGGTAGTGAATTTAATATTAGACGGGGGCCCGGGAAAATTTTTCCCTGGGGCCCGGGAAAATTTTTCCCTGGGGCCCTTGCTTTCTTTCTACGGCCCTGGTCTTACGTACTTCCTTTTATTATATTTTGTGATTGTGATCGATCTATTTGAGCGATGCTCTTACTTTCCCAGTCGTCATGGCAACAGACCAAGGCCACCTGCAATCAAGTTAAATTAAAAAATTTATTAGGGAGATCTGGTACTTGGATACTCTTATTTTTTTAGGTACCGGTAGTAATTATTTTGAACTCTTGCTGCTTTATGAAAGATATTTTAGTAAAAACCAGGATTTATCTAGTAAGAAGCCCCTGCGGGATCAAGTACGGAAATAACTGTGACAAACACACTTAAAGGGACACAGTCTATTTGGAGTCTCCTGGCATATAATGCTAATTGAAATTCTCACCCACATAACGCAACAAGACAGTACAATAACATGTTTTGGTGTGGGAATTTCCGATCCGTCGTCATCATGTGCCAGATCTCACACCTCGGATGCGCTTGCAATCTAAAAATATACTAATTCCAAGTATCATATTAAAATTCGCAGATGAACCATATTGAAAGGTGACAGTACTAACAATAAATATACAGTTGACTTCCATTGAAACAGCCAGTAAGAAATTCCCATTTACCATGAAGCTTCATACCGGTAATGCATTATTACTGCCCGAACCACAGGTAATAATAATAATAATAATAATAATAATAATAATAATAATAATAATAATAATAATAATTAGAGCAGGACATTTGATGATTTTGCATATTTTTTATTTGAAGGTTAAAATATAGCTCAAATATATTTAAACTAGCTTAAAAGACCCGGCGTCGCCCGGGTTTTTTATTTTGTAATTGGAAATTAGCTTATGAAGGATTTTCGATTTTTAAATTCTAGGTCCTTATATATTTTTTTTTTTCCCTTCGGGTCTACCAGTCAATTTCTTGAGATATGTCTTTCCTCTCCCATGCGTGCAACATGTCCAGCCCATTTCATCCTTGGTAATTTAATTACCTTTATTTTTTTTTTTTTTTGTATTTGTATTTATTTCCTTACACTGCAAATGGGTCAACAACCCGGTGGCAGTGGTGCAATAAATACCAGCCATACATATATACAGAAATAACACTACACATTAAATAAATACCAGCCATACATATATACAAAAAAGGCACACTATACATACACTTACACATTAAATATCGCAACATCTATCCACGTACCTGATATTTGAAAATATATATATATATATATTTCCATTTAAAACTATAACATAAAAAAAATTGCATACTGTGAATATTTTAGAACAAAAAATTATACATCATATACCCTATTCAATATATTTTTAAAAATTTTGGCGTTAGCAGGAAACGTTTCGAAGATTTCTGCAGGTAAATCATTCCAATCCTGGATCCCTCTATTTAAAAAAGAAAATTTGGCAATATTTGTTCTCTGAGATCTACCCCTTATTTTGTATTTGTGATCCTTCCTACTTTTGTAATCTGGTTCTTTAATTTTGCTATGAAGCTCTTCCCATGCCGGTTGTTTCGTGTATACACAATACATACATTTTAATCTATTTATTTTCCTTCTGGATTCTAAAGATTTCCACCCTAGTGTTTGTAACATAGCCGTAACGCTGTCAGTTTGTTGGTGCTTATTCATAAATCATAACAAATCTTGCAGCTTTTCTCTGCACCATTTCTAACTGTGTTATTAGACCTGCCTGATACGGATCCCATACACTTACAGCATATTCCAAATTTGGTCTCACTAATGATTTATAAGCTAACTCTTTGGTTTTTAAGTTGCTTCCCCTTAATGCTCTAAATACGAAGTGCAATGTTTTATATGCCTTGCTAATTGAATTTCCTATATGTGTATTCCAGTTCAATTCCTTATTAAGAGTTATTCCTAAATAATTGCACGATTCTACTCTCGTTATAATTTCATTTTCCATTTCATAATTATAGCAAAATTTTACCCTTTTGTTGGTGAAAGATATTGCTTTACTTTTGCGTGCGTTTATTGTCATCCTATTTTCAGAAACCCATTTTTCTGTGCGAACTAAGTCTTCTTGCAGTAACTTCGCATCTAATTCATTACAAATTTCCCTGTATATAATGCAGTCATCCGCAAACAATCTGATATGAGATTGGATCGATTTTGGTAAGTCATTTATAAATAATATAAAAAGTAGTGGACCGAGTACGCTTCCTTGGGGTATTCCAGACGTAACTGGAGTCTCACGGGACAATATGTCATTAACACGCACTCTTTGGGTTCTGTTATATATGAATTCCTTAATCCAACCTACTACGCGCTTATCAATTCCCATTTCGGCAAGTTTGAGCATTAAAATGTCGTGAGGTACTGTATCAAAGGCCTTTTGGAAGTCAATTATAATACCATCAACCTGTCCTCCTTTGTCTAAAATATCAGCAATTTCCTGATATAGACCTAACATCTGTGACTCGCAAGAATAGCCCTTCCTAAAACCATGTTGTCTTGGAAAAAGCAAGTTATATTTATTACAAAAATCCCTAATATATGCTTCAATGAGTCGCTCCATTTGCTTACACACTATAGACGTTAAGCTTATCGGTCTATAGTTTCCAGGATCAGTTCTATTCCCTGCTTTATAGATAGGAATTATTATGGCTTTTTTCCAGTCCGGTGGAATATCACTGTTATTAAGTGAAACATTGAATAACACCCTGAGATAAGGGACAATTTTTTCTTGTCCTAATTTAATAATGTCGCCTGATATCTCATCTGGTCCCATAGATTTCCCCTTACGCATATTACGTAAATTTGCGAGAATTAAAGAGTCTTTTATTTTCAATGGCTCGTGACATCTTTCGGCTAAATTTGTTAGAAGAGGTCATCCGCCTTTTTTTTGTTGACTGAATACTTTAGCATAACTTTGGCTCAACTGTTCTGCTTTTTCTGAATTGTCTGTTATTATGTCACCTTCCTCACCTTTCAACATCTGTATGTCGCCTTTATTTTTTCTTAGCCTTCTTATGTATTTATAGAAACTGTTTGAATTTGTAGACTGTAGAAGATTTGATAAATATACGTTTTGAGCATCCCGTTTCTCTTTAATCAGTTGTTTTTGAATTTCTTTGTATTTATTTTGGAAAGATTCTCCTAATTTCCTTTTACTATATGCTGTTCTAACTTTTCTCTTCAGTTTTAGGATTCGGTCATTATAGTATTCCGGATCTTGGTTTTGCTTTAGTTTAACTTTTGGAACGAATGTGTTAAGCCCTTCATGTACTATAGCCTTAAAATTTTGCCACATTTAAAATTTTGCCACATATAGGTATTTATAATTTGAAATAGGAAGAACGACTTATCACACTCAAACTATTCCCTCAGAAAACGCTTGATATAGTTTTTTATGGCTCATAGAAGATGTAGAATTTTGCATCCCATCGCTTGTACAGTGCACAGCAAGCATGGTAGAGAAATTCCTGTAAGATAAAATTGTAATATCGAGGCGAAAAATTTTATTTCCCACTCTCATGTTACCATAAAACTGTTTTGGGGATGAAATTAAACAGAAAGCAATATCACTTTCATACTTCTCTCTCCAAAAACCTGCGATATAATAATATATACATTACCGTACCTCGTTTTGTTTTCTCTATGTCCGGGGTAGAGAAAGTTATGTGATTCCATTATTTTAGTGGATTTCGTTCTTTAATATTTATTTATAACATGAATCATATTGATAACTTCTCTTATTTGTTAAACTTCCATTTCATTTATTTCCAAACCCATCTGAGACCACTGGTTACAATACACTGTTTTCATGTGAACTGTGATTTGGATTTGATAATTCTGTGTAAAAAGGAATTAATTATCCTCAAAAACATTTGATTTTTGGCGTTTAAAATAAAAAGAAATCAAAATCCTTTCCTAGTGAGCACGTACATTATGAAACGAAGGTACTGTCAAAATTCCAAGTCTCTACCTATTATAGTTTAGGCCCTACGTCGATTCTCTGTCAGTCAAGCAGTCAGAACAAAGCCTCTTTTATACATATAGAGATTAGTTACCGTCTGCAACTTTGACACGAAGATTGGAGACAACTTTCTCTTATTTTTAGTAGCCTATCATTTTACATTAAGAAAATTTCGTTTTTCGCTATTTTCTCGAAAACGGCTTTATTTATTTTGTTTAAATTTTGTACATCAAGTGCTTATACAAAGAGCTAAAACTTTTATTTGAAACATTTTTTCGGAAAACTTCTCTTAAGGGTAGATAAGCCACCCACTGTTTGTAGAATCTCTGTTTTACCTGGCTTCTTGTTCTATATCAGAATGTGAAGTGAGAAAGATATATTCTGGGTGCCACTTCTTAAAGACTCTTTTTTCCAAGAACTGCCTCTGCCTGCTTCCACCCTAATCCTCTTCGACCTGTCAATCAGTGAATAAAACGGTAATTAAGTGTACTAACACTTTCCTCAGTCCAGTACAATGTTGCCAAATACGTACCATAGCACGTTTACTTCACTTAAGAAGTAACTTAGATAATGACAGCGGCAACACTGGGGAAATCCACGCGACTAAAAGAGCACCTGTTCTTTGTCGGTGCAGATTTTCGGATTAAGGAACAATGCTATTATATTCTTTTGTAGATAAATGATGGTTTGGGACGAGGCCTTCTTAAAATGGCACCAAAAGAATTGGCCTTGCTTAGAGTAAAGATAGGCCTAGTTATGAGAGTGCATTAATCAGATTTTATTTGGGTTGTATGTCCTTCGGGGATGCGACACGAAACCTGAAACGACATTCTCTTCATTTTTACAACCCCTTTACATGAAGAGAATGTCATTCTTCTTTATTTTCTCGGAATCTACTGAGAGCTAAAACATTTTCCCCAATTAAATTCTCTGAAGGGTAGTTATAAGCTATTTATTTTCTCCTCGATCAATTGAATGCGCACTTCTCTATACAGGAGTTGAAGAGTTGCTTATGTACACCCCTGAATGTGTAGAGGCTTCCCTATGGAGATCATGTAGTCAGGGAGTCAATTATCACATTTAACAGCTCCATGATTTTCCTCTAATCTGAATTACATGATAATGGCCTCCTCTGAACTCCCCTTTCTTTCCAAAGCCGACGCGGCGTCAAGATTTTGCGGCTAACAGGAGGCACTGAAACACTGCATACGTAACAAGTATCATGTAGACGGTCTGTTTCATCAAAGCAAATACTACGTAGGACTACTTCATTTTTTTGCGTCCTTTTTGAAAATCGAAAAAAAAAATGGTCTTAGTGACGACCTGGCTTATAAGTTCATGTGCGGTATTTAACTTGACTATTTAACTTGAACTTGACCACAGTATAGTATAACAGTAGCGAAGCTCCATACAGTTTTTTTCAACCGGCGCGACTGCAGCGCTCGTAGCGGTGAGCAAGAACCACACAATATGTTACATTGTTGCTTATGTAAAATGTCAACAATATTTTATGGAAATGCTTGTGGTGCTATAAATTGCACCAACAGCCAAAGGAATTCTCCCGATTTATCTTTCTTCAGGTTCCCTAAAGATCCTGAGAGGTAAGCAAAAACAGTTATTTGTGAAATTAAATTGCAAATTTGTGATTGTCATGCTTGCATCCATACTAGTGCATTTACTCCTATTTCTTTTAATTTTAGGAGCAGAAAATGGCTTGTAAATGCTATATACAATTAATTATTTTTATATGTATATCATAAATGAAAATCCTAACGATGCAAAGGTTTCTAAATATATAGGCCTCTTTACAAATACCCCACCTGAACCTACTAATTTTAAAAATGTTTTAACACGAGGTTATGTTAGGCCTATATAATTGAATTTAACAAAATTAAACTGTCGAGAATAAAGATAACGTGTTTAATCCTTTACTTTTTAATAATTTATCGTGTTTAACAAAATGAAGAAAAAGACAAAAGTGTTTTGCTATTGCATCTGATACTGACCATAGGCCTATCGTGCTATATGCCTATAGAACTTTACTTTCCCCCCTAATTTCTGAACTAGTACTACTACATGCTTATTGAAATTATTAAGTTTTCTTATGTGTCAGAATTTTCAGTGTAAGTACAGTATATGTTAGTAGTAGGTCAATTAAATTCTTGAAGATGTAGGGATGTAGCTTATATGGTGGACGGAAACCGGTCTGATACTTTATAAGATATACAATGTCATCGATCTTGAAACTACAACTTATTTAAATTACCATAAAGTCTATGATTTGGTGAGTTCACCAGTATGCCTTTCCGGTAATAATCTCGTTCTGGTAATTTTAAAAATAAGAAGAAATACAGCCATATATTCGTATCTTTCCAATGCTGGAAATGGCTGTTTGCTAGTTCCATCCTGCTGGCCGCTTGGGGTGCTAGTGTCGCACGATCTGTCAAAAGGATGCATTTTCCTTTCATTAGAGCTTCGCTACTGTTATACTATACTGTGACTTGACTGTGACAGACTAGCCATAAATTGGCAAGACTTAATTCTCATGCTATTTATAAACCCGTGACGGACTGCAAAGAAAACTATCAACGCAATAATTAGGCCATTAGTTTATTTTTGTACCTACTTCTGTGATTTTACATGAAGATGGAATGTTTTTTTTCAATTTTTTCGTTATTTTATTAGGTCCTACAAATTTAGGCCAAACTAAAGTATAGGCCTACTTGAGAATATTATAGGAGAAAAATTCCTCCGACACTGGGACTTGAACCCAGGACCTTGGGCTATTCGCGCCAGTAAAATGTTTTCGAAAACATTTCTGAAGGGTAGTTATAAGCCACCGACTCTGAATACGCGCTCTTTGCAATAAGGCCTCTTGTAACGGAAAATCGTACGAAAACAAAATTTGGTTTTTGGGTAAGGTACCTTTTGGGGACTTTACATGAAGAAACTAGGATTTTTCTGAGGTAGGGAGGTCTGGTAGGGGTGCACTCAGCCTCGTGATTCAAATTGAGGAGCTACTTGATAGAGAAGTAGCAGCTCCGGCCATGGAAGCCACCATTAACGGCCGTGGGTATCGGCATGCTGACCTCTTGCCCCCAATCCTGCCATCTGCCTTTGGTAGCGGTCGGGTGGTAGGCCAAGTCCCTCCAGGGATTTAGCGCCACGGAGTTTTTTTTTTTTTTAACATGAAGAAAATTTTGTTTGTCGCGATTTTCTCCGTACTAAGAGGCTAACTTTTATTTGGGCAGAGGAAGTTATGTGAATTTCACATCAGATTTTGTTAGCTTAAAATTAATGGAACTGGCCACAAATGTCTGAAACACCCGGTTATGTGTTCAGTAACTCAAAGTAAAGGGAATTTGCTCTCTGGTCAGCTGGTTAGGATTCACAATGGGGTGTAATACCCTTATCTCACGGCAGAGCGCACTGCTGTGTCGATTAATCAACATTTCCAGTATACATTACATTAATTACAGCATTAGCATATCTCTAATTAGCATTCGTAATTGAAATTCAGTTGGCCAATGCATGGGAACAATGCGTTGCTATGGCAACAACGATGCGATGATGTTAGGATTTAGAAGCTCCTCCTTGCACACGTTCAAATTTCTGTTCTAATCCAACATTTCACATAATATCATTTCCCAGCTCTTCATTTCTTGATTAATTTTCGCTTATTCACTTACAAGCCGCGTACATGTTAAGCGCAACGGTAAAAGAAATCTACCATTAAGATTATATATATATATATATATATATATATATATTGCACGGTGTTACTAATTAGTGGTACTTACGAATATTGTTGCCGTGGATAGTAAGTTGACATTCCCACACGCTTTGAAAACAAAAGAAATCTCCGTGCGGTAAAAATTACAAAAAGCACAAGTGCCGTAAGTAAAACCATCATAATACAAGCCTTTATGGAAGACCGGAACCAAGGCCCCCTAGTTTGTGGCGACTTTAACAGGACAAATATTCGGTTCCCATAAGAACCAACACATGCGAATCACTTTCTGAAATATAACATCTATCTTCAATAGTGTATAAATATAATATTTTCAGCTAATATCTCAATTAATATAATTAAATTGATATAAATAATCATCGTGCAAAAACTAGCATGCAATACTCGTGCCGTAAGCGCATAACGGATCTCGGAAATTGAAAAAACTCTGCGCAAGCGCCTCGTTTTTTCAAACTCTTTGCTCGATCCGTATGCATCGCTTACGGCACTTGTATCGCAATATACTATTTAACAAGATTGTTTATCGTAAAAAATTATTGGTTCATCCTTTGGCGAATATATTGGAAAATAGCTGAAGAGTTGCTGTATCTGTTGGAATATACAGTGAGTCCCACGCAAGAGTTGGTCAATGACGCGGGTTTCTGCGGGCACAGCTCCAACTCCCGAGCGAAATATCTAAGCAAATAAAGCCGCTAATGGTGTAATGATTCAGGTTCTCACAGTCACAGTTAAAATTACAATGAAAATAACCAGGTACTTCATCGCAAGAGATGTTGGAAATGTTCTCCTCTTGCATCCACACAATACTGGCACCTTTTTAGGACATTTTCTTTCACGCGCATAAGTTCAGCTTACGAGATAGAGTTAATTTCTCTTGTGAAATTGTCTTTAAGTTCTTCTAACAGTATGTGACTATTATTTATGGGGAAACTTGAAAACTAAAGTGTATAGGTCAATTTCACATACACTTGCTGAACACTTGCTGTATCTGTTGGAATATAATTATATGTCCATGAAATTGTGTTTTGTTTCTGTAAACGGACCCAGGGAAACTTACATCATGGACGTGCCTCGTAACTATTTTTCCACATAATCATCTCTTCTGTTATTACCAGGGCCCGGATTGTAATGACATGTCACCTTTTTATTGATGCTGCATAGACATTGCCAACTTGTGGATAAATCCTAATCATGGCCTCTAGATTATAGAAATGCATTTTTATTAGGTCATTTTTTGTAATTTTATGCAATTTTATATTTTTAGGGAATTTATTTCAATTTTAGGTCATTATTTTGTCATTTTCATGTCATTTGCTTCGTTATTTAGTCATTTTCATGTACTGAGTTTGAAGTGTTTGTTTAATGCAAGAAGGAAAAATTCGGCGTTAAAGTGTTGTCATGTCTCAGTCTGAAGTGAGAATCAAAGAAACGCCAAAATTTTGTATTATATTACTGTTGTTATTAGATTGACTTGGCACCTGCTTGGATTTGAGAGTGCAAACTACTGTTTACCCTCAATAAACAACGATATAATCCCGCAGACCACAAAAGGAAGTGCCGAATTTTGACTCACCAGTGCCTCAGTGCTAGTATAAATTTCCGTGAGAAAATAACATTCACAGCATTACAGTTATTTACAGTTTTTACAATTTTGTACAAACTAGTCTATAACTTTGTATGTACAATAATGTTTTATAAATAAAATATCAGTTTTTAGGTCATTTTTTATAATTATTAAGTCATTTTCTTTAAAATTTAGGATCATTTTATAGGTCATTTTTCAGACTATTTTAGGTCATCAGAATACAGTAATCCCTGGTTATTACTGTATTACTTGTCCTTCGCACGGGTGAAAACGTATTTTGCGGTTCTTTAGCCTTCACGAGGAAGAAAGTGTACTTGGTTTTAGTTCTTCCAATATGTTGGAATGGCCCCCCGTAGTTTACTGATGGATTAATACAAATAAATACGTGTTGAGGGTTGTATTCTCTAGGGTCACATGCTCCATTAACTTGATGCGGAAACCTGAGCCCTGGCTGATGTGTGACGCCATCTGCCAGCCTTCACTCACATGTGTGGTACTCTTGAAAAATGAAATTTCAGTCATGTAGGTAGTTACTTTACCGTACGAGGAATTACACTGTTCAACATGAAAAATCTCCTTTAGATGGAAATACGTGTTTCTTGTAGGCTATATTTTTGGCTGAAAATAACGACTCTGTAATTATTTGTGGTTACAACGCACCATTTTCCCAAAAATCCACATTTTTGCTTTTTACGTAAATATGAGAAGTTATCTCCTACAAAAACGGTACGTGCTGGACAATTTTGGTTTTGATATGAATCAAGAACCTTTTGTTGATAGAGAACTAGCTTAAAAGGCCCGGCGTCGCTCGGGTTTTGTATTTTGTAAATGCGAAAATAACTTATGAAGGACTTTCGATTTTCAAACTCTAGGTCTTTAAGGTCTTTATATAGGTATTAAGAATTTGAAATGGGGAAGAACGACTTATTACACACAAACTATTCCCTCAGAAAACGCTAGATAGGCTATAGCTTATTATAGCTTATTACAGATCCCCACGGCTTCTCCCAAGATAATTAATCGAAAGATTAACAATTAAGAGCAAAATAATTAAAATATTATATTTATTAACACTTTGCACGCGAAACATTCATAGGTGTAAACTAAACGATTGATAGGCCTAATTAATGAAACAGCTATAAATCCGGCTTTGAAGTGAATTTCACGATTAGAAAATAAATGGAAAAATGCAGTATTCGAAAGATTATGAGAATTGAAATCGATTAAACTCACGATAAAAAAGTGGGTAAATGAATTTGACAGACAGACATAGTACATTAGTTTTTATTTATATAGGTGAAGAATGGAATAAGCCTACTGAGGCCGTGATTTCTATATTCATTTGTCCAGATTTATAATTCCGTTACATTTCAGGCAGATTTAACGACCCTACATAAGAAATTTTAATTACGATTACATATAAAAACGTTGTAGCCAGGACCCCGAACTAAGCAACTTCCCCGGAATTTTCTGTAAACTATATTCCATGTCAAATAAAATATGTTTAACATTACCTTATCGACATCTCTAGCTTTTATAATAACATGAGATATCCATTGCCTTCCAAAGCGATCGCGACGATATTATTTCCAAGGTATGACAAAAATAGACAAAGTCTTCTGCAATTGATTTGACAACTGAAATGAATAACTGAAAACTGATGCTTCGAAAGCGTAAAAAATGCACGTTTTCTTGCCGTTTTTCACTCATAACTCGCGAACGAAGGCTAAAATTAAAAATGTAGTATGACAGAAACCTTCCCGGGAATGAACCCAACAACTTCCCAAAGTTTCATGGCGATCGAATGAATGGTGTAGTAATGCATAAAGGACAGACACACACACACACACACATACATTCATTTATATATATATATATATATAGATCACATAGTTTCATATAAAGGACGAAAAAAAGTTAAACATAATTTTGTCAATTTAATAATCTTAAATAATGTTGTATTTATAAAAGAAATAAACTTAGCAAAATGAAATCATAGCAGATTATGTCCTTGTTTAGTAACCTACATACGAGGACATATTGAGAAGATTTTATTTTGTTTTTATTTTATTTTATTATTATCATTAGACTTCGGATTTTAGGTAAAAACCTATTTTAATCCTTAAGTGATATATGGACGAAAACTTGTGTATGCATGTTTCATAAGTGACTATGCCTAAAACTGATACTTTTATAGGACCTAAAACAGCCTATTTTTACGTTAGAGCCTAATATTGCCTTTTTGCTTGTTTTTCCTCTAAAGTTGAAAATAAGTCTTTTTTTGATATAAATTCTAGCATTTATTTTCAGGTTGTACTAAATTTTTAGCTCGGAATGTGCAGTACATGACACATTTGTGACGTGGTTAAATAGTAAGAAATGTTTTGTCTTCAGTAGAATATTTCCTTGGAATTCCCAAGAAAATGTAGTGTTTTTCTCCCGACTCCCACATCCAGTATTAAAAAAAGAAGTAGTTCTCTGAATCACTGAGGGATACAAGGGGTTAAATATGCTAGTATGACATGCGTAGCTTCTGGGCGCAGGGATTAGGTTTTCACTGCTATGGTAGTAATACAGGTCCTAGTAATAGGTCTGTATAATTCTGTGTACCATAGGTCTATGTCTGTTTTTTTTATCATTAATATTGATTAATAGTGACTTCAATAAATATAATATTCTTCATTGCAATTGAGATATTTCAGAAAATTTGCAACTTAACGATTTTGTAAGAGACTATTTTACGATTTTTAGAGCCTATTTTAGGTACCTAAAACAGCATTTTTAGCGACCTAAAAGTCCGAAGTCTAATTATCATTATTATTCGCTGATACAGCACAGACACACAGATAGACAAGTTTCCAAAGATTGTAATATCGGTTCTATGTAATAAACATTAAGAAATATGCTCCTTGTTCAGATGGAATGTTGTTTCTGTTTTAGGTACCAGGACAGTGGTGATGTGGGAGCCCCGGAAACTGGACGTTACAGCACTTCATCCTGCTCAACATTCTGCAACTACAGTCGGTGAGTCCTTGTACATATACAGTCTTACTAATAATCCAGTTGTAACATTTATACCAGGAATATACACAGCTTAGGAGAAAAAGTGTACTAATAATCCTTGCATAAGGCTGAAGTGTGCAACGCTTTACACAGCCTGGCCCCCTTGTATAAACTTGACGTAAATAATCAAGATGGCCGATATCCGTAACAGCCGGTCGTTTCGTAGATGTCTGAGATTGAATTTTGAGGCTACGCATATTCTGAGCTGCTTTTGCGGTATTATAAACATTGTTCCTTGGTTGCTGGACATATTTCCATACTTGTACCCATGATTACAGCTTTCTGAAAACAATATAATGAAAGACTGAAATGTCTGCAGACGACGTGTTGCTGTTTGTTCACGGCTCCGATAGATGGCGTTCAGCAGTCCTTCATAGCCAGGGGCTAGTAACGTCACACCTAGAGTGACGTATTTGATGACGTTGGACGTACAAACCCGGTGTAAACCTCCGTTACACTCCGTTTATTGGTAATACGGCTTATGCAGAACTTGCACGGTGAACAACCAAACAACCGTTCAACGCAGACATAAGCAGCTTTTATTAGTAAGGCTGTTACTATATAACTTAATACGTGAATCCCGGAATATTCAGGCTATTGGTGTGAAAAATGAACCAATAATAAATCAGCAATCAATAACACAGACCAACAGCCATTTTAGTGCCTGAGAATTTATACTTATTCTTGGATATATTTAGGTCGCTGATACCAAATGTGCCATTAGTTTTGCCCTATCGGCTTTAGTTTTGTGAAATATGGTATTACCATTATGCATATTATCCCATTTTACGTTTGATATAAATAAAAAAACAGTGCCTATTTTTAGCTTCTAAATCACGTGAAGAAAAAAAGCAACACACTAACATTACATTAACATTACAATAACAATATAAAATGTTGTCTTTAAAAAAATTATATTATCACATACTGTACGGTCGTTTATGACTTGTGAGCTGTCAATTTGAGGGCCAAAAAATAATCCAGCTTTTAGTTTTTCTGTACAGTTTTCGTCCTACGTGTTCAAAGTATGATCAAGAACCTTCACTAGCTATATTATCAAGCAAGATTTTGTTTCGCTAGACTAAGAGTTCACGAATAAAATCTATATCAAAGTAGAGAAAAACTGTTTACATATTTGGAATAAACACATTAAGTATATCCAAAATCCGGTAAAACATCTGAGACACCAAATTATTTTTTGTTGGGCTGTACCACTAATGTTTTCCAGTTAGGCCTACAGCTGGAAGCTGAAGGAGAAAGTATGCAGGAATACAATACAAATTTTATTTATAAACTTATATGTTTTTATTAGAAATTCTACTATTTTTAAAACAACACTGTATAATTAGATTAAATTACATATAATAAATTGTGGTCCAATATGGATTAATGTCTATAAATGTGTTGAATCACCATTTGTTGACCAATGACCTCAGTCTCATGACAATTCTTAGTATTTACAAAATTAGTTAAACTTTGTACTGTTTATTTTAAAATGTACGAATCTGAAAAATGTGCCTAATATATTCATTGATAGCAGTAGCCTATTTTATGATATTCAGACTTAAAATGTTTGTGATAAACAGTTCAGTGAAAACACTGGTTATTATAATCAATAATTATAATTGTATCTATAGTCTTGTTGAAGGATAGTGTCCTTTGTTGAGTTGCATGACGGATTTCACTATGCGTACAGTATTTGTAAACAACATTACTTTGGTCTAATATTAATGGTGATGTTCTCTTCTGTTGTATTCCTGTTTTCTCTTCAGCTATCAGCTGATTGTGATGTGTTACTTGAGATGCATTTCGATGCCTGGCAGCATCATCTTCAGTCAAACCTATTGCGGAGAGATTTATATCTACTACGTGTTTATTCTGCTGAGAGCTTAAAACTCTACTCAACGCACAAAAACCTAGGACATTGTTTTCAGCAGACGAAGCCACATACTATCCCTTGGTTAGGACTCAAAGAAAGAATACTTCCAGAATAAAATAAAATACTTAGGGCTAATCTTTTTTAAACATTTTACTTTCAAATCGCACATAGACTTTGCTTCTAATTCCAATATTTAGACTATAAAGTGTTACTTTTTGGTATCGTCTCGTATTCTGTCCAGAAATCTAAAAATTAAGATTTATAAGACTATTATCCTGCCTGTTGAATTATATGGATGTGAGACATGGTCGCTAACTGATCAGGAAGAACGTAGTATGAGAGTGTTTGAAAATAGGGTGCTTCGAAAAATATTTGGGCCCAAGAGGGATGGCAATGGGGACTGGAGAAAATTGCATAACGACGAGCTTCAGGGCCTGTACGCTTCACCAGATATAGTAAGGGTAATTAAATCACGGAGGATGAAATGGGCTGGACATGTTGCACGCATGGGGGAGGAAAGACATGTCTCAAAGGTATTGACTGGGAAACCAGAAGGGAAAAGACCACGTGGAAGACCTAGACGTAGGTGGGAGGACAATCTTTGAACGGATTTATGGGAAGTAGGATTTGTGGGGGATGATTGGATGGAGTTAGCACAGAATAGGGTTGAATGGCGGACTCAGGTAAGCGCGGCAATGAACCTTCGGGTTCTATAAAATAGATAATATTCCTTTAAGATAGCTTGCTTAGGAATTGTCTATTACAATTGAGTGAGTAAGTAAGTAAGTATCATCAGATGTAAATTAGCCTGTGCTAAGCCCAGACTGGGCCCAATCTGTAAGGACTCGTATATAAAAACTACTGATAGGCCTAATTCAAAACAAGTCACAGACGCTGATGCACAAGAACACCATTACAATTAGAAACACTTTACAGAATACACATCACAAGCACATAAACACAAACATACATATCCAAAGCATTGACCGTGGCGAGCTAGGCATCAGAAACACAAGACATAGAGAACCTTTACTAATTGAAAAGGTTTAATATCAAAATGAATACCAACTGTATATTACCTTAGTGTAAACATTGACATTCGTGGTAGATAATGCAGGGCATTTAAAGTCAAAAGGGAAAGATTAGTTTATAATTTAGTTGAATGATAATATCAAGGCCTTGGGAAGGGCAACTGGTAAGCGGTAGGTTAATTAATTCTCCTGTCTACTAGGATTTTCATGATTCTCACATTGCTTCCTACTTCATTCATTATGCTTTTTACATAAAGCATGTGTTAGGCCTATAACTTATTTAAAAATATGTATTGTTTGTAATACACATATCATCAAATGGCAAGAATAATAGCCTATACAAGGTGTTAATGAATAACACCGAAATATTTTACCTGAGTATAGAGAGGACCAGTGGCGATTATTCCATATAGGATGTGAGGATCATCCTACACTTCATAATTCATCTACATAAATGTTTACTAGCATTCATTGTCAAAATTAAAACAATAAAATGACAAAACAGCGTTTTTGTAGAGCACTCGGGAAGGAAGTTAGCGGTTCTGTTTTGAGCAGGTTGGTATTTGTGAGGATGTCCTCAGTGTATCCATGCCGTTGTTAAAGCTCTGGCAAGTGAAGGGGGAAGGGAAAAGGCGGTGAGAAGCCAGTTTCATATGGAAGAAGTTGAGGACTTCTTACAGTACAGTCCTTCCTCACGTTCGATAGCTTGTTTTCTAAGAGGGGAGTGATCATATTTTTATTAATATTTATTTATTTATTTATTTTCTTGGTATATATTATAGGCCTAGTAATTATTAAACTTTACAGTGCTGTTTATATTTCAATATAAGTATTCCTGGAGCAATATCAAGTTTGATATCCACTATTATATAGCGGAATAGCTAAAAGTATAGCGGAATAGCTGATTTCCGCAAACGACAGTTTTCATACATGGTTAAATATTTTCATATTTTACGATAAAGCATTATTGCATTAAATTTACATCTCTGCATTTATGCATTTTTTTACGGCGACGCATATGTACGTCAATAGCAGTGAATGGGTTAATTAGCTCTCTCCACACCATCCTACACAACTAAAAAACCAAGAGTCGCCACTGGAGAGGACATAGACAAGCAACTTTTATTGGGAGATTTTTGCTCTATGACGTAAAATGTTTATATTACACGGCATTAAAGTCATTACAATTTGGTGCTCATAAGTAAATAATTAAACGAAATAAGGCTAAAATAATCATTCGATTCACTTTGTGCCTTCTTAGTGATCGACAAAAACTGATTCTTAATGATTCAGCAACATCTGTATCATAAATTAAAGTTAGCCTATGATAATCTACAAAATTTACAGACTAATCACATGACTGGCCACCACTGCATTAGATTTTTTATTCATAACTCCAGTGCACTGCCTTCTAAACTGTATTAATCGTGTATACACTGCCTGTCCTATACGGCTAATTTTGCGTACTCGGCGACATTACAGATGGCAGCACCTTTCACACCCAGACTGCTTCTTGTTTTTTGCTACGACATTGTTGATTATGTAGTGCTGTCACCGCCGTCTCATAATCACTGCCTTCTAAACTGTATTACTCCCCGAGGCGGCGGTGCTCATAATATAGTATATCAATGCGTCTAATTAATTTACATTTATTTTAAATATTGCTCCAAAATTCCATTTCAAGGTAAGTGTCATATACTGGAATAATATTACGTTCTAAACAAATAACACAAGTATCTGTGTCTGTTTAATGCTTATTTTGATTAGTGATTGCTGCAATCTGGGTGTGAACTGTGTCGCCTCTACTGGATAAATTAGGCAATTTAACAATACTCTGAACTCCATGTTAAAATAAAGCATAGGACAGGCAGTGTAATTCTCGAGACGGCGGTGCTCCAGTGTTAACAACGAAGCTCCTTTGTTTTGCATTTTTTTTTCTTTCAAGTGTTAGAAGTCATTGGCGGCCATGTCCTGGAAGATTTTATGCTGTAACAAGTAAAATTAAATCCATAGAGCAAAAATCTCTTGACAAAAGCTGCTTGTCTATGTCCTCTCTATACACACGTAAAATATTTCGGTGTTATTCGTTAACACCCTGTATAATTTTATTCTATGGCGTGTTAAAATTTAAAAGTCGGGTGATTGCTTTTTACAAAATTTAAAAACATGCTTAAATTTTATAAATTAAAAGTTATATTTTTCTTTCGGCATGCGGGCCTTGGACTTCAATTTTATCAAGTAGAGTCGGCTCTTATTCAAGTTGAATATGGCATAGGCCTACCTGGTCTAATGCACACAGCGTAAATATGCGAAGCCCAAGTTAAGTTTTTATCTAGGATAACATCAAGAACCTTAACATAGGACAGTGCATTCATATTTATCTTACGGGTGAATACGGGAACTGTATAGGAGTAGTAAAGAAGAAGAAGAAAAATACAGTGGGGCTATTTATATTACTGTATATAATAACCGCAGGGAAGAAAGAATTGTGTCTGCAAACAGCACAGAAGCAAAGGGGAGATGTACAGATTGCTCACGTCTGAGCAGAGATAAGAAACAGCAAGGAATAAGTGCTATAGCCTGGGGCAGCTGTTCCCAATGTGTGGCCCGCAAACTACATGCGGCACGCAGAGATCTGAACTGCAACTCACACTGCATGGAGCGAATAAATTTGTGCAAAATGCTTAGTTTATGGGTGTTAATGGGTTGTAGGCTACTAGGAGGTGCATCGTTTCATAAAAATTAAAAATTAAGAGTATAATAATTATTAAAGCATTATATTTATTAACACTTGCACGCGAATCATTCATACACTAAGCCATTAATAATTAATGAAACAGCTAAAATTCCTGCTTTAGAGTATATTCCACGACATGAAAGCGCCCCCTGGGAAAACTATATCAGAATCGATTATGCAGTTCCAAAGAACCTGTGAACACATAATACGTATTGTTTCTCAGCTGTTTATTGACATGAATATGATGTGAATTTTGTTTTATCAATTCAGTGTAATTTTCAGAAATTATATAATGTTTCAAGGGAAGGAATGGTTTGTTTGGATTATCATTATCAGCGATATTTCAAGAGATAAAACCATCAATATTTTACAGCTGTTGCCCCCGGCTTCGCCCGCCATTATTCATTGACTCCAGGATTTTTTGGTTCAGAGCTATGAAAATTGTAAGTAAAAATAAAATTAGAATATTTGTTCATTGTGTTCATTTCACTTAGGCCTTATATAATAAAGAAACGGTTTTCCTTCCTAATTTTGTAGTCGTCATGAAAGTTTAGACTGCGAGAGACGAACATCGCCGAGTATACCCGATGTCTCACGAAGCGGGCGAGCAAGCACGCTATTTAGGGCCGTTGAATTGTATAAGAGTAGATGTTTTAAATGAAATTAGGCCCTTTTTTGTACCCCCTCTGCCTCACTCTTAATGTCAGCCTGTTAAGTTCTTATAACGGTCGAACATCGTACGACGTTTTACGTTATTTTGATTCGCAAAGTTTAAAACGAAATTAATTTCAATTAGCTTGTGCTTAGGGTAGCAATCGAAAAACTTATGGTGATTTCGAACTGTAGCAGAATTCAGTCTATCTAGTCTATCCAGTTCTAGGGAGGTCCCTATGCGACCCATTCAGATTTTAACCGAGATAGTTGTGAATATCTCAATTAGGCCTATAACATATTTTTTTTCTTTTAAGATTAAATTTATTTCGTTTTTAATTATCTAAAAGTCAAAAATGTTCAAGTAATTGCAATAAATTTTGCATGATTCTTCTTATTAGTAAGTTGAGTATTATGTAAAAAAAAATATTTTGAAAAATCTGAATATCATCTTTAATACAAACACAATAATATTACATATATTAAGAATTAATAATATTAATAATAAAATCACGTAAAATGATATAACAAAGTGCCAGAATGCTTTTGTTTAATCAGTGATAATCGGAATTATGATATGCAGAAAACAAGTTATTTTTTAATCGGTTTTCGAATTAAGCTCCAGATCGATTCATTAAGCAGGGATTACGGAAGAACAAAGATCTAGTTTGATAAGCATAACTCATGTGAAGGAATATGTGGGTAGTGTTATTTGTCAAAGCTAACTATATTCCAACTTCCAAAGCCGTATATGAACACTGTAAAACAATATGTTGCCATGAGAACTGATTTGCATTTGATAAATTCTTTATAATATATCACCATAAAATAGGCACTAAATTGGGCTTTACTCCGGTACCGGTCAATCGATTCGGTCCAATATCGATAGGCATCTTCCCATGGACGTTATAAATGCGTATGCCAAGTTTCATGAAAATCCGATAAACCGTATTTGAGTTATTATGCGAACAGACACAGAGACAGACAGCCAGACGGATAGACATTTTCCCGTCCACCACACAATCTCATAAAGTACCATTCTAGCACTGAAAACGATTAAAATTTAGGAAGTCATTATTTTGTCAGTAGTTCGATGGAAAATATTGGGCGTAAGGTTATTACTTGTTTCCCCCCAAAGCTCCCCTTTCACTCAATAATAAAAGACCCTTGCACCAAACATAATATTTCACAACTATAAATAACAAAATAATATTTCATAACAAAAAGGACACTTGCAACAAGAATCGTATTTCACAATTGGATGGCACAGTGCCAGAGGTGACTAAGTGCCATCAAGAAAAGTGCTAATATTTGTGTGTATTGACCAGCAAAGATCGTATTCTAAATAAGCGAAACATGACAAACAGCCTTGCTGTATCAGTTACAGACACAGTAATGTCTGCTATATATAGTCTTGTTTGGCGTAGATAAAATACGATCTTTGCTGGTCAATACACACAAATATTAGCACTTTTCTTGATGGCACTTAGTCACCTCTTGCACTGAGATATCCATGTATATATCGGCTTTTGAAAAAACGCTCCTCCTCTATACCACATTAATGTCAAGTACGTATTGCTTTTGACAGTGGTATTATGAAGGTGTGATTTGTACGTTATTCTCAAGAGTTCCACTAGCGAGATTTAGGGGCTTTATGTATTACAACTAATTTGTTATTTATACATTTGGAAATTTAAACAATTATTTAAATATAGTGAAATAATATTCACAATATAAGGCTCTAGACAATAGGCCTACTATAACATTTAATTTAGTACGTCACTATACGATTAATACAAAATTAATTGAATGAAAAAAGTTATACAGTAATGGCTGTTAGTCATGTTTGGCGTAGATAAAATACGATCTTTGCTGGTCAATACACACAATATTAGCACTTTTCTTGATGGCACTTAGTCACCTCTGGCACTGAGCCATCCAATTATAGGACTAGGAGTGGGGGACTCGGGGGCGACAAGTAATACCTTTTTCCCGAATATTATTACTTCCTCTGCCCGTACCATAGGTACTATAGGTAGAGGAAGTATTGTTTTCGACCCTAAAATAATCCAAAAATACTATTTTTGGAAACATGTCTGTGTGTGTGTCTGTGTGTGTGTCTGTGTGGAAGTTTGTGAACAGGCTAGCTCCGAAACGGAGAATCGTATGAAAACAAAATTTCGTATTTGGGTCAGGTACCTTCTGAAGATGTGATTCGAAGATTGGCGACAAATTTATCTTATTTTTAAGGGGACTTTACATGAAGAAATTTTCGTTTTTCGCGATTTTCTCGAAAACGGCTCTAACGATTTTCTTTAAAATTTGCACATGTGTTCCTTTTACTGAGAGCTAAAACTTTTATTTGAAACTTTTTTTCGAAAAAATTCTCTGAGGGTAGTTACAAGCCACCCACTGTTCACCCACTATTTGTAGAAATCTTGTCTTGTGTGATGAACAACTGAATAGCGCTCTTTCACGGCCTCTTATTCTATATAAGAATGTGAAGTGAGAAAGATGTATTGTTGGCCATGCATAGAGTAAAGAAGTATCTGAGGGAAATATTCGATAAATTTCGGAAATTATTCTTTACGGCGGAAAGTCTGCAGTCACTTGTTCTTTTTTTTTAAGTTTGTTATATAGCCTTGCGCTTTTAGTCGCATCATTGAAAGAAGAGATATTTATAGGATAATTAGCGTAAAATTGTGTCTTGCGATTCTGTAAAAGGATATGTGAATACTGCTAACTTTTATTTGGGCAGAGGAAGTTATGTGACTTTCACATCAGATTTTTTCTATAGGCCTATTAAAGATCAGCTTTTAAACACAACTTTAACTTTAAAGGTTTTATAAGAAAGGAGAAATAAAGTTTTATACTATCTGCAGATTTTTCCTACAAGGCAGTGTATGTACCCCCTTAATATGAAGTTGGAAATCCTTCCACGCTTGTAGACCTAGCCGGAAGGGATTATTGTATTCGAGGTATCTCTAAACGTATATAAATGCTGAAAAGTCGAGAGATAGAATTGTAGGGAGAAATTTCTGTATGTAACAGTGCATATGGTACATGTGGATTAATGTTGTAGGGATATTTAGAAGAGGAAAGTTGGCATTCCTATAGGATAAGAGCATTAGAACAGCGATCGCTTCCACGCGAGAGCTTATGCATTACAATTTTTTTGCATATTAAAAAGTTGTGGGAGTGTTGGTTTGTTCAGTCATTGCTCTCACAACGTAATCCGGGTGGGGGGGGGGGGAGAAGCAAAGCTGCTTTTCTCCGCTGTCTGATTGACAGTTGGGAAACACTTTTAGTCTAGGCCACAAACTCAAGCTTTCCACAGTACATCATACGGTGTTAATCCATAATGGATTTGTCATGATTTCTGGGGTGGTGGTAAGCTGTTGTTATTTTTGTGTTTTATACAAAGCCACTCAGCCCTCCCAACAACCCCTTTAATGCATTTTTTTCCCCTCAATCCTATCTGGCTTACATTAGCTGAAAGCCGGGTTTCGGATATGAAAATAAAAACTGTTGTAGCCAACAAACCGTTATATATGTGGTTAAGAACCAGTCGGCTACAATTACACAAAAACACAGCCAAGTTGCATTAAACACTGCCATCTAGCGGGTAGTTTTGTAAACACGTGCATTATTAAGGCATTGTTTGCTATTGTCTCTAATTCAAAACAATCCTGACCCACTCATACTTAACCTTTTATTGGTGAGACGAATCGAATCGAATCGAATCGAATCGAATATATCTGCAACGTACTTTTGATACGTGGCTCCTTCCTCTTTTATGCCCACTACTATGTAGTAGGCAATGAGTACCTAGGCAAAGCCCATTTGCCCCATAATTTTGAGTATGATTTGGAGGTGGTGTCATAGTAGTAAAGTAGGGGTGGCTAACATGTTCCATTCTATTGTTGTTGCCGAAAAGACAGTCTATTGTAATTTTGTATATCCAATTTCTTACTCTAAAATGTTATCTTACGCGGTCAAAGGGTCCTTTTATTTAACAATTTTGAAATTTGGGGAGGTGTTATTATGCGGGTTGCGGCCCGTCTTTTGCAAGGGAACTATTCCAACATTCGTTGCGAGGCCTTGGAAAACCGCAAAAAACCTTGGAAGAATAGCTTGACTTTAGTGATTTAGCAAATTGGTGAGACTCTATTTTTCACACAGTATATTAACCCGTGCCGGACCGCACAGAAAACACATAACACAATGTCATAGCGTAGCCTAGTGTGGGTACCACTTCTTAAAAACTTTTTTTTTCCACAATAACTGCCTCTACCTGCTGCCACCCTAATCCTCTTCGACCTGTCAAACAGTGAATAGAAAGGTAATTAGGCGTAATCACACTTGTCTGCAGTCCAGTACAATGTTGCCAAATGCGTACCATAGCACGTTTACTTCACATAAGAAGTAGT
The DNA here is from genome assembly GCA_964059195.1 of Ectobius pallidus. Lineage (NCBI taxonomy): Eukaryota > Metazoa > Arthropoda > Insecta > Blattodea > Ectobiidae > Ectobius > Ectobius pallidus. The sequence goes on from CAXKWD010000007.1 coordinate 170,330,447, forward strand.
GAATGTCAGCGGCAACACTGGGGAAATCCACGCGACTACAAGAGCACCCGTTCTTTGTTGGTATCAGATTTTAGGATTAGGGAACAATGCTTTTATATTCTTTTGTAGATAGACGATGGTTTGGGACGAGGCCTTCTTAAAATGGCACCAACAGTATCCCTTGCTATCTTATTCTGAAAATGTAGGCCTATATGAAATTAAATTTATTTTTCAATTCACTTTTTAATTTCATAACAATTTAAGAAAAAACGACTGTATCTCATAGGATACATTGTCACAAACCCTACTAGGATAGTGGTGGCGTTAGTTTAATAATTTCAATTTCAATTATTTATTTAGAGATGCTATAGACAATTTTATACAAATTATTAATTGCAGGCATCTTGGTGATAATAATAATAATAATAATAATACACCCGGCCGTTGAGAGTTTCGTTTGTTTATTATTAAGTTTGTGTTAGGATCAAACGCGTTGTTCAGTTTTCTTCCAGTACGGTGGAAATGTTCCTTGAAGCCATTAAAACGACGTTTGTGTAAGGGTTTTTATTTTTTTTTATTCCGCTTCAAGATGTTGCCCGTTTAACTGACGATGAGCAAATCTTAGATATTTATTTTTGGACGCGAGGTCTGCATTTCATTGACCTAATAGTTGTTATTATTATTATTATTATTATTATTATTATTATTATTATTATTGTTATTGTTATTATTATTATTATTATTATTATTATTATTATTATTATTATTATTATTATTATTATTATTATTATTATTAATGATATCAGAGTTAGATGTGTAACGCAGACAACATGGTTTTATTAACATCAGCTTCACACTATGCAGCAGAGAATAATCCCTGCTTAACAAGGGTAAAATATTGGACTTTATAAAGCCTTTCAGCGATGACGCAAATCCCGCATCAACTTAGATTATAACTAGCAAGAGAAGGGGAATGTTAGTTAATAGGGGGCTGTGTCACGTTGTTTATTTGGCTATATCTAATGCGATTATTTACCTCAGTCACACTGCCATAGAATCAGGAAAGAAAGAGAATCGCTGAAATAGCTGTTTATGTAGCCTATCAAGTACGAAAAATAAGGTTTTTTTGCACAACGTAACTAATTAGTGGTACTTACGAATATTGTTGCCGTGGATCGTAATTTGACATTCCCACACGCAATCTGGTTGCTATGAAAACAAAAGAAATCTCCGTGCGGTAAAAATTACAAAAAGCACAAGTGCCGTAAATAAAATCATCACAATACAAGCCTTTATGGAAGTCCGGAACCAAGGCCCCCTAGTTTGTGGCGACTTTAACAGGACAAATATTCAGTCCCCATAACAACCAACACATGCGAATCACTTTCTGAAATATAACATCCATCTTCAAATAGTGTATAAACTTAATATTTCCAGCTAATATCTCAATTAATATAAATAAATTGATATAAATAATCATCGTGCAAAAAATAGCATGCAATACTCGTGCAGTAAGCGCATAACGGATCTCGGAAATTGAAAAAACTCGGCGCGAGCGCCTCGTTTTTTCAAACTCTTTCCTCGATCCGTATGCACTGCTTACGGCACTTGTATCGCAATATATTATAGCGGACGAATCTAGTATTGCGACCGAGGCGTAAGAAAAACTTATTATGCCTTGTTAAAAGAAGCAATCGCACAAGAGGCTCATCTGAAGTCGTTCCTTTAAAGTAGCACTCGTGGTCTAGGGGACTAAAAATAGCGTAGTAATGCAAAGTTTGCGTCCGCCCCCGGTCATAAAAAAATATTAGTCCACAGCTGTGTCGTAGGGGATGCGTTCGCTCATTTCACGCAGCGGGCCCGGGTTCGAATCCTGGTCGGGACAAGTTACCTAGGTGGGGTTTTTTCCTCTGGGTTTTTCCTCACCTGTGAGACAAATGTCGAGTAACTTGAAGCCCTTGTGGTTCCCAGATATCATCTGGCCGTCATTATCATCTTCATCCCCATCCTCACCTTGTTTGGAGTGAGTGTGTGTGTGTGAATGGTGTGTCTCGTCCTACGTGTTCGTGTTGTCTCGGAGGTGGCCCCGACATTGGGCTCATCACTCATCCGGGGAGGCCCTCCATGTCCTTATCTGGACAAAAAAGCATGAATGTGATCCATAGATAATCCCTCTCCCGACAGATCGCGGCCCTGTAAGGCCCGGGCGGCTTTGATCGCTTAGATCCTAAAAGGGAGAGGTAAAACTAAGATAAAGAAAGGAGAAAGAAAGATTTCTAAATGACATTTCTAATTGAACCTACACTGGGAGACACCGTAGAGACATCTAGGACCCATAGTTGGAAATACGTCCAATAGGGGTTAACTTGGCAACTTTACCGGCCTAGTACGATAAAGTGCTATTTTACGACGTGTTAGCAGTTCGAGACACAGCATCTTTGCTGAGCTTGTACTAAAAAAGGTATTTTCAACAACGCATTGAATTGCCGATCGCTTTGATTCTGTGATTTGGTCACCTTAACTTATATGTTTTTGTTCGACCCTACTATACCTACGCTTATTACGTGTGACGTAACGGTATCATAATGACACTCATTTCGAAACTGATTTTCATTATGACATCGGTGTGATATCGATTACTATCGAACAGGAACGATCTTAAGACCTTGAGGGTAGCAGCTGAAATCTGCTTAATAATTATCCTTATATAAAATAAAAGCAATTCTGTTTGTGCTAATTTTAATATCATACTGAAATGAATTCATTTTGTGTTGTCAAAATCCGTTGGTTTCTTGAAAACGACTAAAATGAAGCTTGGATTTTACGGACGCCATGAGCTTCCATCTGTCATATATATATATATAAAAAAAGATGCAAAATCATCAAATGCCTTGCCCTAGTAATCGGACTTTCTGTATAAGCCTTAGTTCTTGAGTTAAAAAAATATTTAGTAGGCTATAAGTTAGGCCTAATCGTAGTTCATTTATTTTAAAATTTTAATTTTTCTGGGTAAATTTTATTAAAACAAAAAGTAACTTATAAATAGACCTGGGATTTTAAGGCAAATGCCTATTTTGTTCCTTATGAAATAACATGAAAAATTTTAAATATGTGGATGTTTCATGATAAATCACTTACATTTATAGAGTTTTATAGTGCCCTAAAATGCCTATTTGGACCTTTAGAGCCTATTTTACTATTTTAGTGCCTAAAATGCCTATTTTGTACATTTAAAATAAAATCCAACTTCTGTAATTTTTACAATCTTATAATGGACATCCCTCAATGAAAAGCAGAACAGCAGAGGGTGGGTTTTTCACAGAAATTTGATTATTCCAAACAATTGTCGCTAAAGGAATGCTGACTGACGGGGGAGGGGGAGGATTAAGGGGGAAGGACTACTGTGTCAAGTCACCAGTGAAAGAACATCTGTTTAAGTGAATATAGTTCGTGATGCCTAATTTTGCAGTTAATTCTGTTAAGAATAGGCATACCACGTTTCTTGCAGTAAAAAAAGACCATGTTACAGTTTAAGTGTACGATTGTATATTGTAATATTTCAAAGTTATTTTCTATCTATTTACACATTTTAAAGCATAATTTAAGTGCCTATTTTTTCTTTTTAAAGCCTATTTGCTTGTTTTAAAAGTCTATTTACTTGTTTTAAAAACCTATTTACTTGTTTTAAAAGCCTATTTTAGGTGCCTAAAACTAATTTATTTAGAGCCTAAAATCCCAGGTCTACTTATAAACAATATTTAAAAATCCATAATTAAATTTGTAAAGGAACCATCAAAGAATCTCACATTAAAATTTCAGGTCCATATTTGTCGGAGAAGATAGATTTTAATTTTGATTTTAAAAAATTAATTTAATTAATATCTCAAAAAAGAAATTGAGATATTAAAATCCAATTTTAAATTGTACTTTCGGTTTAGTTTCAGTTAAGTGTGAATAATTTAAAGTGTAAAGGAAAAATAGTTTAGAAAACCAGATTGGTCATCCCTTATAGACAAAATAATATGGAAATATCCCTTTAGGCAGGCCTACAGGCGGAGGTAGATTTCGAAGTGCTTTTGGTTTAATTTATTGTCGCTGCATAGCACTCTTCTTCTTTAGCCTTGGCATGGTAAACCTGCAGTAATAAGAACTGAATTCGGTAAAGAGGAAGAGCCTACAATCATTTGTTTTGACAACAAGAATAGGATATAATATTCTGGGAGGCCGTGCGCAAAGCCGCTAAACAAGACAAAATTATAATAATTCTTTTAAGTGTTATTATTTTCAAACATTAAATTCTCGCGTCATATGAGAGCTATCAAGAAACTATTTATTGATGTCTAGAGTACTCATCAAGAGCTTTTCAACGATACCCCACAAGACGTGGTTTCAAATGTTTCGAATTTTCATCCCCCACCTCCACCCCCACCCTCACTCGAACCCCCGAATCGTTGGTGTCACTGTGAACTCCATAGGGAGTACTCTAATTTATTCAAACAAAGTTTCCCTCTATACTTCATAGGGGCCGAGATATAAATTTTTAAAAATTTCAACCCCCTCCCCCGACCACCCCCTTGGGCCAATTTTGCTCATTAACGAACTTGTCCGAACTATTGGGCCTAGAAATAACATATTAAAATTTGGTTCAAATATCTTCAAAATTACGGCCGCTATCGTGTCAAGATATATATATAAATATCACAATTTTTTTTTTGAACGGGTGGTGGTTTCGTACTTAGGGGAGCATGAAACGTAAAGATATGAAAGAATTTTTCGAAAATCATGAAGTGGTATCCATTGCAATAGGTAGATTTTTCTTCGAAATCTACCTAAAAATCATAAACAAATCAGGTTGTTGAAACGCGTATATAGAGTGGTTAGTAGGCATCTCGGAGTTATCATAGCAGTGGGAATGGTTTTTAAGGGGACGCTGGTTAGTGCCGCATGAGGTGGCATCGCATATTGTGGGTATCATTGGATTAGTATGGGTCTATTCCTGATCACAATTACTTGGCCAGCTACAATTTTCATTATCTCTGTAACCACATTAATGAATGGATATTCAAATTTGGCGAAAGAGAGGGAAATTTGTGACAGTGGTAATCCATCCTCTATGCAGTAATCTGCATACATTATACAGGGTGGGGTGTAGCTACTGCATATGTCGACTGTGTCATACAACATCTCATAATATTATTCATTAGTTTACAAAATATTGTTCCATAGATATATTTACACTAAGATTAATATATTTTTACTTCCTCTGCCCGTACCATAGGTACTATAGGTAGAGGAAGTATTGTTTTCGACCCCAAAATTCGAAGTTGAGTTTTTAGCATATATACACGTTTCAAGGCCCCCTGAATCCAAAAATACTATTTTTGGAAACATGTCTGTGTGCCAGTGTGTGTGTGTGTGTGTGTCTGTGTGTGTGTTTGTGTGGAATATCTGTGAACAAGCTAGCTCCGAAACGGAGAATCGTATGAAAACAAAATTTCGTATTTGGGTCAGGTACCTTCTGAAGATGTGATTCGTAGATTGGCGACAAATTTCCCTTGTTTTTAAGGGTACTTTACATGAAGAAATTTTCGTTTTTCGCGATTTTCTCGAAAACGGCTCTAACGATTTTCTTTAAATTTCACATGGGTTGCTTATACTAAGAGCTAAAACTTTTATTTGAAAAATTTTTTCGAGAAAATTCTCTGAGGGTAGTTACAAGCCACCCACTGTTCACCCACTGTCTGTAGAAAGTTTGTCTTACGTGGTGAACAACTGAATTCGCGCTCTTTCACGGCCTCTTATTCTATATAAGAATGTGAAGTGAGAAAGATGCGTTGTTGGCCATGCATAGAGTAAAGATGTATTTGAGGGAAATATTCGATAAATTTCGGAAATTATATTTTACGGCAGAAAGTTCAATAAACGTCTGCAGTCATTTGTTCTTTTTTTTTTAAGTTTGTTATATAGACTGCGCTTTTAGTCGCATCATTGAAAGAATAAGTATTTATAGGATAATCAGCGTAAAATTGTGTCTTGCGATTCTGTACAAGGATATGTGAATACTGCTAACTTTTATTTGGGCAGAGGAAGTTATGTGACTTTCACATCAGATTTTTTTCAATGAGTTCGGGGATACTATCAAATTGGATGCATTTTTTTATATAGAAATGGACGGCTTAGTAACAATCCATAAATAAGTTTCCCTGGGGCCGTTTACAGAAACAAAATACAATTTCACGAAAATATTTATTGCAACAGACACACCCAGTGTTGAGCTATTTTTCAACATAATTCGACAATGGAACTTAGACATTTGTCTTGCCGTGGCACCAACTTTGAATACCTGTGTCGTAGAAGTCCTGCCGCCAGGGATTCGAACCACTGTGTGACAATCACCTTCGCCTCTCTGTCATTCTTTGTCATTTCGTGAGGTGTAAGAAAAGATGGAAATCACTGGGAGCGAGATCCGGGCTTTAGGATGAATTGTTTAAACACTTCCCAGCCGAATTTGTGCATGAGACTTTGCAGGAGACAGGTCTTGGTATAAACAACCCATGTCCAAAATTTGATGAAAATCGTTAGAGCCATTTTCGAGAAAAACCGCGAAAAACGAAAATTTCTTCATGTAAGTTCCCCTTAAAAATAAGAGGAAACTTGTCGCCAATCTTCGGCTCACATCTTCAGAAGGTACCTGACCCAAATACAAAAATTTTGTTTTCATACGATTTTCCGTTCTGGAGCTAGGCTGTTAACACACACACACACACACACACACAGAGGACATG